>CM063185.1:65258750-66510000 GCA_031835075.1 Saguinus oedipus | reverse complement strand
GAACCCCCTTATTTCCACCCACATGGCTCCATCTGGTATCAGGGCCTCCTCTGTGCTATTTTGGGGTGTGAGGAGCCCATTTTTCAACACCCAGAGCATGCCAGGGCTGGGAACTCTGTATCCTCCCCTCTACTGGCCATCCTACCATTTTTCTCAGGGTCTTGGTTCCTTCCCAAAGCTCACCTTGTAGAGTGAAGCGCACGCCCATCTCTCGGGTACCTAACAGGCCACTGGCCTCTTGGCTTCTCCAACTCTCCTTTTCCAATCTCTTTTGGGTTTGAGTCTTTTCAGTTCTCCTAAGGAGCTAGACTTAAAAGCCGTAGAAATCTGAAAAGACTCCTTTTCGGTGCTTGTTGCTATGCTGACTTCTTCCTGAGATGAAGGTCTAATCTGGTGTTTGAATGGAGGCAAGGGTCACAGTAGAAAAGGCAATACTGGAGAAAGCTGGTAAAATTTCTAAAATACTCTTCTGACGCAATAGCAGAGAGAAAATTTTGCTTTCTTTTTTTAATTAACTAAAAGATCACCAAATATTATTACCTAGCCTTTAAAACAACTTTTAATACTTACCTAATCATATATTGCCTAAATTCCAAGAAGCCATGGGCTTTTTTTTTTTTTTTTTTTGGCAGATTCTTGCTCTGTTGCCCTGGCTGGAGGGCAGTTGTGTAATCTCAGCTCACTGCAACCTCTGCCTTCCGAGTTCAAGCAATTCTCCTGCCTCAGCCTCCTCAGTAGCTGGGATTACAGGTGTGCACCACCATGCCCGGCTAATTTTTCTATTTTTAGTAGAGATGGGGTTTCACCATGTTGGCCAGGCTGGTCTCAAACTCCTGACCTCAGGTGATCTGCCCGCCTCGGCCTCCCAAAGTGCTGGGATTACAGGTGTGAGCTACCGCGCCCACCTTTGTTATGTGTTTTTGGTTGAAGTAATATTGATACTCACTGTGAGGGGCCAGAGGTGGTGTAGAGAGGACACTGGGAGAGGGGCTTTGTATCAAAGGTGACTTCAGGGTCCTCAGCTTCTGGCCATTACTGCCAGCAATGAGACAACAGAAACATGAATGTAAATTAGACACATTTATTTGCATTTCTTTCTGTGTTTAAATTAAACAAAGAAATTCTATGGTAGTGAGCTCCCCAAGAGCCTGATGGTTTCTGAAAGATTAGATATGTACCTGATGTCTTTTTGTTGTTGCTGTCATTTTGTTATTGAGACAGGGTCTCACTCTGTCACTCAGGCTGGAGTGCAGTGGCACAATCATAGGTCACTGCAGCCTCAATTTCCCAGGTTCAAGTGATCCTCCTGCCTCAGCCTCCCTAGTAGCTAGGACCACAGGCATGTGCCACCACTCTCAGCTAACTTTTAAAAAATTATTATTTGTAGAGATGAGGTTCACTGTATTGCCCAGGCTGGTCTCAAACTCCTGGGCTCAAGTGATCCTCCCACCTCAGCCTCCCAAAATGTGGGAATTACAGGTATGCGTCACCATGCCCTGCCTACCCCATTTCTTAATGCAGTTCACAACTGGGTAGATAACAAGATATATGAAGAGCTTGGAAAATAAGTCAAAAGACTGCTGTTTAAAACATTTAGTCTGCTGGCCCTGATGCAATATCTAGTACACTGGACTCTGATCCAATGGTTCAAGTTCAAATTTACTTAATTGGTTTGCATATAACACAACATATTGCAAAGTACTGTCATGTCTAGAATTTCCACATAGAATGAACTCCAGGGTGGCAAGCTTATTGGAAGAGAAATGAGAAGATCAAGTGAATTATTTTGAAGCAGGCTTTGCATAACAAACACCAGACTTTTCCCTTAGATTGTGTATTTGCGCCAATAGATATTGAGTGCGTGGGGAAGGATCGCTACTGAAGGCAGGTACAGGCCTGGGTGGTCCAACAGTCCTTACCTGTTATGTGATCTTGAACAACTTACACAACTTCTTTAGGTGTTAATTTTCTCATCTGAAACACGACTAACCATATCTACCTATTAAGGTTATGATTAGGATATGAGACAATGAAAGTGCCTGGCACATAGTAGGCATTCAGCAAAAAGCAGCTATTATTGATGGTCTTATTCCCGCAAAAGCATTTATGAGCACAAACAGGATAATCACAGAGGAAAGATGAAACTGAAAAAGCAAAACAAAACTAACACCAACAACAAATTACTCAGCCTGTGAAGAGTGTCCTTTTGGGAGTCTTAAAAGCTGATCATTGCTTGATTTTATGATATTACCCTTCCCTAGGCCCCACAAAGTATAATATGACATGTTTATTAGTTTAAGTGGTTTTGCTTCTTGAGACTTCAGAATTTTGTAACACCCTTTGTGCTGCTGAAGGTTCTCTGGGGAGTTACAAAACCAGGATTGGGATTTCCTTTTAAAATATTAACAAAAAAGTAAATAAATTATGTCTCTCTAACACAAGCAGAGCCAAGATAACATCTAGTCAAGGGCTGGCTTCATACCTAGGCTGGCAACAAAATGCTATTTAACCACCCTGCCCCTTCCCTCTGTCTTGCTTCCCCTCTCCCTTCCCACAAATGAGCACTGGAAATTAAAAGCTGCAATTCTAGCCTACAGTAATTACCTTGGTGCATAGATAGGACATTCCAAAGGGGAGAGAAGAGCATGTATTAACAATAAGAAAAGAAGAAAATCCAGAGTGAGGACCTGTAGGCATAGGATTCCAGGAGCAGCTCCGGACAGGAACAGCCAGGGTGAAAACCCGGAAAAGGATTTGGGAGGTGGTGGGACAGGGTCAAAAAGAAAGGATTATAGTATATACCACCCAGTTTACCCTCCTGATGCCCGTACAGCAATTGGCTTCATTAGTGTCCTAAGGAAAAAAAAAAGAGCTTCTCTTCCCAAATCTCTCCAAAAGCATAAGTGCTAATGCAGAGCTTTAAGAAAAACTCTTACCTGAGAATACACTAACCACGCTTAGAAATCAGGATTTCCTGGGAAACTTGAGCACTTAGCCTAGATCTGCTATTAATGATTCGGGAGAATTTGAGGACATTACCTGTTTGACCCCAGTGACTTCATTTGAATTCTTTGGTTGCACAAGGATTTGCATAGCAACTATCAGAGGTCAAGTATTAGGATACCTCTTGACGGCAAAATGGAGCTCACTGTGTGGTGGAAGTAGACTAAACGCGGACAACTAAATTAAATAATTATTGATAATGGTGAGTCCAGTGAGAGGTGAAGAAAGGCCATTAGGCTGAAGCTGTGTGATGGCCGGCGGCACTGAGGCTGGCAAGACAGGTCAGCCTGAGGACTGACAGAGGAGGGACCCCAGGGAGTGTGGGCTGAGGCAAAGCCTGAAAGGCCACATGCTGCAGGGCCGTGGGGACACGTAGGGAAGGCTGAACCGTGGGTTTCATTTGAAAAGCAATGGGAGGCGCTGGAGGAATGAAAGCAGAGGCAGGAAGGATGGTCACAGCGAGCCGAGATCACACCACTGCACTCCAGCCTGGGAGACACAGAGACTCCGTCTCAAAAAAAAAAAAAAAAAGAAAGAAAAGTATGGTTTATAAATATGTCACATTCTTAGCAGTTTGAAAATTCTATTATTCTGACTATCCATCCCAAACACTTATGGGACAACTAGTCTCTTTTATGTAAGGGAAATTCCTCCAACCTGAATAGTCTTTGGATTAGAAAATCTTTTTCTAGGTACTACCCTGCGACCGCTCCTCTCACTCTCTGCATTCACCTGGAATGTTTATTATCTCTCTACCTTCGTGACCATCCCCCTGCCTGCAATTTCTTGGCATCTTCGTTCAAGCCCCACATCCAAATATACTTCTCATACCTTATTGACAGTTGATGAACTGCGTTCCAACTTGCCTTCGATTCCCTGTCAACCTGGAGTGTCACCTGACTGAAGCTTTTTCTCATGGCTTTAGCATGCTAAGCCATGAAAATTCTTCTCCATGAAATCATTTACTTTCCCATAAAATTTGCCTGAGAACTGTTTAATAAGCTCCTTGTCTAGGAAGAGAGAGGAAACCCGGTAAACATTTGTATTGTACCCTGCCTCTCCCACAAAGATGAAGTTGTTGTCTCCAAATTACCGCCTCTGTCGACATCCTAAACCCTTTAGGCTTAAGTGTTTTAGGATATCCAGTGAGAATTCAGGAAACACCACATGGTGGGGAACCGTAACCACAACGTCTGCTTTTCAGCACTTTAACTCGTGGGATCTGAGCAAAGAACTGGCCTTTCAAGACTCCATTTCTCACAGAAGTACGGTAATTTCTTCCTCATGTGTTAATTTAGTTTGCCATTGTATTGCTATTGTAAGGCTTTTGACTTTTACAGTTTGACACAGAAAAGGAGACGGGGCGGCTCTAATACCTTCAAATTTTGTTTGGATGGTGGATACCCAAAGCCGACATTTTACAGCAGCTGGTAAACAGCTTTAAGATGGAGAATCTCTTCTTTTTGCTCTCATTGGCCTGGGGAGTTGTAAATGTCAGAGTCTTGTAAGTTACACACAAACAAAGCCCATTGGTCTAAGTCCGGAAAAGCAGGCTGGACGCATGCTCACAATGAGCATCTGAAGACGCTTCCTTACCTCTTTTCCTGGTGGCAGTGCAAGGAAAGAGCTCGAAGAGATGCCTGCATAGCTTCTAGAAGAATTGCATATTTAAAGCTTAGTTGAAAGATATACTTAGCATTCAACTGAAACACGCAAGTCTGATGAAAGACGTATTTTCATCAGGTTTTCCTATAGTTTAAACAATTTGGAATAATAAGATTGGATGGTTAGGTCAGAAAGAAGGGGAGTTACAATGCACAGACCATTTTCTAAGAACAGTTGTACTTATTAAGAATTTTAAAAACAAAACCTCTTTCGTTGCCTTTTACATCTATTCTCATCTTTTTAAAGAACACTCACTCTCTCTCTTCTTGTAGGATTATGTCTAATTAGTGGTTATGTTTTAAAATTTCAGTTTCTTCAGAATTATCTGTTCATTTGTTTTCCAGAATTATCTGTTCGTTTTCCATTTTCCAGAATGTAAAGTCCTCCTGGCAGTCTTACAATCTCTTTTCCTTGAACCTATAAGAACCTTGTTAACTGTGTGATACGCAGCAAACCAAACATTTGTGTACTATCTGTCTGCCTAGGAGATAAAGCTGTTCTTGCAATTACAGTCCTGGAAGACATCAATAACCCCCTTTTGCTTTAGGCATTTCAGGAGAATTGCCAAGAGAGAAAGAGGGAGGGGAGAGAGAGACGGAGAAGGGAAAAGAGAGAAAGGAGAGAAAGAGAGAGAGAGAGAGAGAGAGAGAGAGAGAATCAACTCTAGATGTATGGAGAACCTCAACCTCAATCTCTTGCAGTAAGAAAATGAGTATACTCGGGCAAATAAACATCTTGAAGAAAAGACTGATACAGAAATTAGTATGTTGACTCTTTCTAATTTCTAATTTCTTTTTATTATTCTGCAGTAACATAACAGCAAAAGTTGTGCAGACCAAATTGTTTTTTTATTAGGTTTTTAAAATAAAATTACTGCTTGATTTAATGTAACAATCTTGATCTTTCTATTTCAGTTTAATGTATAGCTGTGTGTTGAATTTTTCTGAGAATAAAAATTCCAGTACATTCATAGCAAAAATGTTAATTTATAATAATGTCCTTAGTTTTTCCTAAAGATTATGGATATGATGGGGCCTAATTCCAGATTTTTTTATAGACCACTTTTCCAAATGCCACACATCCAGATGGTTAAGTTCAATTTTAAAGGCTCCTATACATTACTGAGTTTTCTTCAAAAGTTTTTTCCAGAGTCAAGCCAATTTGTAAACTGTCCTCAAAGCCACAGTGACCTACTTTGACAATTGAACTGCTTTGTTTGAGGAGCAAAAGATATATTTTATGAAAAATGCTTAAAGAACACAATTATTACAACAAAGAGATTATAAAAATTACTCCCCTATTGTTCAGTGAATTATAGTTTTCTGTAATTCTAGAAAGGAAGGTTAGTTCTTTCATTTTTTAAATTGGAATCTTCTGTATGTATAATGTATGCTGGTGGTAACTGGTGTGTGTGTGTGTGTGTGTGTGTGTGTGTGTGTCTGTTCCCTACCATTCCCCTTACTTCACTGCCCAGCAGGTTAACATGGCTGCTCTTTGTGACATAACATATCAGATATCTAAAAGAGCCAACACGAACTCTTTGGCACCTCAACTTACATTTTGGGTAATTTCCTATGGGAGTCCTTAATGAAAGGCTCTAATGAAAGTCCCTTCCTTTCCTTTTCTCTCCTTTCCTGTTCTCCCCTGATGTCCCTCCGATCGCAATGGGTAAGACACTACAATGAACGCAGCTAGTTTCTGCTGACCTGCAGCCTGCTCTTGAATTTGAAATTAGATTTTCAACATGAGGCTGTCAGCATTCTACCAAAATACTTCACTGATGTGTAATAACACATTTAATACAAATAGTGGCAAAAAAAAATCCATCATGATCTGAGAGATTTCAATCTAATTTCTGAATAGAGTAAGTTGAAGATTTCCCAGACTAGTTTTCTTCTAATAGCATCAAAACTATATTGGGAGTGGCCCAGAAAGTGTTCAGTTGTTGCAGGGATCCCATGTCAAACTTGTCTCAGAGGAGCATAAACTAAGTGGCTTCTTAATCTCCTTTCTGATAGGATTCTGGAATCTGGAGACTTGGAAGCGCTGGAGATTTTCAGAAGCAGTGACAAGAATTTCTGCCTTTTTATGTCCAAGGACTGTTGAAAGTGACAGGTATTCTGATTCCTAAGTAGACCAGGGATAAAGGAAAGAAGGAAGGAGGAGAGGGAGAGAAAGAAAGGGGGTAGAAAAGGGAGGGAGGGAGGAAGAAAGGGAAGAAAGAAAGGAAGGAGAGATGGCAGGAGTGAGGGACAGTGAGGGAGGAAAAACAATGCAAAAAGAAATGTGTTTAATATTTAAAGATTAAAACTGTGGCATGTCTACTTCTGAACATTTTCCTTTTTTTTTGTTTTGAGACTGAGTCTCACTCTGTCACGCAGGCTGGAGTGCAGTGACGCCATCTTGCCTCACTGCAACCTCCGCCTCCTAGGTTCAAGCAATTCTCCTGCCTCAGCTTCCCAAGTAACTGGGACTACAGGCATATGCCACCACGCCCGCCTAATTTTTGTATTTTTAGTGGAGATGGGGTTTCACCATATTGGCCAGGCTGGTCTCGAACTCCTGACCTTGTGATCCACCCACTTCGGCCTCCCAAAGTGCTGGGATTACAGGCGTGAGCCACTGCCCCCAGCCTGCTTCTGAACATTTTCTCTCACACACACATGCACAGTGTGTACGTGTGTGTGTGTGTGTGTGTGTGAGAGAGAGAGAGAGAGAGAGAGAGAGAGAGAGAGAGAGAGAGAGAGACAGAAAGGGTACAGCATGCTTATATTTTGCTTTTCATTGCTGCACCCAGCTGTCTTCAAATTACTTCTCTTCTCACAAACATTTCTTCCACTCCTAACCTAATCTATTTACCATTCCATTCCCCACTGGGCCACACTGCTCGCTCCCATCCACCAAGATCCCTCACTTACCCTGCTTGTTCTTAGAGGCCTTCCTTGACCACCCTAGCCCAGAGCAGTTTGTCCCCTTTGTCTCCCACTTTCTGCTGGAATTAGCCATTTGGCACGTATCAATGACAGCCTAGTGGTGCCTCTTATCTCGTCTCATGGATATGTGTTATCTGTCCAATTAGATTGAGAACTCTTAAGAACAAGAACTATTATCTTTTGCTTTTTCCTTTGTTATTTTTTTAAAAAAACGTATCTCACATAAGAACTTACACATAGTGGTAGGTGGTCAATCAACATTTGTTGATTAATTGGTTAATTAAACAGTTGAGGATATAACGTTTTATCAAGACTACCCTGTTGGCTAAATAACTTGTCAGTTTAACAACCTTCATAAACAAGACATTTTCTTTGTGAGCTAAACTCCTTCGAGGTTCAAATTTGTGAAACTTGAGGTTGAGGATAATTCTACCTCCGCTCTTGCAGCAATGCGTTACATTTAATAAACAAAATATTGGCCGGGCGCGGTGGCTCAAGCCTGTAATCCCAGCACTTTGGGAGGCTGAGGCGGGTGGATCACGAGGTCAAGAGATCGAGACCATCCTGGTCAACATGGTGAAACCCCGTCTCTACTAAAAATACAGAAAATCAGCTGGGCATGGTGGCGTGTGCCTGTAATCCCAGCTACTCAGGAGGCTGAGGCAGGAGAATTGCCTGAACCCAGGAGGCGGAGGTTGTGGTGAGCCGAGATCGCACCATTGCACTCCAGTCTGGGTAACAAGGGCGAAACACTGTCTCAAAAAAAAAAAAAAAAAAATCCACCCTAGCTGTAGTATGCATTTCAAGTTAGAATTTTTGAGGAGATATGTGTTGGGCTGTATAAAAAGAAAGGAAAGAATCAGTTACCGATGTAGCATTACTTGTGATTTCACAACCTCTTTCAGTACATCAAAATTTCTTTCTTCAAATTTCTCCCTAGAAGTGCAATTTTCACAGTAGCCAGAGATCTGCTTAAGACTAATTTCCCTTCCTGCCGTATTTGTGTCCAGATTGTACCATTCAGTGTAGATTAGAAATCACGGGGTATTTCTTTGTTGTTTCCTGGACTGGACCGAAAATAGAATTTGTCAGAACAAGAAGCAATTACAGAGCACTTAATATTTGTAAAGTGCTTTCCAATCTCGTACCAGTTTGTCTTTGAAACAGTATTGTTGGTGTGGGCTACTTATCTCCTGAATTTCCAGATGGAGAAAGGGGCAGAGAGGTTAAGTGGCTTGCCTGAAATTTAATAGTATGTTACTTGTAGTGCTCCAGTATTAACGCTTCACAAGTCTTGAGTGAAAAATGTTATCCATAGTTCCTTTCTAGTTTTGAAGGCAAATATAATCCTAGGGCTTCCCATTAGCTACTGTTTCGCAGGATAGCAGAAGTATTTGGTTTGTGATTTTTAGTTCTTAAGAGATTAGAAGATACTTTAACAAAATAAAACTAATTTAAAAAGCTTTAAGTAACTTAAGTGCATGAAGAAAATAATTTTGTGGTATAGAGGTGCATAAAAGCTAGAGAGAGGACCTTTTCACCACAGTAGCCTAGTAGTTGAAACGTCAGTTTAAAAGTTAACAATAAAGCTCTCCCTCATTGAACAGTTTTTAGGCAATAAGACTTCTAGTTTACTTGCAATAATCTTATGCATTGAGAGAAGGGGGTAGGCCCCCCCTCGGGTGTTGGGTGAAGGGTGCTGGGGCAGGTAGCCTGCTCTCGCTCAATCTCAGCTTTCAGACGCCAACTTCCAGATCTGTCACTGCTAAACTCAGTGAGTGGCTTAGAGCCTTAGATTCTTTTCTTCTCTAGATTTATCATAGACATTTCTTTGCCCACCATCAAAGAAAGCCATCTGGGTATTCTACTTTGCTCTGAGAAGGCTTCTTGTGTTGTGATTGGTTTCTCTCTTGGGAGGTGGGGTGCAAATAGAGGAGGGGCACTGTTAATAAAATGGACTTTTACCTAGGTTAATTACTACCTTTGCTCATAGATGTCCAGGTTTCAGTTTGGAGCAAGATTAAATGCCTCTAATTTAAACATCGAGGAAGCATTCTATTAAGCCCCTAAACAATATTTAGGTTCTTGTCCCACAAGCCAAATAGGGCCAAGGAATCCCACCCCTTTCAAGCCCATTAGCCAAGAATAACCTTAACCACACTTTCAGGAAATCCCCTCTTGGGTGGGGCTCTGGAAAAGCTGAATGAATAGTTACAAATATCCTTACTTTATATATCAAGACATGGTTTTGCAGTAAGAGAGATTTGCATACCCATTAAAGTCTCCACAGCTCAGATATTCTTGGCCCCATCTTTGAAACTGATCATCGAGAAGGTGTTAGTAATCCTGATATACTTTAGGGGGGAAGTCAAATCAAGTAAGCTATTATTTTAATCTTTCAAAAGTGACTTCTAGGAAAATAATAAAAGTAAGTTCTCTTATTTGAAGTGGTCAGTCTTTTTCATTCTCTGAGAAAAGCCTTTTTGGCTTCCTGGGCTAAGTAAGTTCACAGTAATCCCTAGAATGTATGTAGAATAAAAGGTAAAAGGTGTTGTCTTCAGCTCTTATGACAGGTACATTCATCTTATGTCTGCATGAAGCCGTCTTTAGAAATGTGGTCTTTGGTCCCTCTTAATATATCCATTAAAGTTGAAAAGACTTTATAATCTTAATATTGACTTGTTTTCAATGAACTGTAATTCTTCTTTTTTCCCCTACTATGTCATTAAAGGCCTATTAAATTAGAGAGACTTTTTTGCCCCGAGAGATATAGAGTATATAGAGTCAAATGAAAAACCCATCTTGGAAGTCATACCCCAAAGCAATCTCACTATGATAATCCAAGAATGTAACCACGGAACACATTTCTCTTTAATTTCACAGCTGGCATGTTTATTACCTATTTATTTAACTCTGTCCATCTCTGGAAAAACCTTGACATTAAAGATGTTATCTGTTTTTCAAAGTGTGATTTTGGGGAAAGAGGGGCAGAGCAAGAAGGTGGAATAGAAGGCCCCACCAATCACCTCCCTGCCCTGCGCGATCACCAAATTCAATGACTATATAAAGCTCCTTTGTAAGAGTTACCAAAAATCAGGCGATTACTCCCAGAACCTGATTTTAACTTCATAACTTTGAAAGAGGCACTGAGGAGAGTAGGAAAGACCCCATTGATTCGTTGACACCACTCCCACCCCATCCCTCTACAGTGACTGTATGGTGTGGAGAAATCTGTGTCCTTGAAAGAAGGAGAGTGCAGTGATTATGAGGCTATGCTTTGAACTGGTGCTTTCCTGTCACAGTGGAGAGCAAAACCAGTTTGTACTCAGCTGATGGCTGACCATGGAGGGAGTATTTAAACCAGCCCTTAGCCAGAGGGGAATCATCCACTGCAGTGGTTGGAACTTGGTTCTAGCAAGCCTCGCCCCATGGGCCTACGTGCTCTGGAGCCCTAAATACATTTGAAAGACAGTCTAGCCTACAAGGACTGCAAGTCCTAGTGCTGAACTGGCTCAGAGCCAGTGAACTTGGGGGTATATGACTTACTGAGACACCATCTGGGGAAGCTAAGGGGGTACTCACACCACTACTCTCCCAACCCCAGGTGAAACAGCTCTCAGCTCCAAAAGAGACCCCTTCCTTCCACTTGAGGAAGAGAGGGAAAAGTAAAGAGGACTTTTGCCTTGCATCTTGGAACCAGCTCAGGGAGGATAGGGCACTGGTCGGAGTCGTGAGACCCGCGTTCTAGGCCCTAGCTCCTGGATGACATTTCTAGACATACCCTGGGCCAGGAGGGAACTCGCTACACTGAAGGGAAGGACCCAGTCCTTGCAGGATCCATCACCTTATAACAAAAGAGCTGTTGGCCCCTGAATAACCAAAAGCAATACCTAGGTACTATGCCATGGGCCTTGGGTGAGACTATGAGATGTGCTGGCTACCCAGCACATTCACAGCTGTGGTAGCTCTGGGGACAGACTCCTTCTGCTTGAGAAAAGCAGAGGAAAATGTAAACAAGACTTTGTCTTGTACCTTAAATACCAGTTCGACCGCAGTGGAGTAGAGCAAAGTGGGCTCTTGGTGTCCCTCATTCCAAGCCTTGGCTCTTGGATGAAATTTTTGGACCTGTACCAGGCCAGAGGGCAGCCCACTGCTCTGAAGGGTGAGTCCCAGGCCAGGCAGCATTCATCACAAGCTGACTAAAGATCCCTTGGACCTGAAGTGAACATTAGTGGTAGCTTGGCAGTACTCCCCGTGGAACTATGGTGGTGGTGGCCATGGGGTGAGCCTCCTCTACCTGTGGAAAAGGGTGGGAAGACTGAGAACTGTGACTTGTGATTTGAAGTCTAGCTCAACTGCAGCACAATAAAGCACCAGGTAGAATTCTAAGGTTTTTGACTCCAGACCCTAGCTCCTGAACAGAATCTCTGGGCCTGCAGGATCTGAAAAAACAAGCCTGACTGGTGTTACTACCTGCTGACTGTAGAGCACTAAGGCCTTGAGTGAACATACGTAGTAGCCAGGTAGTGGTAACAGCAGGCCTTGGGTGAGACCCAGTGCAGTCCCAGAGGAGGTGGTCACAGGGATGCTTGTGTCATCCCACCCCAGCTCCAGATGACTTGGTATGCAGAGAGAGACTCCATGTGTTGGGAGAAAGTAAGGGAAGACTGTAAGTGTCTCTACCTGGTAAGCCAGAGAATTTTTCTGAATTATCTAAGACAGTAAGGCAGTAAATCTATGATTCTGCAAGAATCACAGCATTACTGGGCTTAAGTTACCCCCTAGTGCAAACACCGTTTAGATCACAATATTCAAGTTCTTTTGAATACTTGGAAAGTCTTCCCAAGAAGGATGGGAACAAACAAGCCCAGAACTCTTCAATGCCCAGACACTGATGAATATCAACAAACATCAAGACCATGCAGGAAAACATGACCTCACTAAACAAACTCAATAAGGCGCCAGGGACTATGTGACCTTTCAGACAGAGAATTCAAAATAGCTGTGTTAAGCAAATGCAAAGAAATTCAAGATAGCACAGAGAAGAAATTCAGAATTCTATCAGATGAATTCAGCAAAGAGATTAAAACGGTTAAAAAGGATCAGGCAGAAATTCTGGAGTTGAAAATCCAATTGAAACTCTGAAGAATGCATCAGAGTCTCTTAATAGCAGAATTGATCAAGCAGAAGAAAGAATTAGTGAGCTTGATGACAGCTTATTTAAAAATACAGTTAGAGGAGACAAAAGAAAAAAGAATAAAATAGAATGAAGAACACCTACAAGATCTAGAAAATAACCTCAAAAGTGCAATTCTAAGAGTTTTTGGCCATAAAGAGGAAGTAGAGAAAGAGATAGGGGTAGACAGTTTATTCAAAAGGATAATAACTTTCCAAACCTAGAGAAAGATGTCAACATCCAAGCACAAGAAGATTATAAAACACAAAGCAGATTTACCCAAAGAAGCCTACCTCAAGACATTTAATAATGAAACTCCCAAACCTCAAGGATAAGGAAAGGATCCTTAAAGCAGCAAGAAAAACAAATAACAGCTGGGCGCGGTGGCTGACGCCTGTAATCCCAGCACTTTGGGAGGCTGAGGTGGGTGGATCACGAGGTCAAGAGATCGAGACCATCCCGGTCAACATGGTGAAACCCCATCTCTACTAAAAATACAAAAAAGTAGCTGGGCATGGTGGCGCGTGCCTGTAATCCCAGCTACTCAGGAGGCTGAGGCAGGAGAATTGCTTGAACCCAGGAGGCAGAGGTTGCGGTGAGCCGAGATCGCGCCATTGCACTCCAGTCTGGGTAACAAGAGCGAAACTCCGCCTCAAAAAAAAAAAAAAAAAAAAGAAAAAAGAAAAGAAAAAGGAAAACAAATAACATACAATGGAGCTCCAGTAGTTCTGGCAACAGACTTTTCAGTGGAAACCTTACAGGTTAGGAGAGAGTGGCATGACGTACTTAAAATGCTGAAAGAAAAAAACTTTTACCCTAGAATAGTATATTCAGTGAAAATATCCTTCGAACATGAAGGAGAAATAAGGACATTTTCAGAAAAACAAAAGCAGAGGGATTGAATCAACACCAGACCTGTCCTATGAGAACTGCTAAAGGGAATACTTCAGTCAAAAAGAAAAGAACATTAATGGGTGATAATTAATTACCTGAAGGTACAAAACTCACTGGAGAATTACAACACTATAACTGAGGTATGTAAACTACTCTTAAGTAGAAAGTTTAAAAGGTGAACCAATCAAAAATAATAACAACAATGGCTTTTCAAGACATAGTACAGTAAGAATACCTGGAAACGACAAAAAGTTAAAAAGCAAGGGGGTGAATTTGTAGAGTTTTTATTAGTTTTCATTTTGCTTTCCTTTTGTTTATGCAAACAGTGTTGCTACTAGCTTAAAATAATGGGTTATAAGACAGTATTTGCAAACCTCATGGTAACCTCAAATCAAAACACATTCAACAAATGTACACAAAAGATTAAAAGAAAGATCATACCACCAGAGAAAACCACCTTAACTAAAATAGTTACAACTGATACTTGCAGAAATTCACAGGATCATTAATGGCTACTATGAGCAACTATACGCCAAAAAATTGGAAAAATCTAGAAGTAATGGATAAATTTTTGGATACATACAGCCTTCCAAGATTGAATCATGAAGAAATCCAAAACCGGAACAGACCAACAGCAAGAAACAAGATTGAAGACATAAGAAAACTTTTCCAGCAAAGAAAAGCCTGGGCTGCGATGGTTTCACTGCTGAATTCTACCAAATACTTAAAGAAATAATACCAATCCTACTCAAAAGATTCTGAAAAGCAGAGGAGGAATACTTTCAAACTCATTCTATGAGGCCAGTATTACTGTTACACCAAAACCAGAAAAAGACACATCACGAAAGAAAATTGCAGACTAACATCTCTGATGAATATTGGTGTAAAGATCCTCAGAAAAATACTAGCAAACTGTAGCAAATTGAATTTAGCAACACATCAAAAAGATCATTTATTATAACCAAGTGGGATTTTTGCCACTTGGATGCAAAGATATTTCATCATACACAAATCAATCAATGTGATACATCATATCCCAGAATGAAGGACAAAAACCATATGATCACTTCAATGAATGCTGAAAAAGCATGTGATAAAATTCAACATGTCTTTATTTTGAAAGCCTTCAAAAAAAAAAACTGGATATAGAAGGAACATACGTCAAAATAATAAAAGTCATATATGAGGCCTCATAGCTAGTATCATACTGAAGGGGGGAGAACTGATGTCTTTTCCTCTAAGATCTGGAACACAAGGATGCCTACTTCCCCCACTGTTACTCAACACAGTGCTGGAAGTCCTCGCTAGAACAATTGACAAGAGAAATAAATCCAGGGCTTCCAAACTGAAAAAGAAGTCAAATTATCTTTATTTGCAGATGATATAATCTTATATTTGGAAAAACTGAGAGACTCCATCAAAAAATGACTAGAACTGATAAATTCAGTATTATTACAGGATACAAAATCAACACACAGGAATCAGTAGCATTTTTATAAGCTAGTGATAAGCTTTTTTGTAAGCTAACAGTAGACAATCTGAAAAAGAAATAAAAAAAGTTACTTCATTTACAATAGCTACAAATAAAATATCTAAAAACTAACCAAAGAAGTGAAAGATCTGTATAATAAAAACTGTAAAACACTGAAGCAAGAAATTGAAGAGGACACCAAAAATTAGAAAGAAATTTCATGTTCATGGATTGGAAGAATCAATATTGTTAAAATATTGACACTACCCAAAGCACTCTATAGATTCAATGTAATCCCTATCAAAATACCAATGAAATTCTTCACAGAAGTTAAAAAAAAAAAATCATAAAATTTATATGGAACCATAAAAAACCAAGAGTAGCAGACCATATCCTAAGCAAAAAGAACAAACTGGGGAATAATATTACCTGACTTCAAATTATACTACAGAGCTATAGTAACCAAAACAGCATAGTACAAAAAAAAGACACATAGACCAGTGGAACAGAATAGAGAACCCAGAAATAAATCCATACATCTGCAATAATTTGACAAAGGTGCCAAGAACATATGCTGGGGAAAGGACAATCTCTTCAATAAATGATGCTAGGAAAACTGGATATTCATATGCAGAATGAAACTAGACCCCTATCCCTTGCCATATATAAAAATCAAATCAAGATGGATTGAAGATAAATCTAAGACCTTAAACTATAAAATTACTAAAAGAAAACACTGGAGACTCTGTCTCAAAAAAAAAAAAAAAAAAGAAAGAAAAAAAGAAAAAGAAAAAGAAAAGAAAACACTGGCAGAAATCTTTAGGACACAGGAGTGGGCAAAGATTTCTTGAGAAATACCCTATAAGCACAGGCAACCAAGGAAAACATGGTCAAATGGGATCACAAAGTTAAAAAGCTTCTGCACAGCAAGGGAAATAATCAATAAAGTGAATAGACAACCCACGGAATGGGAGAAAATATTTGTAAACCACTCATCAGACAAGAAATTAATAACCAGAATATATAAGGAGCTCAAACAACTCTATAGGGAAAAATATAATAATCTGATTAAAAACTAGGCAAAAGATCTTAATAGACACTTCTCAAAAGAAGATGTACAAATGGCACACAAATATAGGAAAAGGTGCTCAACATCACTGATCATCAGAAAAATGCAAATCAAAACTTCAATGAGCTATCATCTCACACCAATTAAAAGGGCTTCTAACCAAAGATGGGCAATAGCAAATGCTGGCAAGGATGTGGAGAAAAGGGAACGCTTGTACACTGTTGGTGGGAATGTAAATTAGTACAGCCACTATGAAGAACATTTGGAGGTTCCTCAAAAGCTAAAAATTGAGCTTTTTAATCCAGCAATCCCACTGGCTGATCCCGCAATCCCACTCCTAAGTATATACCCAAAAGAAAGGAAATAAATATATCAAAGTGATATCTGTACTTCCTTGTGTTTTGCAGCACTGTTTACAATAGCCAAGATTGGGAAGCAACGTTAAGTGTCTACCAATGAATAAAGAAAATATGGTGCATATATATGATGGAATACTATGCAGCCATAAAAAAGAATGAGATCCTGTCATTTTCAACAACATGGTTGGAACCGTAAGTCATTATGTCAAGTGAAATAAGTCAGGCACAAAAAGTCAAACTGCAAATATTCTCACTTATTTGTGGGATCTAACAATGAAAACAATTGAACTCATGGGAAGTTCAATTGTGAATGGTAGTGGAGGGGATGGGGGTTGTTGAGGATGGCTAATGGGTACAATATATAGTTGGAAAAAATGAATAAGACCTATTATTTGCTAGCACAACAGGATGACTATAGAAAAAATAATTCAATTGTAGTTTTTTTAATAACTAAAAGAACATAATCACCGTGTTTGAAACACAAAGGATAAATGCTTGAGGTGATGGATACCCCATTTATTCTGAATTGATCATTATGCATTGCATGCCTGTATCAAAATATCTCATGTTACCCATAAATATATACATCCATTGTGTACCCCCCGAAATTTAAAAAAACTTCTAATTAAAAACCAAAAGCAGGGGCCCAAAGTGGCTCCGGCCGGATGTCGTGGCGCTTGCGAAGGCGAGGCCAAGAGTTCAAGGCCAACCAACCTCAGCAACCTTACAAGCTCTCATTGATTGGTAAAAAACAAAACAAAACAAAACAAAAAACAAAAGCAAAGCTTGCCTTTGGGCTGTGAGGAAGAATCTTGAGAACTCATGGTGGAGCATTTGAGTATGTATATCTCAAGAAAAACCAGATAAAAACCGGCACTTTCACCTTTTTGTATAAGTTTGTTTTTAAAGATTTTTTTTTATGGAAGATCTTTAGAAAAAGGGTTAGTTAAGGCCGGGTGCAGTGGCTCACGCCTGTAATCCCAGCACTTTGGGAGGCCCAGCACTTTGGGAGGCCAAGGCAGGTGGATCACGAGGTCAAGAAATTGACGATTTCATCCTGGTCAACATGGTGAAATCCCGTCTCTACTAAAAATACAAAATTTAGCTGGGCATGGTGGCACATGCCTGTAATCCTAGCTGCTCGGGAGGCTGAGGCAGGAGAATTGCCTGAACCCAGGAGGCGGAGGTTGCGGTGAGCCGAGATCGCGTCATTGCACTCCAGCCTGGGTAACAAGAGCGAAACTCCATCTGAAAAAAAAGAAAAAGGGTTAGTTAGTTGTGCTGCTGCATTAATAGCAGGAAATAACAATTGATGACACTTGTTAGGTGCTGTTTGTGAAAGGCAGTGAGACAATTACTTTACAGGTAGTACTCTACACAGGAACCCTGTGATCATATTACTAAAAAGCCTATGATAATATTAGGGTATTGTTATCCTATGTGAGCAGAAGAATGTGACAGAGCTTAGGATAGTAAGGGATTTGCAAAAGGTCACAGCACCCACAGGAAACAGAAGTGGAACCAGAACTTGGGAAGTTTTATCCAAAGCCAGGCCCTTGGCTCTTGTAGCTAACATCTAGCTGCTTTTTGTGAGTTAGCATGTAAGAAGGTAGAACATTCTCCCACAGCTGGTGGGCTGTGATCCACTATTTGCCGAACACTTGCTCTATGTAGATACTGGAACTCATAACCTAAACATATAAAAAAACAGTCCATAAAATAACATGGAATACAATTTAATTTAAACAAAACTTAATTTATACAATGTAATATATGTACGGTAGTGGGCTGAAAAGACCAAGGACAGACGTTCCTTATTTTGGTGGACAAAAATTATTTCCTCCAAATTTTGAAATTTCTGGTTAGGGAGGAGATCTCAGCATAATGGTGTCTCCCAAACTCTAACAGTAAAGTTATTTCAAAAAACCATGAGAGGCTTTTAATGGTGGCTGCCACCTTCCAGTCAGTGGTTTAGGAACCTCAAGAATAATGTAATTGTGTCTGTTTTGTTCTACTACTAACTTCATTTCGTTATGTACATATACATACTCACACGCTACTCCCATTTCAATAAATATGTTCAGAGAGTGATAAAGAAGACAAAGTTGAGAGTATGCAAAAGTAGTAACAATACATTTTTTAAATTAATCTAGACCCCAGTGGGTGCCTGAGACCGCAGATAGCACGAAACCCTGTATAGACCATGTTTTTTCATGCATACATACCTACGATAAAGTTTCATTTGTAAATTAGGCACAGTAAGAGATTAACGAAAACGACTAATCATAAAATACAACAATTACAACAATATACTGTAATAAAAGTTGTGTGAACATGATCTCGTTTGCTCTCTTCCTCAGAATTTCGTATTGTACCGTACTGTGGGTAACTGAAACCAGGGAAAGCGAAACCACAGGTAAGGGGGACATTTCTTTACACATAACAACGCACAAATTTTAAGTGTAAAGATCAATTAATTTTCACACATTGAATAACCCCAATGTAATAAATGCACAGATTAAGATATCAAACTTTTTCAGTACCGCAGCCATCATGGCTCCGATAGTAACAAGTATTTCCAAATTACAGATTATTGGGGCTATTTCTCAGAAGTAAGACAGATCTCCCACCCAAACTTTGATTCCAGTATCAGGATTGATGACACCGCATGCATTCCAAGAAGGTAGGAAAAGGTTTATTGCATAGTGAGACTTTCTGGGGAGAATATGTTAGGCTCCCATGCAGGTCTGAGAAGGGTTTGGAGAGAGCAAGGAAATGAAACTGGCCTAAGGCGGCTGGGGCGGGGCCAGGGTGAGCGTTCCTTCAGGCAGAAAGGTGTTTGCAGGGTTTCAATCACCTACTCTTATCAAAGAAGGGAGGACCAAGGTTTTTTCATCAATTTGGTCAGATATGTGGCAGAAGGGAAGAAAGGAGGGCATGGCTTAAAAAATATCCACAGTCCAACATCAAAAAATGGAATCAGACTTTTTTTTTTTTGAGACAGAGTTTCAGTCTTGTTGCCCAGTGTGGAGTGCAATGGCGTGATCTCAGCTCACTGCAACTTCCGCCTCCCTGGTTCAATGCATTCTCTTGCCTCAGCCTCCCAAGTAGCTGGGATTACATGCATGTGCCACCACGCCTAGCTAATTTTGTATATTTTTAATAGAGACGGGGTTTCTCCATGTTGGTCAGGCTGGTCTTGAACTCCCAACCTCAGGTGATCCGCCCACTTCGGCCTCCCAAAGTGCTGGAATTACAGGTGTGAGTCACCACGCCCAGCAGGAATCAGACTTTTTAATTCTAATTAATTAATTTTATTTTTATTTTATTCCATTTTATTTTGAGACAGGATCTCCCTCTGTCTCCCAGGCCAGAGTACAGTGACACAATCATGGTTCACTGCAGCCTCAACCTCCTGGGCTGAAGTGATCCCCCGGCCTTGACCTTCCAAGTACCTGGGACCACAGGTGCATGCCACCATGCCCGGCTAATTTTTGTATTTTTCTTAGACATAGAGTTTTGCCATATTGCCCAGGCTGGTCTCAAACTCTTGGGTTAAAGCAATCTGCTAACCTCAGTCTCCCAAAATGTTGGCATTGCAGGCATTAGCCAGTGTGCCCAGCCAGACTTTTTATTACACAAACAGAACTAACATTCATTTCTTGCTCATGCTACATGTCCATGATGGTTTGGGTGGGGGCTCTGGTCCCTATCACCTTTTCTCTAGACCGTCAAAGAAACTATTATGTGGAGTATTGCTGACATTTTGGCAAAGAAAAATGGAAAAAAAAAAAAAAAGCCAGTTTCATACAAGATTTTAAAGCTTCTGCCCAGAAGTGACATGTGTCAATTGCACTTACATTTGTTCACCAAAGCAAGCCACATAACTCTGCTGGATACAAGGGAAGGAGCATGTGATCCACCATATGTTTAGAAGGAGAAGCGCCACGGTGGAAAAATGATTCTAACACAAAAATATAAAAATCAAATATAAACTAGAAGGAGGAGCGCCGAAAATACGATGAACAACACTGGTGTCTACCCCAGGCGGATGTTAAAGTTTGAGCAGGGCATTGTCAGGTGAGGAAAATAGCACTGTTGAAATGGAAGGATTAACATGAGTAGAGCTGTGAAGGGTGCACGGTGTGGCCCGACCAGCGTGCCGAAAATGGACATGTGGAAATGAGCTTAGAAAGCCTTGAACGTTAAGTAGTTTGAATTTATAACACGGGATGGCAGAAATAATTTTTAGAGTATTAAAAAGTGTTTTCAGTAAGGTGATTTAGATATAGTAAATAAGAAATCGGAATTCTATCATAAGAGAGGAGAGCGAACGAAAGTCTAAACTAGACCGTGGCAGTGGGGATGAAAAAGTGGACGCTGGCACCTCTGGAGGTCCAGTTGGATATGAGATGAGAATAAACAGTGATAATTACTCCATTTTCTCCTGTCTGGGTTGACTGGAAGAATGACGGTGACACGTTGTAGGGCACAAAGAACCAACTGGGGAAAATTAATGTTTCCTTCCGACAATGCTGAGTTGAAGGTGATGGAAGAGAGGAGCAGAGATTCAATAACTACTGTATAACACCTAAGAACAGAGACGTAACTGAACTCGTAGACGCTAAAACCAACATCCAATAGCCGTGGAACTGGATGAGGTTGCCCAATGAGAGACTACAAAGTTCTAAGAAAAGAAAGCTGAAGACGGAACTTTGGCGAACACCTACATTTGGGGACAGTGCTCATCATATAAAAGCTATTAAAGAAAACAAGACTCTGTGTGAGACAGGAAAAGAGCGCAAGCTTCAGGAGGAGAGATTCAAGAAAATAAAAAGGAGTGGTTCACAGTGGCAAAGGTTGCCAAGAGGACACATAAGAGAAGCACCAAAAAGATGACAGTGGGCGGGGTGCGGTGGCTCACGCCTGTAATCCCAGCATTCTGGGAGGCCGAGGCGGGTGGATCACAAGGTAAGGAATTCGAGACCAGACTGGCCAATGTGGTGAAACCCTGTATCTACTAAAAATGCAAAAACTAGCTGGGCGTCTTGGTGGGGTGCCTGTAATCCCAGCTACTTGAGAGTCTGAGGCAGGAAAATTGCTTGAACCCAGGAGATGGAGGTTGCAGTGAGCCAAGATCGCACCACCGCACTCCAGCCTGGGAGACAGAGCGAGACTCCATTTAAAAAAAAAAAAAAAAAAAAAAAAAAGCGGATTGCCTGTGAGAGGTGACAAGCGATCTTTGCGAAAGCCATTTTATAGAGAAGTGAAATTAGAAGGAGGATTACAGCAAGAAAGGGGAATAAGTAAATATAGATTATACTTCTGGTAAATTTGAGATTGAAAAGAAGGTAAGCTATGCATGGGAAAATAGCTTAAGAGAAAAGCAGAGTTTCTGGAAAGTTGAGCTGTGTAACTTGGCATGCCATCTTGCACACTTCTTTTAGAGCAGGAGTTTTCATTAAAATAAATTACACTAAAATCTAACTACTACTGTGGTAGGTTCTAAAACACATCATTAGTACCAAAGAGAATTCCGCAGGGGTGGGCATGAGACTCAAGATGGACCAAACATAATCAGCCCAGAACTGTTTCTGATCCAGAATGCGGCTGGGTTTGGAAGCTGCCTGAATGTAAGATGAGACCTGCCAGAGGTCTTCTTTCCTCACGTGCATCGAATCAGCCTGAGAAAGGGGCCAACACAGGGGAAAACAGCTGAGTGACACAGCCTGGAGAGAAAGGCATACGTCTCTGCTTCTAGCTGGGCTTGAAGCAAGATCTGAGTGTGTACTTTTCCGTTATGTGAGCCAATCAACTCCTTCTATTAAAACTAGTTGGAGTTTAGTATTCCATCATTTGCAACTAAGAGTCCTAATAGGTAACATCACTTAAAGCTGTGTACACATCCTTCTATATCACAGGTGCGATTTTAAAGAACTAACATTTGAGCCGGGCGCGGTGGCTCACGCCTGTAATCCCAGCACTTTGGGAGGCTGAGGCGGGTGGATCATGAGGTCAAGAGATCGAGACCATCCTGGTCAACATGATGAAACCCTGTCCCTACTAAAAATACAAAAAATTAGCTGGGCATGGTGGCACGCGACTGTAATCCCAGCTACTCAGGAGGCTGAGGCAGAGAATTGCTTGAACCCAGGAGGCGGAGATTGTGGTGAGCCGAGATCACGCCATTGCACTCCAGCCTGGGTAACAAGAGGGAAACTCCGTCACACACACACACACACACACACACACACACACACACACACACACACACACACACAACAAAAGAACTAACATATGTTGAAATCTATAGTCAAAATGATGAGAAGGAAATTCAGAACAGAATTGAATTGAACATTTGCCTTTCCTTAAATTATTAACGGTTTCACAATATGAATAGGAAAAATGTTTCAATAAGGTAAACATTAACTTTTGAATTATCAGTGTACACATTTTTCTTTGAGATACAGTGATGGAGCGCGAGTGAGTCGGATTATTTAGTTGTTGTTTTCCTCAGTCTTTCAAAAAATAATGGCATTGCCACAAACGAAAGGATCAAATCTTTGATCTTTTTAAAGGAAAAAACATTCCATCTTTAAGATATAATTGCGAGGTTCCAAGATCTAAAAGGATCTTTACCCACAGGCTGCATGGGCGGGTCTTCCTCATTTGTTTTTGGATTAGCTCCCAGTTAACAGCAAACACAGCAGCAAGATCCTTTTCTCTTTTGTGTTATAAGCAGCCTCAATTTGTGAGTTGTAAATACCCGAACTCACTCCTGAAGATTAGCCTTAACTAAATTGGCCTGGGGCAAGAGATGAGGAATTTGTCCTCTACTTGCAGGATTAAAAAAAATTAACTTTCAAAAGGAGCAGGAAGAAGCTTGTCCATAATAAATCACTAGCAAGCACATGTTCTGAAGGGGAAAAGGTTGATATTAATCGAGACAGCATTTTTCCTTCAGTAGAAAAGTTCTTTTCAGTGAATTTGGAATTGACAACCTTCAAAATGTAGGAAGTTAAGGATTACAATGGCATAAATTTAAGAAGAAATCTTACTGTGTTTTATACACTTGAGGATGCTTCTTCCTCTAATTGGGAGATAGTTACATTCAAATGTCCAAATTATCTACAGCGTTTGTAAACTCCACATAACTAAGGCCACAGTTCACTTTTTGTTTATATGTAAAGGAGTTTGAAAGACTTAATTATCAGTGGGGATAAAAGTATCAATGGGGATACAAATATGGCATGATAGAGATGGTCTTTAGACTCTGCGTATAATTATAAGAAAATTTCTTAATGAATTATCATGTATTAGAGAGAAAAAGGCAATGGCCCAGGGGTCAGAAGACTGGTTCCTAAATTTTGCATTACTGTTGCCAAATTAGAACCTTGGACAAATTAGCTAGGCTCTCTGGGTCTCAATTTCCTCATCTGTTACAGTTTATTGGGGAGGATTCTATTGAGACTTTGGCTGATAGTTTAGCTACTATTGCTATGCAACAAATTACCCCAAATTTACTGGCATAAAACAACATTTTAGCATACATAAATGATAATGCGTTCTATGAATCTGATATTCAGGCAGGCCTCAGCTGGGCAATTTTTTTTGCCTCTTGGGACAATTGCTGATGTCATGTCAGCTGTCAGAGGAGTCGGTCCAAAGAGTTTAAGACAACTTCACTCACATTTCTTGGCAAAGATGAGCTCCGTCGGTCAACTGGAGTGCCTGCACATGGCTTCTCTAGCATTGTGGCCTCTCTGACTTGGAGGTTTTAGGGTGTTCATACCTGTTACATGGTAGCTGGCTTCTCCCAGAGCAAGCATTCCAAAGGGACTACGTGGCTCCAACACAGCAACATAAGAAGTCACACACCATTTTTGCTGCTTTCTGTTCATTATAAGTCTGCCCAGACTTAAGGGCAAAGAATATCAATTCCAGCTTTTGATGAGAACATCAAATAATTTTACATTCATATTTTAAAACTACCACACCTACTTATTAGGTTCCAGATGCTGTCTCTCATCATTATGCTCCAACATACTGTGTCCACACCTATATTTTGTTCATTCATTCATTCATTTATCAAATATTTTACTTTATTTTGTTCATTCATTCATTCATTTATTCATTCATTCATTTATCAAATATTTTACTTTATACTCTGGGTCAGGCATAGTGGTAGCCTTCCAGAAAATTGGCTGGCAAAGCAGAAACATAATCTCTGCTTGCGCATAGTTTATAGCCCAATGCATGACACATATATTAATCAAACACAGGTAAACAGACAATTATAAAATCTACTACCAGCCGCAAAGGAAAAGTACAGGGATCCCAGCGTACACAGCAGAGAGATCTGGCTCAATTGAGGTGAAGGGGAGGCTTCCCTCTGGAGGAAATATCCACTTTGAAATATGAAAAATGGATTGGAGCTGCGTAGGTGAAGACTGCCAGTACATCCATACACAAGGTTTCCTCTTACTGCCTCTAAATCTTGGTCTCCTAATTTAGAAGAAGCCATTTTTTGCACCCTACTTGATTGTTTCTTAGCAGTCACTGATTTCAGAAGGTTATTGATATTTGATACTGACTATGAAGCCTCTGATTTGTTCTTGCCTTCTTGAACCTCCACTAGCTCCCTACAGTTATCTGAATAAAATTAGTATGGTACCGGAAGCCCCTCCTGTGCCGGGTGCATCCTAACTGCATGGCCCCATTTCCCCCCTCCATTTTGGATTCCATGCTCCAGCTACACCAGCCTGCTTGCTATTCCCAGAGCATGCATTAATTTTCATGCTTCTGAGCTTTTATTCTCACTGACCTGTCTTTCTGAGATGTCTTTCCTCTTTGTCTCCACCATTAAAATGCTATGATCTTTGCAGGTCTTGATCAAGTGCCACGCCATTGTGAAGGCTTTCCTAATTCCAGGGCATAATTACTCTATCCTTGGGGTGTTCTTCGTAGCTCTTTACTGATACATCTTTTCAATTCTGCTTTGCTAGCTGTTTCTTCAGTCCCACTAAATTTAAAATCCTTGAAGACAGGAACAGTGCATTAAGTATGCCTCGGTCCTGCAAGGCACCTGTCATAGTGTTTTCCATATACTAAGTGCTCAATACTTGTTTGTAGAATGAAGGAATGAATGAATCATGTGTCGTTGGCCCTCCCTATCCAGGAGTTCCACATTCACGGATTCAATCAACCACAGATCAAAACAGTTTTTAAAGCAAATAAAAAATACAAGTAAAAATAACACAACAATACAGTATAACAATGATTTACATAGCATTTACATTGTATTAAGTACTGTAAATAATCTAGAGATGATTTAAAGTACCTAGGAGGATGTATCTAGGTTATATGCAAATACTACTTTTGCTTAAATACTTTGATATAAGGAACTTGAGCATCTTCAGATTTTGGTATATGTGGGGTCCAAATCCTGCCCCCTTACTGAGGCACTACTGTATATCATTTTGAAGATTATAGGGATATCAAGTGCAGAGATGTTTGCTACCTTTCTGCATACTCAGCACTTAACATTGTGGGTGGTGTCCAATATTAATATTCACTGAAAATAAGCTTGTAGCCCTTAATAGATGCATATTTTAAATACCACGGAACTTATTAGATGTTTTGTACACAATGCTGGTTACATTTTTATGCACTTCCACTAAATTAAACTCTTTGGGGCAGGAATTGTGCCTTCTCTGTATTTGTGCCTTTATTCTCCTAGATATTCGTTTTACATATAAATGACTGATGTAAAATAAAAACACTTGTCAGCTATTTCTTAGATTCAAAAGTTACTCAGATACTTTCACATTTATTAGATACACATCACTGTGCTAAGCAATATGGGAATTTGGTTTCATATATGCTTACATAGTAGAATTGTGTAAACATGGTTTATTGTGGATTTGGATATGCTCTGAAGGAAGTGATATATTTTGAAAACTAATAACCACATCCAGCTATCCAGCAAGTCTTTGATGTGACTCAATCATATGTAAGTAGGTCTCAATCTTGTCTTTCAGTATTGCCATTATACAAGTATTTTCACTGTCTTTATTTGCAGACTGTTTTTTATTTTATTTGAAGAGTACCGTAAGGGCAACTCTCTGGGTGGAGTGGTAAAGCAAGAAGGCTGAAAAGATAATTGATAGCCATAAAACCATGGACAATTTGAGTCAGACGGGCTAGAAGATTACAGTAGTGGGTCCAACTCCCCTATTCCACAGATGAGCAAACAGGCTCGAGTTTACACGCTTGCCTTTGTCCCCCATGCTGCTCAGTCTTTGGGAGTCTGCAATGAAAAAGAAGACCTCACAGGTGGAAGGAAGCAGTTTTCTGGCTGTTTTTCTTTGGAGGGTCTCTTCTAAACAGCACTGTTCCAGAGCACACCTGTTAGATTCCTGTCAGAGCTTAGCAAGTGCACACTTATTTATACCACCAATGACATCATTCATCCATCTTGGAAGCCGTAGTGCTCTCCCCCACAGGTTCTCAGCGGCTACTAATATGTCCCCTGATTTCATCGACCTCTGTGTGTCTTCAATCCTTGACCTTTAAGGCTCCCTGGTGCCAGAATGTCTGCAGCTGTAGGATCAAAGACCCTTGGGGAAAAAATCCATTCTCAAAAGAGAGGAAGATGGGGTGAGTTATTAGGAAAACCAGCCATATGCCCTCGAGCCTTTGTTCAGCTGGAAAATGCCTGAACTATATTCTGAATATAAACAGCAAGACTTAAGACTGAAACACAGCGCAAGTCAGAAACAGAATTGAAATTAAAGCTCAGGTCTTCTGCCTGCCAATTCGAGCCACATTCTGTGTCTTCTAAAAGAACTTGCTGTGTCTCATACAAAGTAAGTGCTCAAGAAATATCTTTGAGCTAGATGAATGAATGAGATGGCATATAATGACAGATACAAATGTAGCAACATTTTTAAGATAAGAGCAAAAGACAAAGCAGTAATTTAAACATAAAAGACAAGGTTAGACCTTTTAGTGTATGTCCTAGAATTAAATCTAAATTCTGTTTCCAGCTTCCTGGCAGGCAAAGGAAAAAGGGCAATGCACTGGACTTGACCAAGGTCTCATTTGTGTAAGAGACACAGCAGCCCAGAGCATCACGTTTTCCTCACTTTTTTGTCTCTGGGCGAAATGTGTCTTATGGAAAATCTTCTTACTATACCACAGTGTTATTTATGTTTTGAGAATGTGCGAAGATTCTTCCTTGGTGTACAGCAACAGTTTGTACTCCCTTCTCAAATGTTGGTTGTTCAAAGAGAATAATTCCATTTTGGTTGCCATTCCCCTGCCGCCTGCAACTGCTGTTTCCAAATCTCAGCCAAGACCCATTGTTGAAGTCAAACCCCAGAGCATTCTTAAAATGTTTCCTAGGGACTCCCTAGTTATAGATGTCCTTCCTCTGCTAGTCTTGCAAAGTTAGATGCTGGGATATTTTGCAATCTATTATACTTAGCCCAGTTTATAATCCTTGGCTCTGTTATCTCAGGCACCCCCTTAAGAATCCCTTAACAAATAAAGTAACCTGAGTAGAATAAAGTCCTTGTTGATTGATGGACCTGAGCTTTGCAGTGCTCTCAGCCTCATCTCAATTTGCAGCTCTGTTCTGGCTCCCTCCCGCCCAGGCAGTCCATTCCACATAGGCTTTCTCTCCTATTTATGGCCAAGCTCCATATTTTTCCTCCTGTTTTTCACTATGGCTATGATAGTGTCCATCTCCCTATCTGAAGTCGTAATTCAACTTTGAGCGTGTTTTCCTGATGTAATTTGCCAAACAAAGCATGTGAAGGTTCGTACATATTAAATTCACTTGAAACACTGGCACATATTTCTTTTAGCTCCAGAAATTTATACATTCAATTAATTGGCTCCCTTGTTTTCTGGGTGAGAAAACAGAAGCCCTAAAAAGTAAAATGATTTGCTTTTCAGTCCTTATCCTGGTATTTAACCTGTTCAAAGTTCTTTGTGATGTTTACTTTTATATTGTCTTTATTTTGTGGACTGGGAGATTGCATTTCCCAATTCACTGCATCTTGACCTCTGGCTAGCATCCTGCATATTCTTTATTTTTCTTCCTTTTTTTTTGAGACTGAGTTTTGCTCTTGTTGCCCAGGCTAGAGTGCAGTGGCACAATCTCGGCTCACTGCAACCTCTGCCTCCTGGTTCAAGCGATTCTCCTGCCTCAGTCTCCCAAGTAGCTGTGATTATAGGCGCCTGCCACCATGCAGAGCTAATTTTTGTATTTTTAGTAGAGATAAGGTTTCATCATGTTGGCCAGGATGGTCTCAAACTCCTGACTTCATGTGATCCATCCCCTTTGGCCTCTCAAAGTCCTGGGATTACAGGCGTAAGCCACTGAGCCCGGCGTGCATATTCTTAACTATCAACAAAGTAATGAACTAAGTGAAATTAGAATTATCTTATATTGTATTTCAACCTGAAAAAAACCGAATGAATTAATAAATAATAAATTAGAGTAACTTTAAAATAAAAACAAAATATGTCAAATATTTTGGTCACCTGGGTATTTTAAGGCAGAATTGATAATATGAGTTTTGCATTTTTCTAAATCAGTTTTATCATTATAACATATCAATTCTGAATACCTTTCTTCACCTACCAATTCTTACAACTTTTTCTATTGAAAATGTGTATTCTTTTAAAGGCTGTATTTAAAAAAATCATGCTAAGTTAAAGACTCTACCCTCATAGGTAAATTATTTCTTCTAGGATGCCAGATGGGCAACGCAGCTCTTATTTTTAAGAAGAGGATTTATAGAATAGAAAAACAATGCAATCTTTGTAGGAGCTTCTACAAACAGGAGATGTGAGAAGTGTTCAAAACAAAGACGGGGTCATCCTTAAAAATACAGGAAGTTTTGATCTTTCTCCTTGCCTGGAGCAAGGTGAAAGGGTAGACCCTTAAACTAAGTCTGATCTGTGTATTTAGGTTAAACAACACTTCCAACGTGTATAGGCAAGCAGAAGCATTATTCAAATGGTAAAAAATGCAGGCTCCAGATTTTGTAACTATACAAATATATCATGTAAAATAAATACCTTTTTCTCCCTCCTAGGTTTAACTATAGGAAAGAATGAATCCTTAAAAAGGAATGATTCGATGGTGTAAGAATGCAAATTTGGCAAAGTAATAAAACGCTAGTAATTCTGGACATTTTACATTCTTGCCTGTAACTGAAAGTTCTGTACTTCTTTCTAGGGTTGGTATGCTTCCCAGCCTTATAAGCACTGATACTTTTGACAGATCTTGGAAAGAGTGACTCATTTATGAAGACGCACAGCATTTAAGAAAACAACCACAGGATGATGAGGGGAAGGTGTGACGACTAGGCTTGTGTTTTGACTAATCCTGGGGAAATGTATAAGCCTTTCAGATATTTGCTAATTTCTCCAGGAGAGAGCACATTTGTCACTGCAAGTCCATCCAGTTACTGTGGAATGGTTTATAGAAGCACTCTTGATTCACGAGGGTTGACACCTAGCCACTCAACTGCCTAAATAGAGAGCTCAAATCTGTTTGGCAAACCTGGCACAATATCTAGAAACATTGCTTACATATATAAATCTATCAAGGATACTAGGAACTTACATTTGTGAAGTCATAACTGTTGGATTTTTTTTTTTGCAATAGAAACTTCTCACCCGTGCTCGCTCTCATTCACCGAAGTACAAGTGTCTTAGTATTTTGTTTGAAATGGAAACAAAAGTATTAACGAGTTGTTTTCTTCTGTCATGTTTGCAGTTACTGCTTGATGGATTCTGCTAATCCCAGGAGAATCCAAGTGGGAGGACAAGTAGAAGAAAAAAAGAGTCCTACGTCTGGACCCTTCAGTTTGTTGTTCACGGAACATCCATGCGGTCCCCAGAAGGGGCACGTTAAGTGGACTAGACACCCAGTTTTAGGCAGCACCCACTAGGCACCCAGATACTGGAACAGAGGTATGAGGCAGAAGCCCAGTTATCTAAACCCAGTCATAAAGGCAGGGATGGAGAAGCAAGCGTGGTTTGATGTGGAGTCTCAGTATGTTGACTTGAGCCTTAAGCTCTTCTGGCTTCGATTCAGGTCTCTAAGCTGGTTTTTAAGGGCTGGGGCAGGTCTGTCTGCATGTGGAGTCCAGGTCAAGGTCTACCATATGGGAGGCCAGTAGTGTCACTACGATTGTGCAGTTTGCACAAAAGCACCTGGTCAGGCTGAAACCTAGTCCAGGGCTCCTGTTTCCAAACCGTGTGCTTCCCACATCCTGTGTTGTCTCCTCAACAGCACCTTTTTGTAAATCTGAAAAGCTTCCCTATGTGCGTGGGGTGACCTGACAGGAGGTTCATTTGGCCGGGACTCAAAATCAGGCAGCTCCTCAAATTTATACTTCTGGAGCTACCCCCAGGATATGTTATTCCTACAATCAGAGAGATACTTAGGATTCAAAGCAGGAGACTGGTTTATTGTTCTCTTAAACCTATGCCCTATTATAAGACCACCTATCGCTTGTGGTGTGACATTGGTGTGAATCAGAAAAAGGCAGATATAGTTCTGTACCATGTTTGGCAATTGAAGAGCGAGCCAGATTCTAATCCCCACTCTTCTCCTTGGTTCACCTGCACAGTCATACCTGGTGGCTCTGCCTATATGTCACTTTAAAAAATAAATCTGGAAACCATTTTGTAAATTGCAAACTTATATTACATATATTTTTTTGTCACAGAGTGTTAATTGCTTTCATAATGAAAAATCACACAGTTTTTATAACTAAGTTTTAGCAATCCTTCATTTACAAATATACCAGGACTATCAAAAAATAAAAGCGGGCTGGTCTCTCTCTCTCTCGATTCACTTTTGAGAAGCCCCAGCCAAGGAACAGGAGGGGAAGGAGGCTGGGTCTGGAGGCTTGCAGGCTTGACACCTTCCGCTGCAAATACTGGAGCTAACCAAGCTGCCTGTCATCTCTAATAATTTTTCCTCCAGGAAATGTCATGGCTTCGTTGCATTGCAAGAAAATGATGTCATAGTGTGGGGCCCTGATCCACTTCCTGACTTTTAACCTGAGTCTCATAACCTTTTTCAGCTGTACTGCACCCAGAGAAAATGAAACACATCGAAATGCGAAGGCCAGCATGTCTCATAAAGGCCTTTGAGGCCCCATGGTGGGGTTAACTTATGCATATATATTAATGATCAAAATACAGTCATGTTTGGGAGTCATATCCTGGATATACCATGGACCCACTACCAAGGAAACAGATTTCAGGATGTGTCTGTAGTTTCTTGGCGGAAACCCTTCCTCTTCCTATATTGGGTTTAATTAGTAGTGACAATGTTAAATTTAGTTAGGATGGCTTGCTTGTTTTTTTCTTCTGATGGTGGTTTTTGTCATTAAACTCCATGAGAAAATTAAGAATGGTTGCTGAACTGATATTTGAAGTCTTACATACTGCATTTGTGTCTCCGCGTCTTAGGACTGCTTACAAGCCCCAGCCCAAATGACATTATGGAGCTATTTCCTGGAATGTCAAGGGCTGAAATTGCCCTGTCAAGAATGAGTCTGTTCTTTCAGGGATTTCAGAAAGCAAGGGCTCAGATTGCATTCTTGCTCTGTTATTATAAGTTTTTCCTGGCAGGAAACCACTGGGTCTCAGACAATTTGCATATATCCAATGAGAGTGATCTACTGTTCTATGGAGGTTTTCAAGATTGTATGACAACACCATGGAAGAATCTCATATGGGGAAAGGGGATTTTTTCCCCTTTTCCCTAAGCCCCATTTTAAATAGTTTCCTTCCCACAAGCCGATGTGTCCGCATTCAAAGAGTTATAAGTAAGCCCGCCCGTTTTTCTGCCTTGGCCTTTGCCACTAGTTCTATAATATCAACAGCCACATAAAACTGGAAGGCTGTTTAAAGTAAAGGTGCTTATTCCTTCCAGTCTGGAAAACAGGCTTCTGTGGCATATGAAGGCAAGAAATAACCTTTTCGTTCTCCCAGGCAAGGGCGTAGTAAAATGACTCCTCATTTCCTGTTGACTGTAAGGGCAAGAAATACCTCCACATTATTTTGTGAGATCTGAATATAATTTTCCATGTCATACGTGGGATTTCAGTTAACCCAAAAGACGAGGTATAGGACGACTTCACTTGGTACCATAAAAGTTTTGTTTCTGGTTGGAATCCTCAGAATTCTGTACAAAAATGTCAAAGTTACTCAGATAATGTACATTGGAAGTCCCTACTTTTGTATCTCCACTCCCCGGACTAGGTATTTTATTGCTCCATTAAAGTGACAAATAAACACGTGTTGACTGAAAGCCCAGGGGCTGGGAGGCACTCACAGGACTTCCAGACACCAACAACAGGACTTCCTTTGATGTCACAGGAACCCAGTGAAGAATGACTCAGGTGACTGCATCGTGCTCATATTATTTGAGCATTCCTACCCACTATTGGGTGCGCTGGTTATTTATTTACTTACAGTGGCTTTCTTATTTATATCCCACTCTGTTCTGAAGGAATTTAAGGTGACTGCTGGGTATTTTATCAAGAATTAGAGCTCCGGCAATTGCAGGACCAGCTGCGTGCCTTTGAACGTCACTTAGCCTTTCTGCATATCATATTTTTCATCTGTAAAATATACCAGTTTCATGTCCAGAGTGCTATATATAATTTTTTTTTGAGATGGAATTTTGCTCTTGTTGCCCAGGCTGGAGTGTCACGGCACCATCTCAGCTCACTGCAACCTCCGCCTTCCAGGTTCAAGGTATTCTCCTCCTTCAGCCTCCCTAGTATCTGGGATTACAGGCATGTGCCACCACGCCCAGCTAATTTTGTATTTTTAGTAGAGACGGGGTTTCTCCATGTTGGTGAGGTTGGTCTTGAACTCCCATGCTCAGGCGATCTGCCCGCCTCTGCCTCTCAAAGGGCTGGGATTACAGGCTTGAGCCACCACACCCAGCCTTATATGTAAAATTTTTATTTGCAACTCATTAATTATCAAATGAATGGACTCTACAAAGACTGTTATTCAACAGCATCCAATAAATGTGTCGCATGAATCTGTAACACTACATGCTAATTTTGAGTGCTGACAGTATGTTGAACTTGCTGAATTCTTTCAGCAAGCCTGTGAATTAGCTGCCCCCATCAGCTCCGTCTGACCAGGAGAAAAATGAGGGGATGCCCTAAAATCACAGAGGGCCAGGATCTGGATTTCTGGGCCAACTGTTCGTCATTCCAAAGCCCCGCCCTCTTTCTACTATAGAACCCTGGAGTATCCCAAACTTCAGTGTGCATCATTGTCGTCTGGAGTGAGAACAACTGCATTATGCTGTAAAGAACTACAGTTACAAGACCAGGACAGAGAGAGTATAAGAAGCAGTTCTCTGGACATTCGAGCTACTCAATAGCTGAATGGGTTGGCTTTTGGGAATGGTTGAACTGCAAGGGGCTTATAGATCTTGGGACATTTGATGAGAAGTTGGCCTAACGGACCTCGAAGTTGCCTTCTAACTATTAAACTGTCATGAGTGCCAAAGACAAGAGCCAGATCGTCTAGAAGGGAGGGTCACACTCGCTCCGCAGAAGGCCCTTCTCATTACGGCACAATTTAGTGTCTTAAGTGTGCTTTGGAGATTTTGAGTCCCTTTGGTAATGACAATGAAGAAAAGCTGAGAAAAAGGTTTCGTTAATTTAAGTAATATAAAATTACAGTTTAATGAGACATCACACAGGGAACAAGGAAACAAAGACAACATTCATTCACTGTAAATTTACATTTCAAATTTTAAAATTTCTGTAACAATAATAGTACAATTTCAATTTGTGTGTCATAATATATAAATTAGAAAAAGGTTTATTTTAAAAGGCTAAAATATAAAACAATTTAAATTTTTATTTAATAAGAACATAGTGGAAAAGAGTTTAAAGGTCAAAATTATTTTGTAAATATTTCAGAATAAAGATCACATATAAGGCAAATTTAAGACAGACACTGCTCCAAATTTACTGTCCATTCATTTGACCCTAGGAAGAAAAACAAATGAAGATGTGTTTATTTCTATAGTTTATCGAAGAAAATAAAGTGTCACTTCTGACATTTAATTTACCCCTTTTTATGTCACAGGTCCAGCGAAGGATGACTCACACAACTGCATCATGGTACCACTTAAGGATTTAAGAGGAATCGACAGAGAACAAAATTGGTGGTACTGGGCGAGGGGGTGGTCGAAAGACATAAAAAAGAAATATATGTGTAATAAAATGATCTGACATAATCATAAAACACTCAGGAAAAGCCATCACTTTTGTGGGCAGGCCTGTCTAAGGAAGTGGGGAATCTCTCTGTCGAATACTCTGCTGGTCATTTGCTGTTAGTTTTGCCTGATTTGGATTGGGTTGGGGCTTTTCAAAAATTAACAGAAGGTTAAAGGGCACTATCCAAAATCTTTGAATGGGAGCCAGGTATTTAAATTTCGTTAGGAGTGAGGGGAAGGAACATTTCTTGAGCACCCATCAAGTGTATGCCCTGTGTCAGACCCTTATAAGAAATTTTATCCGTTTTATTCTTGCAACATATGAGGTAGGGGTTATCTCCATTTTTATAAACGGGGAACCTTACGCTCAGAGAGGTTTAATATCAATTTGCTCAAGGCTACTCTGATGATTAGTAGTAGAAGAGATAATTAAACCTCAAACGGTCTGACTTCAAAAGTGGCCCTGCATGCCAGGTTCTCCATGTCTCATAAATAATGGTGGAAACAATTATTCTCCAACACACCACTGCTCTTTGGCATGAAAATGCAAATCCACTTTTTTTCTCTCTACCCTTTCCTGGAGAATTAGATTCCATTGTACGTTCCCTATGACATATGAGTGATTTTTAGATTTGAAATGCTTCTGCTGCAAGTTTAGGTAAGATTTAAGCTATGGCTAGGAAGACATAAAAAAGAAATTTAGTATTGCAAACTGCTACCTTTTTGACCCCCGTGCTCCCAGTCCGAACTTTCCTGGTTTCTTTTCTTTTTTTTTTTTTGAGACGGAGTCCTACTCTGTCGCCCAGGCTATAGTGCAGTGGCGCGATCTCGGCTCACTGCAACCTCCGCCTCCTGGGTTCAAACAATTCTCCTGCCTCAACCTCCTGAGTAGCTGAGACTACAGGTATGCACCACCATGACCGACTAATTTTTGTATTATTAGTAGAGATGGGGTTTCACTATATTGGCCAGGCTTGTCTCAAACTCCTGACCTCGTGATCTTCCCGCCTCAGCCTCCCAAAGTGCTGGGATTACAGGTGTGAGCCAACGTGCCCCATCAAGGCCTCTTTTTTATTTTACACTGCACTTACCCTCTTCTAATATACTGCTTAATTGTTTATGTTTATTGTTTATTCTGTGTCTTTCTGATTGAAAATAGAGTCCACATTTTTTGTCTGTTTTCTTCATAGATGCATATCAATTTTCTATAAGCAAGATCAGCAAACTTTTCTGCCATGGGCTATATAATGAACACTTTAGGTATTGTGAGCTAGAAGACTTTTGTGGATCTGTTCACCTCTCCCACTGTAGTGTTAAAGCAGCCATAGACAATATGTAAACAAGGGACTCTGGCTATAGTCCCCTGGGAGACAGAGAAGACCTTCTACAAAAAGTTATTGCATCGTTAAAACCTTTAGAATGCCTAGTTTAATTTCAATTTAAATGTTAACAATAAATTAATTTGCTTTTTAAGAATTCTTTGGGCCAGGTGGGTTGAGTCTGTAATCCCAGCACTTTAGGAGACTGAGGTGGGCAGATCATGAGGTCAGGAGTTCGAGACCAGCCTGACCAACATGGGAAACCCCATCTCTACTAAAAATACAAAAAATTAGCCAGGCATGGTGGCACATGCCTGTAATCTCAGCTACTCTGGAGGCTGAGGCAGGAGAATAGCTTGAACTCAGGAGGTGGAGGTTGCAGTGAGCTGAGATCGCACCACTGCACTCCAGCCTGGGCAACAGATCGAGAAAAAAAAAGAATTCTTTGGAAACTTCAGGGTGGGTGTGGTTTGTTTCCCATTGTTTTATGCTATAACTGTTTTCAACTGTCATCCATTTAATTGTCTACTTTGCCTAATTCATATAATCATTTAATTGGTCTACTTTGCCTAATTCATATAATCATTATGGTCTTTGTTCATTTGTATTGAGGTGGAGTCTTGTTCTCTGCCCCAGTCTGGAGTGCAGTGCTGTGATCTCAGCTCACTGCAACCTCTGCCACCCGGTTCAAGTGATTCTCCTGCCTTAGCCTCCTGAATAGCTGAGAATATAGGTGGATGCCACCGTGCCCAGCTAATTTTTGTATTTTTAGTAGAGATAGGGCTTCACCATGTTGGCCAGGCTGGTTTCCAACTCCTGACCTCAAGTGATCTGACACCTTGGCCTCCCAAAGTGCTGGCATTACAGGTGCGAGCTCATAATAGTCTTTGGAAATAGACAGATGGTATACAGATCACTGATGCTGACAAAGGAACATCGATGTTGAAACAAAAAGCATTAAAATGATAATAATTTTGTCAGTGTTCCTCAAGATTATCTTCACCAAACCATATGTTGTATTCATCTGCTTAGCATTTGAAGTACATCAGAATGTATCTCATAGTTCTGTGTTAAAAAGAAAAAATAAGCTGAATATGGTGGTACATACCTGTAGTTCCAGCTACTTGGGAGGCTGAGGACTGGATTGCTTAAGCCCAGGAATTCAAGGTTGCAGTGAGCTATGATTATGCTACTGCACTCCAGCCTGGGTGACAGAGCAAGACTCAGTCTCAAATATATGTATATATATACACACACACACATATGTGTACACATATACTTATATAGACATATTTATACAAACATACACATATTTTTATATTTATATAAGATTATATATAACTTCACTTTTCTTTCTTCTCCTTCTTCTTCTTCTTCTCCTTCTTCTCCTTCTTCTCCTTCTTCTCCTTCTTCTCCTTCTTCTCCTCCTCCTCCTCCTCCTCCTCCTCCTCCTCCTCCTCCTCCTCCTCCTCCTCCTCCTCCTCCTCCTCCTTCTTCTTCTTCTTCTTCTTCTTCTTCTTCTTCTTCTTCTTCTTCTTCTTCTTCTTCTTTTTGAGTTGGACTCTCTCTCTGTTGCCCAGTGTGGAGTGCAGTGGTGCGATCTTGGCTCACTGCAACCTCTACCTCCTGGGTTCAAGCAAGTCTCCTGGCTCAGCCTCCTGAGCAGCTGGGATTACAGGTGTCTGCCACCATGCCCAGCGAATTTTTGCATTTTTAGTGGAGATGAGGTTTCACCATGTTGGCCAGGCTGGTCTCAAACTCCTGACCTCAGGTGATCCGCCAGCCTCAGCCTCCCAAAGTGTTGGGATTATAGGCGTGAGCTACCGCCTGGCCTGATTTAGTCTTTCATTCATTGTCAGTGATTGGCAATGTGCTATTTGCAGAGAATTGCTCACAAATACTAACTTGATACTTTATCTCATATCCCTATTTGCTTAGTAATAAAACAAAATCGGACGTAATAACTACAAGCCTTAAATAATATATTTTGGTTGATTTTTGTTTGGGTATAACACATAGTTAAATGTAATTCTAAATTTTAGTATACTTTGACTTCCTAAAATATACAAAATCCTGAACATAATACAATGCAACTGTAACCTTTGTCCAAAAAATGTTTCATTCCATTCTTTAAAAACTGTCTTTTTCACTTGCTTCATGTAGTTCCTCCTTGATGCTAACACATTGTTTAATCTTAATGAAGTAAAATGGTACTTCTTAAATGGAAAAAGTACAAATTTACTTAACTGTATTATGAATATTGTAAAGGTTATATTAAATTTTGTATTACAATCTTTAAAAACAACTTTATACCGTAATAAAATGATGAAATAAAATTTTTGACTAAGAGCTTTCATGAAATTATTGTTATGAAAGGGGCTTTAAACACAGAATGATGGGAAATACTGATCTAGTCCACTTTGTTTTATAGATGAGTTAACCGACACCCTGAAAGGGAAGTGGATGGCTCCGTTGTTAAAATTAAGCCTAGGCTTCCTGACCAGATAGCAAAGCTTCATCTTACATAACTCTAGGGGGCGCTGTTCATATTGTTGCGACGCCATTTTCATAGACTAATGATACGAATAATAACAGGATCAAGTTATTCTTGATATGAAGAATGTGGCCTCCAGAGGTGTTCAGTTCAATGGCCTTGGGTTTTAGTCACTGCTTAATCAGTGACAGTCCCTGTTGTTAAATCTTGCTTAGATATTTTCCTGAAGTTTCCAATATATTATTTGCAAGACCTCTAAGTTTTCAATTTCTTTTTTCCAAATTGAGGCCCACATGAGAAAAGGCAATAAAGAAGCGTTAGTTCACTTAACAGTAAGATCCTGTTTTTCTTTCTAAATCAGGCCTGATGCTGGGGGCTACAAATCAGAATTGAATTGTCATGGTCTCTGCCTTCAAGAAGTTTGAAATCGGTCAAGAAGCAATATTTCAAGAAAATGATAAGGGTGCAGTATTGGGGACCTGCCACAGACTGCAACGCTGGTGCAAAGGAAGAAGCGACCCCTTCTGTCCAGGGATGGCCGAAAGGAGAAAAGCCTCACAGAGAAGGTCACACTGTTTGCCATGGGAGATTCAGTAAAAGAAAAGCAGAAGCTGCTTGTAAATACAATCGGCCTAGATTAAAATTGTCTCACAGCCCATCCCCTTCAGTGCTAGATATGATACATTATAAACTCAGAGCAAGGTCTCATTTGTATCTGATAGGTAACCAGGATTAACTAGAGAGTATTCAGGGCAAGCCTCACTCTAGAGTCTTTGGCTAGAGTGGTAGGCAGGAAGCCTCTAATTTCCTCTGTGAAGTTCTTACGATGCCTTCCGACTAATGATGAGATGTGAAACTGAGGATTTACTCTCAGTGACAAGAGCGTGACCCACATTAAATCCAGTCACTTTGACTGGATCTCTGATAGGCCTGAAACTTTTAGCATCTTTCTGGGTTCCTCTCTTGTCCCACGTGCTGTTACAAAGTCCTGTGGATTCCACCTTCTAAATATTTCTCAAAGGTATCACCCCCTCTCCATAGCCATGCTTGCTGACTAATTCAGATCCTGTTATTCTTCATCTGTTCTCTTGGTCCTCCTGGCCCAAGCCTCGTTTCCCTTTAATCTCTGTAAGTCAATAGGAGGCAGGGATGTGTCTGGCTCATATTTCTGTCTGTAACATTTGGCTAGGCATCACACACATAATATGTACCCAGTAAATGTTGGGGAGCAAGTATGAATAATAAATATTGTATTTAGGCTTTGGGTTCACAATCCTTGACACATGACAGGGGAAGTCATGCTCTAGTGAACAGCAGATACGCCTCTTGTCAAAGAGGCATTAATTACAGTCCAGCATCTTGTAGTTTCATTGCTCTACCTACCAGCTTTTCTTTTCAGCTATCACATTAGGTTAGTTATATGATGTGAGGAAAAAACGTTTAAAAACAATTCTTTTTTGGCCAGGTGCAGTGGCTCATGCCTGTAATCCCAGCACTTTGGGAGGCCGAGGCAGGCGGATTATGAGGTCAGGAAATCAAGACCATCCTGGCCAACACGGAGAAAACCCATCTCTACTAAAAATACAAAAATTAGCCGGGTGTGGTGGTGCACGCCTGTAGTTTCAGCTACTTGGGAGGCTGAGGCAGGAGAATTGCTTGAACCTAGGAGGTGGAGGTTGCAGTGAGCCGAGATTGTGCCGCTGCACTCTAGCCTGGCGAAAGAGCAAGACTCCATCTCAAAAAAGCAAACAAACAATTTTTTTTGTAAATAAACTGAAATTTATATGTAAATAACATAAAGTTTTTTTTTAAAAGACTGCAATTACTTTGTTATGACAGATTGAATATTCAGCAAAGAAAGTTGCTGCCCTAAAGCGGTGAAAGTGATCTGAGAATCTGCAACTAGATCTCACATGAGTAACACTCCCAGCACGTACTGTGTCTGGAGCTAATATAGCAACGCGGCAATATGGTAGATACCAGGGACACATCAGTGTGGCTTAGGACAGGTAGAGAGCCAGCCATTCCATTCTTTAAAAACTTTTTCACTTGCTTCATGTAGTTCCCCCTTGATGCTAATTTACTCAAATGGAATGACCTTTCATTTCAAAGCCACAGGCTAGAGCAGATCAGGAAAGGTCCTTGGAGGTTGGCCGGGGTCTGAGAGGTAAGGAAACTCAAGTCCCCGACAGCTGATTTGTGCGGCAGTGAGCTGCCAGCTTGTCCACACAGTCCCTTCTGGTTTCTCTGGCCAGTCTCGGAGGGGAAGTGTCATTGTGTCATTCCTCACCCCACACCCCTCCATTGTTTTGTCCTAATTACTTCCTCTGTTTCTCTCTCTTCTTTGCTGTGGGAAATCTCAGGCATCCAGCAATAGCCCTGGAGTCTTCTCCTTTTGAATTAGTAAATTTAAAGTATCAAACCTACATTGTTACATTCTAAATGGTATTGTACTCCCATGTTAGCACCACTGTAATCATTCAGATATATTTATCAATCCACATGCAGTTTTCTTTGCTATAGAAAATTAGGACTTCTGCTTTTTACTCAAGTTTCTGCTCTTTTATAAAACAAATACTTTTTATTTGTTTCAAATATATTTCTTATTCATTTTAAATAAGTTATATTTAATATCTCTTCAGAAATATTTATGGCTGGGCACGGTGGCTCACGTGTATAATCGCTGCATTTTGGGAGGCCGAGGAGGGTGGATCACCTGAGATCAGGAATTCGAGACCAGTCTGGCCAACATGGTAGAACCCCGTCTCTACTAAAAATACAAAAATTAACTGGGCGTGTTGGCCGGCACTTGTAATCCCAGCTACTTGGGAGGCTAAGGCAGAATAGCTTGAACCCAGGAGATGAGATCGTGCCATTGCACTCCAGCCTGAGTGACAGAGTGAGACTCTGTCTCAAAAAAAATGTAATAATAATAATAACACTTTAGATTAAGATTGGCAAACAAGGAAAAAAACAATTAGAATATTTTATATTAAAAGATTACATTGATTGCATGTCAAGAGGAAAATATGTTGAGCCTATGATAATTTATAAAGTAAAAAATACACAAAGTGGTTCTCAGGATCCTGTCCCCTCCCACCTACCACTCCCTCTTTGACGAAATATCAAAGTGACTTTAATACATTACAATAAACACTTCAGTCTCATTTCCTGCCTCAGTAAGTTGCTATCACCCTTGGTGTGGTCCCGCTGATTAAATGAAATGCAAATATCCTGGAAAAATAGCCTTCATTTCTAAAATATGAATGTTAGCATTTCTAAAATATGAATGATATTTTGTTGGTGAGCAGCATAAAAAATATTTTCCAAGAGAAGTGTGACGATATGGGGTCAGTAGATGCGACTCACACAGGACTGCTGATATACTACCTAAAGGAGGTGACACAGTCCAGTGGCCAGGAGCCTGTACCCCAGACTTTGCAAAACCTAAGACTGAATCCTTTTTTTTAAAATTGTACTTTAGGTTCTGGGATTCAGGTGTAGATCATGCACAATTGTTGCATAGGTACATATACAGCAATGTGGTTTGCTGCCTCTATCCCTCCATCACCTATATCTGGCATTTCTCCCCATGTTATGCCTCCTCTCCCCTCCTCCCCCACTATCCCTCCCCTAGCCCCCACAACAGACCCCAGTGTGTCGTGCGCCCCTCCCTGTGTCCATGCGTTCTCATTGTTCAACACCCGCCTATGAGTGAGAACGTTCGGTGTTTGATTTTCTGTTCTTGTGTCAGTTTGCTGAGGATGATGGTTTCCAAGTTCATCCATGTCCCTACAAAGGACACGAACTCCTTGTTTTTTTTTTTTATGGCTGTGTAGTATTCCGTGGTGGATATGTGCCACATTTTCTTTGTCCATGGCTGTCTCAGTGCCCTCATCTGTGAAATGGGCACAGTGAACCTTTAAGTGATGTGAGGAATAAAAGAGGTACAGCACTTGACAAACGGTAACTGCCCAGTCACTGCCACCCGCAATTCTTCTAGTGCCCGGGTTTATGTCACTGTCAATATGTTAGAGAAACAGAGGTAGTAATGCCCTACATTGTAATTAATTTTCCAGGTTCTCATTTCTCTACTGACCATGGCGAGGAGACTTCTTGACACAATTTACAAAGAAGAAATACAATGAGTCATTATTGTTCCGTGGTCCTGCACCAGTTCAAATTAGATCTACACAAGGGGCGTTACTTCCTAGAGCATCAGAAATATCCTAACTGTAGCCTAAGCAGAGGCCCCAGACCTTTAGGGTGAGAGTCATAGATGAATCCGTTTCAAAGCACATTCATGTTGCTAATGATCCAGTATAAGTCCCGCGGAAGATTTGGGCCAGCATGTTTGCTGCCCATTTGTCTTCTGCTGGGTGGGAGAGGGTCCTCCACTGACAAATATTTGCCTCCCTATGTTTAGGGATTGCAGTTCAAGGTTTAACTGCGTCTCTTATGTGAAGCAAATATTTCTCAATTCATTGAAAAAAGTAAGACCACTGTATCACATGACAAGAAGGAAATATTTTCTTTCCCCCTTTCATTAAAAAGGACACAAAACACAACACCGAATAATGAAAGGAAAACAAACAGGGCCATTCCATTCCTTGGAGGAGGGGATGAGTAGCTGCAGGGACAGCTGCAGTGCGTCTGGCCTCCCAATTCTTTCCTTTCCCATCACTTTATTACTTATTGGACCAAGAATGTAGACAATTCCGGCTATGGTTGTTTTGCGTTTTTGTTCCTCGACTTAGACTCTGTGTTATGCTCGCTGGCCCTGTTTGCTGGGTCTTGGAGCCGACAGACTCACTTCAACATTCTGCAACAAGCCTTCTAAGCAGGTGGCTATTATCCTTTCTCAGCCCCACCCCTTCCCGTGAGGCCCTGGATGGCAGAGAGGACTCACACGCCCCTTTGTGTCTATCAAAGTCATCAAACCTTTCATGCCTCTTTCAAGCAAGTTTCTCACTGTGGTGGTGGTTGGGTACCAATTGACAGGACATTCACACACCTTCGCTGTGTGAACTTTAACAAGATGACCTGGATTCTACCGAAACAAGGCAACACAGGGAGGAGAGAATTAATGGATGTGGTGGTTCCTCAGGGGGTGCTTGATTCATTTCTGGAAACGTGTTTTTGAACGTATAGAAAAAAAACTCTTAGAAGGGAATATTCTTCTTTATCAATTGATTGTTACATATGATTCTTAAAAACAATAGTTGACTTTATTCCACAGTTCACAAGTGCACAAATGCAAAACTACCACTTCTCCAAATGTTTTTGCAAACCATTGCTTTTGCTTACAAACTTTCACGACTCTTAAATTTTCTGATATGCACAAAATTTACATTAAAAATGTTAATTTTCAGGGTGACACTTAAAAGTGCAGCTTTTTAAAGCATTGTCAGTGTTTTGCTTAAATAAGAAAAAAGAAGTGTGAATCACTAGTAGCATATTTTATATTATACATATATATAATATAAATATATATATAATATAATATAAATTCCGGATCTGAATTCTAGATATATATTATAAATCTTCACAGAGGAGACTTACCAAGCTCTGCACATATATATATTTTGAGTTGAAGTCTCACATTGTCGCCCAGCCTGGAGTGCAATGGTGCATTCTTGGCTCATTGCAACCTCTGCCTTCTGGGTTCATGCAATTCTCCCGCCTCAGCCTCCCGAGTAGCTGGGATTACAGGCGCACACCACCATACCCGGCTGATTTTTTGTATTTTTAGTAGAGACGGGGTTTCACTATGTTGGCCAGACTGGTCTCAAACTCCTGACCTCATGATCCGCCCACCTCAGCCTCCCAAAGTGCTGCGATTACAAGTGTGAGCCACGGCATCTAGCCCTATATGATAATTTTTAATAATTAAAAAAATTTTTTAACTTTCTTTTTCTTACCTGGTCGCTGAATACCAATATAATTTTTAATGAAATGTTTAAAATATTGATTATCACTTTCTGCATGTGGGGACCCTAACAACGTCACTGTATGGGGGTAAATGAAATATAGACTCACCATGTAGAATTCTGTATTTGGACAAATTATCTGCTTTTCCTTTTAAGAGAATTGTATATTTTCTAAAATTTTTAGTGAACAATACATAATTTCACTGCTGGAAATTGTGCCAAACATAGCAGAGATTTCTACATGGTGGCAAAGGTTTGCTTAGGCTGCGTGTGTGCCTCATGGACTTGGGGCAGTGGTATATTTATTAATACAGAACATTATGTCCCGTTATGTCAGCCACTCATCCTCTCTAATGAAACACAATCTGCCACCATTATGGATTACAGGGTGTCACGTCATCCCAAAACACTCACCAAGGAAATGTTGCTTATTAAATTTATCTAAAACTCTCACTTAAATTAGTGGTGCATTTTATGCAGATGGGGAAACTGAGGCTGTCAAAAAGTGACACTAAGAGAATCTTGTTGTAGGAAGAGAATCTTTTACAAAATACAGTGTGATTCTTAACCTCCACTGGCCATTAGATTTCTTGGAGTATGTGTTAAAAATGCACATTCTGTGCCTCTAACTCCAGAGTTTCTGACATAATAGCGCTCAGATGGCAGGCAGAAATCTGGCTTCACAAGAACCCTGTGTGATTTTGACATCATTGGTCTACTATAAGAAATGTGTTCTAGTGGTGTTGGCCCTGTACCCGGCTGAGAAGGCACACACCAGGGAGTTGTGTCCTGAGCAAGATGGGAAATGTGAATCGCCAAAGCCGGAGAACCTTACTTTTGACCCCAACCGATCTGTTTTCAATTCATTTCTCTCTCCCCAGGCACTTCAGGTGGCCTCACTGTTGAATCTTCACAGAGGAGACTTACCAAGCTCTGCACATATTTTTTCCCTTTCTCTCTGCCCTCCATCCCACATTAAGCCTCTGTGTTATGCCTTAGGTGACAGCCAGATGTCTGATGCATGGCCCATGTTAAGGGGTCATGACTGTCAGCCCTTCAGTGCGTGCTGCTTCTAGGCATGCATTCCTTTGAAAAAAAAAAAAAAGGCTGGAGGGGCGGTGGGCGCTCCAGAAAGTGTGGATGTTTGTCACAAGGAAGAAATCTCAAATACTAAACTTCCAGATGCCCTGGCAGTATAGTGGGGGAGGTGATTTGGGTTTGCTTCCCTCAACTCTTGGCAGGCCTCCTTGTAAAATCAACTCTGTTCCTAAGAACGCACAGGATTTCCTTTGCAGACTTGTGTAGAAGTTGAAGAGGACAGAACTGACCACAAAAGGCATCAAGAGTGCCAAATTCTTGTATTGCAGCTTTGCTGGTTGGGGTGAACGGAATCAACCTGAAAAAACAAATTGGCTAACACTATCCAAATTCATTTGACCCTAATATGATACTAATCTAAATCGTAAAGCCAGCATGAGAGTTTGCAGTGGGAAGTATCTCTTTCCAAAGGGAAGCTGTTCAACCCACGAAGGATCAGCATCAGCATAAGCTGGTAAGAGTTTAGAATCAGGTCACTTCTGCTCTTCTCCCCGAGGCCCTGCTCCAACCTTCCTGGAGGCCGGAGCCACACACTTAGACAAACAGGCAGAGGGGGAAAGGTTGCGAGGCCAGTAACGAGGAGGGCCACGATGAAGCTGGCTCGATTAGGAGAAATGGTTCCGGTTCTGAATCTAGCTCTCTTACTCTAGCTGTGTGTCCTTGGGCAAGATACATAAACTCTTTAGCCTCAGAATTCTGTCTGTAAAGTAGGGAAGTACACTGACACATAGTAAGCACTCTATTATTACCGTATCATTAGTGGGATGATTAGCTTTTCTGGAAAAAGTTAGAAGCTAAACTCGATGTTAGGATACATCGACCTCTTTGTTGGGGTAGGAATGGAAATACTGGGAGAATTTCTTCTATGTATTTTCAAGTCACAGCACATCTGAATCATAAGATAGAAGCCAAGTTGAGGTATCTGTATTGAACTATTAAAAATATTAAGGATATTATTACATCAATTTCGTTTTTTTTTTCAGATTGCTCCTCTCTGCAGTGACTGCAGGGCAGAGCAGGTTCCATGGGCCCGGGATATATGAATATTGACAATCATTCACATCTTGTCTTGTTTGTTTGTTTGAGATGGAGTCTTGCTCTGTCACCAGGCTGTGTGCAGTGGTGTGATCTTGGCTCACTGCAACCTCTGACTCCTGGGTGCAAACGACTCTCCTGCCTCAGCCTCCCGAGTAGCATGCTACCATGCCCAGCTAATTTTTGTATTTTTAGTAGAGACGAGGTTTCACCATGTTGGCCAGGATAGTTTTGATCTCCTGATCTTGTGATCCACCTGCCTTGGCCTCCCAAAGTGTGGGGATTACAGATAGTGCCTGGCGTCTTTTTTTTTTTTTTTTGAGAGAAAGAAAGAAAAAGGAGTGAAGAAGAGGAAAAAAGGAAGAGGAGGAGGGAGAGAGAACAGGAGTGTTGCTTAATTGCCCAGGCTAGAATGCAGTCTAAAAATGGGTATTGAAAACCTCCTTATACCATCAATCGTGCTTAATAATGACCAACCAATATTTCATTTAAAGCTGTGAGTAGGTGTGATGTGGTACTGATAAGAGCGCATATCTTGTGTGTTTAAAGTGGAGAGTTCTATGAATGTTTATTAAGTTTACTTGTTCCGGATCTGAGTTCAAGTCCAGGATATCCTTATTAATTTTCTATCTCATTGATCTATCGAATATTGATGTTGAAATCTCCCACTACTACTGTGTGGGAGTCCAAATCTCTTTACAGGTCTTACGTATCCTGTATTGGGTGGGTACACATCCAGGATCGTCAGCTCTTCTTGTTGCGTTGATCCTTTTACCATTATGTCCTCTTTTGATCTTTGTTGCTTTAAAATCCATTCCATCAGAGGTGAGAATTGCAACCTCTTCTTTTTATTTATTTATTTATTTTTGTTCTCCATTTGGTTGACAAATCTTTCTTCATCCCTTTCTTTTGACTCTTTATGTATCCTTGCATGTAAGATGGGTCTGGATGCAGCATACTGATGGGTTTTGGCTGTATCTTTTGATAGGGGAATTTAGTCAATTTAAATTTAAGATTATTGCCATTTGATGTTAGCTGGCTATTTTGCCCATTAGTTGATATAAATTCTTCATTATGTTGATACTCTTCACTTTTTGGTATATTTTTAGAAAGGCTAATACTGGTTGTTTCTTTCTATGTGTAATGCTTCTTTCAGAAGCTCTTGTAAAGCAGGCCTGGTGGTAATGAAATCTCTGAGTACTTGCTTATTCACAAAAGATTTTACTTTTCCTTCGATTGTAAAGCTTAGTTTGGCTGGATGTGAAATTCTGGGTGGAAAGTTCTTTTCTTTAAGAATGTTAAATATTGGCCCCCACTCTCTTCTGGCTTGTAGGGTTTCTGCTGAGAGATCTGCTGTGAGTCTGATAGGCTTCCCTTTTTGGGTAACCTGACCTTTCTCTCTGGCTGCCCTTAGTATTTTCTCCTTCATTTCAACCCTGGTGAATCTAACGATTATGTGCCTTGGGGTTACTCTTCTTGAGGAATATCTTTGTGGTGTTCTCTGTATTACCTCGAGTTGAATATTTTCCTGCCTTGCTATGTTGGGAAAGTTTTCCTGAATAATATCATGAAGAGTATTTTACAGCTTGAATTCATCCCCTTTGTCGCATTCAGGTACACCTATCAAACGTAGATTAGGTCTTTTCACATAGTCCCATATTTCTTGGAGACTTTGCTCATTCCTTTTTATCCTTTGTACTCTATTCTTGTCTTCTCGTTTTATTTCATTAAGTTGGTCTTCAACCTCTGATATCCTTTCTTCTGCTTGATCAATTCAGCTGTTAAAACTTGTGCATACTTCACAAAGTTCTCGTGTTGTATTTTTCAACTCTGTTATTTCACTTATATTCCTCTCTATATTATCTATTCTTGTTAGCATTTCATCAAACCTTTTCCCAAAGTTCTTAGTTTCTTTGCATTGTGTTAGAACAAGTTCCTTCAACTCCCAGAAGTTTCTTATCATCCACCTTCTGAAGCCTTCCTCTGTTAATGGAACACAGTCTTTCTCCATCAGGGCTTGTTTCGTTGCTGATGAGGAATTATAATCCCCTGTAGAGGGAGAGGCTTTCTGATTTTGGGTATTCTCAGCCTTTTTAGGCTGGTTTCTTCCCTTCATTATAAATTTATCCATCTGTTGTGTTTGTAATTACCACCTTTTAAATTAGGTTTCTGAGTGGACGTCCAATTTATTGATTTCCAGCGCCGAAATCTGAGCAACACACTGTGCCGGCTAAAACAGTGGTGTTAAGATTGATGGTGCTTTTCTGCACCAAAAACTGCCATGCCAAGGGCCGGCAAAACAGCTGCGCTGGCCACAAGAGTCGCAGTGGCGACCTGTGGGGCTCCTCCGCTGGGAATCTCCTGGTCCGTGAGCAACAAAAATTTGTCTAAAAGTGTGGCGTCCTCTCGTTTTCTGCGCTTTCACTGGGAGCCACAATCCTGAGCTGCTAATGATCAGCCATCTTGGATCTCTCCTATTACATCAATTTCTGCAAAAAGTTCTTAGTCTTTGTCTCTATTAGTACTTTTTATTGTGTAAAATTTAAATAAAGCAATTGTCAAATTCAATCCTACATTGTAAACTGCAAAATCGCATTGCAAAGCATCAGGCAGATGTTTAGGGTTAAAATTCAAGGTTTGACCTGGTGAGGTGGCTCATGCCTGCAACCATAACACTCTGGGAGGCTGTAGAGGGCAGATGACTTCAGAAGTTCAAGACTAGCCTGAGTAACATGGTGAAACCCCGTCTCTACAAAAGATAAGAAAATTAGTTGGACATGGTGGCCCACACCTATGGTCTCAGCTACTCAGGAGGCTGAGGTGGGAGGATCACCTGAGTACAAAAGGCAGAGGTTGCAGTGAGCCAGGATTATGCCATTGCATTCTATCCAGCCTGGGTGACAGAGTAAGACCCAGACTAAAAACAAAAAAAAAAAAAAAAAAGGAAAAAATAAAATAAAATTCAAAGTTGGTTTATCTTAGCATATGTTTTCCCAGGGGAAACATACTATATTCTCATGACCTCATAAACTTAGGCTCAGATAAAGGGATGCAGATTCATTATTCATAAAAAGTTCAGTGTTTTATCACTTTATTTTTAAAATATATTTTATTTTATTTTTTCCAGCTTTATGAGGTATAATTGACAGTATTATATACATTCAGTGTATATAGTGATGATTTTGTGTGTGTATATATATGTGTATATATATATACACACACAAAACGTGAAACGTTTATCACAACCAAGTTAACACATCCATGATGTCACATATTTACCTTTTGTGATGTGTGTGGTGAGAACATTTAAGATCTACTCTCTTAGCAAATTTCAAGTATACAATACAGTGTTGTTAAATAGTCATCATGCTGTATGTTAGATCCCTAGAACTTATTCAGTTTATAACAGAAAATTTGTACCCATTGACCAGTTTCTCTCCATTTCCTTCACCCGTCAGCCCTCGACAACAGCCATATGACTACCTAACAACCTTCTGAGTTTGACTTTTGAAGATTCCGCATACAAGTGAGATGATACAGTTTTACTCGGACTTATTTCTCTTAGCATCATCCCCTCAAGTTTCATCCATGCCGTTGCAAATGGCATGATTTCCTCATATATTTAACACTGAGTAATATTTCATTGTGTATATTTTCTTTCTTCTTCTTCTTTTTTTTATTTTTTGAGACAGATGCTCACTCTGTCATCCAGGCTGGAGTGCAGAGGTGTGATCTTGGCCCACTGCAACCTCTGCCTCCCGGGTTCAAGCGATTCTCCTGCCTCAGCCTCCCGAGTAGCTGGGATTACAGGTACATGCCATCATGCCCAGCTAATTTTTGTATTTTTAGCAGAGACAGGGTTTCACCATATTGGCCAAGCTGATCTCGAATTCCTGAATGCAGATGATCCGCCTGCCTCAGCCTCCCAAAGTGCTGGGATTACAGGAGTGAGCCACCGCGCCCGGCCTCATTGTGTATGTTTTCTTCATCTGTCCATCTGTTGAACACTTGGATTGTTTCCATGTCTTGTCTGTTGCGGATAATGCTGCAGCAGACATGAGAGTGCAGATATCTCCTTGGGATATGTTTTTGTTTCCCTCAGTTATACTGTCAGAGGTAGCGTTGCTGGATGTGTAGTATTTCTATTTTTAATTTTTGGAGGAGCCTCCATACTGTTTGCAATCACGGCTGTGCCAATTTATGTTCCCACCAACAGTGCACAAGGATTCTCTTATCTCCACATCCTCAACAACACTTGCTTTCTCTTATCCTGTTGATAATAGTCATTTTAACAGGTGTGAGGCGATGTTTCATTGTGGTTTTGATTTGAATTTCCCTGATTATTTGTAACGTTGAAGACCTTCTTCTCAACACCTTTTTGTGTACCCGTTGGCCACTTGGATGTCTTCTTTGGAAAATGTCTATTCGGGTCATTTGCCCATTTTAAAATCAGATTATTTATTTCTTGCTATTGAGTTGTATGAGTTCCTTATATAGTTTGGATGTGAATCCCTTGTCTTGTGTATGGTTTGCAAATGCTTGCTCCCCTTCTGTAGGCTGCTTTTTTATGTTGTTGATTGATTTCTTTGCTGTGGTCCCACTGTTTATTTCTGCTTTTGTAGCATGTGCTTTTCATATCGTATCCAAAAAAAGCATTGCCAAGACGAATGTCATGGAACTTTATACCTATGCTTCTTTCCAGTAGTTTAACAGCTTTAGATCTTACATTTAAGTCTGAAATCTATTTCAAGTTAATTTCTTTGAGTGGCCTAAGATCGGGGTCCAAGTTCACTCTTTTGCATGTAGATATCCAATTTTCCTAACACCATGTATTAAAAAGTCTTGTCATTTCCTCACTGTGAATTCCTGACATCCTTGCCAAATATTACTCAATTCATACATGTAGGTTTGTTTCTTTTTTTATGTAAAACATTTTTATTTTATCATGGAACTCTTTGGGGCACCATTATTTCCATTAGCATAGGGGTAGCTTCTGTTAATATTCTATATTGAGGCAATAAATGCCCGATCAAGTGGAAATTCTCTAGTTCAGTGGTTGTTATTGAAAAGTACTCAATAACAAGAGTACTTTTATTTATTCTTTATAAATTTAGTTCAGTTTATAACAGAAAATTTGTACCCATTGACCAGTTTCTCTCCATTTCCTTCACCCGTCAGCCCTTGACAAAAACCATACGACTTTTTTTTTTTTTTTTTTTTTGCCAATCAATGAGAGCTTGTAAGTTTGCTGAGGTCGGTTGGCCTTGAACTCTTGGCCTCGCCTTTGCAAGCGCCACGACATCCGGCCGGAGCCACTTTGGGCCCCAAAACCATACGACTTTTGCCATCAGCCCCGATAAATGCCCCATACAAAGGGCTATGCAGTGTAGGGTTCTTTGAGACTAGCACAGCAGCTTCAACCCTATACTTCGTGGGCTTAGGTGATTTCCCTAGTTTCCATTTATCATGTTTAATTACCATTTCCTAAAAGATCAGGTTTACATTCCTTCAGTTTCGTAGTTCTAGAAAGGGGAAACATCCCAGTTAGATGCAGTACCCATTTTAATAAGACATTTAGGTAAAGGAATTCAACTTACATGAAGTTTGTATAAACATCTTGAGTTTTATAATCCTATTAATCTGTATGCTTTTATGTTCTGGTCCCAGGCTTTTTCTACTCCCAGACCATTTTACCTTTTGTGTTGAAAAAGGGTTTGGGTTCCTAGCAGGGAGTTGCATCTGTAAGACATTGACGGACAGCAAATTTGATAAGATTTCTTAATCAGTCCTCTGATTCTGTGGGAGGGGCACCCATGTAAAAGGGGTCCACTTAGCTCCCAAATTTACCATGACCTGGGTGATGGGTGTATTTGGTGGGGGGATAGCCCAGTCATCATAGAGCCAGTCCAACGTGGCTTGCACATGAAGCATATTAACTGCTTCATTTGGGGTGCTTCACTTGGTATTTTATAGGGAGCATTGGGGAGCCCTCTTCTCAGGGCAAAGAGACCTTACAGCGGCATTTATCCAGTTTACTAGACTGCTCGTTCTCTTATGCATTTGGATTACATATGCTTGTTAGTGATTAGTGGTGAGCTATGAGTCTTATGTAAACCCAAACAAGGCCTTAAATTCTGTAGCATTTACATTTAATAATTTTGTCCTTAAAGTGGTGATTTTTACAATTCACTATAGTAAAGATTTTTTAAGAAGCTGATGATACCAATCTATGAAATGAAACAATTCACTTACATTAGATACTCTGCTTTTTAATGGTTACTTGCTTTTACCCTTCCCCCATATTGACTTTTTTTTTTTTTTATTTTTGGTAATCACAGATCTCAGAGTTAACTTTTGTTGGCCTGGCATAATTGTTCTTACTGTATAGTTTTATTTGCATATTTTTTCCTTCATTTTAAAGCAAACATTAAATAGTTTTTAACTAGAAAAAAAAAACTATTTTACTTTTATAAACCAAAATCAACATATTTGTGTTTTATAAACTTTACCAAAAACATATTTTATATTCCCACTAATTTAACTTTTTTTTTTTTTTTGAGACAGAGTCTTGCTCTGTCGGCAGCCTGGAGTGCAGTGGAGTGATCTTGGCTCACTGCAATCTCCACCTCCTGGGTTCAAGCAATTCTCCTGCCTCAGCCTCCCAAATAGCTGGGACTACAGGTGCGTGCCACCACACCCAGCTAATTTTTGTATTTTTTAGTAGAGATGGGGTTTCACCATGTTGGCCAGGATGTTCTCCATCTCTTGACCTCGTGATCCGCCCGCCTTGGCCTCCCAAATTGCTGGGATCACAGGTACGAGCCACTGTATCCAGCCTGCTATTTTAACAATCCAAATTTCCAGTGAAAATAAAAACCAAGGGTTTAACATGACTTTAAGAATTTTAATTACTGGAGAGAGTTTTCAGATTAAATTTGCCAAATTAACTTTATCACAAATTACCATAATTATGAGAATTAAATGACATCTGAGCTAACTTTTACCAGTCCAATGGGCACTTAATTTTTAAAAGTTACTTGATTAGAACTCTTTCATGCAGATTGTAAGTGAAGTATTACTTCCACATGACACAAAAGAATATATATAAATAGATATGATATATAGATATAATAAGTATGCAAAGGGTGTCTATAAATATAAATATATAAATATATATATATATATATATAGAGAGAGAGAGAGAGAGAGAGAGAGAGAGAGAGATAGAGCCTGGCTCTGCTGCCCAGGCGGGAATGCAGTGGCGTGATCTTGGCTCACTGCAACCTCTGCCTTCCAGATTCAAGTGATTCTCCTGCCTCAGACTCCTGAGTAGCTGGAATTACAGGTGCCTGCCACCATGCCTGGGCTAATTTTTTTGTATTTTTAGTAGAGATGAGGTTTCACCATGTTGGCCAGGTTGGTTTCGAACTCCTGACCTCAAATGACCCTCCTGTATTGGCCTCCCAAAGTGCCAGGATTACAGGCATGAGCCACTGTGCGTGGCTCCAATTTCCTTTCCTACTTTAGATGATAAAAGTTACAGGAGCCAATGAAAGGTGAAGGAGAAAGCTATTATCCAAGCCCTTTTCAAAGAGGAAAGGCTGTACTTTTGAGATATCAATCTGAGGAATGTCAAAGAGACTGGTCATATAATTTAAAAATTTAAAACTTCTTGAATAAAATAAGTCAATATTTGTAATAAAATCTTGTTTTAACTAATTAATTAGTTCTGTATTAGTGTATTATTTTAATATTAAAGACCCATCTCTAGGAAGACTATTATAATTTCTTCTTAATCATTGCCAACTGAATTATACAACTCCTTTTTTAAAAACAATTTCTTTTGGCGGGACAAGGTGGCTCATGCCTGTAATCCCAGCACTTTGGAAGGCTGAGGCAGGTGGATCACAAGGTCAAGAGTTCAAGGCCAGTCTGGCCAACATAGTGAAACCTTGTCTCTATTAAATACACAAAAATTAGCTGAGTGTGATGACATGCACCTATAGTCCCAGCTACTTGGGAGGCTGAGGTGGGAGAATTGCTTGAACCTGGGAGGTGGAGGTTGCAGTGAGCTGAGACCACACCATTGCACTCTAGCCTGAGCTACAGGGTGAGACTCCATCTCAAAAAAAAAAAATTATTTTTACTAAAGGTATTATGACTTAAATAGAGTACTCACTATAGGCTTAGACTTTCTGTTTTGTCCTAAATATTCCTCTATCTTGAACAACACAGTCATTATATTTTAGGACAAAAATTCATATGTGAGTTTATTTCTGAGCTTTATGATCTGTCCATTGTTCTAATGTCTGTTTTTATGTTACTATAATACTGTTTTAATTACTATAGCTTTGTAATATAGTTTGAAATCAGGTTGTCCTCAGCTTTGTTCTTTCTCAAGATTGCTTTGGCTATTTGTGGTCTTTTGCAGATCTATACACATTTAGGATTATGTGTTCTATTTCCATGAAAAATGCCATTGAACTTTTGATAGGAATTGCCCTGAGTCTATATGTTGCTTTGGGTAGAATGGACATTTTAACAACATTAATTTTCCTGATTTATGATTATGGGTTACTTTTTTATTTTTTTTGTGTGTTCAATTTATTTCACTAATATTTTATAGTTTTTAGTATGCAGATCTTTCACATTCTTGGTTAAATTTATCTTAAATATTTTATTCTTTTTGATGTTATTGTAAATAGGATTGTTCGTTGTTAGTGTATAAAACACAACTGATTTTTGTACATTGAATTTGCATTTTGCAGCTTTACTGAATTTATCAGTTCTAACACTTTTTTTTTTATGGAGTCTTTAGGGTTTCTAAATATAAGATCATGTCATCTGTAAACAGAGTCAATTTTGTGTCTTTCTTTCTGATTTGGGTTTTTAAAATTTCTTTTTCTTGCCTAATTGCTCTGGCTAGGACTTCTGGTACTATGTTGAATAGAAGTAGTGAGAGTGGGCACCCTTGTCTTGTTCCTGTGAACAATTTTTAAAATTGTGGATTGACATAAAAATTGGCTGGTGCTACCTACAGCTGTAACTTCAGTTATAATGTCAACATATTTCCATATATTAATTCAAAAACAAGTACTGAGTACCTATTATGTGCCAGACCTGGATATCAAGAGCATATAGGATACAGTGGTAAATAACAGAGAAAGATCAAGTATTCACATACCAGACTTTCCATTGTAGCATACAAGATGGAACAAGAACCTGCTCCCGCTTTGTTGAAACTTACGTTTATGTGTCCACGCTGGATAAGTCTTGCGGAAAGTTTGATGAACACTGTCAGGGATGTACAGAGCAGGGCAAAGCTCAGGCACAGGTCGAGGGCTTGAAGTGTCAGGTGGTACTCTTCATAGTGTGCTGGGTCCACACAGGCTAATGGGAACTTTGCATATTGATAAGGAAAGGCAACTGCATAGCCAAGGTAATTAGTCCCTGCAATCCCTGAAAATGAATAGAAGCAATATGGGCCCAGGAGAGCGGATTCCAAGGCTATTGCAAAGTGAAGTGGACATCCCATAATGCTCAAAATCACAAAGGTGAAAGTAGCTTCCCACTGAAAATAAAGCAAAAAATAAATTGTTACTTCGGGGACAAGCTATTTCAAAAGGTTCTTAGCAATATGAGGACAACGAAAAAAGAGATGCTGGCTATGAATTTCTCCTATTGGAAAATGAAGGAGAAATGGGTCACGATCCTCTCTTTATATTTTCATTTTCCCTTGAAAATGTCCCTTGTGTCTTCATTTTTTTCCCACTTTTTATTTTACGTTCCAGGGTACATGTGCAGGATGTGCAGGTTTGTCATTTAGATGAAGGTGAGCCATGGGGAGGTGCTGCACAGATCAACCTATCACCTTGGCATTAACCCAGCATCCAGTAGCTATTCTTTCTGATGCTCTCCCTTCCACCACCCTTCATTTTCAATCTATACCACAGGAGAATAATATACTAGCCAACGGGGGAAAACATTAAGTTAGTTCAATTCAACAAGCATTTATTTATGTATTTCCCATCACGTGGAGGCATCTGGTCTGGGCTGGGAAAAACAAAGATGAGTGAACAAAATCTCTACTCAAGGTGCTTGCTACTCAGGGTGTGGTCCATGCATGGTCCAGCATCACTGACATCCCCTGGGAGCCTGGCAGACATGCAGAATCTCAGGGCTCACCCGGATCTACTGAATCACAATCTGCATGTTAAGCAGATCTCCAGCGGATTTACATGTACATTAAAGTTTGAGAAGCCCTGCATTAGCGGGAATTAAAATCTATAATCAGATACCATAGTCTTTCTGTATCATGGGATGATCTGGTTTTATGCTGTTGAAATGCAAGATAGCATAGACTTTTCATCCTTTTTTAGGAGAGGTAGCAAAAAGATTGGAAGGAGATCTTAGATTAAGGAGTTGAGACTTAAAAATATATTACTAAAAGTAGAGGAGCCAATAGCTCCATTTGTTCAAATGAAATTTAGGCATACTCACACTGGCTCTGTCCTCCCCAAATACAATAATCATCACAAGAACTTGTAGAAAATATTTGGAGCAGGGATCAGATAAAGATTATTCATGGCCGGGTGTGGTGGCTCACACCTGTAATCCCAGCACTTTGGGAGGCCAAGATGGGTGGATCACCTGAGGTAAGGAGTTTTGAAACCAGGCTGACCAACACGGCAAACCTCCATCTCTACTGGAAATACAGAAATTAGCTGGGCATGGTGGCACACTTGTAGTCCCAGCTACTCAGGAGGCTGAGGCAAGAGAATTGCTTGAACCTGGGAGGTGGAGGTTGCTGTGAGCTGAGATCATGCCGCTGCACTCCAGCCTGGGTGACAGAGCAAAACTCTGTGTCAAAAAAAAAAAAAAAAGATTATTCCTTTAAAACATAGTTTATTACTGAAATCCATTGTAGTAAGCGTCAATTAGACCAAATTCAATTCTAATTGGAAATAATATTTTTTATGTTCCATACTGTACTCAACAGTGATTTGACCTTCAAAGCCACTCTCCCATCCTGCTTGCCATCTGTATATTTACCAGGTGTCTCTGGGTCCACGCTCTGTAAGCCAGCAGTAGAAGCACACCAGTCGTGATGGCCTGTGACAAGAAAATGGAAAAATAACATCCATCACAGAAGGTACCTCTGGAAAGAGTTCAATCTGTCTCACAGTTTGACAACTTTATCATGAACTTGAAGGAACAGCAAATGACTCAGTGGATTTATGCCTCTGATTTCCTCCTCATCAGTGGGAAAAAACTGTGATGACGAGGAAAGTAAGCCATTAGTGTCATAAAGACATGATTCACACAAGCTCGTTTTTGGATTCTGTGTTGCTTTTGCCATCAGAATCATCCGCTCCACTACTTTAAGGTGTCACTGCAATAATAACTTGCCTTTATAACCCTTGCCATATGTTTTATTTTGATTAATCGTCTATTGTTCACCTTTCTCACAAACTGATGAAACTGTAAATGGAAGGAACCAGAATGGGAACTTGCCATGAAACCCCGAAGTGGCTTTCTCTTTTGCACTTTGCTTTCTTTTGAGATTCTGCAGCCTCAGCCTGCTGGCAGGATACAAATACCTGATCCCTATTCCTCAAATCATTAGAATGAATGCACGATGGGGGATTTATTCTTTCTTTCTTCTTCTTTCTTCCCCCCGCCTTTTTTGTTGAAATGGAGTCTCGCTCTGTCACCCAGGCTGGTGTGCAGTGGTATGATCTCGGCTCACTGCAACCTCTGCCTTCCGGATTCAAGCGATTCTCCTGCTTCAGCCTCCTGAGTAGCTGGGATTACAGGCGCGTGTCACCAAGCCCAGCTAATTTTTGTATTTTTAGTAGAGACACGGTTTCACCATGTTGGCCAGGCTGGTCTCGAACTCCTGACTTTGTGATCTGCCCACCTTGGCCTTCAAAAGTGCTGGGATCACAGGCGTGAGCCGCTGCGCCCTGCCTCAAAAGAGTTTTTCTTTATAGTCTCTGTTAAAGGAAAAAGGCCCAAAGTGCAGAATGAAAATAGTTAAACAAAAGAGGGAATGGTGTCACCAGAATTTAGAAGTAGGCAATGAAAAAAAATGTTACCGGGCTCTTTGATTCAGCACCAGGTCTGATGGAGGAGACCTTTGTGGTCACTGAGATTGGAAATAGCTTATTCTCAATCCTCATAAATCATTTGTTCTTGGTTAATGACTCTTTTGAGGTTGAGAGAGAAAGAGGAAGAGATGTACCTAAAATAAGATGTAGAATATGGACAGCTCCAAAAATAGTACAAGTTAGGGCATGACAGAGAAATAAGCATGACTGTATGTATACAATCAACAAAGTTAAAGAGGAAAAGAAATCAGCATCTTTACCAACATGGTTTTGTGTTATGCTGCTTTTGTAGCAGCTGGATCTGGTATATTTATTGTTTTGAGACTTGGCTTTTCATTTTCCTGGCATATTTTATTTTGAACGTTGCATTTAGAGAATTTGAGAGGGAAACACACACACACACACACACACACACACACACACACACACACACACACACACTTCTCATGTAGCTGAGCCTACAATTTCAGACTTGGCATCGCCATACCATAAAACTCCCATGGATAAAAACAGAACCATCTGTAGTCAAAAGAGATTCCTGGCGTGGTTCTGCAAGAGGAAAGTTTCCAAGGGACCCTATGGAGGGTGAGCCAGCATAAATAGTACAAGAAAACAAAAGAATTATTAAGAGCAACTGTAACGTCGGTGCTGTGGGGTAAGCCTGGGGCTTTCTCTTCTCTGGGAGGCATGGCCCTCAATTGACACATCGCTCCTCTGTCAGAGAGAGAAACACTGAAGCCAGATAAGCAAGGGAGTCAGGCTCACGCCCCTCTGCTGCTTTAACTCAGAGTAGATAGCTGACATTCTCAGATGCTGAGATTCCAGGTTGCCTTAACTACTTGGCATGAGCTGTTTCTTTCCTTTCAAAAAGTTGAAAAATGCTGCAGAATTTCGGTTGCCTGTTATTTTTGTAGCTGCCAGATTGAATTTTGCTTTGTTTACATAAAACTTTGAGAAGGATCTTTCAGGGAGTAGGCTGAGTGTGAATGCCTCTTGTAGTAACTTGATAAATCTTCCCTGCTAATGGAATGGCAGCTCAGGAGGTTAGCGCATCCATCTTTATTGGTGCTCCTCACCAGACATGGGAGATAGAATAGCATTATTTTTCCTGAGACTCACAGATGTCTTTTCTTTCTTCCATTTCTTTTTGAAAATTTTGTTTTTAGATACGGAGGAGAAAAGAATGAAGAAGGAAGAGATTTGAGAGTAGGCAGGACAAGTCAAGGGGAAGAGAAAATGTGAGAGAGTGGGTGTCGGAAGGGGGAATAGTTGGCTGAAAGGAGGCCAGGTTGTGAGGAAGGGGAGAGTGAAGGCTGTGTCTGTCAGTGAGCGGGGAAAGAAGAGAAGGCCTGAATCCTGCACTTGCCTCCCTCGGCTCTTCTTGACAGGCTGCTGCCTGGCTCTCCAGGCACTTCCAGGGATATGCATTGGGTTTTGCAACAGCTGCTGCTAACACTTTGATTGCATGATAATTGTGAGGCCTCCCACTAAATCTTTAAATTGTCTAAGTAGAGAACATAGCTCTCAGAAGTAGATGAATTGAAGGAAACAGGGAGCCCTCACAAAGAAATAGAAACTTTTAGAGGTACCGTATGAATATGAGATAATTTATTCACTTGCAAGCATCTGTTATGAGTCTGCTACAGAAAAGTGATGTGTCAGGTACTGTGCTGATAAAGTAATAATGATGGTTAACATGTATTGAGTGAGTGCTTAATATATGTTGAACACTTCACATGTGTTCACTCAAGTAATCCTCACAATGACCGTGTCATGTAGATATCCTCCCACTTTTAAAATGAGGCACAGAAAGACTAAATAAGATGAACAAGATCCCCAAATAGTAATTGTACAAATAGTGGTTCTGACTGTCAGTGGAATTTACATACAGTTCAGGTGTAAAAATAATGAGAATGGCTACAACCCTAGGCGAGAAGGATGAATGTTTTCTAAATGAGGAGAGCTCAGGAATAAGTTATCACTTAGAGGGGAAACATCAATGATGAAGGCACCATGGAGAAATAGGATCTGACGTGGGTTTAAGGATGGATGTGGGTTCAATGGGAGGTGCCGGAGGGAGGGCAGCTCAGGCTGTGGGAGCGGCGTGTGCAAAGGTGGGGAAGCGGCTGTCATGCTTAGGGAGCAATGAGCGTGGAGTCCAGACCGAAGGAAGGGTCAGTTCCTGGCAGAGAAGAGTAGAAATCAGGGTTGAAAGCCAGGTAATAGCAGGGTGAGGAGGGCTGCACAATGCAGGCTAGCATGTCTGGACTTGGTTTCGGGACAATGAAGCCATACTAAAGCTTTTTGAAGAAACTGTAGCCTGACTACTGAAGAGGTTTAGAAAGACGAGCCAGTTGTGTGCATATGAGGTTGGACTACAGGCCTAGAAGTAATTGTAGGATGCTGGTTTTTAGATTTGTTTTTTCAACTCTAGCCGCAGTAACTAATACATTTCACATCATGGTTATAAATATTTTTTATATCTGATCAAAATAATATGTAACCCTCATTATGTGTGATGCATTCGAATATTCTATTCATTGTAAATGTTGCTAGCTACTCAATAGATTGGTTTTATCATTCACTAATGGATAGATTCCCACAGTTCGGCTATCAAAGCTATCTAGGCATAAAATCTGAGCAGGGGTGGGAAGCGGTAAGGGGTGGGAGGATACACAGTGAGACAGAAAAGGAAGGAATGCAGCCGAGGGCTATGCCTTGTAGGAAAAATTAAAGTTACATGGCAACTGATTGGAGTGGGGCTGGATTGGGCTGCTTTAGGGCATTGCTGCTCCAGTGTGGTCCTAGGACCAGCAGCATGGGCATCCTCCGGGAGCTGGTTAGATATGCAGACTCTCAGGCCCCGCCCCAGACCTGCCGAATTAGAACCTGCCTTCATCAGGATCACCTGATGATTCGTATGCACGTTACAGTTTGAGAAGAGCTAGTTTAGAGGAACAGCTTGAGTCAAAATCACTCCAGGATTTGAAATTGAGTTGCCAAGACAATGACAGGGAGGTTGGAGAAGAAAAACATGGTTTGAGTGACAAGATGATTAATTTGGTTTTAGACAAGCTGGCCTTAAGGAAGCTTAGGATAGCTAAGTGGAAAAATGGACCACTGACAGAGTCTTTGCTTGATCAAACTTTAGTCAGGTTCCTGAACCTTCTCCTTTAGGCCCGTCTGTGTACGTCCTTGTAAAACCCACTTCGAGCACAAGAACACTGATGAGTCAGTTTAGCGAGAATCCCCTTACCCTCGATACCTGATCACGCTCTCTAACTAGTCAGGTTTCTCCTCCTCCCCGATCCCTGAAGTGATGTCTGACCACCCTGGCCTGTCTTCAGCAAGAAAACTGCTGGGTCGGGAGAGCCAGAATCCCCCTTGCCCCTGATATTTCCTTAGTAATTTTTCATCCACTGACTTTCACCCTGCTTCTCAGCTATAAATCCCCATTTGCTCATGCTGTACTTGGAACCAAACCTTGTTCTATATTGACGTCTCTTTTTCCCCATTGCAATAATCCTGCATAAAATCTGTTTTTATTGCTTTAGCTAACTGTCCAGCTCCGGTTTTTCCTTGACACCGTCAGACAGTTGGAAGTCATGTGACTGTGAAGCTGTAAGAGACTTGCATGGTCATATAATCAAGCCCCTTCTGTAACCGTTGCGGAAACTGGGGCCTGCATAACGAAGTCTAGTCTGACATTTCTCCCAAATTCCCTTCTCCAAGCAGGGCTCTGGGTGCAGCGCTGTGCTTGCCATTGGCCAAGTCACTGGGATCTCCAGCACCTCAGGGCCTGTGTTTAAACTCGTACTTCAGTCTTTTCATCAGAACTTGATCTGCAAGCCATGTTTTCCAGGATTAATAGAGCTTAATCCTTAAGGTACTATGATCTCCTCACCGAATACTTTCTAGCAGCTGATGCTTTTAAATAACCTAGCTCCAAAATTCCAGGAAAACTGCTTGTCATATAAATGTCAAAATGGAGCTAGGGAGTCTGAGGGCCAATCTTTATGAAGTACTTAGAAAGCCTTGAATGAAAGGCTTTGAACAAATTCAAAATACTGCATCATATGCAAAAATATGTCTCTTACAAGTCTCCAAAGAAATACGGAGTCATCTGCAAAAGGAAATGTCAATATGATTGAAATGTACAAATCTTGTCACTGGATGAAGATATACTTTGGAGGCAAATTAAGATGTGATTGGTGGCCAGGCTCGGTGGCTCAAGCCTGTAACCCCAGCACTTTGGGAGGCCAAGGTGGGCCGATCACCTGAGGTTGGGAGTTCGAGACCAGCCTGACCAACATGAAGAACCCGTGTCTCTACTAAAAATCAAAATTAGCCAGGCATGTTGGTGCATGCCTGTAATCCCAGCTACTCAGGAGGCCGAGGCAGGAGAACCGCTTGAACCCAGGAGGCAGAGGTTGCGGTGAGCCGAGATTGTGCCATTGCACTCCAGCCTGGGCAACAAAAGCAAAACTCCATCTCAAAAAAAAAAAAAAAAAAAAAAAGAAGTGATTGGTAAGGGAGGTTGTGGAATGAGTCAGAGTCCATTTGAAGTTCACCCTGATCAGACAGAACTGTGGTTCAGTAGGAAACTCACTAGGAAAAAAAATAACATTGGTCCAAATTTAGACATTATTGAAAGACTGAGCATTTGTATTACTTTCCTTCCCATGGGAATTTTTTGCTGCATTAGTGTAATATAAACACTGCCCCGACCTTTAGTCCTTGCAAGCTAATTGGTATTCAACTGTATAAGAAATTCTGCACCAACAGAATGGAGGACATGAGATTCATTCAGTCATTCAACAATCCTTACTGAGCAATGTTTATTGAACACATACTATGTCATTCTCTCTGTTCCAAGTTCTTCAGATTTATTGAACCAAACAATGAATTTAAAAATTATATAATGTCTTATATATTAATAAGTGTTATGGGAAAAAATAGAGCAGGGTATCAGAGATTGGGAATGCAAATTGGGGGGTCAGTTATTACAATTTTAAATAGTGTAATGGGAGCAGACCTCCGTAAAAAAAGTGACATTTACAAAGAATTGATCAAGAATTGAAGGAGGCTAGGGAGTGAGCTAAGTTCAGGAAGAGGCTTTAGGCAGAGGGCAGGTACTGCAAAGGCCCTGAGGCAGAAACACATCACGGCTTGTTTGAAAACAGCAAGGAGCTGATGTGATGGGAGAGAAGTGAGCTAAGGGAAGAGTGGTGGGAGATGGAAGTCCAGGAGGTAACGGGATGGGGAACTCAGCAGGTCATAAGGGAATAGGATAGGAAAGTGAGGCAGGAGACACAGCATTAAAAACAAAGGGCTTGAACAGAGAGTAGGGCACACATGAAAGGCATGGTATTAACTAGCATTTGAGGAGGGCTTTAAAATTGGCGAAGCTCTTTATTATACAATCATTGTTTAAATTGTGTTCATTCTCGATGTGCATCTTAGGGTTAGACAGTTTAACATGTCTGCTCTTTTTATCTGTAAAATTTCCCATTTTACAGTTAAAGGCAATGAGGAACTGGCTGGTTGAGGGTCCTGTTTTTGGCCTCCTCCCAAGAACATCAAAGTCAGGACTTGAAACAGGTCTGCCTCTCTAGATCCTTTATCTCTGACTCCACTGCCTGATGCTGCCACCCCTGAAATCAGATAGTTACCCATGATCTACGTGGTGGAGACACTTCACATCATGTCTCTAGTCCTAACTGGTAAAAATAGATGTTTGGCCGGCAACATGCGTACATTCAATCATCTGTAATCTTAATCAAAATCACCAATACTTGTTGAAAATAGTATGTTAGACTCTGCAAGGATAGGCAAAGAGTGGAATAAAAGAATGTGGGGTTGAACTCTAATCATGATATTGTTAAACTTTATGAAATCAGAATTTTAAAAAAATTAGATGAAATAGAAAATATCAGAATACGTTTCACACAGAGGCTAAGTACTGTTTTGAGAAACTTTTGTTTTATTGATATATAAACGTCTATTATACATATATATGCATAATAGATGTAGATATCTATTTATCTAGAGGGAAGAATGTAGATGTCTTTATGTACATTCTGGGTCTTCGCGTAAAATATTTTTCTGACTCTGAGTCACCAAAACAAGTTTGGTAGCCACTTGAATAAATGTAACTGCCATCGCTGCATTCCAGCAGAACTTTAAAAAAGATTTCTTTGAATGAATGTATGGTTTCAGGTAGGTGTTGGAGGAAAGAAGGGAAGATCGAGATTGGGGTGATAGATGCAAATGAATGTATTGAAAAGGAAAAACTGAGAAAGAAACACATATCCTCTGGTTTCCTCATTCCATCCACTCCCCCATCATCCCGCTGGCCTCATCTATCTGCACATACTCACCAAACACCACTAGACCAGGTTCCTTTAAGATCAAGACCTTGTTTGTTCCTTCGTTGTAACTCAAGAACATAGTAGGCTATTCATAAATATTTGTCTAATAAGTAGATTCAAACCTGTATTTCCTGAGGTCTAGCGTTTAGGTGATATCCCAGTTAAAGTTTTAATTATTTAAAGATTTAAGATGCTATCTCACAGAAGAGTGGCTATATTTTAATAGAATATGTTTTAAGATCAAAACTTCAAAATTAAATTCTCCAGTGTCCAGCGGTGTCAGGCATCCTGGGAATCAATGAGAGAAACATTTGTTGGACAGGTAGGTCTCTGTAACTTCTCTTACATTACACCAACGTGGAAGCCAGCTACTCCCAAGGCTGGATGTGCTCATTTCTTTGTCTGGAGAGCTAAGGGACCAGGCCATTGTTTATCTGTGCCATGATTCAATGAGCGTACGCTGAGTACCACTTAGTGTCCGATGCTGTACTCAGCACACGTACTTTCCTAGTGAATTGTGAAGTACATCGCCCCTCTTCTTGAATTATTTTCAATTCAAACAGTTGCATGCAAAGGGAAATATCTGGGATTTGTAAATTTTGGGGCCATGTACACACGTCTTAGTGCTTCTAATGAAAGCATTAGTTTGAAAGTTATTTTATTTTGTTCTCTATTTAAAATTATGTTTCAAGGTTTATGTCTTTTTCTAAATTCAAAATTCAAATTTCAAAAGATGGATTCTAATTTCTTAGCATATCAAGAAAAGAGGATTAAAATGAAATAACTTTTTAAGAATTTCTTGAGCAGCATGCCATTAAACATACATAATATACATGTATACATGATGAAGCAATTATTAAGACAATTTTTATACTTAAAATGCAATTAACAGAAATCAATGTCCCAAGGCAGATTCTGATTTTATGTGGAATTTTGACTTCTTTGTATTGTTAGGACAATTTAAAAGGACGTGTTCTTCTGTTTCCCCTTTCCCTCCCTCCTTCCTTTATTTTTTCAATATATTTAATAAAACATTTTCATACCAAAGCTCCATTCCAGACGGGACAAGCAATCCGAACACTCCATCCTGCGAACCAAGGCTTGTAAGAAAAGACAGGGAAGAAAGCGATAACTCCAGAGCATACACTGAGGCTCCCCAGAGTGACAAGAATCCGGCCTGCAGCCTGGTAGAGGCCCTTCATTTTCCTTCGTGGCTTGAGGCCTTGGTCTCAAAAGATGTTTTGTTACCAAAACACGAGAGTATGACAGCCCTCAGTAAATAGAAGTTTCTTAGAGACAGCAGCCACGAAACATATGAACTGTTGATCTACTTGGAAACAAGATTCTATTTGTTTTACCAAAGGTGAAATGTACTCAAATAGTCCTTGGCATACATTTGACACAATAAATTCCGATAACAATTTATTTAAGAGAAAGAGAGAAAAACATTATTCCTTGCTTTGGATTGCTGCCTCGATTCCCTTCATTCTGTGGTGTCCTGGGGAGTGACCACTTCCTGGCTTCATCAGATTCAAAGCCTTGCTGACTGAGCTAATTGTTTCTCAACTCAACCTGCTAGGTTCCAGCATAAAGCCAACATCCTTTGTGTACAATAGATTCACATTCCCAGCACAATTTCCCACAAAACAGTAAAAATAAGCACCCTGATCACTTTTCATTATATTTCATTTAAATGATTTCAAGCAAAAGCAAGACCTTTACCTCCTTTCAAAGTTTAATTCCAATACAATTATTTTTGATATGGATTCTTTCCCAAATGGGCATGAACTTTCTTTCTTTCTTTCTTTTTTTGAGACGGAGTTTCGCTCTTGTTACCCAGGCTGGAGTGCAATGGCGCGATCTCGGCTCACCCCAACCTCCGCCTCCTGGGTTCAGGCAATTCTCCTGCCTCGGCCTCCCGGGTAGCTGGGATTACAGTCGTGCGCCACCATGCCCAGCTAATTTTTTGTATTTTTAGTAGAGACGGGGTTTCACCATGTTGACCAGGATGGTCTCAATCTCTTGACCTCGTGATCCACCCGCCTCGGCCTCCCAAAGTGCTGGGATTACAGGCTTGAGCCACCGTGCCCCGCCCAATGGGCATGAACTTTCTTATGGAATTTTGCATTGTTTTCACTAAACCAGTGTGGACTTATTTTATTATTAATTCAATTTTCAAATAAAGTACGATGATGGAAATGTACGCAGTTGTAAAATAAAATAAACTTTGAGGAGTAATTTATCAGTTGAATAAAATGCTGATCCCCATTAATTCTTGAATCGCGATTCTAATTTGAGATATTGAATTTAGGTACATTTAGGCAATGACAAGTCATCTCTTACTTTTGCATGCATTTGAGAAAATGGTGCCATTTGATTTTGACTGATGGGATATATTTGGATGTCTGTTCCAAGGTAATATCTTAAAAACACAGGTCACCTTCTGGAGCTATCTGACTAATTTTTCTATTTAACATTAACACTTTTTTCCTTTTTACTGAAATAAAATGATGAAACATAAGTTTATAAATGCAAATATAGTGGTTTAGGACATCGATTTTGAGTCGGAGCTGTGATATGATTCTGGTTCTACTCTCTACCAGCTCTGTGTCCTTGAGTAAGGGCAAGTTACTTTTCTATGTCTGTTTCTTCATCTGAGAAATAGGAATAAAAATTAGTGTTTATCTCATCAGGAATTTGATTGAGAGGATTCAATGAGCTAAAACCATAAATGCTAGCCCAGAGCTTAGCCTACCAAGGATGTTCAGAAAGTTACTGCTGTTAAGTCGGAGTACTCCACCTTTGGGGTTCTTGTAGTGTGGGGTGAAGGTGCAGTCACTGTTGGCTGTTTTTTTTTTTTTTTTTTTTGAGACGGAGTCTTGCTCTGCAATTTATCATCTATAAACATTATGTTTAACTCTTTGTGAACAACAATTTGGTAAAAACGTCCAAAGGACCCTCTCCTTGAGTGATGGAAAGAGAAGCTTCTCTCTGATTCTCTGCTCCCCGCCCCCCACCTTTCTATCTTCAATAGTCATTTCACAGTTTGACCCAGATTTTGAAGCAATTGCATTCCTGAATATACAGAATCCAGGAAACCAGCTCATGCTTTCTGGCACAGTTGCTATTTCCTATCTCCTCTCAATACTGTAGACTATATTCTCTGATTTTTTTTTTCTAACATCACTAGATAAATTCAACAAGGGCAGAGACCTTGCGAGTTTTATACATCCCTTAAATAGATGAGATATCCCAACATCTAGAACCCGGTCTGGCACAGAGCAGATACATATGGTAATACGTCTTTGTTCAGTTAGTCGGTTAACACATTAGACTTTCTGCTTTGTATTTAGGCTCCCCATTCCCCAGCAGCAGCACAAGTATAGCTCCAAGGGCATCCACCACTGTCCGTGAGTGTTAATGCTAGTTTGTTCCATTGATATTGGGGGAAGGGGTTGAGAGTGAAGAAAGGCTTGTTTGCATTAGTATTTGGTTTGAGCAGCTGTTTTGACTTTTTCCTTTACTTTTTATCTCAAGGTTATAGCTAGATGGTATGTCAACATGCTGTGGGTCAGATCACTCTCTCCTGTTTGCATGTTTGGAAAATAAAGACTGTCGAAATACTCATGTTAAACAGTACAAAGACTGCAAACAAGGAGAATACTTTTTGTTTTAATTTGGGGGCCCTTTTAAGTGCTTGTAACACTCACAGCCTAACCCTGGCACTGCTATTGTGACTTGTAAACCTGAATTTATTAGTGATTAGAGGAGTTGTTGCCACTTAATATAACAAAGAGAAGGGAGAGAGGTAGAATAGGGTTTCTCTCTGTGTGTTTTCCCGTGGGAATCTAGCCACACTAATTTCATTAAAGCAAGGACATTTTCAGTGAAAGCAGGTACTGGGAAAGAAAAGAGTGTCAGTGCTTCCTCTCTGATCAGCCGTGTCTGTGTACTCACGACCTGGCAGCCAGCAAGGCTTGTAGTGCCCCTGCTCCCTCCAGTCATCCCACGTGGCACTGACTGACTAGAATTGGGTCTGTAAGTTCTCCTTGGAGGTGGTAAGGTCAAGGCCTCCATAAGGCTGCTTTGCAGACTCCACCGTCTCCTCAACCCAGGGAATTCCAGGATCTTGGCTCAGGGAAAAAGGCAGTAGCTTCACCAAACGCTTCAAGCCAGCTTTGCCACTAAAAACAAACAGAAAGCCCAAATTGACATTTTTATTCCCATGCTCCCCGCTCCACACCAAACACAAGAAATCATCAATCAGTAAATCTGTCAAGCGAAATTGGACCCCCCACGGAGCGGAAGAATGTCAGTGATGCTGAGAGAGGGAAACTGATAGGAACATCGTCTACCTCTTTCGAGTACATTCCTTCATATGTGAGCCCTAAAAATAACAGCTCTGTGTGTGCTATAGTCTTGGGATTTTTAAAGCAGGTTTCATAGCTACAGAAGGAGTTCAGTTTTGCCAAGATGAAAGATAATGGATCTCCAAACAAGAGATAAATTAAAATGTTTTTAGCAGCTTCAGATGACTAGCTTTATTTGTTTACATATTAAAAAGGTAGCTCGTGTACTAGAAAAGGTATGAGCTTCGATGTCAGAAAGAAGCGATATTGAAGGTTCTATCTGATGCATACAAAAGGAATGAAAAACATCAGACAAATTAACTCTCTGCTAATACCAGTGCAATAAAGCAAAAATTATCAATAGATGTTAAAACCTTTGGATAAATGGAGAAAAAAATTCCAATGAAAAAGGATATCTCTTCAAAGTAGAAATATGGCAGTTACCACCTGAACCAAGTGATCAAACTTTACTTCACAGAAACAAGACAAACAGACATCATTGCCTCCTGATACAATGCAATGCAAGCACACACCATCATCTGTGTCCTATTTTTGGCAAAAATATTTTAACGTGAATCTAATTATAAAGAAGCAATTAGATGAATTCAGATTACAGGGACATTTTGCAAAACATTGGTTTGGACTCTTCAAAATTGCTCAAGTCATTAAAAGACAATAAAAAGGCTACAGGAACATTGAGGAAGTTTAAGTATGGAGTCTATTTTAGATAATATTAGTGTGTCAATGTTAAGTACGCTGGGAGGATGATTGGCGTTATATTTACATAAGAGAATGTTCCATTGGTGAAACTGGGTGATGTTAGTGGCTCTTTACACTTTTTTTCAAGTTTTTTGTAGGTTTAATTTTTAAAAAATTTGTAATCTTAATTTTTTTAGACATAATGCCTTGCCCTATTACCCAAGCTGGAGTGCAGTGGTACGATCATAGCCCATTATAACCTTGAACTCCTGGGGCCAAGCAATCCTCCTGCCTCATCCTCCTGAATAGCTGGGACAACAGGGGCATGCCAAACCTGGTTAATTAAAAAAAATTTTTTTTTCCTGTTGAGATGGGATCTGTCTCTGTTGCTCAGGCTAGTCTTGAACTCATGGCCTCAAGACCTCATTCCCCCAAAGTTTGGAAATGTGAAGATAAAAGTTGAGAGAAGAAAAAAAAGATTTAGCTGCATGAACTGCATGAAATAAAAGGCCTAAGTTTGCTCAGGCATACAGCCATGCTGTGTCAATAACCCTGATGGTATTGATGAATCTGGGATGTGCAGGGAACGCGAGGCAAAAGCCGCTCTGCCCCTGCACAGCACCAAGCAGAACCTGTCTTCCTAGAATAGGAATGATGGGGCAGGTGTGTTAGGTTAGACCGTGAAGGTGCTCCACCTGTGCAGACACAATATGGGTGTTTTAAAATAGACTTTTAGTCCAGTTTCTTAACTGGATTTAAAATCTTTCCAATCTTTACCCATAATGCACATTTCCCTTTGCTTTTTATTAGCTATTCAACTTCAACTTTGAGTGAACCCTCTCTTCTTATAATGGCTTGGGGTTTAAAGGGAAAAAAGTTCAATTTTTATCATCCCTAACTGGGAATTGTCAAATTTAATGTCATCCAATCTGAAAGCTGTTTGAACCTAAATAGAGCTTTGTACATCAGCTTGTACTTATCTAACTCAGATTTTTATTTGCCTTCTGTATATCTGACCCGCAAATACGTTTTGAAATTATCTGGAATGTATCAGACTTTTCCCATGTTTTTTTGAAGAGAAACACTTAACTGTGTCACCGGCAAACTTGCACAGCTAGCTGTGGTTTCACTCCCCAGTCCTTGCAGCTGCAAGGAAAACCTCTTATTGGCTGACTCGTCCACGCCAGGCAGCCTCCCACTGGCTACTGCGGATATCAGCTGCCTTCTGGAGAGGCTACTCCTGTCTTGTTTTATCATGGAGATAGAGGAGTCACAGATAGAACTGTGATTGTGACCACAGCTGTGATTGATTGGTGCTTTGGCCACCAAGGAGAGGAAAAGAAACTAAGAAAACAGGAAGAGAGAAACAGTGGGGGTGTCTGGGGGAGAGAGGTGGGGAAAAGATGGAGAGGAAAGAAGAAGAGAGGAGTCAGAACGTAGAGGAAAACATTCCTGAAGCCAGAAACAGCTTCTTGCGTCACTCGCAGATCCAAAGCTCTGGTCTGGACACAGTTGATTCAGAGGAACCATGGAAGCTTTGGGTAATTCATGTATGTTTTACAAAAGCTGTTGGTAGGGAGGACAAAAGAGAAATACATAGAGGAAAAGGGCAAAAAAGCAGAATGAGAAAGGAGAAACTCAGTATCACAGAACATTCTTAGATGATGCTTGTTTTAAAAATTGCTTTTAGGGAAGAACTTTTAAGTCCTCTTAAACAAGGAATGTATATTCATTTAGTTTCTTCTCTTGACATTTTTGAAAGAGGAAAGAACCAAATTGATCCACGAGAAACTGAGCACACTTTTTGACCCAGTTATATACATGCGAGAGGCAAAGGAGAGGAATGATGAGAATGCATTGCTAAAGCCCTTGACAGTTACTATTACTAGTCCCATTGTACAGATGGTGAAACTGAGGTTCTGAGATGTTAAATAAATGAAGGTGACACAATTATTAAGTGTCAAATCCTGGTTTCGAACCTGTGAATGCTTGATTCTAAATTTTGTAATTTTTACTTTTTTTCCACTAGATCAGTGAGTATCTGGTGTACTATGTCTTTTTAAAAATATACATACAACTGAGAAATTTACCACAAAGCATACAAAAACGTATAAGCCTATACTCAAACTGAGGACATAAGAGGAATGGGATGATGATGTGTATACACCAAGGAGTTATGATCAGAATTGTTGATTCTGCGCCCAGGTACATACAAAAAAAAGAACAGAATAAAGAGATTCCTTACTTTCTCTTTAAAAAAAAAATTAGACCAGAGGAGAGAGCTAAAAGCAAAGGTAAAGGTTTGTTTCTATGCAGTGATATAAAAGTCTCAGGATATCTCTCTAGAGTGTTTCTGTGCATAGTTTTCTGTTTTCCATTGCTGTATGAGTGGGCGTTGCTCCTGATGCTGAGATCGACTGGAACAGTTGTCATATGCAAGATTCCTGAATAGGACAAGGCACAGCCTGCTGCTGTAGAAAGAAACTAGGGCTGTGTGACCTTGAGAAAATTGAAGCCTCCCGTAATCTTGGTCCCTCTCAGTAAAATGTGGAGGTTGGACTGGATAATTTCCAAGACTCCTTCTGTCTCTAAGATTCCATAACTTAAAATAAATCCCAAAGGAGCAAAAATACCTATGTGACCAGATTGCCTGTCCCAAAGAAGAGTTTATCTGTTAGAGTAGATATGCCAGCTTGTGTTCCCGTCTATCTGGTACAAGCCATGAGCACATAATAAGCACTGCATATACTGTGATTTGGCCAGCTGAATTCTTGCTCAAGAGATTTCACCCAGTATTGCTCTAAGGAGGCCTCACCTTGACCCCAGCAGAACACAAAAAGGCAATAACTGGGACCCAGAATCTACCAGCTAAATAATTAGCAGCCTGTGAGTCACAAATTGGTGACCTCAGCCGAACTCCTGTTGTCTGTGTCATAAAATAATTAAAACTGGTCAACAAACACAGCAGATGCCAAGGTGGCCAAGGAACAATGGAACATAAAGTCATGTCACTCTTTCTTCCCATGTTCTCAGAAAGGGATGAAAAGCTGGGGGAAACAAAACTAGTAACATTTGTAGGCACGGAGTTTATGGCACAGATGAAATGGAGAAATGAGAATTCAACAAGGATCTGGTGTGGCGGAGAGCTCAAAGGCAAATCCCCATCTACAGGGCAACACTAGGTAGAGGATATCTCTGTAAACCAGTTTCTGATTGATCAGGAAACAAAGTCCTTTCTCTGTGTTTTCTAAGCAATGTTAAAAATATCAGGAGCCTCAGTTTTCTGTATATTTCAACATGCACAGAAAGTAAAGTGAGCTAAGGTTGGTACAAACAATTTGGTTCACTCGCTCAACTTCATCCACATCTCTGCTCAAAGATTTTTGCCTTATCAATCTTCCCCTCTCCATCCCTTTATCCAGCTTTAATGATCTTCACGGTTTTGTTACCACCTGACTTTATCCTCCAGAGCTCTTGGCTTATGTCTTTACTGTGTGTCTTCCCAATTAGGATAACAGCTTGAAGAAGGCAAGGACTTCTATTCACCACTGCATCCCAGAGGCAAGAACAATGCCTGTGGTCTATAGTAGATGGATGAAGTTGAGTCAATGAACTAATGAATGAATGAATGGGTGAGTGAGTGAATGAATAAAACCACTGCATATCATCACAGTAGTTAGTTTATTTTTAATTTTTAAAATTTTTATTTTTTGTAGAGGTGGGATCTCGCTATGTGCCCAGGCTGGTCTTGAACCCCTAGCTTCCAGTGATCCTGCTGCTTCATCCTCCCCAAGTGCTGGGGTTACAGGCGTGAGCCACTGCACCAAGCCTACAATTGCTAGTTTATACAGACCAGTCTTCTGTGAAAGCTAACTTCTCAGGCCTTCCCTTAGAAACGTGTGATATTTAATATTCCGGTCTTAAACTGCCCCAGCCCTCTTCTTTATGAAAATCCACACTGAAATACAAAGATCTTCCAGGTTAGCTCACCTGGAAACTGCACGTGAATACATGTGCATTTTATGTAGATATATGGGAGAGGTGCCCTGAAGTGACCTATGGCTGAGATTATGTTGGCCTTGCTATGTCAGCTCCTGACACATTGCCACATGACTCTGTGTTAAATTGAGGAAGACGTAATGTCACAGACTAACTGCCTGGAGGTCCGGCAAGAACTTCCGCCTCTGGGAGAAAGCTCTGGTAAACACCTTTTAAATCCACTAGTGGTGCTGACTTTTAAAGTCATTGCTATTCATGATGATCTATCTAATTTAAAAGACCTTTCGCTTGGCCTGTGGTTTTATGTATTAATATCTCTATATATTCAAAGCTTTCATCTTCAGCAGACCTCTTTTCATAGATAATATTTCCCCCTAATTCTGTAGAAAACTAAAATACTGATATGAATGTTTTACTTGGAAGAATGTGGCTGTGCAAATCACGTTTCTGTGTAGTTTCATACAGATGATAATGTGATCTTTTGTAAATTGGGAAAATTGATCAACTAAGTGCATCCTTGTGACATAAAGAGCCAGGTAACACACGCTAAACATCACCTGCTGACGACAGATGGAGGGAATCGGTTTTGTATCACAAGGCCCACAGTTTATTTTCTCTTTTCAGCAACCCACATATCCTGGCCTTGTTTTGGTTTTTCTTTTTCTTGAGGAGGCACAATATGAGAAATGGATGTTTGTGGGACTTCTACATCACAGTGTCCTAGTACATAGGCCCTTCCATTTCTTCCACACAACGCACACAAGACAAATTGACATAAAAGGTAAAAGCTAGGCCTCTGCAAGGACCCTTTATCTAATAGACTAAAAAGAGTATCAGGCAATGACAATGAAAGGCGCATAGTAATAACCCAACTGGGGAACTGCAGGCAGACCCAGCGAGGACCTTTGAGACCACCCAGTCCAAGCCTGCCATTTCACAAAAGAATGCCAGTTAAAATACCAAGAAAAAGTCATCCAATTGCAGTACTACCTAATATTTACTAAGGCAGCTGTGACGATTACCGTTCTGCTATATCTGTGTTTAGCGCTAGGTGTTGCTCTACTGCTATTTATAGACCAGCTTTTCTCTGATACCCAGCAGGAGCTTAACCTTCTAATTTGAGTTCCCTTTTGCAAATGCTGAGTTTCTAAAATCGTACTCCGCTAGTATACAGTATGTTACATTGAACTAGCTTCATTTAAATGGAACAGGGATGACATTTAATTAGCTGAAACAGCTATCCTGGAAAGAAGTGGTCAATAAATGCTAGGGAAAGGCTACTCCAAAGTTACATTTTTTCAATTTGTCCTAATTCAAATATTTACTTAAACTCTGTTTTTCTATTATGTGCAATCCAGGGGGAATGACATTGTTAGCTGTGCGTTTCCTGGAACTGACTAACTGCTACGAGGCCACAGATAAAGTTTGTTTACAGAAAAACAAAATATGAAAAAAAAGTTTAGCAGTGTTCTATTTGGGGCTTAATAATCCCACATGTGCTGAGTGGGAGGCAGGATAGTCCTCTAGAACCTTTCTCTCCCATGGTAACAGAGGATGAAAATGCTTTAACCCCATCTAGTGACAGACGAGTCATGACTTAGACTAGTTCATTTGTTCAAAATCTGAGTGGTAATACCGCAGGGAGAAAGAAGTCATGTCCCAGGAAATTTATAGTTTAGGAAGAGGGCAAATTTTCATTTCACCTTTAGGTTTTAAAGGATAAAAAGTTCCTCTATTACATATGAGTCCTCAATATCATCACTTGGTTCTTTAAATTTGGATAAATTTGGCATAAGCTCAGCATAAATGTTCAAATTCTACAAGTCACCTTTGCTATACTCGTCTGATGCTGGGTTTAAACTCTTCTGGATATATGTAACAGAGCCATGTCTAGTGTGTTCCTGCTAAACACGTATTTCAGTTTTGGTTATTTATCAGTAGCAATTTGTAACAACAATGGTCAAGGCAGTGATGCTAATAATGGGCCTAGATTTTTACTGGAAAGAAAAGTGAAAGATTGGAGTCCAGAGGGGCAGCATTTTCATCACCTTAAGGAGCATAGAGTAATATTCATACAGAGTTAGCTACCAGGATCTATCATATAAACTCTGCATTCTAGTCCCAAAGAGAGAGTTTCTTCTAATTTTTATAGTTTTGGCCTCAGGCTGAATGAAAGAACAAAGTACTTGGCTGAAGTATTACTTTTTTTTTTTTTTTACAAAATGTTCTTCCCAGCTCTCTCCCCAGCACAAACACACCCCTTCTTTTCTGAAAATTTTTTCCTTTATGTCCTTTGAGGATAAAACTATGCTTGTGGTTTTTATGCCATATTCACTTAGGATATTTAAAAATGGAGTGAACTGTATATTTTCTCCCAATTCTTTCTCTACAGGGGTCCTCCTTTCCCCACCACTCAGGGCCTTGATGATAATGCTCAAAAGTAGTATCCACCATTATTTTTGCCCTTCTTCTTCTCTTCATTTTTTTGAGACAGAGTCTCACTCTGTCTCCCAGGCTGGAGTGCACTGACGCAATCTTGGCTCACTGCAACCCCCGACCTCTTAGGTTCATCTGATTCTCCCAAGTAGCTGGGATTACAGGCATGCGCCACCACATCCAGCTAATTTTTGTATTTTTAGTAGAGACAGGGTTTCACCATGTTGGCCAGGCTGGTCTTGAACTGCCAGCCTTAGGTTATCTGGCCACCTCGGACTCCCAAAGTGCTGGGATTACAGGCGTGAGCCACCATGGCTGGCTTTTGCCTTTCTTTTGCTATGCTCTATATCAAAGATGGGAAACATTTCAAAAGTGCTAGGTCAAAACTCTAATTCATGTTCTTGTAAACTTGGTGTAAGAGGTGCTTATGTGACAAGTGAATTGTCTATTTCCTATACATTAGAGGAGAGAAATAATTTTTTAAAGAACAGTTTGGAAAGAAATGTTTAGTAAATGACAGAAAGTCAGGAAGGTAAGAAGTAGTGTAGGAAGAATACTGAAGAAGTTTCTGCTGTGTTTGATCAAACCCACTTTTACATAGATTATTTATAAGTAAGTCTATGGGCCCGTGTATAGGGGATAAGAAATAGTAAGATCTATGAATATAGACTTACCATTTACACACACACATACAGACATGCACACATAAATTATCAAATAATTGTCCTTTGCTTTTCTTAATACTCAATTGATCCAAGTTATATTTAAAAAACACACAAACCTTTCTGGGGTCATCCACTAATCTTTTCCATCCCTTTTTCTCCTCTGAGCAGATTTCATTCACGTAATTGCAAAGAGGTGAATCTAGGTCCTGCTCTTGCTTAACCATTACTTGCAGCATAATTTAACCACTCCTGTTTTTCAGTTTGTTCCAAGACTGAGACAAAATCTCCCTACCAAAAGCAAAATAAAAGCCAAATTCCTACCCTTTTGCCCATTTCGTATTTTATTATAGTATGCTTCCTAATAACATGTTTTGTAAACATGGAGATGGAACATGTTTTGTGTAACAAAGGTAAGGCTCTGCACATTTAATACAAGTTGTGATCCTCAGAAGACATCCACTTCAGGCCACATACGATTTACCTTTTTCCGTCTTTCCTTCATGTAGGAAAAAAACAACAACTAGAAAAAATCATGAAACCCAACTTTATGCACTTTAAGGCCAATGATAACTCAAAGGCTTTTAATTACTACCTACATCAGGGACAGAGCTGGCCTGAGCTGAAAACTGAGGGTTGCTTACTGATGTACAGATGCAATATCCACAAATCAAAAAACAGAGTAATGAGGGCAGACCATATGATTATAAGGTACCACTAAAAAGCACATTAAAATCTAGCATTATTAAAGTACTAGAAATGTTTGCTTATGACCAACCAAGCCCACCAACACTGTGAGGAATTCATTTTATGTATTAGCAACAACAAAAATTCTCAAAAAAAACCTTTAAATTTTTCTTATTAATTCTGGGCTAGAGAAAACAATCTTTTATTATTATTATTATTAAAGACATACACATTTGTCAAATCTGAGAAGCATTTACAACATATATTTAATTACATTTTGAGAAACTGACATGTAATTACCGCAGATATTTATGAGGAACGTGGTGGTGTTTCGAAATGTATAATCTATTGTGATCGTATCAGGTTAATTTGCATAATTGTCATCTCAAATATTTGTCATTTCTTTATATTGGGAACATTCAGTATCTTCTATTTGAATCTATATAGTCTATCATTGTTAACTACAGTTATTCTCTGGTGGTATGGAACACTGAACTTATTCCTCCTTTCTAGCTGTAATACCGCCTCCTTTAATAAGCCTCTCCCTATCCTTACCCTTACCCCTCCCCCATCCTTCCCAGCCTCTAGTATCCTCTGTTCTACTTTCTACTTCTATGAGAGCAACGTTTTTTAGCTTTCACATGAGTGAGGACATGTGGTGAGGAATCATTTCTATAGTTCGTTTTGAAAAGCATAATTATTTTGGTTAGGAAAATTTTAGGCTCTATTTTCTTAGAAGAAGGACTTGCATCAGTTTTGGTGCACTTTTAGTGAATAAAAGCCTTTTTAAAAATATATTAGCATAACTTTGGAAAGAATAATCACTAGACTCTTTCTAATCTAAACGTGGTGTTTGTCAACAGCAGGCACTCCTAAAGCACAGAGGAAGTGTTGCTTTTACCAACTTTCCCTCATGAGGAATGATACAGGAATATGCCCTTTGAAGGATGTACACCAGTTTTCTCTTCTGATCGTTTTCCAGAATGATTTAAAACACACAAGAACTCTGGTTCTCTAAGCTGCACTATTTTTTTTGACTTTACCCAGCTGCAGGGCTGCAGGACACTGTTCCAGGAGACGTTTCCCTCAGGAGCCTGCTCCTCTGGACACACAGGCTCCCACACTCATTTCCTCCAGCTGCCTCTAGGTGGCCCTGGGCCCCACACCTTCTTGCAGCTGCTGAAGTGATTCCTCCTGCGGCTTGTCCTTGGCAGATGGTCACAGTGTGGTCTAGTCCATTATCTTTGGACCCAGCTACTGGCCTTGACTTTCCTTCCATGGGAGTTTTTTTCCCCAGTGGACTCTTAGCTTTATGCAAATACAGCTGGCCATAGAACCTCCTTAGTCTTGTCTGAATTTGCAATAGTTTAGCCTGACCTGGGGGCCCTCGGTTACATAAAGATTGGGACTGTCACTATCAATCAGTCATCTACTACATTGTGCTTAGCACTATGTGACACTGTAGAAAGATGAAGAAAGGAAGGAAGGAAGGAAGGAAGGAAGGAAGGGAGGGAGGGAGAAGTGAAGGATGGAGGGAAGGAAGGAGGGAGGAAGGGAAGGAGGAAGGGAGGGAAGAAGGGAGGGACTAGAAATGAAAATCCCAAAGGGCACATGTTTCCTGACTGTAAGAAGTTTATTGTCTATTTGATTATAATCACTCATAACTAATACTCTGCAAATTTTACAATGAGATTACTAAACCAGAGAGCATATCTAGAGGTCATCTTAAAAACTTTTGGTAAGCAGTCAATCAATAGCAATCAGTCCAACCAGCAAGCTCCTGATAACTATCATCGCAAGAAACATTTTCTCCTTCCAGGATCAAATCCAAGTTCATGGTTTTAGCAAATGAAAGTAGAAAACCTCTTCTATCCATCAATCTCAAATCCAATTTTGGCCTAGACTTCAGAACAAAACTAAACTTAGCTCTAACAGTTTTTTTAAAGACCTTATGCAATATTTTTTCACAAATACTCTCACAGAGGAGGAAGTTACAACTTAGGGAACTTGCATAAGGTGTCTACTCCTTAGCAGATTGAAGTATTGGGTCTAGAGTTATGTATAAACTCCAAAATCACCATCAGCCATAGCATTGCCCCTCTGGCACTGCAAGGTACCACCCTCCTCCTGCCTCCCCATCCTACACACCCAATGCAATTGGGCCAATAAGGGTACATATATACAAGTGATAAAGCTTGTCATCTAGTCAGAGAGTGGAGAGATATCACTTCTCTGTTCCAGGTATGACAGTCTTATTAAAACTGTCTATCATCACAGTAGCATTGTTCCCATGCTCTGAGATACCACTGGGCTTGCAGTGAGCTGAACCTCTCAGGTCTTTTACTGTACGAAGTCTTGTTAAACTACCCGTCTCCCAATCCCATATATGTGGAGTTGACTTGTCAAACTTTACACTATTACTGTTTAAATTCTTGGTAATTTTAACCCACTCTCTAATTCAAGTTAAATCATTGCGAATCTTGATTTTGATATTTTCCCTAGTTTTCATCTACAAATTTAAGATCCACAACTTAAAAACTTCCATCTATGTTATTAGAGGAAGGGACACAGAGTCCTGTGGCAATTTACTAAAGACATAGCGCCACGTTAATGGTCACACATTATACTAAGCGCTTTTTGGATATGCTTATTCAACCAATTTAGCTTTCACATAATAAAATAATCAGAAATCCCATGTATCTGTATTATTCTGATTTACCAGCCCAGTAGGTCTATCCAAAGATCATATCAGATTTGTTCATGATAACTCATTTCGAGAGAATTCTTGCTGGCTCATTGTGATTCTTTCTCATCTTAGAAAAATAATAACATTAATGAATAGTTTTCTGTTTATGCAACTAGTAAGTATCTACTTGTAGAAATGTTTTGAAAACAAATGCATAAGGAAGAAAAAGCCACACAGAATCTCACCTCCCACAACTGTATGCATTTTGGTTCACCTCTTTTCAGCTTGTTTTTTATGTTCACTCCTCCCTACTCCATCCCTGACCTCGCGCCTTCCACACATCTCATGAAATCCCCTCAACTGTTCACTCTGTTCCTGCCCTTCCCCCAGCTCAAACATTGAGAGGATATGAATACAACAAAACCAGAAAAAAGATGGTGAGAAAATTCAGTAAAGGTCAAAAATTGTAAGTCTAAAATAGAAATGTTTGCATGCATATTTGTTGCAATGACTATTCTTGAAACCAGGTCAGAGAAAGCCAAGGAAATCTGAAGTACAGATTTAGAGTTATCACAGCCAGGGCAGATCGAGATCAAGAGAACACAGGCTCAGCCAGCACAAGTACTACCTGTCACCTGCACCAGGGAGCCACGTGGTACCCAGGTCATCTTGCTGAGGTCCAGTGGAAGCCACCAGCCAATCGTGGCCAGTAAATTGTCTTACATCATAACCTGTGGCCAAGGCTTTGCCCCACTTGACACAGCCCTTTCTTCAATGACCCCAAATAATATCACAGAAGAGACAACTCAACTTCAGTGCAAAGCCTTATCTGCATTAAATGAATTTAAGACCCAAGTAAAATCAGTGCCATCTCCCCTCCAACATATGTATTTTGGGGAGTCTCTAAGTTTCTGTCAATCTGAGGCTCTGCCAAAACAGCTACTTTATCTCTGCCAAAGGGAGGTGCTGCCATCAACCCCAGAAGCTGGAGATCTACTAAGTGCCTTCTTACCCATCCAGCCAAGGCTGCACCCTGAACATCAACCTCTCGCATTGCTTTGTCTTGATGCCTTCAGCTCACTTGGTGCCTGGCAGCTCAGTGTCTGCTCCGCCAGGATCTAGTCAGATTGCGCCTTTGATACTCACACAGCTTTAACTCCTCAGGTACAAACAAGTCCAGGACTTTTCCAGATCCACCAGAATCTGTTTCTTAAATCAGATGCCTGTGATCCTGGTGGCACTCAGTGGTGTGCCAGAGGGACTCAATGCCTCAGGACACCCACAGAGCATCAGTTTAATGGAAGGATATGAGAAGGAACTTTAGCTTTATATTAAAAATAATTAAGGAAGCACTGCGGATTAAATGCAAAATGTGGATTTAAAATGGAGATGAAACACCAAGCTTGAAAGCAATTTGATTGCCCCGCATTCTTAAATAACACACCTCTACCTCTACTACCACGTTGGGGTTATGTGATTACTGTCCTCAATCCTCTGAAGTACATGGGATGACACATTTGAGATCCTTTTCCTGCTGTGCTTGAAACTTGCTAAATTCAGCTCAACTCACCAGTCTCCTATTTACTCTGTGACATATAATCACCCAAGGGCCCCAGAGTCTTTCTCTGTAAGTCCCCTCCTGTCCTCTATATCTTGTCCCCTATGAGTCTGCTGGACATATCTGTTGTATCTGAACCCGAATGTGGATGTGGTGCAAATATTTTTCCGAAGACAGCTTTTTATGTCTAACTCCGTGCCTGTAAAGGTAACTGAAAGGAAAGGCTTTGCTTAGTTTTACACAGCAATTCTCAGGCCCAGGCCAATCAGGTTTTACATCTTGATTTTAAAATTTAAGTTTACGTTTTGATTACTTTTATCACATTGGTAACTATCATTCAAAAACATTATTTTAAATATCTTTACAGTATTTTATTATTGGACAAAAATTTAGATACACATGGTAAGATTTTTATGTGATTTCTATTTTTTTATTACAAATCATATTATAATTAATATTTTTATTTTTAATTTTTAAAATGAATTCATAGTTTTGACCTTAGGATAAAAATCCTACAATTGGGATTTCGAGGCTTAAGAGTAAGGAAAGAGTTTGAATGTATTGATGTGTATTTGCCAAATTATCCTGAAAAAAGTTAAACTCTTCCCAACAACGAATTTGCCTGCCTGCTTTCCCTCACTCCATGCTGGCTATAACAAAGATCTCATTGACAGAAAAGAAAAAAAAAAAAAAAGGTTTAGATTTAATACATTTTAGCATGCTATTTTATTGTGCTCTATTTTTATGGTTCTAAACTCCCCATGAGGCATGCACTTATTTCTTTATTCATTTGTCATTTTATTTTTTTGTTTTGCAAACTGGCCGCTGTGCATCTCATTTTTCTGTTTTCTTTTATGCGTTCACAAATTACAAGCAAGCCTTTTTTTTTTTCCAACTAGTTGAAAAAGAATCTCTTTAAAGCTTAGATTTCCTGAAGTCGCTGAAGAGTCTTGACACTGAAAGAAACAACACACACTAATTCATGCCTTCCCTGGACTACATATGGAATTCCCACTGTGGTAACTTTTCCAACAACATTGTGAAGTCCAAGAAATCCTGGGGCTCTATGTGGCTCAGTTTACACAATCCTAGTCAGAGTCACCATGCAATGACCACAAACGTCATTTGGATAGATAAGTTTTGATGTTTACTCATCACAGTGACTGTAAAATGGGATCCAGTTCATACCCCAAGCAACAAGGGGCTCAAGCCCTCTCTGAAGCCACACGGGATCCTCTGGGCCCCACACTCTAACACTTTCCCTCTCCCCTATTCATATGCACATTTTCCTTCCTCTCCTTTCCTCATTCTCCTAGATCTTTATCACGTACATTAGCGCAGCCTCTCCGCCCAAATCCTTCCCACCTTCACCTTTGCCTCTCCGGCGCAGTTCCTTCCTCCTCATTCTCCTGAATATGGATTAAAAACAACAAGCAAACAAACACAATAAGGAAGTTGAGGAACATTCTCGGCCGGGTACTGCAACCTGCTAGCACCCACAGGCCTTTGACACCACCAGAAACCACAGTCTGCCCCTGCGTGGAAATAACTCTGCACAGCACCACAGAGCTATTAACACTTCCCGCCAATTAACTCCCACTCTGCCACTCATCCCAGTTATTCTCAGTCAACCACCAGCGCAGGTGCACCAGTTATTCATCCTCACATGTGCTGGGTATGTCGTCCTCTCTTACTCATCAGCTCCCATTGCTAACTTAGGCGTCTTACCTCTTGTGATGGTTAATATTAGGCGTCAACTTGAGTGGATTGAAGGCTGCCTTGGTTGCTGGTATTGTTTCTGGGTGTGTCTGTGAGGGTGTTGCCAGAGGAGATTGACATTTGAGTCGGTAGACTAGGGGAGGAAAACCCACCCTCAATGTGGGTGGGCACCATCCAATCAGCTGCCAGAGGGGCTGGAACAAAGCAGGTGGAAAAAGGTGGCATAACCTTGCTTGCTGGGTCTTGTGGCTTCCTTCTTTTCCCCATGCTAAATGCTTTCTTCTGCTACTCCTGCCCTTGGTTATAAAATTTTAGGTTCTTCGGCCTTTGGACTCTGGGTCTTGTACCAGTGACTTGCCTGGGGCTCTCTGGCCTTCAGCCACAGACTGAAGGCTGCACTGTAGTCTTCCCTGGTTTGAGGCTTTTGCATTTGGACTGAGCTACTACTGGCTTCTTTCTTCCCCAGTGTGCAGACAGCTAACTGTGGGACTTTGCCTCGTAATCATGGGAGCTAATTCTCCCTAATAAACTCCCTGTCATATATACATACATTGTATTAGTTCTGTCCCCCTGGAGAACCCCGACTGATACACCTCTGGAGCCTGTGTTCCTTTGCCCTCTAAACAAGCTTCTCATCTCGAACCTCTCGCAGAATAATATTATATGCCTGTGTTCCTGCAATCTACTCCATTCACTGCAGTCCGCCGGAAGGACTCCTCTGTAAGAGCAGTTCCTCAAACAATCCTCAGCTCGTCAAAGCTTACCCCTCTTTTTGCCAACAACACTCTGAAATGATTTCATCTTCAGTTTAAAAATGTTTTGACCTTTCTGTTTATGAGTTTGGGTTGCTTACATGCAAAAGTTATAAATGAAAAAAAAAAGCAGCACAATAAATATTTGTTAAATTTATGGTAACGTTATTTTATGGGTAAGTTACGGATATTCACACAATACAGAAAAGAAGGTCACCTCAGTAAAGTGCCCATCAGGACAACGAAGGGCATTCTCTAAAAATGTTAAGAATAAGCTGCCAGGCGCGGTGGCTCATGCCTGTAATCCCAGCACTTTGGGAGGCCGAGGCGGGTGGATCACGAGGTCAAGAGATCGAGACCATCCTGGTCAACGTGGTGAAACCCCGTCTCTATTAAAAATACAAAAAATTAGCTGGGCATGGTGGCGCGTGCCTGTAATCCCAGCTACTCAGGAGGCTGAGGCAGGAGAATTGCCTGAACCCAGGAGGCAGAGGTTGCGGTGAGCCGAGATCACGCCATTGCACTCCAGCCTGGGTAACAAAAGCGAAACTCCGTGTCAAAAAGAAAAAAAAAAATAAGTTGGCTGGGATGGGACCCAGACATATGATACCAAGTGTAATTCATGTGCAAGGCAGGACCCAGAGTGTGAAGAAGGTGGGATGGGAGGCTCCTCTGATGGCTGAAGAGCAAAGGCCTTGCCCCGCCAAGATGGGTAAGTAAGGCTGTGACAGCAGACACTTTTGCCTGGGCTTTCTATGTCCAACAGAAGAATTCAAAACCTTAAACAAGCAATCTTAAGCCTCCCGAGCTTCCACCTTGAAGCTCCATGAGTTTTCCTGCTGTCTGTTGATCTGTCAGTAAACCCAGGGAAGTTGTGTAAGTTGTTTTTTCTTTTTTGAGGGTTCCTGAACACCACTACACAAAACGAACTGCTTGTCCTTCCCCATCTCCTTTTCTTCTGCTTATGGTGTAAATAGCGGTGGGGCCTTGTGTCTCTGCTTGTAATTCTTAAGACGCTTTGAGGAGGAAGCTGGCTGTAAAAGAGAAATCCATAAATACATTTCACAGAATTTTAAATTTCAGACCCAACATAACCACTCATTCTTCTATTCCGCACTGTATGTCTGTTCTGGGTCATTCGTTGTTTCAAACTGTGATGCAATATTTTAATCCTGCCTCTCAGTCTAGCCCCTTTACATCAGCTGTTTTGATTGTTTGCCTGTCTTTTGCTTTTGCTTCTGCCTTTGATGCTATCTCAACAATCAAACTGGGCTTCCAGCTCTGAAATACTTGGAACAGTCCCACCCCAGTCCTTGGATGGGTGAGTTCCCTTGACCCCTCTCTGAGCTCCGGCTTCATCATGAAGAGGCTGGAACAATACCATGTGGATCCCGAGGCAGTGTGGGGATACTCCTAAATTCACTCTCTTATTTCCCAGTGACTGCCCTTCTATCCCTATGCAAAACACCCTGTTCCTTTGAGGTTTCTGCCACCTGACAGCACCACAATCTTGCCATTCTCATTTTCAATTCTTGACCTCTGGGTTAATATTCCACTTTGAGTATGGGCTTTAGAGCAGGGCTTACAGTCTGACTCACAATGCCAACTCTTGCTATTATCTGTAGTACCTTCAGTGGCTTTGTGGATGATCCATTAAATACCCCAGCCTCATAGTTCTTTCATCTCTTCAGCTCCAACAGCTTAAAGCCTCGCTTGATTCTAGACATCATTCTCATAACTCAAGTTTTTCTGTGGCCAGCTGGACTGGTTCAGTTGCAATTTGATGCAGTGCAAAAGGGCATAAAGAAAGGAGTGACAATCACTGATGGTGAAAGAAGCCAGAGGCCGTCGTCTGAGAAACAGCAGAGCCTCAAGTCTAGGGGATTAAGGGTAAAGGCAAGAGATAGACAGTTTAAACTAGGGAATGACGAATGATCATGTTTGGCAAATCCAGGGTAGTGAGCTCCAGGATATTAGTACGGATGCATTCACATACACATATGCAACTTCAGGGGCTTTAGAGACCCAGATTAAAGACAGCTCTCTTGAAGGATCAAGTTCATATTCCATAGCACGTACACAAGACCATCTGGTTATGGCTTTCCTCAACCTTCACTTGCAAGCTCTATGTCCTTTACAAATGTTACTTTGATTCAACTGAAGCTCGCTGAATGTGCCATGCTACTTCTCAAGCTTGTTCCTTCTGCCTTCTGCCCATTCTCATTCCTAGCATTTCCATCTGCTAGTGAAGGTCTTTTTATCTGCACGTAAGCCCTGCCTACCTCCCCAGGTGCCGTCCCTTTCTGCTCTCCACAACACCTATTTCCTGTCTCCATTGCAGCATTGAGCTCTAATGCAGCAAGGTAACTTCTCATATTTTAATCTGGGTCCTCCACTAGAATGCAAGCTACTGTGGGTTCAGGACAAAAATTTCTTATCATTATATTACCAAAATCATGCTCAGCATTTGGCATATGTTAGGCGTTCAATAAACTGTGATTGAATAAAACTCATTAGTACATATTATCTAAAGTCACATTTTCTTTCTTTGTGAAACCCTGAACAACAGATCCAGTCTTCTGGTGACTCATCTTCTCTATGAATCCTCAGATATTACCAAGCATAAGTTCTGGAAATGCATCTATAATGTTTTTAATGTCCTAGAATATCAAGCATCTGTGTTTGAAGAAGGGAACTTAGAGAAGCTAAGAGTTGGCTTTCTATCTGATTCTTCACTTATCTTAGACTTAACCTTTGTGGCCGAATTGTTTAGCATGAAAATTATTCCCTTTGGTAGGGACAGTGCTAAAATAACAATTAAATAACTAAAATAATGTAAGAAAAACAACATGGCAACCAAACATCAGGGAATAATTTTGGAAGACTCATAAATAATGCTGTAGAAGAATTAAAGGAACAAGTGTTAGAACAAACTACACAGTGTGGGATGCTTGCTAGAGCGCTGGAGGAAAGAACGGATATTTCTATAATGTCTTTGCTTATGCTAGATTTTGCATTAATTATATATTAGAAGTAATTTCTATATTTTATTTAAGCAGTGGCAATCAGCAGAGGGCATACTGTATCCTTGGGACATTTTGGAAATAGGGGTGCATCTTTGGTTAACACAGTGACTAGGAGGCACTTACCAGCATTTAGTGGGTAGAGGCCAAGCATGCTAGAAGTCCTTGTAGGCATGGGCTGGTCTTATTCACTGAGAACTGTCCCTTGTCCTGCGCAACTTCCAATGGTCTTACTGGACATTCAAGTAACTGAAAAACCTATCAACTCTCTGAGCCCATATCTAACTCTGTTTTACATAAAAACCTTAAATATCATTTGCACACTTTTAATATACACTACATTTTTGGGAAATGTAACTAGTATACAAATGGAGGAGAGAATGTACTTTGGGATTTTGTTGATAGCTGCTCACTACCAACTCATGCTTATTTAACAATCACGGACTCATTGTTCATAACTCGCTTGGCAGCAAAACTAGACCTGAATTGATGTGAGGCTATTTGGAAAGTTATATCACCGACAGCAATAGTTTTATCAGGCCACAGTTGTAACTGCCAAATTCAAATTTCCATGTAAAGAAATGATGTTGACATGGCCGGGCGCGGTGGCTCAAGCCTGTAATCCCAGCACTTTGGGAGGCCGAGGCGGGTGGATCACAAGGTCAAGAGATTGAGACCATCCTGGTCAACATGGTGAAACCCCATCTTAGCTGGGCATGGTGGTGCGTGCCTGTAATCCCAGCTACTCAGGAGGCTGAGGCAGGAGAATTGCCTGAACCCAGGAGGCGGAGGTTGCAGTGGGCCAAGATCGCGCCATTGCACTCCAGCCTGGGTAACAAGAGTGAAACTCCATCTCAAAAAAAAAAAAAAAAATGATGTTGACTCTCTCTCTCCAAATGTGGTCCTTGGACCAGAGCATTGGAATCACCCTGAGCTGGCTAGAAATGTCCCACCCTAGACATGTTAAATCAGAATCCATTTTTTCACAAGATCCATAGGTGACTTTTATGTACCTAAAAAGTGAGAAGCAATAATGTAGACAATTATTAGATAAAAATTGTTATACTTTTCTTTTTGAGATGGCCTCAACCTGTCACCCAGGCTGGAGTGCAGTGGTGTTATCTAGGCTCACTGCAGCCTCAACCTCCTGGGTTCAAGTGATTCTCCCACCTCAGCCTCCTGAGTAGCTGGGACTACAGGTGCGTGTTACCATGCTAGGCTAATTTTTATATTTTTAGTAGAGATGAGGTTTTATCATGTTGGCCAGGTTGGTCTCAAACTCCTGGCCTCAAGTAATCCACCCACCTCAGCCTCCTGAAGTGCTGGGATTACAGGCACTAGCCACCCTGACTGGACCCTGTTATACTTCTTAAATAAAAATATATTCATCATAGATAGTACAAACATCTGACCCCTTTATTATGTCTTTAGTGTGGTTTCTTCAAGAATTTTATATATCGAGACATTCTATTTTATTATAATTTATTTTCTCTCATTTCTCTTTCATTTATTGTCGGTGTATTTTATGCATTTTAAAAATTATGAATTAATTTCATTTCAGGATGACTAAGACGATAATGCAAAAATAAAATGGTGTGTTGTTCTGATAGGGCTGAGAGCTACTGAACAAAAAAGAATGATGAAGAAGAAAAATATATTTCCAGTGTATATGATTTCCACTATAAAAACAATGCTTTATGGAAAAAAACTCTCAGTGCACCGATAGAACAGCTGCTTTGGCTGGAATAAAACTTAAATTCTAGGATAAGGATACAGAGATAGCTCCAAAAATAAATTTATTCACTGCTTTTAATAAAAAAAGCAAAATGTCTTGTAGTAAAGAAGTTGAAGCTAGAAATGCATAAATTTGCTATAAGATTTTGTTGATACAGTTGTTGGTTAATTTTACCTGTCAACTTGATTGGGCTAGGGGATGCCCAGATAGCTAATAAAACATTATTTCTAGATGTTTGTGAGAGTGTTTCTGGGAGAGAGTAGCATTTGAATCCATAGACTGGTAAAGAAGATCAACCTTGCCAATTTGGTTGAGCATCATACAATCCATTGAGTTCCCAAAAAGAACAAAAAGGCAGAGGAAACATAAATTTACTCTCTCTGAGCTGGGACATTCATCTTCTCCTGCCTTAAGACATCTACATTTCTTGTTCTCAAACCTTGGAACTTGAACTGTGACATACCTATTAGCTCCCTCTGGTTTTTCAGACTTCAGGCTTGTACTGGAATGGTATCACCAGCTTTCCTGGGCCTCCAGCTTACAGACTGGGAACTGTGGGACTTCTCAGTCTCCATAATTGTGCAAGCCAATTTCTAATGTAAATTCTATTTTATTTATCTCTCTGTATATCCTATTAGTTCTGCTTCTCTGGAAAATCCTGACTAACACATATAGATAATATTATCCAAGACAGGCTTTTGTAGTAAACTGTTCACTGTTCTTTATAGAGATGATGAGTGATTATGAAAACATTTTGTATCATGGACAAGATCACTGGTTATATCATGGCAGAGTATGTTTTGCTGTTGTCAAATTTATTTTCCTATTCTGATTTTCTAAAAACATGAGTGCTCTACTTTCTGTCTTTTCTATTATAACAAATATCTTTCAATTCTATGGTAGTAAAGCAGAATTGTTTTTAAAAATTAGCATTGTCTCTTCAAAATAAAAGTATCACTTTAATAACAAATTAGAGAGTTTCCACTTTTGAAGGCAACTTAGGCTATGGTGAGAGCATTCTGAAAGCAGACCTTTAAGAAATTAAATGATTAACTTCTGAAAATACGTATCCTCTATAAAACTTCTCATATCTGCTCACTTTAAAAAGCTTGGAAATAGACATTTCTAATTCAGTTAAAAAAATATTCCCAACTAAGACTCTAACGTGGATTTTAAATCTGTTTTTTTTTTATATACAATTGTTAAAAATAAAAAAAATGCAAAATCTGTGATTAGTTGACAAAAAATATTGATCTCTAAGATACTGGATGAATTGGTTGTGGTGGAATAGTCTTCTCAAAGAGTTCTTGCTTGTCTGCAGAGTCTACTCAATTCTGTTTTAATTCAGGTCCACCATCACCTGTTCATAATTCTAAAATCCAAAATTTCTGAAAACCAGAGTTTTGTTTGTGACTCACTTGGCAGCAAAACCTGATTTGAAATGATTTGAAGCTGTTTACCATCCATTTTTCCATGCAGTGTGCCTACTCACGTCTTTTGCTGCAGAAATATGCAGGTGTTTAACTATAGTGTGCAGCCCCAGACCTTGTCAGGGGTATTACATAATATATGCTGCATGAATTTTATATAATTTTTGAAATCCATAGAATTATGAATACAATAAATTGATCTTATCCTAGGATTTAAGTCCCAGCACTGAACAGAAGATGAATAAAGAATTGCAGTGTTCTTGACATGCAAGGGTCTTTTCCAAAGTGTTTTAATGTTAAGGGTCTATAATTCTGAACATTTTTTTTCCCCTGATTTTTTGTTGGTATAAGGATAGAAGAATCACAGTTTTGGGCAGAGGTTCTGTAATTCAGGGTCAAGATGTAAGTCAAACAGATTGTCCCAATGTGTGTGTGTGTGTGTGTGTGTGTGTGTGTGTGTGTGTGTATACCTATATATGTGTGTATATATACACACATATATATACCTACATATATGTGTGTGTATGTGTGTATAGGTGTATGTGTGTATAGGTGTGTATATATATACACACACACACACATATATATACACACACACTTATATATACATGAACTCCTCTGTAGGAGTATATATTTACATATACTCCTACATGTAATACATATTTTTTCCTTGAGGGACAATCTGTTTTTATAAATACGGCTACAGGGGAGTTCTGATTCCCGGGGGAATGCCCTGAGCTTAATTGGATCTGAGACATTCTTCTGCTTTATGTAGGGTGTGGGGAAAGGGTGTCTTGACTGGCTTTACAAACTAGCCTAAGGCATGAGTTTAAAAGTGCACCTTTAATGCAACAGATTGTACAAGTGTGAAAAATGATACCAGCAGCAGTTTAGTGTGAGTGTCCACAGGATGACCTTTCTACTGGAAAATGAAGAATGATGCAGGAAGATGAAAATGTTTTCCAAACCCCTTGGCTATTAGCAAATGTTTGCCAAGAAAATACTTCCATAATTCTCTAGGGGTTCTAAATAATTAGAAAGAACACAGGCAGGGATCCAACTGACTCTCATCCTGGGAAGTTTTACCATTCTTACAGTCATTAAACAACATTTATAACAAGTTTTTCTATCTCTATTCTTTTATTTTATAGAAAACATTTGCTTAGAAAAAGCAATACTAAAATTTATGTGGAACTATAAAAGACCCAGAATAGCTAAAGTTATCCTAAGCACCAAGAACCAAACCGAAGGAATTACATGACCTTACTTCAAATTATACTACGGAGCCATAGTAACCAAAATGGCGTGGTATTGGCATAGAAACAGACACACAGACCAATGGAACTGAATAGAGAACCCAGAAACAAATTCACACATCTACAGTGAACTCATTTTTTACAAAAGTGCCAAGAATATCCACTGGAGAAAGGACAGTCTCTTTAATAAATGGTGCTGGGAAAACTGAATATCCATATGCAGAAGAATGAAACTAAACCCCTATCTCTCACCATACACAAACGTCAACTCAAAATGGATTGAAGACTTTTTTTTTTTGATCCAATGATAGTTTTTCTTACCATTTACAATTAGTTTTCCATCAAAAGCTATTCATATATGTGGCTCCCTTCATAATCCTATGGACTTAACCTGTAAGTTACTATTATCTTTTATCTTATTTTATTCATAAAATGGATAAAGACTTAAATCTAAGACTTTAAATTATGAAACTACTAAAAGAAAACATTGGGGAAACTCTCCAGGACATTGAAGTGAGCAAAGATTTCTTGTGCAGTTTATGGATTTTTTTGGAAACCGAATTCAGTTGCGTTTACAGTTCTTTAATACAATTGCAGAAACCAATTGGCATATAATGGTATTATTCCAAACAAATCTTCATTTTAAATGGCTTTTTGCATGCTTGCTTTTTTACTAACCATGCTAGTTTGTATAAATGTGCAAATCCATAAAAAAATTCTAAAAGTTATGTAAACATTGAAAATACAGAAATATTTCAAATAAGTTATTAGATAGGGGGAGCTGGATCCCTTTGGGCTTGTTGTATATGAAAAAGCTTCACAGGGGACTGATTATGGGTGACTGAGAAGACTTATCTCGGGTATTGCAGGGGGAGCAGTCAGAGTTAGTGTGGGGCCTTTATAGTCACATGATAGACAGCTCATAAGTTGACCATTGCTAGAAGAAATGATGAAACACACAAATGGGCCACAGGAAGCTGAAATGAGGATACAGATACACAATGCTCTGTATATCTTGGCAATATCTGCTGTGTTCCTCATTCGCTCTTGAGATTTTTGGTCTTAGCCACTATTGGTTTTTACAAAAAGTTTGAGCTCAATAACGACCCTGTTCTGATCTTTCAGTGAGTCACTGTTATGGTGGTTAAAGTGACTTATGTCATCAGGTGACTGGGGATACAATATCTTGCTCTATACTCTGCATCTCCAGAGATATGTGTGCATTGGTTAATTAACATTAGCAATTAGACGTTTGTGAATGAATGAATGAAATGAATGCTTGATAATCCAGGGACTGTCAGGTGGACCGATGGCCACAGTTATACAAACTATGTCAGTGTGGATTATTGGGGACAAACAATGAATGCAGACTTGCTATGTGAAGGAAAAGGGCACCAGTGTCTCACAGAATCAAGACAAAGTGGAAGAACAGCAGGAACCAAGGAAGCGACAAACAGATTTAAAAAAAAAGAAAAAAGACCCACAAAACCTAGGAAGTAAAAGTTTCCTAGGTTTTACCGGTCAGGGTGAAGCTGCTGCCGGAACTGCCTCTGTCTCTGTTCAGTAAACTCAATCCCAGAGCTCACCAGCTCCATCATTTCTTGAGTTTCAGGTCACTTGACCTATAGGGTAAATGGAATGGTGGTGGGACTATGACCTTCACTTTTGACCTTGGTGCTTGAAATTGCTCTCTTGCCTGGACTGTGCCTGTTTGGGGAGAGGTAATTTTCTATAAGAAAATGGAACTGTCAGACAAGATGACAGATGTTGGTATCCCAAAATGACCTAGATGATCTGGATAGCAGTGTTTATATAAAATGTACCATAAGAAAAGATCTGGGAGAACACCATTAATATGTAACTTTTATAAAATAGTTCTGTTTCTGCTAAGCGCAGTGGCTCATGCCTGTAATCCCAGCACTCTCAGAGGCCAAGGCAGGTGGATCACGAGATCAGGAGTTTGAGACCAGCCTGGCCAACATAGTAAAACCCCGTCTCTACTAAAAACACAAAAATTAGTCAGGCGTAGTGCTGGGCGCCTGTAATCCCAGCTACTCGGGAGACTGGGGCAGGAGAATTGCTTGAACCCAGGAGGCGAAGATTGCAGTGAGCCAAGATCACGACACTGCACTCCAGCCTGGGCGACAAGAGTGAGACTCCATCGCAAAAAAAAAAAAAAAAAATTACAAAGCAAACAAAAAATAGTTCTGTTCCGGTTGAAAGCATTATTGCAAATTAATAAGAAACTAATTCACCATAGAAAAAGGATAGAAAAAGAATGGGCACTGGACATGTATAGATCATTTTCAGTAAATGGTACAAATAATAACATGAAAAAATAGTGTTCAGCATTACTGATTACAAAAGGGTGATTAAAAGAAGATACGATTTTGATTCATGACATTTTCAGGTTGTAGGCAAGGTAACAATACTGGAAGTTATTTTTGCAGCATCACATGGCACCTTAACAATGTTTCTAAATGTTGATCCAGTATTTCTCCTTTTAGGAATCTATCCGAAGAATTCAGAGATCTTGACAAAGATGATGAACACAGTGTTCATTCTAGCATGATTTGTAAACTGCAATAAACTCCGAAAATATCCTAAAACATTTGACAAATGATTGTAATATTCTTCACCATAGAAATATCTTAAAGAAAATTTAATAAGTCATAATACTCAACTTATAAATATTCAGTGAGATAAGGAAGATTCTAAACTCTGTACAGCATGGTGCTAATTTTACAACAAACCTTTAGGCATAGAAAAAATAAGGAAATATACTAAAATGCCAATAGGGGTCTGTATGTGGGAGGCATAGGTGATTTTAACTAAAAATGTTTTTGTATGGTCTCTAAAGCTTTGTATTGTTCTAAAATATAGATGTAAAATTATAAAAATGAACATATTTTTATTATCAGAAGAAAAGATAAAAATTTAAAAGGAAAGATAAAAAATTATAAAAACGAATATTTTTATTATCAGAAGAAAAGATAAAAATTTAAAAGGATTTCAAATACCACTTTGACAAAAATGTCAAATGCACTTTGAGATGACTGTATAGCATGATTACTTAGTCATTGTCTCTTGACATCTTTGAAGATATGAAAGATTTGGAAAAAAAATCACAAAATCTCTCAGGAAAATAAAAATAATTACACATAAAATCATACTACTTCTAAAACTTATGTTTGGGAGTCCATAAGCTTAAGTTCATCTCTAACCAACATATGGCATTTTCCTATATTATTCCTCTATTCCTCTATCCCAGGGAGGCATTCAGTTATGGTAAGGGCACTTAGATAATTTTATTTCTTTTTTTTTTGAAATGGAGTCTGGCTCTGTCACCCATGCTGTAGTGCAGTGGCACGATCTCAACTCACAGCAACCTTCTCCTCCCAGATTCAAGCAATCCTGCCTCAGCCTCCCGAGCAGCTGCGATTACAGGTGCCTGCCACCACCCCACCAACCCTGGCTAATTTTTGTATTTTTAGTAGAGATGGGGTTTCTCCATGTTCCCCAGACTGGTCTTGACTTCCTGACCTCAGATGATCCACCCGCCTCGGTCTCCCAAAGTGCTGGGATTACAGGTGTGAGTCACTGCTCTTGGCCTAGATAATTTTATTTTTTAAACAAAGAGTGTCGCTCTGCTGCCCAGGCTAGAGTGCAGTGGCACGCTCTCAGCTCATTGCAACCTCCACCTCCCAGGTTCCAGCGATTCTCCTGCCTCAGCCTTCCAGGTAGCTGGGACTACAGGCGCCCCACCACCCGACTAATATTGTAGTCGCCATGTTGGCCAGGCTGGTCTCAAACTTCTGACCTCAGGTGATCCGCCCACCTTGGCCTCCCAAAGTGCTGGGATTGCAGGAGTGAGTCACTGCGTTTGACCTAGGTAATTTTATTTCTAATTAGATTTAGTAGAAAGACCTATGGTTGGAGACAAATGCCAAATGTTTTCATAGTGACAGTCAAGAATTTGGGATGCAGTTTTATAGACTGCTGCTTCTCAACCAAAAGCATTATAGTTTCTAAAGACAAGCTTGTAAGAATGCAGTTACGTGTGCATAAGACTTATCAAACCATCTGTGACTAATAAAGCTTGAGAAAGAGGGGAGGAGAGAGAGTATTCTGACTTCCAGTAACATGCTTGTCTTAAACTTGCTAAACTCCTCTTAGGCAATCCTCTTCTCAGAGAGCCATGTGTTTAATGGTAAAAATCTGTCAGTATCACAGGATTCAAAAGACATCAATCATTTAAGTCAACAAGGAAAGGGTGAGGGCTGTGTGACTCTTCTATCATTAGGAAAAGATGTGCTCAAGAGACAAAAATGCGCTCTAAGGAGGGCTGAGCAAGTAGGTTACAGGAAAACCGAGTTCCAGACGATAATTTGACCCCTCCCCCAATTTGGACTGGAATATTGTATTTTTCATTTCATGTAATGCCATGTGTGCAGTAAGACATTATGTAACTTGGTCAGTCTTGGTTGTGTAATATCCACTAAATGCTTTAAAGTGGCTGACGTTATTAGCAGTTTGGTACATGGGGAGGCCATTGCTTCCCTTGGCTGTGGCGGGATGCAATATCGTGCAAATGAGGTTGGAACTGGACTATATTCAAAATTACATTCCCAAAGGGCTACTATTCAAGCCACATGACAACTGGTTCTCTTTTCCTTAAGACTTTATTCTAAGTGGACTAAAAACAGCAAAATTGCCTTGTTTGAACACTGCCATGGGTGGAATGGGTCTTTTTCTTGTGTTGCTCCCAATTTATTATTTTATGCTAAGATTTCTGATTTATACCCACTTTTAGAGAGACATCGGGACACAAATTCCGGTCGCCCTCCATCTAAGCTGTGTGACCTCAGGCTGGTTACTTCTCGATTCTGAGCCTTCATTTCCTTACCTGTAAATTGACAATAACACCATCCCCTAGGGAGGAGCAAGAAGGCTTATAAGTACGCCAACAAAGTTCCTGTCTCTTAATTATGTGACCTGGGGCAAGTTATTTAGCCGTTTGATTTGCTGATTGCTTACTTATAAGTTGGACCAGCTGTGGCTATTATCCGCAGTAGTTCGAGATGTTGTAGGCAAAGCTCCGGGAACGGCGGCTGGCCCTGGGCGGTTCAAGAGGACCAGATAATGGTCCAGCTGGGGAACTTTCCTTAGGCTGCTTCGTTCGAGTTCAGAAACTGGGAAAAAGAGACAATGAGGAACGCGGGCGAGCAGATGCCGGGCCGCGAGACCTCCTGCCCCGCCGGGGCCGCCAGTCCGTGCCGCGCTGCCCCAGGACCCGGCACCGCCTCGCTCCACCCCTGCGAATCCCGGACGAATCCGGGCAGAGAGATCCTGGCGGCCGCGCGGCGCCGAGCCCCCTCCGCTCCGCCCTCCTGCTGAGCTCCAGCTGTGTCCGCGACGCGCGAGCCCCGAGAGTCCGCCGCCTCCGCGTAGGTACTAGCCGCCCCCTCGCCCTGCAGGTAGGAGCCGCGCGGAGGGGAGCCGGGTTTCCGCCGCCCTCGCCCTCCGTCCCTCCTCCCGCCCAGCCCAGGCAGCTGGCCTTTCCCCGCCCAACTTGGACCGGACGCCAGCAAGTGAGTTGGCGGCGGACTCCCGGGCGATCCCCAGGGGCCTCTCTTGCGGGCCTTCGGGTCGTCCTCCTGCCGGGTGAAAGCTGACAACTCTGGCTCGCACTTTTTGCCGCGCGGGCGGCTGCCTGGAGAGCAGAGGCGCGCTGGCCCTGGGCTGAAGCCGGGGCGTCCTCTGCAGGATGCACCGCCCCGCCACCGCGGGGCGCCCGCCTCAGGGTGTCTGGTGTCCCCACGTCCTCGGGGCGCCCTTGGTTCGCGTGCGCGATGCCATGGACGGGCCAGTGGGGGCGATGGGACCCGCATCCCGTACCAACCAGGAAGTGCCCGTCCCAAGGCTGAGAGCCCAGCCGGCAGAGGTGGTCCCGGCTGGGCTCTCGGAGGGGGTGTGGTCACGGCTGCTGACCGCGGCTCCCGACACGTGATGCTTCCACGCGGAGTGGAGCTAGGGGGCCCGGGGCCGGCAGCAGGGCGTGTTAAGGATCTTATTCCTCACAATACGATTCAAGGTATTTGGGACTAGGGCTCAGATCCAGAGTGCCGTCCTCCAAGCCTTTCATGGATTTTATGACGCTCTTTTGAACCGCCCTTGTAGACTCAGTCCTGAACTACCGCCACGCCTGTATTTGCTTCTCTTCATCTTGGATTATTGCTTTCTTTACTTCCTCTATGGAGCACTAAATACACTGAAAAGCTTCTTAAGGACAGACCACAACAGTTTCTGCGTTTGACCGTCACTAAGTCTCTCCCAGAATGGGGAGTTCCGTTAACTTTATCAGCCAGCCCGGCCGCCAATTTTAGTTAACATAACCCTTTGTGGGCCTCTGAGGGCCTCTGAGAGACTAGGTACCCAGAGACCGCTGAGGCGTGTTAAATGGTTTAATTGGTGGTGGTGCAACGAAAACTTAAAGACGGAAAGGAATCTGCATTAGAACTGTTAACAGACACCACATTCACACACTGCCTATTTGAATAAGAATCTCTTTAGGTATTAAATGTTTTCTGACAGACACGTGAATTTATACAGTCTTTTAGCTTGAATTTGTAGAAAGTCTTTACTGTTTGGATATCTTTGGACTAATTGTATAAGCGCTCAGTCTGGCTTCTCAAGAACCAGTACAGTTAACAATCCATATAACAAGTTTCAGTGCTGGCCGGGTGCAGTGGCTCACACCTGTATATCCCAGCCCTTTGGGAGGCCGAGGCGGGCGGATCACCTGAGGTCAGGAGTTGTAGACCAGCCTGGGCAGCATAGTGAAACCCCCGTCTCTACTAAAAACACAAAAAATTACCCCGGCATGGTGGTGCTTGCCTGTAATCCCAGCTCCTCGGGAGGCTGAGGCAGGAGAATCGCTTGAACCCGGGAGGCAGAGATTGCAGTGGGCCGAGATCGTGCCATTGCACTACAGCCTGGGCAACAGAGTGAGACTCTTTGTCTCCCAAGAAAAGTTTGAGTGCTAAGGCTTTGAGGAAAAGGTGTCTTTACAGTGTTTGTCCCTGAATAATTATGAGTGCTAGTAAGTGCTGTACGATGCTCGTTTAGGTTTGTAGACTTACTTGTAACCATGTACTGGGGAACCCTGCTTCTTGGAAGTTGTATGATTACTAGTGTGTTTCTGAATTGAAAACATAGTTACACATTTTGTTTGCTTTAACTCTTAAAGGGTTTTTATTTTTGTTTCAAAGGAAAAGAAGGACTGTCATTATTTTTTTTAAAATAATTTCAAATTTTATTTTAGAGTCGGGGGTAGATGTGCAGGTTTGTCACATGAACATACAGCACGAAGCTGAGGTTGACGGTACAATTGATCGTGTCATCCAGGTAGTGAGCATAGTACCCGATAAGTTTGCAACTTGCTCTCCTTTCTCCCTCCTGCCTCTAGTAGTTCCCAGGTCTATTATTGCCATCTTTATATCCATAAATACCCATTCTTTACCTTTCACTTATTAGTGAAAACATGCAGCGTTTGATTTTCTGTTCCTGGATTCATTTGCTTAGGATAATGACTTCCATCTGCATCCATGTTGCTACAAAGGCCATGACTGTGTCACTTTTCTATTGCTGCATGGTATTCTGTGATGCAGGTGGACCACATTTTCTCTTACCCGGTCCACAGGTGATGGGCATCTAGGTTGACTCCACGTCTTTGCTATTGGGAATAGTGCTGTGGTGAACCTGTGAGTGTGTGTGTGTTTTTGGTAGGAAAACTTATTTTCTTGTGGATATATACCCAGTAATGGGGTTGCTGGGTTGAATGGTAGTTCTGTTTTAAGTTCTTTGAGAAATCTGTAACTGCTTTCCACAGTTGCTGAACTCATTTGCATTCCAACCAACAGTGTATAAGTGTTCTCTGACGGGGTGTTTTTTCTTTCAGTTTCCTTTTTGTTGAGGTAAAATATGCACGACATGAAATGTACCATTTTAGCCATGTTTAAGTGTACATGTAGTGGTCTTACATATGTTCACATCATTGTTTTACCATCACCATCCATTCACAGGACTCTTCATCTTTCTTACAGGGTTTCAATAACATTTCAATGATAATGATTGTGTTGCAGGCTTTAGTTTTTTTGTTTATTATTTTTAAATTTATGTATATTTTTAAATTTATTTAACTTTAGGTTTATACTATATCTGCCATTTCTCCCCATGTTATCCCTCCCTCCCCTCCCCTCCCTCCCCACCCCTCCGCTATCTCTCCCCTATCCCCCAACCTGCCCCCAGTGTGTGATGCTCCTCTCCCTGAGTCCACGTGTTCTCATTGTTCAACACCCACCTATGAGTGAGAACACATAGTGTTTGGCTTTCTGTTCTTGTGTCAGTTTGCTGAGAATGATGGTTTCCAGATTCATCCAAGTCCCTACAAAGGACACGAACTCATCGTTTTTTATGGCTGCGCAGTATTCCATGGTGTATATGTGCCACATTTTCTTTGTCAAGTCTATAATCGATGGGCATTTGGGTTGGTTCCAGGTCTTTGCTATTGTACACAGGGCTGCAATGAACGTACGTGTGCATGCATCTTTATAGTAGAACGATTTATAGTTCTTTGGGTATATGCCCAGTAATGGGATTGCTGGGTCAAATGGAATTTCTGTTATCACTATGCAAGGTTTGAGTTTCTTCTCCTAGCATTAGAGAAGTACAACTTTTAACTATTTTTTTGAGACAGGGTCTCACTCTGTTGGTCAGGTTGGAGTGCAGTGGCACAACTTCAACTCACTGCAGTCTTGACCTTTCAGGCTCAAGTGATACCCACACCTCAGCTTCCGAGTAGCTGAGGCTACAGGTGCGCATCACCAGCCTTGACCAGATTTGTTTGTTTTTTTGTAGATACGGGGTCTCACTGGTTTTTTGTAGATATAGGGCTGGTCTTGAACAACAGGGCTCAAGTGATCCTCCCACTTCGGCCTCCCAAAGTGCTGGATTACAAGTGTGAGCAACTATACCAGTCGAGAAAAGCACTTTTTAAAAGAGGAAAGGTAAAAACCATGGCCAGACTGCTTAACAAATCTTATCTACAGCAGGAAAGGCCTAATACATTACTGTTTGAGGATAAGCTTGTGAAGTATTTAAATTTGTGTATAAGGGTATTGTGTGGTTTAGCTATCAAGAGGAAGGAACACGTAAGGGAGTTGTTATTATTGATCATTTCCTCTCCTGAGTATCAGAAAAATAACAATTGTCAGTGTTATTCCCTTTAGTAGTGCAGTAGTACCTATCTAAATAATACTTGAGCTCATGTAGTGTTGTCTTTTTAGTAACTAAAAGCAGTGTCCATCGAGCTTGAAGCTAGATGTAGCAATTTCCTGTCCATCCCAGATGTTTACTAGAGATTGATGCTAGGGGACCCAACACATAAGATATGACTCTTTAAACTTGCAGTCAAGCTGAATCATTGTGTTCACAAGAAAAGCTGTAGCTGTGCAAGGTCTGGTTTTATGTTTACAATCCTCTAAGTCTTGGGACCACAAAATAAAATTTATTTGCTTGGGTGTGGTTAAAAGTTGTTGCAGGGTTAAAATGAGAAACATGTAAACCTAACTTTCCCATAAGCCTGTGACATTTCTGATTACAAAGAGAATCCTACAAATCACATCTTATGCTTCAGTGGGGACACATTCCAATGTGTTAGTTTCCCAAAATTCACAGTGCAGTGTAAAATCTGGATCCCAGCTGTTTTACTGCTGGGTTATTAAACAAAAGTATATGTTATGTAAGTGTTTCATAGTGTCACAGTTTTTTTTTTCCTGTTGTAAAACTTTCTTAATTTTTAAATTTATTGAGCAAACATTAGACAGAATAAAATGAATTATTTATATATTGTGTTTATTTTTGCCTTACACTAGTCTAAGCATTTTATAAACATGAATGCATTTACCCCTCAAAACAACCCTTAAAGTAGGTAATCTTATTATGGCCATGTAGTTAATTAATTTTTGTTTTATTGCATTTTGTTTTGTAGAGATGGGGGTCTCACTATGTTGTCCAGGCTAGTTTCAAACTTCTGGGTTCAAGTGATCCTCCTACCTTGGCCTCCAGAAGTGCTGGGATCACAGGCATGAGCCACTGTGCCTGGCCTATGCCCATTTTATAGATGAGGCAGTTTGAGGCATGGTGAGATCCCACAACCAGCTGAGCTGGGGATCCATCCCAGGCAGCTTGCACCCAGAGTTTTGGCATTGCTGTCTGTCTAGAAAAAACATAACCTGTGATTCCATCCTCCTAACAAACTTAAAAAATTTTTTTTTTTTAGACAGAATTTCGCTCTCGTTCCTAGGCTGGAGTGCAGTGGCGGGATCTCGGCTCACCGCACCCTCTGCCTCCCAGGTTCAAGCAATTCTCCTGCCTCAGCCTCCTGAGTAGCTGGGATTACAGGCACCCGCCATCACGCCTGGCTAATTTTTTGTATTTTTAGTAGAGATGGGGTTTCTTCATGTTGGTCAGGCTGGTATTGAACTTCTGATCTCAGGTGATCTGCCCGTCTTGGCCTCCCAAAGCGCTGGGATTACAGGCATGAGCCACGGCACCTGGCCTTTAGGTTTCTTTTTATTCCCATTTTGTCCTTGTTCTTTGACATAATCACAATTATAGTACAACTCAGACAATCTAGTCAAGTCTTTTATTTTTCAGAAGAGGAAATTAAGGTGGAGCATGGGTATGTCCAGGGGTAGAAGCTGGGGCAGGGTCCTGGAGACCCTCTTCTGCGCCAGGCCTTAACTCCTGATTGTGAGGAGATGGGCCAGGGATCCTGGGAGGGTCTAGGAGGCCAGGGTTGTATTTGGGAGAGGTTGGGAGTTATTTGCCAATCCAGAGGGAAGCATTTCAGTATTTTAATAATTGTTATGACCATATTGGAGCTAATCTGCTAAATAAGGGCCCAGGTTATGGCCAACCAGGTCATGGGAGGTCTTGCTTCCTAGTGCTCCAGAATCCGGGATTGCTTCCCCTGTTGCTGCTAATGCCCATGACCCTCGGCTCCCCTCTGGAAGAGCAAAATATTTTATTCTGTACTCAATCAGTTTTTGAACTTTTTGGATCTAGAGTTGGGAACCTTTTGAAAGCCTCTGACGCACAAAAGAAAATCAGCCAAAAGCAACATGGAAATAAAAATAACTTGGTTTAGTCGGTTCTTTTGTTAAGAAAGAGAGAGACTTCTAAGGGCATAAACTTGCGAATTTTAAATCAAGAACAGGAAAATAAGGGTCCAGAATGTAACAGTGGTCTTTTGCAAAGTAGGCTTTTACAGATGGCACATTTAGATGAAGGAGAATAGGAATAAACATGGGGAAAAGGAAAGTGCTAGAAAGGGAGGAGAGAAACAAACGCAGAGGCGATGCATTGGCAGAGGGCCACAGATTGGGAAGCAGCAAGAGAAAACCTTTGTCAATTCTTTAGAAAAAGCCTTGCGTCAGTGTGTTACCATGGGACAGTACCTTCAAAATATCGAAAGCAGTTGCAAGTTATCTTTCCTTTGTTTTATCTTGATGGGATCTTCATTAGCTGTTGCTCATCAGCAAAGCCCGTCGACAGTCAGACACGCAGACTAGACTAGAAGTCTAGTTTGGTTTATGCCACTTTCCATGGGTGGGTTTTATATGTAGTGTGATATTAGAATCACTGGATTTGCATTTATTTTTTCCATGGACTGCCTTCTTTGTGAGAGGGCAGAAGGTCCTTGAGGTCACAGACTGTATTTTTGTCATTTTTCTGTCTCCAGGTCCGTTATAGTATACGATATATGTTAGCTGAATGAAAGGGTACCTTTAATGGATGAAGGGAGAAGGTGGAATCCATTTTACTCAAAATAAATAGGTAGTTCCAGAAAATAAGTCTTCGTAATTAACGTTTTACTTATTTATTTGCTCCGTGGTACCATTTAACCACTCTTATAAATGTGTAGATGTGGAGTGGACGCTCTGTGGCATTTTGGGTAAACAGCTGCACTCACTTTATCTTTTTCTGCCCAAGTTCTGATGAAGGAGTCCTTTGAAATAAAGAGTTTATTTATTTCATGGGTTGGGATTGGGGATTCATCACTTGAAGCAGAAAAGCATTTCCAGATGTGTAGAACACTTGTCTGCTGAAGATGCAGACCCAAAAGTGAGAAATTTAACCAACGGGGCTAAGAATAGGGGGAAAAATTGAAGAAAAAGTTTTAGATATTGTTTTTGAAATATCATCATTCCTTCTTTGGACTAAAAAGAGACAAGAGGTAATGTAAGAGTCCAGAATTTGGGGATGAAGTATATTTTTGGCACTAACATCACTGTGATGTTAAAAATGTTTTTAAAAGATAACGAATACCCACACCTCTGACTTACTAATTATTTTACTAAATTTACTGCTCTCTATGCTATTTATGTCTGTTATTTTTATATGGTGAAAATGCTCTAACTATTGCACATCTTCCCCAAACTACATGTTCTAGTGATACCATGTTGGTAACTTGGAAGTGGCCGTGGTAGCAATTGTTTTCTTTTGAGACAGAATTTTGCTCTTGTTGCCCAGGCTGGAGTGCAATGGTGCGATCTCAGCTCACTACAACTTCCATCTCCCAGGTTCAAGGAATTCTGCCTCAGCCTCCCAAGTAGCTGGGATTACAGTTACATACCACAATGCCTGGCTACTTTTCTATTTTTAGTAGAGACGGGGTTTCACCATATTAGTCAGGCTGGTCTTGAACTCCTGATCTTAAGTGATCTGCCTGCTTCAGCCTCCTAGGAGTATTTGCACCATGGAAATTGGCAAACACTACAGTTAGGGCTTCTCCTCCACCCGGAACTGGTTGCTAAGCATTTGTCAGTACACCACACTGGCTTTGCCCAAGGAGGACATCCGAGCTTCTCCATCCCCTCTTTCTTTCTCATTATGACCAAAGAGGTTTGTCCTGCACTTTTCTTTGAACCATCACAGTGGTTCTGAATTTGGGATGTGGTTTGGGGGAAAGGAACATACTTAGTTATGCAATGTTCTTATCACTCTGTGCCTGTCATCCCATACAGTTATGATACCAAATATTTTAGGTTTCAATTGCATTCAGTTTAACCCTCGATTCTATCCTTTTATAGATTTAGAATTCTCCCTGCAACCTCCTGAAATGCTGTCCTTCCCTCCTTCTCTATCACGGTAGTTCCAAGGTTTGGCTAAACAAAATCACCTGGGAACTTATTAAAATACTAATTCCTAGGTTCTATCACCTATGTAATAAATTTGGGCAACCGGATGTGATGGCTCATGCCTGTGATCCCAGCACTTTGGGAGGTTGAGGCAGGTGGATCAACTGAGGTCGGGGGTTCGAGACCAGTCTGACCAACATGGAGGAAACCCACCTGTACTAAAAATACAAAATTAGCTGGGCGTGGTGGCACATGCCTGTAATCTCAGCAACTCAGGAGGCTGAGGCAGGAGAATTGCTTGAACCTGGGAGGCAGAGGTTGTGGTGAGCTGAGATTGCGCCATTGCACTCCAGAAGAGCAAAACTCTATCTCAAAAAAAAAAAAAAAATAATTAAACAAATTTGGATTCTTGGGGAATGGGACTCATAATAGTATTTTGTAAGTTCCCTTGGGAGTTTGATGATCACCCCATGTGCCTTCTGGGCCCCTCCTGTGGGCTCTTGCTCCCCAGCCCTGGCACCTGTGTACCTTGCTTAGAATCAGGTCCTTTGGGCTGCCAGACCCTGGCCACATTGTATGGTATCCTTGACTTTTTTGTTTGAATTCAAATTCTGATCCTGTGAAACTCAGAGGCCGCTCTTTGCCCATTGGCCTGTCATTCACACCAGAGACTGATTTCTTGTGCTCAGTTCTTTGGAGCCTGGGTTCCTAGCTAGGGAGGCAGCTAGTGTGTTGCAGAGTGACTATCAGAAGAGTTAGGTAGGCTAGGTTCCATTTCTACTTTAGCGTCTGTGCAACCTTGATAAACCTGTTTTTCACTTTTCTGAACTAGTTGCCTATCTCCAGAGTTTGTTAGGAAGGTTGCGTCTGGAACACATCAAGCTTCCTGCTGTTGTAGGGTCTTTGAATCATGCTCTTCCCTTTGCCTGGAACATACTTCTCCTAAGTCTTTGCAGGGCTTTTTTCTTTCTTTCTTTTTTTTTTTTTATTGCATTTTAGGTTTTGGGGTACATGTGAAGAACATGGGAGATAGTTGCATAGGTACACACTTGGCAGTGTGATTTTCTGCCTTCCTCCCCTTCACCTGTATCTGGCATTTGACAAATGGTCAAATGTTACCTCCTTGGAAAGGTTTTCCCTGACCATCGAAAGCTGCCTCCCCTCACAGTCCACATGACTTTGCTCGCTACCTGATCCTGTTCCAGCTTTTTTACCTAGGGTTATTTTCATGCTAGCATTTACCACTATCTGAAATTCTTTTTCTTTTCTTGTATTCTTGTTTATCGGGTTTTCTACACAAGAACTTAAGCTTTATGAGAGTAGAGACTTGCCTGACGCGTAGGAAGGGCTCACTACTTGTTGAATGACTGACTACCTTTCCAAGTTGTTATATAAATTTGTGATGTTAGTGTGAACCCTGGTTCTCAAGCAATTCGTTTTCCTAATTTGCTCTTTTCTGACCTCACAGATGTTGCTGTTTTTATGACAGTGATTCATTGTTGAGATATTACTGCAATTTAGAACAAGTGCTGCTCTCAACTGATGAGAAATAGGATTTGTAGCTTTCTGTGTCAACGCCTCATTTTATTTTCAGAGCGCTCGCAAAAACGTGTTTCAGTTGCATCTGTTTGTCATGTGGGTGTGTAATCTGTGATAGAATGGATCGATTAAACACGAAGGTACCATAACATAAATGAGACTGATTTGGGGGAAACTCCCGTTTCCTCCCTTTTTTGAGTTCTACTGGGGTGGTTTTTGGTTGAGTGATGAGGACTAGGGAAGTAAGTCCTCATCACTTTGTAAGAAAGGCAGGCCATAGACTGGGTGTGGTGGCTTATACTTGTAATCCCAGTACTTTGGAAGGCCGAGGGAGGTGGATCACTTGAGGTCACGAGTTCAAGACCAGCCTGGCCAACATGGTGACACCTTATCTCTACTAAAAATACAAAAATTAGTTGGGTGTGGTGGTGGGTGCCTGTAATTCCAGCTACTTGGGAGGCTGAGGCAGGAGAATCACTTGAACCCAGAAGGTGGAGGTTGCAGTGAGCTGAGATCGTGCCACTGCACTACAGCCTGGGTGACAGAGCGGGACTCTGTCTCAAAAACAAAAACAAAACAAAAATAAAGGCATTCCAGAAACACATGTTGGATATGTTCATCCTACCTGATTTCACCAGATACACGGGGTAGGTTTGACTAATGGTTAAGTAATGTTTGCAAATCCATTTCCAGGAAGGCCAATAAGTTTGGCAGTGAAAGCTTTCATCCTGTATTTGCAATAGTCCCTCTTCAGGATGGTGCCGAAGAATTGATCATTGCAGAGTCTTTTTGTTGCTAACACAGTACTAGACCTAGGCTAGTGAGTCTAAAACGTGGTTCCAGCCCCACAGTTAATAGTCTAATGCAGTCACCCAAAGCAGGTCTGAATTGTACGGCAGAATCCCGCCAGGCCACCTGAAATGGACTGGCTTTTATAATGATAGTATCTTCCAGTTTTCGTTGATAGTGCTTTTCAAACTGCTTTGTTTTGGGGCAGTGCAGTGGTGTGAATGTTTATGACTTCCTGAAATTCATATGTTGAAGTCCTCACCCCAAGGGGTGATGGTATTAGGAGGTGGGATTTCTGGGAAGTGAGTAGCCCATGGTGGCTCTGCCCTCATCAGTGGGATAAGTGCCATTATAAAAGAGGTCAGAGGGGGCCTCCGACTCTCTTCACTATATTACGTGAGGGGTCAGGGAAAAGGCAGCCATCAGGAAAGCAGGTTTTCACCAGACACCAAATCTGCAAGCACCTTGATCTTGGACTTTCCAGCTTCTAGAACTGTGAGAAGTAGGTTTCTGTTGTGTATAAGCCACTTAGTCTGTGGTATTTTGTTATAGTAACTTGAATGGATGAGGACAGATGGGTTGGAATTGAAGTAGAGATTGGGTGCAGAGATGTAGACAGCAGAATTCTGGAGCATTTGTAAACTCCACATTCAATCAGAGAGTCTTATTTAGAAAACATACTATCGTATATTTGCCTTTTGAAAATTATGTTTGGACTGGGCACGGTGGCTCACGACTGTAATCTCAGCACTTTGGGAGTTCAAGATGGATGGATCACTTAAGGCCAGGAGTTCAAGACCAGCCTCGCCAACATGGCAAAACCCCGTCTCTACTAAAAATACAAAAATTAGCCAGGCGTGGTGGCATCCACTTATAATTGCAGATACTTGGGAGACTGAGGCAGGAGAATTGCTTGAACCAGGGAGGTTGAGGTTGCAGTGAGCCAAGATCACGCCACTGCACTCCAGCCTGGGTGACAAAGTGAGACTCCATCTAAAAAATAAAGGTAAAAATAATAAATAATAAAAATTATGTTTGTTTTAGATTTGCAGAAAAGTTGTGAAGCTATTACTGAGAGTTTCAAAGAAGTACACAGTTTTCTGTATTATTTGCATCTTCCACTGGTATATGATACATTTGTTATAATTAATGAACCAATATTGATGCATTATTAAGTAAAACCTGTACTATTTAGATGTTCTTAGATTTTCTCCCATGTGCTTCTTCTATTCCAGTATCCTGCCCAGGATACCATGCTGCATTTCAGAGTTGTGTCTCCTTGGCGCTCCCTTGGTTATCATGGTTTCTCAGACTTTCCTTGTTTTTGATGACCTTGACAGTTTTGAGGGGTACTGGTTATGTATTCTGTAGAATGTCCCTCAACTGGGATTTTGATGATGTTTTTCTCATGATCAGATTGGGGTTATGGGTTTGGGGAGAAATATGACAGAGGTAAAATACCACACTTATCACATCACATCAAGGGCACAGACTGTCAGCATGACTCATCACTGTTGACGTGGACTTTGATTGCCTAACTGAAGTTGTAAAGTTTTCCATTGTAAAGATACTTTTTTCCTCCCCTCTACACTGTACTCTTTGGAAAGAAGTCACAGTGCACAGCCCACAATTTTAGGACTTATGCTGTACCTGCTAGAGAGGGGAAAATGTCCTAAAAAGGTTTCATTCCCTTTACTTCCTTTAATGTTATAGATTTTCTTTTGTATTTCATTAATTTTGGTCTAAAATAGAAAAGTGGTACATGTAGGTGGTCTTGTTTCTGTGCTAGTTCACAAACACAAACACTTTAGAAAGTGGTTTTAGTTGCAGGCAAGTCCCTCTTTTGTTCTTTTTCTTTTCTTTTTTTTTTTTTCGAGACGGAGTCTTGCTCTGTCTCCCAGGCTGGAGTGCAATGGCATGATCTCGGCTCACTGCAACTTAACACCTCCCGGGTTTAAGTGATTCCCCTGCCTCACCCTCTGGAGTAGCTGGGATTACAAGTGTGTGCCACCACATCTGGCTAATTTTTGTATTTTTAGTAAAGATGGGGTTTCACCATGTTAGTCAGGCTAGTCTCGAACTCCTGACCTCGTGATCTGCCCGCCTGAGGCTTCCAAAGTGCTGGGATTACGGGCGTGAGCCACTGCGCCCGGCAAGTCCCTCTTTTTAGATGAAAGTTGTGGGCAGACAGTTATGCTCAGAGACCAGATAATCTGGTCAAAGGGACCAGAAAGATGCCTCTGAATCAGGTGTTGTTAGTGGCTTAGTGTGTGGTAGGCTACCCATGAAGCCTGTGTGCTCTGATGCCTGACTGAGGACTCAGTCCTCCTAATAAAGAGTATGAGGCCCATCCCAGCATGGCTGACTGTCTAATGGCCAAGTTCACTTGGCTCTGTGTGGCTTAGCTCTCGCTCTCGGGACGGTCAGGCCATGTTCCCAGAGCTGGGCCTTGGGACCTGGCTAGACAGACCTAAAGTTTTCTGCTGCAATCAGATAAACGTAACAGTATTAATTTGGAACATGTTGAGAAGTCATTGTTGTAATTAAGCACAAGTTAAGCATACATAATAAAATAAGCACTTCACATAATTGACTAGAATTATTTTAACACAACCAAAGCAAAAATCCAATCCTCAATCTTTCTCTCTCTCTCTCATGCCAGTGACCATTAGTGACAGTGTCTCCCGATTTCACTTAGAATTTATTTTTCAATTTACTTGTTTATGCTCTAAGTCATAGCACTTAATATGATGACTTCTATATAGCAAAGATTTCCTTCTGCCTGGTTTCCTAGGGCCAAGGACTCAAGGAGTCTGTAAAATGTGTCTATAATTTTAAATTGACCATATGTTCAATGAGTAGGAGAGTTGATATGGAGCAAGGGAGTTATAGCTCCAGCCTAAAAAGGTCTCTAGACCCTTTGCTCTGTGCTGCAAAAATAGGTTTAGAATTCCTTTTTTTTTTTTTTTTGAGATGGAGTCTTGCTGTTACCCAGACTGGAGGGCAGTGGTACAATCTTGGCTCTGTAACCTCTGCCTCCCAGGTTCAAGCGATTCTTCTGTCTCAGCCTCCCAAGTCGCAGGATTATAGTCATGCACCACCGTGCTCAGCTAATTTTTGTATTTTTAGTAGACATGGGGGTTCACCACGTTCATCAGTCTGGTCTCGGACGCCTGACCTCATGATCCGTCCACCTCAGATATGTGTAAGTGATTGTAATTCACTGAGTACTCCTTATCATTTAGTTCTGTTTCCCACCGCATTTTCATCATTCTACTTCGATCCTGTCCGACCCACTTTCCTGCCATTGCCGATTATATAATAGGACAATCTTACTTAAGTAGGAGTGAGTGTTACCTGGATTCAGTGGCCTGAGAATTTTTTCCTTCCCTTTACTATTTCTTTAGGTTTCACATTCTAAGGGTCAGTGACACTTAACTGTTATCTATTCTTTCCCAAATGAGTCATGGAAAAATGGAAAATGAGTTTGAAAATTACCTTCACATGGCAGCCATCATGAAACTTATAAGGAAAAACGACACTCAGAGAGTAATAAGCCTCTAAAGAATTCTGAAGATTGAGGGGGAAAAAATAAACCCTCAAAGAATTTAGCGGACTTCAGTCAGTTTTAAATAGGAGGCTCAAAATAAAGAAGTGAGACATTTGAAAACTTCATTCACATCAACACACGCCAGCTTTTTTCATATTGTTAAGATATTTGCACATATTTTGGTCAAAAACTGCTTAAAATATATATTCAGAAGAAAAATGTTCATAATATGCTGTAGTATTTTTTTTTTTCTGAGACAGAGGTTCGCTCTTGTTACCCAGGCTGGAGTACAATGGTGCGATCTTGGCTCACCGCAACCTCTGCCTCCTGGGTTCGATCAATTGTCCTGCCTCAGCCTCCCAAGTAGCTGGGATTACAGGCACGCGCCACCATGCCCAGCTAATTTTTGTATTTTTAGTAGAGACGGGGTTTCACCATGTTGACCAGAATGGTCTCGATCTCTTGCCCTTGTGATCCACCTGCCTCGGCCTCCCAAAGTGCTGGGATTATAGGCGTGGGTCACCGCGCCCGGCCAGTATTTTTTTTTTTAAAGACAACCTTCTACGTGTGCCTCTGAAACTATCCTGGGAGCAACTGTCCTCTGGGGATTTATGGTCTAGTGCAGTGGTTCTCACACTGCATTGCACACCAGAATCCCTGGAGGACTCAGGAGAACCCGGAGCCCTGGGCCTTACCCTGGAGTGTCTGATTCAGTAGGTCTGGGCTGGGCAGAGAATTTGCATTTCTAACAAGTTCTCAGATAATGCTGATGCTGTCAGTTTGGGGACTACAAGTTGAGAATCACTGATCTAATAGTTTAGCTGACACATCAGTAAACACAATTCAAAGATTAAATGTTGTAAAATAAGTACAAGTAACATGCAATGGGAAATCGGGTGTAGAAAAGTGAGGCAAAAGGTGAATGAACAACTAAAGATCGGAGAAGCCATAGTGGAAGCGGGAAAGGTTAAGCATGATCTTGAAGCCTTGGCAGGTAGGGCAGGGCATTTTGGAGATGACAGTCTCCTATTGGGAGTGAGAGTGTAGTCTAGCACAGGTGGAGAGCAGGCTGCTGTGAAGGGAGGAAGAATCATGAGCAGGTGGAATTGAGAATGAGAGAGCTGGAAAGTTAAATGAACTTGTTCTTGGTTTTCGGAGGTTGGCAGCAATGTAAAAGCATGATCAGAGCTATGCTTAAGTAGGGCAGCTCTGGCATTCCGATGGATGGTGTAGGAAGAGAGTGATTTCGGGAGAATCAGTTAAGAATTATTGAGGCAGCCCAGTCCAGAGCAAGGATAGGCTGAAGAAGAGCATGAAGTTGGGAGGGATACAGTCATGTGAGGTGTCTGTAGCAGAAGCCACAAATTTGGTAGTTGATTGGTTCCTGAAAATGAGAGAGAGGGAAGGGTCGAGGGAGAGTGAGGATTCAAAGTCTGAATTGTTGGAGAAGAGTGTTGGTGGTGCCAGATCTCTCAGAAGAAATAGTTGAATAGAAAACAATGCTTCTGGGCCTTGGTTTCTTCAGGAGGGGAGTGGACTAGATACTCTTAAAGGTTTTTTTGTAATTGTAATTAAGGTTTTTCGAGTTGTTCTTTGTCTGAAATATGATAGAACATAGTTGTAGAAAAAATTAATGGCTTGTATATAACAGGCACTCATATATTTGTGGATTGGTTGATCCATGACAATCATTAGCTCTGAAATAGTTACATCTGCAAATAGTCTTCTTTCTGAGCTCTTCATTTGGCTATGCTTTTCTTACTGTGTTGACTTCCTCTTCCTTCTATTTTATAAACTATGAATATCAACCCTTTTTTGATATGTGCTCTATGTATATATTTATTTATTTACTTTTAAAGATGAGGTTTCACCATGATGGCCAGGCTGGTCTTGAACTCCTGACTGCAGGTGGTCCACCTCGGCCTCCCAAAGTGCTAGGATTATAGGCATGAGCCACCGCGCCCGGCTTTCTATGTGTATATTTTAAACAAATACAACAGATAATTTAATCATCTCTTTGGCTGTTTCTTACATCATAATACTTATACCACATATTGAGATATTTATACACAGCTCTGTCTTTCTCACTGGATCATAAACTCCTTCTGAGTAAGGGACACCTTACTCATTTTTGTCTTCCTTGCTGCACTTACCGTAAATACTTAGAAAAAGTGGCCAGCAAATGTTTGAGGAATTGGATTGGATCATTGAGCGAAAGTAAATTACTATTTGTTCTTTTGGAAGAGACAATGTCTCAGACAATAAAGAGTAATAGTTTAAAGGGAAATGGAAGTCCATATATCCTAGGAGCTAGAAAGAGGAAACACATTTAGTTCAGTAGACTCTCGGAACTAGAGTAGAGATATTTATGGGTACTTTAGGGACTAAAAGCAAAAGCCCATAAAAAGTAGTCAGTGTTTAGCTCTATCCTAAATTAGCCATTGAAAATCTTGGGCCAGATCTTTTCATGCGGGGCCTCCATTTCCTCCTTTGTAATATTGAGGTTGTACTAAACGACAAAGTTTCAGAAATCTCTGAACGCCCTTCTGGGAAGAATTCTAAGCACAGGGAACAGCATGAGTGAAATATAAGAGATGGGTAATAGTATGTGTGTTCTTTGTGACCAGGTGTGACATGTTAGGAAATTAAGCAGGAAAGGCAGGTGGAGGCTTTGCTTCAGAGGGCCGTTTCTCCTGAGGAGACTGGACCCATCCTGCGATGATAGGTGGTGTTTTGTGCAGAGATTTGTGCCAAGTGGTGTAACTGGGAATGTCATCCAGGGAGCAGGGGTGAAGGGCCAGGGACAGTCATCCAGGGAAGGAGGCGAAGGTAATACAAGGAGGCATTTTGAGGTGCCATTGCTATAGGGAGCTGTTTGCTTTATTCCAAGAGATCATCTGAGAAGTTTTATGAAATACACTCAGTACAGTTTATGTAGAGGGAAAAAAAAGGGAGAGGGTTTTATCCATGTTTTTGGTCACCCATTGAATAAGGGCGGATTGTACTTCTGGATTGCACATGTATGACTGCCAGGTTCCCATAGGTGACACATGAAGCAGCAATAGAGGAGTCTCAGGGTGAGTGGGCCTGTCAGGTTGCACTTGTGTGAAGCTGGTTAAATTCTTCATGGAACTGGCTGCAATGGCAATGCAGGAATAAGAAGCAAGTTTGAGAGGATTTGAAGTAGTGCATAAAAGGAGGCCAATAGAGGGAGCTACTGAGAGATTTTAAACAAAGGAACACCTAATCAGAATTACGTAATGGTGTGTTGGTAAGTATTTAACAACCAGCACTGCAGAAAGTGTGTGTGCAGGTACATATAATAGACATGTGTCTATTATAAATTGTACTGATATAAAAGATGTGTAGCACGCACTTTACAAGTAGTAGTACAATACTCTGTATCATTAAATCTATCTAGCTAATTGATTTAGACAGATTTCTGTCGGTTTTTGTTGAACTCTTGTATCCATAGCTTAGCTATGGTTGCAATTGATGAAACAGCACATTGATGTTTTCTTTGTACATTATTAGGTTCAAAGTAAAAGCAGCAAAGGTATATCCCAGAACTTTACTTGTTCATGAAACATCTTTATGAATGGGCCAGTATGTTTTAATACTAGAAGAATATTTCCTCCTTTTTTTGTTTTATTCACGATATAACTACTACAAGCACCACACATTTGATGAACATTTTCTCTGTCACCTTCTTAAGCCTGGACAATTAGCAAAACAAAAATGATGTGATTACAGTGTTTGTCAATTTCATTATGAAACTATCCTCATCATGGCCGATATCAAGTTACAGGGAATTGGGAAGACAGGCACACTAGCAGCACGATGCAACATTATACAGTCTTTTCACATCAGTAGTCTGCCCTCAGCCAAAGGGGAAATGCTCTGAGACCCCCAATGAATGCCTGACACCTCAAATAGTACTGAACCCTATACACACGATGTTATTTTCCTATGTATACATACCTATGATAAAATTTAATGTATAAATTAGGAACAGTAAGAAATTACCAATAATAAAATAGAACAGATATAATGATATACTGTAATGAAAGTTACGTGAGGCTGGGTGCAGTGGCTCCCGCCTGTAATCCCAGCACTTTGGGAGGCCGCAGTGGGTGGATTGCCTGAGCTCAGGAGTTTGTGACCAGCCTGGGCAACACGGTGAAAGCCCGTCTCTACTAAAATACAAAAAACCTAGCTGGACGTGGCAGGGTGCGCCTGTAGTCCCAGCTACTGAGGGGCTGAGGCAGGAGAATTGCTTCAACCCAGGAAGCAGAGGTTGCAGTGAGCCAAGATTGCACCACTGCACTCCAGCCTGGGCGACAGAGCGAGACTCTGTCTCAAACAAAAAGTGATGTGAATGTGATCTCTCTTTCTCTCTCTCTCAGAATAGCTTATTGTACTGTAGCCTCCCTTCTTGTGATGGTGTGCGATGATAAAATGCCTGTGTGAGAAGATGAAGTGAGGTGAACGGCCTAGGCATTGTGGTGTCAATGGAAACGCCAGAAATAAACAAGTCACGTTGTACGTTGTGCACCATTCTGAGTAGTGTGATGAAATGTTTACTCCCCTACTTCTTCCTGCCAGGATTGCTAGTCACTTGGTAGCCATCTCTTGGTAGTTATCAGATTAACTGTGGTGGTATCAGTATCACAGTGCTTATGTTCAAGTAACTGTATTTTACTTAATAATGGATACAAATTGCAAAAGTAGTGATGTAATATTTTTGGACCACGGTTGACTGCCGGTAACTGAAATTTTAGTTACATGAAACCACAGATAAGAGGGGACTGCACTACAGATAAAGTAGGCATAAGTAACGTCAAGACAATAGATTTGATAGGTAGAAAAGTAATAATGAAGTGATAAATTGAGGACTTTTACTTTAATACAATTTATTTTATTATGTTTACATAATTTAATTTATAATAAATTATTGCTGTATTTAACCACTGACTGGCAAAATTGCTGAAAATTTCCCAATCTTGCTGAAAATTTTCCAGTGTGCTCTCAGGAGCCTGTATGAGCCAGCTCAGAACACCACTGGAGTTATAATTTTGGGAGATGACCTTGGTAGCAATCTGTAGAAATGTTTTGTAGGGGCGCTATAGTCAGGGTCAGAAGTAGGAGACAGATTATGAGATATCTTCAGACCCTGCCTGCGTGAGGGTTCAAATGATGTCTGGTCAGTGGAGCTCATGCAGATTTTGCTGGGTTGTGTTTCCACATGGATCTGTAGGACCTTTAATGAAAGTCTCCTCCAGGTATTCCTGGGGGTGTCTTGGTATCGTCTCACATGTATTTTGAGAGCCCCACTCCCTTGGGGAGTCTTATGCTTTGGCTTCCTTATTGATGACCATGGGCCAAGGGGCTTTGTGGGAGAGGCTCCACCTCAGCCATAGCTGGTGTCCTCCTGAAGAGGATTTATGCCAAGGGGCGTCAGACGCCACGCCTTGTTTTTTCAAATTTGCAAATCTGGGGGATGGGGGCAGAGCTCTAGAAAGATGCTGGAACCTGGTATGTGCCTTGCAGAAATGTCCTTGACTCCCTTTGTCACCAGGAGTCTGAGGTTACTGTGTTTTTCTGTGACTCACAGAGGCAGGGGGAAGGACAATCCTCTCCATTTCTTCCTGTACTACTTGATCCATCAGCCTCAGCTAGTCTGGGGCTGGGCAGGGAAACGGGTCCTCTTCCTTCTCCTCGTTTGCCCCCTGCTTTGCTCAGAGAGACCTTTGTGTCTGAGGGCCCCCTTTCTCACCTTGCAGATTGGCCAGTGTAGTACTGAATGCCTGATGGAGGGCCGGGGCCCCCGATCCATCTGCATTCCCAGAATGTAAGAATCTCATTTGGGGCCATCCAGCCCCCACTACTCTTGGTAGATGAAATAAGGTGGAATAGATAAAAGGACTATAAATCGTTCTATTATAAGGACACGTGCACATGAATGTTCATTGCAGCACTGTTTACAATAGCAAAGACCTGGAACCAACCCAAATGCCCATCGCTGATAGACTGGACTGGGAAGGTGTGGCACATATACACCATGGAATATTATGCAGCAATCAAAAATGATGAGTTTGTGTCCTTTGTAAGGACATGGATGAATCTGGAGAACATCATTCTCAGCAAACTGACACAAGAACAGAAAAGGAAATACCGCATATTCTCACTCATGGGTGGGTGAGAAAAATGAGAACACATGGACACAGAGAGGAGTCTACTATACACTGGGGTCTATTGGGGGGAATGAGGGAGGGACAGCGGGGGGGGGCTGGGGAGGGATAGCCTGGGGATGAATACCAAGTGTGGGTGAAGGGGAGGAAGGCAGCAAAACACGCTGCCATGTGTGTACCTATGCAACTATCTTGCACGTTCAGCACATGTACCCCCAAACCTAAAATACAATAAAAATTAAAAAAGAGGATGGAAGTGGCCCCTGGGTACATGATGGGGCCAGTAATGGAGATACAGGGTGCCTATGTGCCTGGGCCGTGAGACAGGGAAAGAAGGGTGGAATTGAGATGCAAGGTAGGAAAGCATGGCTGTGTTGTTTGGGACTTGATGAAATAGGTACTTGTGGGGCAGTTCAGCAGGTGCTGGGCCTTCAGGAGAAAGAAGGAAGGAATGGTGACATTGGGAGTAAAGCTGTGGGTATGAATGAATGTCTATGAGACTCCCCTCCTGTGAGGATGTAGAATGAGGAGACACAGTCTGCAGGTAGACTTGTTCAGAAGCCCAAGGAACACCAGTGTTTAACAGATGGTGTTGGGAAAGGGAGCCAGGCCAGCCAGAGAGAAATGCTCAGGGAACTCTGAAAGGAAGGAAATGGCATGAACAAAGGAGCTGGGGCACAGCAGTGGTGACTCACAGGGAACACTTCGGCCTATTGCGTTTATGCTTATAGTTTCCCAAGTTTATCTATTTAGGGTTATAATTATGTTAACCTCACCTCCCTTCCTCCCTTAAAAAAAAAACAAAAACCAAAAAACAGTCAAAGACTCTTCAGTATCAAGAATGACCCTGGGTAAGGAAGACATCCGACACTTCTATATCATGCCAATACTTCGATCCAGCCTTTTATAGTCAATGTGAGGAGAAAACAAATTTACTTGAAGCTAAAGGCCCGGGAAGTGTCAGCTTTTTCCTGTTTGATGTGTCTTGTATTTTCCTTATTAATCACTTCATTTCCCCCTCGGTCACAGGCCTGATATTGTTTTTCCCTACACATGTCAGCTGCCTAGTGTGTCAGGCAGTTTTTCACTGCGATATAGGGACACAACAGAGCGGGAGCTGGCAACGTTACTGCCAGAAATGTGTCACTCTTGATGGTTATGTTCACGGGCATCCAGAAAGCCCAGTGCTTCTGAACTGAATTACAGGCTTTGAAATGACCATGTGGTTTGCATTCGGCAAAAAGAATATACCCCAGACATGTGCAAGGGTTGCTGGTTTGGGGAAAGTTGGATGACTCCAACGTGAAAAGACAGAGCCTATCTAAAGAGATAGGAGAGCGAGTTTTTTTTTTTTTTTTTTTTAAACAGAACAAATCTGTTGAATAAGTGGATTTGGATGTAACCACAGGCTTGCCATATGAAATTCTATTCCATGGGAAGTAAAGTTTGTGGCTTTGTGAAAGCACTTATTGCAGATTATGAAAATTTCTCATATTCTTTTGCCAAAACATAGAAACATGGAGAAGTACGAAGAAGCTTTTACTGTGGCTGTCTCCTCTAATCCTCTTAAACACTTAACATGTCCCATGTACATAGCAGGGAAATGAAGTACAGCTATTCCTGATAGTGTAGCAACTTAGATGTGGAAGGCTACTGCTAAGGGAACAGGAAGACTAAAGAGAACAAGTCTTGTATCAGTTAGGAATTGTGTTTCACTGCAAGTATCAGAGCTCCCAGGTAGTGGCTTTATCTGTCATGTCTAAGCAGTCCGGAAGTAGTCCGTCAGGAGCTGGTATGATGGCTCTACAAGTCATCAGTCTATAGAGCTCTCCAATCTGCCACCTCCAGGATGTGGCCCTTGTCTGAATGGCTGCTGGGGCTCTCAACATCATATTTACATTACAGACAGAGAATGGAGGAAGAGGGGAAGAGGGGCATGCCACCTTCCTTTGCAGGCCCTGCCTCCTAATTTCCAGTACTCCAACTACATCTCATTGGCTAGAGCTGAGTAGCATAGGCACACCTCACTGTGCTCCTCTAAATTCTCATAAATCTCATTTTTTGAAAAATTAACTCACAGTCTTCTCTTGTCCTGACCAGTACTGCAAGAGATTGGGAGAGTGAGATTCTGGATGATTCCATGCCAAGAGGTCTTCCTCTGTGTCCTTTCAATGGTAATAACTGTAACATCACGAATCAGTCAGGGTTTACCAGAGATGCAGAGTTAGCAGGTTACACATATTAAGGGATTTATTACAAGGAATTGGCTTACTCATTTGTGGGACTGGTTAAGCAAACTTGATATCCACAGGGCAAGCAGTCAGGCAGGTAGAGCAGGCTGGAGCCCTGTGAGTGGAACTGAAGCTTGGAGTCTCTGAAGCCAGGGAGGGCCTAAGCCCTCTTTTAAAGGACTTTCAGCCTACTCAGGATAATTACATCAGTTCTACTCAGGATAATCTTCCTTTCGACTAACTAAAATCAACTGATTCGGTATCTTACATCTGCAAAAAATCCCTTCACAGCAGCAGTAGATTAGTATTTGATTGAATAACTAGGTAAAGGCACGTGTGTACACTTGTGCCTCCTTTCTTTTCTCAACTCTCAGGAGAGAATATCCTTTCACCCTAAGTGGACGCCTACAAGAAAGGGAATTCTGGGCAATGTAGTTCAGCCCAGCCACATCACGTACTATTGTTTAGTAGTAATGTAGAGAGAGACCTAGGTAAAAACAACAGTTAGTATTTCTTCATTCTGATATTGGCAGCAGGTGAGTCATCATTATTGGCTAAAATCAGGAACTGGTATTAATGGGTTTTGTTTTCTGCTTTGTTCTCCTATGTTACAGATAGTGAAGAGTTAGTGAAGAATTTGAGGGTCATCAGCCATTGTGAACTCATCAAAGTTAGTAGCACTTAAAATTTACAGACACTTTTCAAAAGAAGACATTTATGAGGCCAACAAACATGAAAAAATGCTCATCATCACTGGTCATTAGAGAAATGCAAATCAAACCCACATTGAGATCCATCTCATGCCAGTTAGAATGACGTTCATTAAAAAACCTGGAGACAACAGATGCTGGAGAGGATGTGGAGAAATAGGAACACTTTTACACTGTTGGTGGGAGTGTAAATTAGTTCAACCATTGTGGAAGACAGTGTGGCGATTCCTCAAGGATCTAGAAATAGAAAGACCATTTGACCCAGCAAACTCATTACTAGGTATATATCCAAAGGATTATAAATTATTCTATCATAAGGACACATGCACATGTATGTTTATTTGTTTACAATAGCAAAGACTTGGAACTAACCCAAATGCCCATCAATGATAGACTGGATAAAGAAAATGTGGCACATAAACACTGTGGAATACTATGCAGCCATAAAAATAAGTGAGTTCACATCCTTTGCAGGGACATGGAAAAGCCTGGAAACCATCATTCTCAGCAAACTGACAGAAGAACAGAAAACCAAACACCACATGTTTTCACTCATAGGTGGGTGTTGAACAATGAGAACGCATGGACACAGGCAGGGGAACATCACACACTGGGGTCTGTTGCAGGGGAGGGATAATATTAGGAGAAATACCTAATGTAGGGAACAGGGGGATGGAGGCAGCAAACCACCATGGCAAGTGTATACCTATGTAACAGTCCTGCAAGATCTGCACATGTACCCTAGAAATTAAAGTATAAGAAAAAAAAAATACTTTTAAAATGAATGAAAATGTGTCCAAGTTTTTAATAGCACAATTTTTTTTCTCATTTGTACCTTTTTTTGTCTTCTATATACAGATATTTCCACTGTGGCCACTGACCAAAGGGGCTGTTATTCGAGGAATACTGCTGACTCTGTGTCCCCAGGTTTACAGAGCAATCTTTCTGAAGCACAAATTAGATTACATTATTCTACAGCTTAAATCCTCTGTGCACGTCCCATAACCCAAGAGGAGATCTAAAACTCCTTAGAGTGGCATTCAAGACCTTGCTCAGTGTGGGTGCCATGCATTGTTTCAAGTTTATTTCCAGCCTTCCAATATACATAGATACATCTTCCTCCCACACCCTCTGCAGGCTTTTCAGTGCCATGTGCTTTTCTCCTTTGGGACTCTGAATAGGATGCCCCTCCTCCCGTGTCTGTTTATAGATAGAAACATCCTGTGCATTGGGGGGTCTGCCCTGAGCACCATTTTCCCAGCATGCTGAATTATTTCTGTTCCTCTGTGTTTGCACAGCTTTGTTTGTGCACAGTAGAGTTTTGTCAGAGCCATGTAGACTGGCCTTCATGAGTTTGCCAGCTTTTTGAGGACAATGTCTGTCTGATTCATCATTGATTCTCAGTGCCTAGCAGAGTGCATAGCACAGGGTGGTTATGCAGTAGATACTGGAGTAAAAATAAAATTCAAATAAACAGTCTCATTAACAGATGGAAACCAACTCTTCTCATGACAGCAGAGAATCTAAGCTCAAACAAATGATCAGAGTTGGCAGTTGAAGTGCTATATATAGACGGAACTTAATAAATGTCTGTCTTTGTCTTAAGCCATTGATGATAGTGATGTGTTTTTATAAATGTAGATAACCACAAGCAGATGTGTCAAAGCTCTTTTGTCCAGAATAAACTGAGTTTCGTCATCATCTTGACAGCACTTTCCTGGATTAGTGTTCGGGAAACATGAAAAGTTTTTAGAACAATTCAACAAATGTGTAATAAAAGTTTGTTATCTTATTTGTTGTTATATTGTCTCTTGGCTTGGGTTTTTATTTGGGAAGCTAATAGACAGATGGGATATTAGAAAACCAGAGGCAAACTGCTGAGGTTATTGAAGCACTAACTGAATGAATGCAGGTGTGTGAGTAATCCAGGAATCCTATGCATTAAGGAAAAACTCATTTCTGTCTTTCTGTATTGTTGTTACCTTGTGAACCTGCCTTGTGTTTCTCAGCAGTTGGTAAACTGATAAGCCTGTTTCTCACTGTCATTTACCTCCTCAGTTTACCAGCCGAGAAATCCTCCTTTCAGTCTTTACAAAAAAAAATGCAGATGCACTCCCAAACACAAAGGTTAATTTTCTCCTTCTTCCTTCTTCCTTCCTCCTCCTCCTCCTCCTCCTCCTCCTCCTCCTTCTCCTCCTCCTCCTCCTCCTCTTCTTCTTGTTCTTGTTCTTGTTCTTGTTCTTGTTCTTGTTCTTGTTCTTCTTCTATTTTTATTTTTTTTGAGACAGATCTTTGCTCTTGTCACCCAGGCTGGAGTGTAATGGTGCCACCTCACTGCAACCTTTACCTCCCAGGTTCAAGCGATCTTCTGGAGCAGCTGGGATTATAGGAACCCACCACCATGCTGGGCTAATTTTTGTATTTTTAGTAGAGACAGGGTTTTGCCATGTTGGCCAGGCTGGTCTCAAACGTCTGACCTCAGATGATCCACCACCCTTGGCCTCCCAAAGTGCTGGGATTATAGGTGTGAGCCACAGTGCCTGGCCAAATTTTGTTCTTGAGGCTGATAATCATACTATTTTTTTGTGTGTTTGTTTTTAGAAAATATTTTTGTTCCCTTTAAAAAAAGCAAGTTGGTTCTAGTAATATCTAAATTTCATTAAATTATCAGGAAAAATATTTTCTTTTCCTAAATGAGAATTCAGAGATAATATGCTTCCTGCTCCATAGAAGGTGGCTGTTCTTTAACTTGCATCAACATTCCTCATTTGTACCATGCCCCCAGTGCACATACACACACCACACCATACCATGAACATTAACAAGGGAAAAGTGGCCTGCATTTTATTTTCTGGGAATGATGACATTCAAATGAATTATAAAATATACAAATATGTTTTAGATTCCTGGTGCACAAATCCATAACATTTTCTCCTAGGTTGATAATATGGTCATCAAGTTTTTTTTTTTTTTTTTTTGAAAGAAAAAATGAAGAAAAAGAAAAAGAGAAAAAAGAATGAAAGAGAGAAAAAAAGAGAAAAAGGGAGAGAGAACAGGAATCTTGCTCTATTGCCCAGGCTAGAATGCAGTCTAAAAATGGGTATTAAAAACCTCTTTTATGCCAATAAATGTGCTTAACAATGGAGACAGGCAGGAATAAGGGAGGAAAATAACAAATAAGCAGCCAACCATCCAGTATTTCATTTAAACCTGTGAAATGCTATGCAACTGCTGAGGAGTGATTTACTTCCAATTTCGTGGTCACTTTTACAATAGGTGTGATGTGATACTGAGAAAAATGTATGCTTTGTGGATTTGGGGTGGAGAGTTCTGTAAATGTTTATTAAGTTTACTTATTCCAGATCTGAGTTCAAGTCCTGGATATCCTTGTTAATCTTCTGTCTCATTGATCTGTCGAATATTGACAATGTAGTGTTAAAGTCTCCCACTGTTATTATGTGGAGTTACCATTATGTAATGTCCTTCTTTGTCTCTTTTGGTCTTTGTTGCTTTAAAGTCTGTTTTATCAGAGACGAGAATTGCAACTCCTGCTTTTTTTTTTTCTCTCTTTCTTTGGTTGGTAAATCTTGCTGCATCCCTTTGTTTTGAGTCTTTGTGCATCCTTGCATGTGAGACGGGTCTGGATGCGGCATACCGATGGGTTTCGGCTTTTTATCCAGTTTGCCTGTCTGTGTCTTTTGACTGGGGCATTTAGTCCATTTAAATTTGGGATTGATATTGATATATATGAGTTTAATACTGCCATTTAATGCTGGCTGGCTGTTTTTCCCATTAGTTGATGTAAATTCTTCATTATGGTGATGCTCTTTACCTTTTGGTATGTTTTTGGAATGGCTGATACTAGTTGTTCCTTTCTATGTGTAATGCTTCTTTCAGAAGCTCTTGTAAAGCAGGCCTGGTGGTGATGAAATCTCTGAGTACTTGCTTGTTTGCAAAAAATTTTATTTTTCCTTCACGTATGAAGCTTAGTTTGGCTGGATATGAAATTCTGGGTTGAAAGTTCTTTTCTTTAAGGATGTTGAATATCGGCCCCCACTCTCTTCTGGCTTGTAGGGTTTCTGCTGAGAGATCTGCTGTGAGTCTGATAGGCTTCCCTTTGTGGGTAACCCAACCTTTTTTTCTGTCTGCCCTTAGTATTTTCTCCTTTGTTTCAACCCTGGTGAATCTAAGATTATGTGCCTTGGGGTTGCTCTTCTTGAGGAATATCTTTGTGGTGTTCTCTGTATTACCTGGAGTTGAGTATTGTCCTGCTTTGCTAGGTTGGGAAAGTTTTCCTGGATAATATCCTGAAGAATATTTTCCAGCTTGGATTCATTCTCTTCGTCACATTCAGGTACACCTATCAAACGTAGATTTGGTCTTTTAACATAGTCCCATATTTCTTGGAGACTTTGCTCATTCCTTTTTAGCCTTTTTACTCTAAACTTGTCATCTCATTTTATTTCATTAAGTTGATCTTCGACCTCTGATATCCTTTCTTCTGCTTGATCAATTCGGCTATTAAAACTTGTGCATATTTCCCGAAGTTCTTGTATTGTGTTTTTCAGCTCTATTAATTCACTTATATTCCTCTCTAAATTGTCTATTCTCGTTAGCATTTCGTCAAACCTTTTTTCAAGGTTCTTAGTTTCTTTGCATTGGGTTAGAACATGTTCTTTCAGCTCACAGAAGTTTCTTATTATCCCCTTCTGCAGCCTGATTCTGTCAATTCATCATGCTCATTCTCCATCAGGCCTTGTTCCGTTGCTGATGAGGATCTACGATCAAGTTCTCAGGTGCTGCATTTTTTACTGTCAACTCTTGCAGCATGAGAGAACCATCAGCCACTTGGGGGCATGGAGATATTTACTTAATGAAAAAAGGAAAGAAGGCGTTGCCAACGGAAAGTAATTTGATCACAAAAAAATAAGAGAAAATACTCAAGGCAGTTAGTCTATTCTAACATTACGAATCCAGAAAGTAGTCCTGTATGGAGCAGAGAGATGACCATGCCCTACAGACATCTAATGTACCATACAGACTCAGTAAAACCCTTGCCAGGGGCCTGTTAGCTGGTACTTCAGCACAGGCTACAGCCTGAGAGACAAAGGGGGCCAGAGGTGGACAAGCAGAATGGGCAGTGATTGGCAAGAAAATTCAACTGTTAAGCTTTCCAGGGCAGAGACCACATTTGGTTGACTCTCTGTTGTGTGCTGGGTGCCTAGCACTCTGCTGTAGATATGAACTCAATAATATTTGTTTAATGAATGGCTGGCTGGATGAGTTGAGAGATTCTAGACGGAATCTAACAGGGAATGGATGGACAGAGACTGGAAGGTTTAAAGCAGTGGTAACTTAGTGATGAAGGGAGTTAGCATGAGGCATCACTGTGGAGGCATTGCATGTATTGAAAGATCTCTTTGATTGGCTGGAATGTTTGCATAAGAGGTAAAAATTCATAAGGAAATTCCTATGTTACCTAGTCTAGTAGTAATTTTGCCAGATGAGATATTTCGTTATATTATATAAAAAATAAAGACTTTATTCATATTTTGAATAAGTAATTAAACTACACAGAAGTTCAACTGACGTGGAAGCTTAAATTACAAATATTATGGTACCATCCTGAACAATAATGTTGCTTTGAGCAAAAGAAATTCTGAAATGCTGTTTGAGTCCTCAAACAGAATTCAATTATGATAAAAATATCTTAGTGTCCCTAATTCTTTATTCTGTCTAATTCTTTGAAATTAAGATAATTACATCTAATAATTTGTATATCCAAGTATTAGCTTAGACAGCTCACTTGCTGCATTTCTCACTGGCTCTGGGCACACAGGATTCTATAATGCAGAATCAGTCTAACCAGCCATTTCCAGATGGACTTGGGGGTGGCTACTGCTTCATTGAGAAAGACAATCTTATCGGATCTTTTCTTTATCTTCCTGGGCTCAGAAATTCACTTTCATTAGTTCAGCCAGGGATGAATGAACCCTACAGATTTGATCCACTGGGGATTGATGAAGACCAGGATAATAGTTAATTATTCTGAGAAACTGTTATTTCCAAATAGTTAGAATAGTTTATTGGTGGGTAACTATTCTTCTGCCAGGAAAATCTGCCAGGAACCTATATTAAGGTGACAAGATAGTTTGGAGAGTACTGATCAGAATAAAGGGAGCCTGATGGCCTTAATCCTACAGTACTGTTTCCAGTTTGGAAAGTCAACCCAAGAAACATTTACTGAGGGTCTGCTGCATGTGAAGGAAAAGAAGCTGGCCGTTATTGAACCCCCCTCCTGGGTGGTAAGCACTGTTTAGTTCTTTAACACTTTGGTTTTTCACATGCTTGTTGCATTTAATCTCATTTAATGGGTAAATCACTGTGGAGAGTACAGGGCTGAAAGAAGCAGCCTCTAGCCCCAGGGACATTCTAGACCTGTACTATCCAGTATAATGTCCCCTAGCCACATGTAGTTATTTGAGAATTGAAATGTGGCCTAAGTTGATATGTGTTCTATGTTGTGCAGTAGTGCTAGCGGCTTTGCGTTTTGGTCCTCTGACCCGGCAGCCGCTTTTGGTGCTAAGCTGGTAGGAAGCCCCTCTCGGTGAGCTCTGTGGAGCTTGAACCCATTGTCACCCCTCCGACTTGCTGGCAAAAAAACCCCCAAAAAACCAAAAATGGTTGAAGCAGATCGCCCAGAAAAGCTCTTTATTGGTGGGCTTAATACGGAAACAAATGAGAAAGCTCTTGAAGCAGTATTTGGCAACTATGGACGAATAGTGGAAGTACTCTTGATGAAAGACCGTGAAACCAACAAATCAAGAGGATTTGCTTTTGTCACCTTCGAAAGCCCAGCAGATGCTAAGGATGCAGCCAGAGACATGTATGGAAAGTCATTAGATGGAAAAGCCATCAAAGTGGAACAAGCCACCAAACCATCATTTGAAAGTGGTAGACATGGGCCACCTCCACCTCCAAGAAGTAGAGGCCCTCCAAGAGGTCTTAGAGGTGGAAGAGGAAGAAGTGGAGGAACCAGGGGACCTCCCTCACGGGGAGGACACATGGATGACGGTGGATATTCCATGAATTTTAACATGAGTTCTTCCAGGGGACCACTCCCAGTAAAAAGAGGACTACCACCAAGAAGTGGGGGTCCTCCTCCAAAGAGATCTGCACCTTCAGGACCAGTTCGAAGCAGCAGTGGAATGGGAGGAAGAGCTCCTGTATCACGTGGAAGAGATAGTTATGGAGGTCCACCTCAAAGAGAACCACTGCCTTCTCGTAGAGATGTTTATTTGTCCCCAAGAGATGATGGGTATTCTACTAAAGACAGCTATTCCAGCAGAGATGACCCAAGTTCTCATGATACAAGAGATAATGCACCACCACCATGAGATTATACTTACCATGACTATGGTCATTCCAGTTCACCTGATGACTATCCATCAAGAGGCTATAGCGATAGAGATGGATATGGTCATGACCGTGACTATTCAGATCATCCAAGTGGAGGTTCCCACAGAGATTCATATGAGAGTTATGGTAACTCACGTAGTGCTCCACCTACATGAGGGCCCCCACCATCTTATGGTGGAAGCAGTCGCTATGATGATTACAGCAGCTCATGTGAGGGATATGGTGGAAGTTGAGACAGTTACTCAAGCAGCCGAAGTGATCTCTACTCAAGTGGTTGTGACTCAGTTGGCAGACAAGAAAGAGGGCTTCCCCTTTCTATGGAAAAATCCTCCACGTGATTCCTGCAGCAGTTCAAGCCGCAGAGCACCAAGAGGTGTTGGCCATGGAGGAAGCCGATCTGATAGTGGGGAGGCAGAAGCAGATACTAGAAACAAAACTTTGGACCAAAATCCCAGTTCAAAGAAACAAACAAAAAGTGGAAACTATTCTGTCATAACTACCCAAGGACTACTAAAAAGAAAAATTGTGTTACCTTTTTTAAATTATCTGTTAAGTTCCCCTCCATAATTTTTATGTTCTTGTGAGGAAAAAAGTAAAACATGTTTAATATTTAAAAAGAAAAATGTGTTCTAAGTGTAAAATAGACACCAGATTTCCTAGTACACAAGAAATGTAAAATATCTCATTAATAATTTTCGTGTGGCTCACATTTTAACATTACACAGTATTTTGGATAAATTAGGTTAAAGAAACTGTCATTAAATTATTTTCACCTATTTTATTGTACTTTTGATGTGGCTACTAGAACATTTAAAATTATGTATGTGGCTCATATTTGTAATTCATACTGTATTCTGTTGGAACAGGGAACAGAATAGAGGTAAGATATGCATTGCTGAGGTCGGGGCTCCCTTCCAACCTTATGACAAGCATTTAAATTGGGGTAAACATTTCAAAGGATACTTTGGCTGTGTCCCACAGCAATAAAATCTGAATCTTCCCAGCAGTTACTATAGTATTCCTGTAGTACTGTGTCTGTACTTCAGACACAGAATGCCGAGTTTAACACAGGTACACCTAACATTGTATTTAACTTTTCCTTATGATTCCCTCTAAAATATATATTCATATGTCATTAGCTGTTAATTGACTATAATATGCTGGGCACTCTGTGAGGTGTCCACCACAGTGGTAGGTAAATATGGAGATCCAGATTCAAATATTAGATGATTCTCTCTCAGGTGGAAGGTTCTAGAGCTATTCACTATCTATAAGTAGCTATGATACCAGATACAAAGTGACAGATGCCTTATGTGTGGCACGTAAAGAGCTTTGGTGGTTCGAGAGTGTGGTCACTGTCTGGCTTAGAGCCTGTTGAGCTGGAGCCTGAAGGACAATAGGACGTCCTTGGGCAAAATTGGGCAGGTTGCAGTGGTGGGGATCCAAGGGAGGGAACAGCAAGAGAAAGGCTTGGAGGTGAGACATTCTTTGGGAAGAATGGGACTAGTTCATTTTCCTGGGACATGGCACATGTGCAGGGGAATGATAAAAGACTGGACTTGAAAAGTGGATGGCCAGGCTAGGGAATGTGGACATTTTTCCTGAGTACTTAAATGTTATTCAAATGGTTTCTTAAATACACAATTATCAGTCCCTCTAAAATTATGAATGCCTGAAAGTGTGGTACTTTTTTTTTCCTTTCTGAGAGTGAGCCTAGTTAGTGCTTACATGTTTTTAAAATAAATTCTGTTGAAATAATTACTTTGAGTCTAGTTTCTTCAGATCCTCCAAATGTGGTATTTGTTTTAGAACAAGTAGCAACATGTTCTTTTTAGGAATGAGAACTGTAAGACACAAAGAGATGTGCTGAGACAGGAGGATCCATTTTTCTCTGATAGCCAATTTGATGAAGTGTTTAAAAAAGTATGCCAGCTCTTTATGTCTTACATTTTCCATGAAAGAAAAACACTTTCATAGAAATTACTTTTAAGAATATGAAGTCAAATAATAACAGCGGGTCTTGAAAAGACCAAATGGGTACACATTGTCCAAACACAGCGAGTATAGGCCAAGAGTCCTGAAAATGCGGGAGAGTGTTCCAGTTTAGAGGATGGGCGGGGCGCAGTGGCCCCAGCCCATCATGCCTGTGATCCCAGCACTTGGAAGCCTGAGGCAGGCAGATCACTTGAGCCAGGAATTTGAGGCCAGCCTGCGCAACATAGGGAGACTCCATCTCTACAAAAACATTAACGCAAAAACTAGCAGAGTGTGACGGTGCATGCCTGTAGTCCCAGCTACTCGGGAGGCTGAGGTGGGGGAATCACTAGAGCCCAAGAAACAGAGGTTGTAGTGAACCATGAATGCACCACTGCACTCCAGCCTGGGTGACAGAGTGAGACCCTGTCTCAATAAATAAATAAACGAGCAAGCAAGCAAACAAACCCTGTTTCAATCAATAAAATAAAAACAGGAGTCAGACATTTGGATTTCAATCTCAGCTCTACCGTCTGCTAACTTTTCTGCTCTGTCTTCTAATATCCTCAGATCCACAATTTTATGTCCACTCCTCTGACTCTGCTACCTTTTTACTTTCCATCAATGCCCTGTGTAGTCTAACGTTCCTCTTTACTCACCTTATCTACTTGGTCCACTGTTGTGGTTACTCTACTTGCCTCTCTCCTCTTTCTATTCTCCTCTCCTGGTTAAAATCAGGGTTATTCAGGCATAACTCTGCACTTTCTTCCAAACAATGGAGCACATCTGGAAAACACACACACACCACTCTGATGACATTAAATTAATCACCCTACCGTCCATCCCTGCCTCAACTGACACTCAGCCCTCTCTGGCAACCCTACTGCATTTCCTAGTAAATAGGAGATAGTTTCCTAGAAACTAAAAGCAGTTTCCCAGCTCCCATATCCTCCTGAATCCATCCATCATCTGTCCCCCATCCCTTTCTCTTTATCATGGACAAACGTGCATCCTCCTGGTTGAGGTCCATTGCACCCCAGTGTATCTGGACTGTTGCTCTTGCCTGTTCAGAACTCTGCTTCCACAGTATCTGCCCACTAGCTTCATTAAAGTTCTCTTTTTACAGGATCATTCTTATTCAGACATTCTATAATGTCTTCCTTCTTTGCAAATACCTCCTCTTAATTCTTTATCTCCCTCCAGATTTGCCTCATATCTTTGTTCCTCTTCAAAGCAAAGCTCTGATAAGTTGTCTGTTCTCACTGTCTCCAATTCCGTACCCCCACTCTCTTCTAACAATATCTTATAAACATTTCAAACATGCAGGAAAATTGAAAGAATTTTAAGGTGAACACTCATAAACCACCACCTAGACTCTACAGTCAATAGTTTGCTTTATTGCTTGAATATACATCTTGTCACCCATCTATTGCTTTATCCTGTTGTCCCATTCAATTTACGTTTTAGATACATTTTAAAGTAAGTTGCAGGCATCAGGACACTCACTCCTAAACATTTCAGTGTACATATGATTCATTTGCTTCCCTATTTGTTTCTAGTTCTCTTTTGAAGTAAAATTTATAGACACTGAAATGCTCCAATCTTCAGTGTACCATTTAGAGTTCTGGAAAATGCACGTACCACCTCTGCAATCCAAACCCTTTTCAAGGTGCAGAACACGGCCGTTGCCACAGAAAGTTCCCTCATGTTCCTTCTTAATTTGCCTCCAGATCATCCTCTTATACTCTGCCAGAGGCAACCACTGTTTTGATTTTTTCCCCACGTTATGTTATTTTTGCCTTTCTAGAAGATTATCGAAATTGAATCATACAGTATATGTATTCTTTCATGTAAGGCTTTTTTCACTCAGTGTAATGTTTCTGAGATGTTTTCATACCATGTGTATCAGCAATTCATTCCTTTCTGAGTGAATCCATTCCTTTCTGAGCTAAGTATCATTTTATGTTTGATTATACAACAGGTTGTTTAGTCATTTTTTTTTACGGGTGGATGCCCGAGTGGCTTCCAGGTTTTGACTACCATGAATACACCTTTTTGTGGCTGTGTTTTCTTTTCTCTTGGATAAATACTTTGGAATGAAATGATTGGGCCATAGGATAGCTGTATATTTAGTTTTATAAACAATGGCTAGAATTTTTTCTAAGCTTGTTGAAGTTTCACACTCTAACCCTTGGTGAACATAGTTTTAGATGCTGACCCATGGTGAATGAGAGTTGTGCTCTCTCTGCATCCTTGCCAGCATTTGGGTTTGATGGTCTTTTTAACGTTTACTTGTTCTGGTGGAGATGTAGCAGTACTTCATTGTGTGTTTCTTAAATTTCCTTGATGAATATTAGCATTGAGCACTTTTTCATATGTTTATTGATCACTAGTCTTATCTTCCTTTGTTGGTCTCCTGTAAACCTTTCCTTCACTTTTATCAAATTGTAGGCATTCATGATGTATTTGAAATTATTAGTTCTTTGTCAGATATATGATTTGCACATTTTTTTTCTTCCAGGCTGTGGCTTTTTTAAATGGTGCCTTTAAATGAATAGAAATTTTAAAAGTTGCCTATTTTTTCCTTTTATGTTGATTACTTTCTGAGCCATATCTAAAAGCTTTATAATTTTAGTTTTTACATTTATGTCTATGATCCATCTCAATTTTTGAGTGTGGTGTGAGGTCAGGGTTGAGACTTACTTATTTTTGCTGTGTAGCTATTTAGTTATTTTAGCATCATTTGTTAATACGTCATTTTTTTTCTCCGTTAGATTTTTCTCTCACCTTCATGAAAATTGAACGAGGATATAAGTGTGAGTCGATTTCTGAGCTCTCTATTTTGTCTCATTGATGTATTTGTTGCTCCTGTCCTAGTACCACACTATACCGATTACTGTAGACTTAGTATGATGTTTTGAAGTCAGGTAGTGTGAAGTCCTCCAACTTTGGTTTTATTTTTTATGATTGCTCTGGATAGTCTAAATACTTTAAATTTCTATACACATTTTAGAATGAGATTATCAATTTGTACAAAAAAGTTGGATGAGATTATAACTGGGATGGTGTTGAATCTATAGATCAGTTTGTGGAGAATAGAAAACTTAAAAATATTGGTATTTTAATCCATGAACATGGTATATCCACTTATTTAGGTCTTTAATTTCTCTCAGCAATCTCTTGTCACATTCTCATTTGAGCCCACTTTTTAGGCTTTTGCATAAAATTCCCCTGAGCCCAGTCTTGAGGACAACAGTGACTTCCATGTTTCTACATCCAGTGGTCAGTTCTCAGACTTATGTAACCAAACCCCAGTCTTGAATCTCAGACTTATGTATCCAAGCCTCAAACTTACATGTCCAACTTCCTACTGCTCTTCATTTGGGTATCTAAACGTTCTCTCAAACTTAACCTACCCAAAATGGCACTCTTGATTTGCCCCTAAAACTTACTGTTTCTCCTCAGACCCCACCACCCACAGTGTTCCCCAGCTTAATAATTAGACTTTTCTCCCTCTTGCTCATTTGAGTCCTAGAGGCTTCCTTGGCATTTCTCTTTCTTTTACACTCTGCATCACAACCCACATTAGAAAATCTTCTTGGCCCTATCTTCACAGTAGATCCTAGGTCTGACTACTTCTCTTCATCTCCCATCTGGACTACTCCAGTGTTCTCCTAAGTAGTTTGCCTTCTCTCAGTCTATTCCAGTCTTTTTTTATGTTTATTTTTCATTGAGACACAGTCTCTCTCTGTTGCCCAGGCTGGAGTGCAGTGGCACGATCTCGACTCACTGCAACCTCTGCCTCCCAGTTAAATCAATTCTTCTGCCTCAGCCTCTTGAGTAGCTGGGATTACAGGTGCCCACCACCATGCCCGGATAATTTTTGTATTTTAAGTCGAGAGGGGGGTTTCACCATGTTGTCTAGTCTGGTATCGAACTTCTGACCTGAAGTGATCCACCTGCCTCAGCTTCCCAAAGTGTTGGGATTACAGGCGTGAGCCACCATGCCCAGCCTCTCTCAGCCTATTCTCTACCTACCCAACTTGAGTAATCTTTTCAAATGGCACAGTGTTCCACTGCCTTGATTAAATCCTTTCAGGGCCTTTTCATTATATTTAAAGAAAAAAGCAAATGAAACTACGCAATGGTTTACAAAGCCTTGCATGATCAGACTTCCCAGTTTCTTCTCTCACTACACCCTCTACTGTCGCCCTTTCTTTCACAGCACTGACTACACTGGCCTTTTTGTTGTTCTTGAACACACCAAGTCTGTAGCCTTTGCAGTTTCTGTTTCTTCTGCCTGGAACCTTTTCCCAGGTGATTACTTAGCCTGTCCCCTCTCTTTTCTCAGGTCTCTGCTCAAGTGTCATCTCCCCAGAGAGGCCTCTTCTGACCACCTTATCTAAGGAGTGTGCCACCTCCCCACTTACCCCATCTCTCTCCAGTCCCTTACTCTGCTTTGGCTTTCTTAACAGCATTTAGTATTATCTGGCTTTATATATATTTGTTTTAATTCTTGATAGTCTGTCTTTCCTAATAGAATATAAACTCCCTGAAGATAGAAGTTTTCTGCTTTCATCATTAATGCTGATAACAATGCCTGTCACATAGTAGGTGCTAAGTACAGTTAAATGCCTGACGTTGGAAAGTTTAAACTTTTTGGTTCCATCTTCATCACCTGAAAAATGGGGAAAATAATGGTATCTAACTCATATGGCAGATGTGAATGTCAAGTGAGGTACTGATTCTAGGAAGATATTATGGCAGTAGTGCTGGCTGTTGTTTGGTAATTATCATTAAATAACATAAATGATTTAAATATAAGCAACAAATACATATATGAATGCAACGTAAGGTAGCATTTTTGTTATGTGCTTTTTACAATGGTCGATTTCAGAGGTATAACTCGTAATATGTAGTTACTGATAACTAAGTGGGAGAAAGTAGATATAAGTACACGAAAAGTTAAATGCCATCACTATTTAAATAACCCATCCAGATAAAATAGAAAGTCACAAGGCATAATTTGTTGCCTAATGGATTTGCTGCTGCTGATTGCTGTAGTTGTTGAGCGATGTTTTTTTAAAGCAGGGTGACCTGAAAACACTTTGTAGGGGACGTGGGTTTGGGCTGCCCCTTGGAATGCTGGGGAGGATTTGACTCCTTTACTGCCGAGGAGGGGGAAGGGACGCAGTTGGGACAGTGGCACAAACTCAAAAGGAAGGAAGAACTGGGCAATTTGAAAAACGGAGTAAGCCAGTTTGGCTGGAAGGCGAGGTCTTGTGAGAAAGCAGATTGAGAGCGACACAAAACACAGGGTAGGCTCTAAAGCAAATGGCTTCAGGTTAAAGGAACTGCCCGGCCAACAGGAAACCCTTCCTTAGGTTGGCTAAGCAAGGAAGGAAATGCTTCTGGGCAATTAGGAAAGAAGGCAAATTATCAAGGGCTTTTTCCTGCCAGGTTTAGTACCCTCTTCCCTTACAGTGGAGGCAGCTGTGAGCGAAACCTCTTCCTTTTGTATAGCGGATGGGTGTGCCGTGTCCAGAGACAGGCAGGAAGGCCAGCTCTTCTGTTCCTGGGATGCAGAAACCAATTTTGAACCCTTTTTTTCCCCACAAAAATTCTCACTCTAGTTTTTAGGTAACTGATTCGAAGGTAGGTGACAATTTTCACTATGGCTCCTTATTTTAAAAAGGAAGAAAATAATAAGGAAATTTGGAAATGAAAGATCCATCAATCAATGTAGTAATTTACTTTTTAACTGCATATTAACAAATGTTCACCTTTTTTTTTTAGAAGTTACTGTATTGTGTCAGATTAGTTATATAAAGCCACATTCTCACTGTGTAAAAGGAAGTCATGTATTATATGAAAAGGGTCCAAAGTCATCAGTTAACTGATCAGGTTACTTGAAAAGAGAGGTTATCTAGTTAACCATGAGATAAAATGTGTTTGAAATTATACAGTGTTATGTGAAATTATAGTAATTTAAAAGATACCATCACATGCACCTTCAGTGTTTTGTTATTACAAAGTTACAAAATGATGTCACACTTTGCAGCATTAGAATAGATTTCAGAGCAATTTGGAGTAATTAAGAATAACCTTGTAAAAGTAAAAGAAGCAAAATAAAATATAGACGGGAGCCATGACAGATGTTGCAGAATAGGGAGGGGATGTGAAGACAATAAGCGCTGCTGTCATTACCGCAGCCCTGGCAACACGCGTCACAGATTAAATAATGAATGCCAGTTCGGGGGCACAGAGAAGCGAGAACAGAGAGCCCATTGTTTCAGCTCGTCCATCTAATTTCAAATCAATTGCTTAAGTAAAGGCTTCTCTCTTGGTTAGGGCCAATGGCAAATTAAAGAGCTGAAATATTGCAAATCTTGTAATTCACCCTGAATCCCCAATCAGAAGAACTAAATAAAAGAGCTTTGAGCACAGAAACGAATTAAATTCTTAGCCCTGCTTGCAAATAGAAGCCTGGAGAGAAGTGCAACTCAGTCATTTGGGTGGGCAGCCACTGCGCCCTGCTCTTGCAATCAGGTTTCTAGCTAGTGTAGCATGGGAGAGGGGCTCTCATCTCACTCTTCTGTGCCCATGACTACTGCTCCATGGAGTGTGGTGACAGGCCCCGCCATCCGCTGCAGGACTGGTGCAGGGCGCAGTGCGGGGGCCCAGGAAAGGGAGTGTCTTCTTAGATGGCAGCTTCTGCTGACGTTCAAGACAGGTTTGGGTTCCTGCCTTTTCCTACTCTGGATCACTGTAATGAACTAATGAGCTAATACACGTGAAAGCACTTTTTTTACACAAATGAAGGGATTACTGTTTTTATAATTTAGAGTGTGGAGTCAGGTGGTGGAAAGAGCGCAAAGTCAGAGGTCCTGGGTTTGCATCCTGGCTTCGAGAACTAGCTCCATCTCATACTAGGTCCCCCTTTTCCCAGTGCTGTTTTCAAGTGTTTTTCCTGTGCCTTTTGCTTTTCCCTTTCATTTTAATTAATTAATTAATTTTGAGACAGAGTCTCGCTTTGTCATCCAGGGTGGAGCGCAGTGGCCCGATCTCAGCTCACTGCAACCTCTGCCTCCTGGGTTCAAGCAGTTCTCCCACCGTAGCCTTCTGGGGCCTGCTGGGTATCTAACCTCCCTGGATGGCTCAGAGGACCTCAAACCCAGCCTCCTATAGTGAATTCCTTGGCTTGGGCATCTCCCCACTCTGCTCCCACCAGCCTGCCCTTCCTCCTTGTCCCTAGCTCTGTGAATGGCATTAGCAACCACCACGTGGCTCTGGCCCCGAGCTGGCTTGACAAGGGAGCCAGTGAGCTCATGCTGCTGCCAGGGTTACTGCACAGCCTCCTTGATACAGTTTGTGAAGGCATACACGTGTACGTTTTATAGCACTGTCCTGTGCTGGAGTTTACCTGGAATACATGATTTCTTCTCACCCAAGAAGGCCTCATTCCTCCTACTTATCCTTTCAACATGCATATCTGGTCGCTTTCTGGTTTAGTATCCCTTGGTGACACCTCTTTGCTCCATGATGTGACACGAGAGGACTCTGCCTTCCTCACAGCGTTTTCTTCTGCTGGTCCCTGAGCCCTACTAAGGTTCCTGCAGGCAGTCCCTGCAATGGCCCCCACCCCACTTACCCCTTTGCTTTGGCAGACTGAGCAAGTGCCCTCTGCCTGGGGACCCCTTCTCTTCCATGTCGCCTCCAGGTCTCAGTTCTGTGGCTGCTTCTCTGGAAAGCCTTTGTGAGGACTGTTCACAGTGCGTGTGTTGTCTATTGTCTCCCGCTCCCTCGCATTTGGCCAGGGCCTGGCAGGGTTTAAGTGGTATGCACCCAGGAAGACAGAGTTATGAAAGTACATGGCTAGCAGCACCGGCCTGGGTTCTAATCCCAGCTCTGTCTCTAACTGTGCGATCTTGCCGGTGTACTTATTACCCTTTGGATGCCTCAGTTTTCTGTCATCTGTAAAACTGACATAATAGAGTGGGAAGGTTTAAATGAGTTAACACTTATAAAGCATTTTAGAACCAAGCTTGGCTCATCATAAGAGCTTAAATAATAGCTATCCTTATTCATTTTAGTTTCAGTAGGACTCCGTGGGCTCATTTAAAAGTCATATTTTGCTGTACTCTTACTATTGCCGGGGTTTTATTAAAGAATATAGTGTAATTTTGGGCCCACAACTTAACTTTTCATCTTCATTAAGCTTAATATCAGATATTCATTTTAGTAGAATTAATTTACATGTGACAAAAGGGAATAAGTTTTTACCGAAAGTTAAGATCAATTCTGGGAATACAGACATACAGAATCATGGAGACACAGTCCCAACAGTAGTTTATCTAGCTGAGTTGGAGATTTATTCACATTTCTTCCATTTCACAGATTGTGCTGGTCTCCCAGAAGCATTTTTTGAAGCTCTTTGTGCAGAGGAGAGATCAATATTATTTATCAGAGGCCTTCCTTGGCCATGCAATGCAAACCAGAGCCATGTAAAAGAGATGGTTTTGAATATAATTATTTTTGTTTTGCATGAGCGCTTTTATATCCTCTAGAAATATTTCACTCTTGTGGGGAAACAATTTAATAATCTTTAATGACCTATTGTATGTGACATTAATGTGCTCACATAGCTGATCCTTCCCTGTTTTTCTTCCAATATCAAAGTAATAACATTTCCCCCGAGGTTTGCGCAGGTCATCCAGCCTTCTCTTGCTTTTGCCAGCAGGTGGGGTACGAGCTCCTTTGAAAGTCATCAGCACATGTCTTCAGGCTTGTTTTTTCTTTCAGAGATGGAGTTGACTGTCTTGCCCACTCCTTCTAAAGTGACCCCATGAGATCCTGTCGAGCCCTGATCTGGGAGTCGGTGGAGGAGGTGGGCAGGGTATGTGTTAGATCTAAAATAATCTCCAGGATTTTCATGGTTGAATTTGTTAAGCTAACGGCTTATATTTCGTAGGTTTTGAGTAACTTGAATTTTACCAGAAATTCATGTAAATCAATTTGGCAACAGGTGAATCAAATTTTACTTGGCATATTTTGTCCGATCTTATGGCTTAGGAAAAACAATAATTAAAGTTCAGAAACCTTGACCCTTATGTTAAGGTCTTATTATTAAACAAAACACAAATCATGGCAACAAGCCGTTAGCATTAAAACTGTTCTTGGAGTTGAAAACCAGGGGAAAATATATACTGTGAGCACATTGTGTAAAAGGCTAAGCATAGATTCTTACTCCTTTTTTTTTGAGACGGAGTCTCACTCTTGTTGCCTAGGCTGGAGTGCAGTGGTGTGATCTCTGCTCACTGCAACTCCGCCTCCCGGGTTCGAGCACTTCCCCTGCCTCAGCCTCCTGAGTAGCTGGGACTACTGGTGCGCACCACCCTGCATGGCTAATTTTTTGTATTTTTAGTAGAGACGGGGATTCACCGTGTTGGCCATGATTGTCTTGATTTCCTGACCTCATGATCCACCCGCCTCAGCCTCCCAAAGTGCTGGGATTACAGGCGTGAGCTACCATGCCTGACTCCAGATTCTTATTCTTTCTTAAGCAATATGCTAGAACATACTGACTGCTTTAAGATTTAACTGCTTTAAGAAATTGATCAACATTTTACTAGAATGAAAAATAAGTTTAATTTTTTACTATGAAGTTATAGTGAGTGGTATTAAGTTCCATTTTAAAAGGCAACTAAAAGATCCATGCTAAAAGACATGTCGTAGCTTATAAATCTGTTCTAAATGTAGGTGGTGCAACTGAATTATAAGAATGTTTTTAAGATTTACAGACACTAAGTCAGAATCAGCAATTAGAAGGTTCTTTGACAAATTTTTCTTTTGAATTTAAAATTAATCTTTGGGTTCGATGAGGTTTTTAAGCTTATTCAGTGTTATCTGGAAATAGTAATAGTATCTACATTTGATTATCAGAAATGATAACTTCCAATGTCCCTCTTCTGCAATGTGAAATTACACTGCTATATGTTCCACAACTGCCATCCAACTTGGACAACATAAAAGTCATCTCATGGCCCTAATGGAGGGCAGACTGTATTCCCTTGTTTAAAATAAATCAGTCACTTTAATGCAGTGTCTGATGGGAGAGAAGGGAGTAAGAGTGCTCTTTGTTTTAAGTTTGTGTTATGGTTTTCTTGGGCAGCAAGTATGAAAGTGCAGCCCGAAGCTGTAGTTCATTCTGTCTGTGGGTTTTATTTCTCACAGCAGTCCAGTGTCTATTTAACATACGGGGAGTGGTTTCAAGTTCATTACTAAAGCTTATAGGCTAAAGTGCTTTGTGGGCTTGGCTATGACTTAAGTCGCTTTGGGGAGTCAGCCAAAACTGGGCTTGGGAACAGGAAGGCTTTCCCCGTTTATTTGGATTCTCAGGGTAGTCAGTTTTGCCCCCTCTCGGCTATCAGCTGCTTTGGAGATTGGTTTCATAGTAAGGATTCTTTCTTTAAAGTGATATGGAGCGACTGCTTTCACAGGGGCACCAGGTCAGTAAATAACCTTTTGTGCTTTCGGCTGCATGTGTCAGATTTTCTTTCTGAGCTCATGGTGCGATGATAGGACAGACCGGGTTGCTGCATTCTTTTAGAAAATAATGTGAGTTTGTTTAACCTGCGGAGGTTTAGGCAGTTATGTTTCTCTTTGTAATATATGCATTGTTTGACCATATTAAATACAATTGGTAGCCAAGAGGAAATGACATACTAATATATGTGTTAGATTTGCAGTCTAGAGGTCTTGTTAGTAAATATCAGTCCCCCCTCAACCGTTTTTTTTCTTCTTCTTTTTTTGAGACAGGGTGTTGCTCTTTCACCAAGGCAGGAGTAGAGTTGAATGATCATGGCTCACTGTAGTCTTAACCTCTTGTGCTCAAGCGATCCTCCCACCTCAGCCTCCCGAATAGCTGCGATTACAGGTGCATGCCGCCACACCCAGCAATTTTTTTAAAATATACTTTTTTATACAGACTGGGTTTTGCCATGTTGCCCAGGCTGGTCTCCAACTCCGGGGCTCAAGCAATTCGCCTGCTTCATCCTCCCAACGTGCTGGAATTACAAGCATGAACCACATTGCCCGGCCCTGTTTCTTTCTTATCATTACTTTCTTTGTGTCCTCGCACTAAATCTTCTAGGGCAAAGTATGATTTTTATCCACAGTGGATTTTATTTTTTTAAATGTTAAGCAGCGGGGTGTTGTGCCCGAGCTGGTGCTGTCCTCCATCGCCACACTTGTGCACGCTTGTCTGATGCACGGTTTATCCTCGGGCCTACTCCTTGGAGTTACAGTGAACCAGAATATCATTTTCACTTTCTCTTTGAAAAGTTTGGCACTTTTCTGGAATGCCCCGTAAGATACTGGCATAAGAATTGATTCAGGCAGAGTGTACAGCTGGATTAAACCCGACTGAATCCCATCTTCAGTTTTGCTGTTTTTATTTTCAAGTGATTCTTCAGAATACGAGATTACCGTATGATTAAAGAACAGCTATAAAAATGCAGTGTGACTTGTATAACATAAATATATCGTTAACAGTAATTAAGAAATTAAGTCAGTCTAATTAAGCACAGAGGAAGACATTGTGTTTATTAATTGATTTAAAGATCTAAAGAGCAATTCTGCCTCTGTTAATTTGCCACCAAAGCGATCTGGCATAAACTTGTTCTATAGGAGTAAGTAGTTCAATTTGGTGTTTTAAAGTTTGCAACACTTTATGGAATATAGTTTCTCTTGCTTTTTTGTTATTTTAAGTATTCTTTAGTTCACGGTAATGTAGCAGTGTTTTAAAATATGCTAATATGCTTCTGTTATTGCAATTTTATTCTCCCTTTTCCCCCACTGGGAAATACAGTGTATTAGAAAGGGTTTATTCTTTCATGTTCTTCTCTGCTTAAAAAAAAATGAGGGAGAAGGGAGACCGAAATAGATACTTAAGAAAGTTCTTTGAGGTGATATGCTAAACTTTCAGGCTACCTTTTCCATGAGTGCTAAGTTGAAGTTATAATGTTTTGGCTGCATGCCATTTATATAAAATTGACTATATTTTATACCCCAAAGACACACTGTACAGCTGTGTTATTGCCCCTGCCTCTGCAGATATCTTCTTTAAGAGGAAGTTTATTATGTCATTTTAGCTTTCCCAGAAGTGCAAAGATTACTAAGACTTCGCTTAGTTTTCTATATATGCATATATATGCCATATATTTGCTATTACTGCACATACATGCTATTGTGCAATTATTAATTATTAAATGGTATTAACTGACATTTTAAGGAATGACTGGTCCACCCGATTGTAGCTGCCTGATGATTTTATTCATTGATTACAGGTTTGTGTTTGATGGGGGCAGACAAAGGTCTTTAAAAGCTTAACATAAAATTCATTTGTATCTTGGAGATCTCAGTTTCTGTGTTCCCAAGTGCTTCATAGCTTCTCATCTAGAGATGGTAACAAAGCAAAGACCATTGATTAAAAACAAAAATAATGTGGCAGAGGATTGGCTAAGAAAGAAACTGCCTGAAAACCAGATTTTAGGGTTTTTCCAGAGTATACACATTAAAACGTTTCCTCCAAATGTGGGAGGAACAAAAAAAGGACTGTTCAGTAGAAGTTCAAAATCTGTAAATTTGAGATGAAGTGTCTAAGCAAACCTTTCATTATTCCTGGTTCTAGGTTTGGAACACACATTGCATTTTTGTTCTCATTCTGCTGGACTGGCTTAATTTTGTTATATCTGGGTCTTTTGGCTAATAAGAGATGGGCATTTATCTGATAACATCCGTCTAATCTTCAGCTGAGCTTTGTGCTGATTAATTTTTAGCCAGCATGCTTTCTTCTTGATGTTCAAAGTGATTTATATGTCTCACACATCTCCTATGGTTTATGAACTTAGCTCTGACCCAGTAGCATGTGATACCTATTTTCTTATAAAATGAACCTGAGTGCTCTCTTCGGCAGCACATATACTCAAATTGGAATGATACAGAGAAGATTAGCATGGCCCCTGCACAAGGATGACTTGCAAATTTGTGAAGCGTTCCATATTTTTTTTTTGAGATGGAGTTTCGCTCTTGTTACCCAGGCTGGAGTGCAATGGTGCGATCTCGGCTCACCGCAACCTCCGCCTCCTGGGTTTAGGCAATTCTCCTGCCTCAGCCTCCTGAGTAGCTGGGACTACAGGCACGCGCCACCATGCCCAGCTAATTTTTTTTTGTATTTTTATTAGAGACGGGGTATCACCATGTTGACCAGGATGGTCTTGATCTCTTGACCTTGTTATCCACCCGCTTCGGCCTCCCAAAGTGCGTTCCATATTTTTAAAGAATTATAAATCGATATATTATAAAGACACATGCACACGTATGTTCATTGTGTCACTATTTACAATAGCAAAGATTTGGAACCAACCCGAATGCCCATCAAAGATAGACTGGATAAAGAAAATATGGCACATATTCACCATGGAATACTATGCAGCTATAAAAAAGGATGAGTTCATGTCCTTTGCAGGGACATGGATAAATCTGGAAACCATCATTCTCAAGCAAACTGACACAAGAGCAGAAAACTAAACACCACATGTTCTCACTCGTGGGTGTTGAACAATGAGAACACGTAGACCCAGGGAGGGGAACATCACACACTGGGGTCTGCTGGGGGTTGGGGGGCTAGGGGAAGAATAGCAGGGGGTGGGGAGACTGGGAAGGGATAACATTAGGAGAAATACCTAAGGTAGGTGATGGGGGGATGGAGGCAGCAAACCACCATAGCATGTGTATACCTATGTAACAGTCCTGCAAGATCTGTACATGTACCCCAGAACTTAAAGTAAAATTAAAAAAAAGTGAATCTGAGTTTCAAACTTGGTGGTAAATCCTTAGGCAAAGTTTTAAAACTTGAATTGGCTATGCCCCAAATGTTGAGGAAGTTGCATGACAGTAGAAGATCAGGACTCTGAGGAAGGAATTGAAGAACTAGGAGTAGTGTTGATATTAGAGATGAATGTTCTGACTGCAAACCTCAATAGATTTTCACCTGATGGACCAGTTCCCTTCACACCCCAGATCACTCCTTGTTCCTGTGTGATCACACGTAGTGTTAATCTTTGCAGCACATGGTTTGGGAAGTGTAGGCTTTTGATGTGCAGTTCATAGCCTTGTCAGCTTCACGTAATGACTAAAATGAACAGTGCCACATCTGCCTTTCCATGCCTTACCTTCCGGTTCTTGCCCTCCTCAAGAACCAGGTGCTTGTGCACATAGGTCTTATGGTTATGTATCAGAAAATGTGGGAGATGGTGATGCCACCCACCCTGGAAATTCACTATTTTAGTAACGTCAGTAAATACTTACCTTCCCAGAGGGATTGCAAAAGCTGAGGACAGAGTATACTCCTGGAGCTGATCTGACCACAGAGCTCCCCAGTTACCTGTATCTTTCTGAAGGACTCAATTTAATCTTGACCTGGCATTTTGGGGTAGAGAGGTGGTGATGGTAGTAATAGTCATAGCAGAAGTGGCAGAATAGTGGTAATAATAATAATAATAATAATAATAATAATGATGAACACTCAGCAGACATTTCCTAAGTGCAATCACTGTTCTAAGCCTTTTTTTTTTCCTGAGGCAGAGTCTCATTCTGTTACCCAGGCTGGAGTGCAGCGGCATGATCACCGCTCACTGCAATCTCAAACTCGTGGTCTTAGTTAACCTCCCACCTTGGCTTCCCAAAATGCTGGGATTACAGGCATGAGCCACCATGCCTGGCCTGTTCTAAGCCTTTTACTTAGTCCTCACAACAACCTTAAGTGTTCGATTTTCTTTATTATCTCCATTTTACAGCTGAGGAAGCTATCCAAGAAAGTTAGGTTGACCCAAGTCAGAGCAACTAGTAAGTAGCAGTGAGTGTTGTGCATTAGAGAGTGCTGTGGAGGGGGAAAAACTGAAAATATAATCCAGTATTACAAAACTGTAAGGAAAACATATAATCCAATACATTTCAGATTATACTCTATCCAATATAATCCAGTATTTATTATTGAGATATTGACATCTGTGCTGCTCTTCCTTTCAAAGATGCTCTGTTGACCTACTGTCAACAAGCAAGGAAAGCCGTTTATGTCCTTTCTCTACTTAGGTTGGGGTGAACTTGTGCTCTGCCTTCTCAGTCACTCTGCTCATGACCAGTGGCAAGAACCTGGAGACCGATGGCAGTATATAGAGGTTACGCATGGTCCATAAATGAGACCAGTAGGGACCAGTCAGCATGGAGAATAGCCCTCTGCATTGAATACTGTATTTTGACTACTTAAGCTACTCTTGGTATTTTAGAGACTTTTTAAGGCTAAAATAATAAAACCACTAAAGCTAGGAACTTGGACTTTCTGATTGTTTAGCTTTAATTTGGCCTGTCTGAGTGTCTTCTTTACTTCTGCCCACTATGACTTCCTGCTAGTAATCAAAGCTGTGGTTATTTTGTCAGTCTTGAAGGTTTTCTTAAGCTTAATGGATAACCAAGATTATGAGACATGTATTTTTTTAAAGACATAAATGTGCATTTGAAAATATTGAGCAAACAACTTCTACCCAGTTTGGCTAAAATTTAAACCTGTGATGAATAAGTTTGGAACTTTTAGCAATATAGAACAATACAGCCCAGATAGATTAAGGAGCTAACTTAAAAGAAACCAAACAATAAAACTTCTGATCTGTGAATGGGTAAGCACTTTCTCTTCCCAAAATCAATAGAGGAAATCACAAAAGGAAAAAGTCAATCGATTTAAATTTTTTAGGTAGGAGTGTAGAAGCTTTAAGTATAAAAATGTTAATTGAAGGATTATTTATTACCATGAAAAGTTGCAAATAATAAAAACATAGAGTAGCAGAAGAAAATTGCATGATGGACCATTACAATTTTATTTATGGAAAATTGTAATAGGAGGAAATGGTGATGACAGATCTTTAAGTTAAAATCCTGGATATTAAACTATCTATACATCACACATCTGAATGTGTTTAAAATAGACCTCTCTATGTGTGTGTGTTCTGCTTACAGAGACAACAGAAAGGGTGATCACCTTAAGTTAACAGGGATTTGGGGGTTAGTTTGAAGGTGGGATAAATCTGATGATTTATATTTTCTTCTTACACACTTTTCTACATATTGATATTTTTAAACATGATTACTTTATATCATTTATAAAAGGGAAAAACTATTCATGGAGAAAAGAATGAGAATATACCAACATTTAATAGTTGAAATAGACTAACATTACTCTTAATCTATTGAAGGTAATAGCTCTAAGACTGATTTTAATTTTCTCAAATTTTTGCATATTTAGGGTTTTCTTAAATAAGAATTATTTTTCTAATAAAAGTTAAAATCAATTAAAAGTGACCGGTTAGAGTTGAGGTGAAATGTGACAGGTTAGAGTTGAGGCGAGATGAAATTTTATAAAGGACAGGATCATTTCACTTTGGAGAACAATTATGTTCTGCCCTTATACATCATGTTAGGAAACACACCTTTTTGACTTTTCTGTGTCAGGCTTATAATTTTAGTTAGGTTTTATAGTTAATTAAATTATAAAGTTGATAGTTTAGTCAATAAAGGATATGGAAGAAGTTCACTGAAACACATGAAACATCAGTCCGGGAAAGATTCTTTGAGGGATTTTCAATCTATCCAGATGTCCGGATACGAATTCTTTGGTCTAAACGCAGTTGGTGGTGTGTTGAAAGAGACACGTCAGCATACCAAGGCAGTCCTTAGTAGGGACGATTTCACCGGAATGCTGAAGACAGAAGAAAACCATAGAGTAGCTGACTTCATTCTTCCCCCTCCTCATTTGATAGATCAAGTCACTGAAGCCCAAAATGCTTGTGTCCTCAAGGCTACAAAGTTGTAGTAGATTCGAATGGAGGCTTTTGGGGTCCTTTGACTCCCCCTTTGCTACTCTTTATAATATTCTGCTCATTTTCACACACTTTAGTAATGAGGAATGAAACTATATGTCCATTTATCTTAGGTTGGTAAAAAGAAAAAGCGAACGCATTTGGCACTTACTTAATGATTGAGAAAGAGGTGGTAGGCTGATAACGCCTCCTGAGGAAGACCTACCCACTTCACCAGCATGCTCATTATTCTCACCATTGTTACTGGAACGTTTTGTTCTTAGGTACAAGCCCACTTTACACACATCTGGTTTCTGTGTTTGCTCTGGAAGACATGAGCCACCTGGAGTGACCAGAGAACACTTGATACTGAGCCCTGAGAGTACTTTTTTAACAGCTTTATTGATATTGTATAATTTACAGATCATAAAGTTAAGCCCTTTGAACTATATAATTCATTGGTTTTTCAGATATCTACAGAGTTGTGTGACCATAACTATCGTCCATTTTTGAACATTTTCATCACTCCAAAAAGAAACTTTGTACCCATCCTCCCTACCTCCCTCTTTTCCTCGCCTAGATCCAGGCACCTATTACTCTACTTTCTTCCTTTCTCTTCCTCTCTTCCCCCTCCCTTCCCCACCCCTCCCCTCCCCTCCCCTCCCCTCCCCACCCCTCCCCTCCCCTCCCCTCCCCTCCCCTCCCCTCCCCACCCCTCCCCACCCCTCCCCTCCCCTCCCCTCCCCACCCCTCCCGTCCCCTCCCCTCCCCTCCCCTCCCCTCTCTTTTCTTTCCCCATTTTGAACATCTCATCTGAGTGGAATCATACAATATGCAAGAATCCTGAACATTTTGATTTGATTTTCAAAGACCACGTAGGCAAACATGACCTGGTTACTCTGCAGGCCTCGTCTTCCCGGCAGTGTGCTGAGTACGAGATGAAAACCAAATGAACTCTGTCAGTGCTGTCAATTATTTTATTAGATTAAATGACTTGTTTTTGGCCTCTGGAGTGTCTAACTCTTCATCTTTTCAAAGTTAAATAAAAGTACATACTCATTAATATGAGTCTGTTGTAGGCCATGTTGCAAAATTTCTGGGTGAGACCATTGCTTATTAGCTCTGACCTTGAGCAAATTACTTGACTTCTCTAAGACTCAACTTCCTTATCTATAAAATGCGGATAATAATATTACTTATCTTAGAGGGTTCTTGCAAGAATTAAATGAAATAATGTATAGAAAAAGCTTATAATACCCAATAGATTATAAGTGTTAAATGAATATTAGCAATTATTATGTGTCACTGAAAATAAACTGTAGACCAGGTGCGGTAGCTCATGCCTGTAATCTCAGCACTTTGGGAGCCTAGGCAAGAGGATCACTTGCGCCCAGGACTTTCAGTCCTTCCTGGGCAACACAGAGAAACTCCGTCTCTACTAAAAACATAAATAAAATTAGCTGGATGTGGTGGCATGTGACTATCGTCCCAGCTACTTGGGAGGCTGAGGTGGCAGGGTTGCTTGAACCTAGGAACTCAAGGCTACAGTGAGCTTTGATCACTCATTTTAGTAATGGGAAATGAAATTATATTTCCATTTCTCCTAGGTACGTAAAAACTAATGCCGTTCAGCACTTACCTAATGATGTTTGAGAAGAGGTGTTAGGCTGATTACTGCTTGCTAGGAAGACCTGTCAACTTCATCAGCATAGAGACAGTGAGACTCTATCTCAAAAAAAAAAAAAAAAAAAAAGGAAAAAGAAATAGAATAAGCTGTAGGATGTTATTTTATTCTATTTTTATGACTTTATGCTATACTAATTATTTGAATTGGTTTGCAAGAATCTTCGCACAACATTAAACATATGCATATTCATACAAGAATAAAACATTAAAATCAGGGATCAGGAATAATTGTGTTAGTAGAAAGATAATATCAGAGGAAATAATAATAGTAATGATAGCCAACATGTATATAGCAGGTTCTCTTTTCTTTTCTCTCCCTTCCCCCTTCCCTCTCCTCTCCTCTCTTCTGTTTTAGAGACAGAGTATTGCTCTGTTGCCCAGGCTGGAGTGCAGTAGTGTCATCAAACTTCACCACAGCCTTGACCTCCTGGGCTCTAACTGTTCTCCTACCTCAGCCTCTCAAGTAGCTAGGACTCAGGTGTGAGCCACCATGCCTGGTCTATAGCAGGTTTTTAATAAACCTTTCTTTCAGTGTCTTTCCTTGTGAGTTGAGGGAATAATGCCAAATCATAAATGAGCAGAGACAACCAATGAGAGTCCCAGGCTGGGAAGAACCTTCGATGGTTTCTAGTTTACACTCACACTGGTGCATGAGACTTTGCCATAGATGACAATTTGGTGTGGTATGGTGATGGAACTCAGAGTGTGAGAGTTCCGAAGTGGTTTTCAAGATTCCCGTCCAGGGAGCTATACCAGCGGCAACCTCCCCAATGCCCAGATGTCAAGTAGCTCCTCCTCTGGGTTCCCACTACAGTTTTGTTCACACGCGAGAATTCACTGTGTCCTCCCCTGGCCTGTGAGCCCCTGAGGGAGAGCTTTGTTTATCTTTCCATTCTAAACCCCATCCTAGCCCCTGACACTTAGTAACTTCTCAATACAGTGGAAGAGAGAAGTGGATCTTACTTCATGTGGACACCTAACTATATCTGGTTTTAGAGAGGTTGCAACTGTAAGAAATGTTTTTGGATATGAAATGTGTAGGCAACCCTTGATTAACTGAGGGCTGAAGAAGATAACCGAAAAGCCTGTGGCTTCTCCTAGACCAAAAGTAGCATCACCTAGAGAATAAGAATGTGAAGACTTTTCACTTGGTTACTGCACCCTTCATTTTTACTTGGTAAGTGTCCACTAACATCCTGATGTAAGTCAGGTGATTGTCTGTTGGACAGGGTTGATACCCACCACCTTTGCTCAGAGAAATGCAGATAACATTGGCCTATATCTAACATATGGTTGAATGACAAAGTTCACAGTAAACTTGATACTGGGTGTTCAAATGAAGGCTGATAAGAAGATACAGTCCAAAGTTATGTTTCTGTTTTAATCAGAGACCTTTGCAGTTTTCATGGACTATGTATAGAGATTGTTTCTTAATGTGTGGTTAGGGGGTTAATTTAAGAAAAAGCAGCCAGGCGCGGTGGCTCACACCTGTAATCCCAGCACTTTGGGAGGCTGAGGCAGGCAGATCACCTGAGGTCAGGACCAACATGGAGAAACCCTGTCTCTACTAAAAATACAAAAAAATTATCCGGGCATGGTGGTTGGTGCCTGTAATCCCAGCTACTTGGGAGGATGAGGCAGGAGAATTGCTTGAACCTGGGAGGTGAAGGTTGCAGTGAGCCAAGGTCATGCTGTTGCACTCCAGCCTGGGCAACAGGAGCGAAACTCCATCTCACGCACACACACACAAAGAAGAAGTGTGTTAACTGTGGAAACAAAGGGGCTGGCCTATATCTAAAGGAAAGAAAATGGATCTCACTCAGGGTTTGTTGTGATTGATAAAAACTGGTCCACAACTTAAATGGATTAATTATGGGTCCAACTGGAACATTCTACACAGAATGAGCCCAGGTGCTGGTTGTTTTGTCTGGGAGTCTCAGGACTTACCACGTGCCTACTCTGAGCACTAGACTTAATACTTTCCCACTCTGTAAATCCTAGGAAGCATGGCTTCTTGACACCTGGGTTTGAATTTGCCAGGCTTCTCCATCCGACTTGAGTCTGCCTCCCTTGTGCATGGTTACAGCACCAGACACCCCAGTGAAACCATCTTCTTTTTGCCTTTTGCTGGTTTTGCCCTGGTGGAGGTCTGGCCTAGGTGTGAAGGAGGAAGAGGCTGGTGTGGAATTCTGAAGTTGAGGTAGATGCCAGGGTGCATTTTCTGAGACCAAGAAGGAGGCTCCTCTGGAAAGCGCTGGCTCTTGGGAACTCGGGCTGATGAGCATCTCCCTTTTTTAGGAAGCTCTGCATTTTCAAAGGCCTTTTAACTGTTGGATGGCTTGATACATTAGAAAGTTAGTAACTTGTCATGGTCTGTAGAAGGGGGATCCAGACCCTGCTTTGCCTGACTATAAGTGTGTTCCTACCCCTTGCTCTGGTCCTTCCCAAGTAGCCCTCCTGTGAAATTGGCTGATCCAAAATTCCCAGGGCTTTCTCACAAGAATAGCTGCTAGTCCAGGCAACTGCCAGCCTATACATGTATGTGTGTGTTTAAACTTAAATGAGGATGTATACATTTATCTTATTCAATTTTGTTTAGCAAGAAACAACTTTGTGTATGTCCCTTTTCCCATATTTTTACAGTGTGATTAGCAGGTCAAAAAGTATAGATGCTTTTGTTGCTCTTCAAACATCCTACTAAATTTTGCCTGAGAACGGTGTCTCCATTAATAATGTCACCAGCAAGAGGTTGGTTTAGCACAATAGTGACTAGTTTTTAATATAATCCATTGCCAGTCTCATTTGGGCTGGGAACTTGGGTCTCTTGTGGAAATTTATGCATTTGATTCTCTCCTGGAGTTCCTCAAGTCCCCATTAAGCCGGCATCACTGAGGCTGACTCAGGCTGGTGAGTTACCCTGCCAGTGCTCCCTTGGCAATTAACAAGTGCCTCCAGGTTGCAGTGGCCTCTGGATTCCGCCTTGAGCCAGACCCTTTGGTGCTGCACTGCCCCAGACGTTGCTCTGCTTGCCTCTCATCCTCTGACTGTCAGCATGCTCACATCTTTCCTTTTCCTTCATTGTAAAATCCTGAGTTATTTTAGGCAGTTTATAGAAAAATCTCTGAAACTAGAGGATGTCTCATGACAGTGGCAGAGTAAGAGTGTTGAGAATTAAAAGCTATTCTTTTTATAGAACCACGGTGGTTGAAGGAGGGATGTTTTGCAAACTTTTTAATACCTGGATGACTAATTAGCAAGAAATCCCTTCTAATTGTTCTCGTTATCACTAGATGAAGGCAGGGAAAGTGACAGCAGAAAGTGTGAAGAATGTATAATTGAAGGCATTAAGGAAAAGAACCCACCTAGTAGATTTTAAATCACAAAAAGGATGAAACTCAATACTGTGTCATTCTCTTAGTTCTAGGAAGTATAGATTTGTAAATCATGTAATTTTAAAAATTAAATGTAATTTATTTTTAAAATGAGAATAAAGAAAAAAGTTAAATACAGATCTTGGCTTCTACTGAAACCCCTTTGATTATTTGCATGACTTGTATAGGTGGAGTTATCAGGGTTTGAGAACGCTATTGGGTAAGAAGTATTGAGCAAAATGACCTCCATCAGATGCTTCCTAATCCTGACTCACAGTCCAGCATCACTCAAATCTCTCGTGAGAGGACAGCTACTATCCTGAATCTCTGAGCCCAAAATGCAGGCCACCTTCTGCCTGAATAAGGCATGCCACTTAAAACCATAAACCTTACTGAAAAAACTCATTTAGATCCATTTTAAATTCATTTGTTAGCTTTAGTGTTGCATACGTGCTAAACAAAATTGTGTTAATATTTAAAAGGAAAAAGTGACCTTGACAAGAAGCAGCTTCTGGCTTGTGAAGGAAGGTGGTCCTATCAATCCACAGGGCAGCTCTGCTATGCTTGATGAGTGATTCAGTATATGCCAAAGTCTCAATGTATTTTTATTGGCTACATGATACATGCTTCTAAAGACAGGTTTGGAAATTTCAGAGGCGAGTAGAGCGCTAGATACACTGCCTATAGGTTCAGTTATTGCTTCTGTCATTTTCTCTGGGGATCTTCATAGGTCCTCTATAAATATCATATGCCACTATCCAGGAGAAGGAAGGTCCTGGGGCAGCCAGAGCCAGTTGGTTTTGTCCTCTCTGGGCACAACACTTCTGTCATCTTTTCCTTCTTGGACATTCCTTCCTCCTGTCATGAAGGAAGTGTATTACTTTGGCACTAGCCTAAATCAGAGTTTCAGAAGCTGATCTGCACATGGCTCTCTTGGATGTCGTGTTAAAATGCAGATTCTGTTTCTGGAATATGACCAAGGTTCTGCATTTCCAACAAGCTCCTGGGTGATGGCTCTGCGGCTAGTCCATGGACCACACTCTCAGTAGCCAGGCTCTCTGGGTTTCTATTGTCAACAGTCCCAGAGAGACAGATGGTGGGGAAAGGTGAGCAATAAAACAGACATTAAATGGAGGAGCAACATTTGTTCATTGATTGCTGTGATTACTTTGGCCAGTGTTCAGTTACGTTCAAAGAGGCAGCAGTGCACATTGATTAAGAACTTGGGCCGTGCAGTCATCTTTCTGCCATCCACCAGCTGAGTCATGTGAACACAAGACCAGCCTCAATAAACCTCAGTTGCTGAAGTTGTGACACACAAATAATATAAAAATTTACTTTATAGGGTTATTGTGATGATTAAGTAATATAATGCGTATGCTGAATGTGTGCTTGCTAACTACTATTAGCCGTGAGTGTAGTGATCCAGGAAGCATTTATTGAACATGCCTGGCATATTAAGGTAGGGACGGAAAGATTAAAAGCCAGCTCTTTAATTTCAGAGATTTAATTGGTTTATTTGGAAGTTCCAGAGTTGAGGTAAGATCCAAAACTTTTGATTCCAGGGCCAGTGCCCTTTCTGTCTGTATGCTCATTGGCTATTTCTTATATTGGGTAGATATACAAAAACAAAGCTGGTTTCAGACCAGCTTTAATTAGGTAAAACCCACGTGCTGATTTTTAAGGTCAGGTGATTTAACATTTGGTGCCTGTGTTTGAGTGAGGTATTTCTGAGGATGGGAGTTAAAGGCAGGTTTTTGTTTTGTTTTATTTTTTATCAGCCAATTTCTTGGGCAACTAGAACTGAATGATATCCAAGGCAGGTATAATCAATTTTTATTCTGGCGGAGCAAATTCTGAGCATATACTTGCATTCCACTTTTGGCATCTATCTTTTTTTTTTTTGAGACGGAGTTTCGCTCTTGTTACCCTGGCTGGAGTGCAATGGCACGATCTCAGCTCACCACAACCTCCGTCTTCTGGGTTCAAGCAATTCTCTTGCCTCAGCTTCCCGAGTAGCTGGGACTACAGGCACGCACCACCATGCCCAGCTAATTTTTGTATTTTTAGTAGAGATGGGGTTTCACCTTGTTGACCAGGATGGTCTCGATCTCTTGACCTTGTGATCCACCCGCCTCGGCCTCCCAAAGTGCTGGGATTATAGGCGTGAGCCACTGCGCCCAGCCGGCATCTATCTTTTAAAGTGATTTCAAAAGGACTCTGTTTTTATGTGCGCTAACTTGTTTTTCTAATAGAGACTGAAAAATTTTCACCCTGCGTCCTTTGCAACAATTGCCTGTCATGAGTGCATGTGTGCCTTTGAGGAGCTAGGTATTCCTGCTTTGTGTCCATGTTTTGTACATTTCTGTGGAACCCTGTCTTAAAAAAGGAAATGACCACTGACCCAGAATTTCTCTTTTGCTTCATTGAATTGTTTTTTCTAGTTATTGAGCCTTGCACTTTTTCTGAACTTATAATAGTTTTCTTTGTGATATGTACTTTTGTAGTTTTTGAAAGGCAATAATTCCCAGTATAATTTTTGTGTTTGTGAAAATATAATTATCTCACTGAGCAGAGTCTTCGGAAGGTAACAGTGGAATTAAGGTAATATTCAATATGGATGTTGACAGATTGCTTTCTTTAAGTTGTCTCGACAACATCTTTTCCCCTTTTTATTTTAGATATGAGCAATTTGTCTATTTTTGTTATAAGAAATATAAAAATGATTTTTGCCCCTGGTTTTTCTGCTGTGGGATCAACGAGAATTACTTCCTCTTTCTTTGGATATTGATTGATTTTTACAACTCTGCTTATTATTCCTATGCCATTGCTGATTTTAACAAATCTTTTTTGGGATATAATTTATAAACCATGAAATTCACCCATTTAAAGTGAACAATTCAAGGTTTTAGTATATTGATAGAATTCTCTATGCAGATTTTTGCTAGCACGTTTTTTTCTTTCTTTTTCCACTGTGTATGCTTAAGTTTCTCTGTATTAACATTTCTTTAATGAATTTTGCCACTGCTTATAGTTTTGGGCAGATGTAAGTACCGTAACAATGACTTAAAAGCTGCTAACTTAAAATGCATCCTGATTACATCGTATGTTTTTATTCACTTTACATTATTGCCATTTTAGTGGTGAATCAATAATCTATCAACTATGCCCATGTGTTCTTAAGCCTGGCATGTTCTTCATTACCCCTTCCATCAACCTTACTGTTGACACCCATCCGGTTTACCTTGTTCACCTTAAATATTGCATTGTTTCTTAAATGTGACAGACAGAATTCTGGTGGTCTCATTAAGGGACTTTACACAGCTGAAACTTATCTGGAAATAATTGTTCACTGTAGCAACTTTATAAAGAGAGCTGGTTTTCTGTTTAGCAGAGTATCTTTTTATATTTGTGAAAGGATACCATAGCTTAGCTGGGTAATTAAAAAACAACCAAATAAAAGTGATGTTACTTATCCTACAAGGTCATATTTGGGGTAGCCCAAACTTATTTTTACTAAAGACTTTTAAGCTCTAGGACCACAGCATCAAAACCCCTCTAGGGGAAGGGCTGCTGAGATAAAGTCTAAATGCCTTAACATCACCTCCCTTGTACTCTGTGTCCAGGTACACTGCACCTTTTTCATTTCTTCAAACCTGTTGTGGTTATGGAGATAAAACATGGTGGTCAGATGGGAGAGGTATTTAGAATTTGGCTGGGTTTATTAACTGATTGCATAGAAAGATTTAAGAAAGATAATTGCTAGGGATGAGTTCCAGGATTCTGGTTTCTGCAGCTGGGTAGATGACGTTTCCAGTTCTTTCCAGGAGAAAACATAGGAAAAGGGAATGTTTCGTGGTTAAAAGATGTTGGATTCTGTTTTGAGCTTATTGAGATGCTCTATGGGATTACACAGTGGGGAAGTCCCTAGGCAGTTGGATAGATAGGTCTGAAGATCAGGGCAAGGAACACAGTTGGAAATGGTTACTGAGGGCCCAGCAGGTGCTAGTGACAGAGAGATGGCCTCTCTCTTCCGGGAGCTCCCAGTCTTCTAGGGGTGACAGAGCCAAGGGGAAAGGAATGTACTCAGTAGAAGGGGAAAGGAATGTACTCAGTAGTCGGATCCTTGAGGAAAGGAAACATCAGCATGTATTTTAACCATTAGAGTGGATGAGATCACCTGAGAGGTGTGTACAGTGAGAAAGAATAATCCCAGGACCCTGAACAATATTAGCATGTAAGTTTTGAGCATAAGAAGAACAGCATCAGAGAAAACTCCATCTCAGTTGCCAGAGAGGGAGGAGGAAAACTAGAGGAGTTCAGTGACCCCAAGAAGAACACAGTCAAGGGTTGTGCCAGAGAAAGATTGAGATAAGAATGGGGAAGTGTCCTTTAGATTCTGAAATATGCAGGTGGTTATGAACTTCGGAGACAGATGTTTGGTGCAGTGTGGAAATGGAGGCCAGTGGCAGCAAGTTAAAGAGGGAGGAGAGATGAACTAGAAGGAGCAAGTAGACAACTTCCTTAGGAAGTTGACTTTGAAAAGGGGGTGAGAGACGTAGGTGGAAAGCCCCATAAATGCCGGTCTGTGTAGCTGAGTGCTTTTTCTCCAGCTTGAGGTAAGTGCTAAGGAGGCAGATAATTGATGTGGCCCAGGACTGAAGTTTTCCACATGACTGCAAAAGAAGGACACACAAGCAGAGAGTTTTGGGCAAGCGAAGAGTTAGAGATGAGCTACATGCTCTCAGCAGGATGAACCGGGGTGTGAGGTCTAGAAGGAGCTGGTGGCGAGTTAACACCTTGTCAGAGAGACAGTAGTAGCTGAGTCTTAAGGGTGACCTTGGATCAGAGTCGCACGCACAGCTGTCCCACCAGATAGGATGGAAATTTTTTTAATAATGAGTGAGTCACAAGGCAAATTTCTGGTCGTTCTGTTGTAAGCCCTACCTTTGAGATGTTTTGCCGGCTTGGAAGAAGGATATAATACCGCTAATATTTATGTTCATCCATCACACTGGAGGAAAATGGAAGTGTGATCGCTATTGTTCTGGTTGTATTATTTCCTTTCCTAGCTTTACTTTTTTTTGGTTAAAATTAACCAGAATTGATTTATCTTCAATTCTAATAAGGAGTTTGGTTAGACACAAGGTGAGAAGACTGGTTTCCAGACATGAGATTTTGGTGAGGAGAATTTATGGAGGTTGTACACACCTGAATATGAAGGCAGTGACTTATAGGAAAAGGAAAAAGCAGGGAACATGAAGTTGAGAGGTCAGGACTGAGTCTCAGACCAACAGTTTCACAGTATGACCTTAATCGTTTTGAGTTATTGCTTCTTCAATGAAAAGAAGGTTAAGAATAATAGTTTTCCCTGTAGGATTATTAGGAGAATTAAGATGGATGTGTATGGAATGCTTTGTCATCCAGAAAGTGTTATGCACATACTCTCTATGCTGCCCAAACTGTGAGCAGTTCTAAGTCTTCTTCATATTCATTCATTCCCACTTGATTCATTCAGAAACTGACAGAGAACCCAAGAGACACCAGTGACTCAGGATTTAGAGACAGCCTCTCCCTTCAGAAAACTCGGTCTTCCAGAGGAGTCAGAGGCCAAGTGGAAAGGAAGGTGCTCAATGGACTCACTTGGATGCCATAGAAACACTGAGAGCAAAGGCTTCTAAACCAGACCGGGCTATCGGTGGGGGGGGCTTGCTGGAGGAGATGTTACCTGATATGAGGAGTCCCAAGGGATGATAGGAATCAATCAGGCAAAGAAGGGGTTGGAGGAAGGCAAAGCTGCAGAGGGAGCAGCATATTGCAAGGCTGAGGCTGCAGAGTGAGGAGCATGTTTGGTTCAGTCCAGCTGAGCAGGGAAACCTAATACAAAAACTGCGACTATGAGTCACAGCAAGAGAGAAGCGACAGAAGGGACATATGTGTAATTGAGATACTTGAGAATGTCTTAAGTGGTAATAGGGGAAAGCCACAGGATCAGGAGAAGTTGATAAGGGAGTTTATTGGTGAAGTAATGAGAGGAGGCTGGAAACAAGCAAAGGTGGGATGCAGGAGAGGCAGAGGAGGGGTTCTCTTCCAATGTTTTGGTGGGAAAGGAGTCAAAATCACAAATAAGGTGAGGGACATCGAGAGATTCTGTCCTTAAAGCTTCCCTTGTCATGTAAAGTGAAATGCATGAGGTTATTTTATGTTTCAGTGCCAAGCATGGTGCTCAGCACATAGTAGGTGTTCAATAAATACCCATTGAGTGAACTACTGTCATCCTGAGAAGCTGCTTAAGAAGCCCTGCAAAGCAGCTGGACTGGAAAGCAAGGTGGCTTATCCATCTGGCTGGTGCATACTGACTCTCTTTCCAGTTCATCAAAGTTTGGCAGCCTGCTTTTTAACTTGCCATTTCTTTCTTTTTTTTTTTTGAGATGGAGTTTCGCTCTTGTTACCCAGGCTGGAGTGCGATGGCGCGATCTCGGCTCGGCGCGATCTCGGCTCACCGCAACCTCCGCCTCCTGGGTTCAGGCAATTCTCCTCCCTCAGCCTCCTGAGTAGCTGGAATTACAGGCACGCGCCACCGTGCCCAGCTAATTTTTTGCATTTTTAGTAGAGACGGGGTTTCACCATGTTGACCAGGATGGTCTCGATCTGTTGACCTCGTGATCCACCCGCCTCGGCCTCCCAAAGTGCTGGGATTACAGGCTTGAGCCACCGCGCCCGGCCGCCATTTCTTGTTAGTATTGATGCAACCTGGTGCTTCTGACCTTGGGAATGTTGCAGGAGTCAGGTGTCCCAAGAATATCTCTGTTCCTTAGCACTATGCATAGGAGCAGCGGTTTCTTGAACAAAGATCAAACTAGTTCTTTCCCAGTGAGGCTGGCAGCCCGTCCACACCCACTGAGCTGAATCTGGCTGCAGCTCAGACAAAAGCAGTTAATCCTGTCTGTCTGGTTGTCTTTCTTACACATTTCGGACATGGTTCAAAGCTGCATTATAAGGAAAGAATCTGCCCCTGAAACAGACTTGTATGGGCAAGCAGGATGCAACAGACGTGTGAGTTCTCCTCTCACCAATCCTTTGTATGATTTTGAGCCTTTGTCTTCTCAGTGCATTGAAGAGTTTGGACCAAATGAATGCCTAGATCATCATGTGTGCCAGGTATTACAGACCAAGTTTTGTATCATCCATTGGTTTCTTCAGTCTAAAAATGGTATCCTCAGTTCTTATTCAGTGTCTGCCACCAAATATGTGCACCATACAGGTTTTGAATTGAATTGAATTGCATTAATTTCTGTTCTTTCTAAGACACATTACACACACATAGTAAAATACTGCCCACTGGTTATGTAATTCACTTCCCTCATTTAATTCATTTCTTCTCAACAAATACTAAAGCTATGAGAGAGATCAGATTTGACTTCTTTCAGAGATGGCAAGATCTTAAAGCCTCTGAAGTGTGGGGTAAGAAGAACTAGGAGGTGCAGGCAGGCTCAGTAAAAGGAGGCTGTGATCACAGATTAATGTTTGCCATGGAGAAGTAACTGGGAAGTCTGGGCACAAGTTTCATTTATTATCATTCTGCGTTCTCAAGGAGCTTACAGCTCAGCAAGAGGGAAAGAGCTGCAAATAGATAACTTTGGTTTAGCCAAAGAAAAGAAAAAGCCAGATTTGTATGACAGAGACCACAGAAATAAAAATGCACTGAGTCCCTTTTGTACTCCTTGCTGACTGCCTTCTTTTCCCTCCTCTCTTGCTAAAGGTTACCACACTTCTAAAGTTATTGTGCATCATTTCCTCAGTTAGTTTTTATGTCAGACATCTATACATATTTATCCATAGACAACATACAGGACTGTTCTGTTTTGAAATCCTAAACAAAAACTGTAAGCTGGCTTTTCCCCACCAAACTTCGATTTGACATTTATTCATGTTGATATATGTAGTTCTAATGCACTTATTTTCTCTGCTGTATAGCATTTCATTTAAAACATTCATTTACCTATTCTCTGATAGGTGGATATTTTCAGTTGCCTAATTTTCTTTATTGTGAATAATGTTTTAGTGCCCATTTGAATATATGTCTTCTTATACCATGGGGGTATATTTTAATGGACATACTTATGGGAAGAATTTCTGGGTAGTAGGTTCTATCATCTTCAAGTTTACTAGATATTGTGATATAGATATCATGAAATTACTTTCTAAAAGATTACTTTAATTCACACCCCTACTCGCAGTGTATGAGAGTTCCATTTCCTTATGCATACATTGTAATTGTAGACTTGCAAAAATTGTACCAATCCAATGAATGTAAAATGGTATCTCGTTTCAATATCACTTCCCTGATTACTGGACGGGTTGAGCATGTTTAAAGTTTTATTGACAATTTAGAATTGATCTCCTGTGGGTTGCCTGTATATCCTCCTGGCCCTTGTTCTTTGTATTTTTTATATTTCTCTTATGTATTTACACGAGTTCTTTAAACATACTAATGTCTTCTCCCAATCTGGGCTTCTTAAAAGATTGTTTTTTTGTGTGTGTAATTTTCCTGTTTGTTCAATGGACATTTTAAACTTTAGAGTAGTTGAATTTATAAGCTTTTCCTTTATGGTTTGTGCTTTTTATTCCTTCCCGACTCTAAGGTCTTTAGAATATTCTTCTATATTTAATTTCAAATGTTGAAATTTTTGTAGTTCATGTTTAGGTCTTTAATCCTAAAAATGCTTGTTGTTCACATTTGGGACTGTAATATGGAAACTTTGTTTTCAAGGTTTGGGGTAGAGAACTAATTTTATTTTATATTTCCCTGAATTGCCAATAGTCTCAGCATCATTCATTAAAATTTCATTTTTCTCTATTAGTTTTTTCATTCCAGTTTTGTCATATATCAAGGACTCATATTTGAATAGGTTTTGGGGGTCCTTACTTGGTTCAGTTCATCTATTTCTGTGCCAATAATGTACAATTTTATTTTTTCAGGTTTGTAATAATTATTGATCTATCTGATAGGGCAAGTCTTATCTACTTATTGGTTCTATGAGAGATTCTTGAGATTTTGAATTAGTAGATTTCCTTTGAGGAAAAACAACCTTTATTTACTCATTCAAATCCCTTGAGGAAAAACAGCCTGTATTTACTCATCAGTACGACGTTTATTGAGCTTTAGGATTTTATTTCAGTCTTATGGCCTCCATTTATTTCTAATGAGAAGTTCACAGTTATTAGTCTGCTTCTCCTGAACACAAGTTTTTTTTTCTCTGGCTGCTTTGAAAATTTTCTTTTTTCTTTAGATGACAGTAGCTTGACTTGAATGTACCTAATGACTTTAAGGTGTAATTTTCTTTGTATTTAATCCTTGCTTGGGATTCACTGAACTTCTTCAACCTGCAAATTTCTTTCTTTCACCAAATGTAATGATTTTTAAAATCATTATTTCTTCCAACATTTCTTTTTCTACCCCTTTTTTCTCTATCCTTCTGGGATTCAAATTGCATGCTTGTTAGATTTTTAAAATATTATCACAGACAATACTGAGGCTCTGTTCGTTTTTTAAAACTCTTTTCTCCCCGCTGTCTGTCCTTGAGACTGGATAACTTTTGTTGTTCTGTCTTCAGATTCACTGACCCTTTCTTCTGTCATTGCTATTCTGCTGTTAAGCCCATCCTGTGAAGTTTTCCTTTCTCTGGTGAGATTTTTCTACCTATTCGTTCACCAAAACCATATTTTGCTTTACATCTTTGAGCATTGTTATGATAGTTGCCTTAAATAATCCCTCTCAGCTGATTTCAACCTGTCGGGATTGGTGTCCATGGAGAGCCTCTGCTCTTCACAATGAGTCACATCTTTCTGTTTCTTCTATGTGTAATAGTTTGAGGTGACATCGTGACTGACATGTTGTAGAGACTCTGGATTCCATTATACTTCTTTCCAGAGCTGGGATTTCTTGCTTAGTTTAGTTTTACACCCATTTAACTTGCCTTGACTCGAACTCCAAACCCCATCTGTACTGTGGTGGGCAGCAGCAGAAATCACTGTTAAAGTCAATTTAGTACTACTAGCTGACTTGCTTCAAAACGTATCGACGCCTGCATAGTTCAAGCGTCAGCATATGCAAAATCTGGGGTTCTCTCCCCCTCTCTGGCTCTCTTTTTTCTAGGATTTCTAGCCTCACTTTTCAGCTGCTATGATTGTTGTGAAGTCTGTTCTTTGGTTCTTTAAGCCAGAAATCTATGGACTTTCTGTCCCCGTTTTAGTCGTTCAAATTGACATGATCTGGGACCAGCCCTTAGACAAAAACAATGCTGTTTCTTTTTTCCAAATGTAGATTTTCTTCCAGTTTCTGCTAGATTTTGGTTGTTCTTCAAGCAATATTTTAAAACATATTTTGTCCAAAATGTGTAATTGTTATCTGTGGGATGGTTAATCCCACAAAGCAACACCTTTGTTACTTTGTAATGAATTTGTAATTTGTCATAAAGCTAGACATTGTGATCTCGGATAATTTTTATATAGTTTTTCATTTTATAGTCACCACAGTTCCATATGTTTTCTTCCCAGGGATGCTGAATATGGTGACTTAATCCCTTTTAAATAGATAGTTTAACTCTTTGAAGCTCTGGGTTTTTTGTAAGACTGTCACTTCCAGGCTGCTGCCTCCCATGGTTCTGGGATCTTATCTCCTACAATTTATGTGGGGGAAGAGAACTGTAATCTCACATGCTCACCTAAGATCATAACTGGTTGGGCCCTACAGCTTCAGTTTCATTGTGCCCATCAGACTTTAGTTTCTTCATTCTTACACACTGTAGGTTTTTCCTTCATTATTGTTTTTCTTGCTGCTGCCACTGCTGTTAACCTTGAATAAATCTTTTCTTCAAACAATTACAATCTACCTAGCAATTCTGTGTTTTCAGTAGAAAGGGGGCCTTTGTATTAGCTTGATCCGTTTAGTCGTCAGAAGTTTGCAGCAGTGTTTTCTGTAGTGGACAACATCATACCATTCCCAGATCCAGTTCTTACTGCTAGTTCCTATGCTTGGTGGGGAAATGATTCAGGTAGGAATAGATGGACTTTGGGCAGAGATCTTATTGATAGCTCTTAGAATAACTAGGGGCATAGGAGCAACTAACATTATTTTAGCATCTAGTATAGCCGAAGCTCTAAGCCACGCAGTATTACTTCCATTTTACACATTAGGAAATGGGGACACAGAAAGACTAAATAATTTGTTTCACCCTAAGGAGAGTCATATTGCAAGTTACTTGACTCAAAATCACATATCTACCATGGTATGGTACTGCCTCAACAAACATATTTAGTAATTTTATAGAGGGCAAAAAAATGGAAATTGTGCTATGTCTACTAGCAGTTGTGACAGAACTCCAAAGCTAATCAGCACTGGAGAATGTGTGGAGGAGATTACAATGTGTGTTTGCCAGATCCATGCTTCTCATAGGTGAAATTCATGAGATATCATTGAAAACACTCTGTACTGCCAAAACTCACACTAAGAGGTGTTTGCCTGTTGCTTTGGAGAGAAGTGAAAGAAAGGAATGCATGAATAATCTGTTCTTGGCCATAAAGAAACTGAGTATTCATTTAACATCCAAGGATGTTAATTTCAGAAGTCTGACCACAGTTTTTTAGCAATATTAATTACCTTTCCTGTATAAAGAAGGATTTTCCCTTTGGGATCTTTACTGATTTACCTCAATCCAGGAGTTGTACAGAATCTCTGACTTATGGCTAATAAACTTATTAACAGGCTTTGAGGTCAGGAATGAGCCTCCCATGTTTTCTCTTCAAATACAAATCTTTATAATGTGCCTTGTCATTTACAAGGGCAGAAATAAATCTTCTTCTTAGATCTTGGCTCAGAATCCTCATGTAAATGCCATTGGCATTTGGGCTAGGTTTTTATCTTCTAGGTGGGGTCACTTAGAATATGCTGTTTTTTCTGACATTCAGCGATTTTGAGAGAGGAGTTTTGAAAATTATAATGTATCTATTGTAAATTCCTAAACACAGACAACTTCATATTCATGTAAAATAGATATTTAAATTTTCAGTTTTTAGGTGAGGAAGCTGAGCACCAACTAAAGTGACTTTGCCCAGGTTAGTCAAGGCAGAATCACAGCAAAACTGGATCAGATGTTTGTGTGACCTTGAGCAAGATGCTTGACTGTCTGTGCCTTTAGTTTCCTTGCCTATGAAAAGGGGTTAAGAAGAGCAGCTACTTCATAGGTCTGTTGAAAGGACAGATTGAGTTAATGCATGAAAATCACCTGGATCACTGCCTGGCACATAGTCAACATTATGCAAGTTTGCTTTTTAAAGATTACTGTTAACTTCAGCAGACATGGATTTCTGCAGGAGGCAGGATGGTTCAGAAAAAAGAAAAATGAACAAACAAAACGTGGGCTTTGGAATCCTGGTTCTAACGTTATCCTAGCTCGAGTTTTCTGTATCGAGCCTCTGAGGTTGCAAAGTAGGGTTGAATGGGAGTATTTAGAATTCTAGAGGAGAGAAAATAAAACAGAGAGGGGAAGAGAAGAGAGGCAGGGAAGAATGCAAAGTAGTCATTTCCTGGCTGGCCATAGCTTCCCACAAAAAGCAGTCAGTGGTTCCATCACATAGAACATCTTCCAGATTGACTGTTTATGTACCAATGTTTTCAGCACAGTCGAGGCCAGAAGGAGAGGGGAGAGGCAAGCCCTGGTATCACAGGCTGTGTGATTTGGTTCCCTGTCCTCTTACCCCCGACACACAACTCCTGAGGAAGCAAGAGTGCATGTCCCTGGTGCAGCACTTGAACTGAATCCAAAAACATCTGGATGGGCCAGTGCCTCTGAGGGTCCGGTTGGAGGTCAGTGGAGCCCAAATGCTGTGCTGCATGCCACGGAGGCTGTGCCAAAGCCCTGGACTCGCCCAGAAGGAGGCTGAGGTGGTTGGTGGCATTAGAAGGAATGGGAGCAGTCGTGACTGAGGATCTTTACGGAGCAGAGGCCAGGAAGGCAGACGGGACCCAGTGCATCTGGAGGCCTACATACTGGAACCAGTTCCACCACTCACAACTGTGCAGCCTCAGTAAGCTCCTGTGGCCCCAGTGAGATTGTTGTGCGGATTGGAAGTAATACATGTAATGCGCCTTTCAGTACAGGTACTCAAGAAATGACAGATCATACTTTCCCAACCATCAACATTTGAAATAGATGTCAATTTCCTTTAGCATTTGTATTTCACTCTGGAAGCAAAGTTTGAATTCAGAGATATGTCTGAGATGACCTAGAAGCTGATACCACTACCCAGAGAAAAATATTTAACTCTAGGACATATTAAAGGAAATTACTCAGACAGCTTATGCCAGAGAACAAATGACATGGCTGTTTTTAAAAGGCCGTCCGAGGAGGTCAAAGGATTTAGGAAAAATCACGAAAAGCAAGAAATGACTTTCATGCCCCAAAAGACGAGTTGTACCCTAATTCAGTATTGGATAGTGAAACAGCTGTCTGGAAGGCTGTCCCTTCCGGAAACCATGATGTCTTGCAGGATTTCTTTGTGACTTCATGGCATAAAGCTGCCTTGCTTTCCTTATGCTATTATTACAAATGGCTGGGAGATATCACTCTCAGAATTATCCTAATAACACACTTACTAGTTCAGATTAGCTGAAGGCAGAAATTTTAGAAATTTTAAGAACTATGTAACCAGTTTGCTTTATGTCACTATAGATGTGTTTTTGTTTGTTTGTTTTTAGCTAGGGGAAAAAAAAGAGAAGGTGAGTTCGACTTCTATTCTGTGGGCATAGTAAGTCCAGAGTGTTTAGTACTGGTCTGGACATCTCAGGGAGAAAAGCAGCATCGTGTTAGGCCAAGTGAAGGGTTTGATATAAAACCAGGAGAGAAGGATAAGTAAGTGGAAGATTGCTGGGCTCCGGGCTCCCTGAGATCAGACTAGACGTGGAGCTCAGTGGAAGTGCTGTGTTTGAAAATCAGTCTTCTGACTCAGAACCATAGACATGATAGCAAGCTGGACTCACAGGTGTTGGGCGGGAGAGGCGGCTGGGTGATTCCATGTTTTGGCATCTCCTTTTCCTGGCATGGGGGCAGGTGGAAGGCAGAGGAGGAGTAAGCGCGTGGCTTTCGGGTCAGCCGGAGCCGGGCTGAGAGCTGGCTTTACTGACTTTGACTCTTCACCTCTGTCAGACTGTCTCACTGTCTGCAAAGTGGGAATGATGATAGTACTCCTGATGAAGTTACTGTGAGGATCATTTGTGATGATGCATGAAAAGCCCTCAGCAAAACCCTGGCACACAGGAAGCTTCACGAGCAGTTTGCTGTGTTAGCTATGATTACTTTGGCAGACAATCTGTTTCTTACATGTTATATGCCTCTAGGGGGCTTTTCAACCAGAAGGCTTCTACATCTGAGTCTGTCTGTGGTATGCAAGGGAAATAATCTCTGTGTCATTCACTGAATAACCTGGAGCTGACAGCCTTCTCTATGGACAGCTCAGAGATTATGTCACTCAACAAACACGTGTTGAGTAGGTGCTCAGCTGGGTGTCTGTTGTGAACGCTCATGACTCTAACCCTCCTCCCCAGGAGTGTCAAAGACAGGTATGTCACTGCATCAGCTCATGATTACAGCTCAGTGGATGTGCTACTTTACTTAAAGGTCTTGAGGGTAAAAATATAAACCTATGAAAATACATGCAAAATGCTGTGTGTGAGCCCATGTGCTTTTTTTTTTCTGGGGTTGTAGGTTCATAAATTTCATCGAAGTCCCAAAGGGTGTTGGACTTCTAAGAGCCACAGTAGTGAGAAAAGTGGAGAAGATAGAGAGTGCTATGACATACCAAGGAAGGATTGCATGACCAGCCAGGGAGACCAGGTTGGATGAAGCCAGGAAGATATGCAAGGAGAAGGAAGGGCATTAGCTGGCTCTGACTGGCTGATGCCTTCCATGATTGCTTTTGCAGAGGAAGGCTTACTGGTTTCTCTTTTTTTTTTTAATAGAAAAGAGATATATATTATTATATATAATGTATATATATTATATATATTTATCTCTATAAAAAAGAGATAAATACATATAATAAATATATATTTTTAATATATAAAAATATATATTAAAAATATAATAAATATATTTATATATATTAAAAATTATATTTTATTGCACTTTAGGTTCTGGGGTACATGTGCAGAACATGCAGGATTGTTACATAGGTACACACATGGCAATGTGGTTTGCTGCTTCCATCCCCTATCCCTATATCTGGCATTTCTCCCTGTGTTATCCCTCTCCTACCTCCCTATCCCCCACTGTCCCTCCCCCATTCCCCCCAACAGACCCCAGTGTGTGATGCTTCCCTCCCTGTGTCCATGTGTTCTCATTGTTCAACACCCCCATGAGTGAGAACATTCAGTGTCTGATTTTCTGTTCTTATGTCAGTTTGCTGAGAATGATGGTTTCCAGATTCATCCATGTCCCTACAAAGAACACAAACTCATCGTTTTTTATGGCTGCATAGTATTCCATGGTGTATGTGTGCGACATTTTCCTAGTCCAGTCTATCATTGATGGGCATTTGGGTTGGTTCCAGGTCTTTGCTATTGCAAACAGTGCTGCAGTGAACATATGTGTGCATGTGTCTTTATAATAGAACAATTTATAATCCTTTGGATATATACCCAGTAATGGGATTGCTGGGTCAAATGGAATTTCTATTTCCAGGTCCTTGAGGAAGTGCCATGCTGTCTTCCACAATGGTTGAACTACTTTACACTCCCACCAGCAGTGTAAAAGTGTTCCTATTTCTCCACATCCTCTCCAGCTTCTGTTGTCTCCAGATTTTTTAATGATCGCCATTCTAACTGGTGTGAGATGGTATCTCAATGTGGTTTGGATTTGCATTTCTCTAATGACCAGTGATAATGAGCATTTTTTCATATATTTGTTGGCCTCATAAATGTCTTCTTTTGAAAAGTGTCTGTTCATATCCTTTGTCCACTTTTGAATGGGTTTGTTTGTTTTTTTCTTGTAAATCTGTTTTAGTTCTTTGTAGATTCTGGATATTAGCCCTTTTCAGATGGGTAGATTGCAAAAATTTTTTCCCATTTGGTTGGTTGCCAGTTCACTCTAATGATTATTTCTTTTTCTGTACAGAAGCTCTGAAGTTTAATTAGGTCCCATTTGTCTATTTTGGCTTTTGTTGCCAGTGCTTTTGGTGTTTTAGTCATGAAGTCCTTGCCTATACCTATGTCCTGAATGGTTTTGCCTACATTTTCTTCTAGTGTTTTGATGGTGTTAGGTCTTAGGTTTAAGTCTTTAATCCATATGGAGTTAATTTTAGTGTAAGGTTTCAGGAAGAGGTCCACTTTCTGCTTTCTGCACATGGCTAGTCAGTTTTCCCAACACCATTTATTAAACAGGGAATCCTTTCCCCCTTGCTTGTTTTTGTCAGGTTTGTCAAAGATCAGATGGTTGTAGATGTGTGGCATTGCCTCCAGGGCCTCTGTTCTGTTCCCTTGGTCTATATCTCTGTTTTGGTACCAGCACTATGCTGTTTTGATTACTGTAGCCTTGTAGTATAGTTTGAAGTCAGGCAGTGTGATGCCTCCAGCTTTTTTCTTTTTTCTTAGAATCATCTTGGCTCTGTGGGCTCTCTTTTGGTTCCATATGAAGTTTAAAGTAATTTTTTCCAGTTCTGTGAAGAGGGTCATAGGTAACTTGATGGGGATAGTGTTGAATCTATAAATTACTTTGGGTAGTATGGCCATTTTCACAATATTGATTCTTCCTAACCATGAGCATGGAATGTTTTTCCATCTATTTGTGTCCTCTCTTATTTCCTTGAGCAGTGGTTTGTAGTTCTCCTTGAAGAGGTCCTTTACATCTTTGTTAGTTGTATTCCTAGGTATTTTATTCTCTTTGTAGCATTTGTGAATGGCAGTTTGTTCTCGATTTGGCTCTCCTTAAGTCTGTTATTGGTATATAGGAATGCTTGTGATGTCTGCATATTGATTTTGTATCCTGAGACTTTGCTGAAGTTGCTTATCAGTTTCAGGAGATTTTGGGCTGAGACGATGGGGTCTTCTAAATGTACAATCATTTCATCTACAAATAGAGACAGTTTGACTTCCTCCTTTCCTAATTGAATACCCTTTATTTCTTTTTCTTGCCTGATTGCTCTGGCTAGAACTTCCAACACTATGAATAGGAGTGGTGAGAGAGAGCATCCTTGTCTAGTGCCAGATTTCAGAGGGAATGCTTCCAGGTTTTGCCCATTCAGTATGATGTTGGCTGTGAGTTTGCTGCAAATAGCTTTTATTATTTTGAGATATGTTCCATTGATATGTAGTTTATTGGGAGTTTTTAGCATAAAGGCTGTTGAATTTTGTCAAAGGCCTTCTCTGCATCTGTTAAGATAATCATGTGGTATTTGTCTTTGGTTCTCTTTATGTGGTGGATTACGTTTATAGACTTGCATATGTTGAACCAGCCTTGCATTCCCTGGATGAAGCCTACTTGATCGTGATGGATAAGCTTTTCGATGTGCTGTTGTGGTTGGTTTACTGGTATTTGATTGAAGATTTTTGCATCTATGTTCATCATGGATAGTGGCCTGAAGTTTTCTTTCTCTGTTGAGTCTCTGCCAGGTTTTGGTATCAGGATGATGTTGGTCTCAGAAAATGATTTGGGAAGGATTCCCTCTTTTTGGATTGTTTGGAATAGTTTCAGAAGGAGTATTACCAGCTACTCTTTGTATGTCTGGAATTCAGCTGTGAACCCATCTGGACCTGGGCTTTTTTTGGTTGGTAGGCTATTAATTGCTGCCTCAACTTCAGCCCTTGTTATTGGTCTATTCAGGGTTTTGACTTCTTCCTGGTTTAGGCTTGGGAGGGTCCAGGTGTCAAGGAATTTATCCATTTCTTCCAGGTTTACTGGTTTATGTGCATAGAGTTGTTGGTAGGGATGGTAGTTTGTATTTCTGTGGAATTGGTGGTGATATCCCTTTTATCATTTTTTTTGCATCTATTTGATTCATCTCTCTTTGCTTTTTGTTAATCTGGCTAGTGGTCTGTCTATTTTGTTGATCTTTTCAAAAAAGGATCAACATCCAGCTCCTGGATTTATTGATTTTTTGAAGGGTTTTTTTGGGTCTCTGTGTCCTTCAGTTCTGCTCTGATCTTAGTTTTTTATTGTCTTCTGCTAGCTTTTGAGTTTTTTTGATCTTGCTCCTCTAGCTCTTTCAATTTTGATGATAGGGTGTCTATTTTAGATCTTTCCTTGCTTCTCATGTGGGCATTTATTACTATAAATTTTCCTCTAGACACTGCTTTAAATGTGTCCCAGAGATTCCGGTATGTTGTGTCTTTGTTCTTCTCGGTTTTGAAGAACATCTTTATTTCTTCCTTCATTTCATTGTTTATCCAGTCAACGTTCAAGAGCCAGTTGTTCCATTTCCATGAAGCTGCACGGTTCTGAGTTAGTTTCTTAATCCTGAGTTCTAATTTGCTTGCACTATAGTCTGAGAGACTGTTTGTTATGATTTCTATTTTTTTTGCATTTGCTGTGGAGTAATTTACTTCCAGTTATGTGATCAATTTTAGAGTAGGTGCAATCTGGTGCTGAGAAGAATGTATATTCTGTGGATTTGGGGTGGAGAGTTCTGTATATGTCTATTAGGTCTGCTTGGTCCAGATCTGACTTCAAGTCCTAGATATCCTTGTTAATTTTCTGTCTCATTGATCTAATATTGACAGTGGAGTGTTAAAGTCTCCCACTATTATTGTGTGGGAGTCTAAGTCTCTTTGTAGGTCGTTAAGAACTTGCTTTATATATCTGGGTGCTCCTGTATTGGGTATGTATATATTTAGGATCCTTGGCTCTTCTGGTTTCATTGATTCTTTTACCATTATGTAATGCCCTTCTTTGTCTCTTTTTTATCTTTGTCGGTTTAAAGTCTATTTTATCAGAGACTAGCATTGCAACTTCTGATTTTTTTTGCTCTCCATTTGCTTGATAAATCTTCCTCCATCCCTTTATTTTGAGCCTATGTGTGTCCTTGTATGTGAGATAATTTCCTGGATACAGCATGCTGATGAGTTTTGACTTTTTATCCAATTTGCCAGTCTGTGTCTTTTGATTGGGGCATTTAGCCCATTTACATTTAAGGTTAGCATTGTTATGTGTGAATTCAATCCTGCCATTTTGATGCTAGCTGGTTGTTTTGCCCATTAGTTGACACAGTTTCTGCATAGTGGTTGTTCTTTCTATGTTTAGTGCCTCTTTCAGGAGCTCTTGTAAGGCAGGCCTGGTGGTGACAGAATCTCTTAGCAATTGCTTGTTTGTAAAGGATTTTATTTCTCCTTCACTTATGAAGCTTAGTTTGGCTGGATATGAAATTCTAGGTTGAAAGTTCTTTTCTTTAAGGGTCTGGTTGTTGCCCAGGATACACTGATAGTAAGAATAGATTGTTTGATCTTTCCCTTATACCATTAACATTTAATTTTCTACCCAAGATACATAGTCATTTTCCATTGATATTTGTCGAAGCAATGTTTGTTTTTTTTTTTTTAAAAAGTCAAAGATCCAAGTAAACACCAGAAGATATTTAAAATGTATTTTCTCAAAATATATAGTCTGGAATGTAAAATATGATAATATCATTTACTTTATTCACAGTCAGCTAAACTCAAAAAATATTTATCCAAGGCTTATTATATCACTAGAGATTGAGTTTAGTACTTGAATCCACATTTGTGATTTTTATATCTCAGCGAGCATCAAGTCAGTTCCAGATAGAGAGTTGTTATATGATGTGTCTTCGAGGGTTATATATTATAGATTCTTTAATTTATTTCATCATGATGGAAAAATGGGAAAACAAGATATCCCCATAACTCAATTTGGTTTTGAACTATCTAATCATAATTCTTTTTACATTCATACATTATGGTATGATTTTTGGCTTAGGAATCCATTGCATTTCTCTTAGTAAGTACAATAACATCTAGAAAAAAGTTAGGGAGTTTTTGCATATTATGTTAGAAAGGAAGCAATAAGTAAATCACAGCTATGTTCACAGAGTGAATGTTGATTGCTGTTCTTTTAAAAATTTTTACTTTTTAGCCATGCATCATGGCACATGCCTGTAGTCCTAGTTACTCTGGAGGCTGAGGCAGGAGGATCACTTGAACTGAGGAGTTCAAGGCTGCATCGAGCCATGATCACACTGCTGTACTCCAGCCTGGGAAAGACAGCAAGACCCTGACTAAACATAAATTTATTTTAAGAGTATATGAAGCAAAGTGTAAAAGTCTCCCAGTGCTCATTTTTTTCCCACCCCCAGTCCCACCTCGGGATTGGTAAGTAGCTGGGCTTTGAAGTAAGATCAATCAAAGTTGATCGCCAGCTTCATCACTTCCCAGCCGTGTGGCCCTGCCAAGTTTCCTACCTTCTTTAAGCTACTCATTAAAAATGCTGATAACAATAGGACCCAGCTCCTAAAGTTATTGTGAAGATTAAATGAGATAATGACATTAATCTCTTTGTACAGTACCTGGCATGTAGTACATATTTATCAAATATTGGCTAGAGTTCATATTTATGTGAATATCAATAATTATAGTTAATAATATTATTATTGTATTTTGGCTAAGGCAATGTTTGTCTGTTATCTGAAAAGGAAAGTATCTGCTTCTCTTTGATGTTCTACTTCCTAATCTTGTTGAAAATTGAGAAAAGAAAATTCTCTGATTTCGTCACTGAATAACTAGGTCATTAGATCTTCCCTGCAAAGATTTTCAGTTCTATAATTCAAAGCCAGAAAACAACCCTTATTTACTTCCCAGATGCAAATGCAAACAGAAATAAAACACAGCTGCCCTTATCTCTCCATAGGCACCATCTCTTCTTGGTACTGAAAGAGATAATGATCTTGCAGTTTAATTTTATAAGGAGGTAACAAAATCTATTACATTATCTCAAGTGTAAACACTGAAGCCCTTATCCCATTGCTGGCTAATATTGGCTGTGCCTGTGGCAGCTGCTCACCCCCTACTATAGATTATTTTAGAAGAAAGAAAACATTGACTGATAAATGAAGATTTGACAACATAGGAGCATAGATGATATTACAGCTTGATAGTCAAGAATGAAACCAGCAATACAGTGGTTGGATGAAAAGTCAACACAGAACGTCCATGGACACAAGTGAAGGTAGAGATGGACAAATCACTTGATTCATCTCCCATTATTAAATAGTAAAGTGTTTACAAAAGCATGAACAAATATGCAAGTGCTTTGGGTCCACTGAAGTTCCACATGATCTTATAAAACATTATAAACCATAAAAGTAAAAGGCTAAGAAGAAACTCAGGAAGCTGTTGAGATATATTGTTTTCATAATTGTACAGACTGTGGGATTAGCTTGATCCCTTCCAAGGTGATTAAAGTAGAGGATATCTCTTGTCACAGGACTTAAACTTCATATAAAAGATTAATTTAAATTTATGGACATTCAAGCCCGCAAAATAAAGTTAACAATTATGGACTTCTGTCACAAACTCGGTTAAGATTTTAGAGCCAGACAAATCAGCTTTATAAACTCAGCATTGACACTAGTTGAGTGACCCTTGGATGATTGCTTGACTAAATCTCTCAGAATAATCATACCTACCTTGTAAGGTCATTGTGAGTGTAAACTAAGCTAATTGTGCTAAAATTGTGCTTAGCATGTAATAAACACTTGACAATGATAAGGAGTTGTTTTTGTTTCATGCCTCACTCTTTAAGTTTTTTTGTGACTTAATATGCTTCTTTTTTCTCTATCTGAATTTGGATATTTATTTTAGCTTGATGCAGTGGCTCTGTAACATTGTAGATTACTGTAGTCTTTATATTTCTTAAAATTAACAGGCATTTTTTAAGATTAGCACATCGTTCAAAAGGAATTCCTTGGAGCAGCCTTTGCTTTTCTTCACTATGTTAAGAAAGTTGGCAAAGTTAATAATAAGTCTGTTTAATCAATAAAAAATATCTGAAGTCTTTAAAAATTAACAAGCAGTAATGATACGATATAATTTCTTATCTGTATTTCCTTGTCTCTTTTCCTCTAAATTTTTCATTACCTCGTATCTTAAATAAAGTAAAAGCTGACGTATGGTTGGCATCAAATAAGTGTTTGTTGAATGAAAAGGAAAGGCCATACGTGTTTTAATTTTGACCAAAGGCAAGAGCTCCTCAATGGAGGTTGAATAGATCTTAATTAAATTACTCAGGTTAGAAAACATTCTGCTATCTGCTTCTCTTACTCAAATGCAAAACTACTCTGACTAATTTCTTGGGATGGGAAAAGGGTTAAAGTAATTAAATTATAAGGGATCCTGAACACTTTTATGGCATCTTTTTTCTACAGTTAGGGTTTTAGTGTTAAAAGGACTCTAGAGATGAAATAGCTCAACCTCTTCAATTTATAGAGAGGAAACAGACCCTGGGAATCTAAATGGTTTCATCCTGTGGTAACTGACTTGCAGGGGTTTATTTCCAATTCTTCTCATTAGGGTCTGCTCTTAAATGGACTTGCCCCAAGGTACTTATTTATATTAACAGTTCCATCTATTCCAAGACACTTACATATATACAAAGAATAGATAGCAAGATTCAGATTATGGTTGAGACTATCGGCTTTGGGGTTAGAGAAACCTGAATTCCAGTCCCTTCTTCACCACTTCCTGGTTGTGTGACCTTGGATGAATTGTTTAAAACATTGGTCAAGTTACTTTGTCTTTCTTTGCCTCAGTTTCCTTATCTATAAAGAGGGGATGGCAAACTCCTGTCGTGCTCAAAATAGAAATAATAAACCCTCGCAGATTTATTATTAATGACAAATGAGATAATGTATATAAACAATTAGTAGCTATTAACTATTATAATATAAATTAGAAGTGGGAGGGAAAGTTGAAGGGAAGAGATAGTACTATACTTCGCTACAGTAGGCCACAAATTTGACTCCAAGCTTTCTTACAGGCAACACAGAAAAAGAAACATGGTCGATTACACAGTTCCAGGGAGCTTAGAGATATTAATTTTACATATCTGGCTAAATGAGAACCTCCCTCCTTCACTCCCATTTTTGAATTTCTAAACATGGTCTCTTTCTTGCAGACATAACAGTATAGGTTTTAGAGACTCACTGAGTTATAATAAGGGCTGTGTAAGTTTGCCTGAGACTTTCTTAGCATTTCCCAGATAGCCATTTAGCTTTTTGATAGCACATGAAGGAAAGACCCAGCTAAGTGTCTTCCCATGGGCAAATTTCATTCTCAAGAAGCCCAAGACCTTGGAGGGGGCCACGGGTGAACTGAGGGTTATATGTTTCCTTTTCCTCATCCATATCAGGTGCTCCGTAATCACAGAGACCTGCCTTGTTCACCTTCACATTTTCATTCATCTCATCTCACACTTGGTGGATGCTCAGCGTTTGTGATTTGCAGTTATACATGAACATGTGCTGAAGTGTTACTGGAGTGAGCGTCCTTCCGTTTTAGGTCTTCGTTTTAACAGAGACATTATTTCTACATCAGGCAAAACGGACGTTTCATCCAGCTCTGATGACAGTGTGCAAAACTTAAATTTCAGTATTTTACATGAAAAATAACATCCATGTGAACCCTTCTGCCTGGCTGCTGATGTGCAATGACTTGTGTTATTGAATGTCAGAATGAAATAAAACTAGTTTTCTTCAAAACAAACAAACAAAACACAAAAAAGGAGGGAAGTATATTCTAGCACCTCAGATATCTTTCAGAATAGCATATTAATCAGTTTCCTTTCAAGACACATATGTCATTATACCTCATGTCAAGTCGTGGCCAAAATCTCATTTTTTCCTTGAAGAGGTAATATCCACTTTGCTTTGGATATTACCTACAGAGAAAATGTAGAAAGGTTATGCTGTCATAAAAATATTTCTAAATCTGTGTATTTTGATATGTGAAATATTCTAAATTTTCTTTAGGAAATAGAGTTGCTTATTTTCCATGTATTTATTGCAGCAAATAATGTTTCTTTCTCTGAGTCAGCTTTCCCAAACCAATCTCCCTTGAATTACTTATCCAAGTTAATAAAGTTGGATAAAGTTGGAGGAGGGAAATGTTGGCATTCAATGTGGTGGTCCTTTTTTTTTTTTTCTTTCCTTGTTTACAATTGAGTACTCCATTTCACAAGTTAGGAATCCTTTAACTCTTAAACAGGAACGTCAACTAGAGGGTTGTTTGGGATAACTGAGGCTCACACAGAGCAGGCCAACTTGTTTCCATATGCTGTATCTAGGTCTGGATTCAAATTGTGGAATAGCATTTTATTTTATCCAAATGGTAAGTGTTTGTAACCCTTTTCTTCTTTCCTAGCCCCTTTGTTTTTACTCTGTCCAAACATGTCACTGGTAAACAAGCCACGGGTAAATACGTCTGCACTGCAGAAAATTGCTGCTGACATGACCAATATCATAGAAAATCTGGACACTCGGGAACTGCATTTTGAGGGAGAGGAGGTAGAATATGACGTGTCTCCCAGCGATCCCAAGATACAGGAAGGTAAAGACGGATGATCCGAGGGGGAAGAAAAGAGTTCATCACAAATTTGCAATAACCAGCAAATGATTGATTTTCCTTGCAGATGTAACACTGGGCTCAGATCATTTTATAAGAGGCTTACTTGTTTTAACACGTGATTCTTAAAAGAATGCTGTAAAAGGCAAGTTATACTAATCATATATTGCAATAACTTTATTTACTTATTTTTTAGTGTCTATCCCTTTCTCTGCTATTTATAACACTCAAGGATTTAAGGAGCCTAATATACAGACGTATCTCTCCGGCTGTCCGATAAAAGCACAAGTTCTGGAAGTGGAACGCTTCACATCTACAACAAGGGTCAGAGTGGTTTATGGACTCACCTTTTCTTTGTCAATATATGTGAATTAGTGCATAGCCTTTCATTTTCCTTCCTCCTAGCTATGACGATCGATGTTGGTAGGTTTTTGTTTATCTATCATTTCCGTATCATTGTCACCCGTCACGTTTTTGCCTCCTTCCCATTTAATTTCCATTCTTATATTCTTCTTCCTTTTTTTTTTTTGAGACAAAGCTCTTTTTTGAAAAAGGCATTAAGGCAAATTAACAGTTCAATAAATTGCAGAGTGCCTCTCTTAATCTTCTCTCCCCAGTTTTCTGTTTCATTTGGACTCTTGATGCATATTCATCCCACCTGGCATGGCAGGTATAAGTCTACAAAACGTTTAGCTTTCCTAATGTTTATTTAGCATGAAAATGTTGGTGCTACCTGGCTTTTAAAGAAACAAAGCCAGGATACTGGACTGGCCAGTGCCATTACCCCAAAGCACTGTTGAGAAAATTCTGCAGGCATACTCTGCCTCTCTGACTGGTTCCTAGAAGACCATCCTTTAGTCCTCATTCACGTGCTTTTTCATTGAACACTGAAAAGGCTTTGGAGTAAAATTTCTTCAACAATCAAAGTTATGCCCTTTGAATGGACAAGAAGAAGCTGTTAGGGTAGATACTTTTCTCTGTTCCTGCCTGGATTTTGCAGTTGTTAAGTCTCCAGGAAAGAAAAGTTGCTGCAGGGTGGCGAACTTTGTCCCTTCAGGTTAATCTCTAGCCATGGCAGAGTAAGGCCACCATTGCCTCCTGCCTCCAGGGAAGCATAGATTACTAACCAGCTGTCAGGCAGGCTTTGCCTTCCCTTCCTCCTTGTCTTTTGGTGGTGGCATGTTCTGCATTGCTCTATGGGTGGTTTTGCCTGGTGCTGCTGTCCCGCTCCCTGCACACGTACTGACTCCCAGCTCACACTCGCTTCCCGCTCCCTGCACACGTACTGACTCCCAGCTCACACCCACTCGCTGTCCCGCTCCCTGCACACATACTGACTCCCAGCTCACAGTCACTCGATGTCCCGCTCCCTGCACATGTACTGACTCCCACCTCACACTCGCTTCCCGCTCTTTGCACATGTATTGACTTCCAGCTCACACTCGCTGTCCGCTCCCTGCACACGTACTGGCTCCCACCTCACACTCACTTGCTGTCCCACTCCCTGCACACGTACAGACTCCCAGCTCAAGTTACTTGCTGTCCCGCTCCCTGCACACGTACAGACTCCCAGCTCAAGTTACTTGCTGTCCCGCTCCCTGCACACGTACAGACTCCCAGCTCAAGTTACTTGCTGTCCCGCTCCCTGCACACGTACTGACTCCCAGCTCACACCCACTCGCTGTCCCACTCCCTGCACACGTACTGACTCCCACCTCACACTCGCTGTTCCACTCCCTGCACACGTACTGACTCCCAGCTCACACTTGCTGTCCCGCTCCCTGCACACGTACTGGCTCCCAGCTCACACTCACTTGCTGTCCTGCTCCCTGCACACATACTGACTCCCAGCTCACACTTGCTGTCCCACTCCCTGCACACGTACTGACTCCCAGCTCACACCCACTCACTGTCCCGCTCCCTGCACACGTACTGACTCCCAGCTCACACTCGCTGTCGCGCTCCCTGCACACGTACTGACTCCCAGCTCACACTCGCTTCCCGCTCCCTGCACACGTACTGACTCCCAGCTCACACTCGCTTCCCACTCCCTGCACACGTACTGACTCCCACCTCACACTCACTTGCTGTCCTGCTCCCTGCACACGTACTGACTCCCAGCTCACACTTGCTGTCCCACTCCCTGCACACGTACTGGCTCCCAGCTCACACTCACTTGCTGTCCCGCTCCCTGCACACGTACTGGCTCCCAGCTCACACTCACTTGCTGTCCCGCTCCCTGCACACGTACTGACTCCCAGCTCACACTTGTCCCACTCCCTGCACATGTACTGGCTCCCAGCTCACACTTGCTGTCCTGCTCCCTGCACACGTACTGGCTCCCAGCTCACACTCCCTTGCTGTCCCTCTCCCTGCACACGTACTGACTCCCAGCTCACACTTGTCCCACTCCCTGCACACATACTGGCTCCCAGCTCACACTTGCTGTCCTGCTCCCTGCACACGTACTGACTCCCAGCTCACACTCACTTGCTGTCCCGCTCCCTGCACACGTACTGGCTCCCAGCTCACACTCGCTGTCCCGCTCCCTGCACACGTACTGACTCCCAGCTCACACTTGTCCCACTCCCTGCACACGTACTGGCTCCCAGCTCACACTTGCTGTCCTGCTCCCTGCACACGTACTGACTCCCAGCTCACACTCACTTGCTGTCCCGCTCCCTGCACACGTACTGACTCCCAGCTCACACTTGTCCCACTCCCTGCACACGTACTGACTCCCAGCTCACACTCACTTGCTGTCCCGCTCCCTGCACACGTACTGACTCCCAGCTCACACTTGTCCCACTCCCTGCACACGTACTGGCTCCCAGCTCACACTTGCTGTCCTGCTCCCTGCACACGTACTGACTCCCAGCTCACACCCACTCGCTGTCCCACTCCCTGCACACGTACTGACTCCCAGCTCACACCCACTCGCTGTCCCACTCCCTGCACACGTACTGACTCCCAGCTCACACTCGCTGTCCCACTCCCTGCACACGTACTGACTCCCAGCTCACACTTGTCCCACTCCCTGCACACGTACTGGCTCCCAGCTCACACTTGCTGTCCTGCTCCTTGCACACATACTGACTCCCAGCTCACACTTGCTGTCCCGCTCCCTGCACACGTACTGGCTCCCACCTCACACTCGCTTCCCGCTCTTTGCACATGTATTGACTTCCAGCTCACACTCGCTGTCCGCTCCCTGCACACGTACTGGCTCCCACCTCACACTCACTTGCTGTCCTGCTCCCTGCACACGTACAGACTCCCAGCTCAAGTTACTTGCTGTCCCGCTCCCTGCACACGTACTGACTCCCAGCTCACACCCACTCGCTGTCCCACTCCCTGCACACGTACTGACTCCCAGCTCACACCCACTCGCTGTCCCACTCCCTGCACACGTACTGACTCCCAGCTCACACCCACTCGCTGTCCCACTCCCTGCACATGTACTGACTCCCAGCTCACACTCGCTGTCCCACTACCTGCACACGTACTGACTCCCACCTCACACTCGCTTCTCACTCTTTGCACATGTATTGACTCCCAGCTCACACCCACTCGCTGTCCCACTCCCTGCACACGTACTGACTCCCACCTCACACTCGCTGTTCCACTCCCTGCACACGTACTGACTCCCACCTCACACTCGCTTCTCACTCTTTGCACATGTATTGACTCCCAGCTCACACCCACTCGCTGTCCCACTCCACACGTACTGACTCCCAGCCCACACTTGCTGTCCCGCTCCCTGCACACGTACTGGCTCCCAGCTCACACTTGCTGTCCCGCTCCCTGCACACGTACTGGCTCCCAGCTCACACTCACTTGCTGTCCGGCTCCCTGCACACATACTGACTCCCAGCTCACACTTGCTGTCCCACTCCCTGCACACGTACTGACTCCCAGCTCACACTCACTAGCTGTCCCACTCCCTGCACACGTACTGACTCCCAGCTCACACTTGCTGTCCCGCTCCCTGCACACGTACTGACTCCCAGCTCACACTTGTCCCACTCCCTGCACACGTACTGGCTCCCAGCTCACACTTGCTGTCCTGCTCCCTGCACACGTACTGACTCCCAGCTCACACCCACTCACTGTCCCACTCCCTGCACACATACTGACTCCCAGCTCACACTCGCTGTCCCACTCCCTGCACACGTACTGACTCCCAGCTCACACTTGCTGTCCCGCTCCCTGCACACGTACTGACTCCCAGCTCACACTTGTCCCACTCCCTGCACACGTACTGGCTCCCAGCTCACACTTGCTGTCCTGCTCCCTGCACACATACTGACTCCCAGCTCACACTTGCTGTCCCGCTCCCTGCACACGTACTGGCTCCCAGCTCACACTTGCTGTCCTGCTCCCTGCACACGTACTGACTCCCAGCTCACACTCGCTGTCCCACTCCCTGCACACGTACTGGCTCCCAGCTCACACTTGCTGTCCTGCTCCCTGCACACGTACTGACTCCCAGCTCACACCCACTCGCTGTCCCGCTCCCTGCACACGTACTGACTCCCAGCTCACACTTGCTGTCCCCCTACCTGCGCATGTACTGACTCCCAGCTCACACCCACTCGCTGTCCCGCTCCCTGCACACTTACTGACTCCCAGCTCACACTCACTTGCTGTCCCGCTCCCTGCACACATACTGGCTCCCAGCTCACACTCACTTGCTGTCCCACTCCCTGCACACGTACTGACTCCCAGCTCACACTCACTTGCTGTCCCGCTCCCTGCACACGTACTGACTCCCAGCTCACACTTGCTGTCCCGCTCCCTGCACACGTACTGACTCCCAGCTCACACCCACTCGCTGTCCCGCTCCCTGCACACGTACAGACTCCCAGCTCACACTCACTTGCTGTCCCGCTCCCTGCACACGTACTGACTCCCAGCTCACACCCACTCGCTGTCCCGCTCCCTGCACACGTACTGACTCCCAGCTCACACTCACTGGCCGTTCCGCTCCCTGCACATGTACTGACTCCCAGCTCACACTCACTTGCTGTCCCGCTCCCTGCACACGTACTGACTCCCAGCTCACACTCACTGGCCGTCCCGCTCCCTGCACACGTACTGACTCCCAGCTCACACCCACTCGCTGTCCCACTCCCTGCACACGTACTGACTCCCAGCTCACACTCACTGGCCGTCCCGCTCCCTGCACATGTACTGACTCCCAGCTCACACTCACTTGCTGTCCCGCTCCCTGCACACATACAGACTCCCAGCTCACACTCACTTGCTGTCCCGCTCCCTGCACACATACAGACTCCCAGCTCACACTCACTTGCTGTCCCGCTCCCTGCACACATACTGGCTCCCAGCTCACACTCACTTGCTGTCCCGCTCCCTGCACACGTACTGACTCCCAGCTCACACTCACTTGCTGTCCCGCTCCCTGCACACATACTGACTCCCAGCTCACACTCACTGGCCGTCCCGCTCCCTGCACATGTACTGACTCCCAGCTCACACCCACTTTGGCATCAGCCTCTGGTTTAGGCTTTCCCTGTGAGTTGGGTCCATGTCTCCTTAATACACCACTGAGCATAACTCACACAGAAATGTCTCTAAGATGAGCTTTGTTTTCTTATTTCACCTGCCAGATTTTAGACTGAAAGATAATAATGTGGGGATAAATGGCAGACTCTAGAGCTAGACTGCATGGTTTAATTCCTCTTTGTCTTGTGACGAATGAGTGACTTAACCTGTCTGTTTCTGGTTCTTCTTCTGAGTAAGGGTTATAACACTGCTTACTTTGTAGGTTTGTTATGAAGATTTAGTAATAATAATACGTATGTATTATATTGTATTATGTGTTATGAGATGTATTATTAGGTATTATACAGGGTAGACAAGCATTCACTGTATAGACAGTACTGCAGTCACTTTCTCCGCCCAGCCCTCCTTAACCCTGGTGGTTCTTTGGAGTGGGTGGGTGGTATAGACAAGGCTGGACCTTGGAATGTGTTTCACAAGAGGAGGAAAGAAGGCATGTTATACCATTTCTGAAGGAAAAAAAGAACTAAGATGGTGCTCCTAGTATACAATACCTCTCACCTCTGCCAATTGCCTGGTTCACTGCTTGTATTTGTGGACTGGACCCCTGAAGGCTAATTAGAACCTTCTCTCATCGTCCCCTCCACCTAGCTCCTTGTTCGGGTGTGTGCACGTGGATGCGCACACACACATATGTTGGAGGAATAGCATTTGTAGAAGTTTATCTTGTGTGTGATTGGAAGTTTGTCTTATATAATTTATCAAGTGAACATTTAGAGAATATTATTTCTGTAAATGGCTGCTTTTGAAAAAAATTTGCTTAAGTATTTACACAAAGAAGTAGGCTGGCCTTAAGTATACTTCCCTGTTACTTACTGTTTAAATATTGTTCATTGAAAGCTTTTGGAATTTTTGTTGTTATCTAAAATATCAAACATTTTTATGTATCACTGTAGGTACCGAGTATTAATCTTTACACTATTGAATTAACACATGGGGAATTTAAATGGCAAGTTAAGAGGAAATTCAAGCACTTTCAAGAATTTCACAGAGAGCTGCTCAAGTACAAAGCCTTTATCCGCATCCCCATTCCCACGAGAAGGTAACCATTTTGGAATTAATTATGCCAGTATACAAGTTGGATGGGAAGTGTGTTTTGGCTGGGTGTGGTGGCTCACACCTGTAATCTCACCACTTTGGGAGGCTGAGGTGGGAAAATCACTTGGGGCCATGAGTATGAGACTAGCCTGGGTAACATAGCAAGACCTCCTCTCTGCAGAAAATTTAAACATTTAGCTGGATGTGGTGACATGTTGTGTTAGGTAGTAGTCCTCGCTACTTGGGAGGCTGTGACAGAAGGATTGCTTGAGCCCAAGTTTAAAGCTGCAGTGAGCTATGATTACACCACTGCCCTCCAGCCTGGGCAACAGAGCAAGACCCCATCTCTAACATAAATAAATAAAAAGTCTATTTAATTCACAGTATAGGCTAACTAGTCTATTGTTGGTAGATATTTTCATTAAGTAGTCTCTTAAAAATATGCCATCTCATGAAAGGTACACCACAGTCATAGTCAAAGACTAATTTAATAAGTATTTGCATTCTGGGTGTTTGTGTTTTAGACACACATTTAGGAGGCAAAATGTCCGAGAGGAGCCTCGAGAGATGCCCAGTTTGCCCCGTTCATCTGAAAACATGATGAGAGAAGAACAATTCTTTGGCAGAAGAGTAAGTGGCTTCACTATTCTGTTGTTTTGAACATAATTTTGCAGTGCTGTAGAAACATAGCATCTGCCCAGGGGTGAAGTAGGTGTGGCTGCAACTCCTCCCATCCACTCATCCATCACCCAGCCTGGTTTAGCTTTTCTGGAACTAGTTAGGCATTTCCTTCTTTTCTCAAGCCATACAGTGGCTGCATTTTCTCAGAAGAGGAAGAGTGTTCTTGGTTAGGACTTAACATTACGGAGAAGCTGTTCTTCCTGCTAGAACGTCCTCGGGCTTGTTGTGAGTCAAAGATTGAACTCATTGTTGTGGGTTTTGAGATCTACTTTTTAAAATAATACGTTTCCAAATATGAGCTTCTGTGTTTGTAATAGCTCATCTTAAATATATGTAAAATCTCATTCCTAAACTATAGATGGAGCAGTCAGGGTCTGAGAAGAGTACGGCAGAGTACAGATAGGCACATACTCCTGGACAGAAAACTCCAGAGGAGGGGTGTTTCCACCTGCCCTGCTTCCAAGATGGTGCTGCGGAGTGTGGATGATTAACTTTTTTCTTTTTTTCTGTCTGTCTTTCTTTCTTTTTTTACTAGAAAATGAACAAGTGTTTGTTAATTTCCATTGGTTCTGTTTTGTAATCTGAAACGTTTATGTTCCAGAGGAAATGTTTGATTTCTCCTTCGTAGTTGTCATCTTGTTTAAAATCTGTCTTTGTAGGTGTCTACGCCAAATATTTTCCAAGATACCTAGACATATAAAAATAGATAGTTGGCTCACGCCTGTAATCCCAGCACTTTGGGAGGCCGAGGCGGGCAGATCCCAAGGTCAAGAGATTGAGACCATCTTGGCCAACATGGTGAAACCCCGTCTCTACTAAAAATACAAAAATTAGCTGGGCGTGGTGGCATGCGCCTGTAGTCCCAGCTACTCGGGAGGCTGAGGCAGGAGAATTGCTTGAACCCAGGAGGGGGAGGTTGCAGTGAGCCGAGATCGTACCACTGCACTCGAGCCTGGCGCCTGGCGACAGAGCAAGACTGTCTCAAAAAACAAAAAAGAAAAAAAAAATAGATAGTTTTGGTTTACTGTGTGCACATGTATGAGTTCACCTGAAAATAATGCTTAGTGATTCAACAAAACCACTCTGGATTTTATATCATGGTCAATATGATTGACATATGTTGCTCCAGTGCCCCAAGCCTATATCCCTCTTCTCCTCATCTCCCCCCACATATGGTTTAGCATATTTAAAATCAGTACATTTTACTAGAAAGTCTTTAACTTTGCCCCACTTTTCTTCTCCTGAAAAGCTGTTTAAAAATTGTAGTGTATCTTTCATAATAAGTCCAGTGTTAGAATTGAAAAACATGTAAGTTTTTGGTAATATCAACGAATACTTTAAAAAAAGTTACTATAAGCAAGTCCTGCTAAATAATAGCTATGGAGAATTAAAAGAATATATAGCTCAGGGCTTGTCAACAGTTTATAGAAGACCTAAGCATATGGAAAGTTTAAATAGCAACAAGATATTTAAATAATAGTTCAAAAGAATTATGGAAATAACACTTGGATGCTATTCAGGATTCTTTGCCCGATGATTATATTAATAAACAATTGAATAACTTATAGAAGATGAAAATGATGATCTCATCATTGTCACTACTGTTTAATTTTTTAAAATAAGTATGACCATGTTAACACGTATCTAAAATATTTGCCTTACAGAAACAACTGGAAGATTACTTGACAAAGATACTAAAAATGCCCATGTATAAAAACTATCATGCCACAGTAAGTACTAGTCAGTGATTTAAGTTTGAAGTGATTTTCACTGTAGTAAATTGTCAGCTAAATTTTGGATCGTTTTATTAACACAAGTGATTATATCCACATTTACATTCGTCCTTGAATTAACATAAATTAAGTGAATGCAAAGTTGATTGGACAGCAAGGATCCAGTTTACAATGGTGTCATGCTGTTTAAAAAATGTTGAATAGGAGGCCGGGCACGGTGGCTCAAGCCTGTAATCCCAGCACTTTGGGAGGCCGAGGCGGGTGGATCACGAGGTCAAGAGATCGAGACCATCCTGGTCAACACGGTGAAACCCCGTCTCTACTAAAAACACAAAAAATTAGCTGGGCGTGGTGGCGCGTGCCTGTAATCCCAGCCACTCAGGAGGCTGAGGCAGGAGAATTGCCTGAACCCAGGAGGTGGAGGTTGAGGTGAGCCGAGATCGCGCCATTGCACTCCAGCCTGGGTAACAAGAGCGAAACTCCCTCTCAAAAAAAAAAAAAAAAAAAAAATGTTGAATAGAACCTAATATGTCTTTAACAATAGATTTAAATGAACTTGAAATGCTGCTGTAGGCTAGATTATCTATAAATCAACCTTCTTCTCTTCTCAGGTTTCCAGGAAAGTGCCAAAAAGCATGTTGAATTTATTCCAAAGAATAAATGTTGAGAAGGAAGTGATGAAAACAGTTGAGGGGCGTTGAATGCCCAAGGATTTTGTGGTGCCTAGGGAGACGCCATCTGATTGGTTTCTGATGCCTGTTAAAGGCCTGTCTTTTCATGTGCAAGTGAGAAGCATGGGAAAAGCTAGGAAAGGAAAAAACCCTTGGGGAATCCAAGTAAAGACAGAAGAGGTGATGGGGCTTAGATGCAGCCACAGAGAGTAAGCTTGGGGTGTGCAGCTGGCAAGCAGGGTGGGAGTAGGTTTTCTAGGGTCAGTAAACAATTAGCTCTGCGCGTTAAAGGTGGGGTGTTTTTAAAGGTTTAGCCTTCGGTTATCCAGAGGTCTGGATAACTGAGAATGCCCTGGTTTATTATATGTATGTATACATTTGCATGAATTACATGGTGATGGGGGTTATATGCATCTATATTATATATGTGCAGAACTCAAGAGTTGGTGCAGTTGTGATCTGGTCACTAGTTGAGAGAATGGCATCACATAAACACATAAACAGAAAGAGGAAAGACCTTAGTATATTTTGGAGAAGATGTGAGAGCCCTTGGCTCTGTAAGTTTCTCATGACAGGAGCTGCCTTCCTGCTGGTACAGTCTGCAGTCTGGTCCAACTATACATCCAGCTGGTCCCCTCTGTACACAGCCAACCTGAGTCTAGGTGGTCACTACTTACTTCCTGCAGCAGCTTGCACTGGGGCATTAAATGGACTTGAAGGAGCTTCAAGTCCTGGAGAGCTTAAAAAGCCTGGAGAAGGATTTTCTCAGGAAAACAGGAATTTTGGTTCTACCAGAGGATCTCAAGAGAAGGATGATGGGAGGCGGGGGTTTCTTTTCTTCTAGGACTCAGGAACTTGTATTGTTGAAATAACATAATAAATAAGGATACTACCACTATTGTTATTAAAAATGACATCTCCTATTGTATTGTCTGAAATCAGACATGCTATTTTCTTTAATAGACAATGATGTAAATGTGTATTAGTATTCCTATGCAATAATTTTCCATTTCTTTTGCTTTTCTGCCTGCCTGTGACTTTACTTTTACTATTTCTTTTGGCTTTATCCGTTCTTGGTGAGTTCATTCTTCTCTTTTCATGTACTTTTCTACATCTGGGATTCTACTATTGACTGAAGAATGTTTACATTTATAAAATGTTCATTTTAATTACTTTTCCAGTCATAAAAATATTTTCAAAGTTAAGCCATATTGTATTTAGAAATTCCAGAGTGACTTATAAACATTTCCTTTGGAAGGGAACGCCTCCTTAGCAACTGACTGAACAGATTCTCCCTCTCATTTTTGACGGTTACTGAGATTCTCTCCAAAGCTGAATTGTTCAATATGATTCAGGCATAGGATACAATTTCATTACATTAATTCTCTAACATTCTTTTTCTTTAAATGTAGTCTGGCCTAAAGACCAGGTCTGTAGGACTCTGCCTCATTTGTGAAATGAGATTGGAATCCATGTGTTTTCTTCAATTATTGTGGGAAATACTAAAGAGTATCTGTTAAAAAAAATGCTTTACCATCAGTAAAAAGCATATTAAAAGTTATTTTAACATGCATATAATAAATTTATACTTTTGTAATAAAATAAGTCTATTTTAAGTTAATTCAGGTCCTTAAGCAGATGGAGTCATGGATATAGGTCAAGGGACTGAATAGGATATGATCTTAATCTGTATAGGGCCATCCAATTCTGTATTTGGAATAGTGTGTTTAACAAATAGCTGAAGTGATCCTTATCATAAGGAGTTTGAGAACTAAACTAAAATGCTGTGATCAGCTTAGAAATGTCTTGGTAAAGTTATACCACTTTAAAAAGTGGAGATAGGGCTGGGCATGGTGGCTCATGCCTACAATTCCAGCATTTTGGGAGGCTGAGGTGGGCAGATCACCTGAGGTCAGGAGTTCAAGACCAGCCTGAAAAACATGGTGAAACTCTTTGCTAAAAATACCAAAATTAGGCTTGACACAGTGGCTCATGCCTGTAATCCCAGCACTTTGGGAGGCTGGTGTGGGTTGGTCATGAGGTCAAGACATCGAGACTATCCTGGCCAACATGGTGAAACCCCATCTTTGCTAAAAATACAAAAATTAGCTGGGCGTGGTGGCACACACAGCAGTCTAGCTACTCAGGAGGCTGAGGCAGAAGAATTGCTTGAACCCAGGAGGCAGAGGTTGCAGTGAGCCAAGATCGCACCACTGCACTCCAGCCTAGAGACAAAGCAAGACTCTGTCTCCAAAAAAAAAAAAAAGAAAAAAATTAAAAAAATTAGCCTGGTGTGCTGGTAGGTGCCTGTAATCCTAGCTACTTGGGAGGCTGAGACAGAAGAATTGTTTGAACCTGGGTGATGGAGGTTGCAGTGAGCTACGATTGTGCCACTGTACTCCAGCCTGAGCCACAGAGCAAGACTCTGTCTCAAAAAAAAAAAAAAAGATGGAGATTTATTATAAAGGTATTTGTATAATAGGATTTTCCTCAAAGGAATTTGGTTTTGGGTTCAAAGCACTGACTTTATTTTTCTTAAATGGCCTTTGAAATTAGACATGGACAGTTCTTTTCTCTCACTTTTGTATAGTCGTTGGTTGGGTTTGTGCTCAGAACTTTTCTCTGTGAAGGCTTGGTCTGCTTTTAATTCTTTTTTTTCCTTCTTGTGGTTCTGCAAAACGGAGCTTCTCCTACTGCTTTAGTGTAGTCATCATCAGGCAGTTAATTGGCGATTTGTTCAGTTTTCTTTGCTCATTTGTAAAATGGGGACAAACGTATTTCCCCTTTTCTCTAAGCATAAATACATTTAAAAATAGCAATACCTGAGTTGTGTAATAACATAACAAAAAAATCTCAAACTGGAATTCCTTTTGTATTCTGAAGTTGCATTAGTGCTGGCTGTAGTAGAGAACTCACTAGCAAGGCATTTTAATTAGTAACTGGAAAATCCTTATCTTCCAGGGAAGTAAAATAAGAGGAATAAGGAGCAATAAATGTACCTTTTTCATACTTGAGATTAAAATCTAGAAATGGAACAAATTGCACAATTTCCAAGAGAAGGGCCCTAAGCTGATAGGATCATGTCTCTACCTTGAAGTAAATCATTTAACTCATGTGACTCAGATTCCTTATCGCCAAGAAGGTAATTAGTTTGAAATCTTGAATAAAACATCCCACAGATCAATAATACTGCGATCACCTCTCCCTTGTTTTGTAGAATGAACTTGAACTTGAGGGGAAGAGTAGGTGAAGAATAAACATGCACACAGTGTTTTTATTCCAACAGGGAAAAGCTGTACTATTTGAACAGCTGCATCTGCAAATTAAGGGAAGTGTTTTCTTTCTTATGATTGAGTCTTCGTGTTGAGAAGGACTTTAGGCCTTTGTCCACCCTCCCAGTTTCTTTCATAGATTAGGTGTCTTCTTTGTTCCCTGCCTTTCCTGGAGTACCAGAGTCTACAAGGACATTGCCCAACTCAATGCTTTTACCTTCGTTATATCTGATAATTTTTCACCTGGCCATTTGCTTGAGTTTTTGCTACCTGGGAAATAGAAGGAGCCTCTGAAAGTCACTCATCTCTTACTACACAAAAATGAGTGGTAGAAGCAGTGTGTACGTGATTGCCAAGTAATTTTCAGGCTTTTTTGTTAACCATAGGGTTTGTTGCTTGTCTTTTGAAATGGAAATATTTTTGCTTCTCTGTTTCTCTAATTTTTTACGTATCCAATTAGTAGATCATGTTGGAATTTTTTAATTGAGATCACTTTCCATGTAGTGTCAAGAACATTATTTCATTACACATTTTACAAATTTCTTTTCCAAAAAATGAAGACAAAAAGGCATTGATTATATGTTACTCAATATATTGTTATTCAATGGAATAAGTCTTGTGAAATATTGTTAGGCTAAATTGATCTTTAGATTCTTGTTCCTGGGAGTCACCTGCCCAAATGGAGGGTGGAATTCTTATCAACGAAGACATACTAAGAAGTTTGGAGAACATCATCTTTGTTAAATTTCAATTTTTATTAGTTAGGTTTGCCTCTCAGTTGACCTTGACACATTTACTTTCAATTTGATAACTCTGTATTAGAACAATGTTTATTTCCGAGTGTGTTTTTTTCTGTATAATAGGGCAGGTTCCTTCTTGAAATCTCTCTCCAGTCAAACTTTACTAAGCTATTAGGATAAATTAAATTTCATATTATTAATGTGGAACTTTTAATTTTCTACATTATTAATGTGTGCTTTTCTACTTAGATGAGTCTTTACACTTAGCAATTTTGTTATGATATTCCAAAAGTTATGATTTCAGAGAATATTTCTGTTGTCAACTATACGCTAATAACAGCTAAATAAATAAGAAAATATCCAGGCATGAGATGAGTGGGTTCTTGGTTTTTGTTTTCATTTCCTATTCTTCCCTTAGGCTGTTCTGTGACTTTGCATAAGTTAGCTATGCCCCTGTAGTAGAGTATACTCTTCAAATGTAAGCTAGGACTGGCATTATTTGTCCCTCTCTAGAGATAAAAGGAAAAGTTAGGATTTTGAACTATTGTGGATTTTATGACTGACAATCTGTGTGTCATTTCTAATAACCCATGGGCTACTACATTTTCTAATTAGGCATTTTCACAAACCAAATAAAAATACATGATACTGAGTGAATTACTTGTTTATATGACACAAAATTTAAAGACCTTGAGGGTTATTTTGTTTGGTTTGCTTTTTCCTTTTTTTTTTTTTTTTTTGAGACAGTCTCCCTCTGTCACCCAGGCTGGCATGCAGGGGTGGTCTCCACTCACTGCAGCCTCTGCCTCTGGGGTTCAAGTGGTTCTCCTGCCTCAGCCTCCTGAGTAGCAGGAATTACAGGCATGCACCACTCCACTGGCTATTTTTTTGCATTTTTAGTAGAGACGGGGTTTTGCCATGTTGGCCAGTCTGCTGTTGAACTCTTAACCTCAAGTGATCTACCCATATTGGCCTTCCAAAATGCTGGGATTACAGGTGTGAGCCACCATGCCTGGCTGAGACCTTGACTTTTTACATTCTCAATTTAAGAAATGCTATATGAAGATGAGTTTGACTTGGGATTTTTAAAAGATATTTAAGTCCTTTTGAATTTTAAAGACCTATTTTCTGCAAATAACCCTAAGAAAAGAAGAAAATATACGCATTTAAATGAACCTTACGAGGATAGACAGCTTTGAGATATTTGTAATTTTTTTTTGCAAGAGTAGTGTTAGATACATCTAGTCACATATAAAACTTTCATGGAAAACTTTTGTTGTGTTTTGTTAATTCCATTTACAAACCTAGACCAAATATCCCTGCGTCTGTGATGTCATATCAACTAGGAAGTCATGTATCTAGTGTGGTTCATCTTATAGAACTTTGTTGAGGGGAGTGTTTTCCATGTCTAGTCTCTCGTCTGCTTTCTAATGCTGGGAGAGTGTCTTTTTAGTCTTTGTTTTTCTATCAAAGTTGTTATTGACATAGTCTAAGGACCTGAACTTATTTTTGGTCACTTAAAAAAAAAAATCTGCAAATCTGCGTATGCTAAACACTACAGAATGTTGGTTTGTTTTTTTTCTTTTCCCCTCTATGCCTCCACGTTTACATCTAGCTCTTACCTACCTAGAATGTGCAAGGAACTCAATTTGAGTAAGATAAATGTTGAATGACTTTTTGCTTTTGCAGCCTAGTTTTGAGGACGCTAACTTTGGTCTAACTTCATAGTGAGTTAATCATACTGAGTTAATCCCTTCCTGACTATGTGATCTTGGACAACTTACTTGACTTCTGTAAAACAGAGGCTGGCAAACTAGGGCTCGTGGACCAAATCCAGCCCATTGCCTATTGCCTGTTTTTGTATGTTCTGTGAACTAAGAATAGTTTTTATATTTTTAAGTGGTTGAAAAAAAATCAAAAGAAGAATACTATTCTGTGACACATAAAAATTAGATTATCTTGGTATTTTACATCCATAAATAAGGTTTTATTGAAACACAGCCACAGTTATTCCTTTATGTATGTGCCTATGGCTATTTCCACACTACAACAGCAGAGCTAAGTAGTTGCAAAAGGGAATGTATGCCTACAAAACCCAAAATATTTACTCTCTGGCTCTTTGCAGAGCATTTTTGCTACCCCTACTATAAACCTCAGCTTCCTCTTCTGTACAATGGGAAAAATAGCACCTGCTTCAAAGGGGTTTGAGATAATGCATGAAAAATAATTAGTATGATACCAACACATAGTTAGCACTCAGTAAATATAGCTGCAGTTGTTGTTATAATATTTACAGTTTTCAACCTTCTAATACAGTGAAGGTGGGCCTAAAATTCTCTTCAACTCATGAAAAATAATTTTTTTAATTATGACTGATGTTCAAAGCACTTTTCACTCTCTTTTCAGCCTAGATTGCTGTTTAATTTTTCATTCTTTTCCTTCATCTTATTCACTGTAGCCCAACTGTACATCCTATGACCTTCTTGGAACTTCTGTTCTAGCCCCCCATTCATCTCTCATTTCTGCGTGCCCAAAAATCCAGTTTATCTTCCAGATCCTGCACAGATATCACTACCTTCTCACATTCATTTACTGTCTGTGTGTACACTGTGCCACACAACCCCCACCCCGTACAACAAAAACAAACATAAAAGAATATTGGGAATAAACTCTCTCTCTCTTTCTCTGTCTCCAAGCTTCTTGATTATTTTATCTCTACATCTTAGAGCACACATCACTCTCTTGAGATTTAGGAGGTCGAGTAGGGTGTGTCTTAATTTATATGCTTCTAATCTGCACTCTTTCAGGGCAGTGCCATTATTATTGATCTGTATAGTCTGTGGAGTACATCAAACAGTATTTACACACAGCTATACCTAATACATGTTTTGTAATGCATACATTTGAATTTCTTTGCTTGCTAAAGATGGATTTTTTGCCTCTTTTCAGACAGAGTTTCTTGATATAAGCCAGCTATCTTTCATCCACGATTTGGGACCAAAGGGCATGTAAGTTCCAATGAACGTTGAAAGAGAAGTATGGAAAGTTGGTATGCATGAACACTTAATGTAGCTGCATGCCGTGCTGATGGAGTCCTCCTGGCTTTACTGCTAGCTTCTCTTCTTGCCAGTAGAGTTAGAGCAACTGATGGAATCTATTCATACGAATCAGAGCATCTCCTGTGATAAACAATGGTAGCACCTGCTCCACTGTCTTTGCCACATGATTACAGCACAGATTCTTTCTAACCCAACAGTGGGAGAGTTCAATACCTATAGCAAGTATGATGTGTAGAAGAATACATTAAAAATCAAATATATCAGATCTCCTTTTATAATCCCTTATAATGTTAAATGTTTACTACTTATTTTATGATTATTTAAAAATAATGCTATGTAAAATATATGTTGTATAACCAGATGGAAATTTATGATCATTTTCCTTCACAGTTATTAAAGCTCGAAAACTTAAAGAGCTTAACTTTCAAGTTCTAGTTAAGAGCATTGTTAATACTTGTTTCAAATTTTTTTGTTTAGCTTTTGTTATTGCTTTTTCTTGTCACATTTTTCAAAATTAAGATACTACTATTTTCAAAACTAGTAGCTTGTTCTGCTTCCTTTGACATAGCTCAACTAGCTCAACTAGTTTTCTAGAACTATGTGTGAAGAGACACAGAGATGGCCTGCCATCTGTGGGTGAGACACACCATAGTCTCAACAGCAGTGGAACCATCCCTGTGCAGGCATGTGGAAATGCATGGGGTCTCTTTTAGTTTGTCACAGTGTCATAATGTTGAGGAGGGAACACTTAACATTTAGAGCCAGGAGACAGGATGCTTCAGGTCCTATGTAGTGCAAAACAGAATCACACCACGCCGAATGCTGAAGGAGCTATATCTAATGACTGTGTTTCAAGGTTAGACTCTAGAGTACCCTGCCTAACAATTAGAGCACTGAGCTAGTTGAGAACGAGGAGAGAGTAGGGAGGAAAGTCATGTGAGAATGAGATGGTTTATTTCGTCCCAGAGTGGGAGGCTGTAAAAGCTAAGTGAAAGTGTGAAATTTGAATGTGATGGGTTAATTTTATGTCTCTTTCAGAGAAGGTATGATAATGAAAAGATCTGGAGGACACAGAATACCAGGTTTGAATTGCTGTGGCCAGGGAAGAGCCTGCTACCGATGGTCAAAAAGGTAGGAAGTAGTGAGTTTTGTGTGCTAGTTTGTTTTAATACACTGGGTATTTGGGCTGGTATAACATACCAGTTTTAAATTATAAATCCTTAAAAGCCATGGCAGAACAAACTTTTAATTATATTTTAAAATCCAAGTTCCAGCATTCATTTAAATATTATACCCAAAGCTGATCTTGTGGCCAAAGCGTACAAATTACATATGTGAAAACCCAAGGACACAGAATCCAATTGGGCTGCCAGAACTGGCCAGCCAAAGAAGATGTACAAATGGCCAATAAGTATGTGAAAAGATGCTCAACATTACTAGTCATTAGGGAAATGTCAATCAAATCCACAATGAGATACTATTTCACACCTGTGAGGGATGGCTATAATGAAAGAGATGGACAAAAACAAATGGTGGTGAGGATGTAGAGAAACTAGAATATTTTCTGTAGAGAAACTTCAGATATTGCTAATGGAAATGTAAATGCTGCAGCCACTTTAGAAAACACTCTGGCAGCTCTTTAAACTGTTAAACAGAGTCAGCAATAAAAAACACATGTGTCAGCAATACCAGGGATTCACCCAGGAGAACTGAAAAACATATGTCTACACCAAAACTTTTTCATAGCAGTGTTATTGATAATAGCATTACAAGTGGAAACAACTCCACTGTTCATCAATTGATGGATGGATAAACAAAATGTGGTATTCCCATACAGTGGAATATTAACCAGCCATAGAAGGAATAAATCACATCAAGTTAAAAAGCTTCTGCACAGCAAAGGAAACAATCAACAAAGTGAAGAGATAAACCACAGAATGGGAGAAAATACTTACAAACTATCCATCTGACAAGGGATTAATAACCAGAATATATAAGGAGCTCGACTAACTCTATGGGAAAAAAAGTAATAATTTGATTTAAAAATGGGCAAAAGATCTGAATATATATTTCTTGAAATAAGACATACAAATGGCAAACTAGTGTGTGAAGATGTGTTCAATATCACTGATTATCAGATAAATGCAAATGAAAACTACAACGAGATGTTGTCTCACGCCAGTTAAAATGGCTTTTATCTAAAAGACAGGCATTAACAAATGCTGGTGAGGATGTGGAGAAAACAAAGTCCTCATACACTGTTCATGGGAATGTAAATTAGTACAATGACTATGGAGAACAGTTTGGAGGTTTCTCAAAAAACTCAAAATTGAGTTACCATTTGATCTAGCAAATCCACTTCTAGGCATATACCCAAAAGAAGGAAATCAGTATGTCAACGAGATATCTGCACTTCCATTTTTATTGCAGCACTATTCACAATAGTCCAGATTTGGAAGCAATCCAGGTGTTCAACAGATGAATGGATAAAGAAAATATGGTACATATACACGATGGAGTACCATCCAGCCATAGAAAAGAATGAGATCCTGTCATTTCCAACAGCATGGATGGATCTAGAGGTCATTATGTTAAGTGAAATAAGCCAGGGACAGAAAGACAATCTTAGCATGTTCTCAGTTACTTGTGGAAGTTAAAAATTAAAACAGTTGAACTCAAGGAGATTTTTCAGAGGCTGGGAAAAGCAGTCTGGGGTGGGTAGTGGGGATGGTTAATGGATACAAACAAACAGGATAATTAGGATCTAGTATTTGATAGAACAACAGGTGACTATAGTCAATCATAATTTTTTTTGTTTGTTTGTTTTTTGAGATGGAGTTTCGCTCTTGTTACCCAGGCTGGAGTGCAATCGTGCGATCTCGGCTCACGGCAACCTCCGCCTCCTGGGTTCAGGCAATTCTCTTGCCTCAGCCTCCTGAGTAGCTGGCATTACAGGCACGCGCCACTATGCCCAGCTAATTTTTCTGTGTTTTTAGTAGAGACGGGGTTTCACAATGTTGACCAGGATGGTCTCAATCTCTTGACCTCATGGTCCACCCGCCTCGGCCTCCCAAAGTGCTGGGATTACAGGTGTGAGCCACCGCACCTGGCCAGTCAGTCATAATTTAATTGTACATTTTAAAATAACTAAAAGAGTGTAATTAATTGTTTGTAGCATAAAGGATAATGCTTGAGGTGATGGATAACCCATTTATCCTGATGTGATTCTTATACATTGTATGCTTATATCAAAATATATACCCCATAAATATATAAGCCTATTATGTACCCACAAAAATTAAAAATGAATTATTTTAAAAAGAAAGGAATGAAGACTACTGATGGTCATGGAGTTTCTTCATGGGGTAATAGAAATATTCTGAAATTAGATAGTAGTGAGGGTTGCACAACTTTGTGAATATGCTAAAAACCATTGCATTGTATAATTTTACAAGGTAAATTTTATGAAATGTGAATTATATCTGAATTCATATTAAAAAATTAAATGAAAAAGGATATGGAGTTCTGATACATGCTGCAATCTGGATGAACCTTGAAAACATGATAAATGAAAAAAATCTAGATAGAAAAAGGCACACATTATATGATTCCTATTTATGTGAATGTTCAGAATACAAATCTGTAGAGACAGAAGTAGATAAACTGTTTCCAGGAAATGGGGAGGAGGTTGCTTTCTACTAATTTGATACTGGTATGGGGCTTGTTTTTGGGACAATGAAAATATTTTGGAATTAGATAATGGTGATGGTTATGCAACTTTGTGAATATGCTAAAAATCAAACTGAACTATATATTAAAAAATACAAGTAAAATTGTGCAGACTTCAGGGATGATAATTTTGGACTTATATTTGTGAAAAATATTTATCATGGTAAGTATAATATAGACAGACAACTTTATTTTATATCTTTTTTTTGAGACAGAGTCTCACTCTGTCACCAGGCACCAGGCTGGAGTGCAGTGGTGCGACCTCAGCTCACTGCAACCTCCACCTCCCAGGTTCAAGCAATTCTCCTACCTCAGCCTCCTGAGTAGCTGGAACTACAGGCACAGGTCACCATGCCCAGCTAATTTTTTTGTATTTTTAGTAAAGATGAGGTTTCACCATGTTGGCCAGGGTGGTCTCAATCTCTTGACTTCGTGATCTGCCTGCCTCGGCCTCCCAAAGTCTTACCAACTAAAATCTCCTTGTGGATATAAAACAATATCATATGATTCTTGTCTGTATCCCCCAAGTTTTGCACATATTAGAAAATAACTGTTTGTTGCAATAGCAATGTACTGGGATTTTGAAAAACTAGTAAAACACTTAAAAAATCAGTTATAAATATTTTATATCTATATATAATATTTCCCCCAAATAGAAAATGATAAGTATATTTATGTGTAAATGTTGAATTGAGCTATGTGTATATTTAAAATATATAAAACAAATACTGGCATCTACCTTTGCACATATCGATTTAAGATATACTACCTGATTAAACGGGACTGAAACATAGAGTCAGGCCAGGAGATTCCCGGGCAGTGACATTGTTTCAGCTGGCGCAGTAGGTTGCTGCACGGGAAACCACACAGATCCCGGTGCCCTTTCAGCAGGCGACTGGAATGCCTGGGAGAGAGTCAACCATTCAATTAAAATAAAAAGGGCTCTGAGGCAGGGAGCTAGGTGATCAGGCTTGGCGGGTCCCATGCCCACAAAAACAAACAAACAAAAAAACCCAGCAATTGGAAACGCTCGAGGTTGAGAGTTTCACGGCAAGCACAGCTAAATCCGGGAAGGTTCAGCTCTGTGGGGGAGAGGCATCCGCCATTACTGAGGCACTCTACCCCTATGGAGGTAGTCTGCCATTGCTGATGCAGCCTGCCATTGCCGAGGCAACCCACTGTAACAGAGAGAGTCTGCCATTACAGAGGTGGGCCACCATTGCTGAGGCAGTTCTAACCACACCCATATAAACAGGACTGCAGGGAAATACACACAGCAGCAGGGCGGAGCCCACAGCACTTAAATGTACCTGCCTAGCAGCTTCGAATGAACAATGGAGCTCACAGCTCAGCACTTGAGCTCCTATAAAGAACAGACTGTCTCCTGAAGCAGCTCCCTGACCCCCGTATATCCAAAGAGTCACCTCACAAAGGACTAATCAGACTGACATTTGGCGGGCATCATTCTGGGACAAAGATAGCAGAAGAAGAAACTGGTAGCAACCCTTACTGTTCTGCAGCTGCTGCAGGTGCACCCCAGACAAGCAGGGCCTGGAGTGGACCTCAGCAGTCCTACAGCAGAGGGGACAGACTATTAGAAGGGAAACTAAGAAACAGAAATAACTTCATCATCAACAATCTGGACATTCACTCAGAGACTCAATCTGAAAATCAGCAACTACACAGATGACAGGTGGATAAATCCACAAAGATGGGAAGAAACCAGTGCAAAAAGGGGGAAAACACATGAAACCAGAACACTTCACCTCCTACAAGGAAACAGAACTCCTCACTAGCAAGGGAACAAAGCTGGACAGAGAATGAGTATGATGAAATGACAGAATCAGACTTCAGAAGGTGGGTAATAAGAAACTTCTGTGAGCTAAAAGAACATGTTCTAACTCAATGCAAAGAAACTAAGAACCTTGAAAAAAGATTTGAGGAAATGATAAGAACAATGGACAACTTAGAGAGGAATATGAATGAATTGAAGGAGCTGAAAAACACAACACGAGAACTTCACGAAACATGCACAAGTCTCAACAGCCAAATTGACCAAGCAGAAGAAAGGATATCAGAGGTCGAAGATCAACTCAATGAAATAAAATGAGAAAGCAAGATTAGATTAAAAAGCACAAAAGGAATGAACAAAGTCTCCAAGAAATGTGGGACTATGTGAAGAGACCTAATCTGCGTTTGATAGGTGTACCTGAATGTGACGAAGAGAATGAATCCAAGCTGAAAAATACTCGTCAGGATATTATCCAGGAAAATTTCCCCAACCTAGCAAGGCAGGCCAATATTCAAGTCCAGGAGATACAGAGAACACCACAAAGATATTCCGCAAGAAGAGCAACCCCAAGGCACATAATTGTCAGATTCACCAGGGTTAAAATGAAGGAGAAAATACTAAGGGCAGCCAGAGAGAAAGGTCGGGTTACCCACAAAGGGAAGCCCATCAGACTCGCAGCAGATCTCTCGGCAGAAACCCTACAAGCCAGAAGAGAGTGGGGGCCAATATTCAACATCCTTAAAGAAAAGAACTTTCAACCCAGAATTTCATATCCAGCCAAACTAAGCTTCATAAGTAAAGGAAAAATAAAATCTTTTATGAACAAGCAAGTACTCAGAGATTTCATCACCACCAGGCCAGCTTTACAAGAGCTCCTGAAAGAGGCACTACACATAGAAAGGAACAACCAGTACGAGCCACTCCAAAAACATACCAAATGGTAAAGAGCATCAACAAAATGAAGAATCTGCATCAACCAATGGGCAAAACAGCCAGCTAGCATCAAAATGGCACTATCAAATTCACACATAACAGTATTAACCCTAAATGTAAATGGGCTAAATGTACCAATCAAAAGACACAGACTGGAAAATTGGATAAAAAGCCAAAACCCATTGGTGTGCTGTATCCAGGAAACCCATCTCACACGCAAGGATACACAAAGGTTCAAAATAAAGGGATGGAGGAAGATTTACCAAGCAAATGGAAAGCAAAAAAAAGCAGGAGTTGCAATTCTTGTCTCTGATAAAATAGACTTTAAAGCAACAAAGATCAAAAGAGACAAAGAAGGACATTACATAATGGTAAATGAATCAATACCACAAGAAGAGCTAACAATCCTAAATATGTATGGACCCAATACAGGAGCACCCAGATATATAAGGCAAGTTCTTAATGACTTACAAAGAGACTTAGACTCCCACACAATAATAGTGGGAGACTTTAACACTCCACTGTCAATATTAGACAGATCAACCAGACAGAAAATTAACAAGGATATCCAGGCATTCAACTCAGACCTGGAACAAGCAAAACTGACAGACATTTACAGATATCTCCACCCCAAATCCACAGAATATACATTCTTCTCAGCACCATATCACACCTACTCCAGAATTGACCACATAATTGGAAGTAAATCACTCCTCAGCAAATGCAAAACAACTGAAATCATAACAAACAGTCTCTCAGACCATAGTGCAATCAAGTTAGAACTCAGAATTCAGAAACTAACTCAGAACTGCACAGCTTCATGGAAACAGAACAACTGGCTCTGGAATGTTGACTGGATAAACAATGAAATAAAGGCAGAAATAAAGAAGTTCTTCGAAACCAACGAGAATGAAGACACAACATACCAGAATCTCTGGGACACATTTAAAGCAGACTCTAGAGGAAAATATATAGCAATAAGTGCCCACATGAGATGAGTGGAGAGATCCAAAATTGACACCCCATAATCCAAGTTGAAAGAGCTAGAGGAGCAAGATCAAAAAAACTCAAAACCTAGCAGAAGACAAGAAATAACTAAGATCAGAGCAGAACTGAAGGAGATAGAGACACGAAAAACCCTTCAAAAAATCAATAAACCCAAGAGCTGGTTTTTCAAAAAGATCAACAAAATAGACAGACCACTAGCCAGATTAATAGAAAAGAGAGAATAACCAAGTAGATGCAATAAAAAACGATAAAGGGGAAATCACCACAGATTCCACTGAAATTCAAACCATCATCAGAGAATATTACCAACAACTCTAGGTACATAAATTAGTAAACCTGGAAGAAATGGATAAATTCCTGGACACTTGTGTCCTCCCAAGCCTAAACCAGGAAGAAGTCGAAACCATGAATAGACCAATAACAAGATTTGAAGTTGAGGTAGCAATTAAGAGCCTACCACACAAAAAAAGCCAGGTCCAGATGGGTTCACAGCCGAATTCTACCAGACACACAAAGCGGAACTCTTACCATTCCTCCTGAAACTATTCCAAATAATCCAAAAAGAGGGAATCCTTCCCTAATCATTTTATGAGACCAACATCATCCTGATACCAAAACCCGGCAGAGACTCAACAAGAAAAGAAAACTTCAGGCCAATATCCATGATGTAAAAATCTTCAATAAAATACTGGCAAGCCAGTTGTAACAGCACATCAAAAAGCTTATCCACCATGATCAAGTAGGATTCATCCCGGGGATGCAAGGCTGGTTCAACATACACAAGTCTATAAATGTAATTCACCACATAAACAGAACCAAAAACAAACACCACAATTATCTCAATTGATGCAGAGAAGGCCTTTGACAAAATTCAACAGCGCTTTATGCTAAAAACCCTGAATAAACTCGGTATTGATGGAATGTATCTCAAAATAATAAAAGCTATTTATGACAAACCAACAGCCAATATCATACTGAATGGGCAAAAACTGGAAGCATTCCCTTTGAAATCTGGCACTAGACAAGGATGCCCTCTCTTACCACTCCTATTCAATATAGTACTGGAAGTTCTAGCCAGAGCAATCAGGCAAGAAAAAGAAATAAAGGGTATTCAAATAGAGAAAATTTGGCTTCCTCCTTTTCTATTTGCAGATGACATCATAGTATATCTAGAAGACCCCATCGTCTCAGCCCAAAAACTCCTGAAACTGATAACTTCAGGAAAGTCTCAGGATATAAAATCAATGTGCAAAAACCACAAGCATTCCTATACACCAATAATAGACTTAAAGAGAGCCAAATCAAGAATGAACTGCCATTCACAATTGCTGCAAGGAAAATAAAATACCTAGGAATACAACTAACAAGGAACATAAAGGACCTCTTCAAGGAGAACTACAAACCACTGCTCAACAAAATAAGAGAGGACACAAATAGATGGAGAAACATTCCATGTTCATGGTTAGGAAGAATCAATACCATGAAAATGGCCATACTGCCCAAAGTAATTTACAGATTCAATGCTATCCCCCTCAAGCTACCAATGACCTTCTTCACAGAACTGGAAAAAACCACCTTAAACTTCATATGGAACCAAAAGAGAGCCAGCATAGCCAAGTCAATTATAAATAAAAAGAATACAGCAGGAGGCATCACACTACCAGACTTCAAACTATACTACAAGGCTACAGTAATCAAAACAGCATGGTACTGGCACCAAAACAGAGATATAGACCAATGGAACAGAACAGAGGCCTTGGAGGCAACACAACATATCTACAACCATACCATCTTTGATAAACCTGACAAAAACAAGCAATGGGGAAAGGATTCCCTGTTTAATAAATGGTGTTGGGAATACTGGCTAGCCATGTGCAGAAAGCAGAAACTAGACCCCTTTCTGACACCTTACACTAAAATTAACTCCAGATGGATTAAAGACTTAAACATAAGACCCAACAGCATAAAAACCCTAGAAGAAAATCTAGGCTAAACCATTCAGGACATAGGAGTAGGCAAGGACTTTGTGACCAAAACACCAAAAGCATTGGCAACAAAAGCCAAAATAGACAAATGGGACCTAATCAAACTCCACAGCTTCTGCACAGCAAAAGAAACAGTCATTAGAGTGAATCAGCAACCAACAGAATGGGCAAAAATTTTTGCAGTTTACCCATCTGACAAAGGGCTGATATCCAGAATTTACAAAGAACTCAAACAGATTTATAAGAAAAAAACAAACAAGCTCATTCAAAACTGGGCAAAGAATATGAACAAACACTTTACAAAAGAAGACATACATGAGGCCAACAAACATATGAAAAAATGCTCATCATCACTGGTCATTAGAGAAATGCAAATCAAAACTACATTGAGATACCATCTCACGCCAGTTAGAATGGCGATCATTAAAAAATCTGGAGACAGCAGATGCTGGAGAGGATGTGGAGAAACAGGAACACTTTTACACTGCTGGTGGGAGTGTAAATTATTTCAACCATTGTGGAAGACAGTGTGGCAATTCCTCAAGGACCTAGAAATAGAAATTCCATTTGACCCAGCAATCCCATTACTGGGTATATATCCAAAGGACTATAAATCATTCTACTATAAGGACACATGCACACGAATGTTCGTTGCAGCACTGTTTACAATAGCAAAGAACTGGAACCAACCCAAATGCCCAACGATGATAGACTGGACTGGGAAAATGTGGCACATATACACCATGGAATATTATGCAGCAATAAAAAATGATGAGTTAGGCCGGGTGTGGTGGCTCAAGCCTGTAATCCCAGCACTTTGGGAGGCCGAGGTGGGTGGATCACGAGGTCAAGAGATCAAGACCATCCTGGTCAACGTGGTGAAACCCCGTCTCTACTAATAATACAAAAAATTAGCTGGGCACGGTGGTGCATGCCTGTAGTCCCAGCTACTCGGGAGGCTGGGGCAGGAGAATTGCCTGAACCCAGGAGGCGGAGGTTGTGGTGACCCGAGATCGCGCCATTGCACTCCAGCCTGGGTAACAAGAGCGAAACTCTGTCTCAAAAACAAAAAAAAAAAACGATGAGTTCGTGTCCTTTGTAGGGACATGGATGAACCTGGAGAACATCATTCTCAGCAAACTGACACAAGAACAGAAAATGAAATACCGCATATTCTCACTCATAGGCGGGTGATGAACAATAAGAACACATGGACACAGGGAGGGGAGCACTATACACTGGGGTCTATTCAGGGGAATAGGGGAGGGACAGCAGCGGGGGAGTTGGGGAGAGATAGCATGGGGAGAAATGCCAGATATAGGTGAAGGGGAGGAAGGCAGCAACTCACACTGCCACGTGTGTACCTATGCAACTATCTTGCATGTTCTTCACATGTACCCCAAAACCTAAAATGCAATAAAAAAATAAATAAAATAAAATAACAAAGAAAATAAAAATAAAATCTCTCATAATACTCAGTTATAAAAAATATACAATGTTATTTTGTTCTTTGCTAAAAAATATATACACTGTCTAGTTGTACTCTCTTAAAAAATTTATTCAAATTCAATCCGTGCTTGGTTATAAAAAATATACATACTATTTGTACCTTACTATACAAAATGAAAAAGCTCTCTCTCTCAAAAAAAAAAAAAAAAACAATTAGCTCGGTGTGGCGGCAAATGTCTGTAATTCCAGCTACTTGGGAGGCTGAGGCTGGAGAATCGCTTGAACCCAGAAGACAGAGGATGCAGTGAGCTGAGATTTTGCCATTGCATTCCAGCTTGGGCAACAAGAGTTTGCTTTCAAATACACTTCTCTAACTTCTAGAAACTTGGGGATTCCTCTGACCACTCCTCCCTAGTCATTTACTTTGCCCAAATCAGCTGCTACATGCCAACCACAGTTTTCAGACTGTAACCTTAAGCATTCGTGGTTCTTTGACCAGGGATTCTCTAGGCTGTCAGAACCCACCTGCATGCACAGCAGACTAGGAAGTATCAACAGCTGCCCGGAGCAGCCATCAGCCAAGAACTGATCAGATTCTAGCCTCCTCCCTGTGCCTCAGTTGGGACGATTCTGCGGTATTTTCTACAGTCTCCCAAAACTCCCCAGCTGGCTTACAGCACAGTTGCCCACAATAAAAATGCATGAAAATACACTCTCTATGGCTTCCTTCCTTGCTCTTTCTTTCTGTTCTTCCCTAATGGTGCTTCCTGGAGCCGCGTCCTTAACAAAATTCTTTATATACACACATCCTTATCTCATAGTTTACTTCTGGGACAACCCAACAGAAGGCATCTACTGAAGGAATGGAAGCCATGGTCTGGTTTATTCAGTCATTTATCGAGTGCCTAATGTATGTCAGATTGCGGCATACTATGTGAAAACAGTAGTGAACAGGATGAAGTCTCTGTCCTCATGGAGTTCTATTAGAGGGGAAATGCAGGCACTAAGCCAGCAACTAATGTAAATTACATAAATTCAGGTAGCGATGAGAGCTTTAAAGTGGAAAATGGTTTGTGAAGGATTTGGAGATTGGGGAGCTCTGAGAGTCAAGGAAAGACTCCTTGAAAAACTGACTTTTGGATTTAATCCTTATGAGAAGTAGCAGCTAGGAAAAATGAGGGAAAGACTTCGTTACTTAAAAGAAATATGCCCCTTCTTTTTAAACTTTGGATTAAATCATAAGTCAACCAGGACAATCTAAAAAGATACGATCCTCTCTGGAATGAAATGTATGCTCACTGCAAATTGTTTAAAATTTTCTGTGAAGATTAGAGCCTTGGTTCCATATTAATAATACATATTTCCTGAGTCACAGTTTTGGGATTTAAAATACCAGAAATCATCTATAAATAATAAAGTACAGTTGATAAAATTAGTTTATAAAGTATAGTTGACAAAATTAGTTTAAAAAGTTTCTCACAGTAAAGACTTTTTTTTTTTTGAGACAGGATCTCACTTTCTCACCAAGGCTGGAGTGCAGTGGTATGATCTTGGCTCACTGAAGCCTCAACCTCCTGAGCTCAAGCAGTCCTCCCACCTCAGCCCCACACGTGACAGGGATACAGGTGCGCATCATCACACCTGGCTAATTTTTGTATGTTTTGTAAAGATGGGGTTTTGCCATGTTGCCCAGTCTGGTCTTGAACTCCTGAGCTCAAGCAATCTGCCCACCTTGGCCTTCCAAAGTGCTGGGATTACAGATGGGAGCCACAGCACCTGGCCAAGAAGACTATTTTATTAATGTCTAAATGAGACTTACTTTTAAAGGTGACACTCCTTCATAACTTTTTTCATTTGTACCCACAAAAATACATTCTTATCACTTTTTAATTTGTTCTATGTTGACAAATTGAAGTAAGGCAAACAAGGAAATTAAACTCTCAATCAGGTCTCATAATGACCTTAGCTTAGAGTTGAGTTTAAAAACAAAGAGATGTTTTACATTTCTTACAGTGTAATACATCTGCTTAAACAGCACATTTATTGAGCAACTTCTCTGCACCTGGTAGTAAGTTAAGTTTCTTATTTCAAATAATGTGTTAAGAAAAAGAGATGTATAGATGTTAAGAAATAAATTTAGCATTTATTAGGTGGTACAAAAGTAACTGTGGTTTTTGCCATTACTTTTGATTTCTTAGTGTTTAGGGAACTATGAGCTGTACCAATAATTAAAATTTTTAGACAGCGATAGTGTCTAAATAGTTTTATTTACTCTCTGGAATCCATTCATGCAACCATTCTTTAGGGGAGATGGTGGCCTTGCCTGAAGGCTTGCTCTGGGCTGCTAGAAGATGATTCTAGGCATTGGGCAGATAGTGGTGGACATGACAGCCACATTCCCTGTTCCCAGGAATCTTATGCTGTACTGTAGGAGACAGACTATAAACAAGCAGACAAATGCTTCCAGATGTACTGCAAAGAAGCTAAAGCAGGGCAATGTGATGCAGTAGAGGGTTGAGGCAGGGATGGTGAAGAATAGCTTTTTTTGAATCCAGTAGCCTGCTTGTAGAGAGGTTTGATTGACAAGAAGAGACCATCCATGGGAATGTCTAGAAGAAATAGTTTTTAGGCAGAGGAAGAGCAACGATAGAGCCCAAAGAAGACTGGCAAGTCTAAAGAAATTAGAGACAACAGTAGGAGATGAGGCTGAGAAAGGGAGAGCTGGCTCAAGTGGGCTTATTGGCATTTTAATGCTGTGACAAGTAGTAACACAGGCAGGAGGTGTCTTTTTAAAACAGATCATAATCTCACATGGTTTAAAACAAGATTAGTTATAATAGTTCACATATATTGGGGCCAGGCACTGTGCTAAGCATGTTCACGAGTGATTTCAGTTAATCCTTCATAAATACTTAGGAACCATATGTCGTGGTTAGGTCCTCATGTTATATGTTTGATGTTATCCTCATGTTATAGAATTTGACATCATGTTCAGTCACTGAAGTTTGCACGAGCAGTGAGTAGCAGGTGGAATTGGAGCCCATGGAGGCTGACCTCAGGGCAGGCACTTGATCCCTGTGGCAGATGGTTTTGACTCCTAGAAGCCTGGTTGATCAAGCCTTTCTCGATATATATATATTCCTGAGAAAAAAATCTTGTGAGGAGCGTTTCATCTATGTTAATAAAGGATATTGGCCTGAAGTCTTCTCTTTTTGTTGTGTGTCTGCCAGGTTTTGGTGTCAGGATGATGCTGGCCTTTAGAATGAGTTGGGTAGGAGTTCTTCCTTCTCACTTGTTTGGAATAGTTTCAGGAGGAATGGTACTAGCTCCTCTTTGTACATCTGATAGAATCTGCCTGGTCCTGGGCTTTTTGTTTTTGAATTTTGATTAGGCTGTTTATTACTGATTCTAATTCAGAGCTGATTATTGGTCCACTCAAGGATTCAGTTTCTTCCTGGTTCAGTCCTGGTGGGATGTATGTCTCCAAGAATTTATATGTTTCTTGTAGATTTTCTAGTTTATGTGCATAGAGTTGTTCATAGTAGTCTCTGACAGTTATTTGCATTTCTGTGGGATCAATGGTAGTGTCCTCTTTGCCATTTCTAATTGTGTTTATTTGGATCGCCTCTCTTTTCTTCTTTATTAGTCTGTTTTTAGTCTTATTAATTTTTGGAAAGAACCAACTCCTGGATTCATTGATCCTTTGTATGGTTTTTTGTGTCTCAATCTCCTTCAAACCACAATCCAGCAACACCTCAAAAAGCTAAACCACCATGGTCAAGTAGGCTTTATCCCTGGGATGCAAAGTTGGTTCAACATATGCAAATTGATAAATACGATTCATCACATAAATAGAACTAAAGATAAAAATGACATGATAATCTCCATAGATGCAGGAAAGGCTTTTGATAAAATTTGACATCCCTTCATTTTAACAACCCTCAATAAACTACGCTTTGAAGGAACATACTTAAACGTAATAAGAGCCATCTATGACAGACCCACAGCCAACATCACAGTGAATGGACAAGAGCTGGAAGCATTCCCCTTGAAAACTGCCTCAAGACAAGGATGCCCTCTGTAACCACTCATATTCAACATAGTATTGGAAGTCCTGGCCAGAGCAATGAGGCAAGAGGAAGAAATAAAAGGTATCCACATAGGGAAAGAGGAAGTCAAACTATTCTTGTTTGCAGATGACATGATTCTATATCTAGAAAAACCCATAGTCTTTGCCCAAAAGCTCCTTGAGCTGATAAACAACTTCAGCAATGTTTCAGGATACAAAGTCAATGTACAAAAATCACTAGCATTCCTATACACCAACAACAATCAAGCCAATTGTGAATGGGATTGCCTACCAATCAAACCAGGAAGACAACCCCATTCACAATTGTCACAAAAAAAAAAAATACCTAGAAATATAGCTAACTAGGGAGGTGAAAGATCTCTATGAGAATTAAAAAACACTGCTCAAAGAAATCAGAGGTGACACAAATGGAAAAATATTTTATGTTCATGGATAGGAAGAAACAATGTTATTAAAATGGCCATACTGCCCAAAGCAATCTACAGGTTCAATGCTATTCCTCTCAAACCAATAACATTCTTCACAAAACTAGAAAAAACTATTTTAAAATTCATATGGAACCAACAAAGAGCCTGAATAGCCAAGGCAATGCTAAGCATAAAGAACAAAGCTGGAGACATCATGTTACCTGACTTCAAACTATTCTACAAAAAATACAAAATACAGTATGGTACTGGTATGAAAACAGACACATACACCAGTGAAACAGAATAGAGAGCCCAGAAATAATACTGCACACCTACAACCATCTGATCTTCAATGAAACTGACAAAAACAAGCAATGGGAAAAGGGCTTCCTATTTAATAAATGGTGCTGGGATAACTGGCTAGCCATATGCAGAAGATTGAAACTGGACCCCTTCCTTAGACTGTATATAAAATTCAACTCAAGTTAGAAACTTTAATGTAAAACCGAAAACTACAGAAACCCTGGAAGACAACCTAGGAAAGACCATTCTGGACATAGGGACTGGCAAAGATTTCATGATGAAGACACCAAAAGTAATTTCAACAAAAGCAAAAATGGACAAACTACCTAATTAAAGAGTTTCTGCACAGAGTAGACAGGCAACCTACGGAATGGGAGAAAATATTTGCAAACTATGCTTCTGACAAAGGTCTAATAGCCATTATCTATAAGGAATTTAAACAAATTTACAAGTAAAAAACAATTCTATTAAAAAATGGGCAAAGGACTTGAACAAACATTTTTCAAAAGAAGACATACATGTGGCCAAGAAACATTTGAAAAAATGCTTAACATCACTGATCATTAGAGAAATGCACATCAAAACCACAACGAGATATCATCTCACACCAGTCAGAATGGCTGCTAAAAAAAAAAACCAATGAACAGATGCTGACAAGGTTTCAGAGAAAAGGAAATGCCTATATGCTGCTAGTTGGAACATAAATTAGTTCAGCCATTGTGGAAAGCAGTGTGGCAATTCCCCTAAGAACTAAAAGCAGAATTATCATTTGACCCAGCAATTCCATTATTGGGTATATACTCAGAGGACTATAAATCATTCTACCATAAAGACACATGCATGTGTATTTTCACTGCAGCACAATTGACAGTAGCAAAGATATGGAATCAATCTCAATGCCCATCTGTGGTAGACTGGATAAAGAATATGTAGTACATGTACACCACAGCATATGAAATCATGTACTTTGCAGCAACATCATTGGAGCTGGAGGCCATTGTCCTTAGCAAACTAATGCAGGAACAGGAAACCCAATACCACATGTTCTCACTTAGAATTGGGAGCTAAATAATGAGAACTCATAAACACAAAGAGGGCAACAACAGATACTAGGGCCTACTTGAGGGTGGTGGGTGGGAGGAGGGAAAGGATAAAAAAAAAACTTGTACTATGCTTAGTACCTGGGTGACAAAGTAATCTACACACCAAATCCCCTTGACACACATTTACCTATGTAACAAATCTGTATATGAACCTAAAGTAAAAGTTAAAAGAAATATATATATATCTATTGATAAAAAAGGAGTCAGAGCAGTTTTTATGAATGGCATAATTAAGAGCTTTCAACAAAGTCCAAGAAGAGCTTCCAATAAAGGCCAAATTACTTGATATCTAATGACTATTAAATACCTGATATCTACTGACTGTTAAATGACAATTAGCCTGATATCTAATGACTATTAGAAGGAACAACTACAAAACACTGATGAAATAAATTGAAGAGGACCAGAAGAGTTAATACTATTGAAATGACCATACTATCCGAAGCTATCTACAGACTCAGTGCAACCTTATCAAAATACTAATGACATTTTCACAGAAATAGAAAAACAATCCGAAAACGCACATAAAACCACAAAAGACCCTGAGTAGCCAAAGCAATCCTGAGCAAAAAACAAAAAACAAACCAAAGCTAGAGGCATCACACTACCTGACTTCAAAATATATTACAATGCTATAGTAACAAAAACAGCATGGTATTGGTATAATAACAGACATATCCCAAGTAGAACAGAATAGAGAACTCAGAAATTAATCCATGTATCTATAGCCTACTGATTTTTCCAAAGGTATCACAAACATTATTTGAGGAAAGTGCACACTCCTCAATAAATAGTGCTGGGAAAACTGGAGATCCATATGCAAAATAATGAAACTAGACCTCTATTTCCCACTGTATTGTATACTAAAATCAACTCAAAATGGATTAAAGACTTAATTGTGAGACCTGAAACTATAAAATTGCTAGAAAACATCATACGGGAAATGCACCCCCATGTTTAGTGTAGCTCTATTGACAATAGCTAAGACACTGGTCTAGGCAAAGATTTTATGGCTAAGACTTCAAAAGCACAGGCAACAAAAAAATAGATGAATGATGGGACTATATTAAACTAAAAAGCTTCTGAACATTAAAGGAAACAGTCAACAGAGTCAAGACACAACTTGTACAATGGGAGAAAATATTTGCAAATTATTTATCCAAAAAGGGAATAATGTCCAGAATCTACAAGACACTCAAACAATTATATGGGAAAAACACAAATAATCCCACTAAAAAGTGGGGAAACGATGTGAGTGGATATTTTTCAAAAGAAGACCTGCAAATGGCAAATAGATATATAAAAACATGCTCTACATCACTTGTTATTAGGGAAATGCAAATGAAAGCCACAATGAGATACTATCTCACCCCAGATGGCTGTGATCAAAAAGACACACAAAAAATAACCAAAGTCGGCAATGATGTGGAGAAACAGGAACTCTTCTACACTGTTGGCGGGAGTGTAAATTAGTACAGCCATTATGGAAAACAGTATGGAGGTTGCTCCAGAAACTAAAAACAGAACTACTATACAATCCAGCAATCCCACTACTGGGTATTTATCCAAAGGAAAGAAAATCAGTATATCAAAGGGATACCTGTACCCCCATGTTTATGCAGCACTATTCGCAATAGACAAAACATGGAATCAACCTAAGTGTCCGTCAGCAGATGAATGGATAAAGAAATGTGGTGCATATACATAATGGATATTTATTCAGCCATAAAAAGAATGAAACATTTGCAGAAACATGGATGGAACTGGAGGTCATTATGTTAAGTGAAATAAATCAGGGCAGAAAGACAAACTTCACATGTTCTCACTAGATGTGAGAGTTAAAAAGGTTGATCTCATGGAGGAGAGTAGAGTGACGGTTAGCAGAGGCTGGTAAGTGTGGATGAGGGGATGAAGGGAGGTTGGTTAATGAGTACAAGCATACAGTTCAACAGAACAAATAAGTGCTAGTGTTTGATAGTACGGTAGGGTGACCATAGTTCACAGTAACTGATTGTGTATTTCAGTATAACTAGAAGTGAAGATTTGAAATGTTTCCAGTGCAAAGAAATGGGAGATGTTTGAGGTGATAGATATCCTGAATACCCTGATTTGATCATTACATGATGTCTACTTGTATCAAAATATCAGATGCATCCATAAATATGTATAATTATTATGTATCAATTAAAATATTTTTTAAAAACCATTAAAAAACCCATCATAGTCAAAACAGAAATCATTACCTTTTAAATTCAGTTTTCAGCATCTAGTTGTCAGTGCTAACCAGCATATTTCCAGACTGCCACAACTTGAGCAGCCGAGGTGGAGCTGTTTACATAGAATACATACAACATGAACGGCACCCACTGGAGTTGAACAGTGCCCTGGCTGTGCAATATACCCAGCCATCTTATTTCAGTTGTTGAACAAGATGATGTATTGCCTATGTGGAGCTTTTGTGAGAATTAGAGAAAAGCTTCCCATTCTTGTGGGATGATGCAGCCTGCACCAGACCCCTTCTTCAGCAGACATTGTGCAGGGCCCACCTGGAGAGTTGTATCTGCAGCTTAGCCCTGAGGGCGTGTTTTGTAGCCTTTGTCTGTAGTAGTTAAGCCAATGAGCTTGTGTTCTCAGGAGCATCTCTCAGATTTGTTTTCTAATGCCAAAGGTGGGAGCTTTTTCCACCTGGATATGGGTCACCCCCACACTGTTTTCTGTGGTATAGAGGTCTGACTAGAGCTGGGGCTGGTGCCATTCAGGTGTTTTTTACGTCTAGGCAGCAAAGTCTGGGATATTTGACATTCTCCTCAAATACACAGCTCTACCAGTTGTGGTTCACAAAGCCTGTGGTACCTTCTCAGTCAACAGTGTAGCACACCAGTGCTCCGAGCCTGGGCCCCTTTCTCTGTGCCGTAATTTGCATCAAAAGCCAAGCCGAGAGAAAAGATTGCAACTAAAGAACTTTGACAGATACGTGATGTGTCTGCTCTCTGTTAGCCTTAACCACATTTTATCAACAGGCAGCTACAGGCCTGGACTCATAATTGAGCCCCATCAGGATCACTGAGTTACCCTTTGATATCATAGCCTTGGTATTTGTATTGAGGACTGTTATGAGAACCCTTATACAATGTATAATTTCTGTATTTGCTTTGAAAATTGTTATCGGGAATATTATTCATTATGTTGTTCAGTTGTTTTATGTTAGGTCCCAAATGAGAAACTTTGTTTGGAATTTGCTTTTGGAGGAAATCCACTTATTTCTTGAATTTATTAATTTGACAAGAAAAACCAGGAAGCTTCTACCCAACATGAGTGTGTCATCTCTGTAATTATATTTACTTTTATGATTAGTTATTTTAGGTATTTACTTTCTGTGACCTTGACATTTTTTCTTTTTTTTTTTTTTTTGAGACGGAGTTTCACTCTTGTTACCCAGGCTGGAGTGCAATGGCACGATCTCGGCTCACTGCAACCTCCGCCTCCTGGGTTCAGGCAATTCTCCTGCCTCAGCCTCCTCGGTAGCTGGGATTACAGGCACGCGCCACCATGCCCAGCTAATTTTTTGTATTTTTAGTAGAGACTGGGTTTCACCGTGTTGACCAGGATGGTCTCGATCTCTTGACCTCACGATCCACCGCCTTGGCCTCCCAAAGTGTTGGGATTACAGGCGTGAGCCACCATGCCCGGCGACATTTTTCCTTTTTTAACCATACCACATATGTTCTTTGCTGTAAGTCGTCCTAAATCCACCCTGCAGCCTTTATTAGGAAGAATATTGCTTATGTATTAAAAAACAAATACATGTTATGAAACTATGTGGAAATCAATGTAGGTTGGTCTACATTAAATTCTAAGTTATAAAGCCATTAAAACATAATGCGATCCCAATTTCAGTAAAGATTTATTATAGTTATATTTTAAATACTGAGTTCCCATGCTATATTGACAGTATTACCGAGTTTATATTCAGATATTCCAACCTTACTATTCCATAATGTGGAAGTGCTTAGAGTGCTTTACTTGGTCCGATATGTGCTATTAAATAGCCCATTTTGTTACTTCCCAGTTTTCAAATGATTCAGTCAATCACTCTGCCATTGCAGGCAAATAGGAATACATGTTGTTATATGTAACCTGATAAAGCTACCATTTGCATTCACTGTGAATGGATCCCATCTCCTCTGTCTTGTGCTTTCCATCATACATCCTGCGAGTGCTACCTGCCAATACTGGGGACATTCCTTCAGGTTTTCCCATTCGTGTTTAAAGAGCTAATGGATGACTGAATTACTTGGTATGCTACTTCTTAGGAAAACGTAATAGAAAGGATTTGTTGGTTTTTTTTTGTTTCATGGTGATTAAAAAAAACAAGTCTCCTATGTAGAAAATGTAATTATGTTTACAGTCTGCCAGAGCGATTACTTAAGGCTTGTCATAATAATTAGTTCTTCTCATTTCAGTTATTCAGTACAACTTTACAAGTACTTATTACCTTCTTACAGATGGTTAATAGTGAAAGATTCCTTTTTACTATATATGAAACCAGACAGTGGTGCCATTGCCTTCGTCCTGCTGGTAGACAAAGAATTCAAAATTAAGGTGGGGAAGAAGGAGACAGAAACAAAATATGGACTCCGAATTGATAATCTTTCAAGGTACAAATTTCAAATATTTAAAAAAGATTTCTACAAAAATATCTTAAAAACAATCTTTTCCTCAACCTTAAGTAAAAAAGGAGTTTAAAAAGTGGTAGAAAATTGTAATTTAGAGCTCATCCTCAATTAATAGTAATGAAACCACTTTTTTTTTCTAGTATATATTTTAAAGAATATTCTATGTGCAACAGAGCTAGAATAAACAATCCCATATGTAGATGTTTGCCTATGTTAACAGAATTTACTACTCAATTTGCCAGTATACTAAACAGATAGAGCAATAGTTCACATTTTAAAAATAAATTAAAACTTTATAAATCAATATTCTTTAATTAACAAAACGCCAAGAGAGTGATTTGATTTATAAAAATTCTGTTACACACACATTTTAAGAAAGATATCTTCTTTTTCTTTGAGACAGGGTCTCACTCTGTCACCCAAGCTGTGGTGCAGTGGTGCAATCTTGGCTCACTGCAGCCTCCATCTCCCAGGTTCAAGCAATTCTCTCACCTCAGCCTCCCGAGTAGCTGGGGCTACAGGTGCCCGCTACCACACCCGGCTAAATTTTGTATTTTTCAGTAGAGACGGGGTTTCATCATGTTTGCCAGGCTGGTCTCAAACTCCTGACCTCAAGTGATCTGCCCACCTCGGCCTTCCAAAGTGCTGGGATTACAGGCTTGAGCTGCCACGCCAAACCAAGAAAGATATCGTGAAAGGACACTCATGTACACTTATTATAGATTTTATTAGTGAGTACATGCGTGATCTTTCTGGAAGACTGTAGTTAGACCAAGTATGTGTGTCTTTATACATATAGATCCATTTGTCTCTATATAGCTCACGGTCATGTATATGAATATATATGCATTCCTCTCTGTACACAGTTACCGACATAGCCACATATTCCCTTACTAATTTACGTGTGTGTGTGTGAAAAGATGCTGAACTTCCTGATGATATTCTGTGAGAATGGAACATTTGAGATTGTTAATGGAAATATAATGTGCCGCCATTACACCTTCCTTCTGTTGAACAGTGAGCCACAGACGTCTGGCCACAATTCTCTGGTTCCTCACTTTACTGGCCGCTTCATCTGCATTTACCACCCTTGCTTACTTGTATGTCATTGCCGAATGAAGCCATTCACATCCAGGTCTTGTTACCTTCCTTCCTGGTGTAAGATCCCCCCATCATTTTATCAGATAAGACCAAATTCCCCCACTCATTATTGACAGGCATTTATTTCCCTGCCTTTATTTGAAATTGCTCCGTAATACGCCTTGCAGGTTCTATGGAGGCAGCATTTTTTCCTTGCTTCTTTCCCTTTGCTTTTCTTATGCCCATGTTTGGAATAGTTCTTTCCCCCCCTTGATTCTGACTCACATCCTGTCATAATGTCTTATCTTGTCTCTTCCATAAAGTCTTTGCATAACTGGTTTTCAGATGCATTTTAGCTCAATTGGAGTAGTGCTTGCAGGATGGGTCAAGCCCAGGTACCTTCTGTGCCCTCTTGTCTCCATCCCTAGAAACCCCTGTCTCTTTCACCACATGTGATGGGGATGCTTCACTCCTCTCAGCTCCAGCATGCCTCTCCTCCCGTCTCCACAGCCTGGCAGCATCGGCCTCTCTCTGATGGCTTCATGACTTTCAGACAAAAGCCAGCATCTACCACTGACATATCGAGGAAAGCAGTTTGGCCATGCCTAATCTTTATAAATGATTCTTTCAGAATCTGTGAGCACAGCCCCTTCTCTGCTTCTCATCAGGATCATTGCATTTCCTCGAAAAAGCAACCTCCCTCCCCACCCACAGTCTTCTTACATTGGTGTGGTGGTAGATTTCTGCCTATGTGGCAGGAATACAGCTGGCTGCAACACTCTGTTTTCCTTTGAACTTCAAATTTGGGTAACTTATTTTTCCCTCTTGGAAAAGGCAGAATTCTGACACTTGGCATTAAAAAAAACTTTCTGTAGTCCACTCTAAATTTTTTTTTTTTGGAGACAGAGTTTTGCTCTTGTTACCCAGGCTGGAGTGCAATGGCGCAATCTCGGCTCACCGCAACCTCCGCCTCCTGGGTTCAGGCAATTCTCCTGCTTCAGCCTCCTGAGTAGCTGGGATTACAGGCACGCGCCACCGTGCCCAGCTAATTTTTTGTATCTTTAGTAGAGACGGGGTTTCACCATGTTGACCGAATGGTCTTGATCTCTTGACCTCGTGATCCACCTGCCTCGACCTCCCAAAGTGCTGGGATTACAGGTTTGAGCCACCATGCCCGACCTAAATTTTTTTTTAACATTTATAAATCTGTAAGAGTTTAGGATCATTTAGTTATTAGTGACAGAAAAATCTAATGCAAACTGACTTACCCCAAAGAGAACTGAATAGCCATGTTGAGCAGGACTGATTTCCTTGTGGTAGCAAGGTGGCGGCCTCCCACAGCCACACCACATTCTGCGGGGCAGGAGAGTCCCTTCCTGGCATTCCTGAGCATGTCTTCACGTTTGCTTAGGAATGGCTGAAGGAACACTCATGTATGTTTGTTACAGAAATGGATGAACAAACGTATGTTGAGTGTCCTTTTTTTCTGGGATCAATGTTTAATTGATTATTATTGCAAAAGAACAGTTTTCCTATGATTAGTGAAGTCGAAAATTCACAATATATTTAAGAGTCTGAATTTAGTTGCATGCTGACCGGGGGTTCAAGCTCCTGCCAGACTGTGAATTCATCCATAAATTCCTATCCTAAAGCTACATGAGTGGGTAGAACTGGCTCACACACTCATGCCAGAACCACCTTCTGGGACCAGGGAGATGGAATATGCCATTTTGCTTAGCTTTGGTGAAGAGAAGGGATGATATTTCCAGAAGCTGAGGGGATGATACCAGGCAACACAAAGGGAAGTGTCCTCTAGAGCAGGGGTCCTCAACCCCCTTGGGGTATCAGTCCAAGGCCTGTTAGGAACTGGGCCGCCCAGCAGGTGAGCAGTGGGCCAGGGAGCATTACTACCTGAGTTCCACCTCCTGTTAGATCAGCCATGGCATTAGATTCTCACAGGAGCTTGAATCCAACAGTGGATTGCACATGTGAGGGATCTCGGTTGCACGCTTCTCATGAGAATCAGGTCACCTGCTCATGACCTGAGGTGGAACAGTGTCATCTCAAAACTACTCCCCATCATCCGTGGAAACATTTCCTTCCACAAGCCTGGCCCTGGCACCAAAAACGTTGGGGACCGCTGCTCTAGAGGAGCCAATAGCTCTCTAACTAATACTTAAAAGCAGAGCCTCGCTTTACCCCTCTTTCTCCTCATGCGCTAGCACACAGCTCCAGCTCTATGGTAAGTACCTTTCTGCATGTTTGCGTGAGTGAATGAATATGTAACCTAAACGTTTATTTTTGTTATATTAAATACGTTTTTAGTAGCAACCTTCCTCCTCAATCATAGTCTTCTTATCTTGGTGTGGTGGTAGAAATGTACCCAAAAAATGTTAACATGCCTACTTTTTTGATGTTCTTTGCCTGAAACTTTCAGTTTATGTTTGGTATACTACCAAATAAAAAAGAACATGAGATAGAACACAGAGTGACCATTCTTTTCTACATTTGGCTTTTCTTTAAAGGACGCTTATTTTAAAATGCAACAGCTATAGACATGCACGGTGGTGGGGAGGGGCTATAGAAGAATTCATCCAGAAACATGGAACCAACTTTCTCAAAGATCATCGATTTGGGTCGTATGCTGCTATCCAGGAGAATGCTTTAGCTAAATGGTAAGTTATTATTGCCCTAAGGCTGTCAAGGCAGTCATACATAGAGTCTAATATTATGCTGGCCTAAATGCACCTGGAATCAATTTTCAAAACTGTGAAAGATGATGCATTATACCTAACTAGGGCTTCTCTTTTTGTGATAGTTATGGCACTACCTGATCATAGATTAGTTTTTCAGTCGTTGCTTTTAAGATTTTTCACAGTGAGCTTAGCTAGCTTTAGATTTTGAAGTTTGAATTTTAAAGCTAACTTCACACTTTTCTTTAATGATGCAAATGGAAGATTTAAGTCATTAGTTCTAATTTAGGAAAAAGCATTTACTTGCTAGATATTTCTTTTAAATAAAATCACACTTAGCATGTTTTTCTACCATTGAATTGGAAGCTAGTTTGCTTTCAGTCTCAGAAGAAAAACTGTATGTAACTTCAACAGGATAGAAGAATTCATCTGGCACCTTAGGTTGATGAGGCTCAATAAATTTGTTGTTCTCTAAGCAGAGAAAAATCAGGCTGTTTACTACTTACTGCCCTTCCTAGGCATCAGGGAAGTTGGTATTTTCAATCCTTGTTTTCCAGTTACATAAACTCAATTACATAAAGAGTGTTATGTGGACCCTCTAGGCAGTGGCTACCATGTTTTGCTTTACCGTAATATATGTTTCTTTTCTTTTTTGACAACGAAAAGGAACCATATACTTGTCTTTCAGGTATGTTAATGCCAAAGGCTATTTTGAAGATGTGGCAAATGCAATGGAAGAGGCAAATGAAGAGATTTTTATCACAGATTGGTGGTTAGTATTTGTCCCTGGGAAGGTTTTCTGGATGTCTCCGTGTTTGGAAATGGACCGTGGTATAGTGCTGCTCAAGAATTACGCATTATGAAAATCAGCAGTATCTATGGATGGTTTGGCCAGAGTCTCAACCAATGAACTAAGCCTTCAGTGAAAGGCCTTTTCAAAAACCTTGGCCTCAACAATATTCTTAAAATACTTAGTTTGAACAATTTGGTTTTGTATTTGCATTTAGGAGCAGACTTCCAAGTATTCATTTCAGTAAAGTTTATGCTTAATGTAAGTACAGTTATAGAGGTAATGGTGTCTTTGGGTGTCTTTTTCTAATTTTGGTATGTCTATCATGAGGTCTAGTGAATATACTTCTTCTAAAGTGTCCCTTTGATGTTGAAATAGTTCCACTTGCCTGTGACTGTAAAGATATCCTCCATAATGACCAGGCCTGGTCAGCTGTTCTAGAGATATGTCAGGTTTCAACTTCGTGACCGTCTTAAAAAATGTCCAGGCTGGGCGCGGTGGCTCAAGCCTATAATCCCAGCACTTTGGGAGGCCTAGGCGGGTGGATCATGAGGTCAAGAGATCAAGACCATCCTGGTCAACATGGGGAAACCCCGTTTCTACTAAAAATACAAAAAAATTAGCTGGGCGTGGTGGCACATGCCTGTAATCCCAGCTACTCAGGAGGCTGAGGCAGGAGAATTGACTGAACCCAGGAGGCAGAGGTTGCGGTGAGCCGAGATCATCGTGCCATTGCACTCCAGCCTGGGTAACAAGAGCGAAACTCTGTCTCAAAAAAAAAAAAAAAGAAAAAAAGAAATGTCCGTAAGAATCACTATGCTTATTCAAGTCACCAGAAGGCTCATATCTGAAACTCATTTAGTTCTTGGGAAATTTGCTCCTGGAGTTGGTGTAGGCATTTTAGTCTGACTTCAGTTCCAATCATTCATCTTCCTGGAAAGTTAAAACCCATTACACTTGCCAACACTGGCTATGATGGAAATGGAAATGTCTAAAATGTGTTTTCCTTCTAGGAACTTATTAATAGTTGCCCAAATATGTCTTATTTTACTCTATCCAGTTTCCTTCCAAAAGGTACCTTATATGAACTGTTACTATGTCATCATTATTTATTCCCTTCAAATTCTAGGTTTTGTGGGCAATGTCAATATCTAATTCAAGAACGGGAACACATCTTTTGCTTCAGTTGTCTGGAAATCTACAATTCTAAGGCATGCTTTCTTACCCTTGGCCCTGTTGACACCTGGGGCCAGATAATTCTTTGTTGCAGGGGGCTGTCATACGTGTAGGATGTTAAGCAGCATCCGCTAGGTACCAGTAGCAAGTTCCCAGTTGCAAACCAAAATGTCATCTTACATTGCTCGATGTTCCCTGGTTGGAGTTGGGAGAGGATGCAGGATCCCTGCTGGTTGGGAATGACTGATAAGGGAGATACACAGGGTATGTGGTGACCAGCATGCTCACCACATACCCTAGTGGCGGAGCTTAATTCTGGTCTTCCTATTCTTGCCAAACTTTATCCTTTCAGTCAGTTACCAGGAAGAAAAAAATGTTTCATACATAGGATCTGTGCCGTTGGTTGAATATTTTATAAACACTTGTGATAATAAATTTGTGCCAGTGAGTACTATATATATTCTTTTAAAAATATATTTCTGAAAGTTTGGTGAAGATGTGAGAGAGACTAAAAATAGTTTTTCTATTGAGTCCAGATTTTCATGTTTTATGTCTGAACACCAGTTTTTTTCTTTAACTTTTAAATTCAGGGTTACAATTGCCGGTTTGTTAAATATGTAAACTTGTGTTATGGGGCTTTGTTGTACAGATTATTTCATCACCCAGGTATTAAGCCCAGTACCTACGAGTTATTTTTCCTGATCCTCTTCCCTCTACCCTCTGAAAGGCTCTATCTAGCGTGTGTTCTCTGTGTCCATGTGTTCTCATCATTTAGCTCCCACTTATAAGTGAAAACATGTGGTATATGGTTTTCTGTTCCTGTGTTAGTTTGCTAGGGATAATGGCCTCCAGCTCCATCCATGTGCTGCAAAGGTCGTGATCTCATTCTTTTTTATGGCTGCATGGTATTCTGTGATGTATAAGTGACGCATTTTCTTATCCAGCCTATCACTGATGGCCATTTAGGTTGATTCAACTAAACATATAAGGAATGGAACCCTGAATGTTTTCCATTCTACTTTCAGCAAGAGAATGAATAAGGAGTTATTTATTTTGCATGACTGCACTAGGATACCATTTTATTACAACGCACCATTAGAAATAAAACCTTCACAGTAATTTCCCTCAAACAAGTAAAGAAAATTTTTGTTATGCAAGCATATTGCAAAAAGGAGCAGTCAGAAACTTAACCAAACTCTAATATGCATAGATCGGAGAGAGTGGGATTGTCTACCACAGTCTCTGTACAGAGTCTGCATGGTAAATAGGACAAAAAAAGGATTAATAAAACAAAAACACAAAAGAAAAACAGTGAACAGAGATTTTTAAAAGAGGACATTTGTAAAGGGTAGAGAAATAAAAGAGACAAAGGTTGGGCTGGAGACAAAGGTTGTAAAGAAAATGAATCAGCATTGCATTACTGACTGGTTCACAAAGACTATTCTAGGTAAGAGAATACATGTTTTAAATGTATTTAAGTTGGTTTTACATGCAACTTTTTAAAAGTTGGTTTTAATATTGTTGGTGTTTTTCAAATGATGGGTTGAGCTTCTTTAGTAATTGTTTATTAAAATAATTTAGTAGGTTGTGACAAGCTTTTTTTTTTTTTTTTTAAAAAAGAATGGCATAGTATCGGAAAGGGAAGGGAAAAGAAAAGAAAGGACAGTGCAATGTAAGTGGTAATAAGGGGTACTCAATCTGGAAACTTTTATTTCAGTTGTAGATAGATAGATAGGTAGATGATAGATAGACAGATTCATAGATGGATTGATAGACCAGATATTGGTTTGGGTATATAATGTGTTTCTTTCTGCAGCTTATAGTCCAAAAGTTTAAAAGTTTGAAAGTCACTGACTTTCACAAATGGTTAGCAAATTTTTTCTGTAAAGAACCAGAAACTAAATAATTTTCTAGGCTTTTCATATCATGTATGGTCTCTGAAGGATATTGTTTTTTACAACTCTTTAAAAATATAAAAACCATTCTTACCTCACAGGCCATACTAAAACAGTCTGTGGGCAGCATTTGGCTTGTGAGCTATAGTTTATTGACACCTATCTTAGAAGATAGATCTAATTTACCACATTTTATCAATACTAAGAGCTGAATGTAGTGTTTTCAAAAGTTGTACCGTTTTACATTTTCACCAGCAATGTATGAGTTACAATTCTTCCACATAATTGCCAGCACTTGGTGTTGTCCATCTTTATTTCAAAGGGTATACAATAGTGTTTTATTATGATTTTAGTTTGTATCAGCAATATCATTTCATGTTTAGCAAATTTTCATGTGATATTTGGACATTTGTTTAACTGTTCAAATCTTTGCCCTTTTTTGAGAGGGGGTTTTGTCTGTCTTCTTACTTATTTGTAAGAGATCTCTGTACATTCTAGTTAAAGTAGTTGTTCCATTTCATTCTGGCCTTCATGATTTCTATTGAGAAATTTGCAGTCACTTGAATACATTGTTCCCCTGTAAGTGTGTGTTGCTTTTCCTCGGAGTGGTTTCAATATTTTCCCTGTCTTTAGTTTTCAGCAGTTTGGCTATGATGTTTGGCGTTCTCTGAGCTTCTGAATCTGTTAGTTTTATTTCTTTTGCCAAATTTAAGAAATTGTTAGCCATTATTTCTTTACACATTTTTTTCTGAACTTCCCTCTTTCTCTTCTCCTTCTGAATCTCCAGTGACACAAATAGTGTCTTATTTATTTGCCTTGAGATTCCGGGACTCTTTCCTCTATGACAGGGTCCCCAATCCCCAAGCCAAACCAGTCCCCAGGCTGTTAGGAACCAGGCCACACAACAGGAGGTGAGCCAGTGGTTGTGGGGATTTAGCAAGTATTAGCATTCCTGCCTGAGCTCCGCCTCTTGTCAGAGCAGCCATGGCATTAGATTCTCAAAGGAAGGAACACGAACCCTGTTGCAAACTGTGCATGTGAGGGATCTAGGTTGCTCGCTTCTTATGAGAATCTAACTAGTGCCTGATGGTCTATCTGAAGTGTAACAGTTTCTTTCTTTTTTTTTTTTGAGACGGAGTTTCACTCTTGTTACCCAGGCTGGAGTGCAATGGCGCGATCTCGGCTCACCGCAACCTCCGCCTCCTGGGTTCAAGCAATTCTCCTGCCTCAGCCTCCTGAGTAGCTGGGATTACAGGCACGCACCACCATGCCCAGCTAGTTTTTTGTATTTTTGGTAGAGACGGGGTTTCACCATGTTGACCAAGATGGTCTCGATCTCTTGACCTCATGATCCACCCACCTCGGCCTCTCAAAGTGCTGCAAATGGTATTTTAAAATTCATTTTCCAATTACCGGCATACAGAACTAGAAATACAACTGATTTTTGATTTTTGTGTATTGACCTTATATCTTGTGACCTAGCTAAATTCATTTAGTGGTGCCAGTAACTTTTTTGTAGATTGTTTTGGATTTTCCTGTAGATGATTATGTGATCTATGAATAAAGACAGTTTTAATTCTGTTCTAATCTGTATGCTTTATATTTTATTTTCTTGCCTTGCTGCATTGGCTAGTATCACCATAAAATGTTGAATGAAAGTGGTGAGAATGAGCATTTATGCCTTGTTTCTAATCTTAAGAGGAAAGCATGCAGTTTTGTTATCATTATGTATGATGTTAGACATAGATTTTTTTATAGGTACCCTTTATTACACTGGAGAAGTTTTTTTCTATTTCTAATTTATTGTTAATGGATATTGAAATTCATCATTTCTTCTGCATTTGTTGAAATAATAATATTTTTCTCCTTTTTGTTGTTACTGTGGGGAATTATATTGATTTCCAACTTTTAAACCAACCTTGTATCTTAGGATAACCCCACTTGGTTGTGATCTAGTATTATTTTTATAAGTTGCTGTGTTTTTGGTAAATATTTTTACTTCTGTGATCATAAGAGGTGTTCTTTAGTTTTCTTTTCTTGCACTGTCTTTGTTTGGTTTTAGTTTCAGGATAATGCTGACCTCATTAAATAGTTAAGTGTTTCCTCCTTTGTTTACTGAAAGAATTTAGGTTGTACTAACATAATTTCTTTCTTAAATGTTTGATAACATTCAATTATTTAATAAATTCTGTAAATATTTACTAAATTCTGTAAAGTTGGCAGAGTCTGCAGTTTTCCCTGTGGGAAAGTTTTAATTACAAATTCAGCTTTTCAATAGCTATAAAATCAGTTTCAATTTCTTTTTATTTTCATTTTCAAAATATTTTATTCAAGGAATTTGTTTATCTAAAATACCACAAATAATGGCATAAAGTTATTTTTAATAGTTATTTATTTAATATAATTTTAATGCCTCTAGACCCTATAGTGATTTCCTATCTTTTATTCTTTTTTTTTGAGACAGGGTCTTGCTCTGTTGCCCAGACTAAAGTGCATTGATACTCTCATGACTCACTTCAGCTTCAACCTTCTAGGCTAAAGCAGTCCTCCTACCTCAGCCCCCTGAGTAGCTGGAACTACAGACATGAGCCACCATGCCTGGCTGATTAAAAAAAATTTTTTTTTGTAGAGACAGGGTCTTGTGTTGTTGCCCAGGGTGGTCTCAAATTCCTGGGCTTAAGCGATCCTCCTACTTTAGCCTCCCAAAGTGCTGGGATTATAGGTGTGAGCCCATCCTTTCAATCTTTTTTTGTCTTTTTTTTTTTTTTTTTTTTTTTTTTTTAGCCTTTGTAGAAGTTCACAAATTTTACTGATATTTCAAGGAGCCAACATCTAGGTTCATTTACTTTTCTCTGTGGTTTCTCAGTTTCATATATCATCAAGTTCCACTCATTTGTTTTGCCTCCATCTTCTTTTACTTGGGTTTAATATCTATTTTTTTTTGTCTTTTAAAAGTGGAAGGTCTGATCATTAAATTAAAAATTTTTTTAAATTTTTGTCTTTCTCATGTAAGCATTTAAAGTCATTAAGTCTTCTAAGTGGTACACTTACTTAGAGGTACATTTTGACATCTCTGAAATCAGGGATGCATCTTACGTTCTTACAGTAATAGTTGTCATGATTTTTTTCTTTCTTTGTGGTACATGCAGTAACGATGCATCCTACAATCACTAGTGTCCTAGAGTCAATGAAATGTAATATTAAACAATTCTATTAAACTTTGTTTATAAGTAAGTAAAGATCCTTACATAATAATGCTTGGTAAGTTATAGCTGCTTTCTTCTTACCATGTAGCCGTGGTTTATTCTTCGTTTATAGCATGATATAACAACATTTTTTTTCATTTTATGCATTATCCTCAAAATTGAGGGCTCCTTGAGGGCTATCATAAGATTCTTCAGAGTATCCAGTAGAATGCTTAATATGCAAGTGTACAAATTTGTGGATTAACCAAAACAAATGATTGGTAAAGACTTAATTGCAGAGTATAACATTAAAAGTCACCCCCAAACTGAAGCTCTTTGAGCCCATATTTAATGTATACATCAAAAATTTGCAATTGTGTATATGCTGTTGGTTATCTCCCTTTCGGTGAACTAGCAGTGCACAGCAATGTGTTTTACTGTTTAAAACAGACTTCTTTTTAATGCCTCTTTGATCTTTTCTGATCAGTTGCTGTGCTTTATTTGTTTGTTTGCTTGTTTGGACATAGATTACCTTTGAGTTTGTTTCCATTCTAAAAATATGCAAACACTTACACTGTCCAAACTCTTCCTTTGTCCGTTTTCTTATTTATTTTACCCAATAACATTTCCTTTAGAAACTTTATCTCTGGGTTTTAATTTTCTTTAACTGAATGAAATAGAGCATAAAATTGATTGCTTTTAATCTCTTCAGCTCTTTAAAGCGCCGTTGATTTCACATGCTTAGAGGACTCCCTGGCAAGGCAGTACTCCAGGGCAGAATTCCATAAGGCTTTCATCCTTACAGTCTACCCTGCTCCCTCAGGTCTAGCAGTTCAGTGGACAAAGGACTGTTTTCTACCGTTTCTTTTCTCTCATGACAGGGAAGTTACATTATGTACATATTTAACTCAGAAACTAACTTTAGAACCCAGCCCCAGGGGGAAAAATGATTCTACTGTACTGTCCGCTAGCTGCCTTATGACACTACTGAAAGAGAAGAGCCTAGGAGCGCCCTCCTGCACTGGAAAAACTTCATCTATCAGCCTGCCTTCCTTTTCCTCTGTCTGGAAATCCCCAGGTTCCACAGACGCCGCTCCTTTGTGTAGGAAGCGCCTGTGTATCCATTAGAATGCTTTTAGTGTGGGGTAACAGAATATTCAACTAAAGGGACCTTAAACACTGAGGATTATTTTTCACATTTAATGTTAAGTCTAAAGTTAGGCGATTCTGGGTTGGCGAAGTGGTCTAGTGATTCTGGGTTTATGGTCCTCTCCTTAAAATTTCAATATTGCTGCACCTCTGTAAGCATAATACCCCCATACAACATCCATCCTAAAGCTGGAAAGTGTGGGCAGGGCTTTCTCTGAGAGACAGGGAGAGAGAGAAAGAAAGAGAGGGAGATGGATAATGAGTGAGGGAGAGAAAAAGTGTGTGTGTGTGTGTGTGTGTTTTCAGGGAGAAAAAGTTTTCCCATTAACCCCCCTGTATACCTCCTCATGTATATCTCATTGTTTAGGATTGTGTCACATTGTGCTCTAGCTGCACAGGAGTCTGGGAAAGCAAGTATCTAGAATACGCAGAGTCTGCGGTGGGCGAGAGGCTCTGACCAGCAGGGAAGAAGTTGGAGATTAGCTGTTGGTGGGCAGCCAGCTGTATCTGCCTGTGTGCATGTGTGTCCATGTGGGTACCAGAGAGAGAGAGAGAAACGAAGATGGACATTTTGTATGAGGTTGCACTTAGACTCATAGTGAAACTTTAGAGTACCCACCACAATGGAGAATGATAATGGCATTTGGGCTGAAATTACCTTTATTTCCTATGACACAATCAGAACTTCGTATTTTGTTTTAGTTACTTGAAATCTTGGTTTCATTATTTCAGGCTGAGTCCAGAAATCTTCCTGAAACGCCCGGTGGTTGAGGGAAATCGTTGGAGGTTGGACTGCATTCTTAAACGAAAAGCAGTATGTACTTTCCCAGAAAATGCTGATACAATTTTTTAACTCTCTGTTGTCTCTGAAATACTTTTCTTTTCAGACCCTTTCACAGGTATAACTTTTTACTTTAGAGGCCGATGAAAAGTAGGATAACTAATGTTTTCCAGTTCATCTGGTTCTATTTTTTTCCTATTGCTTTGAGTGCATCAATATTTTAGACTAATTCACAGCATGGATTGTGTTAGCATCTCTAATTTTTATTTTTGAATCAGTTATGGGCAGTTAATTTTATAGGCAAAAAATTATAATAAAATTTCATCGTTGAATAATAAATGATGAAATGGAGCATAGCATTTAATTGTATTCATTATTTTGTCATTTAAGCAAAAGAAAAACTCATCTGGTGAATGGTTTCAGCTAGATAGGGCTAACATGGTAATAATATTAAAGGGGGAGAAATAGTCACAGTTGGTGGTGTTTTCGCTCCAGTTAAGATCATGGTAATATTGTGAAGCTGTTTCCTGAGTAGCTGACCCTGTACATTCTGGGTGAACATTGAGTGTGTGCTTTTTCATTATAAAAAGTAAATAACTAAAGCAATCTAGGCTCACTAATGACTGCATTCGTATTTCTAATGATTTTTTAAGTATAAGAGGCCCTTGACAAAATTAAATTAGTTTAAAATAAAAATAGATCTGGATTGATTATTTTGCATGTCCAAATTAGGAAGTGCTGACTTTTTACTGTTATCAGTAACTATCTTAACCTTTTTTTTCTTTTTTAGGACAGGTTTTGTTCTTTTTTGCTCAGGCTGGAGTGCAGTGGCACGGTCTCCGCTCATGGCAACCTCTGCCTCCCAGGTTCAAGCAATTCTCCTGTGTCAGCCTCCCAAGTAGCTGGGTGTACAGGTGCCTGCCACCACACCTGGCTATTTTTTATTTTTATTTTTAGTAGAGATAGGGTTTCACCGTGTTGGCAGGCTGGTCTCAAACTGCTGACCTTAGGTGATCCATTTACCTTGGCCTCCCAAAGTGCTAGGATTACAGGTGTGAGACACTGCGCCCGGACAACCATTTTTTATCCTATCATTAAACATGGTAGCAGAACTTGTAGAGCATAAATAATTGGGGTTAGCATTTTTCTATTTCTTATAACCTTCACTCATTTCTTCTTTCTTCTACATTCTATGTTTCCTTTCCCCATTCACTTTCCCCTTTTCTTTCGGTATCTTTTCCCCATGCATTCCTTGAGGATTTCTGAGGATATTCATAGGTATAGTCAGACCTCCAGACCTCACTGCTAATCTTGACAGCAAAAGAAATTGATAATCTTTATTTGAAACACATTCTGCCAAAGAAGATCATTTTGATGGAGAGTCTATTTGTTTCATCAATAGAATTTCATTTACAGAATTGGACATTTTGATTCTGAAAACATTCACATATTTATTAAATTACTCATCATACAGTTCCTGTCTCCTATGAATCGGGTTCTACAGTAATCACTAAGAATGCCACCATGAATCGGATTTGCGCCTTGCCTATGGAGAACTTGCTGAAGGATTCTTGTTTTTTGTTTTTTTTTTTTCCTGAGACGAGTTTCACTCTTGTTACCCAGGCTGGAGTGCAATGGCGCAATCTCGGCTCACTACAACCTCTGCCTCCTGGGTTCAGGCAATTCTCCTGCCTCAGCCTCCCGAGTAGCTGGGACTACAGGCGTGTGCCACCATGCCCAGCTAATTTTTGTATTTTTAGTAGAGATGGGGTTTCACCTTGTTGACCAGGATGGTCTTGATATCTTGACTTCATGATCTACCCACCTTGGCCTCCCAAAGTGCTGGGATTATAGGCATAAGCCACCACGTCTGGCCAGGATTCATGTCTTGGGTTCAGTCGTAGCCTCACCAGACTTCTTTCTACCTATCGAATGGGCAGTAACTTTCTCTATGTTTCTCTCGGTGAAATGGCATCTTTTCCATTTTCCCTAAAGAGTCTATTTTAGTACATTTTTTCCAGGCTTGCCTAGCAATCTGTACTAATATTAGTATGTCTTTTCCTTATAATATTTGATCAGCACCTCACTGTTTTAGGTTTCAATCAATATGTATTTATTGAATGTTTTCTATGTGCAGGGCATTTGGCTTATCATATGAGGATGTACATAAATAAAAGCCATGATTCTTAAATTGAAGGAGCTTATAAAATCTACACAAGTGTCAGTTGGGTGCAGAAGCAGTTCCTCAATTTAATGGCAAGAGGGAAAGCATTGAGCAGGTCTGGTTGGGGAGCCTTCACAACATGAAGGATGTGGGGCATTTAGGATGGAAAAACATTTTTAAAAAGGAAAAAAGAACTTTCTAGGCATGGCAAGTGTTGTGAGGGAACAGCAGTGCCGAAGACTTTGTCAGGCATAGTAGGGAGGTCGATCACACCTGAGCGTTAGCATACCCGGACGGGGGATTAAACTGGAACCATAGTTGCAGCTAGGATGCAGATGCTTTGTGAGCCAAGCTAGTGGTTTGACTTTATGGGAGACAGTGGGGACAGTACTTAGCGGGGCAGGGAGGTGTGAGGAAGCAAGGGTGGTCTGATCAAAATGGTGTGTTGGGAAGGCGACTCTGATAGTGGAAGGAAGTGGGAAGAACTCTGATTCACAAAGCTAAGTTTTAGATCACTTGAAGGTCCAGGGTCTACAGGACATCTATGTTAACTTGAGAAAGCTAGTACATGCTCAGGCAGGGCTCAAGAGGAAAATCCTGCAGACATTACTTCCACCTCTTGTTTGCTGGCATGTGCTTGTTTATTGCCCTTGGCATACTGGTCTGTTTACCTCTTCTAGTCTCTAGAAGTTACCTCTTCTAGCCTCTGCTAGTGAAGAGGTAACCAGAAGAGGTTACCTCTTCACTAGTGTGGCCTCTCTGTTTTTAAATGGCCCATGAGCCCTGGTGAGGTCCCTGTGGACACCATGGCCAAGTAAACATTATGGCCTGGTAACAGCACTTTGTTTTCATTTCATCCGGTACTTGGCGCCTGTAATTTTTAAGTTGTGGATAATGATTTTTAAAATTTCCTAAAGAAATAGTAATACTATTAAAGATTGATTTCTTGCTGGAACCTCTAGCAGAATTGCTCTTCCTTAATCTCATTCCACTATATTATTACTTTGTTCATTAATTTTTTAACACTTGGATCATTCCAAATTGACATTTTATATGCACATAAACATGGTTTCACATAAATAATTTAGTTTCTGAAAGCCACACACTAGCTTTGCAAAGTATGAGGTTGAAACATAATATTAATGTTTTCTTTAATGGGACCCAGAGGCCCAGAAGGTTTATTAAAATGAATGTTTCATTTCTTTCTATCCGATTGTGCAGATTTTCTGAGAGGAATTTAGGAAATGTCTCTGCCTCATAGCCAGCCTCTGGCAAACATCTCTTATACTGGCTATTTTTTAAGAAAAAATACAGTATTTTATTTATCTAGTTAATAACCAAGTTGATCTTTTCCTATTTCTTTGGCCTTCTGATGTGCAATTTCATCATTTAAAATAATAAAAGCCAATCTTGAGAGGCAGATGGTTCATAACTCAAAGAAATCAGCATCCCAGGGCTTTCCACAGTTCTGCACTTACTGTACTAAGAGGTGAGACAAGCTGCATCATAATTACGGCAACCAAACCCCCACATGCAATTCTGTGTATCTCAACCTTAAAAGCATGTGATACTTCCTATGAAACTTAGACCAACGGGAGAATTCGTCTTCAGGTTGATTTCTTTCTGTCCTGGATCACAAGGCACAATGGAGAGTTGCAGTCAGTGGCCAGTAAAAGGGAAAGGTGTCCACGATCGAGAAATGAGAGGAGTAATCACATCTCTACACAAAAAGCCAAATGAGTCTTATCAAAGTGGTGGGCTACAGTGGCTTGCAGGAAAGGTATCTTCAGCTTTCTAGAATGTGCTTCAAACGAAATTGGTTTTTTAAAAAAGGCATGTGTGCTTTTGTGCTGTTATATCCCAGTGCTGCCTGCTTTTAAATAGCGAAGAAATGATATCTTTATATCCTTTATTTTTAATATTCTTAATATATTGTACCCCTTGGGGAAGTCCTTGACAAGTGACAAAAAAATATCCTGGGTTATGGGGGTGGGGTGGGCTAAACTGTCTTCAGGCAGTGGACAAACTTGGCTGCATTTAGAAAATATTTTCACTGTGCTACCTTGAGCAATCAGAGGAAAAGTTGACTAAGAAACAAAGTCTCTGATTTACACTATAAAAATTTTCTTTTCACTGTCTTTCCATGTATTTTGAATCTCTAAAACTCCTAAAAATTTCTGCTGTTTACAGTATTATGTCTGCTCTACTTGACAAAAAACTGATTAGAAAAGAGGACAGAATTTTCATCTTTTAGAAGTCATGTTTTATGAAATTTGTTCTCTGGAACCTTTAGAAGAGCTGAGTTCACCAGAGATAAGAAACCTTGCGTTGATAGGCAACTCCAGGCCATCTGTTTTCCTACTTCTCCTATTAATAATTTCTGTCCCTTTCTCTAAGCAAAAAGTAATTTCCCCAAGGATATTAAAAGGCACTAAAGCATGGGATGTTTTGAAAGTGTATTTTTTAAATTACAGAATTAACATCAGTCCTTTTTTTATGTTTGGCTTTCATTTTGCAAAAGTGTTTCTCACACTTTGTGTAAGCCTGCACTATAACAACCTGGAAATGCCTTGATTCCCAAGGAGTGATTCTCCTTTGCCCTTTATGGTTAGAGTTTATAATAGACTTGTAATACCTTGACCAAAAGAAAAAGAAGGCATTGCTTTATTATCACAGGAATCTTGTCACTAATTAACTGTTTATTGTGGCAGTAGGTCTAGGTAAATAATTATAAACCACATAAAAATGAACTTTCTGTATTTAATTTCTTCCTTATAAGTCATTTGCATTTAAGCTAAAAAGACAAAGTGTCTAGCTATTTCCTTTAGATATTTCAATGAGAAAAGACAGTATAAAAGAAAACATCAGGTATTAATAATTGGAGGGTAGTAATGGAATCCATTAGTGTTAACATCTCTATTATTTCAAAAATCCATTAATTATGTAGACAAGTGGAAAACTGTAGGATTCAGGCCAAGTTCCTAATTTGCAACTTCACGAGTAATAATGTGTTAAGCCTAAGAAGCAGAATTTCATCATGATGAAAAATGTCAGGTGTAACGTTCTACAATTTAGGTTGAAATTGTGGGTTTTACTCTTTGTATTTTATCTTTTACCGAGAGGCTGTTTTTTTGGTAACCATTATAATGTTTAAAAAAGTCCCATTATAATGGTTCAAAAAAACCAGCCTCTCGGCAAAAGATATACAGTGAATTCCAAAATATTCAAATACCAAAAATAGAGTTGAATTCTAAAATATTCAAATACCAAAAATAGAGCTGAACAGTGGAGGAGAAAAATAAAACAATCTTGAAATTTTCTTGTAGAGCCTTTGATCAGTGGTTCATTGCAGAGCACTGTCCAACCAGACCATTAAAATTAACCTGTTCACTTCTTGCTACACTTTCACTTTTTTACTGAAATATGTATTTATATTCTTGATTGTAATAGTAGTTGCATAATTGTAATAAGTAATTAGCAAGTTCTAAAAGCCAGCTGTTAACCAGAGAAATAGAATGACATATATATTCTTCCTGATCCTGCTTTAAGAGCAAGAATGAGTCTTCTCCTGGTACTTAAGTCTTGTTAATGCACACCGAATGTGAATCGTGTACAGCCAGAAATGCATATACCTTTAAGATATTACTAACACCAAGAAAGATAGAGTGTTAGTATTTTGAAGTGCTGTGGATGTGTTATTAAGAAATTTAGAGTCCAAAACATGCTTGTTAGTATTGGCAGAACAATATTAGAGGAATGTTTATGTGTTTGGTTTGCTGTCAGATTTTGGATCCTGTGATCTAGAACCTAAAAATATTAACTTTTATGTTATATCAGATGGTAAAGCATTGCAAAAATTTTCAGTTCTTATGAAATAGGCGTGTTTAACCCAGTAAGATGTCTTAAGTTTTTTATTCCAATTTTTCTTGTAAACAATGACTAACCTGCCGTAGCATCCAGACTGGGTGACAGAGCAGGACTCTGTCTCAAAAACCAAAACCAAAACCAAAACAAAAAACAACAACAAAAAAAGAAGAAAATATCAATGATGAAGAGAAAACATTGATTTTTTTTTTTTTATGTGGAGAGGACACTTTTTTCCAAGCTGCAAAGCTGAAACTTGCAGAATTTAAAGAGAAATTCTGCTGCTTTAATTTCCTAATTATCTTCATTCCCCCCCACTTTTTGTGTTTATTCTAACTATGTATGCCTCACAGCCCTTTTTCTTGTTCTGTTATGGCTGCAGGTTTCTCACTGTGGTCTACGTGCCATGTCATTTCGCATGGTACTTTGTAGATTCTGATGAGAAAGTTGGTACTTTTTAATGCATTGAAAAATGGATTTTACCTAGAGTTTGCTTATCAGGATAACTTTCAGATCAGTTAATTAAAAGACTCACTTTCTACAAGTGAGAAGAATATATCAGTTAGCATGTTTTTACTTGTTTATAAAAGAAAAGCCTTATTAGATTCTCACACAAAGTGTGAAAAACATAGTGTGCTAAAATATATATATATTAGAAATTTAATTTTTAAGAGTTGATTGTAAGTGAACAATTTCGAATTTAATTTTTTGTAATATACTTATAGCACAACTTATGTTTCTATGCAGAATCTTCCATTTTTAAGTGTGAATGTTAAAACTGGAAAAATAATAAAATGACTTGGATTTGAAAAAAAATTAACTAATCACTGTGGATTATTAATTTAAACTGTAACAAAATTATTTTTGTCATTATGGTTTATAAGATGCACTTGCATCTGTAATATTCTAGAAAGTATTATGGAAAAATTCTTACCTTTAATCTCTAGGAAATTAAATGCCAGGTGTCATTTAGATCCATAATCCAGTAGGTATGCAAAATGTTTGAGAATGCTTTCAGAGCTGCTGGGTACAAACAATGCAAATTAAAATGGTGCCAAATGTAAAAAAATGTGGAGGATCCAAGCCTAAAAATTTAAAAAGCAGTCCACAAGGTGGGGGTGAATAAGCCACAGTTTCCTGGAGGTAATACATTCTAGACTATAAGTTGGAGGGGGGTTCATTTGAGTGGGCAGGCAGAAGGAGAGGAGCATTCCAGTGTGGGGCAGTTTAGCCTAGCCTGAAAGCCCATCACCAACTAGAACTAGAATGGAAGATACCAGTGCTTTTCTATACTATTAGCTATTGAACCTTGTCTTTTGGGCTTTTTTAGAATATTTTTTTCAGATTAGATGGATAATGTGCAGATGTAGTAAGAAGGTTCAAGCGTGGCACATCTCACACGTGCGTGAACACACAACCATCACGTTCATGAACCACAAAAGGACTGGACATTGTCTTCTGATGATTAATATTATTAAATAATTGTATTATTTTTATAGCATCTTAGCATCTACAAGGCACTTTTGATTTAATTTGACTCAATTAAATAGGCCACAGTGGCCTTGCCTATTTTCTTTTCGACCTGAGGTCTAAGGAAGGATGGATCAATGTTAATTTGAGTGTCCATTTTATACTAAGGCCCTGCTAAAACTCAGAGACGTTTAAATATTTAAGAAGCTTACTTCTGAAGAAGTCGTTTCACTAGTGAAACAGACATTAATGATGTAATTATAGGTTAAGAGGATGAACTAACGCATTCTTCTTTGAAGATTAAGAAATGGTTTTATCTGCTTAAGTAATTGTTATCAATAAAGAAAATTTCTATGAAAATATGCCCAGAAACATTTAAGGAATATTACATTTAAGAAATATTTAGCACAATTTACTGCTTCAAAATTTCTTCTCACTGTTCTTCCAACTAATTGAGGTATAATATAAATAAACAAAACTCTAATCCTGCAACATGAATCAGGTCACAACCTCCTCAGTGATGGGTGTTTGGTAATGTTAAAAGTTGTAAGACTATCAGACACTTTTAACAGCTGAAGTTACAGTTTTCATTTTGGATCTTTAATCAGTTACTGACATTCTTTCTCGATATGACAAATTGTAAGAATGGCAGGGAGATAGATTTTTATTTTTAATATTTGGGTCTCAATATGCACACTCATGTGTCACTTCCTTGTATTGCCTTTTTCATTAAAATTTTATCATACTTGTTTATAAGAGAAGTTAGAAAGTATGGGGCAGGCTGGGTGTGGTGGCTCACACCTCTAATTTCAGCACTTTGAGAGGCTGAGGTGGGTGGAAAACTTGAGGTCAGGAGTTCGAGACCAGGCTGGCCAACATGGTGAAACCCTGTCCCTACTCAAAATCCAAAAATTGGCTGGTGTGGTGGCATGCACCTGTAGTCCTAGCTACTGGGGAGGCTGAAGTATGAGAATTGCTTGAACCTGGGAGGTTGCAGTGAGCTGAGATTGTACCACTGCACTCCAGCCTGGGTGAAGAGTGAGACTCCGTCTCAAAATAAAAATTAAAAAAAAAAAGAAAGATAGTATAGTGTAAAGGAAAAAGAAAATGAAAATTGTGACTTTCTTCCAGAGATACCCATTCCTCAATCTGTTTTCTCTTGTGACAGCAACAAGGGGTGAGGATCTTCATAATGCTCTACAAAGAGGTAGAACTTGCTCTTGGCATCAATAGTGAATACACCAAGAGGACTTTGATGCGTCTACACCCCAACATAAAGGTATTTGGGTTCATCTTGCTGACAGCTGTTTCTCTATAGGATATTTTTTCAGATATGTTTTGTTCTGGGCAGTAATGAGCTATAGAATTCCCAAATGTATATTTGATCAAATAGCATTGTGTCCTCAGAAATAAAGAAAAATACTTTACTTTCTTATCTTCCCTGCATTGACGAGGGTACGCAGACCTCACATTTCTGCTTCTTTGACACTTCTCTAATTGAAAGTGACAGTCTAGACAAGAACGTGCTTCCTGTAGTTGTTTTGATGTTCATGAACCAACAAGTTCTCTTATTTCTCATTAAGATTATTCTGGAACCTCTTAGATGTGATCTCCCTGTGACATCCCCTGATCACTGATAGCAGCCTCTAGGATTTAAAATACTTAAAAAAAAATCAATGGCACCTAGTATAAAATGTTAATAAAGTAAATACACATGAAAAGCAATTTGAAAAAGTTCTTTGATATTTTGCCAAATACCTAAAACCTATCAATAAATATAACCCAGTCGTTGCAGTGAATCAAGACATAATGAATTAACAAACCTCCAGCAGGCTTGAAATATGTAACAGTTGTATGTTTCACTTGGTTAGAAAAAATTAAAGTATTTTCCCCCAGAGAATGATTTATTAGGTTGCAAAATTTCTATATTTTATTTATTCATTCACCACATTTTTATCAAGTACCCGCTAAAGATGTAATTTTGCAGCACCAACAACTGCGAGGAAAGAGCTGTTAAAGGAGCAGAGATTTGTATGTTACTGAAGTTAAATTGGTATAAATTCAAATTAGAATGTCACAACTTCAGGATGCTACATGTAACTGCAAAGAAAATGGCAGTCAAATATAGAGCTGTTTAACAAAAAGAAATCAGAAAGGAATTTAAACATGTCCTTACAAAAAAATCAATCAAAAGAAACAGAAGACAGTAATGCAGGAAGTGAGAGCCAAAAAAGCTATAAGGCATGTAGAAAATAGTAGCACAATTACCCAACTATCTTACAAATAATTACTTAAAGGTAAATGGATTGACCTCTCAGAAAACAGAGATTGGTGGACTGGATTTTAAGAAAACATGATCCAACTATATGTTATTTGTAAGAGACTCACTCTAGATGCAAAGTCACAAATAGGTTGAAATGATGGAAAGGATATTTCACACAAATGGTGACCAAAAAAGAGCAAGGGTGGCTAAACTAGTATCAGACAAAATCGACTTTACATCAAAACATCATTACAAGAGACAAACAAGGACATTATATATTATTAAAAGGTTCAATACAGCAGGATGTAAAAATTATAAGCATTTATGTACCTAATTAATAACAGACCATTGAAATAGATGAAGTGAAAACTGACAGAATTGAAGGGAGAAAAAGACAGTCTATAGTAGTGGTTGGAGACTTCAAAATCCCACCCTCAGTAATGATTAGAACAACCAGACAGAAGGTAAGTAAGAAAAGAGAGGACTTGAACACACAGTAAACCAACTGGATCCAACGGACATACGAACGTTCTACCCGACAACAGCAGGATACACATTCTTCTCAAGTGTATGTGGGGCATTTTCCAGGACCATCTGCTAAGCCCCAAAGTAAGTCTCAATAGATTTTAAAAGGTAGATATACAAACCTCTGACCACAACAAGATAATGTTAGAAATCAATAACATCAAGACAACTAGACAAGTCACCAACTTGTGGAAATTAACACACTGTTAAATAAGCAATGGGTCAAAGAAAACAATCACAAGGGAAAGAGAAAATACTTAGAGACAAATCAGAATGAAACAGCATAGCAAAACTTATGGGACACAGAGAAAGCAGTGCAGAGGGGGGAATTTACAGCTGTAATCGTGAAAAGAAGAAAGATCTCAAAACAACAACCTAACTTTACAATTTAAGGAACTAGAAAAAGAAGAACAAGCTAAACCCAAAACTAGTAGAGGGAAGGAAAGAAAGATTGGAGCAGTGAGAAATAAAACAGGATAGAAAAATGATATAGAAAATCAATGAAATTAAGTTGGTTTTTTTGAAAAGATAAAATTGACAGACATTTAACTTGATGGGTAAGAAAATAAAAAGACTGAAGTTACTAAAATCTGAAATAAAAGTAGAGACATTACTACCAGTTCTACAGAAATGATTCTAAGAGGTTACTGTGAGCAATTGTATACCAATACATTGGATAACCTAGAGGAAATACGTTCCTAGAAAGATGAAACCTACCGAGACTTAATCATGAAGAAAAATAGAAAATATAAACAGATCCTTAACTGGTAAGGAGATTGATTAGTAATTAAAAGTCTCCCCCAAATGAAAAGCCTGGAACCTGATGGCTTCACTGGTGAATTCTACCAAACATTTAATGAGGAATTACCACCAATCTTTCTCAAACTTTTTCAGAAATCGAGAAGACTCCCTAACTCATTATCCTGATAGCACTGAATTGTACACTTAAAATGGTTAATATGGTAAAATTTATGTTATGTTTATTTTACTGCAGTTTTTTTAAAAAGTGTTATTAAGAAAACAGGCCAGGTATGGTGGTCCACAGCCATAGTCCCAGCCCTTTGGGAAGCTGAGGTGGGAGGGTGGCTGAGTTCAAAACCAGCATCGGCAACATAACAAGGCACCCGTATCTACAAAAAACAAAAAGACTAGCCAGACATGGTGGTACATGTCTGTAGTCCCAGCTACTCAGGAGGCTAAGGCAGAAGGATTGCTCGAGCCCAGGAGTTGCAGTGAGCTATGATTATGCCGAAGGAAAGGAGGAAAGAAGGCAGGAAAGAAAAAAGGAAAGGAAGGAAGGGAAGGAGGGAGGGAGCGAGGGAAAGGAAAGGAAGGAAAGAAAGAGAAAGAAAAAGAAAAAAGAAAAGAGGGAGAAAGAGGAAGGAAGGAAAAGAAAAGGAAGGAAAGAGAAAGAAAGTAGTTGCCAAAGCTTTTGTAATATTTTTACCTTAAGGCAAATGAAAATAAGATAGGTCAGACTGGGATAATTTTGAAAGCAAGAGGTTACTAACTTCTCAAGGTACCTTTTAAATAAAGAGCTGCCAAAAAATCTGCGTGCCTGTTATTCATATGCTTAGTTTCAATTCAATGACTGACAGAATATCAATATAATTCATTACAATTTTTTCCAGAGATAAATAGTAAATAGTTTTAGCATTTGAAAAAATATTAAATTTAACATAATCCTTATGAGGGAAGGGAACCAGCCATCAAATTGAGCTGGCCGTTTCCTGATGTATTGGCAGACCTCAAGCTAAATGGCGGCTGCCCCAAAATATAGTATCTGGGGGTGGGAGCTTGAAAAGTGAATAGAAGTCTTTTTTTCTGCTAAATGCTTTCTTTGGTGTATACGTTGTACATTTTGGTATTTGAATTATAGAAAATGATTTTCAAGGAGAAAGCAGATCTATTTCATTATGCCAGGAAGGAGGTTTTAAAAGCATATTCTAAGTGGGGATTTTTCGCTCTCAAGGTGATGAGACACCCAGATCATGTGTCGTCTACCGTCTATTTGTGGGCTCACCATGAGAAGCTTGTCATCATTGACCAATCGGTGGCCTTTGTGGGTGGGATCGACCTGGCCTATGGAAGGTGGGATGACGATGAGCACAGACTCACAGACGTGGGCAGTGTGAAGCGGGTCACTTCAGGACCGTCTCTGGGTTCCCTCCCAGTAAGTATATGTCACCTTGATGGAAATGTATAATACAAACATAATTTGTGTAAGTTTGTATTAATAGCATGGCTGATTGAGTCACTGAATAAGAGATGGTGTCTCTTGAAGGGGAAAAGAACATTTGAGTCCATCATGAGGAAGACCTGGTTTCAAATACCAGCCTCCCTACCCAGCTAGCTGTAACTTAGCATAGCTGAATCTATTTCTTATCTTGTAAGAAAATAAAACAGATTCAGTGGATTTTTTTTTCTTTCCCATATTCAGCTTTGTTTTCCATTTAAATTAAGATTTATTTTTTATTCAAAAATAAAGTTCTTAAACAAAAATATGTGTCAGTCAAGATTTAGGTAGTAACAAGACTTAGGTATCTGCCACAGTTTCTGGAAACTTCCTACTTAAAGATATGCAAAACAGGATAGATCAGTCTGGGTTCATTTCAAGGGAATTTGAGCCAGAAGCGAATAACTTCTCAAAGGGCCTTTTAAATAGAGCTGCCAAAATATCTGTATGTGTATATCAATCTACTTGCTATTTCAACTAAATGGATGCCAGAATATGAAAACACTTATATAAAATGTTGATGGGCTTCATCTTATTTACTGCTGGATATGTCGATAACTCATTTGTGCAAGAATAGCAATTTAGTGCATAGGTGACAGTGAAAATGACAGACAGAAGAATCTTGCTTACTTAATGCTTATCAGAGGAACAAGTTCAGGAGCTCAACAGTGAATGTAACCCATGTAATTGTATTTGAGATGAAAAGTTTAGTTGGAGTGAAATTTTAAGAATTTGGTCTACTGAAAGAAGAATCATAGCAGAACCCCTCATACTTATTTGGTAGTGTTTAAACAGCTCACAAGAATCCACCAGTGCCCCGTGGCTGACCTCAGACAGTATTGCATGCCTGTTATAGAACCTCCATCATTTGTAAACTTTATACCTCAGCTCTACTTGAATCAAAGGACCATGTTGCAGCACGTCTTATGCAGTGTCTTTTTTTTAAAAAAAAATAATTTTCTCAGGCTGCAACAACAGAATCTGTGGCATCTTTAAGCCTCAAAGATAAAAATGAACCTGATCAAAATTTACCCATCTGGAAGAATGCTGATGATACGGATACAAAACTGAAAGGAATAGGAAGGCCAAGGAAGTTCTCCAAATTTAGTCTCTACAAGCAGCTCCACAGGCATCACCTGCACAACGCAGATAGCATCAGCAGCATTGACAGCGCCTCCAGTAAGTCATGGCCTTTGCGGGAATTTATCTTAACTACACCCTGTTCTTCCATTGCCAGACGCTACATACCTGTTTTTAAGGTGTCTTTCTGTAATGGAGTAGGATGAGCAATGTTGAGAGGTACCATATCATTCTGTTCAACATCCCATTTTGTGGCTTTGTTTGCCTCATTTTAGAACAGATTTATTGTTTTATCCACACAAGAGTCGTAACGACCATGATTCCTGCGTCTAATGGTAGCAGAATGTCAAAAGGTTTCTAAAATATGTCAAGCCATAAAGGAAAAAGAAAGGTATTAGATGTACTTTATAAACTTTTCTTAGAAGAAACTATATTTATCTTCCTATCTAGAAATAAGCTTATGTCTTCAAACAACAGACTTTCTACATCTTGTAAATTTACTATTCCTTTGAAATTCGTCTTAAAGCCCTACAGTTTTCTGTTGCACAGTCTTATGACTGATGTTATAGTTCTGCCTGGTTTTAAAAATGATCAGCCCTGCTTTCCACTTGAGAAAATTTGATATATGTATTTCTTTATAAAAAAATTCTCAATTTCTTTAGGTTATTTTAACTACTATAGAAGTCATCAGAATTTAATCCATGGTTTAAAACCCCACTTCAAACTCTTTCGCCCGTCCAGTGAGTCTGAGCAAGGACTCACTAGACCTAATGCTGGTAAGTGATTTGAGAAGTGGCAGAACTCCCTTAGGCTTCAGCTTCAGTGGTGTTGTCTGCTGCATGGGCATAGTGAATGTGTTTCCAGATTGGCTTTCTGTTTGCAGTTCTTATGCTATGTATATTATTGAGAGCCTGCTCTGTGCAAAGCATTCTATAGTATCCAAGATCCCTACACCATAAGAACTTACAGCAGCAAAGACAAAAACACACCTAATAACAGCAAATGCGTGGCACGTGCAGTTTAATAGTGTTTTGTAAAAGTTCTATGGAAGGTGGGAGGAATTCCTCTCTGACGATCCAGAAAGACTTTTTAAGGAGGGGACATTTGGGTTCGGCATGGAAGTAATTTAATTGGGGTAGGTAATAGGAAGTAATGCAGGTGAGGAAGGTGAGTTGAGCAAAGGTGCTGGAATGGGAAAGCACCAACCAATTGTTTTCAAATCCTAGAAAATGCATTATTTGGCTAAGAAGCAGTTTTTGATATGAGACTAAGAAGAAGACTAGAAATGCATTATTTGGTTAAGATGCAGTTTCGATATGAGACTAGGTGAGTTGAGCAAAGGTGCTGGAATGGGAAAGCACCAACTGTTTTCAAACCGTGGAAAATGCATTATTTGGCTAAGGTGCAGTTTTTAATGCCAGATGAGGAAGATATATGACAGTCATATTTGGGAGTTGGAATTTTATTTGGTTAAATTATTATTATTATTTTGAGATAGAGTCTCTGTCACCTAGGCTGCAGTGCAGTGGGACCATCTTGGCTCACTGCAACCTCCGTCTCCTGGATTTTAGCTGTTCTCCTGCCTCAAACTCATGAGTAGCTGGGACTACAAACACACACGACCATGCCTGGCTAATTTTTGTACTTTTAGTAGAGATGGGGTTTTGCCATGTTGGCCAGGCTTGTGCTGAACCTCTGACCTCAAGTGATCCACCTGCCTCAGCCTCCCACAGTGCTGGGATTGTAGGCATGAGCCACCACATCTGGCCAGTTAAAAATCTTGAAGGCCTTTGGGTGGACCTGTCATGCTGTGTAAATTTTCAGAAATTACAATCTGATAGCCTTTGGTAAGAAGATACTCCAGATACTTGAGGAATTAATGAATGACTAATGAGTTTAAATTATGGTGGTGGGAATAAAGAAGGATTTGGCAACTGGTCAGTTATGGGGATAAGTAATCATCATAAAAAATGACACTAGTAAAATCATAAGCTAACATTTATTTTGTGCAGACTCTATCCATCACTGCCCTGAGTACTTACAGTGCTTTGTAGGAATATTGTCATCTTTTTACAGATGAAGAAACTCAGGGTTAGAGATGATGCGTGACCTGCCCATTGGAGTTCCAATTTATTAGCCTCCCAGTACCCGTGATTAAGACTTGAGATTTAGCAGAAATGGAGATTACTATGTTATGCCCTCTTGGCTAGAACCCAAGGCCAAGGCTCTCATGTACTGTTTAGCAGATGAGAGATACAGTGTAGCTCACATGCCTGAATATGAGTCACCTGTGGCTTGGATGCACTAATGAACCTGGAAAATTACGCTGGACTTTGAGTAGTGATTCCCAGCATTCTTTCTTCTAGGGCAGGGGTGTCCAATCTTTTGGCTTCTTTGGACAACATTGGAAGAAGAAGAATTGTCTTGGGCCACACATAAAATACACTAACACTAATGATGGCTGATGACCTAAAATCAATTGCAAAAACAACCCCCCACAAAACCCATAATTTTTTAAGAAAGTTGGTGAATTTGTGTTGGGCCACATTCAAAGCCATCCTGGCTACATGTGGCCCGCAGGCTGTGTGTTGGACAAGCTTGGTCTAGCTACCCTGCATTTTTAAAAAATGCAGTAATCAACTACACACAATGAACTAAAATTTCAATGTAACTATTAAATAAATTTATGTTTTATAAATCATAATGGCATCGACATATATTTAAAAGTGGAGAAGAGGCCAGGTGCGGTGACTCACACCTGTAATCCCAGCACTTTGGGAGGCCGAGGCAGAAGCATTGCTTGAGCTCAGGAGTTCAAGACCACCTTGGGCAGTGTAGTGAAACCCCCTCTCTACAAAAAATGAGCTATGCATGGTGGCGCGCCTCTGTAGTCCCAGCTTTTTCAGAGGCCGAGGTGGGAGAATTGCTAAAGCCTGGGAGACAGAGGTTGCAGTGAGCTGAGATCATGCCACTGCACTTCAGCCTGGGTGACAGAGGGAGACCCTCTCTCTTAAACAAAAACAATTTTTAAAATTAAAAAAAATAAAAAGTGGAGAAGAACAAGTATGGGGAGACAAATATTTCTTTTAGCATACAGCTAGTACTGGATGTGCATGTGGATTCAGGGACACCTGCCAGTAATTCCTGTGCTTGACAAAGCTTCAAAGTCCTAGGAAGTAGGAGACCCCTGGGAAGTCTAGGGAGCCAGGTCAAAAGTGCATGCAGTGGCAGATATTAGAGGTAAAGAGTTGGAAACAGCTCCAGGTAGTGCCTTTATCATTTCAGTGTATAACTTTGCTGCTTTATTACTGAAATTAAAGTAGAGGAATGAGGTTGCTATCTCAAGAAGTTGATGGATCTGAATTATGACTGATAGTGTTGTTGACAGTAGGATTGAGAGACAGTGGAACAGATGTGAGTGAGGTGCTGAGTCCAGTAACTCACACCTACCCCAGGTTGGGAGGGGTGATGTCCACAGCAGTGATCTGAGACACTGATCATACATGTGTATGGTTTTCGGTTGCTGATGAAAAGTACCCTTGACATCTGTTTACAACCCCTCACTGATAAACTGAATGTATGTCTAGCGCAGCACTTTGAGAGAGAGAGAGAGCAAGAGAAAGAACAAGGTAAACGTCAAAGAGTGGGAAAATGGTGGAGAACATAACGCATGGTAACAAGTGGTTCATCTCTGATGGAATTGGGCAATGATTAACACTGTAATTACGGACACAAAAATAAACATAAGAGATGTATTTATTTAGTTAAGTAAGTGTTTACTGAGTTTTGTTATATGCCAGTCACTATTCTGGGTGCTTAAGATGTGGTAAATAAGACAGATGAAGTGCAGTTAACCAGTTGGGGGATAAGGAGGGGAACTGTGTTTACAAATAGAGTCAAACGTGGTATATCAGGTAGTGATAATTATGGAGAAAAGTTGAGCCTGATCCCGGAGGAAGGGCACGGGAGAAGAGTTACTATTTTGTAAAGGCTGGTTGGAGAATACTCTCATGGGGTGAGTTTTCAGCTGACATCAAAAGGAAGAGAAAAATGAGGATAAGAAAGTATCTGAGAGAGGGTATTTTGGACAGAAGGAATAGCAAGTGTGAAAGGCCATGAGGCAGAGGGGGTGGGTGTGTTCCAGGAATACAGCTGTAGTGAAGTGGGCTAGGAGAGGATGATGGGAACAAAATCAGAGAGGTGGGCCGGGCTGGGTTACATGAGGTCTTGCAGACCACTGTAAGATTTTGGCCCTGAGTGAGTTAGGAAGTCATTGGATGGATGGTCTTGGGCAAAGGGCGGGTGAAGACTGACTTACATCTTCCAAGGATCATTCTTCAGAGCAGATCAGGGTGACAAATGGTGATCCTGCAGGTTATGAATATATTTTGAGGATCGAGTTGACAGCATTTTCCAATGAACTCCATATGGGGTGTGAGAGATGGAGAGGACTCCAAATCTTTGGCCCCACTGGAAGGACGAAATTTCCATGAACTGAAATGAGACAGTTGTGGGAAGAACAAGGAAAGTTTGAGGACAATTGCCACTGTGTCAAAATGTGTTCCTGAAGGCGGCTGACAAAGGACGGTCAATGATGCTATTTGTTAGGAAGATGGAGCTTGAGGTGATTTCTTTTTTCCCACATTGTTGCTACTGTTTTCATTTTACTTTTATAGTCAAATATAGATACAAATTTAATTTTTTAATATAAAAACAATTAGTTTACCTAAAAAGAAAAGCCAAAGGATAGTGGAGTCCTTCTTGAGCAGTGCTTTCCAAACTTGATTCTTTGGATCCTGGAGTTTCTAAAAGGCTTTGAGGAGAATATTGAAGTCAATGGACCCCAGACCCTCCCACTGCTATTGGTACCTCTCCAGCCAGAACAATCCAACTTGCATCTGTTTTGAACATCGGAGTTTTTTGTGGACTTGTTTTTTTTTTTTTTTTTTTTTTAAATTAAAGAGCAAGGCTCTAGATTTAAATCATGTAATACCTTAAAAACTCAAGTTGCCTTATAAAACTTGAAACCCAACTTAAGCATGGAGTGACTCTTTGTTAGAGATTTAAAACTGAATATTAACTTGAGTTAATGATTTCCTTTTCCTGAGAATGTGAAGAGAGTTAATATCTCTACAGTATCAGTTTCATTTGACTGCACATGACCGTGTTGAATTGATCTCCTGTTAGACCTCCCTGGTGTCATACAGAGATCAGTGTGGAGCGACCATCACTATGGGTTTTTAAATAGAAAAACTGCACCAAAAACGTGGTTAGGAATCATAGGTATAATATATGTTTTTCAAAATCAGCCTTTGTCAAAATTTTTTCATTCAGAATTATGTTGTAAGGGGGAGAATTTTGCTTGATACTATCTTTAAAGTGTTTATTTATTTATTTTTGTTTTTGAGATGGAGTTTCTCTCTTATTACCCAGGCTGGAGTGCAGTGGCGCGATCTCGGCTCTCCGCAAGCTCTGCCTCCTGGGTTCAAGCAATTCTCCTGCCTCAGCCTCCTGAGTAGCTGGGACTACAGGCACGCACCACCACGCCCAGCTAATTTTTGTATTTTTAGTAGAGACAGGGTTTCACCATGTTGACCAGAATGGGCTCGATCTCTTGACCTCGTGATCCACCCACCTCAGCCTCCCAAAGTGCTGGGATTATAGGTGTGAGCCACTGTGCCCCGCCATTTATTTATTATACTTTAAGTTCTGGGATACATGTGTAGAAGGTGCAGGTTGCATAGGTATACATGTGCCACAGTTGTTTACTGCGCCCGTCAACCCATCATCTACATTAGGTATCTCTCCTAATGCTGTTCAGCAACTATGTGCTGATCTTTTCCTTTTAAGCAATATTAAATAGGTAAGTGAGGGAAAAATTATTTTTGCAATTTAGTTGAGACAGGCTTTTCAAATTTGAATGTCTAGTCATAAGGGATAATATTAAGCTGTTTTTAAACTGTTCTTAGAAATGCAATGGATAGGATGTATAAGATTCATTTTGTGTAGTTAAATGGCTTGTTATCCAATAGGTGAGCATGAGTTTTAAATGTTTTACAAACCTAATATTTTAGTAATTCATTGAGTAACTCATTCATTTAGTAATTCATACTCCTACTGCAAGAGTCATCATTGATCCACAGATGAAATACAGATCTATAAACCCTTAACCACAATTCTATAATCCAAAAAATTTTGAAAACCAAAATATAGAAAAAATGTAACTTGTTGAGTACCTGTATTGGAACTGGCCTTCAACATGGGTAGAAATTCAGTAGGTAGAGACTAAAAAGGTAGAAAAAGAGGCATTGTAGGTAGATACTACATTTTTTTTTTTTTTTTTGAGACAGAGTTTCACTCTTTTTACCCAGGCTGGAGTGCAATGGTGTGATCTCGGCTCACTGCAAGCTCTGCCTCCTGGGTTCAAGCAATTCTCCTGCTTCAGCCTGCCGAGTAGCTGGGACTACAGGCATGCGCCACCATGCCCAGCTAATTTTTGTATTTTCAGTAGAGACGGGGTTTTACCATGTTGACCAGGATGGTCTTGATCTCTTGACCTCATGATCCACCTGCCTCAGCCTCCCAAAGTGCTGGGATTATAGGCGTGACACAGATGTAGGAAATGCAAAAGTATTTATTTCGGCATCTCAGACCTGAGTGTAAAATGTGGTGAATACATATAGGTCTATGATCTCTCATACAAAATCCTTGGAATCAGATTTCAGAAATCAGAAAGTTGTGGATTTTAGAAAGGTAATACAATCTATTACATTACACTCCCAGCGGGATCCAGGAAATACCTGGAATGTAGGCAAACCATTTATGTTTGTGCAACACCAAGTGGGATCAGTAAAGATAATGAATAACCTCTTGTCAGTTCAGATCAGGTTTTGCTGCCCTATGAACTAAGAAATGAGCTGTGAGAATAAGCTATGAAAAAACGTTTGAAATATCAGAACTTGTCGGAGTTTTGGAATTGTGGTTAAGGGCTAGTTAATTTGTGCAGATTGAGCTGGTGGGATATATCTGTAGCAGTTGATGGAGAACCTTGAAAATCAGCCTGAGACATTCCACTTCTACCATTAAATGTTGGAAAAGCCCTGGGGGCAGAGAGCAATTAAGGGTGAGGTTTTATAACGTTTGTAATAGAGACGCAGGGAGTCTGACCAGCTTGTGCCAGTGAGTTCAAGAATGAAATAAATGGGAAAACCTTTTTCTAAAAGTAGAATCAGCAGATTTTCATCATGATCTGGGAAGCTGTGGGGAGGTGGGTGGAGAAGTCAGTGAAGAATAAAGGAGTCAAAGGTGATTTCAAGGTTTGAGCTTGAGTAACTACACACAGAGAACAGAAATCTCAAGGAAAGCCTTGATTTTTGTACAATGGTAATGATTTTAGTGTTAGACATAGTTTTAAGGTTCTGGTAGGAACTGGGTAAGCAATGTCAAGTGAGGCACTAGAAGTGACCGTAGAGCTGGAGTCCAAAGCAGAAGCTAGGCTTGCAGGCGCACATTTAGGAACTGCATAGACAAGGACAGGAGAAAGGGGAAACCCTGTTAGTGAAGAGGAGGTAGGAAGGAAGAACAGGAAGGGTGGAAAAATGGTAGAACAATGGAGACTTGGAAGCCAAGAGATGAGAAAAAAAAGAAAAAGGAGGATGCGGCAAGACCAGAGGACACCAGGCAAGGAGCAAGAAGACCCCCTTCTTACTTTAGCAGCTGGAATCTGAGCCACTGATGGAGGAGGATGCAGAAAATTGGCATGACAGATCTGTGCCAAAAGACAAGGCAGGTGCAATTATGAAATCATCTGGGAGCCACATAACAGCCTAACGAGACCCCCTTGGGTCAGCATTGTTGATGCCAGAAGTCCTCTCATCTGTGCTCATGCACTTCTGAACTGTTTTCACAGGAACTGGTATTTAATTCTATTGCCTTAATAGTTTACTTGTGCTGGGGAGGACCGTAATTTATGTGGAATAATTTTTAGGCCATGGCTAAAAACAAAAAGAAATTCGAATTGTGAGCAGGTTGCATTCAATTAGTACCAAGATATTTTTCTGAGACTAAGAATTTGTTTTATTTTCCTTATCATAACTGGCTGTTAGGTGAAAGTTAATTTGTAAACGAGCGTATGTGTGTTTACGTAAAGCCTTAGCTTAGAGTTTTGCAACTGATGAAAGCAAATTGGATATATATTTTTTATAGATGAAATTTGAAATATTATTGATCTCATTTTTGGTCCCTTTTGTTTATTTTCTCGCCCTCATTTTTTCTTTTAACAAAGTGCTATGTTAATGATAAAGGGCCTACAGATGAGCCACAGATCTCCCAGTACTTTGACCCTTCAGTCTCATAAAGCAGGAAAATAAATCGCTGGGAGAAGTCAATAGAAGTCTATTTTTAACATGATTTCATTTTGTTAGTCCATGGCATTTCAAGTCATTTTTCTTCTATAGAAAATTTCAATAGCCTTTGGAAGGTTAATTATTCAGTTTGAGATAGAATGTTAGCATCGTGTGTGGTGATTACATGAAACCATTTCTTCTACAAGTATTTATTGATTGCCTGGATGCTTGGAGCTACTGGCAGTGAGGAGGTTTGGTCCTCACTCCCTAAGAGTTTATAGACTGGTGAGGGATTGTGGCGGGAGGGCATCCTGATATAATTGCATCATAGAGTCACAGGTATTGGGGCAGTTGCTAATGAGATGACAGCAGTGCTAATGACCGCCTCTCCCTTACAGGGAGCTGGGAGGTCTCTCTAGGGCAGGTGACAGCTAATGTGCCCCTTGAAGGATGATTAGGATATCAGGCCAAGAGGGAGAAAGGAGCGTTTCAGGTAGAAGTCATAGTCTGCCAAATGAATGGCGACATGGCAGCCTACGCCTGTTGAATTCTAGTGAAACATGTGCTTTTTATGGGCCTGGGGTTGGGTGGGGAAAAACAAGGACTAGAAAGATAGATTGGCACCAGTTTGGGAAGTGTCTTCTATGCACACTAAGCCCTTAGGACTTGAACCTTCTGTAGGCAGTATGTGAGCCTTTTATGGTTTTAAGCAAAGAGTTTGCATTTTACAAAGACAGTTTCTGGGACAGTGTAGTGGTGGCAGGACCAGTGCATTCCTCTCACTGGCCACTGCAAGCAGTACCATTTATTCATTCAACACATATTTTTGCATTCAGTGTCTGTCTGTTAAATTCAGTGTCTATTTTGTGCCAAGTGCTGCGTTTGCGATTTGTAATTCTGCTAGTCTTTTTACTTCATTGTCTTCGTATTTACCTTAAATAAATGATCTAGTCACAGTTCTTTGTGAAATGCTGCAGTAGATTGCTGCTTTTGCACCTGTATCGTAAGCTTTCCATATCTGTTATTTCCCATATCTGTTGTTGCCATATTTTTTATAAATGCCATCTATGATTTGAAATATATAAATGTTAAAGTGCAACAGATTGTAGCTGTTATCTAGGCCAGATTCTTGATTTTACGCATAATGGATTTATGAACTAAAAAGTTGAAGCTCACTGTCACTTAACTATTTAATTCCAGGCCTGGAACATGGGCTATTTGTAAATTTGAGGTTCTTGCTTTAGAGCAAAAGAATTATGCATTAGGAGTGCACCATGTTGGGTGAGGAAAAACAAGTGGCGTGGTACCTTTATTGCCTATGCGTCTCAGGTTTCTCCACCCCCCCCCCGCCCCGCCCCCTACACCCCTGCAAGGCCCCACCACCTTTACTGCTCTCTCATAGTGCCACCGGGTGAGTTTTTATTCACAGTTAATTCTGTGATCAGTTCTTCCAGCAGCTAGTAGGTGGTGGGAATAAGTTACTCAACTGCCTGAGAAGGTCAGATTTCATTGTTTAATGATGAATCTTGTTATAGTGCCAACTGCCCACTAAAAATAAATTTCTAAGGACTATAAAACCTTGTTAGCCCACAGCCTCTAATAGAATGGACAGATGCTACCCTAGTTATGTCTTAAGAAATTACAAAACTTGGCCGGGCGCGGTGGCTCAAGCCTGTAATCCCAGCACTTTGGGAGGCCGAGGCGGGTGGATCACGAGGTCAAGAGATTGAGACCATCCTGGTCAACATGGTGAAACCCCGTCTCTAAAAATACAAAAAATTAGCTGGGCACGGTGGCGCGTGCCTGTAATCCCAGCTACTCAGGAGACTGAGGCAGGAGAATTGCCTGAACCCAGGAGGCGGAGGTTGCGGTGAGCTGAAATCGTGCCATTGCATTCCAGCCTGGGTAACAAGAGCGAAACTCCGTCTCAAAAAAAAAGAGAAATTACAAAACTTTTAAGTGTTTCATAAATGAGAGTTGAGCCTCCCTTTCTGGGACCCACCTGAACCACAGTCCCTGAGGAGGTCTTGCTGCATTCACAGATACCGGGTCCATCCGCAGTTTACAGACAGGTGTGGGAGAGCTGCATGGGGAAACCAGATTCTGGCATGGAAAGGATTACTGCAATTTCGTCTTCAAAGACTGGGTTCAACTTGATAAACCTTTTGCTGGTGAGTATTACGGTGGTGGGATGCTGGTTGTATTTTGTCTTTTACCTTTGAACATCTCAACAAGTATACATGTGCGTGATATCAGTGCCTTTTGTTTTGCTTCTGTTTATTTTTGAAAAGTTTGTAAAACTTTGAAGATTTGATTTAGTTATTAGTCACGTGCTTAGGGACTTTTTTTTTCAGTTATAATAAGAGAACGTGAGATAGAGCAGACCTGTCTGAAGCCTCCAGATTTTTTATAGGCATATTTTTGGGGCAATAATCTGTAATTTTTAAAGAAATGGTAGGCTTCATTTGATCATCTTCTATTCTGCATATTTCCTGCGTTTCCAGCATGAGAATGGCATATTTTCAGATTATCACTGGGTTCATATGTTTAAAAGGAGATCGAGATGGCACTGCCTGCCAATGTTTCAACAGGATAAAAAATACAATATCAAATACACAGCCTTAGATAATTTGTACCAACTCACATCTTGCCATGTCTAGTGATTATCTAATACTAAGTGAAATGAAAACATATTTGGGGAGGTACCTGGGAGACTATGACCCTGAATGTGGAATCTGTTTCCCTTGATTATAAAAATGTTATTCTATGCAAGCCAAGAAATATACACATAGTGGGCACTAACGCACGTTTCCTTTTAGTATCATGGTTGGAGTCAGAGAGCTTCTGCCCCAGCACAGAAGTTAATGACTGATCCTTGCCTGGTGCACCGGGCAGATTTCATTGACAGGTACTCCACGCCCCGGATGCCCTGGCATGACATTGCCTCTGCAGTTCATGGGAAGGCAGCTCGTGATGTGGCACGTCACTTCATCCAGCGCTGGAACTTCACGAAAGTACTTGGCTGTTGCTGTCATGGTTTATCCACATGAAGAGAGGCAGGCCTAACTAGAAAAGACACTCAGAGGAGGCTGTGGGCAAGAAGAGATTGTTGTGGCCACAGCTGTGTCACTGCTTTGCCATTGGCTACATTGACGTCAGGGTGCCTGGGCATCTGGACAAAAAAAGAGAGAAACGTTACTGAATGTCCACACCTCAGACAATTCGGAGTTCCTAGGGATAGGTGCTGCTGTGTGGGTCCGGGTTTTAATTCTTGGACACAGTATTGACTAGCTTGGGCTAGGTAGTCATTTGGAGGGCTGTTATGGGGGATGGGAGCCTGGTTTGGTTGGGAGGCTTTGAGCTTTTAAGTCCCGTCCAGCCCTGGAGTTTCACTGGGTTTATGCTGGTACAGGATTCTGAGAGTTGGTTCTGAGCAAAGCAAGCAGTATTAAGAAGGTGGGGCCATTTTCCTTTCCTTCAGATTGTGTCCTCATTACTTTAAGAACTTCACCTAACATTCAAACTTAACATTCATAAGTTAAGTACATGTCATTCAGGCCGGGTGAGGTGGCTTTCTCCTGTAATGCCAGCACTTTGGGAGGTCTAGGCAGGTGGATTACCTGAGGTCAGGAGTTTGAGACCAGCCTGGCCAACATGGTGAAACCCCATCTCTACTAAAATATAAAAATTAGCTGGGCATGGTGGTGGGCACCTGTAATCTCAGCTACTCTAGAGCCTGAGACAGGAGAATCGCTTGAACCTGGGAGGCGGAGGTTGCGATGAGGCAAGATCGTGCCACAGCACTCCAACCTGGGCAACAAGAGTGAAACTCCTTCTCAAAAAAAAAGAAAAAAAAAAAAAAAGTACATATCCAGGTGTTACTATGGTTTCACTTTATTTGCTTGAAATGATAATGAGGTATGTTTTCCTTGGTTATTTGGAAAAAGAATTTAGTGTTATCAACCACTTAGAGTCTCACTTTGTTTTTCATTCACATAAAGATTATAAAAATTTAGTGATGCTCTAATGAAAATACTTAAAAAAATTTAGGGGAAATGAATGAATGAACAAGTGGGGTATTACTTTTAACCTGCTGTTCTGGCAAAGATAAAAATCTCTGCTAATACCTGTAGTTAAGTTTGGGTGGTTTTTGTGTGTGTTATCGTGCATGTAATAAAATTAGAAATAGCAGAAATGCTTACTAGTAGGAATTTACTAAGCAGATGATTCTTTTATACCATTTTACTATGAAGTTATTAAAAATAATGATATCCCACTATATTGATATGGAAAGATATCTAGAACATAATCCGTAAAAAATTAGTTTATAAAACAATAGTCTCATTTTTGCAATTATAAACTTCAGTAGCTACAGATTATATTTAACCTTTCTTTACAAATATAAAACAATATGTGCTCTATAAAAGGTAAAAGCAGGATTATGGGAAGTAGAAAACAAATGCAAATCATCTGTAGCTCTTCACTTAGAAATGTCCATTATTAACATTTTTCTTTTTCAAATAAACCTGAATTTCTTTTTTTTTCTTTTTTGAGATGGAGATTTACTCTTGTCACCAGGCTGGAGTGCAATGGTGTAATCTCGACTCACTGCAACCTCTGCCTCCCCTGTTCAAGTTATTCTCCTGTCTCAGGCGCCCGCCACCATGCTCAACTAAGTTTTGTATTTTTAGTAGAGATTGGGATTTCACCACGTTGGCCAGGCTGATCTCAACCTCCTGATCTCAGGTGATCCCCACTTCTCTGTCTCCCAAAGTGCTGGAATTAGAGGTGTGAGCCACTGTGCCCGGCTATGAATTTCTTTTATAATCACAAAATAGGGAAGACGAATCTTTTTCCTCATTTGAATATTTTTAATCTCTTTTTCTCTATTTTAGATTATGAAATCAAAATATCGGTCCCTTTCTTATCCTTTTCTCCTTCCAAAGTCTCAAGCAACAGCCCATGAGTTGAGATATCAAGTGCCTGGATCTGTCCGTGCTAACATACAGGTAAGTTCTGGCTTTTCTTTTTGACGAAATGCTACTGATTAAAATTACTGTTATTGGACCAAGGGTCTATTACATTGGCTTCAGATTTTTTTCAATGATTGCCTTTCTAAAGCCAAATTAGGACCTTTTAACATTTAGTATTCAATTTCCTATAATATATTATTATATATTATATATAAATATATAATATATAATAATATAACATTTAATATTATATTTCCTATAATATATATAATATATATTTCCTATAATATAATGATTCAATTCAGTCTCTTTTTAAAACCCTTATAAATATAATAAATGCATGTCCTTAGAAAAGGCCACAGCCAAGGAAAGGCTATTCCTGTAATTCCTTCTGAAGTGACCTTAGCAACATGATACACAGTAAACCTGGACCTGATACTGCATAAGCACTGGGAATGTGGTTGAAACTTCGCAGCTAGGAAGCTAGTTGTAGGTCAGTCTAATTTTAGTTCCTGATTAACCAAATGTCTCCTACAGGCCCTTTTAATGGACTAAGGAATTTGCTTAATAGAGTCACAACAGTTTACCATATCCAGTTTAACCATCTCCAACTACAAATAAGAAAATTAGACCCAGGCGGGCTCTGAGGCTTATCTAGGGCTGACCAACTAGTTATCAACAGAGGTAGAGTTTGAAATCCTAGTCCGGTCCAGAGTTACACAGTCTGCTTCCTTTACCAACTATAGATCAAATATCTTGAGATCATGTGGGGACGGGGACAGACGTAGGATTGGCCACCTTTGGCATTGCCTCTTGTTTGAAGTCATCGCTATGGACATCGGAAGAACTGTTTTAGTAAAGTCCAGCAGGCTGCTGCTACGTATCATCAGTAGGGACTTACATAATGCAGACATGGATTCTAGTGAACATGATTATATAAATGAAGTGTCTAAGTCAGTTATTTTGTATTGTGTGCAATTTGAGGTATATGTATATAAGAAATAAGGACATTTCAGACTGTAGATCAAATAATAGAACTTTGTTTTTTTAAAAAAGATAAACCACTTGTGAGAAATAGCAGCAGATACTTAGTCATCTCAAGCTAAAAAGAAAACTAATTTAAACTTGGAGGCATAGATAGCTATGATTTATACGTAAGTTGATGAATATTTTATGAACCTGTTTAATTTTATTCTATGTGAAGGAGCAAAAAAATTACCCATGCTAGAATATAAAATAAGAAACTTGTTATTAGGAAAATAAGAATTTAAGATTGAACTTGCATTGTAATTGATGGGGTGGTCGATTCATCAAAGTTAGCTGATGTTAACTAAGTATCTGTTGAAAATGGATTGCTGGGAATTAAGTATTTTTGTAATCAGTGAGGAAGTTTTAGCATAGTGTTGCGCGCGCGCGCGCACACACACACACACACACACACATAAATTTTTTTTTTTCCACTTCACTGTTGGTAAAGCCCTGACTGGCATAGTCTCATCCGGCTGCCCTGGTGAGGTAGATAGATACTCTATAAAACGCTTCTCTTCATTCACTTTTTCCGCATCACTGGATGTTGTGTGAGAAATGACACTAGACTGGATGTAGTGGCTCATGCTTAGAATCTCAGCACTTTGAGAGGCCACGGCAGGAGGATTGCTTGAGTCTAGGAGTCAAGACCAGCCTGGGCAACATAGTGAGACCCCATCTCTACAAAAAGAATTTAAAGAATTAGCCAGGTATGGTGGCACATGCCCGTGGTCCTACTACTTAGGAGGCTGAAGCAGGAGAATTGCTTGAGCCCAGGAGGTCAAGACTGCAGTGAGCCATGATTGCACCACTGCACTCCTGCCTGGGCAGCAGAGGGGGACTCTGTGTCAAAAAAGAAAAGAAAAGAAAAGAAGGAGGCTGAGGCAGGAGAATTGCCTGAACCCAGGAGGTGGAGGTTGTGGTGAGCCGAGATCGTGCCATTGCACTCCAGCCTGGGTAACAAGAGCAAAACTCTGTCTGAAAAAAAAAAAAAAAAAAAGAAAAGAAAAGAAATGAGACTAGATCTGATAAGCTCATGTGTTTATCCCTCATATGTTCAGGTGACCTGGACTTAGGAATCTACAAAGGAAGGATGTTTGACAAGATTCACTCACTCATTCATTCATTTATTTAGCCAACATATGTTTACTAAGTGTTGTCCGTTTGCATGGTGAAATCATCAAAGCATACTTGGGTGCTGAGGGGACAGACAGCAAAGGAGTTCTCTGCCTCTGGAAACTTAGCTGGGGAGAGATAGCTGAGATGAATGATTCAGCTAACAGTGCAAGCTATGGTCTCTGACTAAATGCTGGTGTGAAAGTATGGACCAGCATACTATAAGAGTTGGGAAATCCCGAGGGACAGAACTGGGTGTCCACTCTAAGGAATAATCTCTGCAGTAACCCGTTCGCTCCTAGAGAGGCGCTGATGAAGGTAGATGGCATAAAGCCAGGTAGGGGTGGCTGACATGCGGCCCTGGTGAATTTGGACCTGGTCCTGGATGCGCTAGTGAACTTTGGATGTTTAGAAGCATGATACATGAATGTTTTATGAAGATAAATGTAGGAAAGAGTTTTCCAAACTTGGTTTACCTGTGAGATGCTGATAACTATTCAACAAAGATTTCCATGGACAGATAGTTTTGCAGAGTTCTTTAATACAGGACTCCTTAGCGCCTTTGCTATGCTACAGTGTATTATAAAACCACCAAGAGGGAATATGATGTGAGCATTTTCCAAGCTTATTTGACAGAGTCTCTTGTTTTATGCATTCTTATCTGTTTCAATCTTTCCAAACAAATAGCTTGACACCACAAGTATATACACATGAAGAACTTATTAGACTAGAGAGAGAGAATGAGAACAAGGGGACAAGTGAAGAGGCAATTATGGTAATTCTCACATATAATTAAGGCTTAAACTAGAAGTGAAGAGAAAGGAGGCCACGTGCGGTGGCTCACACCTGTAATCCCAGCACTGGGGGGCCAAGGCGGCGGATCACAATGTCAGAAGTTTGAGACTAGCCTAGCCAAGATGGTGAAACCCTGGCTCTAGTAAAAACACAAAAATTAGCTGGGCGAGGTGGCGGGTACTTGTAGTCTCAGCTACTTGGGAGGTTGAAGCAGGAAAATTGCTTGAACCCAGGAGGCGGAGGTTGTAGTGAGCTGAGATTACGCCACTTCTCCTGGGTGACAGAGTGAGACTCTGTCTCAAAAAAAAAAAAAAAAAAGAAAAAAGAAAAGAAAAGAAAAGAAAAAACAAATGAAGAGAAGGGACAAATAGGAGGTATTTTTGAGGAGGGAAAAAAGGGACATTGCAACTAGGAAAAACTAACTGAAAATTTGGGACAGAGGAAAAAGTTAAAGATAATTAGTGTCACAAAGTCTCCAAAGAACCATAGGAACTGTGAACTGTGTCATGACTGGTAGGTCAGGGCACCAATTGAGATCACCAAAGGACTCAGGTAGGTCCTGTGGTACATCTAGTACTAGGTATAAATTTTCCAGCATGATAATTGGTATATTAAAAAAATCCCAAAGGTGATGCTAGGCAGTGCTTCTGGAAATACAGGAGAATTGTCCAGCTAAATATAATAAAATGTGTTTTAACACTAGCAAGTCGGAAAAGCACACAGGTGGTGTGGTATGAAGATGGTACAGCAGCATGTGGCCTCAGTGTGCCATCCCCCGTCCCCGAGCCCAGTTTTGTCATCTGAAAGCCTTATGTTTGGTGTGAATCTGATGTGAGTCCCTTCAGACATTTAAAGGGAAAATTTTCATTCATCATCTTTAATATATGAGGGTACCATTCAAAGTACAGGTATTAATGACTTTGTATTTAATCCTCCTGCTATAGTTATGATCCCTCACAAAACATCATCTTTAATACATGAGGGTACCATTCAAAGTACAGGTATTAATGACTTTGTATTTAATCCTCCTGCTATAGTTATGATCCCTCACAAAATAAAACTCAAATGCCCATCACAGATACACTTCTTATTTTTTAAAGTAGTCAGAATGACATTTATCTATCACTGAATAGAAATAGAAGCCACTGCTCAGAATTTGTACCTTGATCATTAAACTGGTTTCTATGGATCTTTGAGAGAAAAGGAAAATATCTAAGTAACGTAAAACATCATAGATACGTTTAGCCACATGGCAGTGAAAAATAGGACAAAAATTGAAAGCAAGGATAAGAGTTAAGAAAATAGGACATCACTGATGAACTCTTAAATTCCAAGATTATAAGATTATCATTTATTTTATTCCTCTGGTCCTCAAAACCTGCTATTTCTGTAATTAACTTTCTGTCATCTCAGTTCCTACAGTAGAATCTTCTCCAGACTGGCTGCAGTGAAGGCTGTGAGTGGGGAATGAATTGCTCACTTCGGGAGCCCATGTTCCTTGCCGCTTCAGGCCCTTGCTTGGCCTTAGGACCCTCAGCTGCCCAGGCCCCTCCCAGGCCTGCTCCCAGTTTTATAATTGTAAATTTGCATTGATTATCTTAAAGAGGCCTCCCCCAATTTTCAAAATGTGCCACCTAGCAAAACCTGGAGCCCTGCTGGTTTGTAGTAGATGTTTTTCAAAAATGCTGAACTAACTGTGTGTGTGAAAATAGTGGAGGTTGCCAGGAAGTATATCTTTTTGAAGATAGAAAACTCTGAGATGGCCAGAAATTGAAAAAAAAAAATTTATCTTCCAGTATTTCTCCTTTTCTGTAAAGTTCTGACCACAGCATTGCTTCACTTTCTACACACTGTTTACTGGCTGGAATCGTTATTTATCTTTTCAGACACTATTTTTTTTTCAAGTCGTGAATGTATGGTGCTTAGAGAGCAAGAGTGATAATCTAGTCCAAACCCAGATTTTTCAAAAAATCCAGAAGGAGCAAGGAGACAGGGAGCTGGCTTTGTGGTAGGCTACTTAATTTCCAGAGGGTTTATTGTCACATTCGCAAACCTTTCAATCTCAGCTATTAGGACAGTAGCAAAATGACTGTTACTCAGTTGAGAAATTTAAAAACATTTTTCCTTAGGATTTTTGTTTTTTTGCATAGATTTTAACGTAGTTATTATAGCAATACTAGGAAGGAAACGGATTTATTTTATTTTTAATCTTTATTGATACGTGGTATTTGTACATGTTGGTGGGGTACGTGTGATATTTTGTGACATGCAGACTGTGTAAGGATAACTCAGGGTATTTGGAGTGTACGTCACCTCAAATATTTTATTATTTCTGTGTGTTTGGAACATTTCAAGTTCTCTCTTCCAGTTCTTTTGAAATATCAATACACTGTTGTTAACTATAGTCACTCTACTCTGCTATTGAAGACTAGGACTTATTCCTTCTAACTGTTTGTGTTCGTTAACCAGCCTGTCTTTATATCCACCCTATTCCCTGTACCCTCTCCCACACACCCTTCCCGGCCTCTAGTTTCTATCATTCTGCTATCTGCTTGCATGAGATTAACTTTTTAAGCTTCCTCATAGGAGTGAGAACAAGATTTTAAGATAGTTGATTGTTCATAACATGACTTACAGGCCACAAGCTTATTTAATTGTGCAGAAAAATATAAGGTAGCAATTAAGGGATAGATCCTAGAGCCAGATGGTATTAACATCTCAGCTCTGTGACATATGAGCTGTGTAAGCTTGGGAAAATTACTTCACTCTTTAGTATGTTTCATTCATTTAAAAAACATGGATAATGACAGTTCCTATCTCATCGGATTATGGTGATGGTTCAATTAATACCTGCAAAGCATTTAGGAGAGTATACTAGTGTGTGTTCCATCAAAAATAACCTCGAAGCTTTCCTTAGTGTTCCAAAAGTTTGTAATAGGCCGGGTATGGTGGCTCATGCCTATAATCCCAGGACTTTGGGAGGCCGAGGTGGGTAAATTATTTGAGGTCTGGAGTTCGAGAATAGCCTGGCCAACATGGTGAAACCCCGTCTCTACTAAAAATACAAAAATTAGCCGGGCATTGTGGTGCATGCCTGTAATTACAGCCACTTGGGAGCTGAAGCAGGAGAACTGCTTGAACCTGGGAGGCAGAGGTTGCAGTGAGCAGAGATCATGCCACTGCACTCCAGCCTGGGCCACAGAGCAAAACTCCTCTCAAAAAACAAACAAACAAAAAGTTTGCAACAAAGAAGTTAACATTTCTCTGAGTATGTCACCAGCTAGTTCTAGATAGAAATTTTTATGCCATCAATCTATTGGAATGGGGAGAAAGAACATTTGACATAAGATAAATAATAGATAAAATTCAGGTTATTCTTTCATCTGGAGAAGCACACTTAGCTATTAATTTTTTAATCCAAAAACATTGGTCGCATACCACTAGCAATTCCACAGAGGGAGACACAGCCGCCCAGGGAGAGCAGAGCTGCAGCAGGCAGTATGGACGCCTGCCCACCAGCATGAATTGATGCTTTTGAAGAAGTCATCCAGACCTGAGAGCTGACTTCAGCAACTTCCACGGTACTTTTAAAATGATCTTTGGTGTTTCCCCTCAGTTCTGGGCATTCTCAGAAGCCTGCCAAGAGCACTCAGAGAAGACACAGCAGGAAAAGGTATGGGCAACAAGAGGAAGTGGGAGAGATGGATCTGAAACTGCTTGTACACAGAGAAAGTGAAAGAACTAGAATAAATTGGTTTTCAGAATGGTCTTAATGCATTAAATGCATTAGAAAGACAGAGGATATTCTATAAAGAGATGGTGAAGGAACTAGAAAAACTAGGTTCCAGAATGGTCTTAATACCATCTAAGATGCGTTATAAAGACAGAGGATATTCTACACAGAGGAGGTGAAGGAACTAGAATAAACTAGGCTCCAGAATGGTCTTAATACCATCTAAGATGCATTGTAAAGACACAGGATATTTGGTATGTCTATTAAGGTAAAGAAAATGCTGAATGCTATGTCAGCATCAACATGGGGCCAACACATGGGAACAATCCTTTTTAAAGCTCATGGTAGAAAGCATTCCATTGACAATCATGCTGAGAATTCCAGAGAAATAACTCCACTGGAATTACGTCTCCAGTCCTATTTATGGGAAAACAGGAAAGAAGAAAGAGGGAGGGAGGAACAAAGGAAGGAAGAAAGAATGAGAAAGAAAGGAGGAAAGGGAAAGAAGAGAGGGAGAGATGAAGGGAGAAAAAAATTTACAGGCCAGTGTAAATAACATCAAAATTATACCAGTGAAAAAAATTTGTTCTCACACTTGCAATAAATGTCCAAAGGATATTCCAAAGGATCTATTAGATCTCAAAGGACAGAAAAATGTTTTGTTTTGCAGAGTGGTATGAGAGAATAAAGTGGATAGGTGAAGAATAAAGTGAGTAGGTGGGGGTAAAAGGAATCCACTTTGTCCATTTCCATCGAAGTTACTTACCGTGGGAGTTACTTTTCACATGTGGGCCAGGCCTTCATGCACTAACACGCATGTGAGTGTTACTGTGGGTCTTGGCTGGAAGACCTGATATGAACAGAGCATTCGCTATGTGCTTGGCACCATGCTGACCCTTTGTGGATTATCTCATTTACATTCAGCAGTATGTAAGCTAAACTCCTGTGCAATCCCTGTTTCTACAGATGCAAAAACTAAGACTTTGGGAGGTTAAAATAACAATAACTTGTGGGGGCCTGGCACAGTGGCTCACACCTGTCATTCTAGCACTTTTGGAGGCCAAGGTGGGCGGATCACCTGAGGTCAGGAGTTTGAAACCAGCCTGGCCAATAGAGCAAAACCCCAAGTCTACTAAACATATAAAAATTAGCTGGGCATGGTGGCGGGTGCCTGTAGTCCCAGCTACTCAGAAGGCTGAAGCAGGAGAATTGCTTGAACCCAGGAGGTGGAGATTGCAGTGAGCCAAGATCGCACCTTTGTACTCCAGCCTGGGTGACGGAGACTCCATCTCAAAAAAACTAACAGTAAGTGGTGGGGATGACTCGCTTCTGAGCAGTTTGGCTTCAGTGCCTGAGGTTAATTAGCCATGGAGACTGTTTCCAGTAAAACCAGGTTGGTTGTAACCACCGGGGCTCTAGCAGAGCAGAGTTTCATGTCCTGTTTGCCTTTGGGTATCACCTTCTGTTGCCACAGCCCCAAATCCATCCCCAAATTTTATTTTGTTACTTTCTGGCTCCCAAGAGCCCCCAACTAATACTTTATTTCCTGGGACTTCTTTCCCCTTAAGTCCTATCCTTCAATAATTATCTTTTCTTTCTCTCCTTCAGCCTCAAGATTAACTTTTCTCTTTTGTTCAGGAAAAGGCTCATCCTGTGTGAATAACTATGCGCTGTGATAGGAATGGCTGACACGCAACTAAAAAGTGGCTATGAAAGGAAAGAGCTTGATAAGATGAGGCAGGTTCTCGAACTAGGTCAATTTCTTGATGCTCCTTTGCCAGCTATTCTCCTCAGTATCAACTGGAAGAAAAAGGCCCAGGAATCAGAGGCTTCCCTTCACTCCCCAACCCATACCACTTGTGAGCTCCGACACAGCCGGCCTCTGCTTGTGGAACATAAAAAGTGCTTTTGTCCTAAACAGGCTTTGTTCCATGATTGACTTGGAATCTCAGGGAAATAAAAAGGAATTCATATATGTGCTGAATTTGTAGGGAATAAAAGCATCATGGTGAGAGAAAGGAAGGGAATTTGGGACAATTACTAAGAAAGATCCAAAGTTTTCCTTCAGAAAGAAATTTCTGTTATTTGATCCATACACTTAACTTGGGCCCAGAGGATAGAAGGTGATTAGGGATTGTGGTTAAAAAGAAAGCTATGTTTTAGGTTAAAAAATAAGACATAGTACCGAGGAAAATGACTAGTCCAAGTTACAGTTTTGAGGCTAAACCCTAAAATCCAAAATATGCCATTTGTATATACTTTAAAATTATGTATTCAGACTCGAGGTTTGAAAAGTATAGGTTAGATTTGATTCCCAGCACATTTGGGACAGTAAGATAAGCTATACTTTTGCATGTGAAGGAACAGTTTGAGGGTTATCTCAGTTACATTGGTTTAAAACAGAAACGCAAGACAAGTTGGTGAAGTCAGTGAGGAAAATGAAGAGAGTAAATCTTAAAAGGAAATCTCAGTGGCAATGGTAAAAGGTGAAAAAATGACAACAAAATGAAAGGAAATCAATCAGAATGGGTGATATGGTTTGGCTCTGTGTTTTCACCCAAATCTCACCTTGAATTGTAATAATCCCCATGTGTCATGGGAGAGACCCCGTGGGAGGTAATTGAATCATGGGGGTGGGTCTTTCCAGTGCTGTTCTCATGATAGTGAGTAAGTCTCACGAGACCTGATGGTTTTATAAAGGGGAGTTCCCCTGCACATGCCCTCTTGCCTGCTGCCATGTATGATGTGCCTTTTCTCTTCCTTCATCTTCTGCCATGATTGTGAGGCCTCCCCAGCCATGTGGAACTGTGAGTCCATTAAACCTCCTTCCTTTATAAATTACCCAGTCTCTGGTAGGTCTTTATTAGCAGCATGAGAATGGACTAATAAATAAAACTTTCTGGACTGTCAAGCATTTAAAGCAGTTAGGTTGATTTTTACAGAGCCTCAGGGTTTCCTGTCTGTGGTTCAATGGTCTAGGTAGAGCAAGAAGGAAATTCATATTTTCAGTTTTTCTTGTGACAGGGAGATTTTAACTAATTAGAATGGTAGTGAATAAATGACAATCCCAAGTGATTTTTTTCCTGTGTTGCTCAAAAGATATGTTTCAAGTTTAGCCAAAAATGATGACATTTTAAAATTAATGCGTTTTTATTGTGAGTAAAGCATATGGGCTTAGACTCAGGCAGTGGGATAGATGATGCTGAAGCCCCTCAGGAGGTGGGCAAGCCCTCATACTTGATGGTTTTATAGGCATCAGGGAGTCCCCCTCCACCTTTTCTTATGCTCTCCCACAGGTCGATACATTGATACATAAAGTGGTCTTTTTTGTTTTTGTTTGTTTGTTTGTTTTGAGATGCAGTTTTACTCTTGTTGCCTAGGCTGGAGTGCAGTGGTGCAATCTTGGCTCACTGCAACCTCTGCCTCCTGGATTCAAGCGATTCTGCAGCCTCAGCCTCCCAAGTAGCTGAGATTACAGGTGCATCAAGCCCAGCTAATTTTTGTAGTTTTAGTAGAGATGGGTTTCACTGTGTTGGCCAGGCTGGTGTCAAACCCCTGACCTCAGCTGATCTGCCCACCTCAGCCTCCCAAAGTGCTGGGATTACAGGCATGAGCCACCTTGCCTGGCCATGAAATGGTCTTCTTTTGACTTGAAGCTTTACATATTTTAAACATTTAAATCCTCCAGATAGAGAAACATTTACCATTGTCCTTCACTGAAAAAATGACAAATATGTGACCTTCAGGCTTTCCCTTCCATGAAAGCCAGTGAGGATCAACCTCAGATACCTTCTCCAGCATGCCTGCTTTCAACAATCACTTCTTAACACAGTTGTCCAGGAAGCTACTCTGAATCTATTAGACTTCACTTGCAAGCTGATATTGACGCAATCCTCCTACTGTGTATCTTATGTGAATGAGTTTATTGAATCTATGTGAATGAGTTTGAGTCAGAGCAAATTTTGAGAGTGAGAAAGAAAAGAAAGTATAGGATTTTTGGATTTGAGGGAAAAAACTCAGATATTACCAGCAAGGGTGAGTTATAAACTTTGCCTATAACTTTTTACAGAGGCAGTCGTACTATAAATAGAACATGTGGTACCAAGTGCCACATACCATTATTATCACTTTGTGTTTGTCATTGCCATTTTTTCTTTACAGGAGCTTTGGGGGACAGGGAGAGGTCTCAGTTGTACAGTGGAGGAAATTGAACCTCCATGATATTTAAATGACATGTAAATGCTCTTTCACCTTGGACAAGTCATTTAAATACCGTGGAGGTTCCATCTGGGTGCAGTGACTCACACCTGTAATCCCAGCAGTTTGAGAGACTGAGGCAGGTGGATCACTTGAGGTCAGGAGTTCAAGACCAGTCTGGCCAACATGGCAAAACCCCATCTCTACTAAAAATACAAATATTTCTAGGTGTGGTAGCACATGCCTGTAATCCCAGCTACTTGGCAGGCTGAGGCAGGAGAATTGCTTGAACCTGGGAGAAGGAGGTTTCAGTGAGCCGAGATCATGCCATTGCACTCCAGCCTGGGCCAACAGAGCAAGACTCCATCTCAAAAAAAAAAAAAAAAAAAGTCATGGAGATTCCCTTCTTTCGAGAATACGCTGCAATTGTATACATTGCCTCCAGAGTTATATAGAATTACATTAGGATAGCATGAGAATCGTCTCAAAGTAACCTGCATTTTCAGTGCTATGTTCCTTGGCAACAAAATTAAACATGAATTTGAGTGGACTAAGAATTAAAACTTCTATTTTTTTCAACATTTGTTATTTCTACCTAATGAACAATAATGCAGCTCCTTGGAGATGATGTAAAATCCAAATATTTTTCCAGTATGGATAATATTGATCTAAATTTTCCATATGAGTTTTCTTCTATATTTAATATATTCATGTTGACAACTTTTGAAATTTTGTTATACACATTCATCTGATAATTTTTATAATGCTTTGATTGGAGATACTTTGTAATAAATACCTCATATTGGATAAAGAAGTAACACTATTGAAGATGGCACAGTCAGTGATTTTTAGTAAGTGTGAATTTGGCATTTAATGGCCTTATGGTTGGAATTTTAAAGTTATTGATTCAAACAAGAATTTTGCCAGGACTTTTATATATAGCAGACATAGAACTGATTATGTATTGGATTGCTTTGTATATTCCTAATGAGTATGGGACCATTCTTTTTATTTCAGTATCAGTTGACCTCATAAGGGACAGTTTTAACATTCATTTCAAACCAGAAATAGCAAGTCTATTTTTAAAGTAATTCTTCTATGTGTCATGGTATTGTTTAAGCACCTACTCCATGCCAGCATCATACTGCAATGCCAGTTAGAATGCTGGAAAAAAATGATGACTGATGGTTGCTGAGTGTGGAAAACGCCTTCCTTCCGTGTTCTCTAGTCCTCTGTTCTGGACACAGCATCCCTGACATGACCTGCCACAGCTCAAATGCACCCTCTAATGCTCAGTAATAATAACACGTATAACCACTTAATATGTACCAGGCCTCCTGCTACACATTTCATACGAATTCACTTAATCCTATGACCCTATAAAATAGAAATCCATTTTATAGAATGAAAATCTGAGGCACAAAGAGGTTAAGAAACTGGACCACGATCAACAGCCAGTAAGTAGTTGAGCTGGGCTTCAAACCTAGACAGTCCTCCCCTGCATCATCAGCGTGTTTAGTCTATATTCAGGTGTCCGAGCTAGAAGAACCTCGAGTAATCCAGCCTGAAAGGTGAGTGTCTGCAGAGAGGAAGGCAGTGTGAGTGATGAGAAAGCGGCAAATCTGAGAAATCCTCCAAAGAATAAACAGAAGTAAATGTGAGATTGAATATAGACTCTAAGGAGAAGAGGCATGCCAAAGAGCCCCCAGGGTCACTTACTGTAAAGACTAATAGAATGATGGTATGCCCCGGGCTAGTGGGTATTTGAGATAGGAAATGGTTCAGAGAAAAATGTCATGAGCTCAACTTTGATCTGTTTAATCTGAGGTGATGGGATCAACTCCAAATTGATTGGTATGACACACAGGTGATGAAATGGCAAAACAGACAGTGTGGCACGGTAGAACATAGGCTATGGAACGAAAAAAAAAGCAAGTTCAAGCTGTGATGCTGATGTTAGCACCTCTGTGACACCATGCAAGTTTCTTTGCTTCTTTGAGTCTCAGTTTTCTTTTCTGTGATTGGTTTCCTTAATTATGCCATTAGAAAGTTTAGACGAAAGTGGCATGCCATGGAACAGACAGCTAATTAAAGGTAGAGTGAAGATTACATGTTTAAATGAACTACCTTTTAGAATGTATTAATCTGAACAACAGCTATTCAGAAGAAAAGGAATAAATAATCACATTGCTAAGTCAGAGTTAGGATGGCCATACCAGATGGTCCAAACCAGGACCCCCCCCACCTACTTTTTTTTATGAGATGGAGTTTTGCTCTGTTGCCCAGGCTTGAGTGCAGTGGCATGATCTTGGCTCACTACAACCTCCACCTCCCGGGTTCAAGCAGTTCACTGCCTCAGCCTTCTGAGTATCTGGGATTACAGGCTCCCGCCACCATGCCCAGCTAATTTTTGTATTTTTGGAGAGATGGGGTTTCACCATCTTGGCAAGGCCGGTCTTGAACTCCTGGGGTCATGATCCACCCGCCTCGACCTCCCAAAGTGCCGGGATTACGGGCGTGAGCCACTGTGCCTGGCCAACCAGGACCCTTTTAAGGTGCTCTGAATAAATATACCAGAACAACAGGGATTCTGGTGTAATTGTGGGACCGTCATAGGGAAGGAATACAAATAGTTACCATACTCACAGCCACCAGTAGAGGTACTTCTGAAATAGTCTTTGTAAAAACCACAATTTGTGGTTTCCAATTTTGAATGAAATCATCCTGGATGAAAGAGGGTATATTCAGGATGTGATTTCCAGCTGAGGACCTTCATTATGGGCTACATCCAAGGACCCGTTCTTTTCACTCCTCTTCCTTAGCAGCATCCCCCACCCCACTACTCTCCTTTGGTTCACAAATGACCGTCAAGCCACTGTAATCATTCAGTCGTCTAGAAGAAAAAGGAGTGACTTCAATGTATTGAAGTGACTATATCCGATGTCCTCTCCCTTGCTAATATTTGTTCATTTCTGATTGCTGCCTTGTAGTTGCTCCGCTCTGCTGCTGATTGGTCTGCTGGTATAAAGTACCATGAAGAGTCCATCCATGCCGCTTATGTCTACGTTATAGAGAACAGCAAGCATTATATCTATATCGAAGTAAGCCCTGCTCGTGTAACTTTGTGCGAGAAACTGCCTTTCCTTAAATATCACGCAGAGACTTCAGGGTCCCCAAACATAGGACCTGTCATATTAATAAATACATTTTTAGCTGTGAAAAGTGCTGGAGAAGTTCTAGTTCATGTCACCTGAATTTTGTGACAACTCAAGACTCTATTGGGAGTCTCCCAAATTCTTGCTATTAAGATGTATCCTCAGCTCACTGTGATAGTATCAGAGAGGAATACCCCAACTTGGCTGTGTAGGTTTTGATTTGGCTTGGGTTGAAGGGTTGAAATGTGAAGGAAGTTCTGTTTCAGGAGAGCACACACAGAGGGGTGAGTTGCTAAAACAGAGCCCACTGGATGCCACTGGTTTGGGTGTGGTGGAGTAGGGAGAGTGCAGGTAAAAGAACATGGAAAAGGAAGATGTGAGAACATTAAGAGCAGGTACCAGCTTCTTCAATCCTGTGTGAACTACTATTCGATATGAAGCTTTTTTTTCATCCAGTTTTCAGAGTATATGAGAAAATCTGAGGACATTGAGTTTAGTTTCAGAACTTAAATTTTTCTTCAAAGTGGATATAAAAATAGTTCAGAGAACTGAAGAACCCTGAAAAAATAAAAAGTCACAATAATGGAAAAAATAAATCAGAGCATATTTTCCTTCTTTATTTGAGTCTTTTTTTTCCCAGTGAACTTTTTTTTTTTAAGTGTATAGAGGAACGGGTTAACTGGGTAAAAGCATTCTAGCCCTGCTTTTCTTCCCCTTGGGTCCTGGCCTTCTCCTGCTCTGCACAGGAACAATTCATTAAAGATAAGCAGGGAAGAATTGGAGCTTTGTTTCTGGAGCCTGGGTAGAGAAGCATAAGTTAAATATAATGTATTAGCTGGCTAAATGCAGTGCGGTATCCTGAATAGTATCATGCAATAGATATAGGACATTAGTGGAAAAATGAGCAAAGTCTGCATAAAGTCTGGAGCTTAGTAATGCCATTAGTGTAATTAATTTCAACAATTATACCATAGACATGTGAAGAGGTGAAGGCCGGCTCCTGTTTCCCAGAATCATTTTGCTTCATCTCTTTTCAGTAGCATTAATGTCAGCTTTTCTAGGCAGGCGCAGTGGCTCACGCTTGTAATCCCAGCATTTTGGGGGACCGAGGCAGGCAGGTCACCTGAGGTCAGGAATTTGAGACCAGTCTGCCACGATGGTGAAACCCTGTCTCTACTAAAAATGCAAAATAATTAGCCGGGCATGGTAGCAGGCACCTGTAATCCCAGCTTATTCAGGAGGCTGAGGCAGGAAAATCGCTTGAACCTGGGAGGCAGAGGTTGAAGTGAGCTGAGACTGTGCCATTGCACTCCAGCCTGGATGACAAAAGTGAGACTCCATTAAAAAAAAAATCAGCCTTTCTTCTTAATGTGATCATAGTATTAAATGATGTCAGTTATGCCATGTATGTATACATAGTTGGGACATAGACCTGTTTGACACTTCTCTAGTCAAGATAAGCAGCCTTCACCCGATTCTTCCAAGAAAGGGGAAGTAAAGGACATGACATGTAGCCATTCTGTGTATACAGCTGCCAAGGAATGCTAAGCTTCTTTATAATATGAATTCAGAAAAAGAAACATGGTTTGGTTGCCACTGAGATTTTGAATGTTTGATGCTCGAAGGTGAATCACATCCTCAAAAGGCTTTCTGTACCTTGTCTTCCTGTAAGTTTATCTTCTGGAAGCATTTTATAGATTTATGCACTAAAGTATAAAAGCTTATATAGTCATAAAAATAACAATGCTGCAAAGGGATGATAATTATGAGTAACTGCATATATATCTCTTACCTTGAGATAATTAGCAAATAGTACTTTGAAAAATTATAAATTACAGGTGTGTTATAACAATCTATTCTGTTTGAACATACAATATTCATAATATTTGCACCAAGTTTTTATCATTCCTTTATGCAGCAGCAAAATCTTTTGCAATGTTATGATAATGTTGTACCTGGTTTTCTAGTAACTATTTTAAAGACTATTTTATAGATATATAAATAGCAGAAGCACTTAGAGGAAAAAAACATTTCTTTTTCCATTTTATTAACTGGCTTATATATAGGCATCATACAAAAGACAGTTGAGGGTACTTAAAATAGAAGTTCAGAGATAATAAGAGACCCAAACAAGACAAGGCGAAAGCAGATACCAGCAAATAATGGAGAAAGGGCGGAGAAAACTAGACCAGGTTTTTGCCATCTACCCTGTCAAAAAAGCAAGCTTAGCATGAAATGGAATGTTTTCCACTATAGAATTTTAAATCATAAGTATTTATGCAATGTGCGAATCTGGAAAAAACTAATTTCTCTGTTGATTAAATTTGCAATGTTCCTAAGTATTCTAACAGTGTAATTTAGAAAATCACCTATAAGGGATTCTCATGGTGAGATAATGGTGTAGCTTTCCATTTGACTAAGGTTACAGGTGATATGACCTGGAATCAGATGCGATCCAGAGTGAGATGAGGCGGCCTTTATTCTGTGTCATTGACTTTCTTGATGTGATTTCAGTGATCAGAACACATCTGCTGTGTGAAACATTTTTTCAAAATATCAGTGTAGTTTTTTTGTTATTTACCAGATTGTCCTTATGGATACTGCTAAGAAAATAAAGACTAACATGATTGTCTTGTTCATTTCTCATAGAACCAGTTTTTCATAAGCTGTGCTGATGACAAAGTTGTGTTCAACAAGGTAGGCGATGCCATTGCCCAGAGGATCCTCAAAGCTCACAGGTAACAGCCTTTGGGTAGGAGTTCTTGCTGCAGATGTCTTTCTACTTATGACTAAAATGACTTAGCAAAGCCCATTTTTAAAGTAATGTCATTTCCTAGCAGGCTTGAATTTGGTTCAGCCAGCAATAGGTTATCGATACCTTTAATCTGAGATGATTACTAAAAATTTTTTAGTCCCTTTTCTAAGAAATTTGATTTATTCCAGGGCACAAAAATTTCTTCCTGGCCAGTCTGTTTCCCACACCTGAGGTTTGTGATTTGTTTTATTTAATAGCAGACTGTGAGCTGTTTATGTAAAACACAAAGTGAAATAGACATAATATTTTGCTGTGGGTTATATTCTTGTTATCATATGTCATATTTATTCAGTTCAAGGGATTATTTCTTTAATAATTGGTTTGCTGAGATAGAATTCACATACTGTACAATTCAGCCACTTAAACTGTACAATTCAATGATTTTTAATATTTTCACAGAGTTCTACAACCACCACCTAATCAATGTTAGAACATTTTCATCAACCCAGAAAGAAACCTCATTAGCAGTCATTACCCATTCCTTCTTTTTTCAGCTCTTGGCTACCACTGATTTTTCTTTTTCTATAGATTCACCTAGTCTGGGAATTTTGTATAAATGGAGTCACACAATATGTGATCTTTTATGACTAATTGCTTTATCTCAGCATAATGTTCTTGAAGCTCATCTGTATTACAGCATGTATCAGTATTTCATTTCTTTTTATTGCCAGATAATATTCCAATACATGCATATACCACATTGTATTTATTCATTGATTGATGGACGTTTGGGTTGTTCCTACTTTTTGCCTATTACGAATAATGCTGCTATAAACAGGCTGTACTAGTTTTTGTGCAGATATATGTTTCCATTTCTCTAGGGGTAGAATTGCCAGGTTATAGCTAACTCTATGTTTAACATTTTGAGGAACTTCCAGGCTGTCTTCCAAAGCGACTCTGCCACTTTATATTCCCAGTGTATGAGGGGTCCAGTTTCTCTGTATTTGCCAATACTTATTGTATGAGGGGTCCAGTTTCTCTGTATTTGCCAATACTTATTATTATCTCTCTCTTTGATTATAGTCACATCACTACATTCCAGCTTAGGGAAGAGATTGAGACCTCATCTCTTAAAAAAAAATAAAGAAACAAAAGAAAAAACTTATTTTGCAGGTTGCCTGACATGGAGTGCACCCTTTTCACTAATTAGGGCCATGGTGTGCCACTCAAGCTTACCCCTCTCTGTCTTCATAGACCTCTCCGTTCTCTACTTTTCTGAGACTCAGAACTTCCCTGCCAAAGTCACATTCTTAGCAACAAGTATAATTTTGGCTATTTGAAAAAAAACAGAATACAGCCCAAAGCAGACGGAGGGAAATGACAGTCTGCAGTCAGCCAGGCCTCAAAGAATATGGGCCCTCTGCCAGGTCCCTCCCACCCTGGAGAAATCTGAGTCTTCAAATTGCGAACTCCCTTGACTGGGCTAAGTCTTTATTTTTCTGCCAGCGCTGGAATCCAGCCTCACAACAATTCCCCTAAGCAATTTCTCGGTTCCTCTCACTTCCTCTGGTTTCTTCTCAACAGCCATAATTCTTTATAGAAATAGGTTTTGCAAAGCCTTCATGTTCTGACATGACCTGGAGCCTCAGACTCATGTTCATCCCATGCTGACCTAAGAGCAGCTGGGGGAATCAGTGAAAAACCCTGAGATCTTCACTCTAATAAGTAAAACTGTCTCAGAGTTGAGGCCAGCTGCCAACCCACTTGAAACCTTTCCTTGACAACTCAAATGTGACTGGAGATCAGGGAGAAAAAAAAAATCATAATCCACAGTCTAAAACTGACTGTTTTATATCACGTTTGACTAAGCCAAAAGGTAGGACCAACTGATCCAGGCAGAGACATTTTTTAACGCTGTGTGCCAGAATGAATGGCTTCTGAGGAGGGTCTCAGAACTTTGTACATGGAAACCTGACATGCATAATTTTCCTGCTTTGGTAGAAGTTCAGGAAGTGACAAAGTGCATTTTATAGTGTTATCACCAAAAAGTCGATGCATACAATGAAAATAGGCAGTTGACTTAATGTTTCTGTGTTTTAATATTAAACTGCATTGAAAAATATGCTATTAAACTATTTTAAAATACAGTTTTGAAAATTGTTCCGACATCATGCTTCCTTTGTTTTTCTTTTTTTTTTTTTTTTCTTTTTGAGACAGAGTCTCGCTCTGTCGCCCAGGCTGCAGTACAATGACACGATCTCAGCTCACTTCAACCTCTGCCTCCTGGGTTCAAACAATTCTCCAGCCTCAGCCTCCCAAGTAGCTGGGATTACAGGCGCCTGCCACCACACCCAGCTATTTTTTTATTTTATTTTTAGTAGAGATGGGGTTTGACCATGTTGGCCAGGCTGGTTTTAAACTCCTAACCTCAAGTGATCCACCCACCTTGGCCTCCCAAAGTGCCCCTCATGCTTCTTATAACTGTAGATGAGCTGCTGTTTGCCTGTAAGTGGGTGGTATGGGAAATACCACACTGGGGAATCTGAAATTATTGGGGGACCAGATGTCTGGAGACCTGGATTCTCCCCAGCTCTGTTTTCCATTGCTCTTCTGACGCACGTTTCTTCACCAACAACGAGTAATAGTATCTGTTCTACCTAGCTTATGTGAATATATAAAAAAGTAGTTTGTAAATTGTAAAGCACCAGTTTGTATAAGAAATTATTATAGCATTTCCATGATATTCATTATTTGGAAGTCTGTTGTTCATTGTCAGTTCAAGGGTAAAGAAGCACGATATTCAAATAAGCTGCTTCAAAATTAGTATTTATGCTAGAAAAAGAAATGCTTTAATTAAAAAAATGTTTAAATCTTTAAATTATTGGATGGCTACTTCTGGATAAGAACAATTTGTTTCGGTTTCTTACCCCTGGCTCTTGTTCATCATGTAACAGGTTTAGGCACATGATTCAAACACTTCTGTCTAGAGGTTTTCTGCCAGAAACCTATGCCTGACTCTTCTGGGAATCAATTTTTGATTTCCCTATTATTAATGTGATAACACCCTCCCAAAATATTAAGTAAAACAAAATGTATTCTGAAGCATAATACGTGTTTAGTTTAGTTTTAATGTTAGATGCTATTTACTTTGTTGTTGTTTGAAGATATTGAAGTTTTCTAATTGAAATCACTGGTTGATAATTGAATTAAAATGTTACCAAATAGTTTCTGAGTCTTTCCACATAATCAGTGCTTTACCTGTGTTACCTCATGAGTCTTCATATCAACTTTATGGGGTTGGTTGTGTAATTACTCCCCTTCTATGGGTGAGGCAGCTGAGGCCTAGTGAGGTTAGATGACTTAGCCAAGTCATACAGCTGTGGATGGATGGGAATAGGACTCAAACCATGTCTGTAGGACTTCAGCTTGTGCTTTTTACCACTAAGCTACAAAGCTTCCCCCATGTCTAGGGTTGTAGGAATTTTCGAATTGTAAACCTCTCAGAAATCTATGAAAAATACTTTATTTTGAAGTTTTAAAAAATGAATGAGCTGGGCACTGTGGCTTATGCCTTTAATTTCAGCACTTCGGGAGGCTGAGGTGGGAAGATCACTTTAGCTCAGGAGTTCAAGACCAGCCTATGCAATATAGTGAGACCTAGTCTCTACAAAAAGAATAAAAAATTAGCTGGGTGTGCTGGTCTATGCCTGTGGTCCCAGCCACCCAGGAGGCTGAGGTGGGAGGATCTCTTGAGCTTAGGATGTCAAGGCTGCAGTGAGCCATGATTGCACCACTGCATTCCAGCCTGGGAAACAGAGTGAGACCTTGTCTCAAAAAGAAAAAAAAAAAAAACCAGATAATTTTTTTTCAAGTAATGCTTGAAGATTAAAAGTCCTTGGGTTTAAAGAATAATCTATGTCCATAATTACCATATCCTATAATTTTGTACCAAACTGAAAAGACATGTTGGACTTGTTTCAAAGCATTGTCTTAAGGAAATTTCAACTACAGTTATAATAAAAAGAAAACAAAACACCTTTTATCTAAGTATGCCAACCACTGGTTTCACATTTTTTCTTGTGGGATAACTTCCAAGCTCTTTATGATTCCTGCAGAAGAGGTTACCTTGGGGCACAGATGACAACAGGCAGGAGACCTTTTGATTTAGATCATGTAAATGGTTTTATTCTATTCTAAACATTGTATAAATTGTAATCTCAGTAGATGGAGAAATGTAATGATTAGCACAGGGCAGGGGCCAGCAATCATTTTGAGCCTGAGCATGGGCCCTGGAAGAGAGAGGAAGGAAGAGGGAGACTCTTAAAGAAAAATGAGAACGAAAACGGGCTGGGCCATAGTGGGAACAGTTTAATATAGGGTTCTGTATAATCTCATCTGGGGGCCACTCAGGGCTAGGCTTGTCAAAGACGATCAAGCCCAGGGTGGAATCTAAGTCAGACATGCTGGGGAATCCCTCAGCCTTCTTACGGTAAGCTTGTCATTTTCAAAAGATAACCAATGAGAAAAATGATGTGTGTTTGTGCACAATATATAATATAATCTATAAAGTCACATAAAGGATAGGTAAAGTCAGTGTTAAATAGGGCCAGCATTTCTAGTGGACGAGTCATAATTTTAGCCAGTTCTTCCATGTGCGGAAGAGGAAACTGAAGCGCAGAAGGATCTTCTCCTTTTAAAAGATGTGCCAAGCACAGAATAAAAGGGGTTATGTCCCAAACAACCAAGAAGCTGCAGATCTAATTCCAGCATAATCAATACCACCATAGTATAAACTTTTCTTTACACACACACACACACACACACACACACACACACACACACACACACAGCCCTAACCACAATTCTTATTTCTGACAGTATTCACTGCTGCAAAATCTACAATGAGACAATTTATAGCAGCTCTTGAAGTATACAGTAATGAAATACGACCTACAAATCTCAAATTCTCAAAAAATAAAATCTCTTGTCACTAGCAAAGCACATCAGTCTTCTTCCGGGCCTTCTTACCAGCCCTGAGACCCAGCTGTGAGCAGATCAGGCTTCTCCCCACTATCCTTCCAGCTGAAGAGGGGCCATGAAGTGAAGGACGAGGGGCTTTTGCAGGAGAGAAAAACAGGAAGACTGTAGAGGCACGTCACTGCTGTGACCCGTCCACATGGTGCAATCATACTCTGCTTTTAAAGATATAAGTAGCTTCATGGCAATCACAAACATTTTAAAGTTGATTTTTAAAAGCACCCTGAAAAGTTCGCTCTTCATTTTTCTATTTCCTTTTTGTCAATATTAATACACACACTACTATTTTCTGTTGAATTGTAATTTACTTTATTTTCTTAGAGCTCATCTGAATTTCAAGTGCATTTCCACACAATAGGAGGAGTTTTAACTTGGGCATTTCCTGATAAATGTGGTTCAATCAATTAAGTAAGTTCTCATTGTGTCCGCTCTGTATTGAGCATCAGGGTGTTACTCCTGCCTCCTCTCCCTCCACATCCAGCCCTTGATCTTGATGTTAGGGGACCCTGGATCATTGAAAAGGGTCTTCCAGACACTGGTGTTGATCTCCCTTGGGACTGTTTTGGCATCTGCTTAATGTGGCTTGGGGACTTCAGCCCTCTCCTTTCAGACCTGCCTCTCTACCCCTTCTCCTCTGCTCCTGCCGCACGGCATAGCTTCTGGATGACATGCTCCACATTCCTCTGGAGCTCACTTGAAAGCAAGGCCTCAGATCCTCATGGCTCTCATATTCTCACATTGAAAAGGGAGTGGGGTCTGCTGGGCTCGGTGGCTCACGCCTGTAACCCCAGCACTTTGGGAGGCCAAGGCGGACTGATCACGAGGTCGGGAGATTGAGACCATCCTGGCTACCATGGTAAAACCCCATCTGTACTAAAAATACAAAGAATTGGCCAGGTGCGGTGGCACGTGCCTATAGTTCCAGCTACTTGGGAGGCTGAGGCAGGAGAATCACTTGAACCCGGGAGGTGGAGATTGCAGTGAGCTGAGATCGAGCCACTGCGCTCCAGCCTGGGGGACAGAGTGAGACTCTGTTTCACAAAAAGAGAAAAAAAGAGAATGGAGTCTATCCTGCTTTCCCTGGAATTCAGCTTGAGACCAAAGGACTGATTCCCTGTCCTGAGTCTTGCTGTTATTTCTCTGCACTCCTGCCTCAGCTTAGAGAATCACTCTCTAGTTCCCCAAATTTAAAAGAAGTTCATGTCTTTGTGTCCTGCCTCATGTGTGAGAGTGCCACCCCAGGAGCAATGCCTGCTTCATTTCTTCAGTCACAGAGTGGGGGAAGTTAACACATTTGAAGTGAAAAATGATTTAACGTGTTGTAGTGTCGGCCTGCCACATTTGTATTGTCTTATGATTGTAATGTTGCACTGGGGCCATTTTAACAGAGTACCAGAAGTACTGTGCTACTGAGCCTTCACAGAGGTCATTTTAAGTGACTATAAGATGATCATTTCATTGAATGGCTATAACATAGTTTACTTAACTATCCCTTTATTATGGTACATTTATTTACAATTTTTAGCTATTCTACATGGCATTGCCATAAGAGTTAGTGATTTTTAACAAGAAGCCTGAGAATGCTGTTTTATAGAAATTGCTTTGAACTCATGTAGATGAAGTAACTGTTAGCATGATGGGTAGTTATCTGTGGCTTCGTGCCTACTAGCTCTTATCTTGCTTTTAAGGTCATAAATATTTTATGCACTAGGGGCTCTCATTCTTAATCCTAAGCTGATTGCTATCATTTGGACAACCCCCGTGTTATGAGGATACAGTATTTCCAGAGGACATTAGACTCCTCAGCAGCTGGAACTCTTGTCCTCTGTGGATTGGATCAAGGAGGCAGCTTGGACATAGTGTCCCATAGAATTTTCTGGGCCTTGGCTTACAGTCAAGCACAATTTTGTGGTTTCAAATTCCAGAGCCCTTTTTTTTTTACCCTGCAGCAGGAAAAATCTAAATAGTTTCCACTATTTTACTGAACACAGTTTAAAATTTTCATCATTTAGGAAATTTATGAGCTACCATATTGTAAAATAGCAAAGGCCTTGATATGGAACTAAGAGAATCCTAAAAACAAGCAAATGTGAATAATCTGATTCCTACAAACTAAAATTTGCAAGAATGTTTTAAAATATTTTTATAGAACATTTCTCAATGTCCTACATATGAGATCTCCCTTGTAAAATCATTTTTGCTTTAAATGAGAAAAGATGAAACAGAACTGTCTCTTAACAGACATCATCACATTTGTTTCAAAGACCAGCAATACCGCTTTTAAGATTTTTCAACAAATATAAAAAATGAGTTTTGTTAGTTAGCATAAATATCAAAATAGTTATTTCAAAATAGAAAAAAATTAGAAGCAATTTAAATGCCTATCAATAGAGAACTGGTTTAAATATTAAAGTACAGATACATGGTAGAGTATTACGTCCCTTTTCTTAAAAAGTAACTATGTTCTGATGTGGAAGGATTTCCCAGATACCCTGTTAGATAATAAAAATCATGTTCAGCAAAGTGCTTAAAGTGTTTATAGTATTCTAACATTTGTGTAGAAGGGAAAAATACATATATTCTTATAAATCCATACACTATTTCTAAAAGAACAAGGAGGAAACTGTTAATAAAAGTTGCCCCCAGGATAAAGGAGTGAGAGAGAATTTTTTTTTTCACTTGTAATTGTCTATCTCTTTCATTTTGTACCACGAGCTTGTTACTCATTTGAAAGTAATCTATTTGGTGGTTCCTCAAAATGCTAAACTTAGAATGACCGTATGACCCAGCCATTCCATTCCTGAGTATGAACCCGAAAGAACTGAAAACAGGGACTCACAGGTACTCTATGTCCATATCGATAGCAGTATTATTCACAACAGCCAAAAGGTGGAAGCAGCCTAAGTGTCCTTCAGCAGATGAATGTGGTATGTACCTACCGTGGAATGTTATTCAGTCTTAAAAAGAAGGGAATTCTGACACAAACTACAACATGGATGAACCTTGAAGATGTTATGCTAAGGGAAACACGTCAGACATAAAGGGAAAATATTATATGATTCTAATTATATGTAAAATCCAGAACCGGCAGATTCATAGAGACAGAGCAGATTAGAGGTTACTGGCGGTGCAGACAGTGAAAAACGGGGTAGCTATGACTTGATAGTCACTGAGTTTCTGTCTGGGATGTTGAAAAGCTTTGGGAATAGATCATCATGATAGCTGTACAACATTTGAATGTAATTGATGCCACTGAACTGTACACTTAGAAATGGGGGCCAGATGCGGGGGTTCATGCCTGTAATCCCAGCACTTTGGGAAGCCGAGGCGGGCAGATCACCTGAGGTCAGGAGTTTGAGACCAGCCTGATCAACATGCTGAAACCCCATCTCTACTAAAAATACACAATTAGGTGGGCATGGTGGCACATGCCTGTAATCCCAGCTACTCAGGAGACTGAGGTAGGAGAATTGTTTGAACCTGGGAGAATTGTTTGAACCTGGAGGTTGCAGTGGTCTGAGATCTCGCCCTTGCACTCCAGCCTGGGCAACAAGAGTGAAACTTCGTCTCTTAAAAAAAAAAAAAAAAAAGGGTAAAATGGCAAATTTTATATGTATTTTACCACAGTAAAATGTAACTTAATTTAAATAAATAAAATATAATTTTATTTAAAGAAAAAATGTATGTAATACATTTTGCAAATAAAATGTAATGTAATATAAAGAAAAAATTCTTGTTCAGCTTAACTTCTTCTCTACCAGAAACTTCCCCAGAAATGCTTTTCCAACCTGATCCCATCCTCCTAAAGCAAATAATACTGAGTGCATAGCTTGTATGAAGGTCCTTGACTAGGCACTACCAAAACCAGAAAGATACGTGGACAGGCATCCTGTGTTTCAGAGGAGCTTATCACACAGCCTAGGGAGCAAATGTGTGTATCCCTATTGTGTAAAGCGGAAAGACTGCTGAATAGACATCCTGGCCATGTGCTGTGAGTGCCGAGGCAAGAATAAACCAACTCTGACCGGAAGGGCCAAGATGGCTTGGCAGAGGAAGTAGCCTCTCAGGTGACCTAGAAGAAGCGGGATTCACTGGAGGCCCAGAAGGCTGATGCGCCAAGCTTCATTAGCAGGAAGGTGCAGTCTGAAGAAAGGGCGGTAGTCTCCCGGCGCTGGGCTGTGGTTATGGGAGGATTACAGTGTAAGGCAGTATAATCCTGAATTCTGAAAAGGCAGTTGAGGGCCAAATGGCATCAATTTTTAAGTGTCCAGTTTAATTTATTTTGACTTTTAAATGTTGGCTGTGGGGAAATAGCTCAGGTTTTTTTTTTTTTTTTCCTATTCCTTTTCACTATCCTGCTCACCATTTAGGGATGTGAGCCTTTTATTCTTATCAAGCACCAGACTTTAAGTTGACATTTTTAAATGTTTTCTTTCCAACTCAAACTGTGTTTGCCATCTAGTGATTCATCCACGCCATTACAACAACCTACTTAGGTTGGTCATTTCTTAGCATGGCAGCCAAGCTCACAGGCCTCCAGATTTCACTGTTGACAGTCATTTCTGCCGTGAACTGCTCTTTCCACTTGCCCTGATGTATACATTGACATTTAGAGACATTGGCAATAAAATCCGATCCACCAAAGAGTACTGATATTATTCACATGAAAGAAAAATTTAGTTGTTTAGAAGAAAATGCGCCTTAGAAATGAAAAGTTTAAGTAGGATCGGATTTGAAAATTAACCGATAACAACAGCTTTGTGTGAATATAGTCCTCCAGATATCCTGGCGAGATTCCTTGATCACAGTGTATGTCACGTCACTTTCTAGGCTTTTCCTTCTTCCTGTGTATCCTATGAATGGAGACAAGAACATTAATAGCTTTTGATTCTGAATAAGTGGTACCCATTTGGAGCAGACTTCACATTTCTGATTTTCTGAATGCCTGTCAAAGAGGGAAAGCTACACTTTCTTCTTCTATTGTTACATCATTGAGTAGAATTCATTTTCCTTCATTAATCACTTGAGAGAGTGAAACATGAACGATTGTGTTCTGTGTGCAGGGGACTTAAATATACACATTGGCCGCTCAGAATTCTTAAAGGGCATAGAGTAACATTTTGTAGCTGAAAACTCAGAGTTTCTAAGTAGATAATGATGACTTCTGTTTTGAAAAATATAATGGATCCAGTGTGTCTTTTTGCCCCTGAGATTTAGGCTGTGAGAACTGATTTACTCAACAATTCTTAACTGAATGTCTGCTATTTCCAGGGCTCTAGCTAGCTACTGTGTCAACTATTTGTTAACTATTAAGATAACATCTTTTTTTTTTTTTTTTTCAAAACTTGGTTATAGCCTCCCCTACCTGCCTCTTTCCATGGGATCCAAGCAAGGATTTCTTACACTGCATTTTGTCCTACAATTGATTGTGCTGTAGAGAGACAATGGGTACAATTTCTACTTTACCGCCAAGTCCAGCTTGTTGTTCAGGCTATGAAGTGACAGCCTGGATGACAACATCTGTCCTCCAGTCCAACAGCACCCCCCTCCCAAGCCCCAAAATGTGACAGAATGTGTTGTAGGAAACCATTCACTCAGTCTCCAAAAACATGTGAACTGCTTGGCTGTCATTTAAAACATACTACCTTTCTTTTTTTGGATTGGGGAGGTAAATTTCTCTGCATCTGACCTTTGCAGGGAAAACAAGAGATACCGGGTATATGTTGTGATACCACTTCTGCCAGGGTTCGAAGGAGACATTTCAACCGGCGGAGGAAATGCTCTACAGGCCATCATGCACTTCAACTACAGGTGCCCAAACTCTAAATGATCTGTTTTGAGCTTTTGGTCATGCATGTAAGCTGGTGAAGGGAACAACAGTGTTTCTCCACTTCCATTCAGTGGATTGGGAGAACAAATGAACAGTTTATTTTACTTTCAAATCTTGGCTTGTTTGCTAGTTGATAAAGTTCAAATGGAGCCTACAGTGATAAAGGGTTGGCCTAGGACACATGGCAAACATAAAATAACTGAAATATGAGTCCCTCTTGTATAGTCATTGTCTATTTCAATAGATATATAATTTTGATGAAAACTTACCTTTAAGTGGTTAAATAGCTATTGAGCTTTACATGTACTTTGCAGTAAGCAGAGAAAAAGTTAAATGCCTGACATGGTATGATTTGCTTTTGTTTGGTTATGATTCTTTAGGTAGCAAATCCTTCAACAAGGTTATAATGATAATTTTTTGGTAAATAAATTCTCAGAATTTTGTTTTTTTCTACCACATCTTTGTTCAAATTTTAGGGAAAGTTTTGTGCTTGATATTTGTAAAAGCTGAGTTTTCGTATTTATTTAAAAAGGCAGACTTGGGTTCCTCTGAGGCTTCAGATTTGGCCAGTGGAGCACTGCGAAGAGGACGGAGGTGCCAGCCGGTGGGTGGGGGAGCACAGGCTATGGAGGCTGCATAGAGAGGGTTGGAAAGGCACCTTTGACCTTCTCTCAGCGTCACTTAACTGCGAAAGGGAACAGAAGCAAAGAGGTGAGGGGCCAGGCCTGGGCATGATTCTGGCTCCATGCTTTAAGTTCTGTGACCTGAGATTAAAAAGAGCCCTACTCAGTATCACACTCTGTTGTCAGAACCAAAATCTCTTATTTTTCCAAACCACCTGTAGCTGCTCACCTTTCTAATCAAACCCTTTTGAAAAGTGGGAGATGACAAATGATACCTGACATAGAACCCTTGGTAAGTAAAGCAGATTAGGGGTCAGAGCCTTGGTCAAATTGGGTCTGGAGGCTTAGATACCCTCCTGCTTGGGCCTCCTGCCCAGACACTCCTGCTGGAGGATCTGTGCACAGTTCCAGTGCACCATTGTAGTGAATTTTTAAAAAAAATCCTCGTTTCTCACTGACTTTTCAAGCTTGTATCTATTTATCTGCCAGGATTTCAATGAAAGATTTTTGTTTAGAGCTTTAACTATGCTTTGGCCTAAATACTTGAACTGAAGATTTGTACATTTCTAATATTATCTGATTTGTAAGATGATAAACAAAGCTTTTCAAGTATTTAAGGCACTGGCATAATGTTTAATTGAATTTTGTCCATTTCATTCACCATTCTAATATTATTTTTGCAATATTGTCAATTGTAATTATTTTCTGTGACTATTTTCTTGCCTTTGAACCAGCTGCATGAAATAACATATTTGGCTTTTGTTCAGAAACAAAAACTATAACCTTTTATTATGCAGAACATCTCTATTTGCTGGCATCATCTTTAATAATATCAGCATTTCTCAGGCATAAATATACTCTTTATTACTTTCACAGAGAAAGCAGATGAAGCATAGAATTTTTGTTTTTGTCAGATTTTATAATTCATCAATGAGTATCAGTCTTAAGAAACAAAATCATTAGCAGAGTCCTTTATTTGAGAGTCTGTTTTTCATTTTTAAGTGGTTTTGCTGACTTTAGAGGCAGCCCATTCTAATAGTTTAATTCGTAAATTATTCTGCTAAGTGCTTGCCCTTTTTACCTCTGAGAGCAATGTGATTTTATTAGCATTCTTATCTACTGATGCATTCTAAATTTATCTTTGCTGTTACCAAGTTTTGTAACAGGGAAAGTTCATTCATGACCATCTTTTTTAAAATAGCCTCTCTTTCTGCAATGTAACATGAATTTTATAATTTTTCCATTTACCCATCAAAACAACTATCATGTCCCATTAGTAACATTAAAAAGTGATAGTCATGTAATTATTTTTAGCATTTAGAAATAGATGTAGCATCTTCTCATTGAAGCACTTGTTTTTACTTGCGTTAGGATTAAACCTACAGATATTGCAATTGGGATTGGTTGTTTTGAAACCTCTGTGATTATTTTTTCCTTTACGTATTTTCAGAACCATGTGCAGAGGAGAAAATTCCATCCTTGGCCAGTTAAAAGCAGAGCGTAAGTAGCTGCTTTTTTTCTCATATGATTGTTTTTTATTATGAAGGCGAGGTAGCAGTAATCACTAATGTTTCACAGTTTGATTATAGAACTCTAGTCACAAAAGGTACCCCACAAAATGTTCACCTGTAATAAAGCATTCTCATTAAGTTGCCCAAAGTATTATTCAAGTGAAGACACCAAGACTTGAGATGAATAGCTAATAAAAACTGAGCATTTTTATAATTTCTATTTATTTTTATTTCTAACTGTTTTGATAATCATCTTGTTGAGGTATTACAGCTGTTTGGTCTTCATCTACTGGATTTTTAAAAATACTTTTCAGAGATGCTTTCTCAGATGGCTGCTTCTCCTTCCTTTGAGACAGAGTTTCATTCTTGTTGCCCAGGCTGGAGTGCAATGGTGCGGTCCCAACTCAATGCAACCTCCACCTCTCAGGTTCAAGCAGTTCTTCTGCCTCAGCTTCCTAAGTAGCTTGGATTACAGGTGTGTACCACCACACTGGACTAATTTTTTTGTAATTTTAGTAGAGATGGGGTTTCACCATATTGGCCAGGCTGATCTGGAACTCCTGACCTCAAGTGATCTGCCCACCTTGGCCTCCCAAAGTGCTGGGATTATAGGTGTGACCCACTACACCCAGCCTCAGATGTCTTCTTAATTGATCCTTCTACCTAGTTCTTGGTTAAATATACTGTAACTAGGGGTTTACCTATCTATATCTACTTGAACTATGATTTCAGCATGTAGTGGGCACTCAATATTGCTCTATATCTCTGAGCAATAGATTAAAAACTAAGCTGTAGTCAGAACCCAAGTTGTATGACTTCAGTCCAAATTGGGTCCAAATTGTGAAAAACTTGGACAGCCACATTAAAAAGACTAGATTTTATCCAGAAGGCAAGAAGAGGTTGGTGGAAACCTCTGGGCCCCTGGAGCAAACTCATCAAAGTGACATTTCTATGAAGATTCATTTACTGTTGGCAAACAGGGTAGAAATGGTGGCAGGTGGGAGACAAAGGTGCATTGGTCATGGAAAAGGAGGGTCACGTGTGGATAAGATTGTGAGGGAAGACTTGAGGGGATGTGGGAGAGGAGAGGAAGGGAAATGTCAGCTAATTCTAAGTTTCAACCCAATGGACTAAGAGAATGGAGGTGCCACAGGAGGTTTGGAAAAGGCAGAAGGACTCGTCTTAATCATGTGATGCTGTGTGATGTGACCTTCAGATAGAATATCAACCTCAACCGAGTTTTTTTGAAGGAAGATTTTATTTTATCCGGGTAGCCTCTCAAATGGGGTGCACTGGATGATGTGCTGGAATGTGGGTAGAAAATAATAGACTTTCCAAGTCTGCATATTTTTAGCTTAAAAGTAAGGAATTAGGACATCAGCAGGAATGGCAGAGGGAGGATCTCCAAAAATACAGTCCTACATAAAAGCAAGAAAAGTACTGACAAAAGTTCTCACAATCAACTTCTTTGGACAGGGAAATTAACTAACGGCTTCTAACAATCCAAGGAGAGTTTAATCAAGAGAAACAGCTGAATCTTGGTAAGAATAGCAAGCTTTGTGGCATTTTAACTTGCCATATATCCATCTCCGTCTTCTCAGCTTCACAATAGTCTTAAAAGCCAACAGCTGCTCAAATCAGGGTGAAAACCAGCAGCTTAGCAGCCATAGGAGGGAGCAGATCAGGCTTGAGGCTCCCATGCCCCAACAATTCTCACAGTATTGCCAGTATTTGACCTGTCTGGCGTTTCCCTTTAAACTGCCAGTCTAAGTACTTATATTTATTTCACCTGACTCAGTCTTCACTCAGTGCAAGCAGCCTTTAAAAAAAAAAAAAAAAAAAAAAAACCTGGGTATTTAGCAACAATTATTTAGCATCACAGCTGACTGAAGCAGCCAGTAACAGCTGAGTGAGCCAGAAGCTGACTGAAAATCTTAAGAGGAAAGCTGAGGAAGGGATCCCCTAATGGGCACAAAAACCTCCAATATATGCCTGGGAATCTGAAAGGTCATGTGTATGTAGGGCTGTGTGCACGCCCAGAGCTATGCAGACTTCCCTTCCTCTCCTCTCCCACATCCTCTCAAGTCTTCCCTGACAATCTTATCCACACGTGACCCTCCTTTTCCATGACCAATGCACCCCTTCCTGCCTGCCACCATCTCTACCCTGTTTGCCAAGAGTAAATGAATCTTCATAGAAACATCACTTTGATGAGCTTGTTCTAGGGGCTCAGAGGTTTCCGCCAACCTCTTCTTGCCTTCTGGATAAAACCTAGCCTTTATAGTGTGGCTGTCCAAGTTTTCACAATCTGAACCCAACTTAAACTGGAAATCATACAACGGCCCAGAGCTATGCACACACTCAGGAAAGGATTGTAAAGGCCCCAGGCTCTCACCTCTGGCAGATCTCGAGGCTCTGTGCAAGCAGAAAGTGAAGCTTAAGGCAGAATTACAAACTGTATTTGAGCATGTAAGGCCTGTGGCCCCTACCCGTATACACAGAGGCCCTCAGGAAAGTATAAGAAACTCATTTGGGACAGGCATTTAAGGACTTGTATAAAGTATGTTCTCTGGCCATAATGGAATGAAATGATAAATAACAAAAGAAAATGTTGAGAATTCACAAATAGGTGGGAATTATACAACACACTTCTAAATAACTAAAGAGTTAATGAAGATACTTCCAAGGACAGTAGAAAATATTTTGAGATGAATGAAAATAAAAACGATATATCCAAACTTATGAGAGGCAGCTAAAGCAATGCTTACAGGGAAATTTATAACTAGAAACATTTATTTAATAGAAAATAAGAAATCTCAAATCAATAACCTAACCTTACGTTTTAGGAAAGTAGAAAAAGAAAAGAAAATTAAACCCAAAGCAAGCAGAATGAAAGAAATAACAGAGATTGGAGGGAAAATAAATGAGATAATAGAAAAACAATAGAGAAAAATAATGACACCAAAAGTTAATTTTTTGAAAAGATCAACAAAATTGACAAACCTTTTAGGCGGACTTACTAAGTAACAAATAGAGAAGACTCAAAGTACCAAAATCAGAAACTAAGTGGGGACATCACTACAGGCTTTACAGAAATAAAAAGGGCGTAGAATACTGGGAAAAGGTGTATGCCAACAAATTAGCCCAGATAGATGGACAAACTCCTTTAAAGACACTGAATTAGTCAGGGCTCCCCAGAGAAACAGAAGCAATAGGAGATACATATAAACTGAGAAGTTATAAAAATATAACTTTTCAGCCTCTGTAGTTACCTGAGCCAATTCCTCATGATAAATCTTTTCATATATATATGAAAGATATATGAATATATAATATATATTCATATAATACACATTATTATATATTAAATAATAAAAATATATAAATATATATTATGTGTAATTTATATAGATAATATATATTAACATATATATTTACATATCCATCTAATATATATTCATATGTCTTTCATATATAAAAAGATTTATATATAGATTGTGTATGATATATAATTTATATTATATATTATAAATATAAATTTATTTTTATGTACTATATCTAATGTATAACAGTATATATAAATAAAAATATGTAATATAGAAATATGTATTTATATATCTATCTTTCATATATATATGAAAATATTTGTTATGAGGAATTGGCTCAAGTAATTATGGAGGCTGAGTAGTTCCACAGTCTGCAAGCCAGATACCCAGGAAAGCTGGGTATGTAATTTCCATCCAAGTCAGAAGACCTGAGAATCAGAGGAGCCAATGGTGTTGATCTCAGTAAAAAGGGTAAGAGAAGACTGGGATTCCAACACAAGCAGGAAGGCAAGAATCAAAAGGGGTGAATTCCTCTTCCATCTGTCTTTTGATCTCTTCTGGCACTCAGTGGATTAGATGGTGCCCACCCCTATTGGGGAGGGCAAGCTACTTTAATGAATCCATGAATTCAAATGCTAATCTCATCCAGGAAACCCCTCACAGACATACTCAGAAACAGTGTTAAACTGGGCACCTCTTGGCCCAGTCAGATTGATGCATACCATGAATGGTATTGATCAAAGACACAAACTCCCAAGACTGATTCTAGAAGAAATTGAATTTCTAAATAGACCAAGAACAGGTACAGAGATTAATTTAGCAATCAATAATCTTCCTACAAGAAAAGTCCAGGCCCAGTGGCTTTGCTAGTTACTTCTAACATCCGCAATAGAATGAACACCAATCCTTCACATTCTTTTCCCCCAAAATAGGAAAAAGGAATACAGTTATATGTTGCCTAATGACATTTCAGTCAGCAACAGACTGCAAGCATGATGTTGGTCCCGTAAGAGTATAATGGAGCTGAAAAATTCCTATCACCAAGTGATGTCACAGTCATACTCGCATCATGGTACAGTTACTTTATTTTTTAATAAATTTAACATTTTAATGTAGCTTAACTGTACAGTGTTTATAAAGTACACAGTGGGGTACGGTAATATTTTAGATCTTTACATTTACTCACCACTCACTGGCACCCAGAGCAACTTCATTCATAAGTGCTCTGTGTATCATTTTTGATCTCTTATATCATGTTTTTAACATGCCTTTTCTATGCTTAGATTCGTGAATAGTTGCCATTAAGTTACAGTTGCCTACAGTATTCAGTATAGTATCATACTCTACAGGATTGTAACCTAGGAGCAATAAGCTATACCATATAGCCTGGGTATGCAGTAGACCACATGATTTGTGTAGTAGGTTTGTGTAATTAAACTTTACAATGTTCAAACAATGGCAAAAATCACCCAGTGACACATTTCTCAGAACATATCCCCATCATTAAGCAATGTGTTACTGTACTTCCCAATACATTCTATGAGTCCAGTATTATTCTGATACCAAAACCATAGTCATTATAAGAAAAGAAAAGGGCCGGCTCATGCCTGTAATCCCAGCACTTTGGGAGGCTGAGGCAGGCAGATCATGAGGTCAAGAGATCAAGACCATCCTGGCCAATGTGGTGAAACACCGTCTCCAGTAAAAATACAAAAATTAGCTGGGCATTGTGGCGCATACCTCTATTCCCAGCTTCTTAGGAGACTGAGGCAGGAGAATTGCTTGAGTCCAGGAGGTAGAGGTTTCAGCAGGCCGAGATTGCGCCACTATACTCCAGACTCCAGCCTGGTGACAGAGCAAGACTCCACCTAGAAAAAGAAAAGAAAAGAAAAGAAAAGAAAGACACAGATCAATATTCCTTGTGAATGTACACACAAAATTCCTCAGCAAAATACTACTAAACGGAATCTGACCATATGAAAAGGATTATACATCAGGACCAAATGGGATTTTTCCTAGGAATGCATGGTTGGTTTTAACATGTAATAGATGTAATGCACCATGATAATAGAATTAAGGAAAAAAAAACACACTTAATCATCTCATTAGACACAGAAAAAACATTTGGCAAAATCCTAAACACTTTCATAAAATCCCAAAACACAAAACTTCAGCAAACTAGGAATACATGGGAACTTCCTCAGCCATATAAATGGCATTTGTGGATGCTACATATAAGCTGATATCATACTTAATGGTGAAGGACTGAAGCTTTCCCCTCTATGATCAGTGATGAGATGAGAATGTTCACTCTTGTCAGCATTGTACTGGAGGTTTCAGCCACAACAGTTAAACAAAAAAAAAAATATTTTCTTTAGAAAGGGAAAGGAACAGGAAGAATAAAACTCTTTTTATTCTTTTTACAGATGACATGATTTTGTATGCAGGAAATTCTAAGGAATTAACACATACTATTACATATAATAAATTAGTCTAGCAATGTTGCAAGATATGAGTATACAAAACTCAATTCGTTTTTATATTCTAGCAATGAATAAGCTGAAAATGAAATTAAGAAAACAATTTAAAGTAGCATCAAAGATTTGATTATTTTTTATAAATTAGGAATAAATTTAATAAAGGTAGTGGAAGATATGTATGCTGAGAATAATAAAATATTGGAAGAGATTAAAGAAGATCTAAATAGATGAAAAGATACTCTGTGTTAACGGATTGAAAGACTAAGCATTGTTAAGATGGCAGTACTCCCCAAATTTATCTATACATTCAACACAATCCTTATCAAAATCCCAACTATCTTTTTGCAAAAAATTGACAAGCTAATCCTAAAGTTCATGTGAAATTTCAAGGCATTTGGCATTCCCGAAACAATCTTGAATAAGAACAAATTGGAGGTTTCATGTACGTGATTTCAAAACTTGCAGCAAACCTACAATAATAGTGTGCTACTGTTGAGGTTCAGGGGTTCAGGGGAGCCCTGAGCTCCCCTGAGAGGATGTTTCTCCAGGTTCTTGGTCTATCACTTTCTCAGTAACGGGAGAGGAGACCACAGCACAGTGTGCTCCTAAAGTAAAATACTGGACTCAAAAAGTGGTTGCAGAAAGTGATTTATTTAGATAGAGAAAGAGAAAAAGGAGAAGGAGAGAGAAACAGCTAGCTCTCACATGGAGTGAGAAGGGTTCCCAGAGGGAGAAAACCAGAGAAGGAAAGCTCCTTTCACACTGAGTGAGAGAATCCAGAAAGATGGAATCCAGGAGAGGAAAGCAGCTTCCACACTGGGTAGAAGGGAACTGAGAGAGAGATGGAGTTTAGGAGGGGAAGACAGGCTTCCACGAGAGCGTGTGGAAGGGGACTCCAGAGGGAAAATCCAGGAGAGAGAAAGGCGGCTTCCACGAGGGCGGAAGGGGATCCAAACATGGAGTCCAAAGGGGTGTGGAAGAAGGGGACTTTTAACCTGGGAGGAACCCCCATCTTCTCTACCCTTGGCCAATGAAAGGAGTTCCTTAGAACTTCCGATGTAGTGATTGACTTTTGGTTCTTCCCACCCTACGAAAATTAGACCGTTCAATCTCCCTGATGGAGAGAGATGGGAGAGGGGCATGGTGCTGGGAAGTTCTTGCCCTTAAAACTACTCTCCCTTGTGGACGCGGAAAGAGAACACATTCCCTCACTACTGACAAAGTCAGACTTACCGATCAACTGAATAGAGTTGAGAATCTAAAAATAATTCTTATGATTATGGTAAATTAAATTTCAGGGAGGTGGTGCCAGAACAATTAGTGGAGGAAGAGTAGTCTTCTCAACAAATGGTGCTGGAAAAACTATATATCCACATGCAAAAAAAAAAAAAAAAAAAAAAAGTTGAACCCCTACCTCATAGGATATACAAAAATTAACTCAAAATGGATCAAAGGCCTGTATGTTAAAGCTAAAACTATAAATTTCCTCGAAGAAAATAATAGGCATAAATCCTTGTGACAATGGTTTCTTGGATTTTACACCAAAAGGAGGACACATATAAAAATAGATAATTTGGATTTCATCAAACTTGAAGGCTTGAAAGCTTTTGTGCTCCAAAGAACATTATCAAGGAAGTAAACCCACAGAATAGGAGAAAATTGTTTGAAAATAATATATATAAGGGACTAGTGTACAGAATATATAAAGAATGGTTAACAATTCAATAATAAAAATAACTCAAAAAATTAAAAATGGACAAATGATATAAACAAGTATTTTTCCAAAGAAGATACTCAAGTGGCTGATAAGCACATGAAAGAAAACTCAATTATCACTAGTCACTAGAAATTCAACTCAGACCCCCAATACAGCTTCACACTTTTACATTCGCTGGGATGACAATGATAATAGCAATAATAATAAAGTATTGGCAAGGGCGTGTTAGTAGTGGAACCCTAACACATTACTGTTGGGAATGCAAAATGGTGCTGCTTCTTTGGAAAGCCAGTTTGACAGTTCTGCAAAAGTTAAACAGAAGTCACCCTATAACCCAGAAGTTCTACTCCTTAACATTTACTCAAATATTAAAAACAAATGTCCACACAAAATTTGTACATGAATATTTATAGCACCATTGTTCAGAATACCTAAAAAATGGCAACAACCCAATGTTCATTAACTGACGCATGCATAACAAAATGGGGTATATCCATACGGTGGAGTGTTATTTAGATGTAAAAAGGCGTATGCTGACATATGCCGCAACACAGATGAACCCTGAAGACCTTACGCTAAGTGAAAGAAGCCAGGCACAAAAGGCCATATATTGTCTGGTTCCATTTTTATAAAATGTTTTCAATATGCAAATCCATAGAGGCAGTTAGTAGAATAATAGGGTGTTTGAAAATCATATATAGTGGCAAGTGGGATGGGGTATAATTGTTAATGAGTATGGGGTTTCTTTTTGGGGTGATTAAAAATGTCTTAGAAATGAGGTGGTAGTGATGGTTGTACAGCCTTGAATAGTACTTCTTATAAAACATACTGATTGTACATTTTACAGAGGAGAATTTTATAGTATAAAGTTGATAAATTTTAAGAATTTTTAAAAGATTTAGAAACTATAAATACAAATTTAAAGTATTGACAATTAAAAATAGTGACAAGATTTTAGTACATGTATATAATTTCAAAAGACACATATATACATATACTGGCGTTGTGTGTTCCATAATTTTTTGCTGATAATCTGCTCAACCTACAAAACTTTTGAAAACAACTTTAGACAAAAGATATGTACATCACCAATAACAAATACTTCCAAAAGTTGCACCTCATTGTACTTAGGTCAGATTTGCCAGAGTATTATCTCTGTCTCTATTTTCTAATGGCCTACAACGAAGATGATAGTGAATGAATAAATTCATAAAAATAATATGGATAAAGCAGAATTGGGAAAACCATTCAGCACTGGCAGTGGCTTGTAAAAATGCAAATGTGAGGATATAGGAGAACAAAAAAAATCAAAAGCTCATTACTGAGTTTCTCAACAGTAAAAATATCCTGGGCTTATTATAAAGTATTTCCTTTGGCTCTGGACCCTTTTCCTGCCTTTGCCTGTTCAGGGGGAAAGATTGGATTTTAACACAAGAAGTAATTTCAATGCTATGCCTGTTTATAAAAAAATTGCCAAGTAACTTGGGAATAGTCATAATAAGGCATCTCAGTGGGGAAAATGTTCATGTGCTAGACAGAGAGAAAAGATTAATTACGTAATGCCTGTTTTTAAAGTACAAGGTTGTATTGTTGGCTGTTTGCTTTGTTTTTGTATATGTAGTGGGTTTTAAATACATGACCTAGCTAATCTCTTACTGGATAGAGAAATATAGTTCTGTACTATTTTAATTATTTAGAGTAACAAAACTGACGCTATGAATATGTTAAAATTCCCAAAAAGAAAACCAGCAGCTATTAATATAGAATTATCTGATATACTAGTCTTCAGAGATTTTGTGTTTAATTTCAAGCATTTCTTTATCATGTTTATAATTTTTGGTAATTACAGCATTTTAGCCGCTAATTTAGCATAATTTAAGATAAGGGCCAGAAGTTTTCAATCAGGATTAGATATGTACATGTACCAAGTGCTACAAGATTTTAAGTCACAAAAGCCTGTAATATCTCTTGATGTTCTTTCATGAAATTTCCTTATAAATATCAGGTCTAGGGGGGGAGGCAAGATGGCGTCGTAGAGGCGACTCAGGATTGCAGCTCTCGGTGAAGGCGCAGAGGGTGAGTCCTAGCCGCATTCTCGGATGAACCTTTTATGCCCACAGAGTGTTGAATGTCCCAGGTGTGGGAGAGACACTGGACTCTAGTGCTGCTGGCTAACGCAGCTGGCTCCCGCCGCCTCTTCGGCCAGCGCCACAGCAGGACCCGGCGCAGAACTCACTGGTCTGGGTGCCCTGTTAAACTGGCAATCTGAGATTTGGAAGGGCAGATTGGCATGTCCATCTGATTGAACGGGACTTGGACAATGAGCCAGACCAGGAGTTTCCTGGGAAGCGTGATCTGAGCCGGGGTAGTGGGCAGCGGCACGGGAGATCGCACGGATCCCAGTGCCCTAGCGGCAGGCTCCTGGGGCGCCAGTGAGAGAGTCGACCTTTCAGCTTGGGGAGAGGAAGAGAGAGAGAGAGAGGACAGACTCTGAGGCAGGGAGCTGGGTGATCAGGCTCGGCGGGTCCCACGCTCACGGGGACAAGTAGGGCGGCGACTGGAGGCGCTTGGGGCTGAGAGTTTTGCTGCCGGCATCTAGGATGGTGCAGCCCGGTGAGGGAGGGGCGTCCACCATCGCTGACGCAGTGCACCCCCGCTGAAGTACCGCCCAAGTCTGACGCAGCCTGCCGTTGCCGAGGCAACCTGCCATAACAGAGAGACTCCACCAGGCAGCAACAGGGCGGGCAGGCAAATAGTGAATAGACTGCCACCTAGTGGGGTAGGACAGTGCAACAGATACTCATAAAGAAAGCCCCAACTCCCTGAGACAGAGCATCTAAGGGTGAAAAAAAAAAGGGTGGTGTTTTATGAGTTCTATTGCAGCAGACATAAACAACCTCCCAACAACACTGAATGAACAACGGAGCTCACAGCTCAGCACTGGAGCTCCTATAAAGCACAGACTGTCTCCTCAAGCAGCTCCCTGACCCCTGTATATCCAAGGAGTCACCCCAGAAAAGGACTAATCAGACTGACATTTGGCTGGCATCATTCTGGAACAAGGGCAGCAGAAAAAGAAACTGGTATCATCCCTCACTGTTCTGCAGCTGCTGCAGGTATACCCCAGACAAGCAGGGCCTGGAGTGGACCTCAGCACTCATACAGCAGAGGGGATAGACCATTAGAGGGAAAACTAAGTAACAGAAATACTTCATCATCAACAATCTCAGTGTCCACACAGAGACCCAATTGAAAAATCAGCAACTACTAAGACGACAGGCGGATAAATCCATAAAGATGGGAAGAAACCAGCGCAAAAAGGAGGAAAACACCCGAAACCAAAACACCTCACCTCCAAAAAAGGACCAAAACTCCTCACCAGCAAGGGAACAAAGCTGGACGGAGAATGAATGTGATGAAATGACGGAATCAGACTTCAGAAAGTGGATAATGAGAAACTTCAGTGAGCTAAAGGAACATGTTCTAAACCAGTGCAAAGAAACTAAGAACCTTGAAAAAAGATTTGAAAAAAGATTCGAGGAATTGATAACAAGAATGGACAACTTAGAGAGGAAGATGAATGAATTGAAGGAGCTGAAAAACACAACACGAGAACTTTGCGAAGCATGCACAAGTTTCAACAGCCGAATTGACCAAGCAGAAGAAAGAATATCAGAAGTTGAAGATCAACTCAATGAAATAAAACGAGAAACCAAGATTAAAGAAAAAAGCACAAAAAGGAATGAACAAAATCTCCAAGAAATGTGGGACTATGTGAAGAGACCCAACCTACGTTTGATAGGTGTACCAGAATGTGACGAAGAGAATGAATCCAAGCTGGAAAACACTCTTCAGGATATTATCCAGGAAAATTTCCCCAACCTAGCAAGACAGGTCAATACTCAACTCCAGGAAATACAGAGAACACCACAAAGATACTCCGCAAGAAGAGCAACCCCAAGGCACATAATCGTCAGATTCACCAGGGTTGAAACGAAGGAGAAAATACTAAGGGCAGCCAGAGAGAAAGGTCGGGTCACCCACAAAGGGAAGCCCACCAGACTCACAGCAGATCTCTTGGCAGAGACTCTACAAGCCAGAAGAGAGTGGGGGCCAATATTCAACATCCTTAAAGAAAAGAACTTTCAACCCAGAATTTCATATCCAGCCAAACTGAGCTTCATAAGTGAAGGAAAAATAAAATCCTTCACGAACAAGCAAGTACTCAGAGATTTTGTCACCACTAGGCCTGCTTTACAAGAGCTCCTGAAAGAGGCACTACACATAGAAAGAAACAACCAGTTCCAGCCATCCTAAAAGCATACCAAATGCTAAAGACCATCAACAAAATGAAGAATCTACATGAACCAATGGGCAAAACAGCCAGCTAGCATCAAAATGGCAGTATCAAATTCACACATAACAATATTAACCCTGAATGTAAATGGGCTAAATGCACCAATCAAAAGACACAGACTGGCAAATTGGATAAAAAACCAAAATCCATCGGTGTGCTGTATCCAGGAAACCCACCTCAAATGCAAAGATACACAAAGGCTCAAAATAAAAGGATGGAGGAAGATTTACCAAGCAAATGGAGAGCAAAAAAAAGCAGGAGTTGCAATTCTCATCTCTGATAAAATAGACTTTAAAGCAACAAAGATCAAAAGGGACAAAGAAGGTCATTACATAATGGTAAAAGGATCAATACGACAAGAAGAGATAACGATTCTAAATATATATGGACCCAATGTAGGAGCACCCAGATATATAAGGCAAGTTCTTAATGATTTACAAAGAGACTTAGACTCCCACACAATAATAGTGGGAGACTTTAACACTCCACTGTCAATAGCAGACAGATCAACCAGACAGAAAATTAACAAGGATATCCAGGACTTGAACTCAGACCTGGAACAAGCAAACCTGATAGACATTTACAGAACTCTCCACCCCAAATCCACAGAATATACATTCTTCTCAGCACCACATCACACCTACTCCAAAATTGACCGCATAATTGGAAGTAAAGCACTCCTCAGCAAATGCAAAACAACGGAAATCATAACAAACAGTCTCTCAGACCATAGTGCAATCAAGCTGGAACTCAGAATTCAGAAAATAACTCAGAACCGCACAGCTTCATGGAAACTGAACAACTGGCCCTTGAATGTTGATTGGATAAACAATGAAATGAAGGCAGAAATAAAGAAGTTCTTTGAAACCAACAAGAATGAAGACACAACGTACCAGAATCTCTGGGACACATTTAAAGCAGTCTGTAGAGGAAAATATATAGCAATAAGTGCCCACATGAGAAGATCCAAAATTGACACCCTATCATCAAAATTGAAAGAGCTAGAGGAGCAAGATCAAAAAAGCTCAAAACCTAGCCGAAGACAAGAAATAACTAAGATCAGAGCAGAATTGAAGGAGATAGAGACAAGAAAAACTCTTCAAAAAATCAATAAATCTACGAGCTGGTTTTTCGAAAAGATCAACAAAATAGACCACTAGCCAGACTGATAAAAAAGAAAAGAGAGAACAACCAAATAGATGCAATAAAAAACAATAAAGGGGAAATCACCACAGATTCCACAGAAATTCAAACCATCATCAGAGAATACTACAAACAACTCTATGCACATAAACTAGTAAATCAGGAAGAAATGGATAAATTCCTGGACGCCTGTGTCCTCCCAAGCCTAAACCAGGAGGAAGCCGAAACTATGAATAGACCAATAACAAGGTCTGAAGTTGAGGCAGCAATTAAGAGCCTACCACACAAAAAAAGCCCAGGTCCAGATGGGTTCACAGCTGAATTCTACCAGACACACAAAGAGGATCTGGTACCATTCCTTCTGAAACTATTCCAAATAATTCAAAAAGAGGGAACCCTTCCCAAATCATTTTATGAGACCAACATCATCCTGATACCAAAACCTGGCAGAGACTCAACAAGAAAAGAAAACTTCAGGCCAATATCCATGATGAACATAGATGCAAAAATCTACAATAAAATACTGGCAAACCGATTGCAACAGCACATTAAAAAACTTATCCATCATGATCAAGTAGGATTCATCCCGGGGATGCAAGGCTGGTTCAACATACGCAAGTCTATAAATGTAATTCACCACATAAACAGAAGCAAAAACAAAAACCACATGATTATCTCAATTGACGCAGAGAAGGCATTTGACAAAATTCAACAGCCCTTTATGCTAAAAACCCTCAATAAACTTGGTATTGATGGAACATATCTCAAAGTAATAAAAGCTATTTACGACAAACCAACAGCCAATATCATACTGAATGGGCAAAAACTGGAAGCATTCCCTTTGAAATCCGGCACTAGACAAGGATGCCCTCTCTCACCACTTCTATTCAACATAGTACTGGAAGTTCTAGCCAGAGCAATCAGGCAAGAAAAAGAAATAAAGGGTATTCAAATAGGAAAGGTGGAAGCCAAATTGTCTCTATTTGCAGATGACATGATAGTATACCTAGAAGACCCCATCACCTCAGCCCAAAAGCTCCTGAAACTGATAAGCAACTTCAGCAAAGTCTCAGGATATAAAATCAATGTTCAAAAATCACAAGCATTCCTATACACCAATAACAGACTTAAAGAGAACCAAATCAAGAACGAACTGCCATTCATAATTGCTACAAAGAAAATAAAATACCTAGGAATACAACTCACTAGGAATGTAAGGGACCTCTTTAAGGAAAACTACAAACAACTGCTCAACGAAATAAGAGAGGACACAAACAGATGGAGAAACATTCCATGCTCGTGGTTAGGAAGAATCAATATCGTGAAAATGGCTATACTGCCCAAAGTAATTTACACAATCAATGCTATCCCCATCAAACTACCATTGAATTTCTTCACAGAACTGGAAAAAACCACCATGAATTTCATATGGAACCAAAAAAGAGCCCGCATTGCCAAGTCAATTCTAAGCAAAAAGAACACAGCGGGAGGCATCACGCTACCAGACTTCAAACTATACTACAAGGCTACAGTAATCAAAACAGCATGGTACTGGTACCAAAACAGAGATATAGACCAATGGAACAGAACAGACGCATCGGAGGCAACACAAAATATCTACAACCATATTATCTTTGATAAACCAGACAAAAACAGGCAATGGGGAAAGGATTCCCTATTTAACAAATGGTGTTGGGAAAACTGGCTAGCCATGTGCAGAAAGCAGAAACTGGACCCCTTCCTGACACCTTACACTAAAATTAACTCCAGATGGATTAAAGACTTAAACGTAAGACCTGACACAATAAAAACCCTAGAAGAAAATGTGGGCAAAACCATTCAGGACATAGGAGTAGGCAAGGACTTCATGACCAAAACACCAAAAGCATTGGCAACAAAAGCCAAAATAGACAAATGGGACCTAATCAAACTCCACAGCTTCTGCACAGCAAAAGAAACAGTCACTAGAGTGAATCGGCAACCATCAGAATGGGAAAAAATCTTTGCAGTTTACACATCTGACAAAGGGCTGATATCCAGAATTTACAAAGAACTCAAACAGATTTACAGGAAAAAAACAAACAAGCCCATTCAAAAATGGGCAAAGGATATGAACAGAAACTTTACAAAAGAAGACATACATGAGGCCAACAAACATATGAAAAAGTGCTCATCATCATTGGTCATTAGAGAGATGCAAATCAAAACCACATTGAGATACCATCTCACGCCAGTTAGAATGGCGATCATTAAAAAATCTGGAGACAGCAGATGCTGGAGAGGATGTGGAGAAATAGGAACACTCTTACACTGTTGGTGGGAGTGTAAATTAGTTCAACCATTGTGGAAGACAGTGTGGCGATTCCTCAGGGACCTAGAAATAGAAATTCCATTTGACCCAGCAATCCCATTACTGGGTATCTATCCAAAGGACTATAAATCGTTCTACTATAAGGACACATGCACACGAATGTCCATTGCAGCACTGTTTACAATAGCAAGGACCTGGAACCAACCCAAATGCCCAACAATGATAGACTGGACTGGGAAAATGTGGCACATATACACCATGGAATATTATGCAGCAATCAAAAATGATGAGTTTGTGTCCTTTGTAGGGACATGGATGAATCTGGAGAACATCATTCTCAGCAAACTGACACAAGAACAGAAAAAGAAATACCGCATATACTCACTCATAGGTGGGTGAGAAAAATGAGAACACACGGACACAGAGAGGCGGTCTACTATACACTGGGGACTGTTGGGGGGAATGGGGGAGGGACAGCAGGGGGGGGGGTTGGGGGGGATGGCCTGGGGATGAATACCAAGTGTGGGTGAAGGGGAGGAAGGCAGCAAAGCACACTGCCATGTGTGTACCTATGCAACTATCTTGCACATTCTGCACATGTACCCCCAAACCTACAATGCAATAAAAATTAAAAATAAATAAATAAATAAATAAATAAATAAATAAATAAAATAAGTAAGTAAGTAAATAAAATTTAGATATCTGCTTCTTAAGTTGTTATAAAATATGTAATTTCTGGAAGATTGTAAGTATCAATCTTTTAAAAATTAATAAACTTTTTAAGAGAAAAATAAATAAATAAATATCAGGTCTATTGTATTGAATTTCTCTTCTTTTAAAGTACACACACGCACCAATGTTCACAACACGTATGTCCTGGGATCTGAATAAGTGTCCAGGTTCTCAGATACCTCCGTGACATGATATAATATGGGACTCTTTCTTATACTTGTATATCTATTTCTTCACATTAATGCTTGTCTATGCTCCTGGCATTCTCATATTGTCTTCAAAAAGCATATGTTTCTGTGGTATATCCTCATAACATAAATTAACATCACCAACTTTGTACCTATTACATGTTGAGCCAGTCTTTTTCACAGAATAAAGTACTGGCTGAAATGTTTTCTCTATTTTTTTCTCTTTCCATATAGAATACATTGCGAACTTATTCACATCATAAACGGGTGTCCCATAGCATTTGGCAGGCCACACTGCATTCATCCAAAATGTCCACCTTCTGGCTGGGAACTATTATCTTTCTCTTATATCCTGTTAATGGGTACCAACTGTTAGCTCTCTTCTTAAGAACATTTTTCATGAAGAAATAGATTTAATCACTTCATAAGAGTTATTGCATAGTCAAGGATGAGTGGGAAGTAGGCATGGACTGTGGGCTGACTGGCTGATACTCTCTAGGCTTGCTTTGGCATGGCACATAGATGTGCTTCAGAAAATTACAAATATGACATGTCCTAACCCTTCAAGCTGCTAACAGTATCATTAATCTTAAAAAAATTATTTTGAAATAATTTCAAACTTATAGAACAGTTTCCAGGACAACCATATGCCCTTCATCCTAATTTTCCAGATGTTATAATAATTTTACCTTCTTTGCCTTATCATTCTCTCTCAGTAGATAGATATGTTATATAGATGTTGGGATTTTTTTTTAACCCTGAGTCATTTTGGAATAAGTTGCAGCCATGATACCTATTTCTCCCTATATATATGTGTATTTCTGAGAATACAAGGACATTCTGTTAAGCGAGTATAGATCAATTATCAAAATAAATGTACCTCGATATAATACTGTTATCCAGTTTATAGACCTTGAAATTTTGCCAGTTGTCTTAGGAATGTTCTTTAGAGCAAAAGAGGAAGAAAGGCTTTTTCCTAGGCTAGAATTCAGTTTACAATCCTGCGTGACATTAAGTTGTCATGTGTCTATTTTCCTTTAATCTGGAATTATCTTTCAATCATTTTGTTTTTTGGGGGGTCAGAGCTTTTTCACAATCTAGATATTTTGGAAGAGTACCGGCCAGGTGCTCTGTCGACTGGCCCTCAATTTGGGTACATCTGTTATTTGCTCATGTTTAGATTTAGGTTATGCTCTGTTAGAGTAATATCACAGAAGTGAGGCCGTGTTCTTACTGTAACATAGCAGGAAGAACATAGTGTTGATTTATTCCCTTACTGATTATATTAACTTTGATCACTTAGTGAAAGTGATGTCTGCCAGAATTCTCCACTAGTTTTCCCTTCATAATTCATAGTATTTTGTAGAAAAACCTCCTGGGTGTATATAAATATCCTGCTTCTTATCACCATTCACCTACTGGTTTTAGCATGCATTAATTATTCTCTGAATCAATTACCATGACAGTAACCATGACTTTCTGATTCCATCTTTTTTCCTATATTTATTAGTTTCTTTTAATTAGTTAGAATTCTGTAAAGAAAGTTTTCCCTTTTTCCCTACTTATGTATTTATATTAGTATGGACCTATAGCTTTTGTTCAATAGGTTAAGATCTTGATGTTCAACCTGCCCAGGTTTGGCCAATGAGGGCCTTTTAAAGCTGGCTTTATGTTTTTTGGACATGTGCCCACTCATCGTCATCTTCTATGGGCACAACAGACTCATATATTCCCAACGCTAGCCCTGCAGTCAGCCATTTCTTCAAGGAACTAGGCTATTTCAGTGAAAATTGGTATTTAGAAAGTAAAGTCTGGGTGCTAGATGTGATCATTGCTACTAGAATATCACTACTTGGGCCCTCTGTCCATACACACAAACCTCTTCTCTCTCTTTCTCATCATATGGTTACCTCCAATTCCAATCCCACAACATAGCATTCTTCTAGCCATCCCTCTTTTTATGTTTATAACTCCTTTCTTTCACAGTGAGAAACCCAGTTTCCATTATCCACAGCAAATTTATGTACTTCCTCAACCTTATAATACCCAGAAAATCGTTTTGGGATTGCTGGCCCATACCACTGTGAAAAAATTAATCAACTTACCAGAGTTTAACACTTGCTTATAGTGTTTTGTGCCTTTAGCTTAAGGGTATATACTCAAATGTCTGAGATCAAAAGTACTTGGATTATATTATTAACTTCATTTGGTTTGGTTCATTTGCTTTGGTTTTATATTACATTTCAGGTTTTTAAAAAAATCTCTCTTGATAATTCTTTTGAAAGCATAAGATATGCTTCCTATAGCCAGAACTGTACAAAAAGCCTATGTACATAAATGCCACTCCTCCATGCTTTCAGTTTCTACCCCAACCATCTTTTTCACCCTGTACCCACCCATCCCCTGTTGGTAACCAGTTTCTAGGTTAATTTTGTTGTGTTTCTTCTTGGAATAATGCTCAGATAGGTGTATATTTTCTTATTTCTCCTGATCTCTTTCACAAAAATATACTGCATATTCTCTTGTTCACTTTGCCTTTTTCATTTAATAGAGTATCCTGGAAATCACTCTATATTAGTTCATAGAGATTTTCATTTCTTTTTAATGCTGCATAGTCTTCCATATGTGGATTTGCCATAGTTTATTCAATCAGTCTGTTATGAATGGGCAGTTAGATTGTCTTCCACAACAAAAAATTATATGCTTCTAATAGAACTATATACAATGGGTAACTGTGTATGTATTAATAAATATACATATATTTTTATTTGTTGGAAGTATATATTTAGGGTAAATTTCTAGAGTGGGATTGCTGTGTCAGGAGTAAACACATAGGTATCTTTGTTAGATGCTGCTAAATGACCCTTCAAAAAATTTGTACGAATTTTCATTTTCATCACCAATATATGAGAGTCTGCTTCAACCCATTCTCACTAACAGAATATGTTATCTTTTTATGTTTTGCTGATCTTATAGATAAGAAACTATTTCTCAATTTAGTTTGTATTTACATTTCTATCATTATGAGTCAAGATGAATATCTTTTCAAATCTTTCGTATGTGTGAATTGTCTATTCATGTCTTTTGTCCATATTTCTATTAAGATTTTGATATTTTCCCTTCAATTATTTAGAGCTCTTTATATGTTAGGACTCCCACCTCTTTATCTGTGACGTATACTGCAAATACTTTCTCCCAGTTTGTCTTTTTCCTTTTGCTTTTTGCTTGTGGTGTTTTGTGTCATGCAAACGTGTTGTTATATTTTTAATCTAACCAATTTACCAATCTTTCTTTTTTGCCTCTGGATACTTACAAACTCTTTCCTATATTTGAGGTATACAGGAATTCACCATGGCTTTCTTCTAACAATTGTCAGGTTTCATTTGCTTACATTTCTATCTCTGATCCATTTGGAGTTTATTCTTGTAAAAATTTTTGGAGTTTTATCTTTTTCAGGTGGCTATGGAACTGTACTAGCACCTTTCATTTAAAAGGCCTTGTCCTTATCATTTGAGCTGTTTCCTTTATCATACACAAAATTTCCTTATGTATTTGCATCTCTGTTTGGACTTTCTATTCTATTCACTTTCTTATCTATTTACTTGCTGGATCTGTACTGTTTCTATTATACAGACTTTATAGTATGTGTTAATATCTGATAGGGCTAATGCCTCATAGCATTTCTTTTCAATTTTTCTCAATTTATTCTTGCATGTTTATTTTTCCATACAAACCACAGGTTATCTAACGCCATAAAACCTCGTTGGTGTTTTTACCATTATATTACATTAATGAGATCTTATGTAATGTAATGAGATTACATTAATTAATTTTTTTTGAGATGGAATCTTGCTCTGTAGCCCAGGCTGGACTGCAGTGGCATAATCTCAGCTCACGGCAACCTCCACCTCCTGGGTTCAAGCAATTCTCCTGTCTCAGCCTCCCAAGTAGCTGGGACTACAGGCACCCACCACCACGCCTGGCTAATTTTTGTATTTTTAGTAGAGACAGGGTTTCACCATATGGGTCAGGCTGGTCTTGAACCCCTGACCTCAGATGGTCCACCTACCTCGGCCTCTCAAAGTGCTGGGATTATAGGCGTGAGCTACTGTGCCTGCTTAAGATCACATTACATTTATAAATTAATGCGCTGGATGCGGTGGCTCACGCCTGTAATCCCAGCACTTTGGGAGGCTGAGGTGGACATGTCACTAGGTTGGGAGACTGAGACCATTTTGGCCAATATGGTGAAACCCATCTCTACTAAAAATATAAACATTAGCTGGGTATGGTGGCACGTGCCTGTAATCCCAGCTACTTGGGAGGCTGAGGCACAAGAATCACTTGAATCCAGGAGGCAGAGGTTGCAGTGAGCCCAGATTGCTCCTCTGCACTCCAGCCTAGTGACTGAGTGAGACTTTGTCTCAAAAAAAAGAAAAAAAATTTATAAATTAACCTGGGGATTGTTGACATTTTCTAATGGTGATTTGTTCTATCCCAGAACAAGAGCAGTTGTTCCTTGTTCAAGTGTACTCTTATGTCATGATAATGTTTTAACTTTTTCTTTATAAAAGTTTTGCACATGAACCATTAAGTTTATCTCTAAATATTTTATCTTCTTTGTTGCCATTCTTAATGGTGCTTTGTCTTTGATTATATTCTCTAAGAGGTTATCGTTTGTGTATATAAAGACTATTGATTTCTATGCGTTAATTTATATCCTTTTATTATACTTAATATTTTTATTATTTGGTATAATTTTATTATTGATTCTCCAGGTATATTAATTATTATAGTGTCTGCAAGTGGAAGTGACTTTACTTTTTATATAATTTCTCTTACACGACTGTATTGGCTGATAATTCCAAGGCAATATTAAATAGTACTGAAGATATTATACACACATACACATGTAAATATATAATACATATATTTTTTCAGCATGTTAAGGAAGTATTCATCATTTCCTACTTTATTCATTGCTTTTGTCAGGAGTGGATACTGAATTGTGTCAAAAGCTTTCCGGCATCTGTTAAGATAATTATATTATTTTTCTCCTTAGATTGATGAATATAATGTCTAATAATGGATTTCCTCATAGTGAGCAGACTTGCATCCTGGAATGCCTCTCACTTGGTCATGGTGTATTATTTTCTTAGTGTATACTAATCTTAAATAATTATCAAAGCTCTATGGCAGTGCCATTCAAAAACAATATCTCCTAGGGAACTTACTCAATTGATTTCTAATGAATCAGAATTCTGAGAAGAGTCCCAGGAATCTGCTTTTAACAAGTTCCATAGAGGTGGTCTTTATGCACACTGAGAACCACTGGTCTACTATATTGTTCAGTGTGAATTTTAATGGAGATTACTGTAAAAATATACTTATTTTGGCAAAGGACCCTCTCCATGATTCCTTTGAAAAGCTGCTTTGTATCTTAAACTTACAAATTCTAGCTCATGATCCAGCTGTAGGAGAGTAGATGATACAGAGAAACTAAGAGGCAAAATATATTTTAGTTTCAATTGCCTCCTGAATATTCATTTATCCACTTATACGTTTATTCAATGTTTTTAGCACTGTGAAAGGATAAGAATACTAAAATGTGTAAGACCAAGTTCCTGAATAACAGTAGGAGAAATTGAGGGTTATATAAATGTTTGTAAGATACTGGGCCTTATGTTGGAAATATTTTCCAGGAATTTTATGGGCCTGAGGGGCTTAAAAAAGAAAATAGATCAGAAAAGACTTTAAAAAGGAGGTGATTCTTTAGATAAATTATCTTCCCAATATAACACTAACAAATGGGGGAAGAAATCGATTGCAAAAACCTCATTTACAGGAAACTTTTTAGAAGTGCATCTCTTACACATGTTGCACTAGTATACCAACACTTCAGCTCTTGTCAAACACAGCTATACAACATCACTCATATACATATCAGGGGAGAGTTATCTCTAAGTGGAGGCATCTCTATACATAACCTATGAATGAATTTCTTTCCGAGATACTCAGACTTAATAGAAACACTGAAATCACATCAGTAGGAAAATAGAAACCATCAGTAATAAATGGAAACTTCAGTAAATGGGACATGGACTGCCATCCTTCTGTAGTATGCTTCGAATTCTCTTAACGACAGAAAAAAATTATGCTCTCTTTCTATTAGAATTTGTGATGGTTTGGTTCCACTCCCTTTATTCTTGGTATCAGACTTTGCTTATCCAAGACAACTGCTGTGTGGGAGAAAGACCATAAAATCCTGTGACTAACACTCACACCAGGGGTAATGATCATGAGTTGGCTTAGTATGGAATGCATTTCTTCTTATCATGTGAATGGCCCTCACATGATGAGCTGGAGAGCAGTATTCTAAAGTACAAAGCTGGTGCTGCTTGCTTTGAAGAGAAATCTAAGTCAAATGTAGTAAGGATTCTTCTATTTTCTAATTTCCTAATGATCTAAAAGGAGGAGTGGTTTTTCACTGCCAACATTTTTATTTACCCAAAGTCTGCAAAAGTTAACTTGATGCTTCATGCTGAATGTGCTACAAATGATGTAAGCATCAGGTAGTTTTGGCACGCGCCTTGCATCTGATTTAAACTGCAGCAAGTGTCAAGCAGGATAGAAGCAAGCGTCACACTGAAGTTTTGATTAATCTATTCCGGCTCAGCTTTAACCATCACTCTTCAGTAGTTACTCATCAGATCTTCAGTTGTTACTCATCAAATCATTAAAATACATTGTTCTTATTTGAATACGTTTTTGGATTGCCCTAGCAAAGGGAAGACAGAAAACACTTCAATTAGAAAAATGTGTGTGTGTGTGTGTGTGTGTGTGTGTGTGTGTGTGTGTGTGTGTGTGTATCTGAATTTCATATTGTCAATCTGGAGATATATATCTCCAGATTGACAATATGAAATATATATATATGGAGATATATATCTCCATATATATATATCTCCATTCAGATTGACAATATGAAATTCAGATACCAAAAATAAATCCTGGGTGGATTCTGAAATAGAAAAAATATACATAAAATATATTCTGAACAGTCTAAGTAGTATGTTTTGAGAAACAATAAGATTTAAAGTATATTTATTGAGCTAGGTCATATTAATTTTAATAATAATTTCTTTTTAAATTTACAGTTGGTAATCAGTGGATAAACTACATATCATTCTGTGGTCTTAGAACACACGCCGAGCTTGAAGGAAACCTAGTTACTGAGCTTATCTATGTCCACAGCAAGTTGTTAATTGCTGATGATAACACTGTTATTATTGGTAAGTACAGTATGTGGTCTATATTTGTGTTCCTTGCCAGTTGACATGTTCCATGCAAAAATATTTGTGGCTATTCCTCCTAAGTTTCCTTTGCATTTGAAAGAGACAGTAACACGGTATCTGAAACATCTTTGAAGGCATCCTTTTCTCCTATGTCCTTTCTAATCCATTTGTTGAAATTGTTATAGGTACAGAATAGGTGTATATATTCATGGGGTACATACAATATTATGATACAATCATACAATGTATAACAGTCACATGAAGGTAATTGCAGTATCCATAACATCAAGCATTTATCATCTCTTTGTGGACTAAACTATTTTATCTATGAAGAATCAGAAATACAGAGCAATTAAATGGACTTCATGAAAACTGCAGCATCCAGAGGCAGCTATTTAACCCAGCAGTCAAATGATCTGTCAAATTTCACTAATTCTTTATTACTCCCTTATTTTTTTAAATTTTAAAAAATATTTTTGAGATGGGGGTCGCTATGTTTCCCAGGCTAATCTCAAATGTTTCTTTACCTCAGCCTCCCAAGTGCTGGGATTACAGGCCTGAGCCACCACACCCAGCTATCCCCTTATTTTTATTTACAGTCCAAGTGCCCAGATTTCATGGATTGGTGGGGATAAATCAGGAGGGAAAATGTATCGTAAGTGTGTACCTTGGGGTAATTCACGTGTGTCTGCACCACATCCACAGACCTGAAGTTGTGCAAAATTCGAAATCAGAAGGATGGTAAAATATTGCTGCCTCTCTGCATCCTGTTACTTTTCCCAACATGTGTGTTTTGCATGTCATTAATTAGGATGTAGAGCAGTCCAGCTTTGTTGATGTGTGTGCGTGAAGTGTGAATTGTGTACTAACGATAGGATGTAGCCCTACACTAAGATCTGTAGTCTCTTCTTTTCGAGGATACACAGGAGATTTTTCCAAAGGCCTCTTCCAACTGACAGATTCAGGAGAGAGTTACTCTCCCAAGTAACTTATACCTTCTACTCAAATTAGATTAACTTGACCAGAGAGGTAGATGTTCAGCTTCATTCTTTTATATACACAGGAAGCTTCATTCTTTCATCACTGAATTATTTTGACTTCTAATATTAATATTATATAAAATGAATATTGAAAGGACAGAATGACAGAGTACTAATGACCAACCAGATAAATGAGGTGACCAGTGTGGGGCATGTTATTTAGAGATACGATGTGTTCCACTAATGGGAATCCTGCTCATCTGTTTTAAATAAAATGTAGTTTATCAGCCATAATGAGATACTTTCTATTATTCAAGAAACTAAATGTCATGGAGTATTTTGAAAATTGTAGACAATAAATATGCTTTCTATTCTCCACTGAGAAAAGAAAAAATATCTCATATCTGAGAGTAGTAAGACTCTCTTATCTGAAACATGATTTGAAGAGACAAGAAACATAGTTCTGAAGCCAGAAACTGAGTAAACCACAGTATGGTGAGACACACACACACACACACACTCACACACACACACACACACACTCTTTTAATATTTGTATAGCACATCAAAAAATATTGTTCTTGAAAATCAAACACCACATGTTCTCACTCATAGGTGGGTGTTGAACAATGAGAACACATGGACACAGGGAGGGGAGCATCACATGCTGGGGTCTGTTCGGGGGGCCAAGGGAGGGACAGTGTGGGGGTGGGAAGATTGGGGAGGGATAACATGGGGAGAAATGCCAGACATAGGTGACGGGGGGATGGAGGCAGCAAACCACATTGCCATGTGTGGACCTATGCAACAATCCTGCATGATCTGCACATGTACCCCAGAACCTAAAGTACAATTAAAAAAATAAAAATAAAATAAAAAATATTGTTCTTTTATCTCCTGGTGTATAGGGATCAAAGCTCTTTAGAGTTTATTTACTCCCCCACTTCCCCTAATATGCAAGATTTCATTTATTTCTCCTGAGCTACTCTGACTTGCTCTTCAAAAGCAAACCTCAGATTACTTTTGTATTAAATCTGACAGTGACAGTAAGAAATGAAAAATATTGATGTTTGCTGACATGGAAAAATAAACAAAGCCACATATTTCTTCACCAAGATTTCTGAAATCTTGAAGTAATAACTGACAGACGGATGTAAATATTTTCCTTTGAAAGGTCATTTTGACTTTCAGCCTCATTTACTTTACATGAGGTATAAATGCAAATTAGTTTTCAACAACAGAGCTAACAGTTAAATACATTTGTTGAGGTTGTTAATTGACCTGTTTTTGAGAAAGGTCTCTGAACCCTCAGACTCCAGTTTATTTTGGTTAGCAATACATGATCAATCTTGCACACAATTCTTACTCTCTTGAAACTGTGGATGTGGCCTGGCAGTCTGAAGAGGTCTTACTTGCTAGTCCTTGGAGGCTGGATTCCTTTTTTCCTTCCCCAGGTGCCTTAGACAATCGATTTCTCCCAAGGAAAGAATCCAAAGTTTTTTTGTTCCTTTTATCGCAGTGGAAACTCAAGAATAAGCAGGTTTATTGTTACTGCTCTGACACATTCACCCTATTTAAGTTCCTAACACAGAAAACAGTGTTTAAAATTCTCAGAGAGGAGTATGAGAAGTTAGGTTGAGAATATTTTACAGGTGTTAAACAAATATTTAAACATTTACAAGGTTTAAGTAACCTGTGATTAATTTTTTCTTCCATGGCAAACTTATGCCAGAATGAACAGCTGACATAAGAAAAATGACTGTTTATCCTCATTTTTTTAAAATTTTTTAAATTTTTATTGCATTATAGGTTTTGGGGTACATGTGCAGAACGTGCAAGATAGTTGCATAGGTACACACATGGCAGTGTGTTTTGCTGCCTTCCTTCCCTTCACCCACACTTGGCATTTATCCCCAGGCCTATCCCTCCCCAGCCCCCCGCCGCTGTACCTCCCCCATTCCCCCCAATAGACCCCAGTGTGTAGTAAACCCCCTCCCTGTGTCCATGTGTTCTCATTTTTCTCACCCGCCTAGGAGTGAGAATATGCGGTATTTCTTTTTCTGTTCTTGTGTCAGTTTGCTGAGAATGATGTTCTCCAGATTCATCCATGTCCTTACAAAGGACACAAACTCATCATTTTTGATTGCTGCATAATATTCCATGGTGTATATGTGCCACATTTTTCCAGTCCAGTCTATCATCGATGGGCATTTGGGTTGGTTCCAGGTCTTTGCTATTGTAAACAGTGCTGCAATGAACATTCGTGTGCATGTGTCCTTATAGTAGAACGATTTATAGTCCTTTGGATATATACCCAGGAATGGGATTGCTGGGTCAAATGGAATTTCTATCTCTAGGTCCGTGAGGAATCGCCACACTGTCTTCCACAATGGTTGAACTAATTTACACTCCCACCAACAGTGTAAGAGTGTTCCTTTTTCTCCACATCCTCTCCAGCATCTGCTGTCTCCAGATTTTTTAATGATCACCATTCTAACTGGCGTGAGATGGTATCTCAATGTGGTTTTGATTTGCATGTCTCTAATGACCAGTGATGATGAGCATTTTTTCATGTGTTTGTTGGCCTCAAGTATGTCTTCTTTTGTAAAGTGTCTATTCATATCCTTTGCCCATTTTTGAATGGGCTTGTTTGTTTTTTTCCTGTAAATCTGTTTGAGTTCTTTGTAAATTCTGGATATCAGCCCTTTGTCAGATGTGTAAACTGCAAAGATTTTTTTCCCATTCTGATGGTTGCCGATTCACTCTAGTGACTGTTTCTTTTGCCGTGCAGAAGCTGTGGAGTTTGATTAGGTCCCATTTGTCTATTTTGGCTTTTGTTGCCAATGCTTTTGGTGTTTTGGTCATGAAGTCCTTGCCTACTCCTATGTCCTGAATGGTTTTGCCTAGATTTTCTTCTAGGGTTTTTATGGTGTCAGGTCTTATGTTTAAGTCTTTAATCCATCTGGAGTTAATTTTAGTGTAAGGTGTCAGGAAGGGGTCCAGTTTCTGCTTTCTGCACGTGGCTAGCCAGTTTTCCCAACACCATTTATTAAACAGGGAATCCTTTCCCTTTTGCTTATTTTTGTCTGGTTTATCAAAGATTATATGGTTGTAGATATGTTGATTTGCCTCCGATGCCTCTGTTCTGTTCCATTGGTCTATATCTCTGTTTTGGTACCAGTACCATGCTGTTTTGATTACTGTAGCCTTGTAGTATAGTTTGAAGTCTGGTAGTGTGATGCCTCCCACTGTGTTCTTTTTGCTTAGAATTGACTTGGTTATGCGGGCTCTCTTTTGGTTCCATATGAAGTTCATGGTGGTTTTTTCCAGTTCTGTGAAGAAATTCAATGGTAGTTTGATGGGGATAGCATTGATTGTGTAAATTACTTTGGGCAGTATAGCCATTTTCACGATATTGATTCTTCCTAACCATGAACATGGAATGTTTCTCCATCTGTTTGTGTCCTCTCTTATTTCGTTGAGCAGTGGTTTGTAGTTTTCGTTAAAGAGGTCCCTTACGTTCCTTGTGAGTTGTATTCCTAGGTATTTTATTTTCTTTGTAGCAATTGTGAATGGCAGTTCATTCTTGATTTGGTTCTCTTTAAGTCTGTTATTGGTGTATAGGAATGCTTGTGATTTTTGCACATTGATTTTATATCCTGAGACTTTACTGAAGTTGCTTATCAGTTTCAGGAGCTTTTGGGCTGAGGTGATAGGGTCTTCTAGGTATACTATCATGTCATCTGCAAATAGAGACAATTTGGCTTCCACCTTTCCTATTTGATTACCCTTTATTTCTTTTTCTTGCCTGATTGCTCTGGCTAGAACTTCCAGTACTATGTTGAATAGGAGTGGTGAGAGAGGGCATCCTTGTCTAGTGCCAGATTTCAAAGGGAATGCTTCCAGTTTTTGCCCATTCAGTATGATATTGGCTGTTGGTTTGTCGTAAATAGCTTTTATTACTTTGAGATATGTTCCATCAATACCAAGTTTATTGAGGGTTTTTAGCATAAAGGGCTGTTGAATTCTGTCAAATGCCTTCTCTGCGTCAATTGAGATAATCATGTGGTTTTTGTTTTTGCTTCTGTTTATGTGGTGAATTACATTTATAGACTTGCGTATGTTGAACCAGCCTTGCATCCCCGGGATGAATCCTACTTGATCATGATGGATAAGTTTTTTAATGTGCTGTTGCAATCGGTTTGCCAGTATTTTATTGAAGATTTTTGCATCTATGTTCATCATGGATATTGGCCTGAAGTTTTCTTTTCTTGTTGAGTCTCTGCCGGGTTTTGGTATCAGGATGATGTTGGTCTCATAAAATGATTTGGGAAGGGTTCCCTCTTTTTGAATTATTTGGAATAGTTTCAGAAGGAATGGTACCAGATCCTCTTTGTGTATCTGGTAGAATTCAGCTGTGAACCCATCTGGACCTGGGCTTTTTTTGTATGGTAGGCTCTTAATTGCTGCCTCAACTTCAGACCTTGTTATTGGTCTGTTCATAGTTTTGGCTTCCTCCTGGTTTAGGCTTGGGAGGACACAGGCGTCCAGGAATTTATCCATTTCTTCCTGGTTTACTAGTTTATGTGCATAGAGTTGTTTGTAGTATTCTCTGATGATGGTTTGAATTTCTGTGGAATCTGTGGTGATTTCCCCATTATCGTTTTTTATTGTATCTATTTGGTTGTTCTCTCTTTTCTTTTTTTATCAGTCTGGCTAGTGGTCTGTCTATTTTGTTGATCTTTTCGAAAAACCAGCTCTTGGGTTTATTGATTTTTTGAAGGGTTTTTCTTGTCTCTATCTCCTTCAGTTCTGCTCTGATCTTAGTTATTTCTTGTCTTCGGCTAGGTTTTGAGCTTTTTTGATCTTACTCCTCTAGCTCTTTCAATTTTGATGATAGGGTGTCAATTTTGGAACTCTCCACTCTTCTCATGTGGGCACTTATTGCTATATATTTTCCTCTACAGACTGCTTTAAATGTGTTCCAGAGATTCTGGTATGTTGTGTCTTCGTTCTTGTTGGTTTCGAAGAACTTCTTTATTTCTGCCTTCATTTCATTGTTTATCCAATCAACATTCAAGAGCCAGTTGTTCAGTTTCCATGAAGCTGTGCGGTTCTGAGTTAGTTTCTGAATTCTGAGTTCCAACTTGATTGCACTATGGTCTGAGAGACTGTTTGTTATGATTTCAGTTGTTTTGCATTTGCTGAGGAGTGCTTTACTTCCAATTATGTGGTCAATTTTGGAGTAGGTGTGATGTGGTGCTGAGAAGAATGTATATTCTGTGGATTTGGGGTGGAGAGTTCTGTAAATGTCTATCAGGTTTGCTTGTTCCAGGTCTGAGTTCAAGTCCTGGATATCCTTGTTAATTTTCTGTCTGGTTGATCTGTCTGCTATTGACAGTGGAGTGTTAAAGTCTCCCACTATTATTGTGTGGGAGTCTAAGTCTCTTTGTAAGTCATTAAGAACTTGCCTTATATATCTGGGTGCTCCTGCATTGAGTCCATATATATTTAGAATCGTTAGCTCTTCTTGTTGTATCGATCCTTTTACCATTATGTAATGACCTTCTTTGTCCCTTTTGATCTTTGTTGCTTTAAAGTCTATTTTATCAGGGATAAGAATTTCAACTTCTGCTTTTTTTTGCTCTCCATTTGCTTGGTAAATCTTCCTCCATCCCTTTATTTTGAGCCTTTGTGTATCCTTGTGTGTGAGGTGGGTTTTCTGGATACAGCGCACCGATGGGTTTTGGTTTTTTATCCAATTTGCCAGTCTGTGTCTTTTGATTGGTGCATTTAGCCCGTTTACATTTAGGGTTAATATTGTTATGTGTGAATTTGATACTGCCATTTTGATACTAGCTGGCTGTTTTGCCCATTGGTTCATGTAGATTCTTCATTTTGTTGATTCTCTATAGCATTTGGTATGCTTTTAGGATGACTGGTACTGGTTGTTTCTTTCTATGTGTAGTGCCTCTTTCAGGAGCTCTTGTAAAGCAGGCCTAGTGGTGACAAAATCTCTGAGTACTTGCTTGTTCATGAAGGATTTTATTTTTCCTTCACTTATGAAGCTCAGTTTGGCTGGATATGAAATTCTGGGTTGAAAGTTCTTTTCTTTAAGGATGTTGAATATTGGCCCCCACTCTCTTCTGGCTTGTAGAGTCTCTGCCGAGAGATCTGCTGTGAGTCTGATGGGCTTCCCTTTGTGGGTGACCCGACCTTTCTCTCTGGCTGCCCTTAGTATTTTCTCCTTCGTTTCAACCCTGGTGAATCTGACGATTATGTGCCTTGGGGTTGCTCTTCTTGCGGAGTATCTTTGTGGTGTTCTCTGTATTTCCTGGAGTTGAGTATTGACCTGTCTTGCTAGATTGGGGAAATTTTCCTGGATAATATCCTGAAGAGTGTTTTCCAGCTTGGATTCATTCTCTTCATCACATTCTGGTACACCTATCAAACGTAGGTTGGGTCTCTTCACATAGTCCCACATTTCTTGGAGATTTTGTTCTTTTCTTTTTGCGCTTTTTTCTTTGATCTTGGTTTCTCATTTTATTTCATTGAGTTGATCTTTGACTTCTGATATTCTTTCTTCTGCTTGGTCAATTCGGCTATTGAAACTTGTGCATGCTTCGCGAAGTTCTCGTGTTGTGTTTTTCAGCTCCTTCAATTCATTCATATTCCTCTCTAAGTTGTCCATTCTTGTTATCATTTCCTCGAATCCTTTTTGAAATCTTTTTTCAAGGTTCTTAGTTTCTTTGCACTGATTTAGAACATGTTCTTTTAGCTCACTGAAGTTTCTCATTATCCACTTTCTGAAGTCTGATTCCATCATTTTGTCACACTCATTCTCGGTCCAGCTTTGTTCCGTTGCTGGTGAGGAGTTTTGGTCCTTTGTAGGAGGTGAAGTGTTTTGGTTTCGGGTGTTTTTCTCCTCTTTGCGCTGGTTTCTTCCCATCTTTATGGATTTATCCACCTGTCATCTTAGTAGTTGCTGATTTTTCAATTGGGTCTCTGTGTGGATGCCCAGATTGTTGATAATGAGGTATTTCTGTTACTTAGTTTTCCTTCTAATGGTCTAGCCCCTCTGCTGTACAAGTGCTGAGGTCCACTCCAGGCCCTGCTTGTCTGGGGTACACCTGTAGCAGCTGCGGAACAGTGAGGGATGCTACCAGTTTCTTCTTCTGCTATCTTTGTCCCAGAATGATGCCCACCAAATGTCAGTCTGATTAGTCCTTTTTTGGGGTGACTCTTTGGATATACAGGGGTCAGGGAGCTGCTTGAGGAGACAGTCTGTGCTTTATAGGAGCTTCAGTGCTGAGCTGTGAGCTCTGTTGTTCATTCAGGGTTGTTGGGAGGATGTGTTTATGTCTGCTGCAACAGATCTGATAAAACCCCCCCTTTTTTTCCCCCTTAGGTGCTCTGTCTCAGGGAGTTGGGGTTTTCTTTATGAGTATCTGTTGCACTGTCCTGCCAAGCTAGGAGGCAGTCTATTCACTATTTGCCTGCTGGGGCTCCGCCCTGCTAGCGCGGGTCCGCCATGTTGCCATGGGGCTCCGTTCTGCTGTGGCGTGCTCCGCCCTGCTGGCGGAGTCTCTCTGTTATGGTAGGTTGCCTCGGCAACAGCAGGCTGTGTCAGCCCTGGGCGGTACTTCAGTAGGGGCAGATTGCGTCCGTAGTGGCGGACGCCCCTCCCCCACCGGGATGCACCGTCCTAGATGCCGGCAGCAAAACTCTCAGCCCCGAGTGCCTCCAATCGCCGCCCTGCTTGTCCCCGTGAGGGTGGGACCTGCCGAGCCCAATCACCCAGCTCCCTGCCTCAGAGTCTGTTCTCTCTCTCTCTCTCTTCCTCTCCCCAAGCTGAACGGTTGACTCTCTCACTGGCGCCCCAGTAGCCTGCTTATAGGGCACTGGGATCCGTGTGATCTCCCATGCCGCTGCCCACTGCACCGGCTCAGATCATGTTTCCCAGGAATCTCCTGGTCTGGCTCATTGTCCAAGTCCCATTCAATCAGATGGACATGCCAATCTGCCCTTCCAAATCTCAGATTGCCGGTTTAACAGGGCACCCAGACCAGTGAGTTTTGTGCCCGGTGCCGCTGCGCTGCGGTGCTGGCTCAACCGGCCGCATGAGCCAGCTGCACTAGCGTCCCATGTCTCTCCCACACCTGGGACTTTCAATGTTCTGTGGGCAAAAAAGGTCCGTCTGAGAATGCGGCTAGGACTCACCCTCTGCGCCTTCACTGAGAGCTGCAATCCTGAGTCGCCTCTACGATGCCATCTTGGAAACCTCCCTGTTTATCCTCATTTTTCTCCTCATGAGGAAATATTTGTTTTCTCACATTGAAGCTCTCTTTTGTGTCGAGCTTTAATTACCTGCAGCCCTGGCTAATGCTGCTGGTCATGAAATTGGTGACCAAATCCAGTTTTCTAACATTAGGATTAATGTTAGCATTTAACCGGACTAACAGTTATTTGTTTTCCAAAACAAAGCAAAGCTACCCTTCAAGTAGATTTGAAGCCTATCCTGGTGACTACGTGAAATAGTTCTTTTTAATGTTCACTGGGCCACTGCAAAGCACAATAGAGAGATGCAAAACATTAATGAAACAGCGCCACTGCCCTCCCAGAGACCATGGGCTAGAGGAGAGGCAGCTGTTCCTTCCACAAGAGAGTAGAAACACTAGATGGATACTGCCAAGCTGGAATAGGAAGGCTCAGGGCCAATCAACAAGTGTGGGCAGGAGGAGAAACTAAGTCGAGGTCATGAGTCTCGGTATTTAAAGGGCAGGATTCATTGTGGAAGATGAGAGTCTGGAGTTGAAGGGCTGTTCCAGAAAAGAGGGGGATATTTCCTCATGTCTGCAGTTTACTTTTAAATGGATCAAAACAAAAATATGAATTAATGACGGATACAGGGATGACATGGTATGCCAATGCCTGGTTCCTAGTTCTAGAAATTATGATCTAGTTGGTCTGGTTTTGTCCAGGCATGTGGGTTTTTTTGGTTTTGTTTTTGGCATCAGTATTTTTTAAAAAGCTTCCTTGTTAGCCTTCCTAGGTAATGCTCATGTGTGGTCAGAGTTGAGAACTTTTGACCCGGAGGCAGAGGAAATACAAGTAGGCAGAAAAGACAGAGTAGCCCAGTGTGCTCAACAGAAGAACCAGTTTTTCTTTAAAACAAACTAAAACAGGGTAGAGTTGGTGTATTTGTTTTCCATTACTGCTGTAACAAATGACCACAAACTTGGTAGCTTAAAACAACACAAATTTATTTTCTGACACTTCTGTAGGTTAGAAATTCGGCGTGGGTCTCACAGGACTAAAATCAGTGTGAGCAGAGCTGTTGCATTCTTTTAGAGGCCGTCAGGAAGAGTCCATTTTTTTGCTTCGAGAGGCTGCCCGCATTCCTTGGCTCACGGCCCCTTCTTCCATCTTTAAAGTCAGCAACATTATATCTGAAAATCTCTAAAAGTCTCAACCCATTCTTCTGTAATCAGCCTGACTCCCTTTCACTTTTAAAGACCTTATGATTATATTGGGTCCACCTGCATAATCCAGGATACTCGCCCTATTTTTAAGGTTAGCGGATTTGCAACTTTAATTCCATATGCAACCTTAGCTCCCCTTTGCCATGGAACATATATTCATAGTTTTCAGAGATTTGAACATGGACATTTTGGAGAGCTGTTATTCTGCATAGCACACAAGGATTCACAATTTCTAAGCAAGACACACAAAGTAAGCACAAACCACGAAGGAAAGGAATGATAAATCCAACTACATTAAAATTCAGAAATTTCTTCATTAAAAGGTACTCTAAAGAGAATTGGTAAACCACAAACAAATAAGATATTTGCAACCCGTTTAATGTACAGAACATATAAAGAATTCCTGTAAATCAATAAGAAAAGACAAATGTCTGAAGAAAAATGGGCAAAGCAATTGTATAGGAACTTCATCAAAAAGAACATACCCAAGGCCCATAAGCATATGAAAAATGTTTATTTTCATTAATGTAAGAGTTTTTAAAAATACCAGATTGGAAAACATTTAAAAGTTGGGCAGTCTAAGTATTGGCTTGGCTGTAGAGCAATAGAGACCCCCTCCACTGCCTTTGGGAGTATACGTTGGAAAACAGTTTGGAAAACATCCTGGCATTACCTAATCAAGTCATACATCCTGCAGCTTAGCAGTCCACACCTACATACAGAGCCTAGGAAACTCACACATGTCTATACCGAGAAACAAATACACAACTGTGTAGAGCAGAATTGTGGATCACAGCAAAACTCTGGAGGCAACCCAAACATCCATCAATAGCAGAATAAAGAAAGAAATCCCTAGTGTGTTCATTCAAGGAAAAGAAATGCATTACAATTATGTATAGATAAATCCTCAAAGACACAATAATGAAAGAAGCAAGTCTCAAAGGACTATCTGCTATATGATTCCACTTACATAAATTAAAAACAAGTCAGAAATAAGCTCTGTTTTTGTTGTTTAGGAAAACATTCAGAGTATGGTGAACACAGAATTAAACATCAAGTCTTTCTCTTGAGGAGGGAAGGGTGTGCATCGGAAGGTGTGCAAGGCCTTCTGGGATGTGGTATTATTGTTTTTGGCCTGGGTAATAAATTTGGTGATGTGTATTTTATTGTTGTTTAAGTTTTACTTACATGTTTTCATATAGCCTTTTGTATCCTGCCATATTTTACAATTTTTAGAATGTTTTCTACTAACTGACTCAGAATAGGTCATATAAACAACAAGGATATGTATAGAGTAAAAGATCAAATTTATCCTTATTTTCTTCTCTCTGTGCAATAGAAAGCACCTACTATTGTTAACCGTTCAGTGTATATCTTTGTAGATCTCTCGTTCTGTCTTCTTCCTCATATGTTATATAAAATAGGGTAAGACTCTATCTGTTGTTCTGAATTTGATTTTCAGAATACAGGAATGAATGGAGGGAGATTTACCTCCATCATATCTTATTGTATCCGATTGATTCATTCATCTAAAATTTTCTCATTTCTTTCTTCACATGCCTATTAAATAGTAGCCAACACGCATATTTAATGTGGTGGAGAGTCAGCGCTCTGCGTAACTCCATTTTGGCCCTTAAAATACAAGAAACACCTGTAATCCCAGCACTTTGGGAGGCCGAGGCGGGTGGATCACGAGGTCAAGAGATCGAGACCATCATGGTCAATACGGTGAAACCCCGTCTCTACTAAAAATACAAAAAATTAGCTGGGCACGGTGATGCGTGCCTGTAATCCCAGCTACTCAGGAGGCTGAGGCAGGAGAATTGCCTGAACCCAGGAGGCGGAGGTTGCGGTGAGCCGAGATCGCGCCATTGCACTCCAGCCTGGGTAACAAGAGCGAAACTCCGTCTCAAAAAAAAAAAAAAAAAAATACAAGAAACACACCCTCTGTCTAATAATTCCAGCTGGGAATATACTCCTCCCTGCGGGAGTGTGGGGGCCCAGCGTGGTGGAAAGGACTGGGGATGCATGAGCGAGTGTGTGTGTGGAGGGGGCTTTCCAGGCTGGCTCACATCCCGGGTTCTCCTGACCCTGAACAAGGCAGTGATGTTCAATCCAGCAGTCCCTGCCTGACAGCGGCCTCTGCTGGCTCCAGGGGCACAGTGAAAGTCCTAAAGTAGCACTATGGGAATGTCAATCTTTGAGTTCTACAGTTCACACATCGGGAGAGGAGGTATCTTTGAACAAATGCTATGTTCCATTAAATGGTCGGTTCCTATGGCACTGTTCTCTGGTGCATATATTATAGAGTCAACAAGTATCTGATAATAATGCCAGTAATAATTAACATTTATAGAGCAGCTTATAAATCATTAAGTGCTTTCACATGGTCTGACTTAATTCCCACAACAACCCCACAAAGTCTACAGTATTATCTCAGTTTATGAAAGATTATATTCAAGCTGAGAAAGATTAAGTGAATTGCCCAAATTAATGCTGGACCAGCTGTCAAGCTCAAAGATTTTATAGCATAACCACGATGTAAGTATATGTATAAAGGATGATTTGTTGCTAAGAAAACGAAGTGTTTCGACGGTTCCCACGTTCAGCACTCCAGCAGCATTCTCACATTTCTGTAGGGTGCTCGATGTTTCTCTGCTACCCAGGGCCACGACGGGGCACCATTCACATCCATAGTCATCATAGATTTATGCATTAACTACATGACAGTATTCTGGCAAAAGGCAGTAAAGTCTTTTCAGGGAAGGGCAGCTTTTCTCATTCTTCTTGCCATTTGAGCTCCTGGCGGGGCTGCTGTCATCTTACAGCTCCGGCTGCTCCAGTCACAGGGCCGCCAGGATGCCTGTTCAACCTGACCCTTCTGCTCCATGTCTGTGGAAGCAGTGAAGTGGAGCAAGAGGAACAAGAAAAGAGTCAGTCGGGCCCTCTCTGTAGTTCATAGGACACTCAAAGATTCAAATGCGTGAATCTGCAGAGATTAATACCAAACACGTGATGAGATTTCTGAATACACCGAAGAGGACTGCAGAAAGCACAAGTTGAACTAATATTAAAATATTTGCCCTTCAAGTGTGAAAGTCAACATTCTCAGCTCATGTGGATTTAAAAATAAAGTGGATTCTTTGAACAAGATATTGAGCTAATAAAGAGAAATAATAATTTAAAAAAATAGAATGGAGGAGCCGGACGTCGTGGCTCACGCCTGTAATCCCAGCACTTGGGGAGGCCGAGGCGGGTGGATCATGAGGTCAAGAGATCGAGGCCATCCTGGCCAACATGGTGAAACCCCATCTCTACTAAAAACTACAAAAATTAGCTGGGCGTGGTGGCGCATGCCTGTAGTCCCAGCTATGCAGGAGGCTGAGGCAGAATTGCTTGAACCCGGGAGGCGGAGGTTGCAGTGAGCCAGGATCGTGCCACTGCACTCCAGCCTGGTGCCTGGTGACAGAGCGAGACTCTGCCTCCAATAAATAAATACATACATAAATAGAATGGAGGGAAGTTGATACAGAAGCCATTGGCATGCTACAGAGGAAAGAGCAGAAAGCCCAAAGCCACAAGTGGCAATCTGTACTTGAGATTAGACTATTGATTATGAAGGCACTCTTGAGTTTTGACATTCATAGTTATGTGACTATGAGTTAAAGCCTACGGAGAGGCTGATTCTTAACTGCAAAAGCAAAGCCATCTTTCCTACTGAACTGGGTAGGAAAGTGCTTGATGATTGTATCAGAATCTTTTGTGTCACAAGGTAGAAAACTTGAACAGTATGAAACAGTAAGGAACAATGTAGAGAATAAAATGTTATTTCACATAACTGAAGGTAAGAATATCCAAAGGTTGGCTGGTTCAATGACTTAAAGAGCCAGAATATTCCTTCTTTTTAAATTTTAATTGGTATGTTTTGTTTAGAGATGAGGTCTTGCTCTTTGCCCAGGCTGAGCTGTTAGAGCTCACTGCAGCCTTGAATTCCTAGGCTCAAGCAATTCTCCTGCCGCAGCCTTCTGAGTAGCTGGGACGACAGAGACACGTTACCACACCCAGCTAATTTTTAAAAAATTTTTGTGGAGACCGGGTCTCTCTATGTTGTCCAGGCTGGTCTCAAACTCCTGGCTTTAAGCGGTCCTCCTGCCTCGGCCTCTCAAAGTGCTGGGATTACGGACCTCAACCACCATGCCTGGCTCTTTTTTTCTGCTTGGCAAGTTTTTTTGGGCTTTTCTGTTTGTTCTCTAATGGTTGTAAAATGGCTGCAGCAGCTCCTGGAATCATGTCTTCATCCAGCCCTTCAAACCAAAATACCCAAAGGATGAAAGAGACAGAATCCATTTTTTGCATGTTTATATAAGGGGGAACCTGTTTCTCAGAAGCTTTCCTTCGTGTCATGCTGTCTAGCACCATGTCAAGAGCCCATTTCTAAGCCAGTAGCTAATAAAAATAATGAACTTACCATGGCTGGCTTAGACTGATTAAGATTCACCCCTGGGTTAGGGAGGGCCCCACCTCCCTAAAAGCACATCTTCCCTTGATAACCTGCACAAAACTCCGATTTTGTTAGCAAGGACGAATTGAGTGAGGAGGGCCACCAGCGGCGGCCCCACATCCTGCCACGCCAGCGAGGTTGTTCAGCTTCACTGTTTCTCCTTACAGGCTCTGCCAACATAAATGACCGAAGCATGCTGGGAAAGCGCGACAGTGAAATGGCTGTCATTGTGCAAGATACAGAGACGGTTCCTTCAGTAATGGATGGAGAAGAGTACCAAGCTGGCCGGTTTGCCCAAGGACTTCGGCTACAGTGCTTTAGGTCAGTTCGCCCAAGTGTGTCTCTGATGCGTTTCCACTGCAGCAGTCACCAGGACCCCTGGTCCTGAACTCGCCCTGAGGACACAAGTCATCCTAGTTTCTTCTTTGTCTGAAACAGTGGATCCCAGAATATAGGATATATACCACCATTCGTATGTGAAATGGCTTTAGGTGGAACATGAATATTTTTTATCTTAATAGCTTCTTGTTACTTTCATGTGCAGTAGAAAAAACTGCAGTGGTGTAGTTACAGCTCACTGCAGCCTTGAATTCCTAGGCCCAAGCAGTCCTCCTGCCTCAGCATGCGAGTAGCTGGGACTACAGGCACGCATCACCACATCCAGCTAATTTCTTTTTTTTTTTTTTGAGACGGAGGTTCACTCTTGTTACCCAGGCTGGAGTGCAATGGCGCGATCTCGGCTCACCGCAACCTCCGCCTCCTGGGTTCAGGCAATTCTCCTGCCTCAGCCTCCTGAGTAGCTGGGACTACAGGCACGCACCACCGTGCCCAGCTAATTTTTTGTATTTTTAGTAGAGACGGGGTTTCACCATGTTGACCAGGATGGTGTCGATCTCTTGACCTTGTGATCCACCCGCCTTGGCCTCCCAAAGTGCTGGGATTACAGGCTTGAGCCACCGCGCCAGGCCACATCCAGCTAATTTCTAAAAATTTTTTGTAGAGACCAGGTCTTACTGTGTTGCCCAGGCTGGTCTCAAACTCCTGGCTTTAAAAGCGATCCTCCTGCCTTGGCCTCTCAAAGCACTGGGATTATAGATGTGAGCCAATTAAATACTAGTCCTTAACTGATTTAGGACTAGACCAGGTCAATCTCTCCAGCTTCCATTTAAGTTTTTAAAATCAAGTTAATTCCAGTAATGCGAGGATATAATAAAAATGATTGAAGGTAGAATAAAAATTAATTATTAAGGATATAATAAAAATTGTTGAAGGATATGATAAAAATTATTGAAGGGTATGTTGGTGTCACATTTAGATGTGGGAACTTCTGTTCTCAGGCCTAAAATGACTCCAGGTGTCGAAGATACCTCATCTTTGGCAAGACAATGCAAGTTTTAAACAAATCTGTGGTAAAGCAGAGAGATACTGGGCTAGAAAGCTGGAGTTGTTTAGGCTGTGTGATCCTAAATGCGTCCTTCAGTACAGTGTTACTTAGAATTTTCTAGGGCTGGGCTTTAACTGTCCGCATCCCCTGTTGCCTATTCTCCTCAACAGAGTGGTCCTTCTAGAACCTTCTAGATCATGCTGCTCTTCTGTTCGCTACTGTCCAATGGCTTATCTTGCAGAGAACAAGTAATACAATTTCATCTCCTTTCACTCTTTCCCTTGCTCCCTGCACAGACTCATTTCCCCTGTCGGTGAAACACCCTGACGACTCTCCCAACTCTAGGCCTTTGCAGGAAGTCCACAATTTTGTGATTCTAGAACTGTTTTTGCCATGATGCAATTTCGGTGTGGCCTTTGTAGCGGGATGCAACAGATGGCCCCGATGTAGTGAAGGTCAGTGCTTTATGCTATTTCGGGAAGGGCACTGCACCGTAGCACTGTTGTTTTCTTTATGTGCTCATGGTCCCTTCTGGAAATTGGCTCGCTTGCAGATAGGCACTTAGTGAGCACTTAACTCCCTGCAAAAGCAGAGGCCACTTCCCTCGTTCCTACCAGTCAAGACTTTGGCTTCCAAGACCAGCATTAGCCTCAGTTCTAGAGACATTCATTCTGCTCTCTCTGTCCAAGTAGCTTAAAAAATCCATCCCTCAAAATCTGTCAATACCTTCTAACAACTTTTATTGGTGTATTTATTGTCTTTCTTACCACTTGTTTTGCCGGTAAGAATATTTTCAAACCATTGATAATTCAGTTAGCTTCTAATGTGGATTTGTTTTGCTTAGCAGAGGAGAATTTAAAAATTGGTATCCTGCTAATTAACCCATTGATTGCCTACTGCAGCATATGTAACAGACAAATACTTCCTTTTGTAAGCTGGAATGTGTGTTATATCTTTTCAGTTCCATGAGAACTTAAGAATTCTCCTTAAAATGAGTTTCTTTATAACTTTTTAAATATATAATAATTATGGCAGGTAGAAGTTTTTCATTACAGCACATTTTTATTGTACAAATTTGGCAAATACAGAAAACCCATAAGAAAATTAATCTGTAATATCATCATCCTATGATGATGATTTTAACATTTGATATACGTCATGCCACTTTTTTCTATATATAGATATTAATATACTGTATTTCCTTTTAAAAAATAGTGAGAATTTTGCAGGTCTACAATGTTTTTTACTATTTAAATAAGGTTACACACATTTCCACGTCATCGAGTACTCTTCTATAATATGTTGACAGCTATGTTATATTTTGTTGTATGTGTACGCCTCAATTCCTTTAACCCCTCCTTAACAGATTTTTTTTTGCTGATTTAAAAATGGGTACATTTGTAGATACCTTCTTGTTCACCTCTGGTCTTCTTTGGTCTCTTCTTTTATCACTAGCAATGCTCTAGAGGGCTTATTCCTTCTCTCTTGACTGTATTTAATCTTCACCAATTTGTTAGATTTCACATGGAATTTCATCATGTTAATTCACATTTCTTAGAGTTAAAAAATGTGTTTATTAGCCATGTATAATTGCTTTTTATAAATTGCCTAGCTTATTTGTGTCCTTTGCCCATTATGTTGGAGGTTTAACTTTCTTTTCAAATTGTTTTTATATAATTAAGGAGTACAGGTACCGTTTTGTTACATGGATATATTGTGTAGGGCTGGAGTCTGGGCTTTTAGTGTTACTATCACCCAGATAGTGTACATTGTACCCATTAGGTAAATTCTCATCCTTCACTCCACCTCCTACCTTCCCACGCTTTAGAGTCCCCAGTGTCACTTACTCCACTCTGTACGTCCACGTGTATGTATTGTTTAGCTCCCACTTATGAGAACACTCAGTATTTGACTTTCTGTTACTTCATTTAGGAGAATAGCCTCCAACTCCATGCATGATGCTGCAAAATGTTTGATTTCATTCTTCTTTATGGCTGAGTGGTGTTGTGTGTGTGTGTGTGTGTGTGTGTGTGTATCTGATTGTGTCTGCTGGAGGACACTTAGGTTGATTCCAACACTTTGCTATTGTGAACAGTGCTGTGATAAATGTACAAGCGCAGGTGTCATTTTCATGACACATTGGTAGATACCCAGTTGTGGGATTGCTGTATTGAATGATAGTTCTATATTTAGCTCTTTGAGAAATCATACTGTCTTCCATAGAGTTTATACTAATTTATATTACCACCAACAGTGCATATGCATTCCCTTTTCTCCACATCCTCACTAACATCTGTTGCTTTTGACTTTTTTAATAATAGACATCAGATTGGTGTGAGATGGTATCTTCCTGTGGTTTTAATTTGCATTTATCTGATAATTAATGATGTTCAGCATTTTTTAAAAGCTTTTTTGGCTGCTTGAAGAATGTCCATTCATTTTCTTTTGCCTACTTTTTAATGGGGCTATTTTTTGTTTAATTTTCTTTTAATGATTTATAAGTATTTTAAATATGTGTAGGATACTAATTCCTTTGTCATATGTGTTACAAATTTGGTTTGCCCATTGCCTTTAGAGGATCTTTAGAGTATTTGGGGGAAATATTTCAATTCTTATTAATCAAATCAATCTGTTTTTTTTTTTTCCTCCCTGCCTTTTCCTATATGCTTAGAATAGCTTCCCCAGCGTAAGATAAAAGAATTACTTACATTTTCTCCCGGTGCTTGTTTGACTTGACTTTTAGCAATGAAACGTCTGCAGTGTATTTGAATGTAAGAAGTGAGGTTGGGGCCCTGACTTTTTTTTCTCAGCTAAACAGCAGATGTGGAACCATCTGATATGCAGTAGGACTCTTTGCCTCTCTTATCCACAGTCCCCCTCTAAGATACACTGAAGCTGTCTATTCCGACTTCTCGCCAGTCTCTCTGTTATGTCATATTGAAAGTCTGTTTACTTGCCTGCCACTGTGATACCATGTTAATTGTTATGGCTGCACATTTTAATGTTACTTTTTGCCATATGACTTCTTCAAATTAGAATTCTTTTTCAAAACAATCTTGGCTATTCATAAACATTAGTTCTTCCACAGGGACTTCAGAATTGTTGACTCAGGGCCACGCATGGTGGCTCATGTCTATATTCCAGCACTTTGAGGGGCCGAGGTGGGCAGATCACGAGATCAGGAGATTGAGACTATCCTGGCTAACACGGTGAAATCCCATCTTTACTAAAAATACAAAAAAATAGCCAGGTGTGGTGGCAGGTGCCTGTAGTCCAAGCTACTCGGGAGGCTGAGGCAGGAGAATCGCTTGAACTGAGGTTGTAGTGAGCTGAGATCGCGCCACTGCACTCCAGCCTGGAAGACAGAGCAAGACTTCATCTCAAAAAAAATTGTTTACTCAAGTTCTTTCAAATTCATACTAGTTCTTAAAAATTGGAATTATAGCAGATTTACAGATTAATAAAAAGAATTGGCACTTTTATAATATTGAGTCATCTTGTTGAAGAACAAGGTATGGGCTTCAATTTATATGAATATTTTATTCTTTGATAAAGCTTTGGGTTTTCATTATTGGGGGAGGAAGATTATTCTATGGTAAATAATTCATTTTTTTTCTTTTATGCTGATCCTATACTTACGATAACTTTATTTCTAGGTGCTTTCTTTTTCTTTGCATTTTTCAAATTGTGTTAAAGAGGCAGTGGTTCTTAATTATTTTCACTTTGCCCAATGGCAAGCACAGATAACATATTAAAAAGCAGCACAAAACCTTGTGTCAATATTTCCTCTTTTTATTAGGAAACATTCCCAAAGATAAATATTGTGGCCTAGACTACAACCATTTTTTTTTCAGTTAAAAAAATATAGCTTCACTCCATTTTCCATCTGGGCTATTTTAAAATAGAAATAGAGAGACACATTTCAATGTGAAATCAATTCTAAATAGAGACAGAATCAAGCATGCACTAAATTTCACAGCTATGAGCTGAACGGTTCAAGTCCTAGAAAATTATACAAACTTTGCAGATATAACCATCACCAAGAGAAAACACTGTCCACACAGTTATGGCTGAGAATCATTTGAAGTGATGAATATGAGGACTGGAAAGAACAGAAAGTTTTTTGTGGTTTTCCTACTGTCCCACTTTTTGTGATGAATAAGCAAATATTAAATAATTTTCATTAAATACATCAACATAAAATCAAACTAGTTTTTTTCTCAAACTTTAGTCCTCAAAACAACACCCAGAGTAGTTCATATTATTTTTACTCTGCATTTAATATAAATTTCTGATAATTAAAATACTGACATGGAAAATAATGTATGGCCTATTTTAGACTTATTTAAATACTTTCTCTTTTTGTTTTTTGAGATGGAGTCTTGCTCTGTCATCCAGGCTGGAGTGCAGTGGCACTATTTCAGCTCACCACAACTCCCACCTCCCAGATTCAAGTGTCTTCTCTGGCCTCAGCCTCCTCAGTAGCTGGCATTACAGGCATCTGCCACCACAACCAGCTAGTTTTTGTATTTTTTAATAGAGACAGGGTTTTGCCATGTGGGGCAGGCTGGTCTCAAACTCCTGACCTCAGGCAATCCACCTGCCTCAGCCTCCCAAAGTGCTGGGATTACAGGTATAAGCTACGGTGCCTGACCTTTAAATACTGTTTCTACAAACAAGCCCTTACCTGATAGTTTGATGGACAGATTGGCTTATCTCTTGCTTTAATTTAAAAGCAAAGTCACAGAAAAACTCTCTCTGCTCAATTTTCAGCTCCTTGAATTTGGCCCAAATCAAAGGTATTATAATAATTGACTTACTGTCATCATTTGTACTGTCATTCACATTTGATGCAGTACAGTTTTGCTTTGGGTCTCAATTAGCAGCCAATGTCTATGTGCAAACATCTTTTAAATCTTTTTATAAAAAAAGCTATTCTCATGTAGTCTGAAGGAGGCATCATTTGAAGTGGAAACAGAACTTTGAGGTTATAAAAGAATCCTAGAAAGCCTATGGTGCCAGATCCATTAAATTTTTTATATAGTGAAGAAGTGCAGACTAAAACTAAAATGAGTGTCCTTTAATATCTACAGACTTGAATTTTTCAGTTGATAATGTTGGAGAAAACTGGGAGAATACGCATGCTTAATAATGTATGTTTTGGCATAGCCTTTCTTGGAAGTAATTTGCATATTCTCTGACCCAAGAATTTTAATTCTAGAATATCTTCTAATAATCATAGAAATTCACAAAATAATATATGATGAATAAACTATGTTCATTGTAACACTGTTTATAATAATGAAAAATTGGAAATTACCCAAAAGTCCATAATAAAATAACTGGTTTGACAAATTTTACATGATGGGAAATTCTGCAGCTATTAAAATGATTATGTAAATTTATGTTTATTTAAATATAAAGAGGGTAACAGTATAATGACGTCCAGTTGTTAAATCTGGTGGTCAATTCTTATCTGAATTGGACAGTTCTCCTTCACATACTTCTTTCTATGGTTTCAGGATCCCACATCCTCTGGCTTTACTCCAGCCTCGCTGCTCCTCCTCCTCTCCCCTCCCCTCCCGTTGCTGTACACCTGGTCCTCTTCTCTGTCTATACTCACTTATTTGCTGACCTCGGGAAAAAAACATACAGGCTGTGAGCATGTGCGTCAGGACAGTTCTCAGATTTATATCTCCAAACAAGCCTCCTCTCCCAAGCCCCAGTTCCATTTATCTACTGCCTACTTAGCACTGCCACTTGCATCTTTAATAAATGTCTCAACAGGCTCAAAATTGAATTCCTGACCTCTCACAAACCAACTCTACCCACAGAATTACCTATCTCAGCTGAAGGCGACTACAGCTGTACGTTATTGCTCAAGAAAAAAACCTTTCAGCCAACTTTGATGCCTCACTTTTTGACACACCTTACATTCACTCTATCAGTAAAACCTGTTGGCTCTCTCTTCATCCCCACTGCCCCCCAGGCCCAAGGCGCCATCATATCTCACCTGGATTATGGAAGTAGCTCCTAAATGGGCTCCCTGTTTCAACCCTTGCCCCCCAGAGTCTGTTCTCAATACAGCAGCTGTATTTTAATATGGAGGTCAGATCCTGTCACTCCTCTGCACTGATGTCTGCAGTCTCCATTTCACTTAATATAAAAGCCAAAGCCCTTACAAGGCCAATTTTCCTATTGCTCTTTCCAGATAGCACAGGTCTTCTTGGTATTATTTCAGCCTATCAAGCACGTGGGAAAAGGGCTTTGCCCTCAATGTGAGTTCTAGCTCAATTACTGGTGTGCCTCCAGACTTTAGTTTCCCATCTACAGAATGAGACTCATCTGTCTCATCTACCACACAGATTCAACTGGAAGTGCTTTTTATTATTATTATTTTTTAATTTTTATTGCATTTTAGGTTTTGGGGTACATGTGCAGAACGTGCAAGACAGTTGCATAGGTACACACATGGCAGTGTGTTTTGCTGCCTTCCTCCCCTTAACCCACATTTTGCATTTCTCCCCAGGCTTTCCCTCCCCAGCACCCCCCTGCTGTCCCTCCCCTATTCCCCCCAATAGACCCCAGTGTGTAGTACCCCCCTCCCTGTGTCCATGTGTTCTCATTTTTCTCACCCACCTATGAGTGAGAATATGCGGTATTTCCTTTTCTGTTCTTGTGTCAGTTTGCTGAGAATGATGTTCTCCAGATTCATCCATGTCCTTACAAAGGACATAAACTCATCATTTTTGATTGCTGCATAATACTCCATGGTGTATATGTGCCACACTTTCCCAGTCCAGTCTATCATCGATGGGCATTTGGGTTGGTTCCAGTTCTTTGCTATTGTAAACAGTGCTGCAATGAACATTCGTGTGCATGTGTCCTTATAGTAGAACGATTTATATTCCTTTGGATATATACCCAGTAATGGGATTGCTGGGTCAAATGGAATTTCTATCTCTAGGTCCTTGAGGAATCGCCACACTGTCTTCCACAATGGTTGAACTAATTTACACTCCCACCAACAGTGTAAGAGTGTTCCTATTTCTCCACATCCTCTCCAGCATCTGCTGTCTCCAGATTTTTTAATGATCGCCATTCTAACTGGCGTGAGATGGTATCTCAATGTGGTTTTGATTTGCATCTCTCTAATGACCAGTGATGATGAGCATTTTTTCATGTGTTTGTTGGCCTCATGTATATCTTCTTTTGTAAAGTGTCTGTTCATGTCCTTTGCCCATTTTTGAATGGGCTTGTTTGTTTTTTTCCTGTAAATCTGTTTGAGTTCTTTGTAAATTCTGGATATCAGCCCTTTGTCAGTTGGGTGAACTGCAAAGATTTTTTCCCAATCTGTTGGTTGCCGATTCACTCTAGTGACTGTTTCTTTTGCCGTGCAAAAGCTGTGGAGTTTGATTAGGTCCCATTTGTCTATTTTGACTTTTGTTGCCAATGCTTTTGGTGTTTTGGTCATGAAGTCCTTGCCTACTCCTATGTCCTGAATGGTTTTGCCTAGATTTTCTTCTAGGGTTTTTATGGTGCCAGGTCTTATGTTTAAGTCTTTAATCCATCTGGAGTTAATTTTAGTGTAAGGTGTCAGGAAGGGGTCCAGTTTCTGCTTTCTGCACATGGCTAACCAGTTTTCCCAACACCATTTGTTAAACAAGGAATCCTTTCCCCATTGCTTGTTTTTGTATGGTTTATCAAAGATTATATGGTTGTAGATATGTTGCTTTGCCTCCAATGCCTCTGTTCTGTTCCAATGCCTCTGGTCTATATCTCTGTTTTGGTACCAGTACCATGCTGTTTTGATTACTGTAGCCTTGTAGTATAGTTTGAAGTCTGGTAGTGTGATGCCTCCCACTGTGTTCTTTTTGCTTAGAATTGACTTGGTTATGCGGGCTCTCTTTTGGTTCCATATGAAGTTCATGGTGGTTTTTTCCAGTTCTGTGAGGAAATTCAATGGTAGCTTGATGGGGATAGCGTTGATTCTGTAAATTACTTTGGGCAGTATAGCCATTTTCATGATATTGATTCTTCCTAACCATGAACATGGAATGTTTCTTCATTTGTTTGTGTCCTCTCTTATTTTGTTGAGCAGTGGTTTGTAGTTTTCCTTGAAGAGGTCCCTTACATTCCTTGTAAGTTGTATTCCTAGGTATTTTATTCTCTTTGAAGCAATTGTGAATGGCAGTTCATTCTTGATTTGGTTCTCTTTAAGTCTGTTATTGGTGTATAGGAATGCTTGTGATTTTTGCACATTGATTTATATCCTGAGACTTTGCTGAAGTTGCTTATCAGTTTCAGGAGTTTTTGGGCTGAGGTGATGGTGTCTTCTAGGTATACTATCATGTCATCTGCGAATAGAGACAATTTGGCTTCCTCCTTTCCTATTCAAATACCCTTTATTTCTTTTTCTTTCCTGATTGCTCTGGCTAGAACTTCCAGTACTATGTTGAATAGGAGTGGTGAGAGAGGGCATCGTTGTCTCGTGCCGGATTTCAAAGGGAATGCTTCCAGTTTTTGCCCATTCAGTATGATATTGGCTGTTAGTTTGTCGTAAATAGCTTTTATTACTTTGAGATATGTTCCATCAATACCGAGTTTATTGAGAGTTTTTAGCATAAAGGGCTGTTGAATTTTGTCAAATGCCTTCTCTGCGTCAATTGAGATAATTATGTGGTTTTTGTTTTTGGTTCTGTTATTGTGGTGAATGACGTTTATAGACTTGCATATGTTGAACCAGCCTTGCATGCCCAGGATGAATCCTACTTGATCATGATGGAGAAGTTTTTTAATGTGCTGTTGCAATCGGTTTGCCAGTATTTTATTGAAGATTTTTGCATCTATGTTCATCATGGATATTGGCCTGAAGTTTTCTTTTCTTGTTGAGTCTCTGCTGGGTTTTGGTATCAGGATGATGTTGGTCTCATAAAATGATTTGGGAAGGTTTCCCTCTTTTTGGATTATTTGGAATAGTTTCAGAAGGAATGGTACCAGCTCCTCTTTGTGTGTCTGGTAGAATTCAGCTCTGAACCCATCTGGACCTGGGCTTTTCTTGTGTGCTGGCTCTTAATTCCTGCCTTGACTTCAGACCTTGTTATTGGTCAATTCATAGTTTCAGCTTCCTCCTGGTTTAGGCTTGGGAGGACACAGGTGTCCAGGAATTTATCCATTTCTTCCTGGTTTACCAGTTTATGTGCATAGAGTTGTTTGTAGTATTCTCTGATGATGGTTTGAATTTCTGTGGAATCTGTGGTGATTTCCCCTTTATCATTTTTTATTGCATCTATTTGGTTGTTCTCTCTATTCTTTATCAGTCTGGCTAGTGGTCTATTTTGTTGATCTTTTCGAAAAACCAGCTCTTGGGTTTATTGATTTTTTGAAGGGTTTTTCGTGTCTCTATCTCCTTCAGTTCTGCTCTGATTTTAGTTATTTCTTGTCTTTGGCTAGGTTTTGAGTTTTTTTGATCTTGCTCCTCTAGCTCTTTCAATTTTGACAATAGGGTGTCAATTTTGGATCTCTCCACTCTTCTCATGTGGGCACTTATTGCTATATATTTTCCTCTACAGACTGCTTTAAATATGTCCCAGAGATTCTGGTATGTTGTGTCTTCATTCTCATTGGTTTCAAAGGACTTCTTTATTTCTGCCTTCATTTCATTGTTTATCCAATCAACATTCAAGAGCCAGTTGTTCAGTTTCCGTGAAGCTGTGTGGTTCTGAGTTAGTTTCTGAATTCTGAGTTCTAACTTGATTGCACTATGGTCTGAGAGACTGTTTGTTATGATTTCAGTTGTTTTGCATTTGCTGAGGAGTGCTTTACTTCCAATTATGTGGTCAATTTTGGAGTAGGTGTGATGTGATGCTGAGAAGAATGTATATTCTGTGGATTTGGGGTGGAGAGTTCTGTAAATGTCTATCAGGTTTGCTTGTTCCTGGTCTGAGTTCAAGTCCTGGATATCCTTGTTAATTTTCTGTCTGGTTGATCTGTCTGATATTGAGAGTGGAGTGTTAAAGTCTCCCACTATTATTGTGTGGGAGTCTAAGTCTCTTTGTAAGTCATTAAGAACTTGCCTTATATATCTGGGTGCTCCTCTATTGGGTCCATATATATTTAGAATCGTTAGCTCTTCTTGTATTGATCCTTTTACCATTATGTAATGACCTTCTTTGTCTCTTTTGATCTTTGTTGCTTTAAAGTCTATTTTATCAGAGATGAGAATTGGAACTCCTGCTTTTTTTTTTGCTTTCCATTTGCTTGGTAAATCTTCCTCCATCCCTTTATTTTGAGCCTTTGTGAATCTTTGTATGTGAGATGGGTTTCCTGGATACAGCACACCGATGGGTTTTGGTTTTTTATCCAATTTGCCAGTCTGTGTCTTTTGATTGGTGCATTTAGCCCATTTACATTTAGGGTTAATATTGTTATGTGTGAGTTTGATAGTGCCATTTTGATGCTAGCTGGCTGTTTTGTCCCTTGGTTGATGCAGATTCTTCATTTTGTTGATGGTCTTTAGCATTTGGTATGTTTTTAGAATGGCTGGTACTGGTTGTTTCTTTCTATGTGTAGTGCCTCTTTCAGGAGCTCTTGTAAAGCCTAGTGGTGACAAAATCTCTGAGTTCTTGCTTGTTGGCAAAAGATTTTATTTTTCCTTCACTTATGAAGCTTAGTTTGGCTGGATATGAAATTCTGGGTTGAAAGTTCTTTCCTTTAAGGATGTTTTATATTGGCCCCCACTCTCTTCTGGCTTGTAGAGTTTCTGCCTAGAGATCTGCTGTGAGTCTGATGGGCTTCCCTTTGTGGGTGACCCGACCTTTCTCTCTGGCTGCCCTTAGTATTTTCTCCTTCATTTCAACCCTGGTGAATCTGACGATTATGTGCCTTGGGGTTGCTCTTCTTGCGGAGTGTCTTTGTGGTGTTCTCTGTATTTCCTGGAGTTGAGTATTGACCTGTCTTGCTAGGTTGGGGAAATTTTCCTGGATAATATCCTGAAGAGTGTTTTCCAGCTTGGATTCATTCTCTTCATCACATTCTGGTACACCTATCAAACGTAGGTTAGGTCTCTTCACATAGTCCCACATTTCTTGGAGATTTTGTTCATTCCTCTTTGCGCTTTTTTCCTCTAATCTTGGTTTCTCTTTTTATTTCATTGAGTTGATCTTCGACTTCTGATATTCTTTCTTCTCCCTGGTCAATTCAGCTGTTGAAACTTGTGCATGCTTCGCAAAGTTCTCGTGTTGTGTTTTTCAGCTTCTTCAATTCATTCATATTCCTCTCTAAGTTGTCCATTCTTGTTATCATTTCCTCAAATCTTTTTTCAAGGTTCTTAGTTTCTTTGCATTGATTTAGAACATGTTCTTTTAGCTCACTGAATTCTGAAGTCTGATTCCATCATTTCGTCACTCTCATTCTCCGTCCAGCTTTGTTCCCTTGCTGGTGAGGAGTTTTGGTCCTTTGTAGTAGGTGAGGTGTTTTGGTTTCGGGTGTTTTTCTCCTTTTTGCGCTGGTTTCTTTCCATCTTTGTGGGTTTATCCACCTGTCGTCTTAGTAGTTGCTGACTTTTCGATTGGGTCTCTGAGTGGATGCCCAGATTGTTGATGATGAAGTATTTCTGTTACTTAGTTTTCCTTCTAATGGTTTAGCCCCTCTGCTGTACAAGTGCTGAGGTCCCCTCCAGGCCTTGCTTGTCTGGGGTACACCTGTAGCAGCTGCGGAACAGTGAGGGATGCTACCAGTTTCTTCTTCTGCTATCTTTGTCCCAGAATGATGCCTGTGAAACGTCAGTCTGATTAGTCCTTTTTTGAAGTGGCTCTTTGGATATACAGGGGTCAGGGAGCTGCTTGAGGAGACAGTCTGTACTTTATAGGAGCTCCAGTGCTGAGCTGTGAGCTCTGTTCATTCAGGGTTGCTGGGCGGATGTGTTTATGTCTGCTGCAGGGGAACTTATAAAACCCCCCCTTTTTTCCCCTCAGATGCTCTGTCTCAGGGAGTTGGGGTTTTCTTTATGAGTATCTGTTGCACTGTCCAGCCCAGCTAGGAGGTAGTCTATTCACTATTTGCCTGCCAGGGCTCCGCCCTGCTAGCGTGGGTCCACCCTGCTGCTGCGGAGCTCCGTTCTACTGTGGTGCACTCCGTCCTGTTGGCGGCATCTCTCTGTTATGGCTGGTTGCCTCAGCAACGGCAGGCTGCATCAGCAGTGGGCGGTATCTCAGTAGGGGCGGATTGCCTCCGTAGTGGTGGATGCCCATCTCCCACCGAGCTGCACCCATCCTGGTTTCAGCTGACCCCACAGCAAAACTCTCAACCCCGAGCGCCTCGAATCGCCACGCTGCTTGTCCCCATGAGGGTGGGACCCACCGAGCCCAAACATCTGGCTTCCTGCCTCAGAGTCCCTCCTCTCTCTCTCTCTCTTTTTCTTTCCAAATTGAATGGTTGACTCTCTCACAGGCACCCCAGTCGCCTGCTGATTGGCCACTGGGATCCGTGCGATCTCCCCTGCGGAGGCCCACTGCACCGGCACAATTCACTCTTCCCGGGAATCTCCTGGTCTGGCTCACCATCCAAGTCCCATTCAATCAAATGGACTTTCAATCTGCCCTCCCAAAACTCAGATTGCCGGTTTAACAGGGCACCCAGACCCGTGAGCTTTATGCGGGCTGCTACTGCGCCGCAGCGCGGTGCCGGCCGAAACGGCCATGCAAGCAGGCCGCCCTGCTCTCCTGTGTCTCTCCTACACCTGGGAATTTGCCAGTTCTGTGGGCAACAAAAGTCCATCTGAAAATGCAGCTAGGACTCACCCTCTGCGCCTTCACTGAGAGCTGCAATCCTGAGTTGTTTCTATGGTGCCATCTTGGAACCTCCGCTGGAAGTGCTTTTTAATCCTAAAGCCTTCTCTTAAGTACAAGGGCTACTGTGATTTTCAAATATCACTCCTGAAACTTGTCTCGTTTGCTTGAGAGTTTTTTTTATGTCTAGTCCCCTGTTTATGTATGGCCAATTCAGACAATATGTGGTTTCTTTTATGTCAAGCATTCTGAGAATATATATATGTGCAAATTCTTTGAGAGACCATGACCTGGCTACTCTCATGTATTATATCTATCCCTATGTGTGCAAATATATATATGTAATATATCTATCCCTATGTATGCAATATAATATATATAACATATTTGCAAACATAGGGATAATATATTATTATATATTAATATTACATATTAAGAATATATATTATATAATATTTATATTTAATATAAATATATATCCCTATGTATGCAAATATATATATGTAGTATATCTATCCCTATGTATGCAATATAATATATATAATTATTATGTAATATATATTTGCATACATAGGGATAGATATAATACATGAGAGTAACCAGGTCATGGCCTATATATTTGTATACATAGGGATAGACATAATAGACATGTATCCTGAAACAAACTGCTTTCTCTCAGTTACTCAATGTGGAGGTCACTTGTATTTCAGGGTTGTCCTTGGCTATCTTGATGACCCAAGTGAGGACATTCAGGATCCAGTGAGTGACAAATTCTTCAAGGAGGTCTGGGTTTCAACGGCGGCTCGAAATGCTACAATTTATGATAAGGTGAGGTTCACACATTTCCCCCCTTGCTTTTCGCTGAATCTCATCCCGAAAAGCACATCGTCATTTCTGCCTATTATTGGTACAGGGTATTCTTAATAAATGTAAAAACCTAATACATTTCCAAGTTGTAATAAAATACCTCTTTGTGGACTCTGAAAAACAGTCAAAAAGCATCATGGATTTTGGTTTAGAAGAGGCTTTAGCAGCATTCTGATCTCTCCTATGATGCAGGAATCCCAGCAGGAGCATCCTTAGCACCTGGTTACCCAGCCTTTGTACATGTCTAGTGACAAAGAGCAGAGAGGTAGATGGCATCATAAAATAAGCTACAGTTGAGTCCAGCCTAGCTCACCCAGCTGATGGCATTATAACCTTGTGTATAGTGAGGTCACTTTCAGAGACTCTTTTTTCCCCTTTCCTATAAATTGGGAGGAATATTTACAAGGGTAGTTATGAGGACAAAGAACAGTTTAGTGATTTTAGCACATAGTGTATAGTAAACAGTAGTCATCCTCATGATGAAGCTTGTTAATAACAAGACATGCCATTTGTTGGACAGCTCTACTTTTAGAAAGGTATTTTAAAACCAGCTCCATTTGATGCATACCAAATGCATCGCCTGTGAAGTTTATCCTTTGGTTATAATAAAAAGATGTAAAAGAGTTAAGAGTTGTGTAACAGTGAAACAGCTTACTTCAAAAAGTAGCTAGCTGCCCATCAGGGAAAAATATTGAAGCAGTATTCTAGCCAAGACTCATTGACCATCTGTGAGAAACTGGGTAAGTCTGTGTTCTTCTTCATGACTTCCAGATAGAGACATGAACCTCTTTTTAAAAAAATTAGGCAAAATACACAAATTTTCTCTTAGAGCCCCTTCCAGCAGGGAGACTTATTATTCTTAATGAAACATGACTACTATCTGTAAACCTTCTTTTCTTTTCTTTCTTTCTTTTTCTTTTTTCTTTTAATTGGCATGGAGTCTCACTGTGTCTCCCAGGCTGGAGTGCAGTGGCATGATCTCAGCTCACTGCACTCTCTGCCTTCTGTGTTCAGGTGATTCTCCTGCCTCAGCCTCCCTATAGCTGGGACTACAGGTGCCCACCACCACACCTGGCTAATTTTTGTATTATTATACAGGCTGGTCTAGAACTGCTGACCTCAAGTAATCCGACCACCTCATCCTCTCAAAGTGCTGGGATTACAGGCACGAGCCAATGTGCCTCACCCATATATAGCCTTATTTCATCCTGAGGACTGAAGGCCATGGTCAAATCGAACATGTGCATAGAGTCTTTAAAATGTAATTGTACAAATGCAGAGCACAGCCTTATTTCAGTCCTGGATTTGGGAAAAAACATCTATAAAAGACATTTTGGGGAAAATAAGATAAATTTGAATATGGAGCACAATTTAAATGCTATTATATAATTAATTTTCTTAGGTGTGAGAATAGTGTTGTGATTATATAGGTACATGTCCTTATTCTTAAGAAATACACACAGAAGTATTCAGGGGTGAAGTGTTATGATATCCAAAAGTCATTTTAACCAGCAAAGTAAGTATTACATATCAACAATTGATAATGCTATGTGAAGGTGCAGATATAAACCTCTTCCAAGAAAAGTTAGGGAAAATATAATATGAAATACTCCCCTTAGATTGGAAGCTCCAGTGAAATTCAGGGATGATTATTATCCAAAAAAAATAACTTTAATGTGGGGTAACTGTAATTTCTTACCACTCACTAGTTTGACATTATGCTGAAGTCATTAGACTTTTGTGGATCAGATATAAGAATCTAGCCATGATTCTTTTAAGTGGAAGCAGATCTATCTATCTGTAGCACATAAGATAACCCACTCTTAAATCAGATCTGTGCTGTAACGTAAGACCAATAATATGTTTCATAAAACAGAGGTCTTGTCTGTTGGAATAATTGTTTTCCATAAAGGGCATGTGCTTTCTTTTAAACTTATCACTCATTTTTCTATTTATTTTCTAATCAGGTGTTCCGGTGCCTTCCCAATGATGAAGTACACAACTTAATTCAGCTGAGAGACTTTATAAACAAGCCCATATTAGCTAAGGAGGATCCCATTCGAGCTGAGGAGGAACTGAAGAAGATCCGTGGGTTTCTGGTGCAATTCCCCTTTTATTTCTTGTCTGAAGAAAGCCTGCTGCCTTCTGTTGGCACCAAAGAAGCCATAGTGCCCATGGAGGTTTGGACTTAAGAGCTATTCATTGGCAGCTCAAGGACTTCCGCCCTGAAGACCACACTGCACACAGTGACTTCCTGGAGATATCATAGCCAAAGCCAGGCCCGATGCCAGCCCAAGAACCCTTTGGAATGGCTGGGGAGGGCTGCAGCTGTACTGATGTAAGGACACCGAACATCAGCAGGGCCTTATGATTCCTTCCGCCTAACCTGACAAAACGGGGGCTGCATTCTTGTTGATAGCATGGGCTCTGTTGAGTACATACATAGACTCATTTGAGTATGTGTTAAATAAAACACATATTCAAATTCCTTAACATGTACCAAAATCCATTTCCTTTGTAACAAGAATTTACCTGTAACTGTGATCTACGTTGCCAAAAGTTGTCTGAACCTCTTTATTCTTCTCTGATCTTCATTTATGCAGCCAATGTCTGGCTGGACCTGCCCTCGTCTTGCAGTTGATACAGGCACTGTTTGAGATACTGTTTATTACTGGATGTTGTAATGTTGCTTCAAGATTCTTCATGGTTGCATGGGATGCCCCTGCTTATCTGGTCCTGAAGTAGTAACATTCACCCAAATTAGGACATAATAAGGTCCCCTTTCCTTTGAATAATGAGGTAATTATTCCTTTTCAGCCACTGTACGAACAAGACAGACCTTAGCTTACACAGTAGCCTGTGTTTGGCACTTCTGATAACATTGACGCTGTATCTCAACACCACGAAGCAACAGGAAGGAATATATTCCAATATTGAGACAGATTTATTTCATTTTGTTCCCAAAGGCACAGACAAGATGAGTCTTTGTGATTAGGCCCACCTGATCTGGTGCTGTTTGATTACATAGCACCCAGATAACACTGGGAGCACACAGCCTTCAGAAACCCCCAAGGTGTCAAGGGGGATCAGATTCAGATAAGAAAAGATCATTCCTTCTAGGCTTGTAAATTTTCTGTCATCTTTAGCTGCTGGGTTGATTGGAATTCGATCTCTAATTTCAAAATCAAACCCGTGAATACGGTTTGTCTCTCAAAAGAGTCAGAGGCATCATACTCCTACCAAGTTAGTAAGTATGAGTCTAACCTTGTTTGACATTCAGCTCTACTGCTGTTACCTTCTTTGAGAAAAAATAATTGATTGTAAAATAGGGTCTACTTCGCTTGTTGTTAAATATGTATTAACATTCCACCAGGGCTTCCAGAGAAGTTACGATGCCTGGTCTGTGAATTATTCTGGAAATGTGTTTTTCCTTTTCGGATCTTAGAGTACCCTTTGAAAATTTTACTAAGCAGAACAACACTGACAGTCTAAAGAGCTAATGTGGGTTCCCAAAAGGCCCGTACCTGTCAAACCAGTGCAGGTGTAATGATTACACAAGTCTGTGGATTTCCTCGACAGACTCTGATTTGGGTTGTCATTCAAAGCAGCAAGGCCCTGATCCCCATTTTCATGAAGCTGATACTTCAGTTGGAAAAATTAGGAGCAGAAAGCCAGGGATAGGGGTTAGCAGAGAGAGAAATAAGTCACATCCAGGAAAGGATTTCATAGCTAGGGAACATTTCGTAAATGCGGTGAGATTTTGTAACCAGTAATAAAAATGAATGTTTTTATAAGTAAATAACTTATTTTTCAGGTGGCTAAAGGTGGTAAAGTGATTTCATTCTGTATCAATTGTAAATAAGACATTTGCTGTTGAAAGAAGTTTAGATTGGCATTTGAAGTATTGAATGTATGTGGGATCACTAAGGCTTTCTTAGATTTTATTTTAAAATATTTTTTAATCCTTAGAGCGGTCAACAAACTGGCTCTTGATTTTGTGCAAGGATATCCCCTTAAAACCATAAAAAATAAAAGCCTGAAAGGACCCTTTCCCTTATAAGTCATTTAGTCCAATTTCTCCCCATTCTATAGATGAGGAAACCGAGGCTTAGATTAAATGAGGACTCACCTAAATCCACTCAATATGTAGATGGTAGAGCTGGGACTAGCAACATGGCTGCACCTGGTGTTGGCCTATCTCTTTGCTTTATCATTGCCCAAGAATGAGGATATGCAGTAAACATTCCAGGCAAGGTATCTCTAAGCTGTTTTGAACCCTCTGATATTTTGTGTTTATGTGTTTGTCTCCCCCTACTAGAATGTAAGCTCCATGGGGCAGGGACTTCACTGTCTTTTGTTCCTAGTGTATCCCGAGAGCCTGGACCAGTGCTTGGCACATAGGAGATGCCAATAAATGTTTGGGGAGTTAATAAACAAGATGAAGGAGAGAGCTAACGAAATGAAAATCTTGGTCTTGTATAGGAAATCTTATACCGCTTTCTATGGCAAGTTTCTTTTCCATTGCATCTTCTCAAAGGCAAGATGCTCATCTGCAAAGAGGTGATAAGATTTACTTGGAGGGATTCTATGGAAAATTCAGTGCGATAATTGCTTTTTATGCAGTAGCAGTTTACATAATACAGCATTCTGCAAAAGTCGCATGAAATGTGGATGCAAGATGTACTGTATGACCTAATTACCTGTCATTCTCTGACACCATTACTACCTACTAGAAGTTCAAATAATTTATCTTTGACATTGCAATATGTGATAAACCTTTTTAAATGTAAATAATTCAAAGCCTTGAAAATCTGTCATGAATCTGCTCACCATTTCAAAGTGACTGTAATCTTTTGAAATGCCCATAAATGCTATATACCTGACACCCTGCTAATTTCTGTAATAATTTTTGTTTTCAAGAGGGAAAAATTCTAGTATTACAATGAATGAATGCTGGAAGGTGGTCCTGGTATAGTAAAGCTATTCAGATTGGCCACACTCAGTCATTGGAGGTAGCCTTAGCATAGCAAGTCTGGTGCAGGCACTTGTTCTGAATCTCCTGTCTAGCCCATGACTCATCCTTCAGTGAAATGTTTTTAATTCTCAGCTGTAATGCACCACAGAAAGGTGTGTAGAGCTGGTCATTAGATAATTGTGAGGCATACTGTAAAACATTTATTTTCAAAGAACCTTTGTAAAGAAATTTTGCCTATAAATACTCAAAATATGGACAGTTCATTTCTTATGTAAGAACTTGGGAAATTATAATATCATGAATTAACACTCTTACAGACGAAAACAACAAGCTGAGAAGTCATTTTGCAGATATAAGTCAAGGAAAAAATAGATTTTATGTATGTAGAGCCTATACTTTTTCTGCAACTTTTCATTTCCTTCCTTCCTCCCTCCCTTCCTCTTTTTTCTTTTCCTTCCTTCCTTCTTTCCTTTTTCCTTCCTTCCTTTCTCCTCGCTCCTCTCACTCTCCCTCTCTTCCTTCCTCCCTCTTTTCTCTTTTCCTTCCTTCCTTCCTTCCTTCCTTCCTTCTTCCTTCTCTCTTCCCTCCCCTCCCCTCCCCTGCCCTCTCCTCCTCTCTCATCCCCTCCCCTCCTCTCTTCCCTTTTTTTCCTTTTCTTTCTGGATTTTGCTCTATGACCCAGGCTGTAGTGCCCTGGCATGATCTCAGCTCACTGCAACCTCTACCTCCTGGGCTGAAGCAGTCCTCCCACCTCAGCCTCCTGAATAGCTGGGGTTGCCAGCACATGCCACCACACCCAGCTAATTTTTTTTTTTTTTTTAGACTGCCTTTATGTTGCCCAAGCTGATCTCAAACTCCTGAGCTCAAGCAATCTGCCTGCCTCGGCCTCCCAGTGCCAGGAAGGCAGATTGCTTGAGCTCCCTCCTCTGTGCTGGGATTACAGGCGTGAGCCACCACGCTGGCCTCCTCACTCCTTATTCCTGCAATCTCTCTCCCCAACCATAGCACCTTCTTATTATGTAAAAATTATTTCAAAAGACAAGAAAAAGTATCCTGAGGAAAAAAACAGAATTAAACCTTGTATTAGTCTGCTCAGGCTGCCGAAACAAGATGCCCTAGACTAGTCTATTTTCTCACAGTTCCAGAGGCGGGCCGTTTGAAATCAAGGTGTCTGTGTGGTAGGTTTCTGGTGAGGACTCCTCCGGGCTTGTCGGTGGCTACCTTCTCACTGTGTGCTCACATGGCCTCTTTGTGTGAGCACAGGCGGCAGAGGCAAGCTCTCTGGTCTCTTTTCTTCTAAGGCCACTAATCCCATAATGAGCACCCTACTCTCATGACGTCATCTAACCCTAATTACTTGCCAGAGACCTCATTTGCAAATACCACAACCTCAGAGATATGGGCTTCATATGAACGGGAAGGGAAGATACCAACATTTAGTCTGTAATAAATCTTAAAGTGACTGACAAAATACAATTTTTTCACCCAGGTCATTGTTCTTTTCTTTGTTTTGTTTTTGAGACAGTCTTGCTCTGTCGCCAGGCACCAGGCTGGAGTGCAGTGGCGCGACCTCGGCTCACCGCAACCTCCGCCTCCTGGGTTCAAGCAATCCTCCTGCCTCAGCCTCCCGAGTATCTGGGACTACAGGTGTGCGCCACTATGCCCCGCTAAGTTTTGTACTTTAGTAGAGAGGGGCTTCACAATGTTGACCAGGATGGGCTCAATCTCTTGACCTCGTGATCCGCCCATCTCAGCCTCCCAAAGTGCTGGGGTTACAGGAGTGAGCCACGCACCAGGCCTGTTTTTCTACTCTTTTTTTTTTTTTTTTTTTTTTTTTTTTTGAGACAGAGTTTTGCTCTTGTTACCCAGGCTGGAGTGCGATGGCGCGATCTCGACTCACCGCAACCACCGCCTCCTGGGTTCAGGCAATTCTCCTGCCTCAGCCTCCTGAGTAGCTAGGATTACAGGCACGCGCCACCGTGCCCAGCTAATTTTTTTATCTTTAGTAGAGACGGGGTTTCACCGTATTGACCAGGATGGTCTCGATCTCTTGACCTCGTGATCCACCCGCCTCGGCCTCCCAAAGTGCTGGGATTACAGGCTTGAGCCACCGCGCCCGGCCCTGTTTTTCTACTCTTTAGTAATATATAAGTGCAGGAAAACAGCCTGTTGCATGTAAGAACAACACCATCTTGAAGCGAAACTGCCGTGATGATGGAGGTATTGATTTCTGCGTACCAAGGTGTTCTGCCGCAAGGTTCTTAAAGCATGCCTGTTGCGTAAAGATGCTTATCTCACCCTCCTCGAGCCCACATCTCTCTCCTAAATTCCAAACACACTTGAAGATTAGATAATTCTACTTGCTTTTCTCACGCGCTACTCAAACTGAACCACACAGCCTATCCAAAAGGGCAACCGTCATCAATATTCTCTTCCAGTCCCCAGCCAATGCGCCCATAGGGTTCCTTCTATTGTTCCTCATATTAAGGAACAGTCCCACCAGCCACCAACTGTCAAGCTGGAAAATAATTATTCTTGATTCCTCCCTTTCTCTTACCTTCTCCATATCATTAGCCACCAAGTCTACCAACTCTACTACCTCAATGTCTCCCAGTTGCTCTCAATAAGTTTTCCTCCCAATGCCACTTCCTACTTCACCTTGGTCACCATCACCTCATCTGCATTAACTAGTCTGTCAAATTTGGTCCCTCCCAGATCTATCCCTTGCAGTCAGAGATATATTTTTTTTTTAATTGGCAATCTGGTCATGTCTTTTCCAGCTTAAATCACTTTAAGAGATTTTGCTTTAGGGTAAAGTCCTAAAAAGATTCTGCAAGACTCTATAGACTGCCCCTTTCTTTTCTCTCTCTCTCTTTTTTTTTTTTTTTAAGATGGAGTCTCGATCCGTTGCCAGGCTGGAGTGCAGTGGCACAATCTTGGCTCACTGCAACCTCCACCTCCCAGGTTCAAGCGATTCTCCTGCCTCAGCCTCCTAAGTAGCTGGGATTACAGACATGCACCACCACATACAGCTAATTTCTTCTTTTTTTTTTTTTTTTTGTATTTACAGTAGAGATGGGGTTCCACCATGTTGGCCATGATCGTCTCCATCTCTTCACCTTATGATCCATCTGTCTCAGCCTCCCAAAGTGCTGGGATTACAGGTGTGAACCTCTGCACCTGGCCAACTGCCCCTTTCTTAACCCTCCAGCTGAATCCCTCCAGCTGCCACTCTTCTGTTGAGGAATACTCAATTTGACATCTGTATATACCTTTCTCCTGGCTTTCTTAAAGCCTATTTTTATTTTTGCTAAGTAGCCTTCTTTTACCTCCCCATGTCTGGCTTAGTACTGTGGCCTCCAGGGTGCCTCCACAGCATGCTGTTCTTTTCATGGCATTTCCACACCATATGTGATGCCTGCTACATCAGTACCCTGAGCTCTATGCATTGGGAGTGCATGAACCATGACTATCTTGGACATTGGGGCACCCCAGGACCTAATGTACTTCAGATAGTACAGATGTGTAATAGATAGTTGGTAGAGAAAATGAATCAATCATCTGAAAAAGAGATGGATGGAAAAAGATAGCAGATTGCTGCACACTTGCCAAGATCTAGGAAGAATAGAAGTGTTTAGACTGTGTCAGTGCCTGAGCTACTAAGACCATATTTAAATGGGCAATGAAAAGAAGAAGGCATATGGTAAGGCTGTCTACCCTGGCAACCTCATTGTCAGCCAGCCTCTCAAATGATCAAGGGCAACCAGCAAGAAGTGAGGCAAATGGGAACCTGTGCTGATTGCATTAATTTTATGTCTGTTCCATCACTAGGGAATTGAGAATTGGCAAAGTTGGAGGGAAAGAAAATTTTATCTTTACACATCTTGACATTTGACTATATTCTGTCTGATGTGTTTTCTTTGGGTTCCCCCTAAAGCAAACCTTGAGATAAAGATGTGAATGAAAGTAATTTAATTAGGATGTGTTCTGAGGAAGCAGGTGCAATGTACAGGAGTGGGCAGCTTCTCTGCACACAGTTGCTGGGTCAGAAAGAGCCAGCAAAGAAGCAGAGAGAAACCCATTCAGGGCAAAGCTGCCAACTTGGTGGGAACTGGCCCCTGTGGCCACAGGTAAACTCAGAGCAGGATGAAGGGTCTATGTGGCTGGACATCAACAACACCAGGTAGAATAAACCTCTAATTTTTCACAATAGTTGGTACAACTATTATAGAAAATATTATGGAGTTTCCTTAAAAAAATTAAAACTAGGATACCATATGACCCAGCATTCCCACTCTGGGTGTGTGTGTGTGTGTGTGTGTGTGTGTGTGTGTGTCTATATATATATATATATATATATATATATATATATATATGATGAAATCAGTATCTCAAAGAGAGAGCTGCATTCTCATGTTCATTGCAGCATTATTCACAATAGCCAAGATATCAAATCAATTTCAGTGTCCACCAACAGATGAATGGATAATGCAAATGTGTGGAATGGAATATTATTCAGCCATAATGAAGATGGAAATCCTTCCATGTGTGACAACATGATGAACCTGTAAAATAGAATGCTGAGTGAAATAAGCCAGACTCAGCAAGACAAATACTACGTGATCTCACTTATATGCGTAATCTAAAAAAAAAAAAATCATACTCATAGAAGCAGAAGGTAGAGTGGTTGCCAGAGGCTAGTGGATGGGGGCAGTGGAGGAAGTGGGGAGATGTTGGTCAAAGGGTACAAATTTTCAGTTATAAGATGAACAAGTTCTGGGATCCAATCGTCACCACAGCATGGTGACTATCAGTTACTAGTACTGTGCTTCGTACTTCAAATTTGGTAAGAAAGTAGGTCTTAAATGTTCTCACCACATAGGAAAAAATTGGATAATTATGTGTGGTGATGCATGTGTTTATTGGCTCGATTATGATAATTATTTCACAGTGTAGATGCATATCAAATCATCACATTCTATACCTTAAATATATACAGTTTTTATTTGTCAATTAAACCTCAGTAAAGCTGGGGGAATTTCACAATGTAGTAATTCTTCTCTACCTAGAAGCATGTAATGTCCCTCAAGACAGGAATATTCTAACTTTTTATACATGTTGTATTGAGCTTAGCACAATGCTGAACATATTGTTCAAGTTACACAAAAATGGAATAGAAAAGTGGCCACCTCAATCCTCTTCCCCCAAGGCTTTGTATGCTTACGATATTTGAGATTCATTAGGCCAATTCATAAAGCTCAGGAGAGAACCAAAGAAATAAAAGCTGTTTTTACATTAGAGTGGTACAGTAAGAAGTGGATTTCTACATTTTCCTTTGGTATTTATAAAGTCTCCATCATTTTTTAAAACATAAAATACAGTTAAAGCTGTGATAATGGAACTAAATGTCAGATCACACTCTCATTTGAAAGATTATGGAAAATTAAAATTATACAGTTTTCCCCATGATATTTGACTATTTCTAGAATAGAAAAAAGGGCTGGTTTGGAACTGTACTGATAACTCAGGAGGCAAACATTTGGTGATTTATGAGAAACAACCACAGGAGTCCTTTTGAAAAGCCTTTGAAGATAAAGATACTATTTTCTGAGCTTCTTTTTTCATAACCCTTCTTCATTCACAAGAAACTTTGCATTGCAATGTATTCTCTACATAGAGAAACAGGGACCTCACTGTGAAAGGTAAAATTAGGAAGTTCTTGATTAGCGCTTGGAACCGCCCTCTACACACCTGGCTTTTGATAGGCTTTTCATTCCTGGAACAGCAACCCAAATCTGTATCAAAGACACTGCCTTGTTTTGAAACTGGTCTACGGTGTCACTGAATGCTCCTCTCCTTTTTTACTACTACTCTTTCATATGCCCTCTTTTTCAAAGTCTAAATGTAGTTTTCCAACTTTTTTCTTTAACTAGTTTTGGACCTCTAGTGCAAAGGACTAAGTTTATCACATCCCTCAATTCAACGTGTAGTAAGATCTCTCTTATTTAACTCATTTACTTATTTTTATCTTCACAACCCATTCATTTTTCTTCTCCTTGCAACAGACATGCATTTTTAACATATTTTATGTATATTTTTTCATGTGAATATGTTGTTGCAAAATGTGTATCGTCATTTCATGAATTTTTATTTACATGAATGATGCATGTTGCATTCTGTTTCTGACAAAGCACTGTTTTTAAGATCCAACCATATTGATGTATATAGTTCTAATCTTGTTTAATCATTGTATTTAATGTTGAGTAATCACACTTTGCCCATCACTTTTGCAAAAATTAACACCTGAGTTACCTCTAACTACACTCCACCACAAATATGCTTCAGTGAAAATCCTCATCTCAACACGCAGACACACAATGGGAAACAGCACACACTGGGGCCCGTCGGTACGGGGTGGGGAATGGGGAAGGGAGAGTGTCAGGAAGAATGGCTAATGGATGCTGGGCTTCATATCTAGGTGATGGCTTGATATAAACAGCAAAACACCATGGCACATGTTTACCTATGTAACAATTCGGCACATCCTAAACATGTACCCCAAAACTTAAAAGTTGAAGAAAATAATAACAAGAAAATCTTCATCCCATAAGGCTGCTCACTACCAGGCAGACAACTTTCCCCAAGTGAATGATCCAAGGAAGAGCAAGGCAGAAGTCACAGATCTTTTACAACCTAGCTTTGGAAGTCACAAATTATCATCACAATGATATCCTATTTATTACACCAGTCAGCCCTGTTCAATGTGGGAGAAGACTATCCTACAACATAAACACCAGGAGGCTGGGATTATTAGAGTCATCTTGGAAGCTAGCTGCTGTATACATTGGACATTGTGCTCCCCCCCTTTTTTCCAGATTTCTTGTTTTCCCATATAGATATTTGTGTATGTGTGTTTCTCTGCTTTTTGCATGAATTGATTATTTGTGTAACAGCTCTGCTTCCCAGGAGATGTGTTACCTTCCTATGCTTACAAAAACTCCAAACAATTTGTCTTCATATTCCCACTGAGTTCTGTTATAAGAATTGCCAAACGGCTGCCAAACGCAGTTTATAAAAAGGAAAGTCATGATAGGTTTTTAACACCTGGGAAAAAAGCCCATCATATCTGAGAGCCTGAATTTTGATTAAGCTGTGATATTTTTGTACACTTAAGCCAGCCTAAACTCTTCTTTCTATTGTTGCAAGTAGCGAGATTTGTTTCAACTGATTTTATTTTTGTTTATTCTCAGCCGGGCACAGTGGCTCAGGCCTGTAATCCTAGCACTTTGGGAGGCCAAGGTGGGTGGATCACAAGGTCAGGAGATTGAGAACAGCCTGGATAACATGGTGAAACACCAGCTCTACTAAAAATGCAAAAGATTAGCTGGGTTGGTGGTGTGCACCTGCAGTCCCAGCTACTCGGGAGGCTGAGGCAGGAGAATCGCTTGAACCTAGTAGGCAGAAGTTGCAGTGAGCAGACATCGCACCACTGCACTCCAGCCTGGGCAACAGAGCAAGACTCTGTCTCAAAAAAAAAAAAAAAAAAAAAAAAAAAAAAAAAAGGAAAGAAATATATAACATGTATAGATTAGTAAGACTGTTGGCCTTTTATTTAAAGTCAAAAGAAGTATAGAGAGGAGAAGCATCCTCCGACACTTTTTCAGGTCAGATAGAACTATAACAAAAGAGGGTTTTAAAACAAAATGTTTTATTACAACAGAAAATGGTAATTACAACAACTCTAAAATAATACCACATGAAAAATGAAAATAAGTATTCTTTTTGTTTCTGCTAGTCTGTGACCCTTGAGTTTTTCACACATGACATTTTCGCACATCAAATAAAACGTTAAGGGATATGAATAACAGCAATACAACAGAAAACCAGTATTCATTTTTCATCAGGAAAGAATAAAAAGAAAGAATGTAAATTGATCCTTACCATTTTAACTTTATTGAGGCAAAAATGCCTTCCAGCGCAAATGCAATATTACCATCCAAAGGAGGAGATCTGTGGGTACTGAGAGTCCAAGGGGAAAAGAATGTCGCTCAATCTGAGTGTCTCTCCCATCATGTAGGCCAGAGAGATCAATTATTTGCTGAGACATCCACCTGAGTTTGTAGAATTGCCACAATTGAGAGCCTCAGCACTGAAGCAAACCACTGCAACTTAATTTTAATCTTGGTTGCTAATTCCTTTTATGTTAGGATGCCCAGGGTGCCTGAGGCCCTCAGAGAGTTCCTCACTGCTCTGCCAAAAGAAGCACATGGCAGGCCATTAACAGCCTCCTATGGGAAGCATGCCTCTCAGAACGCTTGGTACACCTGCCCAACCTATGTCTGACTTGAGACAGAGAGACACGTGCCAAGGGACCACTGATGTATGCCCTTCCCAGACCACACTGAAGCCAGGAGACCTCCATATCGAAGATTGATCTCTCCAGAGATTTGTAGTTAGGAGTGGAAATGTAGGGAAATGAAAGATACATGATATTGCTTGAACAGTCATTACAGGCCATGTTTCTGATTTTACTGTTGGGAGAACTGAGGCTAGGGCTTGTGGTAAGGAATACATGAGTCAATAAGTGAAAGGCTCTGAAATTTTAAATGCTCCTATAATACGAAGCCTGTGCCCGAGACCAGAAATAGCTTCAGGATTACTTCAGGATTTTTGTCTTGGGCTTGGCAATTCCAGAGAGTATACACTGGACCCAGATACCCTGAATTCTCTCTGGTAAATATATCTCCTCTACTCGATAGCAAGGAGTCAGGGCCAGGAAAAACGTTTGGACCTCAGATGGGACGGGCTGGTGTGTGATGGGAGTTTTCACCACAGACCATGTTGCGTTCCATTTTTCATCATTTTCTCTTCATCAGGGTATACTAGGGACACATCATAGATATTGACAAAGCAAACCTACGGAAGGCAGACGTCATACCAGGAAATAGTCCGCCCTCCTCTGAAGAGCTGCAAGCACTTTCAAGTGTGCTCTCAGAATAGCTGCTTATGGAAGATCAGAGCAGTTGCTATTTATTTTTTTCACATTTTATGGAGCAACAAGCTGAAAGATTAAAGGACATGGACGAGGTCTGAATAATGAGTAGAGAGAATAGAACAGAACTTCCAGGGGCTTCACTCTCACTGAGTAAGGCCCCACTACAACCTCCCTGTGAGGTTGAGAGAGTGAGTCCAGCTAAAGCAGCCTATAAGTTTCCTCCTGCTCAGTCATATTCTCAGGCAGCAAATAGCATTAACCATAGCCCAGGTTTAAATGCTTTCTGGCCTTCTCCATTTCAGCTCTGAATTTTCCGTTGATCTGTTTGATTTTCAGATTTTACTTTGAAAGTATTTGGAGAAAATTTTAAACATATACATATGAAACTCTGAAAAGAACCCCACACAAGCCTAGTGGCTAAATTAGTCTTTAGACAAAGGTAGTATTGTTTAACAGTTAAGAGAGTGTGATTTGAAGTCAAATGTCAGTTCTGTCAATATTTTACTTGGTATCTTTGCGCAAGTTACACAATCACTCTAAACCGGTTCTCATAGGCTTCTGTTTCTCTGGAGAACATTGACAAGTGCATGAATTCTGTTTCTAGGATGTTGATTCTGCTTCTCTGGAGAACCGTGACTATTATCTATATTATATGTATGATCTCAGAGAAGATTTATTATGAGAATTAGCTCACGTGTTTATGGAGGACAAGAAGTCCTACTATCTGCTGTCTGTAAGCTGAAGAACCAGAAAAGCCAGTGATATAATTCAGCTGGAAGCCAAAGGCCTGAGAAACAGGAGCTTTCATGTCTGAGAGCAGAGAAGCTGGATGTTCCAGCTCAAGGATAGAGAGCAAAATTTGCCCTTCCTTTGCCTTTGGTTCTATTCAGGTCCCCAATGGATTAGATGCTGTCTGCCCCTCACATTGGCAAGGGTGGATCTGATTCAAATGCACAGACACCCTACAGACACACCCAGAAATAATGTTTTACCAGCTCTCTGGGCATCCTTTAACCCAATCAAGTTAACATATAAAACTAACGATCAACTACACAAATATTTATTGCGCACGTATTATATATGAGACCTATTCTATGTTTAAAATAGATTAAGGAAACCTACAACTAACAATGAAATTATTGAATTGCCATTGGTGTCAACAACACAACAAATATTTGGTGTACGGAGGGTTGGGGAGGATTTTTTGAAAAGAAAAACTAAAGCTCTAATTTTAAATATCATTTCTACCACTCATCTACCAATCCTTTAGTCACTCACCTAAACACAGACATTTTTCTTCTGTTTTATTCTTACTCTTGGATCATTTCATCATCTATATAGACATAGGCACAACCTTAGCCTCTCTGTATCTTGACACCACCTCAGGGCTTGTAAAGCTCATGTTTACTCCATCTTATTTCTTATCCCTACTCACAGATGTTGTCTAAACAGACTTATATGTTTTAAAACTACGTGCATATTTATAATCATTTATTAATCCATCAAATATTTAACAAGGGTCTACAACATCCCAGGCACGATTCTGAGCCCTAAAGATAAAGTGGTGGTCAAAACAGACCAACGTTTGCCCATGGAGTAAAAAGAGACAGACAGCAAGCAAGTTAAAGTTAAAGGTAACTTCAGATGATATAAATTCCTAAAAGAAAGATGCTGGTGGTCTAGGGAGAGTCATCAGTTTACAAGTCCTGGAAGACAGGATGTTATCTCAGTCAGGGTGATGGAGGAGGGTCTCTCTGACGAAGAGGCATTTTGGAGAGGTCTGAATGTTGAGAAGCAGCTACCATGTCAAAATGTGGATGAAAATGTGTAAGACAGTACAGCCAATGCAAAGGCCATGAGCCCCACAAAGGATAATCCTGCTTGTCTGAGGAGCAAGCAGAAGGCCAGAGTGGCTGAGAGTGAGTGAGGGAGCGTAATGGAAAATGACATTGGAGGCCTGGGCCAGGGCATCCCAGGTAGGCATTTTAAGCCTTAGTTAAATGTTTGAAGTTTATTCTAATTGTTAAGACATCATAGAAAGATTTTAAATAGGGGAGTAAGTTGATATAATTAAATTAGATTATTTTGGCTGGTATGAAAAAAGGAAGGCATAGAATGAATGGGGTTGACCATGAAGCTTACTTGACATAGTTGGTGCTTTTTTCAAAAGTAGACCTTGAATAATAGATTCGGATGCTGGTGATTTATTTGGAAGTGGCTGCAGAAAGCACAGGTCAGGGAGTGGGGTAAGTGAGACAAGGACGAGAGAAATGCTTATAGAAAGTGCATTAATAAGCGGACTACGGCCATGGACAGCAGCACTCAATCCCACTTCAGAAGTATCACGCGAAACACATCCTCCTGTGGCTTGAGAAAGCCCTCAGGGAAAGCAACAGAGACGCTTAGACACTTGATGTGAGAAACTCTCACCGTGTACGGGAAATGTCCACTGCGGCTCTGGGGGAACTCGGAGGTAAACTGTAATTGTCAGTCGTATGCATAACATGGCTAGGCCATTGCTTCCAATTCAATGAAACATTCATCTGGGTGTCACTGTGAAGATATTTTGTACATGTGATTAAGGTTCACAATCGGTTGACTTTCAGTAAGGGAAATTATGTTAGATAACTCTGAGTGGGGCTGATTGAGTCAGTTGAAAGGCATTAAGAGCAGAACTGAGGCTGCCCTGAAGAAAAGAAATTCTGCCTTCAGATAGAAGCTTCCGCTCATGCTAGAGAATTCCTGATGCCTGTTGTTCCTGATGGAATGCCTGGAGAATTTCAGACTTGCCTTGCCAGGCCCCACAATCACATAAGCCAATTCTTTGCAATAAATCTACTAATTCAATTTCTCTGGTTGAATCTTAATAGGAAGAAAGGAAAGAAGGAATCCACCACACTGGTTATTTTAACAGAACATTGGCTGAATAGTCATTGGAGAAGTGAAAAGGCAGAATGTCTTCGAGGACTTGCAAACTGATGACTCTCCCTAGACCACCAGCATCTTTCTTTTAGGAATTTATACCATCTGAAGTTACCTTTGACTTTAACTTGCTTGCTCTCTGTCTCTTTTTACTCCATGGGCAAACGTTGGTCTGATTTGACCACCACTTTATCTTTAGGGCTCAGAATAGTGCCTGGGACATTGTAGACCCTTGTTAGATATTTGATGGATTAATAAATGATTATAAATATGCACATAGTTTTAAAACTTGAAAATCTGCTTAGACAACATCTAATAGAGATAATATCTGCAGGAAGTAGGAAGCACCTACTGCCCCTGGGGCTTGACAAAGAAAGGGAAGATGAGGTTTTTAAAATGTAGAAGCTTGAAGGAGGGGACCTACAAAGTTAGAGCCCAGACCTCTGAGGGGTAGCATAGTACTGCTGGTGATAGGTTTTCTGAGGGGGGGTTGATAAGGCTGCTCTTTTTTCTTTATGTAGGTGCAACAATTTGTTCATTTTCTTAGAGGGAATGTCCTGACATGCCCCAGAATATTGGATCCCTACAAACTCTACAGATGGAGAAGACCCCTGGATCTTGGAAGAGGTTTTCTCACACCTCTGGCACATGTGTATCTTACCAGGGCATCTAGAGAACTTGCCATTTCCTGCTCACCAAGTCTAGTTAACTTAATGTGATCAATATAGTGGAGTACTAAACAATGTTCTGTGAATGCAAAAGAATTAATAGCCCTTTGGAATATGTTTTATCAAGGAAGGCAGGAAAGTTAACTTAGTCCTGGGACGAGAAGTTAAATGTGTTTTGCTGTTCTTCCTACATAAATAAAAACAATTTTCATTCTCTTACCTGTTGGGAATTGGAAAGAATGTATTTGCTAAACCCATAGCTGTATATCAAGTGCCAGGAGCTGTGCTGATCTGATTGGAAAAAATGCCATATCTGGAGTAGCAGCTGTGACGAGGAGTGACAAGCATACATTGAGGTGCATGAAGTGCACAAAATTTTTTTTTTTTTTTTGAGACGGAGTTTTGCTCTTGTTGCCCAGGCTGGAGTGCAGTGGCGCGATCTCAGCCCACCGCAATCTCTGCCTCCTGGGTTCAGGCAATTCTCCTGCCTCAGCCTCCTGAGTAGCTGGGATTACAGGCACGCGCCACCATGCCCAGCTAATTTTTTGTATTTTTAGTAGAGACGGGGTTTCACCATGTTGACCAGGATGGTCTCGATCTCTTGACCTCGTGATCCACCCGCCTCAGCCTCCCAAAGTGCTGGGATTACAGGCGTGAACCACTGCGCCCAGCGAGGTGCACAAATTTTAAAGAGTACTGTTTGATGTGTATTTATGTAGGTCCACACCCATAAAACCATTGCCCAGGTCAAGATACGAAACATTTCCACTACCCCAATAGATGTGCTTCCTCCTTTAACGCTGCTCTCCTCAAATAACTACTGTTCTGACTTCTATCACCATCGATTAGTTTTGTCTGCTCTTGAACCTCATAAGTTGTTGAGGTTTTTTTGCTTGACATATGACTGTGAGATTCATCCACGTTATGCAGGCAGCAGTTCATTTTTTTATTGCTATGTGGGATTCCATTGTAAGAACAGACTATAATTGATTTATCCACTCTCCTGCTGATGGGCATTTGGACTGTTTCCAGCTTGGGACTATTATTGATAAAACCGCTATAAACATTCTTGTATTCAAACTGTACATTCAACACAAATCATGATAGTCCAGTGCTTTCCATTCCAGGCTTCCCTGCATGGGGCTGAACTTGTTCCTGTGGCTTTGGAGAAAGCCCTCAGGCAAAGTAGCTGAGGGACTCAGCTGCCGAAGGTAGGCAACTTGTATGGGAGCTATACACTGTGGCTTGAGGTGAACTCAGAAGTGGACCAAGAAGAAACAGGGTGGAACATCAACAACATCTGCCGGGCTACTCTGTAGGGATGTTTTGAGCCTTAAATGAATTAATGTATGTAGAGCACAAAGCATGTACTAATCACTCAATAAAAGGGGGTTGCTGCTATTGTTAAATTTATAACCTTAGACTTTCAAAGCAGCAGACCTCAGGTGGGTACAGTAGAGTTACTAGGAGTGAGCCTCCATAACTTAAGCCACATCTGCAATCCTATTCCCTTATCCTTCTCTACTGCTGTAAAGCTTTGAATGCAGGATGTTTGGCTTCACTGAATCAGAATCGGTACTTTTACAAGTTTCTGGGTGACTTGTATGAACATTACGTCTGGATAAATACAATAAAGATCACACAGAAAGCTTTAAAACTTCCTGCTACTAGGGTCCTAGCTCCAAAGCTTCTAAATTATTTGGCTTGGGATGTGGCTTGGGCATCTGAATTTTAAAAATCTCTCCATGTGATGTTAAAATGCGACAATGTTTGAGAGCCACTGGCTGAAAGGGAAAGGGAAAAAAAATCAAAATCCTCAAAATACCTCTTAATTTCATAGCTAAGCTTAATTAAAGAAATAATATTACTCAAGCTGGGAAGAAACCACTATATGGGGTTGTTCAAAACCTTTTCTATTCATTTTGAAAATGTAAAAATGTCAGGGAGTTAAAGGGAATTTAATTCTCACAATAGCAGAATACAAGTTAGACTTCCATCCTGCAGCAGGGGTGGCCTAGCCACCAAGGACAGGAAGAGCAGGTTGTTCCGACAGCAAGACAAATCTGATTGGGGGAGTGCAGAGTAGTTCCTCTGGGTCAAAGAGGACAGAAGAGTGGCAGTACTGAGAAATACAGAATCGCACTTGCTAAGGGTGCTTAGCACTCTTCTCTTAAAATACACTTGGCAGCTTTAATACATAAAAATACAGGACCCCCAGTTAAATTTGAATTTCAAATGACAATGGATAGATTATTTTGTAACCACTTTATTTATATATAATTCATATACCATACCATTTATCTATTTATAGTGTACAATTGAATGATATTTAGTACACTCATAGACACGTGCAGCTATCATCACGGGAAATTTTAGAACACTTTCATCTCAAACAGAAAACCTGTATTCTTTATTAACCTCCAAACATCCATCTCCACCCCCTACCCAGCCCTAGAGAACCACTAATCTATTTTCTGTCACTTACAGATTTGTCTTTTCTGGACATTTCATATAAACAGAAGCATAAAATATGTGGTATTTTATGACTAGCATAATGTTTCAAGATTCATCCATGTTGTGGCGTGTATCAGTACTTCCTTCAACTTTAGAGCTGAATAATATTTTATTGCGTGGAAACACAAATTTTGCTCATCCACTCATCAGTTGATGGACATTTGAGCTGTTACACACATTAGCTGTGCCATTTCTAAATAATGCTGCTGTGATCATTTCTGTACAAGTCTTTGCATAGATGTATGTTTTGATTTCTCTTAGGCATACACTGAAGTGGACTTGCTAGATCATCTGATAAGTTATCTTTAATTTTTTGAGAACCTTTTTACATTCCCATAAGCATGTATGAGGCTTCTATATCCTCAGCAACATTTACTATCTGACTTTTTTTATTTTAGCCTTCCTAGTACTTGTGAGGTAGTATTTTATTGGGGTTTTCATTTGCATTTTCCTGATGACTAATGATGTTGGATATCTTTTAATATATTTATCAGTCATTTGTTTATCTTCTTTGGAGAAATGTCTATTCAGATATTTGGTGATTTTTTAACTGGTTTGTCTTTTTATTTTTGAGTTGCACGAGTTCTTTACATATTCTAGATACACGTCCCTTGTCAGATATACAATTGTCAAACATTTTCCCCTTTTCTGTGGGTTGCCTTTTCACTTTCTTGATAGTGTCCTTTGTAGCACAAAACTTTCTAGTTTTAATGAAGTTCAATTTATCTTTTGTTCTTGTTCCTTGTGCTTTTGGTGTCATATCGGAGAATCCATTGCCAAATCAAAGGTCACAAAAGTTTATCTCAATTTTTTTTTCTAAGAGTTTCACAATATTGGCTCCTACATTTAAGTTTTTGATCCGTTTTGAGTTAACTTTTATATATAGTGTGAGTTAAGAGTCCAACTTTATCCATTAGCATATGGCGATTCTATTGTCTCAGCACCATTTGTTGAAAAGATTGTATTTTCTCCCACTGAATTGCTTTTGCAATCTTCTTGAAAATCAATTGCCATAGATACAAGAAGTTATTTCTGACCTTTTAATTATTTTCCATTAATCTTAATCTATCCTTATGCCAATACCATACTCGTGATTACTGTTGCTTTGTATTAAGTTTCCAAAGTGGGAAGTAAGTCCTCCAATTTGTTCTTTTTTTCAAGAACAAAAAAGTTTAAGCTATTCTGAGTTCTCTGAGTTTCCATATGAATTTTAGGATCAGCTTGTCAATTTCTGTAAAGAACCAGCTGGTATTCTAATGCAGATTGCATTGAATCTATAGATCCATTTGGAGAGTATAGCTGTCTTAACAATATTAAATCTTCTCATCTGTGAACAATGGATGCCTTTCCATTTATTTAGATCTTAAATTTCTTTTAACAATGTGTAGTTTTCATAATTTAAGTTTTTGTTCTTTTGCCAAATTTAATAATGGATCTTTTTTAGTAAAAAGTATTCTTCATGCATACTCATTCTAAAGTATAAGATGTACTTATACTAAAAAACATTATTCATTGTTTCCATAAAATTTAAGTTGAACTGGGCATTCTGTATTTGATCTTGCAACCCTGTCTTAAAGGAGATCAAAGAGCAGAATGAAGCACCAAAGCCTAAAGCTATGAAGGGCATCTGGGTATCCAGGGACGGGAAGAGAAGCGAAGATAATTAGAACTATACAAAGGCAACTGTTTAGCTTATAGGAGGTTATAACAGGTAAGCATCAGTAAGCTATTTTGTTCCCAGAAAGCGTTGTACTTTAAACTTTACTCTGAAATACCATGTTTCTTTGAAGAAGAAAGTAAACATTTTGAAAAGAAGTGCCATGAATCTAAACTCTCAGAAAAGAATACTTTGGTGTTGAGGTTCAAGACAGTAGTAAACCCTTAGCTATGCCTGCTCCTCTCATCAAGACTGTCTTCATTCTCCTATGGCCAGAAGTTCTCAATGCCCACAAGGCCTATGTGACACTGGTACGATGTGCTGATATAGTTATACCCTTGAACTGTGGTTGAGGTTGTTTCATTTTTGAGAAATCATTTTTTTCAGCCTAGTGTCTATTAAGAAATAACTCCTTATATAAAAATCCTGATTGAGACTTACCAGAATTACCCTGACCATGGAAGAGAACAGAGCCAGCAAAAATGAAGTCATGACAGAGCAAGGAAAAAAGATACGCAAAGAACTCTCATAGGAGAGAAAGTGCATTTTTGGAGTAACAAGTGGCCTAATAGCAGGAACTTTTGCAGAGTAGGCTGGAGAAAACAAAGCTACCTTAGACATCAAATTTAAAAACAGTACTTCAGGTAAACTTAAAGTATCCAGAGATATAAAATCTATGAATAATAAAGGCCCTGATAAAAAGATGCCACATCCCAAGAAAATTTGCCTGGGTCAAGGACACCACTAGACACTCAGAAATGAATCAGTAGAGCTAAGCAATGCTCTTTAGCAGGGAATAAAATGAACCCTCTACAGGAACGCTTCTGTAAATCACACTAACTAAATATTCTTACTATATCTTTAGAGAAGGAACATCGTGTGTGGTATAAACTCTCTGTGTGTTGTGTACATGCTTATATATAATTATGCCTATGTTGACTTTACACTGGAACTTTCTTATACATATATTTAACATACACGTATGAAAAGGCACATCTAAGGGCATGAGATGGATAGCTATTTGGGGCCACATGAGGAAATTCCAAGCAAAAGACAGGTTCTTCTTTTCCATTAGAATGCAGGCATTTTCCAGGCTCTTCTTATAGCCATGTTTGTTCCCATTCTGGTGTGCCATCTTCATGTAGACCCTAATGCCTGGGAGAGTTCATATCATTCCCTGGTACTAGGTTTTACTTCTTATTCTAATTCAGTGAGGGGGAGTTCCAAACAAAATATCAAACTTTAAACGCAAGTTTTAAGCTATTAAAAAAGCAAGAAAACATTTAGTCCTTCATTTCTAAATAAAAACCCTGTCAGAAAGTAAGTAAAAATGGATTTGCATCTTAAATAAACAAACCAAATCATATCTGCCTTTTTGAAAATAGATATTTCTTGAAAATATGTGTAATTGTATTTCTACAGATTAAAGATTGCAGATAACTAAATTAACCAAGTAGAAAATAATCTGGAAAATTTTGAAAGAGGAAAATTATTAGATGACAAAGAAAATGAAGCTGATATATGCAAAAATTTCAGGAGAACCAATATAGTTATATTAATTCTACAAATAGAACAGAAGCCACAGCCAAAGAAATGATAGGAGAAAACTCCCAATCCAAAGAAAGATCTGAGTCTATAAATGAAAAAGACTCACCAACCACCAGGCAAAATAAATCAAAAGAGACAAACATCTTAAACCAGTGTTTCCAAGTAGGTACTCTGTGGAGTCCCACAAGATTTTAGTAGGTGTCTACGAAAAAAATTAGTTTTATAGGTAATAAAATTTGGGGTTTAAAAATTTCTTTACTGTAAATATTTCCAAAACCTTGATATAATTATGTGATTATTAATCTATGGAAGGGGGACATTAAAATATAGTGTTTTTCAAATTAGTATACCACTGAATTATTTTTGTCACAGAATGCCTTTTAACATCTTTTAAAATATACTCTTAGGGAATAATGATTTTTTATTGAAAAATCAACTTTGTTTAAGAAATGCATACCACCCAAGGAGAAAAAATAAAGATTAGAATTAAAGAAAGATAGCATATTAGTCCATTCTCACATTGCTATACAGAACTATCTGAGACTGGGTAATTTATGAAGAAAAGAGGTTTAACCAACAGTTGAATAGGCTGTACAGGAAGTTCTATATGCTGTACAGGAAGCATAGTTGGGGAGGCCTCAGGAAATACAATCATGGTGGAAGGGCAAAGGGGAAGCGAACACCTTTGTGTGGCAGAGCAGGAGACAGAGAGTGAGGAGGGATGTGCCACACACTTTTAAATGATTAGCTCTCATGAGAACTCACTTACTATCATGAGAACAGCAAGGGAGAAATCTGCCTCCATCATCTCATCACCTCCTGGCAGCTCCCTACCCCAACATTGGGAATTACAATTCAACATGAGATTTGGATATGGCCAAACCATATCAGATAGCAAAATGTTAGGAGAGCTTATCTCTAGGTGGAGGTCTTATTTCTGCTTTTATTTTTCTTCTTTTCTTTTTCTGTTTTCTTGTCTTTCCAAAGTTCTTACAACACTTTCAGAATCAAAATTATAGAGTCTGTTAGTTGCATTAGTTCATGGAATTAGATATATTGGATAGCAATCGGAAGTGTTGGCCTTGCAAAGCAACTAGGAATGGTACAGTTCCAACTCAGACCTGGCTTCAGTCTTTGTCACAATTCCTCTGTCCAATCAACTCTACCAGGGATTTTGGACCTGTATACTTCTGACACGGTCTCTTTTCCTTTTGCTGTAAGCCAGGAGGCCTTGCCAATTCTTAGGGGGTACTCCAGACTTCTTCCACAAGGCTAATAAATGAAAATTAATGCAGCAGAAAACCCAGTTAGATTTGTTTGTTTATATTTTATTTTTATTTTTTATTTCAATAGGTTTTTGGGGAGCAGGTGGTGTTTGGTTACATGGATAAGATCTTTAGCAGTAATTTCTGAGATTTTGATGCACCCATCACCTGAGCAGTGTACACTGTACCCAATGTGTAGTCTTTAATGCCTCACCCCCAACCCCTTCCCCCAAGTCTCCAAAGCCCATTGTATCATTCTTATGCCTTTGCGTCCCCATAGCTTAGCTTCCACTTCTGAGTGACAACATACAATGTTGGGTTTTCCAGTCCTGAGATACTTTACTTAGAATAATGGTCTCCAATTCCATCTAGGTTGCTGAGAATGTCATTATTTCATTGCTTTTTATGGCTGAGTAGTAGTCCATGGTATATACACGCGTGTGTGTGTGTGTGTGTATTTTCTTTTTTTTAAAAAAATAACTCAGTCTCCATAGAGACTATCAAAAATTGCCAATGCCAACTATATTTCAAGTCATCATGGCAGGGTATTGGGAAAAGTTTTTAATTAGCAATAATCACACCTCAGATAAACCTCATTGGCTATGATACTGCCATTGCACAAAGCTATATAACATTTTTTTTACCCACTCGTTGATTAATGGGCATTTGGGCTGGTTCCATATTTTTGCAATTGTGAATTGTGCTGTTATCAACATGCGTATGCAAATATCTTTTTTTATGATACTTTTTTCCTCTGGGTAGATACCCAGTAGTGAGATTGCTGGATTGAATGGTAAATCTACTTTTAGTTCTTTTTTTTTTTGAGATGGAGTCTCATTCAGTTGCCCAGGCTGGAGTACAGTGGCATGATCTCAGCTCACTGCAACCTCTGCTTCCTGAGTTCAAGTAATTCTCCTGCCTCATCCTCCCAAGTAGCTGCGATTACAGGGGAGCACCACCATACCTGGCTAATTTTTTGTATATTAGTAGAGGGGCATTTTACCATGTTTCCCAGGCTGGTCTTGAACTCCTGATCTCCTGATCTGCCCACCTCAGCCTCCAAAAGTGCTGGGATTACAGGTGCGAGCCACCATGCCTGGCCTTCCTTTTAGTTCTTTAAGGAATACTTAGGAATATACCTACCAAGGAGGCTAAAGACCTTTAAAAGGAAAAGTACAAAACACTGCTGAAAGAAATTGTAAATGACACAAACAAATGGAAATAATCCCATGCACATGGGTGGGTAGAATCAATGTTGTGAAAATGACCATACTGCCAAAAGCAATTTACAAATTCAATACAATTCCCATCAAAATACCACCATCATTCTTCAAAGATCTAGAAAAAGCAATCCTAATATTCATATTGAGCCAAAAAAGAGCCCTCATAGCCAAGGCAAAACTAAGCAAAAGAACAAATCTGGAAGTATCACATTACCCAACTTCAAACTATACTGTAAGGCGATAGTCAGCCAGGCTCAGTGGCATGTGCCTGTAATCCCAGCACTTTGGGAGGCTGAGGCAGGTGGATCACTTGAAACAAGGAGTTTGAGACCAGCCTGGCCAACATGGTGAAACCCTGTCTCTACAAAAAACAAACAAACAAAAACACCCCACAAAAATAGCCAGGCATAGCGGCACATGCCTGTAATCCCAGCTACTCAGGTGGCTGAGGCATGAGAATCATTTGTACCCCTGGGTGGAGGTTGCAGTGAACTAAGATTGCACCACTTCACTCCAGCCTAGGTAGCAGAGTGAGACCCTGTCAAAAAAAAAAAAAAAAAAAAAAAAAAAAGGCTATAGACACCAAAACAGCATGGTACTGGTATAAGAATAGGCACATAGACCAATAGTAAATAATAGAGAAACTAGAAATCAAGCCAAATACTTATAGTCAACTGATATTCAATAAAGCAAACAAAGACATAAAGTGGGGAAAGACACCCTGTTTGACAAATGGTACTGGGATAATTGGCATGCCACGTGTAGGAGAATGTAACTGGACCTTCATCTCTCACCTTATATAAAAGTCAACTCAACTTGGATCAAATACTTAAATCTAAGACCTGACATCATAAAAACATAGACGATAACATCAGAAAAAACCCTCCTAGACATTGGCTTAGGCAAACACTTCGTGTCAAAGAACCTAAAAGTAAATACAACAAAAATAATGATAAATAATGGGATCTGATTAAACTAAAAAGCTTCTTCACTGCAAAAGAAATAATCAGCAGAGTAAACAGACAACCCACAGAGTAGAAGAAAATCTTCACAAACTATGTATCTGACAAAGGACAAATATCCAGAATCTACAAGGAACTCAAACAAATCAACAAGAAAAAACCAAACAACTCTATCAAAAAGCGGGCTAAGGACATGAATAGACAATTCTTCAAGATATGCAAACGGCCAACAAACATATGAAAAAATACTGAGAATCACTAACGATCAGGGAGATGTAAATCAAAACCACAATGCAAGACCACCTTACTCCTGCAAGAATGGCTATAATGAAAAAAATGAATGTTGGCATGGATGTGGTGAAAAGGGAATACTTTTACACTACTGGTGAGAATGTAAACTAGTGCAACCACTATAGAAAACAGTGGGAAGATTCCCAGCTAAATTTATAAAGAGAGACTTCAAATAAGACAAAAGCCTGACAAATAGTCTCACTCCCAGTCATCTGACATTTGAGGAGGAAGGGATGAAGAGAGGAAGAGCTTTTTCAGGGTGGGTGACATGAGGTAGAATTGATTAGCCACAACAAAAATCAGAGCACATTTGTTTTCCAACCCTATATAAATCGGTGGAAAACCTTTTGTGTTAGTTCTTCCAAGTAATCTGACTATCAATTTTAGATATAGTATATGCTCCAGTTTCTGTAGAAAATTTAACTTTCTATTAACTGTTTGGAATAAATGTGACCATGAAGATCTGACGGTCCTTAGATTAAGGTTCTCCCAGTGTTTCTTTTAACTAACCCTATAAAACAGCCATCTACATCAGTTTCCTACTGTCAGAGTAATGTTGCTTGACAATTTCAAAATCCAGCAGCTTTCAATACCAATCCTCTATTCTTGCTTATCTATCTGTGGATTGGCTAGAGGTCTGCCGATCTAGGCTGAGTGTGAGTCCAGAACTGTTTCATGTGGCCTCTCTCTTCCTCCTCCTTGGACCACTAGGCTGACCAGAATATTTTCTTCTCATAACCATGACAGAAACAAAGATAGCAACTGAAAACACAAACACCTCTTAAGGACCAAGCCTGGAACTGCTACATGGTCCCTCTGCTTGCATCCTATTGGCGACAGCAAGCAAAATATTCAAACCCAACATCAATGCCTCTAGTGGAGGAATTTCAAAGCCACATGGCAATGGCTGTGCCTACAAGGCTATAAAAATTGGAGCCAAGAAGTCAGTATACAAAAATGTCTAACACTGTTGCTATTCCCTTACTTACAGTATATAGCACCAAGTCAATAGTATCTGATTTGCTCTAAGATACCTGAAGAACTCTGAACCCATCTGTATGTATTTGCTTAATGGAGCTGCATCCTTCTGGTGACAAACAAGCACATCTAACAACCTGCTTCTTCCTCAGATTCTGTTTTTCCTCAACAGAAAGATTTCCGGAACTCATTCTGACTTCAGCCTTCTTAATTTACTGCTTGGGTGAATATAAAGGCAGTTCATGGAAGATTCATCTGCCTTGCACTAGATTAAATAGGAGCCTTCGATTTTTCTTGAGGAAAAATTCCCTGGTTTAAATATTTTTAAATATGCTGTTTTATTATTTTAGATATTATGGTTTTATTGAATCTTTGATATATTTGCTTGCAACAGAATATGAATCTCATTCATTTGTTTTCTCAGAGGCTTAATATGGTTCTGGCTGTGTGTTCCTAACTACAAATTAGGGTGCATAGGCTGAGAAGGAGCCGTTTTAAAATTGGCAATTACTGCATTTGACATATTGCCTATACTGATAATTTGTATTCTTCATATTTCCTCTCAAAAGGTATTAAATTTTGATTAAACCCAAGAACCTCTGACTGTCATCCTTTAAGAGGGAGAACTCTGGAGTCCTAGACAACATTTTTACATGCAAAATGAGTCAGTAACCTATCATGCTAATTGGTCCAGTGTGGATCCACCTAAGTCCTAACCACTTCCTTGGGATTTGCACTAAATCTTTCTTTGCGCCTACAACATTTTGGGTGATAAGCAGTATTTTTTAATAAGGTTCCACTTCCACAAACATTTTTCACCTCTAAAGAAAAATGTATACTTTTGTTTGCCAGAATCTCGGGCCAGAAACATCCAGTGAAATGATGTAAGGGGTTCTCAGAAATAACAGAAGTCAACATCACTGTTTCTTGGTATCTCAAGCACAACCCAATCTTACGAAATAACATCAGAACTCAATGGGTGCCAGGCCGTATGCTAAGTGCTTTCCACAAGGTATCTTAGCGAATTCTCACAACAGCCTTGTGCGATAGGTGTCATGGGCTCCTGGGATTCTGATGAGAAATTTGACCTCACAGTCCTTATAAATATTAGCAGAGCCTGGATTTGGACTCAAATGCATCTGACCACATAGTTTATTTTTCACTTTGAAATGTCCCCTTCACCTCTATCGTCATGATTTGGAGAGATCATAATGGTACTCCAATCTCCAACCTCAGATGTGGTACCAAAGTCTGCATTAGCTACATAGTGTATTGATCCAACATTAAGAAACTCTTTAAAAACTGTCATCAAATGCTGCTAAACCATCAGAGAAAATCCTGAATAAATTTCCCCATGCTTATTCTGTGTTTCTGTAAGAATATGACTCCAAGAACTCCTTGGTTCCTGGGTACACATTGAATCAGGGCCCAGGATCCGGATGCCTTTCCCTTAGGTATATCCTGATTGTTTATTCTATTTTTTCTCCTCAATACACATAATTTATATATAATCACTCTTCTTCCACATGTTTTATTCACTGCCCCGTTTACTAATTAAAATTTCTTGCTTAGTACAACTTCCATCCAAATACTCATAGCAACATTTTTCAAAGTAACAGAAAACTGGAAATAATACAAATATCTATCAACTGGTGAATGGACAAATATAACTGGGATATCAATACGAGGGAACACTACTTGGCAATCAAAAGGAATGAAATACTGATAAATGCTACAACATGGATAAACCTCAAAAATATTATGCTAAGTGAAGAAGCCAGATGCAAAAAAAAAAAAAAAAAAAAAAACCCCACACATTTTATTATTCCATTTATATGAAATTCCAAGAAAAAGCAAATCTATGGATGACAGAAGTCTGGTGACTTCAAGGGGCTGGGTGAGAATGGGGATTAACTATAAAAAAGACAGAATCTTTGTTGGCACAGTGGCTCATGCCTGTAATCCCAGCACTTTGGGAAGCCAAGGCGGGCAGATCACCTGAGGTCAGGAGTTCAAGACCAGCCTGGTCAACATGGCAAAACTGTGTCTCTGCTAAAAATTACAAAAATTAGCCCAGCATGGTGGTGGGTGCCTGTAATCCCAGCTACTTGGGAGGCTGAGAAAGGAGAATTGCTTGAACCCTGGAGGCATAAGCTGCAGTGAGCCAAGATCATGCCATTGACCTCCAGCCTGGGTGACAGTGAGACTCTGTCTCAAAAAAAAAAAAGAAAAAAAGAAAAAAATGAATCTTGTTGGGAGGATAAAAATGTTCTAAAACTGGACTATGGGGATGGTTGCACAACTCAGTAAATTCACTAAAAATTATTGAACTGTAAATTTTAAATTAGTTAATTTTAAAGTATATAAATTATACCTAAATAAAGTTGTTTAAAAAATAATCCATGGATAATAATTTTTGTCACATAAAAAATTGATAAAATTCATTGGACAGTAAGCCATATGATAAATGGATTTTCTATCAGTACACAAAGATAATTATTTGAATATCAAATCGGATATTAAAATTCAAGTGCTTTGAAAACTGAAAAATGGTTGATTTGTCAATTAGGTTCGATGGTGAATGAAAATTTTTTCATTCTGTCCTCTAGGTGGTGCTAGAATCTAAAATTGAGCAGCCCCCATGGTAAATGTGGCGGCTTTGTACAAAATTACCTTTTTTTAATAGATGACATCCCTAAAGGGAGTTTTCAGTCCGACTGACTTTTAGTCTAGAGCCTTCTCCTATATTAACCTTAGGATAACAGACATCTAACTTCAGTTCCAGTCTTCCAGCTACACTGATAATTTTTAAACTTTTTGTATGGTTTCCTTTGTCCTGTTGAGCCATTCATGATCCATTTATTTCCACTTTAGCTTCCATCAAATTTGCACTTCTTTTTAATTGACTTTTATATACTCTTAGTACTTAACTGGGGATGAGGGAGTTGATTTGTCAAGCCATTTGTAAAATCAAAAGAAACCCACATATTGGGAGGCCAAGGCAGGCAAATCACTTGAGACCAGGAGTTTGAGACCAGCCTGGGCAACATGGCAAAACCTGTCTCTACTAAAAATACAAAAGATTGGCCAGGCATGGTGCCACACACCTGTAGTCCCAGCTATTCAAGAGGCTGAAGCAGAAGGAATGCTTGAACTCGGGAAGTGGAGGTTGGAGTGAGCCGAGATCGTGCCAGTGCACTCTAGCTTGGGTGACTGAGTAAAGCCCTGTCTCAAAAACAACAATAGAAACAGAAAAACCAAACATAGCAAACAATGGCCACATCGGTGAAGAAATTCAGCTGAAGGACCCCAGCCTGCCCCTGACATCTGTTGGTGGTAGGAACAGCTGATGTGCTATTACTTTGCTGTGTGTGTGCAGTTTTAAATGTAAGAAAGTTCATGCATAAAAAGTTGTAATAAGAGCTTTGGTACGAGGTTCAGGACTTCAATGTGAGCCTAGCCTTATTCATCTACCAAATAAATACATAAATAAATAACCCATAGATTTTTAGACTGTCTTTTTGCCCTTTATCTGATGGTTTCTAAAAGCATTTGAATCAAGTAGGAGAGATGAGAGTCCACAGCACAAGGCATACTGGCCCTGCTGTACAACAAGAACTTAAAGCTTTATTATCTGAGCCACTGAGCTTCCACTGGAATCTAATGAGTGGCAGCGCTGGTCCTTCAACGGAGTAGGAAACTGGAAGTTTGTGTCTCATGATGTATCTTGCAAAAGGAAGTATACAGAGCAGCGTGCAAACATGCATGAAGAGTTGCGCAAACAGCTCACGACTGAAAATTCCTCACTGGCGAAAGTACTTTTGCACAAGGGGAAGGATTTGAAAAACCGCTCTTGCCTCCTGGATTCCTTTCTGTGGTGGAAACAAATCAGCTTTTAAAATACAATACCATAGTGGCTTTAAACAGTGGCATTTAAGCAGCATGGAAATAGCCTATCAGAAATTAATGCAAAATCAATTCAGGCACATAATTTACATCTGCTGTGTTACCCAGAATGGCTCTCTTCTATAACTGGAAATCTATGAACCTAATTCTGGGATGACTGGAAGGAGTTTTATTATCTTCTGGGATGTAGCCGAACAATCTGTCACCAGGAGGGAAAACCTGTAACCCTTAAGGGACGGCAGAAGCTAGGGCTCTGTTGTTAGAACAAACATACACTTAAAATTAACAGCCAACAAAATAGGTGGTGTTCATGGGTCTGGACCTTTAAATCCAGCCCTGTGTCCAAACTCGCAGCCTTTCTACACCCATCAGATTCTGTCCTTCCTAAATATAGTCCACGAGCTGTTTCTGCATTGAGAGTTGACGGTGAATGTGTAGAGGAGACACAATCAAACTCATTGCTGTGCTGGACCTGGCATCCTGGCTTCTCACTGAATCAGTGGGCAAACAGAAAGCCCGCAGTGGGTCTTCCTCTGTTTCCCATCCCCGTCCTGGGCATGATGCCAACTCAGTTCATCAAAACCATGTGAGTTAATTTGCATAAAGTACATTTCAAGTTCACAGTTTCTAAAGTAATTATAACTAAAGAGAACAAGAAGCAGCATCCCAGGAGAGGGAGGGGAATGAGAAAAAGATGACCTCAGGAAGTCTTGGGAAGTTGTTAGTTTCAATAAAAGGGAATTTCAAGGACTAGGAAGTGGGTAAGCCGGTCAAATGCCGCAGGGTAGATGAGTAAGATAAGGACTCCATGTACCCATTAGGCTCAGCCTTGAGGGCAGCACTTTGGGATACAGTTGTGTGAAGTGAGAGGGTAAGCTGGGGGTTGAACAATGAGATGAACAGACAAAGGCTGCCTTCTCTTGTGAAGAGAGATGGGAGGGGCATTGCCATGTGGAAGCAATAAATAAGAGAGAATATTTTTTTATATTGCAAACTTTGTTATAACACTGCATGCCTCTATCCAGTGCTGAAATCAAAGACTGGGAATTCTAATCTTGCCTGAGGCACCATCTTCCTGTGAATGGCACATAGTAGGGTTTTGATACACATTTGTATCAAAAGCAAGTCAGCGCTCTTGGAACTGCCCATATGCCGCTTATGTTGAAAGCAGCAGTACTTTTTAATCAGATTGAAAGACTTCCACCCTCTTCTTTTTGAAGGTTTTGCAGGTCTCAGTTGTGTGATCTGGGACTAGTTGCTTCACTTCTCTGTGCCTCAACTTCTTCATGTATAAAAGTGTAAAAGTACATGGTTTATGTACACATAAGAGGGCATACGGCCATGTGCAGTGGCTCATGCCTGTATTCCCAGCACTTTGGGAGGCTGAGGCAGGCGGATTGCAAGGTCAGGAGTTTGAGACCAGCTTGGCCAACATGGTGAAACCCCATCTCTACTAATAAAATACAAAAATTGGCTGAGCGTGGTGGTGCGTGCCTGTAATCCCAGCTACTCAGGAGGCTGAGGCAGGAAAATTGCTTGAACCCGGGAGGCAGAGGTTGCAGTGAGCTAAGATTGTGACACTGCACGCCAGCCTGGGCAACAGAGCAAGAATCCGTCTCAAAAAAGAAAAAAAGAAAAAAAAAACATAGTTCAGATTAAGCAGATTACACTATTTGTTATTATTATTATTTGTTATCCTGGATCAAGGGGAAACAAGTATTATCTGTACTATAAATCCAAATAACTTGCAAAATATTTTTGTCCAAGGAGAAGAGTTTAAAAAACAACTCTTGCCCATGTGCGGTGGCTCACACTGGTAATCCTGGCACTTTGGGAGGCCGAGACAGGTGGATAATGAGGACAGGAGATCGAGACCATCCTAGCCAACATGGTGAAACCCCATCTGTATTAAAAATACAAAAATTAGCTGGGTGTGGTGGCACATGCCTATAATCTCAGCTACTGGGGAGTCTGAGGAAGGAGAATCACTTGAACCAGGAAGTTGGAGGTTGCAGTGAGCCAAGTTTGTGCCACCGCACTCCAGCCTGGGCAACAGAGTGAGACTCTGTCTCAAACCCAGCTTCCCCCCCCCACCAAAACAAGAAAACCCCAGCTCTTGCCTCCTGAGATCCTTCCCGCGGTGAAAACAAATTAGCTTTTAAAATCTAGTACCATAAAACATCTTTTTAAATGCCAAATACAATATCAAAAATGTTTTTAAAAAATAAAATGAGTCTACAGTGATGGCTTGCCTAATCGTGCGTGAGAAGGAAAGAAACCACGGCATCATGTCGGGGTCACAGCAGCCCACCTGTATCAGGGCTGTGTGACTCTGGAGGGCTGGGTGGGGAGACAGGTCTCCTGTACCAAGGCGGCCATGGCTCATGGCCATGGCCGTGGCCGTGGCCGGATGGGGCAACAGCCTCCATGCTGCAGGAAAGGCCCAGAGGGAGGGTCTGGGTGTGTGCAAGCCCAGAACAGGCCTCTGGCAGCACTCCATGAGATCTTGACCAACTCAGTGAGATCCTGACCAACTCCAAGCCAGACAGCCCCTTGGGCCAATCATCTGTCCTCTCCAGGTCTTGGCTTTCTCCCTGTATACGGACATGGCAGTGGATGAGCTCTACAGCTCAAACTTGTGATTGATAACTGTCTTCAATCCTACAAACTAACAATCCTACAAAACATCTCAGTGTGAGAGAGGGACCCTGTAAAAAAATGCACTAAGAGTTCATTGGTATATAGTGAGAGAGAAAAAGACATTTATGTAGGTGTGTGAATATAAGGAACTGTAAGAACACTGAGAGGACCTGGGCAAGCCCCCAGGGGGAGCCTCCAGGCTGTATGCCTCTGTCACGCTGAGTGTACCCATGACGAGGTGAACTGAGGGGTTTCTTAGGAAGTGCCCCAAAATGAGACAGAGTGGCAATCTTACAGAAGCAGGCTGTCCACGGCATAGAGGCAGGGGTGCCCGGAGGTTACGGCCCTGCCTTGGGAGTCTGGGTTGAAATTGTGGCCTCATCACTTAGCTTGGACAAATCGCTCAACTTCTGACCCTCAGCTACTCATCTACCAAATGTGGTAAATAATAAGGCCTGCCTCCATGTATACCTATGTAACAAAACTGCACATCCTGCACATGTATCCCAGAACTTATAGAAAAATTTGAAAAAAAGAAGCAAAGAATAACAGGGCCTGCCTCAAAGGGCTGATGGGAGGATCTGAGGAGATAAGGCAGGGTCACCATGTTGGGCCCACAATGGCCGCTTTCTCCTTAAGTCAGCAACTCTAGCCCTGCCATCCTCTACTTTTGTCCTTCACTGAAAAGCAACGTTTCTAAACGTTACTTCCAATTCCTGATGTTTCATCAGCTTCTAGGCAGAGTAACAATTCCCTTTCATGTTCCCACAAAGATCCAGGATCGACATCGGGGAGGGGTTGGTGATAAAGTTGTTTTTCTTCTTTCTAAAGGTCAGAGAGTAAGTTCATGTTTCTCTTACTGGTTTCTCTTTGACTCATCTTAGTGCCTGACGCAAATTATGCATTTCCTGTCTCCTCTTTATCTGAAAAATGGGCTTTATTTCATCATTCTCCCTCCCTGCCTTTCAGCACAACCTCACAGTTTTGAGACCTACAGTCTGTAAACTACATTCAAAGGTTCTGCTTCCAAGTTTGTCTTTTTTTTTGTTAATCAATGAGAGCTTGTTATGTTGCTCAGGTTGGCCTTGAACTCACAGCCTCGCCTCTTCAAGTGCCAAGACAACTGGCCGGAGCCACTGTGGCCCCTGCCAATTTTGTCTTTCAGGAGATATTCTAGATTCCAATCTAGAACACAGTTTTGAGACCTACAATCTATAAACTGCATTCAAATGTTCAGCTTCCGATTTTGTCTTTCAGGAGATATTCTAGATTCCATTCTAGAATACTTAGAATAGTAAGGAATGGGGGAACTCATTCTACAGTGGTATCATTGGAGAACAATACCACAGAGCTGAGGTTCTCAATTTGGGTGATTTTGCCCCTGAGGGGACATTTGCCAATATCTGGAGACATTTTTGGTGATCACAATCAGCAGAAGGAGGATGCTACGGCATCTAGTGGGTAAAAGCCAGGGATGCTGCTAAACGTTTTGTATTGCACGGAACAACCCCATGAGGAAGAACTGTCTGGTCTCAAATGCCAATCGTGCCAAGGTTGAGAGACTCTGCCATAAAGGATCTCAACGTGTGAATTGGCCTCAGTCGCTCTTTCTCTTTCCTTTTACATTGTTGTCCCTAGTTTCAGTTCTCATCCTCTCCTCCCTCTCTGCTATCATTTTTCTACTCCTTCCCCGTCTTATTACTAAGTTCTTTTTCACTCTCCCTACCTTCTGCTCTATCATTGATCAGTGTTCCCTTCAAATGTTGCCATTGTTTCCCAGTTAGTGACCCTCCTTCAAAATTCCCAGCCTTTGGAATATACTCTCCAAGTTGCCATTTCAGCTTGGTCACGAAGTAGCCGGAGAGCCTCCTGGGCCAATCATGTCACCTCTCCAGGCCTTGGCTTTCTCCCTGTAAATGGACACGGCACTGGATGAGCTCTACAGCTCCAACTTGTGATTGGCAACTAACTGTCTTCAATCCTCCAAACTAACAATCCTACAAAAAATCTCAGTGTGAGAGAGGGACCCTGTAAAAGAAATTCACTAAGAGTTTATTGGTATACAGTAAGAAAGGAAAAAGACATTTATGCAGGTTTGTGAATATATGGAAATTTAATCCTGCTAGGGCAGTTGAAGGTAAGGTAAAATAAGCAGGTGGCTAACATTTTCAGAGAAATCTATGGAAAAGTTAAATGAGCTAAAACAATATCGATTGCAGCATTATTTATAATAATAATAATTGGAGACAATATAAATAGCCAACAATTGGAAACTGAGAAAAAAATGGTCATTATTTATATGATACAATACCATGCAGCCATTAAAAATGATAATTATTATATTATTAATAACATGGACAATGCTTACATTCAGGTCAAAAAATTATACATAGTATATATGCATATTTACTCATACTCATATTTGGTAAAAAGAATATCATGAACTATAGTGAATATATTTATTTAAATAATTTTGTCTTGTTTTATTTCACAGGTAATACATGTTTATTTGCAAATAATTGAAAAAGCTCAGATAAGAAAAGGAAAAAAAATTATCTGTAATTCTGCCACCAGGGTTAACCCGATACATGATTGCCCTTTTTCATTCATTGAAATAAAATGGGCCTATACTGCTTTTGTGAGCTCCATTTTTTTTTCTCCTTGTCATTAAATAGTCCTCTGCAAGGGCATTTACTTTAGTTGCACAGTATTCCTTTGTATCTGTACTGGATTTAACTTGAAGATTGGAGTGGTAAAGAAACTTTTAAAACTGGAGAGTATCAGTTCACAGTCAGCAGCCTGGTGGACCTGATCTATTGTTGCTTCTCTTCATTAGTAATCAAGGACTCAACACAAAGCAGAGACTTCAGTAATGTTGGCTTGTTAGCTCCGATCATAGAACCATACATGGGCCAGTTTGGGTGGGGACAATGGAAGGGAAGACCTTTCCCTCCCATCCCACCTCCCTATTAAATGGGTGAATAGGGCCTTGACCTTCCCACTAACCTATAACCAATATGTTTGGTTTGATCAGCCCAGAGCAAGAGAATAACCTGTGTATGTCCCCACTCTGCTCCAGTCTACCCCTCACTTCCTCCCTCCATCTGGTTGAGCTGAAGAGGCTGCCCTTTTCCTAAACCCTTTCTCCAGAATGTTGGGGGGAGGGGCTCCAGGCCCTGTTTGCCATCAGGTTCCCATGACATAGGCTCAGTCTGAGATGTTTCTCCCTCTGTGATTCACTGCCAAGTCTACATTCTGCTTTCATGTCTGGGGATGTTATGATACCAGATTTATCTGGTTAAAGAAAAAATGCTTACCGGCTCATTTCTTTACTGCGGCACAAGAGCTACTCTGAAAATCCTCTGAGGTTCACAAGAGGCTTATCTCTGGGATCAAAGCCCCAAGCCCCTCAAGGATGACTGCTCTGGTCAGGCCCACCTGGTCACAATAAAATTCCAACCGCAGTCAAAACTTCCCTTTGTTTCCATGCCTCTGCCCTCTGAGTCCCTGTCCCCTGAGTTCCTGTCCCATCCCTTCCCAGCAGGCAGAAAATACCTGACAAACTAATTTTCCCATGTTCTTTGGAGATGGGAACACCATCTCCAACCATGGCATTTGTAAAGAGAGGTATAAAAGGGTAATGCTTCATCCAAAGACATCACAACCAAAGACGTGACTGTGGGGCCTTGGGTGTCCCTGAGGAGCTGTTTGACCAACAGGTGTTTCCACAGCTTTCTGCTGGGGATGCACCCACTTCATTCCCACCGGAAGGGTTGGAGCGGGGAGGAAACCAACATTCATTGAGCCCCACAATGTGCTGGGCATGGTCCCAGGTGCTTTCCATGTTTATTCCTCATAACGAGGTTCAGGAGGCATTGTTATCTCAATTTTAATATAGAATCACTGAGACTTCAAAGTGTCTTCCTTGGCCCAAGGGGCACAGTCAGAATTTGAACCCAGGCTGTTGATTCCAACACTACATCATAACCATCCCATAAGACAAGGACTTGTATATTTTTAAGGGAAAAAAGTGAGTAAGGCTACATTAGAGACCTTCTGTGCTCTGGCTTATCTGTTAATACAATGTCTTTGCATTCAGTAAGCATCTTTAACGGAGCCCTTTGCCCCAGGCATTGTGGATGCTGTGAATTAAAAGGACAAGAAAAGTCTCCTCCAATCCACGTGTGTTGGTTCCAGTTATTGCCTCTTTTGTCTTCCTTGCCCCTTTGCGGTTGCTTCTGTTCAGTCACAAGGGTGAGCCACAGTGCACCTGGAGCAGAGTCCCCAAGTGTGGTCCCCAGTCCAGCAACCTTGTCATCTCCTGGAAGCATGTTGGAATTTGATTTCTTAGTTCCACCCCAGACCTGAATCAGAGATTCTGAGAGTGGGACCCACAGTCTGCATTTTAACAAGCACTCCAAGTGATTCTGATGTGCTAATGCTTGAGAACCACTGACCTAGGGAATGTCATTGGCAGAAATCCTTGGCTCCATGCCCCCCTCGCCATGCAGTTTGTTGCTAAGCTGTGAGAATTCTGCCTCTACCTCCTAGTTGGGCTGTCATTGTTCCACTTCAGGCCCTGCTGACTCCTACCTGCACTGCACCAGCAGCCTCCCCACGTCTCATGCCTCAATTTCTCCCAGTCCATGTCCCCCTCTGATACAACGTCAACTCTCTGCTCTGATGTTGTCATGCAACTGTTGGAATAAAATTCCAACTGCTTAGCTTGATATTCAAGATGCTCCAACATATACATCCAGCTCTCATTTTTAATCTTATTTTGAAGTCACACAAAACTACTCACTGTTTGCCATGGATTTGAACTTTCTCACTCTGGGCCCGGAATTGCTTCCCATTCATCCCTACACATCATTTAGGGTCCAGCTCAAAGACGTCTCCATGAGTCCTGTTTGATCCTTCAAACTACAGAATCCCTCCCCTCCCCCTCCCCTTTCTTCTCCTCCGCTTCCTCCTCTTCATCATCGTCTTCTTCTTCCTTCTCCTCCTCCTTCCTCTTCCTCTCTTCTTCCTCCTTCTCCTCTTCTCCTTCTTCCCTCCTCCTCCTTCTTCTTCCTCTTCTGCTTCTCCTCCTTCCTCCTCCCCCTCTTTTTCCTCCTCCTCTTCCTCCTCCTTCTCCTTCTTCTTCCTTCTCCCCTTCCTCCTCCTCCTTCTTCCTCCTTCTCTTCTCCTTCTTCTTCCCTCCTCCTCCTTCTTCCTCTTCTGCTTCTCCTCCTTCTTCCTCCTTATTCCTCCTCCTCTTCCTCCTCCTCCTTCTTATTCTTCCTTCTCCCCTTCCTCCTCCTCCTTCTTCCTCCTCCCGCCTCCTCCCCCTTCTCCTCTTCCTCCTCCTCCTTCTTTTTCCTTCTTCCTCCTCTTTCTTCTTCCTCTTCCTCTTTTTTCCCTTCTTCTCCCCCTTCTTCTTCCTCTTTCCTTCTTTCTTCTTCCTCTTCTTCCTCCTCCTCCTTCTTCCTCTTCCTCTTCTTTTTCCCCCTTCTTCTTCATCCCCTCCTCCTCCTTCTCCCTTCTTCCTTCTTCCCTCTTCCTCCTCCTCCTCTTCTTCTCCTTCTCCTTCTCCTTCTCATTCTCCTTCTTCTTCTACAGAGTTTCACTCTTGTTGCCCAGGCTGGAATGCAATGCTGTGATATCATCTCACTGCAACCTCTGCCTCCTGGGTTCAAGCGATTCTCCTGTCTCAGCCTCCTAAGTAGCTGGGATTACATGTGTGCACCACCAGGCTTGGCTAATTTTGTATTTTTTCAGTAGTGACCGGGTTTCACCAGGTTGGTCAGGCTGTTCTTGAACTCCTGACCTCAAGTGGTCCACCCACCTCGGCCTCCCAGATTGTTGGAATTACAGGCGTGACCCACCACACCCAGCCAGAGCCACCATGCCTGGCCCCTTTCTTAAACTCACATAGAATTTATCTTTACTTCTCTTAGGGCTCTTATTAAATTATATGATATGCTTGCTTGTAAATGTGGTTTTTCTCTATTACTACTAGGTGGTAGGGAGCAGAGATGTGCCTTTTTTCATCTTTGCATCTCCTACAGTATCATGCACAGTGGCAAAGCTTAATGCATAGTTGTGAATGAATGAATGAATGAATGATTTGGACAACAGGAAAAAAATTGAATCCATAGTTATGGATTCAGTTATGTTGGATTCATGTTAAAAAACTAATTTTCCATCCCTTATTTTTCTACAAGTTCTTAACAAAATTGATGATATTATCGTTATTTTACTAACAAAGTATTGCCATTTTATCTCCTTTCAAAACTGGGCCAGTTAGAAAGCACACATTACAATACAAAGTTATCAGGGATAACAGCGTCAGTAGAAGCAGATAGTTGCTCCCACAGTATCTGTGGCTTCTAGAACTATACAGGAGAAAGAAATTACATATTCTGTTGCTAACTTTCACCTTGAACAGCATAATGGAGAGCCGAGACCTACAAGTTTCTCTTGCTAAGAATGCGGCAGAAACAACTCTCAAGCAAACACTTTCTGGAACCTTGGAAGTCCCCAGTTATAGACATTAGCCTGGCTTGATTCCAAAGGTGGGGAAGAGACTGTCTGCTCAGAGAAAGTCACCTATATAAGTAGTGAACGACTTCTGCTCCATCTCAATATCCCCGTCCATTAAAGATCTTCCTCCATATGGGCTGAAAGGATGACGGAGGAGCACTTTTCAGGCCCTCAATCATCAAGCATTCGTGTTCAGCACCAAACAGAAACCAGAGCTGCAACCCTGGGTTTACCTTGCAGCAGGAAGCCTGTTGCTATGGAGACACAGATGTGCCTCCAGAGCGGTCATGATTCTGGAAGGTTTTAAATGTCCTTAGAAATCCAAAAGTTAAAGATACAATCTCTCCAATCACAGGCTGTGGACTTCTAGCTCTGTGTGAGGCTTACGTTGCATCTTGTCTCTTGCTTCACAATTGTCATTTCTAATGAAAGACTTTGTAATCTTTTTGAGCACTCAGTCTTCAAGAGGGCAGTCAGCCCTTTCTACCTGACCCCCATTCCGGCAGAGGAAGAGACAGGAAAATGGCACGATCATCATAGCATTGTGCCAGCTACAGCTTGACCTGAAGTGGCCTCGTCTGCTTCTGCCTCGCTAAGCAGGACGACTCCCTGGCAGTGTACAGCCCTTTCTGCTGTCACCTCAGCCCTGGGACTTGTCTATGATGTGTGCTGGCTCTAAGTGATAAGTCTCTGGGTGATCCTCTGTCATTCTTGCTTTATTTTCTGCTGCACGAAGGTTCTCATAAAAAGCACATGCATTTCCTAGGTCCACATTTCATGTTGTGTCTATTGTGAAAGTCTTTTCTCTGAATGTCTTGAAGTGCCTGAACAAGAGCTCCAAAATCTTCCCTACATCTCAAGATTAGGTTATAAATGGGCAGTTCATGTTGAGAGTGGTGCCATTGTGAGGCAACCAGCTGGCAGTGCCAGAAAGTGCTGTTTGGGAAGAATAAATATTTAATAGTGTGGAAAGATAATCACTATATATTATGATACAGGTTCAGGTTATGAAATAATTAACATTATAATACACTGTATATACTTGCACATAAGCATTTGTAAAAAGGTACCAAAAAGATAAACATTAACAATCCTTATCTCTGGTAAGTCAGTGGTTTTTTTGTATGTTCTCTCTTTTTTTTCTTTTTTCTTCTAGATACATATGTTTATTTTCCAAATTTTCTACAATGGATAGATTTTGTTTTGGTAATAAGAAAAGAGATGAGCAAAACATGTTTTTAATTTTCTAAGTAAATCTGTATCCCAATAAATCAGATTGGATTCGTACATCCAAAAAGAAGATGGATTAGTACATCTAGGGCTTTAGGCATACAGAGCAGGATGAGCAGGATGCTCTGTGCTCAGCAATACAGGGCAGGTGAGCATGGACGGCTGGGACTTGGCACGGGCCCCACCCCGAGGCAGGCGAGACCTAGGTTTCATCCCATTTCAGCCAGAGTTCTCCCCAAAGGAGCCTGTTGGGTAGCAGCTGGTCCTCAGGAGTCAGGCACAGGGGTTTTTTTGCCTCAGCAAGATTTGGCAACTCAAACTATGGGGTAGGAGTAGCAGTGGCCCTCATTCTGAGGAATGAGAAGACCATCCGAGGAGCTGACAGGGGCCCTGCCTTCTCATAAGGATTGTGTTATATATGCTTCTTGCCAGGGAATGGGCCTAACAGGATCATTCCCTTTCTCTACCTCTTTAGTCATAAACAAAATCTCCTAAAAAGGCCAGTTATTTCATGTAGATAGTGCAATACTCTCTGCTCCATCTTCACGGCCCAACTCACTGAAATCCTTCCTCTATTGGGGCTAAAAAAGATGACAAAAGACTATTTCCAGAGATCCTCATTCTTTTTTTTTTGAGACAAAATCTCAATCTGTCAACCAGGCTGCAGTGCAGAGTACAATGGCACGATCTCTGCTCACTGCAAACTCTGCCTCCCAGGTTCACATGATTCTCCTGCCTCAGCCTCCCAAGTAGCTAGGATTATAGTCGTGCAATACTATACCTGGCTATTTTTTGTATTTTTAGTGGATACAGGTTTCACCATGTTGGCCAGGCTGGTCTTGAACTCCTGACCTCAAGTGATCCACCTGCCTCAGTCTCCCAAAGTGCTGGGATTACAGGTGTGAGCCACCGTGCCCAGCCAATCCTCACTCTTTACATGAAACAATTCTAGAATCTACAGCTCAGTCATGGAGATATAGAATTACCCCAAACCTCCTTTAGCATCCATGAAAAGTTAGCCCAGGCTGGGTGCGGTGGCTCAAGCCTGTAATCCCAGCACTTTGGGAGGCTGAGGCGGGTGGATCACGAGGTCAACAGATCGAGACCATCCTGGTCAACATGGTGAAACCCTGTCTCTACTAAAAATACAAAAAATTAGCTGGGCATGGTGGCACATGCCTGTAATCCCAGCTACTCAGGAGGCTGAGGCAGGAGAATTGCCTGAACCCAGGAGGCGGAGGTTGCCGTGAGCCAAGATCGCGCCATTGCACTCCAGCTGGGTAACAAGAGCGAAACTCCGTCTCAAAAAAAAAAAAAAAAAGAAAAGTCAGCCCAGTAGGTGACTCTCAGGAAAGAGACTGATGGCTTGGTGAGCTATACTGAGTGACTGGGTAACTCCACTGTGGATGACCAGCAGCTGGGAGAATTAGGAAGCATAGGTAGATGTGAGAGGAATCAGCGTGGTCCTGCAGCACTAAGGGACATCAGCTTTTTTATGGTAGAAGACATTCCTCAGAATTGAGGCGTCTCAGGCCATACAACTTGTTTATACCAAAATCAACCCACTCTAAATCCAAACTCCCTTTTAAGAAGGTCTAAACCAACCTTAAAGAGGATGTATTATAGAGATGGTTTAATCTCTAGAGATGGAGACTGAGTATTAGTACTTTTATAATCCGTCTCCAATGGGCGGCCAAGGTTGAGAAGCACTGCTCTTGATTGATGGCAGATACTCCACTGAATGGCACCAGTGGGATCCTCACCACATCCATTACACCATGAGATTGGGGCGCTGTTCCCGTCTGGGTGGCCTGCTAGCCAGGTATAACAGCTCTTCTCACAATTCTGTAAACAACCAAGACTTTCAAAGTAAATTTATTTTCTACCTAAATCAGCAGGGGTCATTTACTTTTATTTACACTAAGAACCTTGACTGACACAAACTCCAACCTCTATGCTGGCAAAACCCTGGCCTCAGCTTACTCAACCTCTCCAGGTACATTGGACACAATTCATCCATTAGTTTCTTTCTGAAGCACTTCCAGAACACTTGGCATTTTGTGACCACTCCAAACCGTTCTCCAACTTCAGAGACCCCTCCTTCTGTCTCCTTTCTGATTCCTCTTTCTGTACTTTATCTCTAAATCATGAGTTTCCTTCTTAACTCAAGGTGATATCATCCTGTCCCACAGTTTGAAAACCACTGACGTGTATGTATCTCCAGCCCTGAGCTTTCTCCTAAACCCGAATCTTATCTAATCATACACAATATCTGCTATGGGATATCTAATACATCTCAAATTTGGTATGTCCAAAATGAAACTCTAGAGTTCACTCTTAAAACTGGTCTTCCGCATTTCCCCAATTTCAGGAAATGGTTTCACCATCCATCCATTTGCTCAAGCCAAGAATGCAAGAGCCAGGCCTATTTTTTTTTTTTTTTTCTCAATCCCCACATACAAACTATCGAGCACTTCCAGTACAAACATATAATCCTAATTCAGCCTCTTCTTTCTATCTCCACAGTTCCTACCTGGTCCAAGCTACTACCAGCCATTCAAAGCCTCTTAGCTGTCCCTCCCATTCGACCTCTTCATTCCACATTCCAAATAGCAGGCAAGGTGATAAAGAAACAGACAGATATAAATCAGATCCTGTTCCTCCCATGGTTAAAACCTTCAAACGACTGAGAATGAGACCTGAAGCTCTTGTGTAGGCCTATAAGAGCTATGCTATTTCTACCTCTCCGACTGTATATTACTCTCCCTCTCTACCATTAGGTTTCAGTCATTCTGGCCACTTCCTGTTATTCTAAAATGTCAAGCTGTCTCAACCTGAGGGCCTTTGCCTTGCCAGCCCCTCTACCTGGAATGCTCTCTCCCCAGATACTTACATCTCAACTTCTCATCATTCAGATCCCAGTTCAAATCTCATGCCTCAGCAAGGCCTTTCATGATCACCTTATTGAATGAGTCATCCCCCGACTTCCACCACTCTTTATTATATATACCTTTTCTACTTTTTTCATAGCACGTATCACTTTCTGAAATTATGCATACATTTGTACTTTTCACTGGAGTAGAAGTTCCATGGGAGTAGGATCTTACCTGTCTTACCCATTACACTATTTTCTGCACCTAAAACAGTCCTTGGCATGTATAAAATAAGCTTTCAATATATATTTTTGAATCAACCAATAGACAATTTTCTTCAAAAATAGTTTATCTCATCATCTGGTGAATCTGATTAAGCATCAGTCTCTCCTCCTGCCTTTAATGCATAGTGCACCGAACAGAACTTTTCCTTCTATGATATCTGGACATCCATTAGCAAATAAGGGTCACTGTAACCAATCAGATGACCACACGGGAAGGGGATGGATCTCCTAGCCAAACTTGTATTTCAGTCCTGTTTTCACCATTCATTCATTCCTTCAACCCAACAGAAGACGTGGATAAGGGGGTGGGCAGCACACAAGCAATAGTCGAAGTCATGGGCATTTATATGAATGGAAGAAAGAAAAGACAATGATCCCTGGGTATGTCAACATGCAAGGGCTGGACTAGGAAAGAGTCTCCAACAAAGTGGTTTCTAGAAGCCAAGGGCAAAGAGTATGTGGCCAACCCACCAAATGCACACGAGGAGTCCAGTGAGGTAAGGACTGAGACTGTAGGGGCAAATAGATTATTTTTAAGTGTGAAGGTGACTTCTTAAGCCTGCTGATAAGCTGAAGAGAAAAACTCTGGGATATGGACAATTGATTTCCCTCTCAAAATTCATTTCCAACTTCATATAATGAGGAGCTGTCTTATCTACTTTAGATGACTGCCAAATAGAATGTGTTCATTCAGGTCTTCTAATAATGGTGGACATGCAGAGATTTATTGAGAAAAGCACCTGTGAGGGAGAGGGGAGGAAGCTGGAAGAGGCCAGAAAGTCATTAAGTCAAGATGCACATCTGAACCCTGTGGAGGAAAGAGGAAAGGATGGGAAGTTGGGTATAAACGACTCTTACACCACTTTGCAGTTCAAAGAAAATTTCCGTGAGGCTAAGGGGGAGTCCTCAAGTCTTGCAGAAACAGGTCTGCACTAGAATTTCTGCCTAACTCAGCTGTTGGTTCAGAGCAGGCTATGGGGCACCTGCTTCACATAAACGAATGGATTTCAGAGCACAGCAGCTGAGGCCTGAGGTTTGTTAAACTCCCACACTCCGAGATCTGCATTTTCGTGGTCACCACGTAGATTAAGAGGCTCTGAAGTCCTTTTTAAAATGGAAAACAGGTGACTAATCCAAGCTGTCAATTTAAATTAGCAAGTGTTTATTGTTGCTTGCTGAGAAGATAAGGAAAGAAAGTACTCAGTTTCTGCACTCAAGTTGCTTACATTTTCTAACCATGTGCTGCCTCACCTAAAATCAGCCTGAGACTAAGGTTTGAGTTAATAGAGAATTATAACTCTGGTTAACAAAATCTCGACCTTAATGCCAAGTGGACCAGGTTAATCAAAATAACTTATCCATATTCAGCAAACCTCTTGAACATTTGTGCTCCCTGGGCCATGACGTCCACCTAGTAAATGCCCAGCCTCAGATAAAGTTCTTGTTTTTCAAGGCCTGAGTAAATTAGGTGCTAAGAATTTTGAAAAGTGTCATTTATCTGCGCTGCTGGGGAAAGTTTGAATAATTGCATCCAGTACTCCTTTCCTGATAAAGCAGCTTTGCATTTCATTGTCTCTGCGTCCTTCCTTGCTCTAAATAACGAGGCAGTCAGTGGTTCATCTCTGCAACTACTCCATAGAAGGGAAGTCATCTGTGTGGTTCCAACGCATGTTCTGAACACATTTGCAACTTTCAGAGCTGCCTTGTGTGACAGCATCAGGGATCTCTACGCCCTAAATCTGAAGATTGGCCTGGCTGAAACAGAGCAAGAATCACTACTCCTAGCATAGCTGCCCCTTCATCATTGTAGAATTCCTCAACTAGTGTTCATCCTAGAGGCTCTTCACCTTGAGGATTAGTATAACAAGGAAAATGTGTTTAGGGGGTTCTAGCTCTCTTCCTAGGGCTTATATTTTCTAAACGGTGCTATCCACTCTGTTTAAAGCTTGAGGCTGAACATAAGCTTCTTTTTCATTTATTTTTAACACTAAAAATTCTTATTAGCTTTCCATTCCCTTGTGTGTATCCCACTCCCCATAAGGATCACTTTTATTTATAGTCTCAGGGCAAAATCCTTGGGTATATTGGGACTTCTCCCAAGGCTGCTTTAAAATTAGTGGTTCTTAGTCAAATCTCAGAGATTTACTAGAATAAGAAATAGAATTATTTTCCTAAATATTTTTATTAATGGTGAATCCGAGCAGATGGCTAGAAGTCATATCTAAAATGTACATGAGCAAGAATTTGAGATTTTGTTCATGTGATGTAAGCCCAGTAAAGCTATAACTCATGGCATCTTAATGGAAGTATGGAATATCTATCTTCTGTCAGTGGCTAAAACTCTATTGTCCTGGACAGATGTTCCCTTCTCTCCCAAATCACTGAACATTTTATTACAAATAAATTAAATGAGAAAATTTAGCTTTTAACTTCTCTCAGAGACATTTCATAATGTCTTGAAAGTGTGACTTTAAGAGGTGAGACTAGTGTGATCTCAAATACATTTTAAAAAATATGCTTGTGCATAGAAAAAAGTCTCCAGATTGTGCTTAAATAAAATTTGGGGGTGGTAAAGGTAGGGTGATTGTTATTTACTCCCTTTATTTTCTATACTAGGTATGATCGATTTTTATTATTGGAGGAAATTAACTAAGAAAGAAGAGTTAATTACTAAACCACAGTAATTATGTGGCTTATGGAAGCAACTTCTTTATTTCACAGGCAGACAAAGTCTACATTTAGGCAAATTGATCTGTAGTCGGGTCCTCTTGAATTCTTGTCTCATCTGTTTGACCTTGAGGACATATGACCGCTTGGGTGGTGTTTAACAGAAACATGTTTTTTCAGCTATAAAAGAAAATTCCAGTTGTCAGGGAGCCAAGGCTTATAAAAAGAAAGCTTTTGAGAAAGAAGCCATTTTCCCTGCCCATTGTGCATTCCACCGGGTGACCGGAACCGTGTTAATGACAGAACTCCTGTGTGCAGACATGTGTGGAGAAGTTCCACAATACAGAGTTGCTTTGTACGCAGAGCCTATGCCCCAGAAGCTGACGGCAGCTGTGTGCCCTTAGGTCAACATGAGCAAATTCCCCTACAGAAAGGGAGCCCCACCGGATAGCTAAATGAAACCAACTCAACTAGGAAAGGCTAGAGCTTCTGTTAAGTGTCAAGAAGTTTGGAAATCTACAGAATATACTCCCTTCTAACTTAAACTTGGTGGGGGAGGGGGGACTTTCTCACTGCATTTACCTTTTCGTTTTCAGCTCTCTTTGCCCCAATGTTGATCTAGCCTTGCTCTTGATAAGAGCTTCTTTGCCCTGTAGGTGATATCCCTTAGCTGACCTTTAAGATCAAGGAGACAGAATTAGAAAAAAAGTCAAGGACCCAAGCTGTGTGATATTATTTACTATGAACAAGGGAGAGAAAAGGCTCATTCAGTGACTGTAATGGAGATCTTGGCTTTAGGGAGTTTACAGGAAGAGGCCTAGGAGATTACATCATTAACTTCCAGAGAGGGGAGAAAAAGAACTCTGGCCAGGCACGATGGCTTATGCCTGTAATTCCAGCACTTTGGGAGACTGAGGTGAGTGGATAACCTGAGGTCAGGAGTTCAAGACCCCACCTTGGCCAACATGGCAAAACCCTGTCTCTACTAAAAATACAAAAATTAGCTGAGTGTGGTGGTGGGCACCTGTAGTCCCAGCTACTTGGGAGGCTGAGGCAGAAGAATTACTTAAACCTAGAAGGTGGGGGCTGCAGTAAGCCAAGATCACACCACTGTGCTCTAGCCTGGGCGACAGAAGGGGAATAGATCTCAAAAAACAAAACAAAAATGACAACAAAAGAACTCCAAAATCTCCCAGTGTTGTAATTTTTCTCCTACCTGGCTGTTGGGGCTTGGTAACCTCCCAGGACCTGGACTCTCTGAGTATCAGAGGTAAAAGCAACATCAGAGATTATATATCCCAGGGATTCCAAAACCCAGCAGGTCATGCCAGCTGTCAATACCACTATCACTTTATGTGACATGTGATATCATAATAAATGATATCACACAGCACTGTAAAAACTCAATTGTCTACAGGGGCCAGAAAAGTGACATAAACAAGTGAAGAAGACTAGATATCTGATAATAAAAAAAAAAGTAGGGGCTATAGCAAACCAGAAAGTATATGCATTTTTAAAAACACCACATGAGCCAAAGAAAACAAAGCTATTAGCCATGTTGTCATGTAGTTTGCCCATTCGTGACATACAGTTTATCCAAACTAATTTTGTGAATGAAGAAATAGAGGCTCTGAGAGGTAGAGTGACTTGCTTAAAGTCACACAGCCAAGTAGTGACAGAACCAATAATGGCCCCTGGACTCTTACGCCAAGGTTCTTCCCATCATGTCATGCCATCTCTCAGCCTGCACCTTGGGTAAAGTTGGGTCACTGGAGAAAGCATCTCCCTCCTATTATGAGAGCTGATACTGGGAGTTTCAGTGATATCCAGGGAACTTTTTCCAGTCACTCTACATAGATTCTGGTTTACCCAACAGGTCATGCCAACGGTAAATACCACTGTCATTTACAACTCTCTCACACTCTGAATTTCTTTTTTTGACAGCACAGGAAGAGGTTCCCCGATGGGGTCCCTCCTGGGTGTAATTTGGGAACCAGTTACACCAGGCCAAGACTTCAAGCAACAAAACCACGATCTGTGTAAGGTATTCTGAACATCAGTACAAGTTTTACAGCAGTTACCTTTAAATTTGTCCCTAGGATGTTGGAGGAACTAATTACTAGTTGTAAAACACTTTGAAAATTGGGAATGCAAGAATCCATAGATTCACAAAATATTATAATTAATGAATACCTATCAATAAACTGTGATTAAGAATAATAGGCATCCTTCACAGCTTCTCAAGCTGCGGCTTTATTCATGAGTACATCAGCTATTTTGCCAGAAATCTTCTCTTCATAATTTGCTCATGAAAAGTTTGTCCCATACAAAAAGGCCTTTTGTGCTTTTAAGAGAGTATCATTAATATCTTTTAGATACCATGAGTTAGTAACAATGAATAATACATACTTAGTTTCCATTCATAATTTCTTACCGTTGAAAACTTTTTCGAATTTCCTCAACCTTGGTTACAAGGAGAATTTTGTCAGATAATACATATTTTTAGGAGGTTTCCTCTCCGATGGTCCTCTACCCAAGAAATCAATGCCCTTCTGATATTCTACCTAGGAGAGACTCTTGATGCATAAATATTAAACATCTGCAGGGCTCAGGGTCTACACGTAATAAGTGCTCAATAGGCGTGTTGACATCAGCACTCTAAGGTGGGATGCCACAGTAGCTCTTCAGGTAAGTGGATAGAATCCCCTCTGGTAAGTGGACTTGGCTGGAGACCTTGATTTCTGAGACTTGGTTTGGATTTCCAGTCAATTTCTCAAGCCCTTTTAGTGACTGGTAGTGGCCTTATTGCTCAGTAGTGATGCAGACTGGATTCATAATTACAGTTCATTTCCTTTTGGACCACGTGTAAAAGTTCCAAAGCTATTGGGCCCGAGACTCACAAACCACACAGGTACAGTTTTGAAGAAGTTTAAATCGTAGCCAACAATTACAGCAAATTTGTAAGCAGCAACTACACTGTGCCTGTGCACTATCTCATTTAATCCTCACAACTCTCTTATGAGAGAGATGCTGTCATTGTGCCCATATTTAGGGGGAAAATCAGAGGCAGATAAGTAATTTATCCTAAATTATACTGATAAGTAGCAAGAGTTGGGTTCTAGGTTCAAGTGTGTCTGGTTCTAGAGCCTGAGCCTTTAATCTCTAAAATGTATCATTTCTCATCAATCTCCGCTTTGCTACTTATTACCTCTGTAGCTTTAAATGAGTCCCTTGGCCTCTCAGGGACTTGGTTACCTCCTCTTTAAAGTAAACGTAGACACATCCACTTTGCAGAGTGTGTACCTGAACAGCAGCCTCTTCTTTGCCCTTCCTTCTAACTCTAACCATAATGTTCAAAAGGAACTGATTTCTTCTTAGTTTCCCATGCCCAACCCCATTAATTGGCCAAAGAACAAGAATCTCACCTAGAGATGCCCAATCAGTGTTGCCTATCGCTGTGGCCATAGCTTTTGTTTTTTTACTCAAGTCAGGTTAATTGAGCCCCTCTCTGGGATTTTAAAACTTGGCACCAGAGAAGGGGAGCCCTAGGCCCCCTGGTAAAGCAGAGAGTTGGGAGCCAGGCTATGTTGCCCCACAAGTGGAGAAAGCCTGTCAGAGAGAATGAAACCAACATAAAAACACAAATAGAGGGAATAGTCAGAGGAAAGACGTAGGTCTATTCCCAAATTCTACTGGCACTGCTGCCATTTCTCAGTATAGTTATGAAGGAAATAAATCCCCATTTATGCCCATGCTAATCTAAGTTTTTGTTACTAGCATACACACACACACACACACACACACACACACACAGAGAGAGAGAGAGAGAGAGAGAGAGAGAGAGAGAGAGAGAGATTGAGAGACAGAGAGAGGTGGGAGTGGAGATTCTGACAAGTCCATACCATTGGGCCTAAGTCGGTCATATGAGCACATATAATGGAAATCTATTTATAAAGGATGCAGATTTTAGGTATATCCTTTTTCTTGTGCCTAAAGAGGAGACTTGAGTAAGTTATATCAATATTGGAAATGATGTCCACTAGAGTTTTCAGGAAACAGCCTTCGTGCTGCAGTGCCATAGATATGATGGTAATATTTTCCAAAACTTTATACCTGGCCCATCTCCTCCCAGTATAAACTATTGCTCTCATCATGGACCTTTGGAATCTTGGCTTTCACCAACGATGATATTTTTGGAGAGAGCTAATGTCAAATATCACAGGGGCAGAAATTAAATACATGCAAACTTTTCAAAAAAGGAGAAGAGAGTGATTATATTCAGGACTTCTCAGGATCACAAGTGTCAAAGGCATTTGTTCAATTGTTTTCAGTATCCTATTTCCTTAAAGACACTACCAGGATATTTTCTATTTCTATATTATCAGTACTTGGAATTTGAACACACGAAAAATGGCGAGATGTTCCCGAGGATCAAGCAAAGCTCAGAAGTAGTTCAACCACTTGGCATGTTCTTTTTCATAACTTTCCCTTGCTGAAGATAGAACACATGCCTATTGTTGTTGTTTGAAATTTTATAAATGAGGAATTAGCCCAAACAGGCTGCTCTACAATCACAGAAGTGACGTTGAGGGTCTAATACCTGCCATGATGCTATAGGTATTAGTCTAACAGACATTAGTTTATGTTTACTAGACTAGACTTGTGTATCACACACATACAAGTATCTCTTGGTTTCCAGACTATCACTTTTTGAATTTAAGGACCAAATAGATATGTACAGAATTTAACATCTATGCTGTCCTGTCCTATTTATTCTCCCTTTGCTCTCCAGTGCATACTCCAAGCCCTGGAGGCTGACACCTAGCATAGCATCCCCTGGGTTGCTTTGCCCTCCAGCTTCTAGTTGGGCGTGGCCAATGGGAGATCAATGGTGAGCACATTGGGGGTATCTATTTCCCTCCTCCCCTGTGGTAGACACTGTTGATGCCACACCCACATGCCTGTTTTCGAGCCTTCATTTCCTGGTTTCTGTGTCCTTTGTTTCTGTTGGCTGACACCTGCGGCTTTCTTTAGAAGCCCACTTTGGGTCACAGAGTCCCTTCATCCAGTACAGGTGGACAGCTGGGGGTGCCTGGGAGTTTATGTGGCCTCCTGGACATTAAACCAACCACTGAGGTAAGAGGCTGAAAACCAGCTCCCTTTCCTTGAGGTGAAACAAACTCTGAAGTGTGATGACTGTGACATTTGATTTCACTCCAGAGCAACCACTGGGGTTGGGCTGGGGCTGGGACGTTGCTTGAATCTGTAATCTTGCAAGGCTTTCCCTCTTTCCCTGTCTTGGTTCCCTGTTTCTCGTATGTGTGTCTCCAGAGAGCAGTTAGTCAGTCATTCACTTACACAGGAATCCTTGATTCAGGGTCTTTTCTAGGGAACCACAACAAAGGCTTCTCCGATATCCATTCCCGTAGGGCCTGGCCACAGCCTCAGCAGAGGCTGAGTCCCTCTGCAGCCACAGATCCTATTCTGTGGCCTTGGAAACAGCATTCCCTCTCCTTGTCCCTTTAGGTCTAGGGATGTTAACTGCTTCCAATTGGTAGTATTTGGGCAGTATTTGGGCTCCTGGTTTTTCCCTTAATCTTGCCCACCACTCTCTAACTAGCATTCTCTTTTACCCCTTTTTCCTTAAACTCTTTTTTATCGTTGTTTTGTTTTTCATTCTTTTGAGATGGAGTCTCGCTCTGTCACCAGGATGGAGGGCAGTGGCGTGACCTCGGCTCACTGCAACCTCCTCCTCCTGGGTTCAAGTGATCTCCTGCCTCAGCCTCCCGAGTAGCTGGGACTACAGGCATGCACTCCACGCCTAGCTAATTTTTGTATTTTTAGTAGAGACGGGGTTGGCCAGGATGGCCTGGATCTCTTGAGCCTGTGATCCACCATCCTTGGCCTCCCAATGTGCTGGGATTACAGGTGTGCACCACTGTACCTGGCCTCATTAAATCCTTTGAATGAAACATTACTTTCTGACTGGAACTCTGACTGAGAATCCTCTCTGCTCTCCCTTCCAACTCTGCTGCTTACTGGCTAAACATCGAGAACTAAATGTTGATTCGAATAACAAGGCATCTCTTGCTATCCAAACTCTCTGTCAAGAATCTCCCCATCCGAACTGAGAGAACCAACAGATTTTGGACAATGAGGGTAATTACACACATACTCATACATACAGATACACATATGCAAATATATACACACACGTGTCTCATACCATATGCAGAGTTGAAGGTAGACTATCATAAACTAAAGATGTATAACATAGGCTGAGCGCAGTGGCCCACGCCTGCAATCCCAGGACTTTGGGAGGCCAAGGCAGGTGTATCATGAGGTCAGGAGTTCAAGACCAGTCTGGCCAAGATGGTAAAACCCGTCTCTATTAAACATACAAAAATTAGCCAGGTGTGGTGTCAAGTGCCTGTAACCCCAGCACTTTGGGAGGCCGAGGTAGGTTTATCACAAAATCAGGAGTTGGAGACCAGCCTGGCCAAGATGGTGAAACCCCGGCTCTGCTAAAAATACAAAAATTAGCCAGGTGCGGTGGCTGGCACCAGTAATCCCAGCTACTCAGGAGGCTAAGGCAGGCGAATCACTTGAACCTGGGAGGAAGACGTTTCAGTGAGCCGAGATCACTCACTGGAGCCACTGCACTCCAGCCTGGGCAACAGAGTGAGACTGTCTCAAAAACAAAAAACAGAAAAATTCTAGAACAGTCAGTAAAAATAAGCAATAACAACAACAAGATTAAAGAAGTACAGCTAATAAACCATTGGTGAAGATAAAATGAGATCATAAAAAGATAAACTTTGAAAAGGGGGTAAAAGAGGCAGAAAGAAACAAAGAACAGATGAGCCAAATAGAAAACAGCAACAAGACATTTTTAAACCATATCAATTATTATATCAAACACAAATAATCTAAACATTCCAATTAAAAGAGAAATGATCAGTGTGGATTATATTATTTATAAAGAACCCACTTTCAGTAAAACAATACAGCTAGGTTGAAAGAACAGGATGATAAATGATAAACATTAATGAAAACTATAGTGACTATGTTTATATCAAGCAAAGTGGGCTTTAGAACAAGGACTATTTTACTGGAGATGAAAAGAAACATTACATAATTATAAAGAATTCAATTCATTAAGATGTCATAACAATCCTTAACATGTATGCATCCAATAATAAGAGTTCCAAGATACACGAAGCAAAAACTGATAGAATGTTTAAAATAGAGAAACTCATAATTATATTTGGATATTTTAATACTCTTCCATTGGGAATTGATAGATCAAGTTGACAAAAATCAGTAAGCACATAAATGACTTGAACAACACTATCAACCAGCATGGCCTAGCTGATGTTTATAGAATGCTATACCCAACAACAGCAGCACCAGTCACAATTATAGCCCATATTCTGGGCCAAAAAGGAAAAGGAGTGGAAGTCTCAATGAGCTAAATAAATAAAAAAGAATTCAAATAATACAGAGTATGTTTTCTGACCACAGTGGAATTATTCTAGAAATCAAACAGCAAGCCATCTGGAAAATCCTTAAATACATAGAAATAAGTAACACACTTCTAAATAACCCATAGCTCAAATAAGAAATCACAAAAAGAAATTAGAAAACATTTTAATAGAATAAAATTAAAAATACGACACATCAAAATCTGTGGGATGCAGTAAAAGCCTGCTTAGAGAGAAATTCATAGCATTAATTACTTATATTAGAAGAAAATGAAAATCTCATCAATTGCCTAAGTGTCCATTTTTTCTTTGAAAATATTAATACAATTATAAACTCCTAGCCAGACTGATCAAAGAAAAAAGACACAAAATAACAATGTCAGGAATCAAAGAGAGTCCATCACTGTAGATCTTATGGTCATTAAAAGGTAATAAAGCAATATTGTAAATAAACTTCTGACAACAAATTTCATAACTTAGAAATCATGGAAAAATTTCTTCAAAGACACAAATTGCCAAAGCTTAGTCAATGAGAAAGAAATAACCTGACTCAATTCAACTCCCAAATTCATTTATGTAATCAGCATTACCCTGATACCAAAACCAGGTAAAACCATGAATTACCTTAAAAGAAAATTATAGACCAATCCCTCTCATGAATATAGATGCAAAATTACCAAAATGTGATCAAATTGAATCTAACAATTTGTGAAAATATCCATCAAGACTAATAACCATTATTCTAGCATTATTTACAATAGCAAACTTTAAAATGATCCATCTATCAACGGAATAGCTAAATAAAGATATGAATATAGCCAGTAAATATGACATGTAGAAAAAAATGACATTAGGAAATGCTAACAATATAACTGGAAAAAGTAAATATGCTACGCTTCCAACACATAATACAGTGAGCATAGGGGTGAAATATACCAGATGTTACGAAGCCTTGTAGTAGGCCCTAGAGGTGCCCTGCCCAGTTGCTTCTTACCTTAACTGCTAAGAATGTTGGCTAATGGCTTCAGAATTCCCTTTGTCCACAGGAGGTAGTATGCAATCCATGACTGACTGATAAAAACGCTCAGCCCTCTTGACTCAAAGTAAGACCACTCAGTGGTGCCGTTCACATTCTGGAGCCCCCGGTGGGATCAGGCCAAGGCAGGATTTCAGCTGAACCTGCTTTAGGATTCTTCCCCACCTGTATCCTACTTCCCCCACTCTCTTACAGGTTTTACCTAAGAGCACTGTGTTTACTTGCCTCTTCTCGGGCTTCTTTGAGACAACCTGACCTAAGACAATTGGTTTCAGGAGTGATTCTGGGACCAGACTCTAATGATGGGATCCTGGAATTGGTTCTCTCATCATACAGATGACAATGAGGACTTCCTCATTGGTGGTAGGTATTGATAACTCCTAGCATGCTGTGATAAAACAATTGCTAAAACCTTCACTTGCAGAGAGCAGGGATGGAATATGGGGGAAGGGGATGGACTAGTTTGTTCTTTGTCTCTGGCACGTGAAAGATATGAGGGAACTAACTCTTAAGTACTGTGGCTAAATTAAAGCGAAGTGTGAGTGCCAATGGGACTCCTGGAGAACATTTTCTTCTCCCAGACAGCATAGTGAACTGAATGCCATGCACAACTATTGTAAGACAAGTAGAATTCTAAGAGGAGCAGAACTCTAAGAGAGGCTGAATTCTCAGTGTAGGGAAGCCCTATGTCAAAGTCAGAGCCCTGATAGAGAAGGTGTGGTAGTCCGAAGCTTAGGATGGAGATATCTAGGTAGATGCCCCTGAGAACCTCGATCCATCTAAACATTCTGGGCTTGCAGAAGTATCCCTCCTCCTTGTTTGCATATTATGCAAATAGCTTATAAGATAATGCTTTTTCTCCCCAGGATCTGCCCTTACCTCCTCTCCGGGCATACGCACTAATAACTACGGTGAAAGATAAATGTGGCCTGACTAGGGAATGCTTAGCCTGCCGAGGAAGGAGAGGAGTTACATGTTGAAGGAGTTACAATACCTGGATTACACTGACCAGCAGGAATCAGGAGCGTTTCTGGGAGAGGATCTTGAGGGTGCCATATTCAGGGGAGTAGAGTGGAATATAAAGCTGCATAATAGCTTGCCAGTATGTGAACTATTTTCCGTAACACAGTATTTAATACTATTGTAGGGGCCCCAGGAGCCAGACTGTATTAATCTGCTGCTAGGAAGTCCCCTGGAATAAAAAAGCAATGACCCACATTAAAAGAAGTATGGCACGGAAGAAGGAATCAAAAAGCACAGCAAACTGAGCCAGTTGTAAAAAATCTACAATATAAGACTAGAATACCAACCAGCTGACAATGTGTCCTGGGACAGTGTTAGGAACTGAATTGTGCCCTCCCCTCAAACTCATTTGTTGAAGCCCTGACCCTCCAGTGACTGTATTTGGAGATAGGAGCTTTAAGATGGGAATTAGGTCAAATGAGGTCATAATGTAGGGCCCTAATCTAATAGGACTGGCGCTCTTATAAAAGGAAGAGATATCAGAGATCTCTCTCTCTCTCTCTGCACACACACACAGAAGAAAGACTATATGGGGATGCCGCGAGAAGGCAGCAACTTGCAAGCCAGGAAGAGAAGCCTCACCAAAAACACAACCTGTTGGCATACTTATTGGATTTCCAACCTCTAGAACTGTGAGAAAAATAATTTCTGTTGTGTAAGCCATCCAATCTGTAGTATTTTGTCATGGCAGCACTAGCAGACAAATACAGAGGGCCTGAAGGGTACTCTGATGTGAAAGGCAAGAAAAATGATGTAGTGAGAGAGCCAGCAGCATCATTGAGAAGCTCAGTAGTAGCTGTCCTCTGTAACCGGGGTATGCCATCCTTGCGCCATGAACCCATTAGGAACTGGGCCGCACAGCAGAAAGTGAGTGGCAGGCAAGTAAGCATTACTGCCTTCTATCAGATCAGTGGTGGCATTAGATTCTCTTAGGACCATGGACCCTATTGTCAACTGCCAACTCAAGGGATCTTGGTAATGCAATCCTGATAAGAATCTAATGCCTGATGATCTGAAGTGGAAAAGTTTCATCCTGAAACCATTCCCTACCACCTATCTGTGGAAAAACTGTCTTCCACACGACCAGTCCTTGGTGCCAAAAATATTGGCAACCGCTGCTTTATAGGTAAGGACTTTACAGCAGTGAGCTTCCTAATAACAACAGATATAGGATCCAGAAAAGCAGAAGCCAGATGAAAACACAACCATCAAAGCAAGGACATAATGAACACAAAGGGCAGTCAGGAATGTCTGTCCACAAGGATTTATGAAGCTGACAAATAGAATGCAGCGTTCCTAGGGACAAGATAGATAGGCAACTGGTGAGGATTTCGGTCTACTCTATCTACAAATCAGAATCTCTTTGTCATCAATTTTCAATCATATTTCTTCCAGTTTCCCAAACCAATTCCATATTTCTCCAGTTCCAGAACACATAATTGGTGTGGACATATTTAGCAGCTGACAGAATCCCAACATCAGTTCCCTGACCTAGGAACTGATGGTGGGAAAGCCTAGTGGAAGCCATTAAAATGCCTCCACCTAGGAAAACAGTAAACCAAAAGCACCACATTTCTGGAGGGATGGCAGAAATTAGTGCCAACATTAAGGACTCGAAAGACACAGGCATGGCGATTCCCACCACATCCCCGTTCAACTTGCCTATTTGGCGTGTGTAGAAGATAGACAGATCTTGGAGAATGACAGTGAATTACTGTAAGCTTAACCAGGCTGTGGCTCCAATTGTACTGTCCCAGGTGTGGCTTCATTGCTTGAGCAAATTAACACATCCCCTGGTACCTGATATGCAGCTATTGATCTAGTAAGAGCATTTTTCTCCATACCTGTCCACCAGAAACAGTTTGCTTTCAGCTGGCAAGGCCAGCAATACACCTTCACTGTCCTACTCAAGAAGGTCATCAACACTCTAGTCCTATGTCATAATTTAATTAACAGAGCTTAATTGGTTTTCCTTCCACAAGATATCAGACTGATGACATCATCCTGACTGTACCTAGTGAGCAAGTCGCAATTACTTCTGACACATTGGTAAGATATTTGCATGTCAGAGGATGGGAAATAAATTTAACTAAATGTTAGAGGCCCTCTGTGAAATTGCTGGTGTCCAGCAGTATGGGGCATGTTGAGATATCCCATCTAAGGTGAAGAACTAGTTTTTGCTTTCGGACCATCCTACAACCAAGAAAGAGGCACAACACCTACTGGGATTTTGTAGGCAATGTATTTCTTATTTGAGTATGTAACTCTGGCCCATTTACTGAGTGACCTTAAAAGCTGCTAGTTTTTAGTGGGGTCCAAAACAAGAGAAGGCTCTGCAACAGAGCCGGGCTGCTGTGCAAGCTTCCCTGCCACTTAGGTCATATTATCTGGCAGCTCCAATGGTGCTTGAAGGGTCAGTAGAAGATAGGGATGCTGTTGGCAGCCCTCAGAAGGCCCCCGTAAATGAATTGCAGCACAGGCCCTTAAGATCTCGCAGCAAGTTTCTGCCATCCTCTGCAGATAACTACTCTCCTGTTGAAAAACAGCTCTTGGCCTGCTACTGGGCCTTAGTAGAGACTGAATGCTTACTGTGAGCAACCAAATTACAGTACATCCTGAGCTGCCCATTATCATGTCTGACCCAACAAGCTATAAAGCTAGGCATGCATAACAACGCTCCATCGCCAAAGGGAAGAGGTGTATATGATGAGTGATCACAGGGAGGCTCTGAATCACATGGAAACGTGACCCAAATTCCCATGGTTTCCACTGCTGCCTTCTCTCTCTCAGCCTGTACCTAAGGCTATCTGGGGAGCTGCCTAGAATCAGCTGACAGAGAAAAAGAGGAATCAGGCCCGGTGTACAGAAGGTTCTGCCCAATATGTCGGCACCGCCCAAAGTTAACAGCTATAGCACTACATCCTTTCTCTCCGACATCCCCAGAGACAGGACATCCATCCCTGGAAGAGAAACCAGTGGGTGGAACTTCACACTGTGCACCTGCTTGTTTACTTTGCTTGGAAGAAGAAGAAATGTGCAATCATGTATCAATTCATCAGCTGTGGCCAATTGTTTGTCTAGATGATCAGGGACTTGGAAGGAACATGATTGAAAAATTGGTGATGAAGAAATTTGGGTAAGATATATGTTTATAGACCTCTCTTAATCAGAAAAAAAAGTGCTCTTTGTGAGTGCTCACCAAAGGATGATGATGGTTAATTTTGGGCGTCAACATGACTGAATTATGGGATACCCAGAAAAACCCAGATAGCTGGTGATGCATTATTATTATTATTTTGAGATGGAGTTTCGCTCTTGTTGCCCATGCTAGAGTGCAGTGGTGAGATCTCAGCTCACTGCAACCTCTGCCTCCGAGGTTCAAGTGATTCTCCTGCCTCAGCCTCCCGAGTAGCTGAGATTACAGGGATACACCACCATGCATGACTAATTTTTTGTATTTTAAGTAGAGACAGGGTTTCTCCATGTTGATCAGACTGGTCTTGAACTCCCGACCTCAGGTGAGCTGTCCACCTTGGCCTCCCAAAGTGCTGGGATTATAGGCGTGAGCCACTACACCCAGCCTGGTGATGCATTATTACTCTCAATCATTGCATTAATTATTCTCAATGCTTATATGGACACTGAGCCTCTCGTGCTGAAAGGGAAACCCAGATGGTGTAGCATTTGATGAGAATGATCAGGTTGCCCCAACTATGTCTGTGAGAGTGTTTCTGCAGAAGACCAACCAGCATATGAGTTGGTGGACTTAGTGGGGTTTCTGCCTACACTACCCTTAATGTGGGCAGAAACCATCCAATCAGCTAAAGGCCAGGATGGAATAAAAAGTTGATGGAAGAATGAATTATTGTGCTGTCTTCTGGAGACTGTACATCCTTCTTTTCCTGCCTTTGGATGTTCAGATTCTCTGGCTTTTGGACTCCAGATTCTCTGACTTTTGAACTCCTGGACTCAAACCTGAACTCCCAGGATCTCAGGCCTTCAGCCCTGGACTGAAGGTTACATCACTGGCTTTCTTGGTTCTGAGGACTTTGACTTGGATTGAAATGTGCTACTGGTTTCCCTGGTTCTCCAGCTTGCAGACAGCCTATTGTGGAACTTCTCAGGCTTCATAATCAAGTGAGCCAATTACCTGAATAAATCCCTTCTCATCTCTCTCTCTCTATCTCTCTCTCTGTGTATATATATATATATATATATATATATATATATATATATATATATACACACACACATATTTTTAATATATGATTTTATATATAAAAAATCAGTTCTGTCTCTTTGGAAAACCCTGGCTAAAACAGTGAACTCAGCAGAGGGGGATGTTAATAATCAAATGAATCGGATGACCCATTTTTGTGGATATCAGTCAGCCTCTTTCCCTAGCTACCTCTGTCATCACTGAAAGTCCATAAACAAAGTGGCCATGGTGGCAGGAATAGAGGTTATAGATGGCCTCAGCAACATGGATTTTCACTAATCAAAGCCATCCTCTTTACAACCACCACTGAGTGTACAATCTACCAACAGCCAAGACCAACACTGATTATCCAATATGGCACCATTCCTCAGGGAGATTAGCCAGCTACCCGATGGCTAGTTGATAACATTGGACTGCTTCCATCATGGAAGTAGCAGCGTTTGGCCTTGGACTAGACATTTACTTGGAATATGAATTTGCCTTCTCTGAACAGCATGCTTCTGCTGAAACAACCATTCATGGAGTTACAGAATGCCTTATCTACTATCATGATATCCCACACAGAATTGCTTTTAATCAAGGAACCCACCTCACAGCAAAAGGAGTACAACAATGAGCCTACGCTTATGGAATTCACTAGTCTCATCATGTTCCCCACAATCCAGAAGTAACTGGTTTGAGGGAATGGTGGAACGGTCTTTCTAAGACTCAGTTACAGTGACAGCTAGGTAGCAATATTTTGTAGGACTGGATCAAGGTTCTCCAGAAGACTATGTTGCTCTGAATCAGCATCCAATATATAGTATTGTTTCCTCTAGCCAAAATTCCTAGGTCCAGGAATCAAGGGTGGAAATGGGAATAATACCACTCACTGTTACCCCTTATGGCACACTGGCAAAATTTCTGCTTCCTGTTCTCACTACTTTATGCTCTGATGGCCTAGAGGTCTTAGTTCCAGAGGGAAGAATGCTCCCACCAGAAAACACAGCAATGATTTCATTGAACTGAAAGTTAAGGCTGCCAGCCAGCCATGCTGGCTCCTTGTGGCTCTGAATCCGTAGGTTAAGGAGTTACAGTGTTGGCTGCAGTGATTAATCCTGACTACCAAAGGGGATTTTGGAGTCCTACTCCACAGTAGAGGTCAGGAGAACATGTCTGGAATATAGGAGATACCTTAAGGCATCTCTTGGTATTTTCTTTTTTTTTCTTTTCTTCTTTTTTTTTTTGAGATGGAGTTTCACTCTTGTTACCCAGGCTGGAGTGCAATCGTGCGATCTCGGCTCACTGCAACCTCCACCTCCTGGGTTCAGGCAATTCTCCTGCCTCAGCCTCCTGAGTAGCTGGGATTACAGGCACACACCACCATGTCCAGCTAATTTTTTGTATTATTAGTAGAGACAGGGTTTCACCATGTTGGCCAGGATGGTCTCGATCTCTTGACCTCGTGATCCACCCGCCTCGGCCTCCCAAAGTGCTGGGATTACAAGCTTGAGCCACTCCGCCCGGCCAAGGCATTTCTTAGTATTTTCATGCCTTGTGATTAACATTATTTAACAACTGCAACAACTCAATCCAGGAAAGACTAATGAGCCAGACCTTCAGGAATGGAGGTTTGGGTCACTCTGCCAGGTAAAGAACCGCATCAGCTGAAGTGCTTGCTGAAGGCAAAGGGAATACATAATAGGTAATGGCAGGAGGTAGCTATAAATACCAGCTACAACCATATGACCAGTTACAGAAACTAGGACTGTAATCATCATAAATGTTTCCTCCTTATTTTGTTATGAATATATTTGTGTATATGTACGTATCTTTGTTTTCTTTTCTCTCTCATTCTCCTATCATAAGGTATACTGACTTTATATCATGACATTTAAATACGGGTAATTTTTAATATTATAATATTTAAGTTGTGGGAGATTAAGAAGAGTAAATATCACTCAAGGACTTTATCTCCTCTTCTGGCAAAGGGGTTAATGCATTTTTGGTTGTGTCAGGATAATTATGTCATGTTAGGCAGAATTATGATCTTATTGTCTTTATTTGGAGATGAGGTATAATTTAAGAAGATGTCTGTGGGTGCCAGGTTGACAAGGAGTGGACTTGTGATGTTTAATTTTATTTTTCAATTTGACTGGGCCACAAGATACCCAAATATACATGGTCTCTGGGTGGGTCTGTGAGTGTTTCTGGATGAGGTTAGCATTTGAACTGGTGAACTGAATGAAGTGTATGTAGTCTGTATGGTCCTTCCCAGTGCTGGTGGGCATCACCTGATTTCTTGAAGGCCTGAAGAGAACAAAAGGCAGAAGGTGGAATCTGTTCCTTTGATTTCCTGCCTCACTGCTTGAGCTGGAGCATGTTTTCTCATCTTCTCCTGCCCTCAGATTGGGATTTATGCTCTTGACTACCCTGGTTCTCAGGCCTTCAGACTTGAACTGAATTGTCTCCAGCTTGCAGATGGTAGATCATGTAAATCAATTCCTCATAATAAATACATATTCTATTTGTTCCATTTCTTTGGAGAACCCTGAAGAATACACTCTCTGTCTACCTCACTTTCCTCTAAGATAGATGAAGAACAGATGCGTAGAGGACTGCTGAGCTGCTTGATAAAAAGAGGAAATCTCTCATCCCATTTCCTGACCTGCGCCAGTTCTCAGAACCAGAATGCCTCAATGAGTAGGTCAGTTCCCCATAAGAAACTGCAACACCATAGCAGGATATTCAATAGCAATTCCTTCAGTCCTTCCCCCAAAGAGGCTTATGATGATTTATTTAAAAAACCATACACTGAGGATTTCCAACATGGCGTGGTAGGAACAACTCAGGATTGCAGCTCTCAGTGAAGGCACAGAGGGTCAGTCCTAGCTGAATTTTCAGATGGACCTTTGTTGCCCACAGAACGGGGAAATTCCCAGGTGTAGGAGAGACACGGGACACCAGCGCAGCCCTTTCGGCTTGCGTGGCCATTTCGGCTGGCACCGCAGCGCAGCAGCACCCTGCACAAAACTCACTGGTCTGGGTGCCCTGTTAAACCTGCAATCTGAGATTTGGGAGGGCAGATTAACATATTCATTTGATTAAATGGGACTTGGACAGTGAGCCAGACCAGGAGATTCCTGGGAAGCATCATTTGAGCTGGTGCAGTGGGTCACTGCACAGGAAATCACACAGATCCCGGTGCCCTATCAGCAGGCAACTGAAACACCTGTGAGAAAGTCAACCGTTCAACTTAAAAAAAAAGAGAGAGAGAGAGAGAAAGGACTCTGAGGCAGGGAGCCAGGTGATCAGGCTTGGCGGGTCCCACCCCCACAGGGACAAACAAAACAGTGATTCAAAATGCTCAGGGTTGAGAGTTTTGTTGCAGGCTCAGCTGAATCCAGGATGGTGCAGCTCGGTGGGGGAGGGGCATCCGCCACTACGGATGCATTCCGTCCCTACTGAGGTACATGCCCATTGCTGAAGCACCCTGCCATTGCCGAGGCAACCCACCGTAACAGAGAGACTCAGCCAACAGGGCGGAGCCCACCACAGTAGGGCGGAGCCCCGTGGCAGGAGGGCAGAGCCTCGGCAGGCAAATAGTGACTAGACTGCCTCCTAGCTGGGCAGGACAGTGCAACTGATACTCATAAAGAAAGCCCCAACTCCCTGACACTGAGCATCTGAGGAAAAAATAAAGGGGTTTTATAAGTTCTGCTGTAGCAGATCTAAGCACACCCGCCCAACAACCCTGAATGAACAATGGAGCTCACAGCTCAGCACTGGAGCTCCTATAAAGTACAGACCGTCTCCTCAAGCAGCTCCCTGACCCCTGTGTATCCAAAGAGTCACCTCAAAAAAGGACTAATCACACTGATATTTGGCGGGCATCATTTTGGGACAAAGATAGCAGAAGAAGAAACTGGTAGCATCCCTCACTGTTCTGCAGCTGCTACAGGTGTACCCCAGATAAGCAGGGCCTGGAGTGGACCTCAGCAGTTGTACAGCAGAGGGGCTAGACTGTTAGAAGGAAAACTAAGTAACAGAAATACTTCATCATCAACAATCTGGGCATCCACTCAGAGACCCAATCGAAAAGTCAGCAACTACTAAGATGACAGGTGGATAAACCCACAAAGATGGAAAGAAACCAGCGCAAAGAGGAGGAAAACACCCGAAACCAAAACACCTCACCTCCTACAAAGGACCAAAACTCTTCACCAGCAAGGGAACAAAGCGGGACAGAGAATGAGTGTGACGAAATGACGGAATCAGACTTCAGAAGGTGGATAATGAGAAACTTCAGTGAGCTAAAAGAACATGTTCTAAATCAATGAAACTAAGAACCTTGAAAAAAGATTTGAAAAAAAGATTTGAGGAAATGATAACAAGAATGGACAACTTAGAGAGGAATATTAATTAATTGAAGGAGCTGAAAAACACAACACGAGAACTTCGTGAAGCATGCACAAGTTTCAACAGCTGAATTGACCAAGCAGAAGAAAGAATATCAGAAGTCGAAGGTCAACTCAATGAAATAAAACGAGAAACCAAGATTAGAGAAAAAAGCACAAAAAGGAATGAACAAAATCTCCAAGAAATGTGGGACTATGTGAAGAGACCCAACCTATGTTTGATAGGTGTACCAGAATGTGATAAAGAGAATGAATCCAAGCTGGAAAATACTCTTTAGGATATTATCCAGGAAAATTTTCCCAACCTAGCAAGGCAGGCCAATACTCAACTCCAGGAAATACAGAGAACACCACAAAGAGATTCTTCAAGAAGAGCAACCCCAAGGCACATAGTTGTCAGATTCACCAGGGTTGAAATGAAGGAGAAAATACTAAGGGCAGCCAGAGAGAAAGGTCGGGTCACCCACAAGGGGAAGCCCATCAGACTCACAGCAGATCTCTAGGCAGAAACTCTATAAGCCAGAAGAGAGTGGGGGCCAATATTCAACATCCTTAAAGAAAAGAACTTTCAACCCAGAATTTCATATCCAGCCAAACTGAGCTTCATAAATGAAGGAAGAATAAAATCTTTTGCCAACAAGCAAGTACTCAGAGATTTTGTCACCACCAGGCCAGCTTTACAAGAGCTCCTGAAAGAGGCACTACACATAGAAAGAAACAACCAGTACCAGCCATTCTAAAAACATACCAAATGCTAAAGAGCATCAACAAAATGAAGAATCTGCATCAACTAATGGGAAAAACAGCCAGCTAGCATCAAAATGGTAGTAACAAATTCACACATAACAATATTAACCCTAAATGTAAATGGGCTAAATGCACCAATCAAAAGACACAGACTGGCAAATTGGATAAAAAACCAAAACCCATCGGTGTGCTGTAACCAGGAAACCCATCTCACGTGCAAGGATACACAAAGGCTCAAAATAAAGGGATGGAGGAAGATTTACCAAGCAAATGGAGAGCAAAAAAACAGGAGTTGCAATTCTCATCTCTGATAAAATAGCCTTTAAAGCAACAAAGATCAAAAGAGACAATGAAGGTCATTACATAATGGTAAAGGATCGATACAATAAGAAGAGCTAACAATCCTAAATATATATGGACCCAATACAGGAGCACCCAGATATATAAGGCAAGTTTTTAATGACTTACAAAGAGACTTAGTCTCCCACACAATAATAGTGGGAGACTTTAACACTCCACTGTCAATATTAGACAGATCAACCAGACAGAAAATTAACAAGGATATCCAGGGCTTGAACTCAGACCTAGAACAAGCAAACCTGATAGACATTTACAGAACTCTCCACCCAAAATCCACAGAATATACATTCTTCTCAGCACCACATCACACCTACTCCAAAATTGACCACATAATTGGAAGCAAAGCACTCCTCAGCAAATGCAAAACAACTGAAATCATAACAGTCTCTCAGACCATAGCGCAATCAAGTTAGAACTCAGAATTCAGAAACTAACTCAGAACCGCACAGCTTCATGGAAACTGAACAACTGGCTCTTGAATGTTGATTGGATAACCAATGAAATGAAGGCAGAAATAAAGAGGTTCTTCGAAACCAACGAGAACCAAGACACAACATACCAGAATCTCTGGGACACATTTAAAGCAGTCTCTAGAGAAAAATATATAGCAATAAGTGCCCACATGAGAAGAGTGGAGAGATCCAAAATTGACACCCTATCATCAAAATTGAAAGAGCTAGAGGAGTAAGATAAAAAAAAAAAAACTCAAAACCTAGCAGAAGACAAGAAATAACTAAGATCAGAGCAGAACTGAAGGAGATAGAGACAAGAAAAACCCTTCAAAAAAATCAATAAATCCAAGAGCTGGTTTTTCGAAAAGATCAACAAAATAGACAGACCACTAGCCAGACTGATAAAAAAAAAGAGAGAGAACAACCAAATAGATGCAACAAAAAACGATAAAGGGGAAGTCACCATAGATTCCACAGAAATTCAAACCATCATCAGAGAATACTACAAACAACTCTATGCACATAAACTAGTAAACCTGGAAGAAATGGATAAATTCCTGGACAGCTGTGTCCTCCCAAGCCTAAACCAGGAGGAAGCTGAAACTATGAATAGACCAATAACAAGATCTGAAGTTGAGGCAGCAATTAAGAGCCTACCACACACAAAAAAGCCCAGGTCCAGATGGGTTCACAGCCGAATTCTACCAGACACACAAAGAGAAGCTGGTATCATTCCTTCTGAAACTATTCCAAATAATCCAAAAAGAGGGAACCCTTCCCAAATCATTTTATGAGACCAACATCATCCTGATACCAAAACCTGGCAGAGACTCAACAAGAAAAGAAAACTTCAGGCCAGTATCCATGATGAACATAGATGCAAAAATCTTCAATAAAATACTGGCAAACAGACTGCAACAGCACATTAAAACACTTATCCATCCCAGGGATGCAAGGCTGGTTCAACATATGCAAGTCTATAAACGTAATTCACCACATAAACAGAACCAAAAACAAAAACCACATGATTATCTCAACTGACGCAGAGAAGGCATTTGACAAAACAGCCCTTTATGCTAAAAACCCTCAATAAACTCGGTATTGATGGAACATATCTCAAAGTAATAAAAGCTATTTACGACAAACCAACAGCCAATATCATACTTAATGGGCAAAAACTGGAAGCATTCCCTTTGAAATCTGGCACTAGACAAGGATACCCTCTCTCACCACTCCTATTCAACATAGTACTGGAAGTCCTAGCAAGAGCAATCAGGCAAGAAAAAGAAATAAAGGGTATTCAAATAGGAAAGGTGGAAGCAAATTGTCTCTATTTGCAGACAACATGATAGTATACCTAGAAGACCCCATCACCTCAGCCCAAAAACTCCTGAAACTGATAAGCAACTTCAGCAAAGTCTCAGGATATAAAATCAATGTGCAAAAATCACAAGCATTCATATACACCAATAACAGACTTAAAGAGAACCAAATCAAGAACGAACTGCCATTCACAATTGCTACAAAGAGAATAAAAGACCTAGGAATACAACTTACAAGGAACGTAAGGGACTTCTTCAAGGAAAACTACAAACCACTGCTCAACGAAATAAAGGAGGACACAAACAGGTGGAGAAACATTCCATGTTCATGGTTAGGAAGAGTCAATATCGTGAAAATGGCTATACTGCCCAAAGTAATTTACAGAATCAACGCTATCCCCATCAAGCTACCATTGAATTTCTTCACAGAACTGGAAAAAACCACCATGAACTTCATATGGAACCGAAAGAGAGCCCACATAGCCAAGTCAATTCTAAGCAAAAAGAACACAGCGAGAGGCATCACACTACCAGACTTCAAACTATACTACAAGGCTACAGTAATCAAAACAGCATGGTATTGGTACCAAAACAGAGATATAGACCAATGGAATAGAACAGAGGCATCGGAGGCAACACAACATATCTACAACCATATAATCTTTGATAAACCAGACAAAAACAAGCAATGGGGAAAGGATTCCCTGTTTAATAAATGGTGTTGGGAAAACTGGCTAGCCATGTGCAGAAAGCAGAAACTGGACCCCTTCCTGACACCTTACACTAAAATTAACTCCAGATGGATTAAAGACTTAAACAGAAGACCTGGCACCATAAAAACCCTAGAAGAAAAATCTAGGCAAAACAATTCAGGACATAGGAGTGGGCAAGGACTTCATGACCAAAACACCAAAAGCATCGTCAACAAAAGCCAAAATAGACAAATGGGACCTAATCAAACTCCACAGCTTTTGCACGGCAAAAGAAAGTCACTAGAGTGAATTGGCAACCAGCAGAATGGGAAAAAATCTTTGCAGTTTACCCAACTGACAAAGGGCTGATATCCAGAATTTACAAAGAACTCAAACAGATTTACAGGAAAAAAACAAACAAGCCCATTCAAAAATGGGCAAAGGATATGAATAGACACATTACAAAAGAAGACATACATGAGGTCAACAAACACATGAAAAAATGCTCATCATCACTGGTCATTAGAGAGATGCAAATCAAAACCACATTGAGATACCATCTCACACCACTTAGAATGGCGATCATTAAAAAATCTGGAGACCACAGATGCTGGAGAGGTTGCGGAGAAATAGGAACACTCTTACACTGTTGGTGGGAGTGTAAATTAGTTCAATCATTGTGGAAGACAGTGTGGCGATTCCTCAAGGACCTAGAAATAGAAATTCCATTTGACCCAGCAATCCCATTCCTGGGTATATATCCAAAGGACTATAAATCGTTCTACTATAAGGACACATGCACACGAATGTTCATTGCAGCACTGTTTACAATAGCAAAGACCTGGAACCAACCCAAATGCCCATCGATGATAGACTGAACTGGGAAAATGTGGCACATATACACCATGGAATATTAAGCAGGAATCAAAAATGATGAGTTTGTGTCCTTTGTAAGGACATGGATGAATCTGGAGAACATCATTCTCAGCAAACTGACACAAGAACAGAAAATGAAATACCACATATTCTCACTATAGGCGGGTGAGGAAAAATGAGAACACATGGACACAGGGAAGGGGGTACTACACACTGGGGTCTATTGGGGGGAATAGGGGAGGGACAGCATGGGGGGAGATGGGGTGGGATAGCCTAGGGAGAAATGCCAAATGTGGGTGAAGGGGAGGAAGGCAGCAAAACACACTGCCATGTGTATACCTATGCAACTATCTTGCACGTTCTGCACATGTACCCCAAAACCTAAAATGCAATAAAAAGAAAAAAAATTTTAAAAATTAAAAAAAAAACCCATACACTGAAGAAAAGAGAATAACAGTCTTTTTGGGTGATATAGGGTCCAGTGATTTCCTGAGAAAACTGTTCAAAGATTTTATTCAATCCAGAAGTTCTCTTCCAAGGTATTCACCCAAAGAAAATGAAACATATATTCATAAATAGCCCAGTACAATAATGTTATAACTACTTTAGTCATAATAGCCAAATACAAAACAACCCAAATGTCTATGGTATAATAAAGAATATGTCTTGTCTGGGCACAGTGACTCTACACGTGCAATCCCAGCACTTTGGAGGCTGAGGCAGGCAGATTGGTTGAGCCCAGGAGCTTGAGACCAGCCTAGACAACATGGCAAAACCCTGTCTTTACAAAAATACAAAAATTAACCGAGGGTGGTGGTCCACACCTGTAGTCCCAGCTACTGAGGAGGCTGAGACGTAAGAGGATCACTGGAGCCTGGGAGGTCAAGGTTGCAGTGACCTGTGATTGTTCCATTGCACTCAGGCCTGGGTGAGATCAAGACCCTGTCTTCCCAAATTCAATTACCTTTAAGAATTGTCCTATAAAACAGATTGAGACAGCCTCTGTCAAGTCCAGGGTGAACAGATAACAATGACTACTCAGAGTCAGAGAAGTCTAGTTTTTCCTTGAGATCACAAATCTATTGCCTCACTTCATCAAGCCAGGGGTTTGCCTTATAATCAGGGAAGAGCAAATTATTGGAACGCCCTTTTTCAGTGTGCCTCATGTCCCTATTCACATCATTTGAGAGGACAGCTGATCTTCTGAATGCATTTAATTTCTTTCTGAAGGGTGCTTCTGGGCATAGTAGGGTAGAGCTGCAGGCAATTTTTCCTATACAATCGGGGTTGACCTTAAGAAAGAAGAGAAGCAATTTTTTTCCCTAGAATAAAATTTATGAGAGTTCCCAGATGTATACATTTAGAAACATTTTGCTAGTCTGTCAGCTCAGCAGAATATTCTTTTTGTTATAATTGGGGAGGAGATGGAGTAGGGGATTCTTGCACCTAAAATGAATAGCTTTTAGGAAGGCCTTCTAATGTCTTTAAGAGTTTCCACTTTATTATAGCACATTTCAAACCATATTAAAGTTGCCTTATTTTTCCTATATTTTCTTACAAACCTCCAATACAATCAAGCAGTTGGGTTGATCTCACCTCTTGTAAGAATGAAAGGAAAATAAAATGTTGTCAGGCAGGCAGTCAGGCAAGAAAATGGACAGGCATATAAAGAAAAAAATTGCCACCAACGTTGACTATAAACCTTCTCTAATCACATACAAATTATGTGCCACTGTGGCTCTGGAGCTAGCCAGCTACGCTTGACGGTAGCACTCACCCACTTCTGATGGTTTGCATCACTTGTTTCAAATGCTCTGCCCTTGTTAGATGCTTTTCCACCGGGAAACCCTTTGTAATAAGAATCATCTTATTATTAGTAATGAAGCATGGTGACTCATTTTTTGAATTGATATATGTTGAAAGCACCAAGCACTGTTATCAGAAGTGAGTGGCTGAGTCCGTAGATCAGACAGAACGAACCCCTCCGGCAGGGCCAGTACATAAGCAGTGCGGTTCATTAATAGATGAATGAACTTTTAAAATATGGTACATATATACATATACACATATATACATATATAATGTATTTATATATGTACATATATAGCATATACACACACACACACACACACACACACGATTGGAATACTGTTTAGCCGTAAAAAAGAAGGAAATCCTGTCATTTGCAACAGTACATATGAACCTGGAGGAAATTATGCTAACTGAAATAAGCCAGACACAGAAAGACAGATACTTCATGATCTCATATGTGGAATCTAAGAAAGTTAAATTAATAGAAACAGAAAGTAGAACAATGTTTTCCCCAGCTAGAGAATGTTGGGGTAAGAAGATCTTGGTCAAAGGGTACAAAGTTTCAATTAGACAATATCAGCAAGTTCTGGAGGTCTATTGTACAGCGTGATGACTATAGTTAATAATACTGTTTTATTTACTTGAGATTTACAAGGACAGTAGATCTTGTGTGTTCTCGTTACACACACACACAAAATGATAACTAAGTTGATAGATACATTAATTAGCTGAATTGCTGTAATCATTTCACAATGTACACATATATCAAAACATCATGTTGTACACTTTAAAAACATACAATTCTTATTTGTCAATTACACATCTATAAAGCTGGAGAGAAAGCTCAATGCCTCTCTCCCTATAAGATAAACAGAAATTCAATTGATTCTTGTTATTCACAATAGCTGTGTTAAATAAAGTCACTGCAAACACTGAATTAGTGAATTGTAAATCATTGATCTTAGGGGAAATACAAGGCTAGGTTCCTGTAAGCCTCTGATCCCAATATTTTTGTAAACTGATCAATATATAACCTTGTTTTCTGTTTCTCTTTAAACACACCTTATTTGTATATGTTATTCATTTATTAACACATAATTCGTAGCCAACAGCAGTGTACCTCATACCTGAATGAAGCTTATCTAACACATGAATTTTCTCTATAAGACGCATCACAGCCTTCTCGCACTTAGGAACACTAGAGAACACTTCAGCAGTATGCTGGTGGCCATTTTAAACAACAAAATCAACAAAAAGCACAATTATGCAAACAGCATAGGACTAAACAGACCAAGAGAAAGACACTGCTTACATTATGAGCTGAAAACAAGAACACAGAGCATTGCTTTGTTTGACCTCAGCTGGGAACATGCTTGTTGAGCAACTCAAATTTTTCACAGCACTGTGCACATCCAAGAATGATCAGGAATGTACCGTGACTGTTAATTTTGATGTTTTGAATAATTGTGGTGAGTAGGTGAACTTACATATGGAATCTGTGAGTAATCAGGATTAACTGTATGTGCATACTTGTATTTTGCACTTTGGGAAAACCTCGTTCGTATTCACTGCATTCTCCTTCAGACTGCTGGGGGGTGGGGGTGGCTGGTCCAATGGCCCTTGCATATTAGAGGTGGTCACATGGTCACCTTTCCCAGTATTTCTGGATTCTTGTTTGGGAGCTTAATATCTTTAGTTCAAGGCTTTGATCTCTACTAAAATGTAAATCTCCATGAGAGACACGACATTCTAAGATATCATCAGTCACTTTTTGATATGAATAAATGAAGTTGAGAACTTCTGTGTAAACAGGCTATGAAAGGGAGAGTTTGGACTCAGCCATCCCCTTCGAGTATTGACCACCTTCTTGCCACATGGTCTCAGTCACTGATGACCTTCTACTTCTTCCTATCCCTTCCGTTAAGAGGCTTTCTGTAGCCATAGCTCCAGCTGGTAACTCTGTCATGAGCTCCAAGCCATCTTATGAATGCATCTCTATCCGTTTGAAAGTAGAATACATAGAATGGAATTAATCATCCCCCACCTGCCAACCCAGGTCTTCAGACTACTATCCAAGTAAAAGAGACTTCCTTTTCTCAGTCACCCAGGCTAGACATCTTAGTGTTATCTGCGATAGCTTTCTTTTCTCCACATCTACTTAATAAACACATACAAGTAGCCCCTTCTCTACAACATGTCTCTTCTAACTCACCTTTTCCATGTCTCCTGCATTTCTGCAATAACCTTTTGGTTAAACCTCTTTCCAACCCCTGTCTATCCCACTTCAGATTCATCTGTACATCAATGGTATGACCTGAAACTGGTGCTGTTCAGGTCCAAAAGAACTCTTCACTATACAACACATGCAAAAATCTCATTCCCTTTTGTGGCATTCAAAGCCCTCAATAATCTCAAGTAGCTAATGTCCCACTCTATTCTCCCACCTAATCTCACCACCCTGATTATATGTATTGCAATGGTTGAACAAATGCTAGAGTAACTGTTTTTCAAACCTCAAATCAGAACACTTGCTTTGATAATTAAAGGAGTAGTTGTGAGGCTGTTGAGAGGGGATGCTGTCAGTCCTTACAGTATTGGAAAAGTCTAGGTCTTTTGCTGTAATTTCTCCTCAGTTCTTTCCTCCCTCTGTGTCACCTTGTTTTCTGCCTAGAAGCATCCTTTACGTCCTCATTTTCCTCACTCCCATTACCCAGCCTATTGACAGTCCACGTGTCCACCCAGGCCCTGAACTAATGCACACTCTTCATTGTATGGTTGAATATCTCTGCATTTTGTGCTGTCCAGTTACTTCCAAAATTCTTTATATATTTTCCTTGCATTAAAGAAGTGTGTGTGTGTGCGTATGTATTTTACCTTTAAGTTCCTCTTAGCATCTAGTTACAATAAACTATTCCTGCGTCTGTTTTGTAATAAGCACTCTTATTACCTCACTTCATTCTCACAGCAAATGTCTCATATATTATTGCCATTTTACAATTGAGGCAATTACATCTCATGATGGCTAAGTACCTTGTCCAGATTCACATGGTTAGTAAATGATGGGCCTGGAATTCAAACCCAGTTATCTGTGACATCAGAGTTCTGCACACACAGGAAGTGCTGAAAATATGGTCTTTTCAAAAATTGCATTGAATCAGTTGCACCAAAAGAGAAGGGAGTAATTCTGTGAAAGCTGTTAGAATGGAGAAAATTACAGGCCTGATATTTTTTCTTCCTAACAAGAAAGATACTGACCAATTGATCAGATTTCAAAGGTCATTGTGGATAAAGTATAAGGAAAATGAATGAGAGCAGAAAATTAAAATAATAGTAATAAAAGCTTTGTTCAAAATGCATTTTCTCTCTCCTCTATCACACATGCACCTTTCCCCATCTGCTGCTTGCTAGGCACTTGCTCAGCCATCTTGGTACACACTGAGTCACACACTGAGTCGGCAGCAGCAGTGTCCTGCTCTTTAAGCAGACTACCACAGGGTACAGGCCATCACCTTAAGGGCCCCGTGGGCCCTGGGCTCATCCCACACCATCCACTTACCTACCTCCACATCATATACCTATCCCCAGAGAGAGCTGTCACCTTGGATACAAAAATGACCTTCCACCGAAGAGGACCAGAGAGCAAAACTTACGCTGCTCCATTCAAAGTGTTCTGGGGAAAAGGCTAATTGTAAAGAGACAGCAAGTCTTAAGTGTCCTTGGAAAATATTCTCTGTCACCTCATGGCATAGAAAAGGGTCCAGACTTTTCTCCTGGGCAGGGACTGAAATGGGGAGTGGTATCACAGTTATTACTGCCTTTAATATTAATGTATGGCTCCCACCTCTGTCAACCCACCTTGATGATCTTACAATGGGTTCATTGCAGGTCTGTCTAGTCTGAGGCTTCCAGAGAGAAATTGCTTCATCAGATTTGGACTTTTCTGATGAGATGCCTCTGGCTTCATCTTATGATCAGTTCTCATGAAGTTGAAAGCAGGCTGCTATTCCATTTTAATTTCTTTTTCTTTTCTCTTCTCCCCCTTAGGGATTTTGGATAAAAGAGTTTATTAGCTGCCTTCACTGGCTTGTCTCCACAAAGCCTGAAACCATACTTCAAACTTAGCTAAGACCCTTTCTTTTTTTTCTTTTCTTGAGATGGAGTCTCACCCTGTTGCCCAGGCTGGAATACAATGGTGTGCTCTTGGCTCACTGCAACCTCCGCTTCCTGGGTTCAAGCGATTCTCTTGCCTCAGCCTCCCAAGTAGCTGGAATTACAGGCATGTGCCACCACACCCGGCTAATTTTTTATATATTTAGTAGAGACGGGGTTTTACTATGTTGGCCAGGCTTATCTTGAACTCCTGACCTTGTGATCTACCCGCCTTGGCCTCCCAAAGTTCTGGGATTACAGACGTGAGCCACTGCGCCTGGCCAGATGCCCTTTCTTTGTGAGCATGCCAAATATCAAAGCACAGGACAGCAGGTGTAAACTGTGTTCAAATCATCTTTCCTGCACAAAGCTTGATATCAAGCCCTGCTAGGCAAGCAAGTGATGTTCTCAACAGCAAGAAACACTGAGAGAATGATTGGCTTCATAGTCTGAATGCAATTCCACGATCTATTTTCTACAATTCTAAAGTCCAAAAATCTCTGAAAAAAAAAATGCTTCATTAAAAAAAATGCTTCATTAGTTCATCTAGGCCCAACAAAAATTTTCTTTTGTTTTGCTTATAAATCTGTAGCAAGCTCATTTGGCAATAAACTCTGAAACTATTCATAGTTTGTACAATCTTTGTCTCATTTAGTATGAATATTTACATGTTATACTGCAAAAATTAATGTTTAATTATAAGGTGTTCCCTGATAGAATATGTGTGTGTTCAAGTATTTATCTGAAATATTCTAAATTTCAAAGCACATATAACTGCAGAAATTACAGGTAAGGAATTGTATAAACCCATAGTATAAAAAGAATATCCACAGGCCGGGCACAGTGACTCATGCCTGTAATCCCAGCAGTTTGGGAGGCTGAGGCAGGCAGATCACGTGAGGTCAGGAGTTCAGACCAGCCTGGCCAACATGGTGAAACCCTATATCTACTAAAAATATAAAAATTAGCTGGGCATAGTGGCGGGCACCTGTAATCCTAGCTACTCAGAGGCTGAGGCAGAAGAATTGCTTGAACCCAGGAGGTGGAAGTTGCAGTTAGCCAAGATCCCTCCCCTGCACTCCAGCCTGGGTGACAGAGAGACAATCTGTTTCAAAAAAAAATATTCATTTCACTTGGGCAGTTCTTAAAAAATTAAAATAAAAAAATCTCTCCTTAATACCTGTATTAGGTTTCTCTAGAGGGACAGAACTAATAGGACATATGTATATATAAAAGGGAGTTTATTAAGGAGAACTGACTCACACAATCACACCGTAAAGTACCATACAGGCCATCTGCAAGTTGAGGAACAAGGAAGCCAGTGGTGAATTAGTCCAAGTCCCAAAAGCTCAAAATTAGGGAAGTCAACAGAGAAGCCTTCAGTCTATGGCCAAAGACTGGAGGGACTTTGGCAACCACTAATGTAAGCCCAAGAGTCCAAACGCTGAAGAACTTGGAGTCTGATGTTTGAGGGCAGGAAGCATCCAACAGGGAGAAAGATGAAGGCTGGAAGACTCAGCAAGTCTGCTCTTCCATCTTCTCCTGCCTGCTTTATTCTAGTCACACTGACAGCTAGTGTGAAAGAGTTCCTATTTCTCCACAGCCTCTCCAGCATCTATTGTTTCCTGACTTTTTAATAATCACCATTTTGACTGGCATGAGATGGTATCTCATTTTGGTTTTGATTTGCATTTCTCTAATGAGCTTTTTTTCATGTTTGTTGGCCACATAAATGTCTTCTTTTGTGAACCATCTGTTCATATCCTTTTCCCACTTTTTGATGGTGTGGTTTTTTTTTTTCTTGTAAATTTGTTTGTTTGTATATTTTGGATATTAGACCTTTGTCAGATGGGTAGATTGCAAAAATTTTCTCTCATTTTGTAGGTTGCCTGTTCACTGTGATGATAATTTCTTTTGCTGTGCAGAAGTCTTTAGTTTAGTTAGATCCCATTTGTCAATTTTGGCTTTTGTTTCAATAGCTTTTGGTGTTTCAGTCATGAAGTCTTTGCCTATGTCTATTTTCTGAATGGTATTACTTAGGTTTTCTTCAAGGGTTTTCATGGTTTTAGGCTTAATTTTTATATAAAGTGTAAAGAAGGGGTCCAATTTCAGTCTTCTGAATATGATGAGCCAGTTTTCTCAGCACTATTTATTAAATAGGTAATCTTCTTCCCATTGCTTGTTTTTGTCAATTTTATCGAAGATCAGATGGTTGTAGATGTGTGGTGTTATTTCTGAGGTCTCTGTTCTGTTCCATTTGTCTACATATCTGTTTTCGTACCAATACCATGCTGTTTTGGTTACTATAGCCTTGTAGTGTAGTTTGAAGTCAGATAACGTGATGCCTCCAGCTTTGCTCTTTTTGCTTAGGATTATCTTGGCTATATGGGCTCTTTTTTGGTCTCATATGAAATTTAAAGCAGTTTTTTTCTAATTATGCAAAGAAAGTCAATGATACCTTGATGGGAATAGCATCAAATCTATACACTACTTTGGCCATTTTCACAATATTGATTCTTCCTATCCATGAGCATAGAATGTTTTTCTATCTGTTTGTGTCTCTCTTATATCATTGAGCAGTGGTTTGTAGTTCTCTTTGAAGAGGCCCTTCACATCCCTTGTAAGTTGTGTTCCTAGGTATTTTATTCTCTTTGTAGCAATTCTGAATGGAAGTTCATTCATGATTTGGTTCTCTGCTTGTCTGTTGTTGGTGTATAGGAAAGCTTATGATATTTGCACATTAATTTTGTATCCTGAGACTTTCCTGAAGTTGCTTATCAGCTTAAGGGTTTTCTGGGCTGAGATGATGTGATTTTCTAAATATAGAATCATGTCATCTGCAAACAGAGACAATTTAACTTCCTCTCTTCGTATAGAAATATCCTTTATTTCTTACTCTTGCCTAAATCCAGGAGCTGATTTTTTGAAAAAATTAACAAAGTAGGTATACTGCTAGCTAGACTAATAAAGAAGAAGAGAGAGAAGAATCAAATAGAAACAATAAAAAATGATAAGAGGGATATCACCACCGATCCCACAGAAATACAAACTACCATCAGAGAATACTGTAAACACCTCTATGCAAATAAATTAGAAAATCTAGAAGAAATGGATAAATTCCTGGACACATACACCTTCCCATAACTAAATCAGAAAGAAGTCGAATCCCTGAATAGACCAATACCAAGTTCTGAAGTTGAGGCAGTAGTTAATAGCCTACCAATTAAAAAAAGCCCAGGACCAAATGGATTTATAGCTGAATTCTATCAGAGGTACAAAAAGGAGCCAGTACCATTCTTTCTGAAACTATTCCAAACAATCAGGAAAAAGGGACTCCTCCCTAACTCATTTTATGAGGCCAGCATCACCCTGATACCAAAATCTGGCAGAGAAACAAACAAAAAAGAAAACTTTAGGCCAACATCTTTAATGAACATCAGTGCAAAAATCCTCAATAAAATGCTGGCAAACTGAATCCAGCAGCACATCAGAAAGCTTATCCACCACGATCAAGTCGGCTTCATCCCTGGGATGCAAGGCTGGTTTAACATCCTCAAATCTATAAATGTAATCCCACGTAAACAGAATCAATAACAAATACCACATGATTATCTCAACAGATGCAAAAAAGGCCTTTGATATAATTTAGCATCTTTTCATGTTAAAAACTCTCAATAAACTAGGCATTGATGAAACTTATCCCAAAATAATAAAAGCTATTTATGACAAACTCATAGACAATATCATACTGAATGGGCACAAGCTGGAAGCATTCCCTTTGAAAACCAGCACAAAACAAGGATGTCCTCTCTCACCACTCCTCTTCAATGGACTTCTTACATGGCAGTTTTCTTCCCCCAGACTGAATGTTCCAAGGAAACTAGGTGGAAGCTGCGAGGTTTCTTATGACCTAGGCTCAGAAGTCATGCTAAGTCACATCCATGAATTCTATTGGTCAAATGTGAGTCACAGGATCAGCCCCAGAGGAGGGACTTATACAAAAAGGTGTGGCTCATTGAGGGACCAGCTTTAGAGACTAGCATTTTCCATTTGTTTAACAAAAGTTAATAATAACTTTTGTTATTATTAACAAAAAGGGAGGTTATGCCATTGGCCCCAGGAAGTCCTGGGAGAGGAGAGATTCACCATTTGTCTTCCACCTCCTCCAGAGCCTGTGATCTTGCTATGTTTGTATAACTGTATATGCACATTACAAAGAATATGAGCTATTCCTCTTAGCTTTCTCTTTGAAAGACCAATAAATCATTTGTGATTTCTCTAACGGAGAGTAAATGAATATGAAAAGCTCTTCCCCTTGTTCTTTAACTGACAATAAAGAAAAAAGAAAAACAAAAAAAAAATTTGCTATTTTTACATATAACAAAAAATATAAATTTTATAGCAAATCCTGTTACAAATGAGAGAAATGAAGCTTTGCAAGATGAGGCTCCTTGTTCATGATCAAAGCTCTTGCAGGTAGTCAAGATGGTGTTCAAATCCATTTCTCTATAATTCTACTATGCTAGTCTCTATCTACTAAGCAAAATTATCAATGAGAAATGAATTAATTTACTAAAACAGTATTTATTAAAGCATTGTACAAAAAAAGGCAAGATATACGATTTCCATCTTTTAAAATGTCTAGCAGGCTGGAGTGTAGAGTGAAAATAACATTGGGTTTTTTAGCCCAGTTTGAGCCCTGAGTCGGCAACTCTGGGCAATTCATTGAAACTTTTTGAGAATCAGTTTCTTCCAAGGTAAAATGGAGATAAACAATGTCTTTCCTACAGTATTGATGTTAAAAATAAAATAAAACAAGCCATGTAAGCATGATCTTGTTAGTGACAGTTTAACTGAGAAGAAATCACAGACCCAGGAAAGGTTCTGTAACAATGTGAAAGAGGGCGGTGCCTCTTCCTGAGATGGGCATCAGCCAAGAGTATGCTAGAAGTGCCTGGCATGGTGCCTCATGTGTGTAAACCCAGCACTTTGTGAGGCCAAAGTAGGAGGATCTCTTGAGCTCAGGAGTTCAAAAGCAACAAAGTGAGACTCCCCACTCACATCTCAACAACACACACACAAAAAAAGGAAAAAAAGAACCCAACACACACACACACACACACACACACACACACACACACACACCCCCCGAGTGCACTAGAAGCGAGTCCTGCAATTGCTGAGACATTGTACTAGATACCTTGCGAAGCTCCTTCCATCCCTGTGCTCTCTGACACCTTATGTTCCTCTGGGAAATTCAAACAATCCTTGACTATAGGAAAGCACTCCTTCCCTTCACATTATGGCAAACCACCATTTTGTCAGGGTCTGTATAAGACACCAAAGTCCAAAACAGACAAATCTTTAAAAATCCACTCCTTGATTTTCTTCTCTACCTTGGCTTCTAAATGCTTCATGTGGATAGATTAGTTGAGAATGAAGTACTGTGGGACTGCAGGAGAAGTCGCAGCTGAACTCTAGTTTGAGCTTGAGCTCACGAATTAAACTTAACTTGTTAAACGTAATTAAACTCAAGCTCAAACTAGAGTTCAGCTGCAACTGATTGACAAACGGGGATCAGACCCCAGTAACAAAGTCCTGCAGGCAGAGACAGGTTGTGCCAATCAACCAGATCTGAACTCTGGGAAGAGGGTACAGCAGCTACCGGTGGGAGGTCAAGAACTCAAACTCACCAAGATTTTTCTGTAATCCTCTGGGGAATAAGTAGTCAGCTTTCAGGACCAGGTGGCACGTGAGGACAAAGCAGGACTTGACTCCCTTCTCCTCTCTTTCCGTAACTCATGGTTGGCACAGAGAGGCCTGTTTGGGTGCTAGGGATATTACACAAAAAAGGGCAGGGATCTTCTGAACTGTAAGAAATAACGTGAGTGCCACATGTTTGCATGGATATGAGTGAAGTCAGGATACAGAACGGCTGTCTTTGAACACAGATTTAAGCTGTGTATAGCAATAGTTCTCAGACTTCTCTCCAGGGATTCACTTTGCCCCTTTTTCATAGGTCCATGTTTTATTATTTTATTTCAATAGCTTTTGGGGTACAATAGGTTTTTGTTCACACGTTTATAGTAGTAAATTCTGAGATTTTAGTGCACCCGTGCACCTATGTTTTAAATAATATTATATTACCCATGACCTCCAAACAACTATAACTTTAAAAAGTTTTTTTATATTTTATTTTTAGGGTTTAAATCCGTGATTTTTAAAATTATATTCACAGAGTAATATCGTCAGTGCTATCTAATTATATAACTTTTTTTTTCTTTTTTCTTTTTTCTTTTTTAAGATGGAATCTCGCTCTGTCGCCCAGGCTGGAGTGCAGTGGTGCAATCTCGGCTCACTGCAACCTCCACCTCCTGGGTTCAAGCAATTCTCCTGCCTCAGCCTCCCAAGTAGCTGGGACTACAGGCATGTGCCACCACACCCAGCTAATTTTTTATATTTGTTAGTAGAGACGGGGTTTCACAGTGTTAGCCAGGATGGTCTCAATCTCCTGACCTCATGATCCACCCTCCTAAGCCTCCCAAAGTGTTGGGATTACAGGTGTGAGCCACCACACCGGGCCCCATAAGGATTTTATCACACCAAAATGAAACCCATTAGCAGTCACTCCCCATTCCTCTCTCTACTCAGTCCCTGGCAACCATTCGTCAGCTTTCTGCCTCTATGGATCTGCCCATTCTGGATACTGTGTACAAATGGAATTATGTAATATATGGTCTTTTCTGTCTGACTTAATTCACTTAGCATGTTTTCAAGGTTCGTCCCTGTTGTGGCCTATATCAGTACTTCATCTTTTTTTTTAATTGACAGAATAGTATTCCATTATATGAATATACCACATTTTGTTTATGCACTCGCCAGCTGAAAGACATTGAGCTATTTCTACTTTTGGACTATTATGAATAATGCTGCTATGAATATTTATATACACATTGTTGTGTGGACATATGCTGTCAATTATCCTGGCCGCGGCAGTGAAAGCGCCGAATCCTAGCCACTAGACCACCAGGGAGACTGCTGTCAATTATCTTAGGTATATACCTAGCAGTGGAACTTCTAGTTCACATGGTAATTCTATATTTTAACATCTTGAGAAACAGTCAAATGGTTTCAAATCAAACGCTTTTTAATCAATTTTTTATGTTTTTCTTAATAAACCTATAGATATTAATCAGTGCTTCTGATTAGCATGAATAACTCTTGTTACTATATTAAATTCTTATCTTTTAGCCAAAAGCAGAGAAATTTGCTGTATAATCTATATACACTAATTTCTGGCAAGTGGTAGTTTTCCTTAGATTCTTGAAATACTGAAAACAGCTTGAGAACTCTTATTAGAGTATCTTTGAACGTCCACAGGGGTTGAGGACTCCAGGCTTGGACACAGCAAAGAGTGAAAACAGGTTCTGGAAACTGGAAATATTTTACTGTAGTTTAGGACACCTCTTCTCTTCTTTCTCTTTTTCCTTAACTGAAGGCCTCTCCCCTCCACCCTAAAAAACTCAAGAGTGACTTGATTGTTCCCATGCTTTAGGATTATATAGACTTAATAACAAGTTTTTTTAAACCATGAACTTACATGTTTGCCAAATTTCTATTTTGCCAAATAAAAGATTTAAAAGCTATGTTGTATCACCAAGATTTTGTTAAAGAAAAGAAAACCCCCCAAGAGTAGACACCAGACTAAAATACAGTTTTAAAATTTTGTTTTAATAATTTTTAAAAATAAACATAATCATTGATTTTTCTCACTTTGTCATAGACCAGTGAAAACTCATGGACTAGAAAGGCAGATCAGACAATACCACATAGGGATAGAATCATTAAGTCTGGTGGGTGTTTTAAAGTTAATACAAGCATGAATGGTCCTAAAGTCATCCACTTTGATCTTGTTAAGGAAATGCTAGCACTTTCCCCTCTAGCTCTTCCTTTCCAAGAAAGTTAGTTGTTTTTCTGGCACATGGCTACTGGGCTTTTGTGATTTAATAATGTGAAACACTGGTGGGAGAGAGGTCAGTAAGGGATGATTTTAAAAGGTTAAGTTGGGCCGGGCACAGTGGCTCAAGCCTGTAATCCCATCACTTTGGGAGGCCGAGGTGGGTGGATCACGAGGTCAAGAGATCGAGACCATCCTGGTCAACATGGTAAAACCCTATCTCTACTAAAAATACAAAAAATTAGCTGGGCATGGTGGTACGTGCCTGTAATCCCAGCTATGCAGGAGGCTGAGGCAGGAAAATTGCCTGAACCCAGGAGGCGGAGGTTGCCGTGAGCCGAAATTGCGTCATTGAACTCCAGCCTGGGTAACAAGAGCGAAACTCTGTCTCAAAAAAAAAATAAAAAATAAAAAGAAGGTTAAGTTGATCTATAGGGTAGCTGGGAAGGAGGGAGTGAAGAATATTGAGAAAGAATAATAAACATTTTCCTGGCTGAGGATAGTTTTCTTTGGGTTAGTGTACTGTTGGAAATAGATTCCAGAAAATGTGTGGTGTGAAACATTTAGGAATCACAATATAAATAAATAAAATGTAAAATATTACTTAGATAAAGCAGGTCTTCTTCACTATTTTTAGAAACATTAAACAAAAAGATTGGAATTCGGTAGGGCGCGGTGGCTAATGCCTGTAATCCCAGCACTTTGGGAGTTTGAGGCGGGTGGATCATGAGGTCAAGAGATCGAAACCATCCTGGTCAACATGGTGAAACCCCGTCTCTACTAAAAATACAAAAAAAAAAAAAAAAAAAAAAAAAAAAAATTAGCTGGGCATGGTGGCGCACACCTGTAATCCTAGCTACTCCGGAGGCTGAGGCAGGAGAATTGCCTGAACCCAGGAGGCTGAGGTTGCGGTGAGTCGAGATCGCGCCATTGCACTCCAGCCTGGGTAACAAGAGCGAAACTCCGTCTCAAAAAAAAAAAAAAAAAAAAAATTGAAATTCATTTTTTTCTTTAAATATCTAGTCTGGACCTCATGATCTAAGTCATATGGGTCATATAAAATTGGACGCCAGAGCCAAGCACGGTGGCACGTGCCTGTAGTCCCAGCTACTCGGGAGGCTGAGGCTGGAGGATCTCTTGTGCCCAGGAGTTCTGGGCTGTAGTGCACTATGCCATTTGGGTGTCCGCACTAAATTTGGTATCAATACGGTGACCTCTCGGAGCGGGGGACCACCAGGTTGCCTAAGGAGGGGTGAACCAGCCCAGGTAGGAAATGGAAAAGGTCAAAACTCCCTTGCTGATCATTAGTGGGATCTCGCCTGTAAATAGCCACTGCACTCCAGCCTGGGCAACATAGGGAGACCCTGTCCCTAAAAAAAAAAAAATTGGATACCAGGTTATGTTTGGCTTTCACGCTATTAATCTTCTGTTATAATTGGCATTTCTTCGCATCTTCTCCAAGATGCTTTGATTCTATTCCTCTATCTCCTAAGTGAAATTTTCTCTCAGGACATTTAATTGTATGAAGATAGTATCCATGACTGCATAGATATAAATAATTGCTCTTTCAGGGTACCCGGTAGGTAATTGTAAAGGCAGTCTTTATTCCTTAATTCATTCATTTGTCCATTTATTTAAAAAACACTTTTGAGTATCACCCAAGTGAAAAGGTTTTGCCTAAGGGCTAGCTAGATGCATAGGTAAAATTAATACCTAGGCCTTGAATTTAGAAACTGTTGTCGCCAGACATGTAAACATAAGAAATCACAATAATGCACAGTGACAGTATTACAATCACAGAAATGAAAAGGCGGGCTGGGAAGCAGCAAAGTTCAATGAAGACTTCCTGGAAGAGGTGACGGCTGAGCTTAAGAAAGTAAATAGAAGCATATCAGTCAGCCTTGGGTGGGGAGAACATTCCTAGAAGAGAGAACAGGAAAGGATAAATCTAAGATGGAAGCTGAGACAGGAGAAGCGTGTTGGCGTCAGAGCACGAAGGTGGATATGGAACTTTTTCATGGGGCTGATAGACAGTCAATGAGGAGATTCACTCCAAGGGTCATTATATGATTTACATTTAGAAAGCTCACTGTAGTAAGGCTGAGAAGGATAAATTCAAGAGGAGATGAGACATGTAGAAACCAATCAAGCAGGTCTTGGAACTGTCTAGATGAGAAAGAATCCAGAGAAGTGATATGATATAGAGACCAATCGGGATTGAGAAAGGGAGAGATCAATTCTGACTGAGATCTGAGAAGACATCTGGAAAGTGGGATGTGACCATCTTTGGCTGCCTTGAAAGAAGGGAACTTCAAAGGTACAACAAAAGGAAATGCGAACTCCTTGGAGATAGTCTGTGTTGGTGCTAAACCCCCAATGCCTACCACAGATCGAGTCATGTAGCAGACTCTTAGGTCATGTTTGTTAGATGAATGGGAAACAAATTCCAGAGTGTACAAGTTATGTCGTTTCATATGAACCCATCCCACAACTAAGTGACTTAAAATAACAGCCATTTGTTTTTGTTTGCCTGTCTACAGAGAAGAGAGAGAGCCCTGCTACTCTGGGCGAGGCCTGGCTGATCTCAGCATCAGCAGACATCACTCACTCAAGCATCTGCAGTCCTCTGGCAGGTCCATCACTGGCTGGATGGCTATCCCGTTGAGGGACAGGGTGACTGCGCCACATGGGTCTTATCATCCCACTAGGTTAGCCCAGCTTGTCCCTGTGGTGACAGTGGAGTTCCAAGTGAGTGAACAAAAGTAAGCAAGGCTTCTGAGCATTTATGTTCAGAACTGGCACTGTATCACTTCTGCTCCATTCTGCTGGCCAGAGCAAGTCACAAGACCACCCCAGACTCAAGGAGTTCTTTATGAAGTCACATTCCAAAGGATTGTGGATACAGTGAGAATAATTGCATGCATTTTTACAATCTTCTACACAGGGAGCAGGCAGAGGCTGAGCAAGGGTCAGGAGTTGGACCACAATGGCCACAGCCAGTAGTGTCTGGACTGACAGTGACAACTTGTGTACAGGTTTGGTGGGAGGCAGGGGATGTAATAGAAGACTGAGCTGGATAAGAATGTAGGGGCCAGACTGCAGAGGTTGTTGAAGGCCAGGCTGAGGATGTTTGGATGTGTTCTTCACTCCCTGGAAGGCTATTAGAAGTTTTTGAGATGGGGCCAGGCGCAGCGGCTCACACCTGTAATCTCAGCACTTTGGAAGACTGAGGCGGAAGGATTGCTTGAGTCTAGGAGTTCAAGACCATCCTGGGTAACAGAGCATGATCCCATCTCTACAAAAATTAAAAAGTTAGCTGGGTGTGGCTGTGCACTCCTGTAGTCTCAGCTATTCTGGAGGTTAAGGAAGAAGGACAGCTTGGGCCCAAGAGGCTAAGACTGCAGTGTGATGTGATCATTTCACTGCACTCCAACCCGGGCAACCCAGTCTTTATTAAAAAAAGAAAATAAAAGCTTTTCAGATTGGAAACACCAACCTAGATGTCCAGGTTTACTGAGATCACCACACAAGTAAAGATCACAACATTCTCGACAATGTGCAGCATATTTGCCAGCCCAAGCTATTTTTTAACTACTTCTTTCTCTCCTTTGGAAGTATCTTGGTACTAAAACGAATAAAATTAGCAACTTACATATGTGGGATATTAACCCTCGTGGAAGAACCAAGTTGCTATTTTCAAAGCCCAATCATGAACACTTTTGAAATTTAAGTACACTCAGCGTGTCCCTTGGACAGCCCTTGAACTAAGCCAGGTGTTTCCTATCTCTGCTTTGCAGTCTTAGGAACTTAGCAAGTAATGAAAGGCTAGCAACAGAGTAGTAGCTCCTGAGTCCTTGGGATGTGGATAAGTGTGTATCCTAAGCCATCTTAAACGACAAAGTTCTTGTCCTCTAGGGATAACCTCTCTCATTGATCCTTAAGGTGTTCAAAATGAGAAAAATAGAAATTGCATATGCTAAATGTGCAAATAAATGACAAAATAGATATTGCACATGCTAAAAATGGCAGCATTTGAGACAGTTTAGCTCTGTGAGGTGAAGTCACGGGATGCTCCTGTCCTGACTTTTCATGTCATTGATTCCTGTACATCTTCCAGAGTTCCACTTCTACAATGTGAACTTGGAGCCGTGACCATCACGTTTCCCTGCTTTATCACTAAGGGCTAACACTTGGTGCTTAATGACAGCACAATCAATACAAGTGTTCATATTGAACCAAAAAAAGGGGGTTAAAGAGATTGATAACATTGAGTTCAGTTCTCAGCCATGCCACTTGTCGGCAGTGTTTTTGTAGGCAGGTTATTACTTAAACGTTTTGAGCCTCAAATTAGGGATAAGAGGCTCTATCTCACTTTTTAGGGGTAAAAGTACCTACATATGGTCTACTACATTGTAGGTGCTCAATAAGTAAAAGATGACAATGGGCAAATTGCTAGAGGAAACATCCCAAATTCTGGAAAGGTAGGGTTCTATCTTATATTCCAAAACGTGCAGAAGAAAAAATATGGGATAAGCCCATTCTATTTATCTACAATTGTCAAGAAGGCATCCTAAGACAATTTTCATCCCTTTATGTTCACCTTTTAGGCTCCTACCATCTCACCTAATTCATTTCCTTCTTTGTCGGAAGGTGAGCTTTTAAAGTGCAGCCCTGTATGTTAGCATGATGTTGACCAGATGTGACTTTACATTGCTAAATAAAACTAAAGCATATTGCAGTGGGTTTAGTGTATCTCCCCCAAAATATATGTCCATACCCTAAACCCTGATCTTATTTGGAAATAGGGACTTAGCAGATACAATAAAGTTAGGATGAGGTCATTCTGAACTAGGGTAGCTCCAAATCCAATGATTGGTGTTTTTATAAGAAAAAGAAGAGGGAGATTTGAACACAGCAATACAGACACAAACAGGAAAGAAGGCCACATGGCAATGGAGGTGGAGACTAGAGTGATCAGCTACAAGCCAAGGATGACTGGCAACCCCAAGAAGCTGGAAGAGGCAAGGAAGTCTTCCTCAGAGGGAACAAGTCTGCTGAGACTTTGATTTCAGACTTCTAGCCACTGGAACTTCAAGGGAATAAATTTCTGTTGTTTGAAGCCACGCGATGTGTGGTCATGTGTTATGACAGCCCGAGAAAAAGGAATATGCATACAAATAGCTTTGTTTTTAAGTCTTTAGGATTTGTTTCCAGCATTTCCTAGAAAAAATTTTATATCTAGAACAAAAAACCTCACAGGCAACAAGACCTTTTCAAAAACATGAAAATTAGTAGTCACAGAAGTAAAGAAGAGGGGAAAAGAGGATAAGCAAGAGGAGGAAACACGAGAGATGGGAGCTGTAAAGGCAAATGTGGGTGACAGCTGGCGGCGCTGGACAGATCCGGCTTCCAGCTTAGTGACACCAGGTGGGGCTGACTTTTGACAGTTGCTGCAGAGGACAAGTGTCATGAAGTCTGCCTGCCTAGGACAATTGCAAAGGTCATACAAGTTCAAGGCAGAAGCCAGGGCTAGAAATGCCCATGTTAGGTTCTTGTCAGACACTTGATCATTTTTTCCATCCTGCGTCACAAGGACTCTGGGTTTGCTTATGTTTGTAAAGGGCTAGTTTGGCACACAGATGGAATTTCTACCTAATCCTGGAAAGCTGCGCTTCATGTAAGTTTACATTATCAATATGTAATTCACTTCATCAGCCACTAGTGCATCACCCTATTTGTGTATTACCTATGGGGACTTGGGTCATTCCCTCCTGCTTACCTTTTATATCCCAAGATTGGATCCCAAAGCCCAAAGGCAGGCTGGATTCACCAGGAGTTTGGGCTAGATAAACAGAGCAGAAGTGTGGAAGTACCACTGGTCACTCACAGAGAAGCACAGAGACCTGGTGTAGGATCTGTTACTGCAAATAACTGTGGTTCCCTCGTTATTACCTCAGATAAGGGAGAGAAAACTATGGACCACATGCAGTTTTAACTAAAATTTCAACCCATACATGGCAATTTTTGAAAGACTCAGGCAAAGAGCTGATTCTAAAATGTTATTTAGAAATTATTCTTGAAGTCCCTCTCTGTGCAGAACACTGGACTAAGTCTATGGGACTTAAGAGTCAGAGATTGTGACTTTTAGAGGCTCATAAACTGGTGCAGAAGAACAAACCATGTGAACATTCAAACACAAAGGTGAATGAAGGGGCAGGAAAAGGCCTGCAGGAAGGCAGGTGACAGAAGTGTCAATCATATGTATTCACGTGGTTTTTGAGTGCCTACTCGGTGGCAGAGGCTGGGGAGACAATGAAAAATAAGCAATAAGAAGAATAACGTCTTCCCTTGGGAGGATCAGAGTTTAAATATGTTCAACGAACACAGCGGTTTCTTGCAATTTCTTTCCTGCTCCCCTTTTCCACCTAGTTCTCTGTCTCTGATAATTCGAACCTATTATTTTCCCCCACAGCCTTCATCATTCTCTGAAACAATCCTGCTCATTTATTAAAACTTGATAATAGTTTTATTCCTGCCACTGGAATTGGAGCTCCATAACAGCCTGTTGTATATTAGCCCCAATCCCTAGAATGGTGCCTGGCCACTAACGTTGCTCAGTGAACGTTGGCCAAATGAAATGTAACCCAATAGGAATCACAGCGGCCAGTAATAAAAGGGATCAAGGGCATTGGGTTTGGATCCAGACTACCGGGGTTCAAACTTCAGCTCCTCCATCTACTCGCTCTTTTACTCTGATCTAGTTACTCTACCTTTCTGTTCCTCAGTTTCCCTAAATGCCTAACAGAACCAGCCTCACAGGATCGAAATGAGGATTGAATGAGTTAATACACATAGTGAAAAGCACTTCAAGCAGGGGCTAGCAAACATTCTCTTAAAGAGCTGGTTAGTACATATTTTGGGTGTTGCACGCCATGTGGTCTCCATTGCTATGACTCAACCCTACCCTTGTTGCATGAAAGCAGGTGTAGACAATACATAAACAAATGCGTGGCCCAATTCTAAATACAACAATAAGAATTATAGTGCAACATGTAACATAACATATAAGAACCATAGTACGGTGGGGCAGGAGTTGAAAAAAAAAAAAAAACAACCATAGCACAAAATAATATACTGTCGGCCAGGGAACTGGAAGTCTTTTTTTTTGTCATTCCAAGGTCTCTGAGCCACAGTTTAGTCATCAGTACCAAGAAGATAATAACTGCGCTTTCCTACCTCACTGGGTTATTTGGTGATTGCATCAGATAAAAGATGAAATGAGAAGTACAAATGTACTGTGTACAAATAAGGCAAAGTGCTCTATAAAAATGGTTCTGTAAAGTTGGTTCAAAATATGTATTAACTGGCTTTTTAATAAAATGTTTGCTAGCCCCTGCTTTAAGTGCCTTTCACTATGTGCATTAACTCATTCAATCCTATCAATCCTATGAGGCTGGTTCTGTTAGGCATTTAGGGAAACTGAGGAATAGAAAGGTAGAGTAACTAGATCAGAGTAAAACAGCGAGTAGATGGAGGAGCTGAAGTTTGAACCCCAAGTAGTCTGGATCCAAACCCAATGCCCTAATCCCTTTTATTACTGGCCGCTGTGATTCCTACTGGGCTACATTGGTCAACATTGACTGAGCAACGTTGGTGGCCAGGCACCATTCTAGGGATCGGGGCTAGGACAGAACACGCTGTTATGGAGCTCACAGTTTAGTCATCTGTACCATGAAGATAAAAACTGCGCTTTTCTACCTCACTGGGTTATTTGGTGATTGCATCAGATAAAAGATGAAATGAAAAGTACAAATGTACTGTGTACAAATAAGGCAAAGTGCTCTATAAAACTGGTTCTATAGTGCTGTTTAGATCCAAGATTGCCACGCAGTAGGTAGGTCAGATATTATTACACCCATTTCATAGAGGAGGATGCCAGAGATATTAAATGACTCATCTGAGGCCACACAGCTGATACATGAAAGACCTCAATTGGAACCCAGACAATGTTCATTCTAGCACAGTGTCCTTAACAACACAGTACCACTCCCCACACACTGAACAGAAGCCTTACGCTACAGAGTTTCTCTTGGGATTTGTTTTTCTTCTGTACCTTTGTTACACATGAGTATACCATTTCTCTAGGTACATCCAATACCAAAAGATTCCATAAGTCCTCCAGCACTTGCTTTGTAGTTATCAAGAAATAATTATATGTTCAAATTATATATTCAGCCCACACTTTGTCTTGCCAAACTAAAAAAGAAAGAAAGAAAGAAAAGAAGCATTCAGTGGCATGCCTGTTCCTTAATTAGCTTTCATGCAAAAGATAAAAGTTCACAACATAATTCTATCACCATTGCCCCTGCCCCACAACACTTCAACACACACATTTTTAAGAAACACAAAAGTCTGGATGGTTTATATGTGGGTTGAGTGGGATATGTTGTGTTACTGTAAGAAACTTACTTGGCCGAAGTGTATAATAACAAAGAGTTGAACCTTTGGTTGTTGGTAAAGACTTCCCTTACGTTTGATTAGGATGCTGGCGGCCTGCAGGCATGGAAACTCAAGATCCCAGCTTTCAACTACCATGTGAACAGCACTTACAACCACGCTGCCCTCTAAGTGCCTACGAGGGAACTATCCAAGTGCTAGGTGATTTTTTGCCTACCAAAATGACTAAAATTAAAAAGACCACCAATACCAAGTATTGGCAACAATGTAGGGAAATAGGAACTCTCTTACACTGCTGATGAGAATGCAAAATTGTATGGCCATGTTGGAAACAGGTTGGCAGTTTCTTAAAAAATTAAACTTACGCTTCCCATATGACTCAGCAATTCCATTCCTAGATGTCTACCCAAAGGAAATAAATATATATATATATCCACACAAAGATTTGTATTCAAATGTTCATAGCATCATTATTCATAATAGCCTAAGTCTGGAAACAACCCAATGTCCACCAGCTGTCGAATGGATAAACAAAATATTGTGTTTCTGTACAATAGAACACTACTCAGCAATAAAAGGGCTGAACTACTGATATGTGTAACAACATGAATTAATCTCAAAAATATCATGCTAAGTGAAAGGAGACAGATATAAAATAATATATGCTATACATTTTCATTCATATAAAAACTCTAACAAAAGCAAATTATGCAGCAAAAGAAAACAGATTGAAGAGCTGGGGTGGGAACAGGAATGAGCTACAACAGGGCATGAGGGAACTTTCTGGGGATGTTGAAAGTATTCTAAATTTTAACTGTGGTGATGGTTACATGACTGTATAAATTTGCTAAAACTCATATAACTGTACACTTTAAATGGATGAGTGTCAAGGTATTTAAATTATACTTCAGTAAAGCCATAAAACAGATGAGTTGAGTATTTTTAACTTCAATTATATTTTTCTTTAAAAATGTACATGTTTATTTTAGAATGTGTGAAAGGTATAAAAACGGAAAATAAAAACCTTAATCCCACCTGCCAGAGCTAACTACTACTAAGGTTCTTTAATGAGTTAATATTGAAAACACTATTATACCCTGATAGTTTTCACCTGATGTTACATCCAGAGCATTTTACCATTTTAAGTTCTTCAAAACTATGATATTTGGTGGCTATAGAATATTACGTTATGTGTACTGCAGTAGTAGATTTACCAATTCCCCCTTTATTAGACATTTAGATATTTACAATTTTTATTCTTATAGAGCTAAATTCTGAAAGTGTAAATAAGGTTCAAAGTTTATGGATGATTTTTGAGTCCTTTGATAAATACATGTTTTTAAATTGCTTTTCAGAAATGTTTCATAATCAGTGTAAGAGAGTGACCATAGCACTGTTGCTTGGCAGCACTGTTTTATTTCTTTCTTTTTAAAAATATTTTAAATTACTTGTATTTCTGGTGAGATTGATTCTTTCTAAGGTACTACCATAGTCATTGAAACTGTTTACACATATTCCAGTTCATTTCCCTTTGGACATAATAGGTTTGGACTCTTCTCTTTTTTTGACATGTCACTTCTGGCCCAAAACTTTAAAAGCCAGGGCACAATTTTCCACTTTTCCCTATTTCCTGCCTGTATAATGATGAAAGTGTGGATTGAGATGGAGGTTTTGCCAGCCTGGAGCCATAAAAGACCTCGATGACCTTGGCTCCCCAGTCAACCTACACTGGGAGGTAACAAGAGTAAAAAATAAACCTTATTGCATCAGTGAAATTCAGAGCTACTTGTCACTGCAGCATAATTGAGATTATCCTGACTGATACGGTTTCATGTATTTTTGTATAAAAATATGGTGAAAAATTGATCAATGTCCTTTCGCTTTGGGAAAATGAGTAAATTGATACTAGGACTGTGTGATTCTGAGAGAAAGGGAAAACATATGTCTTCATGACCAATTATTTTTCCATTTAAAAATAATATTGTAGCTGGGTGCAGTGGCTCACATCTGTAATGCCAGCACTTTGGGAGGCTGAGGCAGGTGGATCACCTGAGGTTGGGAGTTTGAGACCAGACTGACCTACATGGAGAAACCTTGCTTCTACTAAAAGTGCAGAATTAGCTTGGTGTGGTGGCAAATGCCTGTAATCTCAGTTACTCAGAAGGCTGAGGTAGAATTGCTTGAACCCAGCCGGCAGAGGTTGCGGTGAGCTGAGATTGTGCCATTGCACTCCAGCCTAGACAACAAGAGTGAAACTCTGTCTTACCAACCAACCAACAAACAAAAAACCCCAAAAAACAAGTAAATAAAAAAAAAATATAGTGCTCACATCAGCAGCACTCATACTAAAGTTGGAATGACACAGAGAAGATTAGCATGGTCCCTGTGCAAGGGTGACTCACAAATTAGTGAAGCGTTCCCTATTTTTTTTAAAAAGAAAATAATATTGTAATGCCATTCTACAAGTGAAGTGAAGAAAGGAAATTATATGACTCATAGGCACAAAGCAAATAATGAGTTTTGTGAACGTGGCACCAAAAATTCAGAAAGAGAGGGAAAAGTCAACTCTGAGACTCTAAGTTGATCTGCTCCTTTTTTGTGTCCCTCTACTGTTGTTATCCAGACAACACCAGGGGAAATGTGATTGAACAGGTGTAACCTTGCACTGCTGTGATGAGAAAAGGTGTTTAGAAGTATTACAAAAGACAGGTTAAGACAATCCAGTTTCTGCCAATGAATGGAGCATTTTGTGTTTGGATCCCAAAGAAGTTACTCTTGTCAAAGCAAAGAAACTAAATTATCTTTCCTAAGGCCACACACAGGCAGAAGCGCATACAGGATGCAGAAGGTCGGGTAGAAACACAATGGCAGGGAAACAGGCTCAACAAGGAGATAACATTTCGCCAACCATAATATTTACAGACAGACCAGAAATATTCTAGCATAGGGATTAAGGACACCAAAGAAATAACTTCTCAGAACAAGTAGGCTTACAATTTGGGGTCAGAATCCAAACAGAATCTACAGAACTTGTATAATGCAAGGAGAAAAATACAAAATGGCTAAGCGATCTCACCTTAAAAAATAATAACAGAACCTCTCCTACATAATATTCTTTGTTGGTATACATAAAATGTTATTTGTATATACACAGACACACATATCAGCAGTAAAGTACAATCATTCTCCTTTGAAAAGTCCCAAGTTTCAGAACTCCTGTGGGTATTGCTATATAGAGATAGAAAGATATCTTGGCCAGTAGTATCTTTACGTGACCATTACAGTCAAGGTTCTGGTGCCCAGCATGGCATAAGCACACATGTACATCATCTCTCCATCCTCTTGTCTGTCTAAACAATGCACCACTTCATGCTGTTTTTTTGCAGGTAAAGAGCTATGGCTAAAAGTATGAGTGATTTGTTCCTTTACTACTAAAATATTTATAGCAGCCTTGATGTGACTTATATAGAAGAAAATTAAATAGCAAAAAAACTGTAGCAGAATTACAGTTAGAAATAAGTAATAGACTTAGGAAAGAAATTTTAAAATCAGCAAATACAAATTTTACACTTGGGAAAAGTATTGGAAAAAATCTGTGTTCAAATTTTAAACTCTGGTTTCAAAGCCATTTTAATGAGAACATTAAAAAGGAATTTTTACTTTTCAAAGACTATTAGATTACTTATTCGCCAATTTTTATGTAATTATAGAACATCTATTAGGCAGTACAATTGAATGCAAAGGAAAAGGAACTGTAGCTCTACTTCTGCTGGAAAATATAATAAACAAGAAGGCCAGGCATGGTGGCTCACGCCTGTAATCCCAGAACTTTGGGAGGCCGAAGTGGGTGGATCATGAGGTCAGGAGTTCAAGACCAGCCTAGCCAACATGGTGAAACCCTGTCTTTAACTAAAAATACAAAAAAATTAGCTGGGAGTGGTGGCAGGTGCCTGTAATCCCAAGTACTTGGAAGGCTGAGGCAGGAGAATCGCTTGAACCTGGTAGGTGGAGGTTGCAGTGAGCCAATATCACGCCACTGCACTCCAACGCAGGTGACAGTGTGAGACTCTGTCTCAAAATAAAAAAAGAAAAGAAAAAAAGAAACAAGCATGTTCATTTTCTTCTCCTATACATATATTAGTAAAATAAGACTAATATCTATAGGTCCTGAGAATTTATTTTGAGGATGTATCTTAATATTAATAGCTAACATTTATTGAGAATCTATCATGTAGCAGTCAATTTACATACGTTACCTTACTTAATCTTCACAAAAACCTTATCAAGTCAGCTGTGGTAGACACAATTAATGGTGGTCCCTAATTATCCCAGTAATATACCCTCTCCCACACTGACCCTGGGCCTGGCTGTCTGATTTGCTTTGTCCCATAGAACATTAGCAAGCATGATACAGGTAGGAGCTGAATAAGAATATTCATATTCTTATTCTTGTAAGTACAAGAGGCTTGAACATTGAATATTGCTTCCCAAGATTTAGTTGTTGCCATGTAAAAAGCTCAGGCTAATTTGTTAAATCATGAGAGGTCCCCTGGAGAGAGGCTCTGGAGAGTGAGAAGCATTCTAGCCCTGGCCAAACTCTTAGCTGATTATTGTTGAATAAGAGACCCAAGCAAAGCCAGCAGAACCACCCGGCTAAATCCCAACCCACAGAATAATTTTAAAGTAATAAATCATTAGGCCAGGTAAGGTGGATCACGCCTGTAATCTCAACACTTTGGGAAACCAAAGTGGGCAGATTGCTTGAGGCCAGGAGTTTGAGACCAGCCTGGGCAACATGGTGAACCCCATCTCCAAAAACATTCCAAAAATTAGCTGGGCGTGGTGGTATGTGCCTGTAGTCCCAGCTACTTGGGAGACTGAGGTGGGAGGATGGCTTGAGCCCGGGAGGTGGAGACTGCAGTGAGCCAAGATTGTGCCACTGGACGATGAAGCGAGCGACAACTGGGTGACGAAGTGAGACCCTGTCTCAAGAATAAATAAATAAATAATAAAAGCAATAAAGCATTTTTGTTTTAAGCTCCTAAATTCCAGGCTTATATATCCAAACTGCTTATATGACATGTCATCTTGGTTCTCTATAAGCATTTCAAACATAACAGGCCCCAAACCCAACTATTGAGCCCTTCTTTCCAAATTTGCTTCTCTCTCTGGGTTCCCTACCTCAGCAAATGGCACCAGCACCCATTTAGTTGCTCAGGAAAAACAACAACAACAGCCACCTAGGCCAGGCATAGCAGCTCCAAGTGTAATCCCAGCACTTTGGGAGGCCGAGGCGGGCAAATCACTTGAGGCCAGGAGTTCAAGACCAGCCTGTCCTAAAAATACAAAAATTAGCTGGGCATGGTGGTGCATGCCTGTAATCCCAGCTGCTTGGGAGGCTGAGGCACAAGAACTGCTTAAACCTGGGAGGCAGAGGTTGCAATGAGTCAAGATTGCACCACGGCACTCCAGCCTGGGCGAGAGTGAAACTCCAACTCAAAAAACAAAAACAAAAGCAACCCTGGAATTATCATTGACTTATCTCTTTTACTCACAACCGTTCTGTCAACAATAAGTTCAAAATACATCTCTAAATCTAACCCCTACTGTTCGTTCCTGTCTCCCCAGCCACCCTAGTTCAAGCCATGGTCGTGCCTGACTTGAACTACCACAATAGCATATGGGGAAGAGAAAAAATGAAAAAAAAAAAAAAAAAAAGGCACTACAGAGAGCATGGAGGGTAAAGGGAAAATAGAAAAACACTTTCTGATTCAACAGTTCTTGCTGTCACCGCCATCCCCAGCACCAGCCCAAATTGAGGGACGTTCTACAAAGTACCTTGGCAGTACTCTTCAAATGGTGGCTATCTTCAGAGAAATGAGGCTGGAATCTGGCAGACCCAGGGGAATGTTTTCTCTGTTTACTTCTCGGCCACAGCTGTACTAATTTCTAGAAAAGCAAAGGGAATGGGTGTTTGTGCATCTCATGCCCTATAATCAATTAGAAAATAAGGTTCTAGGCCAGGCACAGTGGCTCATGCCTGTAATCTCAGCACTTTGAGAGGTCGAGGAGGGTGGATCACCTGAGGTCAGGAGTTCGAGACCAGCCTGACCAACATGGTGAGACCCCCGTCTCTACTAAAATACAAAAATTAGCCGGGCATGGTGGTGCAAGCCTGTAGTCCCAGCTACTTGGGAGGCTGAGACAGGAGAATTGCTTGAACCTGGGCAGTGGAGGTTGCAGTGAGCTGAGATCACGTCACTGCACTCCAGCCTGGGAGACAGAGTAAGACTCCAACTCAAAAAATAAAATAAAATAAAATAAAGTAAAATAGGTTCTACATGCAACTTTGGGTGTGGAGACTACAACTTGAGTGTGTACTAAGCTCTTGAGCAAGCTTGATCCCTTCCTCTGCATACCAAAATGCTACTTTGGATTTTGGTGGTTTGCTCCACAAGAGAAAAGATCTGGACAGGAGAAGGTTAATTGACTAAGCAAAACCATGACTTCCAACATAGAATGTTCTTTTAAACAAAATGCACCAGGATGTGTTAGCCCAATAAATAATTCATTGGACTGCCTATTCACAGACTAATAGAAAAATATTACAGAATACCTACATGTCAATCAGTCTGCAGTTAAATAAACACTCTATGCAGATGTCACCTGTAAAACTCAGATTTATATATTAATTGTATGTTTCACCCAGGCAAAAACATAATATCTAGTAACCTGACTTCAAAGACTATTAAAATCTCATGCCCTTGAAAAGGTTACCTGACATCTTGTAGGCCAGATCCAGGGTTGAATAGACATGTCCCCTGCCACTGAACTTACAATAGCCAAACATTCAAATGACACTTTAGTTACATTTGCTGCCCTTACAGAGAAACATTGAGAGCTGTGATCTTTCTGGGCCTGCTGGAATTCTCTGACTGCTGTAGCAGTGAATGCAAAGGCAAAATGTGCATCTGCAAATGCCCCAAATCCAGCTCTATCAGAAATTCCCATTTTTACTTAAATAATTTCCTAATTATTTGATATACTCAACAAAAAGTGACAATGATAAGTCCTGCATCCCAGAAATTGTGTTTTACATAGCATTTTTTCCCACTTAATCTTTACAACAACTTTGTAAGGCAAGTATTTTTATTACTCTATTTTTAGATTAAAACATCGAGAATATGATAAAACTGAGAGTAATCAAAAAGCATCATGGGTAATATTACAAATTGACACCATGAAGCTCCTGTAAGAGGAAAAATAAGGAAGCAAATCAATTCTGTGGCATTCTTACTAAAAGCGCGTAACCTGAACTCAGTCACCACCAGATCAACCCAAATTGAGGGACGTTCTAAAAAATACCTTGGCAGTACTCCTCAAATGCATCAAGGGCATGAAAGACAAAGACAGACTGAGACTCTGTTGCAAATCAAGGAAGATAAACAGAGTCAGACAAACTAAATTCAACATGTAAATCTGGGCTGGATCTTGGACCAGAAAAAAGTACATTAGTGGGCCAGCTGGTGAACTTGAGGACTGTAGGTCAGATAATAGTATTTTATCAATGTTAGCTTTCCGATTGTGATCATTTCACTGTGGCATGAAAAATGCTAACATTTGGGGAAACTATGAGAAGGGTACTTAGAAATTTTTTTCTTTTGGTGTAAGTAAAAAATTATTTCAAAATTAAAAGTTGAAAAGTGGGAAAAAAAAGTAAAAGAAAAACACATTAAATGCAGCATCCCAGTAGGGATTCTGGGGAGACAGAGAAGGTGGTACCATATTTGGGGTGGGAATGAATCTCTTCTGACAGCTCCAAACTATTTGGGGTTTGTCCTTGGAGTGGTTTATCCAGAAGATCAATTTCTGAAGTGTAAAATTCTTGTGACTGACAGTTGGAGTTGGAAGAGAATGCAGAGGTGCTCTGAGGATCTTTATCTCGCAGAAATGACATCTGAGGCTCAGAAAGGCATGAGGATGATGGGCCCAAGGTCACACAGCTAAAGAGTCAAGATAAGAACCTAGCTCTTCTGGGTCACAAGATACTATTTCTGTGCCACACCACTCATTTCTGAAAGAGGACACCTCCCTGCTCAAGTCCAGAATCCATGGTGTAGGGGCTTTATCCATTAGCCATGTGATTCTACCCACCTGCTAGAGATTTGCTTCTGGAACCAGATAGTCATTCACTTATTCATTCATTCAACAAGTATTTATTGAGTGCCTCTCAATGCCAGGCATTACTAGAAGGGTGAATCATACAGCAGCTATCAAAAACAAAGTTCTCAAATTCTAGTGGTCAGACCTAGGTGCTGATCCAGTGTCCACTACTAGTGACCTACCTGGCCTTGGGCACATTCCTTTACCTCTCTAAGCCTCAGTTTGCTCTTCTGTAACACAGAGAAGATGGAATTAGTCAAAGATTATTCTGAATATTAAATAAGATATTGCATCTAGCCTTTTAGCAGAATTGCCTGGCATGTAAGTACTTAGTAAATATTAAGTATTATTGTTATGTGTTTTTCTCTGCAACCTGGAACTCTGTCAGTTAACACTAGCTTGAGGGGATATCTGGATACACTCAGAAATTCTATAGTATATTTCTAAACACATTGAAAACTCACATTTAAGAAGGTGAGTTTTTCCAGCAGAGTAATTTTTCATTTCCCACTCCATTTCTTTGTTATTTTCAAAGGTAGACAAACAATAAAAAGATAGGGCAAGAAAGGCCAACTGAGAAAATTGGTGCTGAGTGAGGAATTCAAATGGGAATTGTAATATGAGGAATGTCTGATAGGCTTTATCTAGCTTTAAATGAGACTGTTGTTGCAGGCTGGTTGCATCTAGCCTCTTCATGGGCATAATTTGAATGCCACTTTAGTTAACCCATGATTACTTCCACAGATGGAAGGAATAATAAATTACCTGACATAAAACAAGATAAGCAGAACCTGCTAGTTCTGCTTGAACCAGCTTCTGGTGCCTTCCCTACTGCTGTATCCTAAGAATATGACCATTAACTCCTCTCTGCCATGTTGCTTGTTGCCTGTCTCCCCAGGGTCAGGTCTTTCCAGATATCTACTTTCTTCATTCCCCCCTCACCACCCGCAGCACCGGCAAAGGGCCTTAAACACAGGGTGTATTAAAGAAATGTATGTTGGCTGGGCATGGTGGCTCATGCCTGTAATCCCAGCACTTTGGGAAGCTGAGATGGATGCATCACTTGAGGCCAGGAGTTTGAGACCAGTCTGGCAAACATGGTGAAACTCTACCAAAAAATACAAAAATTAGCCAGGTGTGGTGGCATGCATTTATAGTCCTAGCTACTTAGGAAGCTGAGGCAGGAGAATCGCTTGAACCCAGCAGGCAAAGGTTGCAGTGCGAGATCATACCACTGCATTACAGCCTGGGTGACAGAGCAAGACTCTGTCCCAAAAAAACTAAAATAAAAAAATAAAAAGAAATGTATGTTGACCCAGTGTGTGGTGCCTTATGCCTGTGATCCCAAGAGTTTGGAAGGCTGAGGCAGGAGGATCACTTGAGGCCAGGAGGTCCAGAACAAGCCTGGGCAATATGTCCCTACAAAAAGTTAGAAATATACTAGACACACGCACACCCCCAGATGGAACACCGACGTATGTTAAATAAACAAGCCTATTTTGAAGAATGAAACCTAATAAAGTCCAAAGGCAATCAGAAATACCAATAATGGTATCAGAAATAAAGTCCAATGGTAGTGAGAGACCCCTCAATTCAGTCAACATTCTTTCTATCCAGATGCAGATGTTGGGACTGAACAGAAAGTACTTTGGCTTCTCACGCTTTCCATGCAACAATTTTCAATGAGAGAGAGAAAAATGTAAGGGTTAGATTTCATATTCTCCAGTCACCAGCTTTTTAGAGGAATAATGCTAAATAAATCCAATCAGTAGATCTATCTGGGAGAAGAATTAATGGGTCACATACTATATATATATATATATAATCTTCAAATTCCTTAGTAAGCAGAGATGAACCAGTATTTTTTCAGTGTCCCTGGTGATTCTATGGGGCAGCCAGGGTTAAGAATTCAATGCTGCAGAGGCGGGGTGTGGTGGCTCACACCTGTAATCCCAGCACTTTGGGAAGCTGACGTGGGCGGATCACCTGAGGTCGGGAGTTCGAGACCAGTCTGGTCAACATGGAGAAACCCCGACTGTGCTAAAAATACAAAATTAGCCAGGCGTAGTGGTGCATGCCTGTAATCCCAGCTACTTGGGAGGCTGAGGCAGGAGAATCACTAGAACCCAGGAGGCAGAGGTTGCAGTGAACTGAAATCGGGCCATTGCACTCCAGCCTGGGCAACAAAAGCGAAACTCCATCTCAAAAAAAAAAAAAAAAAATCAGTGCTGCAGGTATTTACACGGTCAAGTATCCAGCCTAGCAGACTGCAGCATTTGCCACTCCCAATATCAAATTCCTGGAGAGAGAATTTGTGTGACTAGCATTGGGCAAGGTTATCTACCTTAATCCCAGTCAAGCTGGCCCAGCAGGCAAACAGGTTGACTTGGGATCTCGTTCCTGTGACAGCTAAGGCAGTTCCTACAAAAAAAGAAATACAGAGAGAAGAGTGTTATTGTAGGTTGGGTGGACACCTAAGTATGCGGCTTGACAAATATATGGGGTTCTTACTACTTGTTCCGGAATAATTTAAGACAGCTTGCAAAGACATAAGCAATGTAGGATTAAAAAAAATCCATCAATTTAAGAGGCCTATGGAAAGTAAAAGACATTGTAGGAGGAATCAGGTGAAAAACAGGTAAGATTTGTGTTCCAAACTATACCCTGAAGGCCAGCACATTCTACTAGAAGTGAACCCCAAATTTGTATGTGAGCTTCCTTGCCCCAAACACAAAAATGGAAAATCAGCTACCCAGTTTCTGGTATTCATAAGATAACATACCAGTCCTCAGGAGAAGGGCAGCTTTCCCTGAAGAGAAAAGGGTGAAGGTGAAGGAGCTGAAGAAGGTGACTTTCCAGTCATTTGAGAAGAATTTCTTTTGCTTGGCTTCGTGAGCCCTAGCTTTGATCTTGCAGGAAATAGGGCAATGAATTGTTATGACTTCTCTTGGGTAGGACTGTAGCCCAGGGCCAAGTGCAGAGGGCAGGGCGCAACCTACAGTTGGTGTGGAGTGCCTGTAACACACCGATGACACAGAGGACTTCAGCGAAGACTTCATTTTCGTTTCTGAAGAGAAATCTCCTACTTAAAATTTCCCTCAAGACTGCTTCTCCTCCCCTCCAACCACAACCCCCAGCCCTACCAGAAACTTCCGGATGTCAAAGTCGGGTTGTTTACTTACACAAAACTGTCACACTTAACTAGACAGAAACCACATTAGGGTTGATTCTCTTTAAAAGAACTCTGAGGGAGTTTGAAGTTCTTTATGTGACTGACATCAGTCAGTTCACAGAGGAAAGATGAGCATTTATGATATGGGGATGTGAGATGATAAGGAAATGAGGTTTGACAGCCAGGGTGCTGCCATTTTGAGTTCACTTTCCAGACACTTACCCTACTGTTTATCCTCCATGTAAATCCGTCTCCCAAACAGACTTGAGCTCTGTCTCATCTAATTTAATCAGGAAATTTTATATTTCCCTACATTGAGTAGGGTCAACATATCAGAGAAATGAACGAACAAAAACCAACTGTGGCAAAGAATGCCTGTTGCGTTGGCAAACAATGTAAAGATGGAGATGATTCAGCCACAGGCCATTTGGGGATCGTGTAAATAGCTGTCCACGCGTGGATTCTACGTCATTGGTGCATCCAGACACAGACTCCTAATCCAGTGCTCTTCTTTCTCCTTCAGCAGCACTCTACTGGGCTCACTAAGCAAGTACTGAGCCATCTCAGGGCACAGAGTAAAAGGCCATGACATTCAAAGGGGCATGGGCTTAGAATCAAACAGGTCTGGTTTCTACACCTGCTTTGTTCAGTAACTCAGCCTCTCTCAGGCTAAGTTTTAACACCTCTGAAATGGAGTAATAATGCCTCCTGCTGAGGTTTGAGATAATGTAAATATGAGCAACAATGCCAAGTATTAGAAATAATACAGCACATAAATTAGAACCTGGAAGGTAAATAGGAGAAGTTCTATAACTGAAGGTAGTTATTCAGTCCACCTGCTCACCAATCTACTTATTATTTTTACTGCTTTTTCTTGTTATTTGCTAGATCTGAGTATTAGCTATTAAGTCAAGTAGGGCAGAAAGAATGAAGTAGCAAGGAAAGATTTCATGCTGGCTCACACCTGTAATCCCAGCACTTTGGGAGGCCGAGGCAGGCGGATCACCTGAAGTCAGGAGTTCAAGACCAGCCTGACTAACATGGAGAAACCCCGTCGCTACTAAAAGAAAAATACAAAATTAGCCAGGCATGGTGGCACATGCCTGTAATCCCAGTTACTTGTAATCCCAGTTACTTGTAAGGCTGATTCTCCTGCCTGATTCTTCGAGGCAGGAGAATCACTCGAACCCAAGAGGTGGAAGTTGCAGTGTGCCAAGATCATGCCATTGCACTCCAGCCTGGGCAACAAGAGCAAAACTCCATTTCAAAAAAACAAAAAACAAAAAAATTAGCTTCCTTCAGAAAGCCTCAGTTTCAGAGGAATATTTCACATCTCTAGAGAAGTGAACATGGGGGTTCATAGTTGAGGATTCTGCAATGGTTCTGGTGGTAGGACCAATGGGAGTGGGAAGTAAGCTGACTTTGCCCAGTAAGGAGAGGCTGTCACTGCAGCTTCACTGTGGATGTTTGTCTTGTGGCCCATGCATTGGCTCTTAGGTGTCAATTTGTCCATCTGCCTTCATCCTGCAGCACAGCTGTGGTCAAATACCTGTCTTCTACAGATAACCGTTCTCTGCTCTCCAGTCTCTGGAAAAAAAGGATTCTAAAGCTACTCATCTTTGTATTCCTGAAAAGTGCCCCTTTGACATTCTTAGGATGCTTTTAATCCCTTGCTTATAATATGAATTTCTTTGTGATCATCAAAGTTGTATATATCCATTTAAAAATCTTGAAAATATATAAAAACTCAAGGAAGAAAGGAGCATTTCCTGCCGCTTGCCTCGCTAGAGCTATTAGGCCTGCTGACATCTCCCTGGCCGTTTTTATACCTAACATACATACATTCTTTCCATCCTTCCCCCACTAAATAGAATCCCATGTTGTATACCACGGTATGTGCTTTCTTCACACAGCAGTATGTTATAAACATTTCCCCTGCGTGCAATTAAATAATTTCTTTTTATTCTTGTTTTAGGCTCTTTACTTCCTTAGAATCATCATGAGGACATGTGAAAGCAAGTCAGGAAACCTGCGTCCCAACTGGCCAAGTAACACAGGGCAACTTATTTGAATAGTCTTTACCTGGGTGATCTACAAACTCCATCCCAGCCTCGAAGGTTTATGATTCCAAGCGGGGCAGTAATCCTTTTTAAGAAAAACAAATGGACTCTGGATTTAAAAAGACAGACCCTCTGTGAAGCCCAGGTTTTCTCAAGCTCATATATGCATAATCTATGTAAGGAAAAATTGATGACCATCAATGATCTACAAATGCCAGACATTATTCAGGAAGGGAAGAAAAAGTGCTTAAAATGCTCCAATGTAACTCTCTACTGGTTTTGGCCCATGGTATAAGTCTCTCCAGTTGCTGCTTCCAGTGCTTGCTGAATTTGAACTCTGATCTCTACCAAACCTTGAGATCTTTACAGTTTATTGAACTGGATTAGATATGGCTGTGGAGGGAGCTGGTTAAGGACTCTCTTTTTAGTTTACTTTAGTGCTCTGACTACCCTCACAGAAGTCCTATTGCATTATTCCTGGAAAATGTTTAAGGAAGCTTTAGATTTGCTGTTTCTGAATTAAAAAGAAATTGATAATTCATGTGATTAACAGGAATTATCTTTTTGCAGTGCAGAGTTTTCACCATTAAAACTGCATTTTTCCCCTAATTCCATTTCATTTAATCATATCACAATTTTTCACTATTTTTAATCCTAATATTGTAAGGATTAATTCCACCAAAATGCTTTCTAATTCATCTGACTAGATTATAGAAGGCTAATCAAAAACAAATCACAACAAACAATTAAACAGTAGATGATGTAATCCCAGCACTTTGGGAGGCCGAGGAGGGTGGATCACGAGGTCAAGAGATCGAGACCATCCTGGTCAACATGGTGAAACCCCGTCTCTACTAAAAATACAAAAAATTAGCTGGGCATGGTGGGGCGTGCCTGTAATCCCAGCTACTCAGGAGGCTGAGGCAGGAGAATTGCCTGAACCCAGGAGGGTAACAAGAGCGAAACTCCATCTCAATTAAAAAGAAAAAGTAGATAAAATAACCAAATAGTATTGCCAGGAGGAAATGAGACAATAAAAGCATATAAAACATTCAGATAGATAGATAGATGATAGACAGAAATAGATAGATACACACATACATACACACATATACTACATATGTAATCACCACATTTGTTGAAAACAGTTGCTATGTGTTACCTTTATTTCACATAACTATTTTGGTGGAGTCCAGTGTATAATATTTGAAATCCAGAGACCAGCTGGATATGTCATTCTTATCAAACTATGAACTCATTTATAAAATGGAACAATAATACTGCCTATGAGATTCAAAAGAGAAAGTAAAAGTAAAAACAAATCTAAACTGTAAAGTGATATAAAAAGTAAAGATAAAACACATACAGCTTGGTTTCTTTCTTCTTCTTCTTTTTTATTAAATGGAGATGGGGGTCTCACTATGCTGCCCAGGCTGGTCTTGAACTCCTCAGCTGACGTGATCCTCCTGCTTTGGCCTCCCATAGTGCTGGGATTACAGGCATGAGCGACCATGCCTGGCCAACCTTGTTTCTTTCCACTCATACTAGGAAAACTGAAAAGATGCCAATTGCCCAAACTATTTCACTTTCCTTAATGGAGGCTCCTAGGAATGAGTATTTGGAGTTCTCTCTTTGGGTTCCACGTGCTGACTGAGCCAACCTCACAGTCCAGTGTCCCTTTGGCAAAAAACCATGTGCCAGTTCTTAGACCTCAAGTAAGTCTAGTGAGCAGAACTATGAGTTATGCCTGACTGTCTGACCTCAGCTTTACCAGCCACCCTTGCTCAGCTGGGCTACATATTTAACCTCTGGGTGAGTCATTCTCTTAGATTCCACGCTGGGACAATCAGCCTCACCACCTACTTCACTCAATAGGTTATGGTCAAGAAGAAGTTGAGATGACAACTAGGAGCAGAGGTTTTTTGTAACACTAAAAAATTTTTCTTCTTGACTGGAGTGGCAGGGTGGTGCAGTGGTGAGCCTGCTGGTGCCAGGCCCAAGACACTTTGGCTGATGCCATCTGTGCCTGCTATACCTCGGTTTTATTATCTAGAGAAAGAGAATATTTTCAGCTGTGAGTTAACTTTAATAATTACCCCTGACGTTTACATGGTGATTTATAATTTACTTACACAATGTTGCTTGGTTTTATTCTCAAAAGAATGCTGAGAGATAGATAGTTCGATAGTTAATATTAGTCTCCCATGTTACAATGAAGATATACGGGCTAAGAGAGATGATACATTGAAGGGCTCAAGTGGTTAAAACCGTCAATAGTTCCCTGTTGGCTCCACAATTTAGTCCAAACTTAATCATCTCTTCAGCCCTATTCGAACTACCTGTAGTTTCTCTAAGGCAGGATTCTCAAAGTGTGGTCCTTGGACCAACAGCATCGGCATCACCTAAGAACTTGCTAGAAACACAAATTCTTGGACCCCATTCAGCCCCACTGAATCAGAAACTATGAGAGTGAGGCCTGGCAATCTGTGGTTTCACGAATCCTTTAGGAGATTCTGATGCATGCTGAAATTAAGCCTTAGAATTCATGCAAGGACTCTAAAGCATTCCATTTTGTCTCTTATCTCCAGGCCCTTAACACGCTGCTCTACCTACATGGAAGGAGCTCTAGCCCTGTCTCCATCTCCAAGCACTACACCTATCCCCATAGCCTCACAGCTCACTCACCCCAATCTCACCCCAGTGTCCCTCCAGTGGATTTCCCCTTAAGTATCCCAAGTCTGAGAAGTTGTCTCTGGTTTGGTTGTCCTCCTATGTGCTTCTAGAGAGACTTGTCCATTCCTCTAGAAAGAATAATTTATCATGGCTCACTATTAAATGTTCTGTCTCCCTCAATAGGCCATATCCTTCCTGAGGTAAGGCAGCATACCTTATTTATTTCTGTATCCCCGGGAACTAGCAGTGTTTGAAACCTAGTAGGTATCTAATAAAAGTTTTCTGAGTGGAGGAATAAATGATTAAATAAATTAATGAAATTAGTCATTGTGTGACACAATTAATATTTAAGTCTGTATCAGCTGACTCCACACCAGACAGGAGTGTGTATGGAAAGTGCTCAGCATGATACCTAGGTCATAGTAAGTGGTCTATAAATGTCCATTTTCCTTCTTTTCTTCCTCTCAGAACATTTTGCACAAAAATTCAAGTACTGAATAAAAAGCATTCTATTTTTGACTGACCATCAGAAGGGTGAGGAATGGTTTCCAGCCATCCACCTAAAAGTTTCAATTTTCAAGCGAGTCCCCAATCACAATCAAAATCTCTGACCACTGTCAATAATAATTTATTATTTCCTAGTTAGAAGATAGATGTTCTTTCGTTCTCATATTTTAGTTTTCATTTCAAACTTACTTTAGCAAAAGTTTGAAAATATTTTGGAGGGTTAAGGACTAGCACTGGCACCGTAATCATCTATATATCTACCACGAGCTAGGGTTTCTCAGCCTCAGCACTATGGCATTTTGCGATGGCTAATTCTCTCTCTCTCTTTTTTACCCAACTGTGAGTTTATTAAAATGCCATTAAAATGAATCTAAGAATGCCTTTTGACACAGCTTATACTTTAATGAACATCAGAATTCGCAGCAGGATGGTAAAGTTAGGAATGTAATGTTATTGTGGGGTTTTAGCCATGACCCTCACCTCACTCTGCTATATGCAAAAGAAAAGAGAAAAGTCTTCAGTCATGATTTTCACCTTAATCAGCATCAATATTTTCAGTAGCCTAAAACCCTGTAAATGCAGACAGCAGACACATCTTTAATTAAGTCTAAATGCCTAGTTAACATCAAAAAATTCATATTGGGAAAGAACCATACAAATTTAAGGACTGTGAAGAGTCCTTTAGCAGAGTTTTGGAAACTACAAGAGAAGTCAAACTGAAGAGAGGCCCCAACTGTAAAAAATTCAACAAGGCCTTTCGGTATCACTTAACCATTAGCAAAATCCATACTGGAGAGAAACCCTTTATGTGTAGCTGAAATGATAAGGTCTTAAGTAGTGACCCATTCCTTAATTCAGTGTCAGAACTTCTATAAGAAAGAAACTTTATGAATGTACTGAATATGCAAGGTATATAACCAAAGGAGGGAAATTTGAAGACACAAATGCTAAAGCAGTGGACAGTTCCCAAACACCTCTAAATATGTGTGCAATGTAGGATATTCAGCTGTGTTTTCGCACTGCCATAAAGAACTACCTGACTGGGTAATTTATGAAGAAAAGAGATTTAATTGACTCACAGTTCCACAAACTTAACAGGAAGCATGACTGGGAGGCCTCAGGAAACTTACAATCATGGCGGAAGGCAAAGGGGAAGCCAGCACGTCTTACCATGGCCGAACAGGAGAGAGGGCGAAGAAGGAAGTGCCACATACTTTCAAACAACCAGATCTCTTGAGAACTCACTCACTGTCATGAGAACAGCAAAGGGAAGTCTGCTCCTATGATTCAAGCACCTCCTGCCAGGCCCCTCCCCTGACACGTGGGGATTACAGCTCCAGATGAGATGGAGCCAAACCATGTCAAGCAGCATCCCTGGCTTCTCACTAAATGTCAGTTGCGCATGCCCATGCACACATGCACATACCCTCCCCCTGACCTGAGACAGCCAGAAATGTCTCCAAATGTTGCCAAATGTTCCTCAGGAAGTAAAATGAACCCTCTACCTTTGTTGAGAACCATCACTCGGATCAATAACTGTTAGCATTTTGCCATATTTGCTTTGTTATACATTTTCCCATAATCATTTGAAAAGAAGTCACAGATAAGCTGGCACTTCACCAGCACACACGTCACAGGCATCTCCTAAAAGAAGGATATCAACCTACATAACTACAATATTATTATATACATAAGAAGGTTTATAAATCTCCAATATTATCTAATACCTAGTCCATAGCCTTTACATATGCAAGTAATATTAGCCTCAAGTTTGGGAATAGAAGATATTACTGTCTGATTCTGGTCCTGTATCTACAAGGCAAATGAATGATTTAACAGTCTTTGCTGTTAAGTTGGAACAAGGCATTTGATTTCAAATGGCTTCCCTCAGCTTCGGTGTTCTGGTCAAGAATTCATGATCAAACTACAACACAGGTGCATCAAGACACGTGGTGAGTTTAAAAAGTAATAAATTGAAAGTCTTTAAAACAAACGAACTGCTGAGCACACAGGTTGGCTGGCTGTATGCTTTGGTATTTTTAATCCCCATGTCTTTCCGTTGTCTCCTTTTATCATTCTCTTTCTGGCCTCGTTTTACTTCCAGACAGCTTTGATACCTGGTTCATCATTCTGTGATCAGTTCTCATTTGACTTCTCATCTCCTTTACTCACAATTCTTGGCAAATTGATACTCCTTAAAAAATTGAACCATTGCTTCCTTCTCACTTGCACCAAGGATCTCAAGATTTGCTGAAAAAGAATCATCCAGGTTGATGTCATTATATACGCCTGGTCCCCATATTTAGCTGGGCTTCTACTGCCTGGAAATCCCATGGTGTTTTCCATACATAATCTCTACAGTGGTCATTTCACAAACCTGTGACCTCTGCTCACTCTCATTAGATGACCTCACCTCCTATTCACTGAGTCCACCGAAGTGATCTGATAAGAAAGTCTTCAACATCCCGGCATCTAACCCACAAGCTCACCTGCATTCCCTTCTAGCGCTTCTTCCTTGTTCCTGACTTTAAAAAGTTGCCCCTGCTTTTGCCTAACACTCTGCCTTTTGCTCTGTTAGGGAGCCCGTCTCTTTGTCATTTCTAGAGGGCTTGGTTTTCTGATTGAATATTCTTCCTCTCTTCAGTTTCTCTAATCATTTCCTGACTACTTGTCCATATAAACATAGTTAAGTCTCAATCTTTCTTGACCTCATGACGACCCTCAATTATGTCCTGATTTCTTTCATTTTCTTAACAAGCAAGCCCCCTGAAGATATTTCTGAAGAAAAGTTTCATGGACTTCATCAGATGATCACCCATCTACCCCCAAGAAAGACTATAAACCTCTTCTGTACACGCTTTTCCTGGGAAATCTTGTCCACTCTCATGGCTTCACTTACCCTCTATATGCGGCTGGCTCCTGCTACCTCTTTTGAGTTTTCCATTATCTGGATTTTCAACTGCACAGACATCTCAAACTCAGCAGGCTCAAAGATAAACCTGTTATTTCCTCCACCCTCAAACAAGCTCCTACTTTCTTCCTGTCTTAATAGATGATACAAGCCCCTCTCCCAGATTCAAGCGATTCTCCTGCCTCAGCCTCCCAAGTAGCTGAGATTACAGGCACCCACAAATATGTCCAGCTAATTTTTGTATTTTTAGTAGAGACGGGGTTTCACCATGTTGGCCAAGCTGGTCTCAAACTCCTGACCTCAGGTGATCCACCCACCTCGGCCTCCCACAGTGCTGAGCCACCACATTTGGCCCATGAGCTCTGAACTTTTCTTAGATTTGGAATACTTCTGATAATTTTGAAGATGTAGACCATCTTCCTCAGAAAAATGCACATATGCAAACATCTTAAATTTTTGTCCATAATTTCAGGGGCGTTCATGGAGCACTTGAAGCTCATGTGAGGGTCTAGGGTCTGGGTTAAGAATGCATGCTTTAAATGTTCCTTCTCAATTTGTCACTCTGCTGCTCTTACTACACAAGAAGGACACCATCAGCAGGGTAGGCACAGGCCAGGCATGGTGGCTCATGCCTGTAATCCCAGGACTTTGGGAGGCTGAGGTGGGCAGATCACTTGAGGTCAGGAGTTCAAGACCAGCCTGGCCAACACACCAAAACTCCATCTCTACTAAAAATAAAAAATTAGCCAGGTGTGATGGCACACGCCTGTAATCTCAGCTACTTGGGTGGCTGAAGCATGAGATTCCACTTAAACCTGGGAGGTGGAGGTTGCAGCCTAGGCAACAGAGTGAGACTCTGTCTCAAGAAATAAAGAAAAAAAAGTTTGATAAATGTTTCCAAATAAACTTAACCAAAAGAAGAAGAAAAAAAGCAGGACATGCACATACCATGTGTCACTGCCAAGCACTCCAGACTTGGCTGGGAGTACAATGCATAGTCCAATGATGTGGTGGAAAAAGCAATGGATTGAGTGGCAGAAGAACTAGATTCTGCAAGCTACTCTTCCAATATTTTGAGAAAATCATTTTAGCCCTTTGGAGAGACAAAGATACGATTAAGGTTAGGAATTTATCCTGCAAGGAGCTCTAGAGTATTACTACTTCCGTTTTACAAATTTGGAAACTGAGAATTAGAGAGGTTAAGTAACGCATCCAAAGGAACGTGCAGCTCATAAATATTCAGCAGGTCTCCAAATATCAGGCTTGTCTGAATGTAAAACTCATAATCCCCCCCTCCCAAATTATACCATTAGTCTTTAAACTGTGCATAAAAGAACCTCCTGGGAGTGGTGAGCCGCAGCAGTTTGGAGCAAAGGTTATCTTTGTCCTTATTTTCCTACTGGTTTTATTTTTCAACTTTTCTTTTAGAATCAAGAGATACATGTGCAGGATTGTTACAGAGGTATATTGCATGATGCTGAGGTTTGGGGTGTGACTGAACTCATCACCTTGGTATTGAGCACAGTACTCAAAGGGTAGGTTTCAGTCCTTGCCCCCATCCCTCTCTACCTCATCTAGCAGTCCCTAGTGCCTATTCCTATCTTACATCCACATGTACCCATTGTTTAGCTCCCACTTGTAAGTAAGAACATACAGTATTTGGTTTTCTGTTTCTGTGTTAGTTTACTCAGCTTGATGGCCTCCAGCTATATCCATGTTGCTGCAAAAGAATGATTCACTCTTTTTTATGGCTGCATAATATTCCACGATGCATATGTACCACATTTTTTTTTAAATTAAAAGTTTTTTTTTTTTTTTTTTTTTGGCCAGGCACAGTGGCTCAAGCTTCTAATCTCAGCACTTTGGGAGGTTGAGGCAGGAGGATTGCTTGAGTTTGGGCGTTCAAGACTAGCCTGGATAACATAGTGAGAACCCATCTACAAAAAAAAAAAAAAAAATTGAAAAAAAAATAGCCAGGCATGGTGGCACAGACCTGTAGTCCTAGCTACTCAGGAGGCTGAGGTGGGAGGATCACTTGATCCCAGGGAATCAAGGCTTCAGTGAGCCATGATTGTGCCATTGCACTCCAGCCTGGGCAAAATAAATTTTGTTTCTTCATTTATTTTGAGACAAAAAAAAAAAAAAAACTAACCTGAAAATAATTATTAAATAATTGTCTCAAAAAAAATCAATAAATATTAAATATCAAAGTAATGATTAATTAAAATAACTATCTATTAATAAATTCTTTTATTTCTTTTATTTTGTTACATAATGTTAATAGATATAATCATCAATTTTTATCAATAAATAAATTTAATTAAATTATTTTGATCAATGTTAACTCAACTCTTAGTTCTTTAAGAAATCTCCAAACTGCTTTCCACCATGGCTGTATTAATTTATGCTCCCACCAACGGTGTATACGTGTCCCCTTTTCTCCACAGCCTTGCCAGAGTTTCCCCAAAATAAGTGTTAAATAATGAAAACAATTTAAAAATAAAATATGAAAGAATTAAAATAATTTTATGGTTTCTTAAAAATAATTATTAAATAATTAAAATAATTAAGCTCAATTAAATTGTTAAATTATTTAATTATTTTAATTATTTAGTAATTACTTCGAGACACTCTAAAATTATTTAATTTCAAATAATTAAAAATGTTAAAATGAATTTTTGTAGTCTTTCTTGCCATGTTGCCCAGATTAGTCTTGAGCAATGTTTCAAACAATGCTCCTGCCTTGGATTTCCAAAGTGTGGGACTACAGGCATGAGCCACTACACCTGGCTAATACCACACTTTTTTAATCCAGTCTGCTGTTGGTGAAGACCAAGGTTGATTCCACATATTTACTATTATGAATAGTGCTGCAATGAACATACAGGTGCAAGTGTCCTTTTGATGGAACAATTAATTTTCCTTTGGGCGTATACCCAGTAATGGCAGTAATGGCATTGCTAGGTCGAATGGTAGCTCAACTCTTAGATCTTTGAGAAATCTCCAAACTGCTTTCCACAGTGGCTGGACTAATTTACACTCCCACCAACAGTGTGTAAGTGTCCCCTTTTCTCCACAGCCTTGCCAACATCTGTTATTTTTTTATTTTTTAACAAAAGACATTCTGACAGGTGTGAGATGTCATCTCATTGAGGTTTTAATTTGCATCTATCTGAGGATTAGTGATGATGAGCATTTTTTGTTTGGTGGCCACTTGTACATCTTCCTTTAAAAATTGTTCATATTCTTTGCTCACTTTTTAACAGGTTTGTTCTTTGATTGCTAATTTGTTTAAGTGTCTTATAGATTCTAGATATTAGACCTTTGTTGGATGCATAGTTTATGAATATTTTCCCCCATTCTGTAGGCTGTTTACTTCCTTGATAGTTTCTTTTGCTGTGCAGAAGCTCTTTAATTAGGTCCCATTTATCAATTTTTGGTTTTGTTGCCATTGCTTTGGGGGACTTGGCCAAATTTTTTTTGCCAAGCCCAATATCAAGAGGGGTAATTCCAAGGTTTTCTTCTAGGGTTTTTATATTAATAGATTAGAAACTTACATTTAAGTCTTTCGTCCATCTTGAGTTAATTTTTGTATTTGGTGATGTAGGAGTCCAGTTTTATTCTTCTGCACATGTATCCATATGTATCAGTTATCTCAGCACCATTTATTGAATAGGGAATCTTTTCCTCATTGCTTCTTTGGGGTTTGTTGAACATCAAGTGGTTGTAAGCATGTAGCTTTATTTCTGGTTCTCTATTCTGTTCCACTGGTCTATGTGGTCCCTGACTTAATAAGAATTTGCTAATCTGCAAAACATTTGAAAACCATTGCATTTTACTTTCCTGTTCAGTTTCTGCATCTGTGAAAAGAGTATAATGATAATATCTACTTTATTGTGAAGGATAAGTAAGAAGGGGCATGTGAACTGCTGTGTAAACTGCTGGTGTTATTCAGATAGGAAGGTGTTTGTTATTTTCTTTGTTTGAGACAGAGTCTCAGCCCTGTTGCCCAGTGTGGAGTGCAGTGGCTCGCATCTCGGCTCACCGCAATCTCCGCCTCCCTAGTTCAAGTGATTCTCCTGCCTTAGCCTCCTGAGTAGCTGGGACTACAGACATGCGCCACCATGCCTGGCTAATTTTTTGTATCTTTAGTGGAGACAGGTTTTCACCATGTTGGCCAGGCTGGTCTCGAACTCCTAACTTCGTGATCTGCCTGCCTTGGCCTCCAAAGTGCTGGGATTATAGGCATGAGCCACCTTGCCTGGTGTTAGGAGATGCTAATGCAATTAAAAATCTTCGCTACAACCAACCCACAACCTTGACAGCATGTTTCACACACCTGAAAAAGCATGTTGGCTTTCAGATGGCTCCTGGGTACTAGTATGCAGTTTAGATTTGAAAGCTTTGTTTAAAAGGTGGTGTCTCAATACATTTTTTGGATGTTTATTAGTACACTGTGCAATATACATTTTGCAGAAGGTGGTTATGAATTCTACTATGCAAAAATGTTACATCTTTGACCTGATTTGGGGCAACTTTTTTTTAAAATGAGATAGTAGCATTGTAGTTGTCCTGCTTCCTTTTTAAAGAATAAACTTAAAACCTTTTAGAGTACCAAAAAGTTGCAGACAGTACAGAGTTCCTACATATTCCATACCTAATTTCTTATTTCGTGAGCATCTTATATTACCCTGGTACATGTGTCACAACTAAGGAAACAAAATAGGCACACTGCTATTAACTAAACCACACAACTTATTTGTATTTGACTGGTACTTTTTTCATTATATCGTGTCAAAGGTACATGCTGTCCACATGACTGATCACTGTTGATGTTAATCTTGATCACCTGGCCAAGGCAGTCTTTGCTGTTTACTAGGTTTCTCCATTGTAAAGTGACTTCTCCCCATTTCTGACCTCTAGGTTTTGGGAACATATCACTAAACACGGCCCATATTTCAATTCCTCCTTCAGTTTTGAGTTCCATATGGAAACATTGAGAAGTAAAATGATATGATGTCAAATATTTGTTTAAAATGGTTTAGGAAAGATAAAAATCATGGGGAGCAGAAATAGATAAAAATTAGGATAGTGACATTCTAATGGTTGTTGAAACTGGTGATGTATACAGGGAAGTCAGATACACTCTCTACTTTTGCATATGTTTAGAATTTTTCAAAATAAGAGTTAAAAAATAAAAGAAACATCAAAGGAATTTTCCTCCTAAACTGCAGAAGGCTTTCAGGCTGCGATTTCAAGCAGAGAGATGCTCATATTCCCAGGACATAGCCATTGGAAAACAGAGCAACTGTAGTCTGGGCTCGGTGGTTCATGCCTGTAATCCCAGCACTTTGGGAAGATGAGGAGAGAGGATCACCTGGTCAGAAGTTCAAGGCCAGCCTGGCCAACATGGTGAAATCCCGTCTGTACTAAAAATACAAAAATTATCCAAGCATGGTGGCATGTGTCTGTTGTCCCAGCTACATTGGAGGCTGAGGCTGAGGCTGAAGAATCACTTGAACCAGGGAGGAGGAGGTTGCAGTGAGCCGAGGTCATGCCACTGCACTCGAGCCTGAGCAAGACTCTGTCTCATAAAGAAAAAAAGAAAAAAGAAAACAGAGCAACTGCAAGGCATGACCTGAGAAGGATGGGCTTGAACTAATTTGTGTCACCTGCCAAAAGGTGACACAACAGGGTTTCCTTTTAATCAAAAGGTCGCCATAGAATGGACTCAGGACTGTGTCTCCAGACTGTGTCAGTCTGTGGACAGAGACAAAACATGAATTCACCTTAAAAATGTCCCATGTTCTAGGTATTATGCTGGAGGTAAAGGGTTCTGGCATGGCTTAAAAGGATGAAATAATAGGACAGGAGATTACTGAAGAGCCAAGAGCTCTACCAGTTTTCTGGAGCAAGGCTGACTCTTGGTTTGGCTGAGCCTGTCCTAGTGCATCTGGGCTGTTGTAACACAACACCATAAACTGGGTGGCTTATAAAGCAACAGACATTTATTTCTCACAACGCTGGAGGCTGGAAAGCCCAAGATCAAGGTGCCTTCAGATTCCATGTCTGATGAAGGCTTGCTTCCTCATTGGCAGCACCTTCTCCCTGTGTCTTTGTATGGGGGAAAGGGCAAGCATCTCTTTGGCCTTTATTATAGGGGTACTAATCCCATTCATGAGGGCTATTCCTTCAAGATCTAGTCACTTTTCAAAGGCCCCACTTCTCATCCTAGGGGTTAGAATTTCAACCTATGAGCTTGGGGAGACACAAAAATTCAGACCATAGCACTCTGTAACAACAAAAAAAGCCTTTGGCCTGATTCTGTGAGAGCTTTGAAGAGTTCCAACATGGTGTGGCCAGGCTGCTTCCATTATGAGAGGCAGAGTGGAAGACAAAGAATACTAAGCAACTTTTCAGGGTCTTCCTTACTCACTAACTCACAAATAACATCTACAAAAGTCACTAGCTCACTAACAACATCACTTAATCACTAACTTGCTGACATCTACAAAGGTCTAGAACCTCTGTCCAACCAGCTTTAGGATCCTCCTTTCCTTTCTCCACGTCCTGGACTCTGTCCCTCAATCCTTTCCACTCCGCTCAGCTCTTATACTATCTGTGCATTTTACCTAAGTGTCATTATGTTTTTTTCTTGAGCCCTGGCTCAAGATTCCCACTCTGGAAATCTACATGTTAATCAAGCCCTGCTCCCCGCTTTCATGTCAGTGCACCAGAGATCATACTTGCAGAAACACTGCCTAAATTATAAAGGGCAGAACCATCTTGATGATCTCTGTATTCAATCCATGTTTTCAATGGATGAATATATGAATGAGTGAATGAATTTACACTCTGAATAGATGAGAAAGGTGGATCTATAATTAATTTTTGTTATCAGTTTTGAGTAGAATGGGACTCTTAGTTTATTCTCAGAAACAACTAGCCATGTAAAATTATAACAAATATAAAATGTTGACACTTGGGGGACTTAAAAGATTTGTCCAGAATTTTCTGGCTTTAAACTGGCTAGTTCCGTCTACCTTTATTGATGTCACTACACCGATTTATTATTTATATTTAAAATATGCACCACTTTATTGTGGCATTATGCTAGGCACTAAAGAAAAAGAGATGAACAAGAAAGGATCTTTATAATCAAAAGCTCCATGGTGGAAAAGAAAGACAACAACCACAATACAGTGTCTTAAGTACTAATCAAAAGAGAATGTATTTTCCAGCATCTACCTTAGAAATCATCCACGTAATTGTGCGATGAGAGTGTGTTAAATTTCTGGAGAGGTTTGGCCTCCATTTTCTTTGGCTAATGAATTCAAACAAGTCCCCCTTCCTCACTTTGTTCCCTGAGTCTGGCTTTAAGAATCCACTCAGCCAATCTGCTTGACTCCGTTTTTGGCACTTTCTCCCACACAAGAGCCAGTCCCAGGGATGGCAAACCAACTCATTTAGCTTGGAGCTCTCAGGCAGCCCACATATTAAGGGAAATACGACAAGTTCTGTACTTGTATGGTTTCTTTAAGATAAAAAGCACAACATACGTGAAAAGTACTTTAAATGTCTGGGACACGATATGGTATAGTAGAGGAAACAGTATATGGGGAATCTGGTGGGAGACAATACCAATAAATACGGCCTTACTTTTTTTTTTTCTTTCTTTTTTTAGCACAAAGTCTTCAGTTCCCAAAGCCCTTTCCTGTGCTAACTCTGTAATGCTGAGCAAGTCATACAGTGTTTCTGGACCTTGGTTTCCTTATCTGTAAAATGAGGGGGTTGGAGTTGCTTATCTTTAAGGTCCAGCTTGAAAAGTCTGATAAGAAATTTTTCTACCCTATGACTTCATGTAAAGGTCCAGTTAGGCTACCCACTTCCGCCCCCAGCTCTGGCTAACCTGGGGTTATACCATTCAAATGTATGAATATGAAATTAAAAAACTGAAAATTATTTTGCGTGTATGGTAGGGTATGGGACATTTTGAATCTAAAATTAAATGGGACCCAGTTCTGTAAAAAAGTTATATGGGAAAAGTGGAAGCACATTGAGATAGCCAGCAGGAAGCAAAGCATCCCAGGCTTTTGACATGGTGTGGACAGGCCTTGGTAATCAGAATAAATGCCCTTTCATCATTTCAGCTACGGTATGTTCGTCATTGACTAGACGTGTATGTACTGTTGTGGGGTACTAGGTTAGAGCCTAAAAATACTGAAGGAAAAGCAAGCTGAAAACTCAATCACTTGGCCATAAAACAACTACATTGAAAACCGCTTTAGGATTTAAGCAGATTAAGCAAATTCCAAAAAATGATAAACAATTAAACTTTTACAATAAATATCGAAGGATTACAGCTGTATATTAAAATTTCTCTGCATACTTGTTAGGGAATTCTCAAGGAATGAAAATGCTGTTTGGAAAGTGCTTGCCAAATTTTTAGTAAAAGTAGTTTTCTGCACTTAGGGAAAGTGTAATAATGGTATTTTAGGTAAAGTGCTGTGTTTGCCTTTGGGCTTAAATTGTGCTGGATAATTAATAAAATTGCTCCAAGCCTATTTAATACAAAAGAGATATAATCACTTGCCATTATTATTCCACAAGCATTAGGTTTTTAAAGAAAACTCTATCAGGGAGAAACAAGAAATAAAAACAATACAACTACCGTATTATTTTTTTTCTTTTTCTACTTTGGGATTTGACTTCAAGCAGTTCAACTCCAGGGACCATGTTCTTCATTCTTCACCTCAGATCACGTTATATGGAAGACAGTACATGGAAATTCAGGCTCCTTCAGGCACTCTGAGGTTCAGCACAAAACTGGGAAGGAGAAGAGTAAGAGGGAAGACCAATTGGAAAATAATAAAGAATGCTTACCAATAGACAGAAATGGAGTCTTTGTGAGGCAGCAGTAATGTCAGTGAAGGCTTCCGGGGAGCTGGAAGGATGGAGAAATTGGACAAAAGAAAATTGGAGCTTTATTTTCTAAAGGAGAGCTGTTTAAAATGATGATAAATTCCTGTGTTGGCCTCTGGGAGTAACTTTTAAGTATGATGAGAAACAAAAGTCATTCTAGTGAAAAAGTTTCAATAATTGAGAATTACAGATTTAGATGGATCTGTTACAGGAATGTTGAAATCTACTAATAATATGGTATGTATGACTGTTGCTTTTGGGAAATTATAAAAAACATACTTTTTGGCCTGGCCCAATGTTGTTAATTTTCTGTGGGACATTTTAAAAGCATGTACATTCTTAATTTATTAGGGTTGTTTTGCTTTGTTTCTACAAATTCAGAGCTTCTGTCTTTTAATAAGGAAATTTAAATATTTGTACTTATTCTGATACATTTGTGCTTATGCCAGCTACATTATTTTTCGGTTACAAGCAAAAGCAGAAACCAACTCTGGCTAACATAAGCAAAAGGGGAGAATGCTGAGGACAGAGATTTGATGGTAATGCTTAAAGAATGGGGTGGGCTTTAGTTTCCAAAAATACTGCAATAGTGTCTTCTGTCCAACATGCTCTTCTTCAATGTGACTTAGATAATCCTCTCATTGAAAGGTGGCATCTCTGCATCCTCCTCTTGAGTCTGGGTAGATTTATGACAATAGTGGAAATGAAGCCTCATGACTTCTGAGGCTAGGTCAGAAAAGAAAATACAGCTCCTACCTGGTTCTCATGGGATGCTTGTTCTTAGAAGTCAGATACCATGCCATGAAGAAGTTCTGACAGATTGTGGAGAGACCCACCTGGAGAGGAAGAGAAGCTCCCAGCCATCACCCCTGGCTGAGCACTCCCGACAGCCTAACACCACACTTGCTGGGCATGTGAACAAGCCAGTTTAGAAGTAGGTCCTCCAGCCCTACCTCATGCTCTGTGGAGCAAATGAGCTCTCCCCACGAAATCCTGCCCAAATTACACATTTTCAAACTACAGAAATAACTGTTACTGTTTAAGTCACTGAGTTCAGAAGTGGTTTGTTTGTTATAAAGCAATAAATAACCAGCACAGACCACCAAGATATGGAAATGAGCAAGATACAAGGAAACAGGGCTTCCTATTTCTCAGACTAGGAAGGAGGAATGGTCTCTAGTCGTACCTTATGGGTAGCATACCATAACTGGAATCAATTAACACTAATCACTTTCAGCCTCGCCATTCTTCTGAAGTTCCAGGTTTCGGTGAAGGTTCCTTTCACTGTTCCAGTTTCAAGCACCTCCTTACCTTTTGTCTACCAATGAGCAGAAAACCTGAGTGAAAGCCACAAAAATCTGTAACCAAGGGAAAAGAGACAATGATTTAAAAAGAAAAATGGATACAAGAAGTTTGTATTCATTTTTAAAAAATCACTGCTGTGATAAATCACCTCAAAATTAGTGGCTTTATTTAAATAACACAAATCTACTACCTTATAGTCTGTAGGTCATAAGTCCAAAGTGAGTCTTTCTGGGCTAAAATCAAGATGTTAGCAGGGGTCAGGCACGGTGGCAGATGTCTGTAAGCCTAACACTTTGGAAGGCTGAGGCGGGAGGATCCCTTGAGCTCAGGAGTTTGAGGCCAGCATGGGCAACATAGTGAGACTTCATCTCTGCCAAAAAAATTTTTAAAAATTAGCCAAGTGTGGTGGCGTGCACCTGTAGTTCCAGCTACTCTGGTGGCTGAGGTGGGAGGATCCCTTAAGTGCAGGAGATCAAGGCTGCAGTGAGCCATGATCTCACCACTGCATTCCAGCCTGGGAGACAGAGCAAGACCGTGTGGTCAAAAAAAAAAAAAAAAAGTCTGGGCCCTGCTGCAGTGGCTCATGCCTGACATCCCAGCATTTTGGGAGGCCAGGATGAGAGGATCACCTGAGGCCAGGAGTTCAAGCCTGGCCAACATGATGAAACCCCATGTCTACTAAAAATACAAAAATTAACCAAGCGTAGTGGCACATGCCAGTAATCCCAAGCTACTCATGAGGCCAAGGCAGGAGAATTGCTTGAATCCAGGAGGTGGAGATTGCAGTGAGCCAGGATCCTGCCACTGCACTCTAACCTTGGCAACAGAGCAAGACTCCGTCTTAAAAAGAAGAAAAGAAAAGAAGAAAGAAAGAAAGGGAGGAAGGAGGAAAAAGAAAGAAGGAAAGAAATAAATAGAGAAAGAAAGAAAGAGAGAGATGTTAGCAGGGCTGCATTCCTTTCTGGAGGCTCCAGGGGACAATGTTCTTCCCTGCCTGGTTCAGCTTCTAGTGGCTGCCCATATTCCTTGATGTATGTGCCCCTTCCTGCATTTTCAAAGCCAGCAGTGTTACATTTCCCAGTGCCTTTTCCGTATTACGTCTTCCTCTAACTCTGAGTCCTTTTCTGACTCCCTCTTTTACTTTTAAGGAACTTTGTGATTACTTTGGGTTTACCTTGATAATCCAGGAAAATCTCCTCATCTCAAATTCCTTAACTTAATCACATCTGCACAGACCCTCTTGCCTTGTAAGGTAACTTAATTACCAGTTCCAGAGACTGGAACATGAACATTGTTGAGGGGCCTTTATTCTGCCTATCACAGTATACAAAAGCAGAATGGATGCTGGCTGGGCCCCGCCACTCTAAAAACATGTTCTTCACACTACTCATTCTGGTTGACCTTTTTTCTTGTCTTCATTTTATTAAATTCATAGTTACTCTTGTTCCATTTTTTTTCCATTCAAGTAGTTCCTTAAACATCCAATTTGTATTTATGTGGTGACCTTACGTTTGTTCTGAATAATTGATATATTTTTCTGTGTTTAGAGATGCTATCTATATATATCTCCAAATAAGACAAATAATTTAGCATGCTTTCTGCTCCCCTTTCCTTTTATCCTGTGACAACATCATTTAGTTAGAGACTATCCTTATTTGTATTAACTAGCAATGATGAAAACAATTAAAAATTTAAAATTTTCTGTAACAGAAAGTGTTTGGCTGCAAAAAACAGCATACTCAACTAAAGGTGACTTAAGCCATGAGAAAAACTTATGTTGCATAAAAAGAAATTCAAAGACGGGTTGTTCCTGGGTTAGTTGATGTAGTGGTTCAATGATGCCATTCAGGATCCAGGTTCTTTTCATCTCTTTACTTTTTTTCTGAAGCTCATCCCATCCTGTTAGGAAGATGGTTTCTATAGTTCCAGCTATCATATCCTCACACAACGTTGTCTGAAAGTAACGTGTTAGCTATCTCTCTCTTGCTGCATAACAAATCAGGTGAATTAAAATGACAGTAAAGTTTATTATTTTAATAATATGGTTTCTATGGGTCAGGGATTTGGGAGCAGATTGGTTGGGTGGTTCTAGCTTAGGATCTCTCATGAGGTTGCAGTTAGAATCAGCTGGGACTGCAGTCATCTCAAGGCTTGATTGGGGCTGGAGATCCACTTTAAAGTGGCTCCCCAACATGGCAGGTAGGCTGCATGAATATCTGCAGGACAAGATGGCTGGCTTCCCATAGAGCACTGGTTCTTATACTGTGTGGTTTTTCTCACCAGGGGGCGTTTAGCAATATCTTGTCACAACTGGAAAGTTGCTATTGATATCTTGTGGGTTGGAACTAGAGTTACTGCTAAACATCTTACACTGCACAAGACAGCTCTTCACCACATTGAATTATCAGGCCCCAAATGTCAATAGAGCTAATGTTGAGAAATCCTGCCTTAGAGCAAGTGAACCAAGATGGCAAGCAAGGTAAAAGCTGAAATGCCTCTTGTTACCCAGCTTTGGAAGTCCTCTGTATTCTTTGTTGGAGGGATCCATACAAGGGTGTGAATACCAGAAAATGAGGCTCAGTAGAAATCATCTTCAGCATAGCTACCATGAGAAGGAAGCTTCTCCTTCCATTTCTCGTTTTGTGTTTTCTTCCTTCCTTCTTCCTTCCTTTCTTCTGATCTTCCTTCCCTGTTCCTTATTTCCTTTTCTTTTTTTAACTTTCAAAAAGGAAAACCATTTCTATAACCCCACCAGGTTTCTCTGCATTTCTCTTTAGTCAGTGTTGAATGATATGCCAATGTCTAAACCAGTCATTAGGAGAGAGAATAGAATTACTGTGATGAGTTTAGACCATTTATTTCACTCTCCTTCTGGGGCTGGATAGAACCCATATTTTTTTATACACACGGAGGAGGGTAAATTACCAAAATCAGTGTTTTACTCGTAAGGAAGAAAGAGAATGGCTTTGAGTGGGCAACAAACAGGGTTTGCTACCTTCGTTTGTCATTGTCTTTTCTATCACACACTTTCTTATGGATTCAGTTTACTGTTTGGTGGAAGACATTCTCTAATAGCAATTTCAAGGATGGGCAGCCATCTGAATTCTTACACGTCTGAAATCATTTTGTACCCTCTCTTAAGTGCTAATTTAGTTTGGTAGTCTAGGTTAAAAACAATTCCCTTAGAAGCCAGGTGTGGTGGCTTGCACCTGTAATTCCAATATTTTGGGAAGCCAAGATGGGAGCCCAGGATTTTGAGACCAGCCTAGGAAACAGTGAGACTCCATCTCTACAAAAAAAAAAAAAAAAAAAAAAAAAAAAATAGCCAGGCACGGCAGCCAGCACTTGTAGTCCCGCTATTGTGCTGGGGTGGTGGTGGGGTTGAGGTGGTTAAGGTGGGAGGATTGCTTGAACTCACTGAGCTCCTGCAATGAGCCAGCCATGATTGCACTCCTGCACTCCAACCTGGGTGACAAAGCGAGACCCTGTCTCAAAAACAAAACAGAACAAGACAAAACACCACCACAATGATTCCCTTAGAATAGTGTTCCATTGTCTATTAGCATCCATTGCTGCTGATGAGAAGGTAATCTAGTTAAGATTTTCTTTTTATCCTTCATGCTCTGAAATCTCACTATGAGGTGTTTGTGTTATTTTTTACCTATATATTTGGCTCTGAGCTAAATGAGAGCTTTGTACTTAAAGATACTGGAATATTTTCAATCATTTTTTGAGTATTTCCTTCCATCAATTCTCTAGATACCCTATCAGATGAATAGGACCTTTTGGATTTATTTTCCATGTTATTTAAATTACTTAAATATCTTAGACTAGGTAATTTATAAACAACAGAAGCAGAATTGATCACAGTTCTGAGTCTAGAAAGTCCAAGATCAAGATATCAGCAGATGTGAAGTCTGCCGAGGGCTTCTTTTTCATAGACGGCAGCTTCTATGCGTCCTCATGTGGTGGAAGGGCGAACAGCCTCCCTCAAGCTTCTTTTCTCAGGGCACTAACCCCATTCGTGAAGAATCTGCCCTCATGATCACCTCTTAAAGGCTCCACCTGTTAATACTATCACTATGGAGGTTAGGCTTCAACATTTAAATATTGAAAGGACACAAACATCAGATCGTAGCAAATACTTAGAAGAATATATGAAGCATAGTATTATTTATTCAATTTTTCTATTCAGTTTTTCAAAGACAGGGTCTCCCTCTGTCACCCAGGCTGGAGTACAGTGGCTTATCTTGGCTCACTGCAGCCTCAACCTCCCGGACTCAAGCAATCCTTCCACCTCAGCCACCCTAGAAGCTGGGATTACAGGCGTGCGCCACTAGGCTCACCTAATTTTAGTATTTTTTGCAGAGATGGGGGTCCCGCCATGTTGCCCAGGCTGGTCTCGAACTTCTGGACTCAAACCATCCTCCCACCCTCGCCTCCCAAATGTTGGGATTACAGGGGTGAGCCACCATGCCTGGCAGAAATCTTTAGCAAAAAAAAAAAAAAATCAGGTATCATTGTTGGAGCCTCCTTTTCTTTTTCCTCTTTTCTCATTATCCTGAAGTTAATCTGTATCCTTACTGCCTGTATCCATGCTTTGTATAGTTTATTACATATTTACACAGGTGTAAACAGCATATTGTATTATTTGGCTAGGTTTCAAACTGCACATAAATGATATCAGTTCTCTTAATCCTTCAGATTACACCAAGAAATAAAATAGAGTAGGCCTTAGACTAGAAGCCCGGAGCAGGCAATGAGAGCTAGCTAGAATTTAATAATATTTCTTATTTTCCATTATATTTATTTTAATGGTTTCCTCCCCCACATTTTTTTCGAAGCAAGTGTTGTTGAATTTCCATTTACGGTAGTGATTTATGTTTTCTTTTTATATTAAATGTAAGAAAAAAATGGGAAGTGAGTAGTAATAGTACAGGTAATACAAAGACACAGCCAAAAATTAGGAAATTTATGCTGGAACACCTGAATTTTATACACAGTTGACTGAAAGGAGAAAGTTCAAGTTTCTTCTTCTCACTTTCCTCACCAGTTGGAGGTCCCTTCAACACTGCAATCTCTCCTTTTATGGTATTTCCTGCAGCCCACACCCCTGCCTTCCCCTGGCTGTCTCATCAACCTCTCAGGCTCTTAGGAAGCCCTCCTCCATTTAGCACCTGTCGTTATACTGCATATATAACTTTCTCATCTAAAATGAAATCTAAGGGTAGAATTTAATGCCATTCCCATGGCACTCTCATGGTCCAAACAGCTCAATAATGTCAAAAAAAGTTGATCTGTTTGTGATGTTTCAAGTATAAAAACAGGCATAAAATGAAGGCTTTCCATGGAAACAAAATTTAACTCATATTTCCTTATGTTTGTAGTTTTTAAAAATAGTTGTTTATAGATTTTAATATTTGATCTGAAATTATCTTCTTTCAACCTTGAGACAATACATTAACCTGTTGTCTAGATGAATGGCAAAAGAACAGAGATACAGAAGAGAAAAATAAGAATGATGACAGGAAATTGATCTCCTCTTTCTTTCTTTCTTTCTTTCTTTCTTTCTTTTTCTTTTCTTTCTTTCTTCTTTTTTTACTTCATTTCGACGTGGTGGCTTACTGCATACTATGTCGAGCCGGATGATTTTACTAAAAAATAAGAAGTCAAATAGCGTTTTTAGCATAACACGTTCAAATGTTTGACATACAACGTTCAAAGGCAAAAGCTCCCAAACTGTTGAGGCCATTGAGATGCTGCAACATTTTCACGAATCATGGTGCCTGATCTACAATGCTTATGAATATGTACAGTATCAGTAACAAAAACAGTACAATGTACACCAGATGCTGTTTCAAAGTTTTCTAATGTCTGCAGTCATGATGAACTAACTGCTTTGGCTTTCATTCATTCATTCATAAGCCTTATTTTGAAGCTGATATTCATACTGCATGATTAGGAAACCATCAGAGCACTGGTCAGAAGAACATTCTGCTGTTAACAAAGGAGCAAAAAATGCTTTCAAAGCTACTGCTGTATTTGGGGAAAAGTTCAGTTTCAGTCTTTTCTTTCTATGTATTTTGCGTGGCTAAGGCGGGAGAAGAAGGGCTGCGCAGGGACTGGGGGAAGTGACTTCCCACTCTTGATTACAGAAGCAAGGTCATATATACCACTGTTAAACATCCAACCTTTACAGGAGAAAGTGGGTGAAGTGAAATCGCTCTCACGTACACATCTTCCGCGTTACTTCTTATCCTCCAGCCAAACTTTCTCTGTCAATCTGGGCAGGTCTGCCACCCAAACCAGCGTGAAAGAAACGCCGAGTGCTGAGGCGGTGGGTGTTGCCTCACCCAGTGTTGGCTTTGGAGTTACCTGAAGCCTTCTAGCTACTGCACCCAGAGAACAAGCTTCTCGTTTCAACTCGGTTGTTTCCGTGGGGAATTGCGACACGAGCAGGTCCTGGGTGTGGCGATGCCAAGAGAGCGCTCAGATCTCCCATCTTTCCCGCATCTGGCAAATCTTCCCAACCCCGAGTCGGCGAGTGACCGGCGCCCGGGACCAGCCGTCGGCATTTCGGGGACAGCGGGTGGACCCGACCCCGCTGCAGCTGCAAATTGCCGAAGCGCCCGGCTGGGTACACTGTGCGTGTACGCATCTCCCCCACTCTCTCCGCGCCTGGAGGCGGATCCCCTTCCTTCCACACAAGTCCTTATATGCACCGTTTGCACCAGCCCGCGTAACTCCGGCCCCACAAATAATTAATGGGGGAGGGAGCGTGTTGCTTTTTTTCCCTTCGGCTCTTTCTCAGCGCAAGTGCATTTGAACCTCGCGGAGAAACCCCAGGATGCGATTGAAGGGCCATTTTGCTGCAGTGCACGAATTGGCCATGGAAAAATAGAGCTTGGGTCTCCGTGATAAGCAAGTCAAGGTTCAGGAACGGCCCTTCGCCTTCGGCCCGCGGAGCCCGCAAAAGCCTGGGCGGAAAGGGTGCGCGCCCCTCCCCCCTCCACGCTGGTGCAGAGGGACCGGGTCAGGAAGCGCGGCCTGCCGCTCCCCAGTCCTAGACCACGCCTCCTCCGCCTCCCCCCACCCCTTCACTCCTCCCAGGAAGCGGTGATAGACAGTTCTGTGTGGTTCTCCACCCCCACCCTCCCCCCGCGGAGTGGAGGAGTTGATGTGTCTCATTATAACAGCCAATGCAGCCGCCATCCACGCACAAGCAAAGAAGCATGTCCCATTTAAATACACCCACGCAGCCCCAGCGCCCTTAGCCGATCGGGGCGCTCAGCCCACACGCACCGCCGCTCCGGGCTTGGAGATCCGCGCAGGTTGGGCTCCCGGACCCGGCGGACCCACGCGCGGAGGACCGAGATCCGGCGCTGCGGGGCCGGGGTGGGCGGGGGAGGCTGGGCCCGGGGCCTCTGGCTCGGCACCCGCATGAGGACGCGAGTGAAATAGACCAAGGTGGAATTTCCAAGGGAGCAGCTTCGGGGTGGTTTTGGTCCATTTCTCCAGCGAAGAAGTAGACATGGCGAGCGACTCCCCGGCTCGAAGCCTGGATGAAATAGATCTCTCGGCTCTGAGGGTGAGTAGGACATGTTTTCTGGTTTCTTTCCAGGGGTTTGGGTCAGGGTGAATGGACTCGGTGCGTGGACTGGGGGCTGGGGCCGGGGCCGGGGCTGTTGGGCGGCAGCTGGAGAATGCGACGGGGAGGGAACCGGGATTTGCGTTTTGATTCGGGGCTGTGAGGTGCTCCCGGCTGAGTCCCTACGGCAAGGGCTGTGCGGTGCGGTCTTCCTTTGGCAGTGGCCGAGGCGCCCCCGAGGGCTCGTGGAGCTTATGCCAGTTTCATCGTAGACCGGTGTAAGAGCATTAAAATGAAGGGCGCGCGCGCGCGCGTGTGTGTGTGTGTGTGTGTACACGCCCCGGGCAGTTGTCTTGTGCCAAGGCGCGAGACCCGACTGTCCCTTTTGCAAAAAGAATGCCAGCGTGAAGAAAGGCACTGGCCCCTCACGTTTTCCAGCTACCTGCAAGACGACACTGCGAGGCTGGCTGTCCCTGCGGAGCCGAACCTTCCGCTCCGAGGGGCAGTTATTGCTATGCTGGTCTTGTAGATGGCAGCTGCCTCCGCCTCCCCCTTACTGCCTCCCGCGCCCGGCGCCCTCTCAGCGCTCCCTGAAATGCCAGTCTGCCACTCACCTTTATTTATGGCTTTAACTCAGCCCTGCCTGTGCTTTCTGACTTCGTGGCTGTAACGTTTCAGTTTTATGGCTGAACTTAACGCAGGTGAAAGGGATGTGTTTTCTGCTTTTCCTCAATCAGACCGGAACTCCCTGGAGTGTGTGTGCGTGTGCGCGTGTGTGTCTGTGTGTGGTTTCCCCGTGTCTGTGGCCAGTCCTTTGTAGAGCACCTCCCTCCCCCAGCCCCACTGCTTTGCGTTTACCTTCACGTGAATCACCTCAGACGCCGTTTCATTGTATTGACTAAGACATCACTGATACAGAATCCATTTTGCTGTTGTTTTGAGATCAGAATACCAGGAATCCCAGTGCTGCCTCGACGCTTCCCCACCCCCAACTCTCGATTCCAACACACTCCTTCGGGGAAGGGGGCAGAGCTTTCTTGCCATTTTAATTAGATACTGCCTGCCGGGAAGGGGGTGAGGGGTGGGGATGGTGGCAGCAGCGGGTGTCTGAGAAGGATTGGGCACCAATTTAAGGCCGGCTTCTTCCTCTCCCGAATCAAAAATTAAATTTAAAAAATAGAGTGCATAGACTTGATGTATGGAGGGTGGGTGAGAAGGAATTGATGTTGGCTCTCCACAGGGCGACACCAGGATGGATGAAGCATGGAAGTTCACACGCCCTCCTGAGGAATACATTGTTAGATTGCTGCTGAATCTTGGGGCCATTTACCTGGATTCCTAGTACTTCTGACATTGCCTCTTTCTGCACCGATATTTTAAAGAGCTACCTTTGTGATCAAAGTGGTACTTTCTCTTTGGTCTCCTTAATTAAACCTTTCTTTCGCCTCTCTTTTAATAACCCTTTCTCTCTTCGTCGTAATCTGTGGGGCCAAGAGGCGAGGTTTCAGCAAGGCAGGTAATGAGTTGAGAAGAAACAGCTGCCGTTTGCAATGGGCTGTTCTGATAGTTGGGCAGCCAGAGCTCATTCATGCATTATTACAGGAAGCTGTCTATTTCCCTGGAGTCGAAATGCCACATCAGGAACCGGCTGCCCCCTGCGCAGCGGGGTGGAGTTGGTAACAGGGTGGGTGCTTTGGCCAGGTCTGTGGCTTCCTGCTTTACCGACTGTGTGTATTCATTTGCCCTACTTTCTGCGCTGGGAGTTGCTGCGGGCGGGTTAATCAGGTGGATGGATGGCCCAGACTGGGGGTGGGGTGCTGCGAGTCGGTGGGGGGTGGGGGGGACAGTGGCAAAGGGGGACGGGGTCTGAATAATGCACAGGGCTTGCGGTGATTTCCCTGGGCCGGAAGCTCGACATTGCTCCTCTATTGGAAAGCAGTCTCATGCGATTTTAAGTTCGGCCGGGGCTTGTCCCTTGTGGGCTTTTTCCTGGGGAAGGTTTTCTGAGATACCAAACACGGAGCCTGCAGGTACAGCAGCAACCGGTGAGGGCCCACTGGGTGGACGAGTGCGGTTCGCACTTGGGATGTGCGTTCTTATGATCTGTATTTTGAAAAGACATCTTTGCACGATTCACTGAAATTGTTCTTTGTGGCCTGGGCTGCCTCTGTTTTTCTGCCTACTGGGAGGTGTGGAAACAGAGAGGGCAACAGCTAGCTTGGGGGACCAGGAACTGCTGGCTAGCAGGAAGGCTAAGATGCAGATGTGGAGAGAGTTATATCTTGGAGGGCCAGGGTCTTTGATCAGTCTTGTGGGTGAGGTGTGCCTGCTGGAGTGGGTCCAAAGGCCACATAGGTAATCTCCACAAATCAGAGGGCAGATCATCTTTACCTTCCCACATTTGGAGAGGGGGGCTCATCTAGATGAGATGTCTCATTGGTTCCTAAGCCCTTGGTAAAGCCTGCCTGCCGAGCCCCTCCTGGGGAATGCCTGACCCCTGAAATGCAGCCAAGGTCAGTGGCTTCTAGGAGAATTTGCTGCAGACTTACCAGTCCCTTGCTGTTTCGGTGGTTCTTTAATGTACACAGTCAATGCTCTTTTTGTAAACTCCGAGCTCAGTGCATTAAAAGTAGATCCTGCCTGGAGAGGCCTTTATTCTTCTCACTTTGGGGACTTATTGTTCTCAGCCAGTGATCCCAGACTGGACCCAGTCTAAATTTTCCCCAAATAGCAACAATGCATAATTTAAACCAGAGCAACCAATGGCAGCACTGATCATTTCAATTATGCAAGATTTGCATGGCTTAAAAGTGAGTGAAGCAGGATCTTCTTTGGTTAGAAAATAGCAATTTGAATCCAGTTTTAGCCCTGAATTTTAGAGCTCACAGAGATAAACTAAATCTTGAGGGATGGGATGGGATGAGATGGGATGGGATGGTTTTATGGATTTAGAGCTGGAAATAGAGTTGTAGAACACTCAGCCACTCCTTTCATTGAACACTTGGGAAACTGAAGCCCAGAGACGTGAAGTAAGTTAGTTGTTCAAGGTCACACAGTAGCCAGGGGAGGGGACAGCAAGGAGCATGGTTTGGGGAAAGAATCTAGATTTCCTTACTCCTCATTCAGTGCTCTTTTCTCTAAGACACACTTTTTGTGGCTGAATCAGAAATCAATAACACATTTTCTGCCTGAATCCAAAAGAACAGCAGAAAGGAATAATTTCACCAGTGCCAGGGAATTTTATTTATTGAGAATGGGGAAACTACATGCAAGTAAGCTTGTGATATATGAAACCATGGAGCTTTAAGCTACCTTTGAAATTCATCTTGTCCAGGCCCCGTTCAATGCCTACTCTTGTAGGCAAATGACTATTTGAAATCACTTAGGACAGATAGTTGTCCTGTACAGGTAACCTCTCTCAGTAACCCATGTCCATCTGAGCATGTCCCAAGGTGTCAGTCTAGATATACACATTATTCAGATGTCTCTGCATGTGAGGTTTATAGAGTTCTGTGTATGTTTTGTATAATCTATGAGGATACATATATTATTGTAGTATTATGGATATAAACTGTATCCATGTGGGTGTATGAAAATGTGTATATACATACATAGGCTACAGCAAACAATTTACTCATTCAAACCTGGGGCTTGAGTCATTCTTGCTTCAAGACATTTCAGTATTAAAAGAGGTGAAACTTGCCACCAGTGTGCTTTATTACATAGGAGGTGAGCTCAGCCCACAAAGCTTTTTGGAGATTAGCATATTTCTGGACCTAAGCACCTTGGCTGTCCTTAACTTGGCCCACAGGGTAAGGCATTCAAGGCCAAGAGTTGGCTGCTGCTGACCTCAGACTCTCAGCTTCTGCCAGGACTCACATACACTTTCGTATTTGAACAAAATTAGATGACCTATGTGTGTCTTTCCCCTTACCCCTCACTCCCTAGCCATTTCTTTCTCTGTTGAAACCCAGATTTCAGAATTGACCTTATCTGAAAGCCTTGCATACATCCCTTTGCTACACCTTTCATGCTCATGTTTTACTTCGTGTGGGATTTTCTTTTCTTTTTTTTTGAGACAGAGTCTCACGGTGTTGCCTGGGCTGGAGTACAGTGGCGCAATCTCGGTTCACTGCAACCTCTGCCTCCCAGGTTCAAGTGATTCTCCTGACTCAGCCTCCCGAGTAGCTGGGATTTCAGGCACTCACCCCCATGCCCAGATAGCTTTTAAAGTATTTTTTTAGTAGACATGGGGTTTCACTATGTTGGCCAGGCTGGTCTCAAACTCCTGACCTCGTGATCCACCCACCTTGGCCTCCCAAAGTGCTGGGATTACAGGCGTGAGCCACCGCGCCTAGCCCGTGTGCAGTTTTTCCTTCTGCTTCTTTACTAAACCGTGGACTACTTGAGGGAAGACGCTAGGTCTTGTTCATCTTTGGATCCGTAGTCTCCATTAGTTGATAAATGGATGAATGAGTACACGAATGAATGCATGGGTGAATGGAGTGGAATGAACACCATCTCCCTGGTTGTATGTCCACCTCTTATTAGTTCTGTGACTTTGGGTAGGTCATTTAACCATAGCTAATAGAAATGATCACAACTGTTTGCCTTTCTCACACACTGGTTTCAAAATCAAAGTATTTAAGGCAATGCTTTAAAAACCATACAGCACTATACAAATATGCTATCCCATGATTAAGCAGAATTTAGTGGGAAAATTGATCCCATCAACATTTGATTGCAGTGATTTTATCTAATGGAAAATTATCCTGGCTTGGCACAGTGGCTCACACCTGTAATCCCAGCACTTTGGGCAGTCGAAGTGGGAGGGTTGCTTGAAATTAGTAGTTTCAGACCATCCTGGGCAATGTAAGGAGACTTCATTTCTACCAAGAAAAAAAGCTAGTGTGGTGGTTTGTGCCTGTGGTCCCAGCTACTGGGGAGACTGAGGTAGGAAGATAGTTTGAGCTTGAGAAGTCAAGGCTGTGATTGTGTCACAGCACTTCAGCCTTGGTGACAGAGTGAGATTTTTTTCTCAAAAAAACAAAAGAAAAAAAGAAAAAAATAAGGAAGACGATTAAGAAAAGAAAAAATAATCCTGAGAAAAAGGTATCAGAAGGTTCTGACTCTTTTTTATAGCACCTCAACAGACCTTAGCTGCCTTTTTCCTTTTGTGTGCCAATACGACCTTCTGTGTTTCTCTGATGGCCTGAGTATTAGCATTCATTACATATGAGGTAAGCTCAGACCCAAAGCTTTTTGGAGATAAACATATTTCTAAACTAGTATCAACTATCAGCTTTGTTCACTAAAACCTTCTTTTTAAAGAAACTTTTTCTCCTTTTTATGTATTACTGATTATTCAAATACAAACACATTATGTCTATGCCTTCCCAAAGTTTTTTTTTAGGTAGAGTGGACACCTAAAATGATACACTAATGACCCAGTATTTAAAACTTTCTGGTGAGAGGTCTCCTGGGGCTTAAAGAAATCTCGAAACATTATTAATTCATTACTCCAGAGCACTTAATTAAATTTGATCTAAAATGAGATTTTAGTAAAGTTGCATGAATTGATAACAGTATCTCAAAATGATAACAGCATGGCATTTTTTTCATTAGATATTCTTTGTGTTTTTCAGAGATACTAAACAGGTGTTTTCTTTACAGTGACATTTCCTTATAAAAAGCAGGGTGTGCTGGTAGTTATCAGAACATCAGAGAAATATGCATAATCACTTTCAGTATTCATTATTAACTGAGTAATCATTAGTACAAAAGCCAGTGTAAGTCATGGTTTGCTGTTTGCATGATTATCTACTTAGGAGGTCATGGAATATTTTGTTGATGAGAGAATACCCAGTACATTTTCTTCAGGAAATACTGCTTTTTTCCCACTTATCTGGAAGACTCTTTGAAATCTTATAATTTTGAGTGTAGCCTGTTGGGCCTTTCTTCCTTCTGTGTCTCTGCCCTGGAATTAATCTTCTGCGCCCTTCTTGGTTTCACGCCATTCTTTCTCTAAGTGATAGCGGTTCTAAAGTCCACCCAGGCCGGTGCTCCTGTGATTGAATCATGGCCGCCATGCCCAGCTGAGCACAACCAGTCTCTGATTCCCTTCCTGATAGAATTTGGAGTAACTTGAGTCTGAAAGATGCTTTAATGTCAAATTGATTCTTACATTTCTGTGGGGGAAGTAGCTCTCTGAGAACAGGACCTAAACTGGTTTGTTAGCAGTGTGCTGAGAATTCTAAGAAAATCTTAATGATATTTTTTGAATGAAATGTTATTCTGCATATATAAATATAAGGTCTCTAGTGGAGAGAGAGGGAGGACTTAAGTAGAAAATGTTGGATGAATTCCGCTTGTGATTTCTTCCAGTCTGGTTGGAAGCTTATTTCCCTTTAGAGAAACATGATTCTATCCACTTCTTTTCACATGCCCTGGTTGTCTCACGGGGGTGCCCTCAGCTTCTCAAAACACATTTTATTTCACCCCAACTTAAAATTCTTTCCTCATTATTGATCATATGGGTCCCCTTGTCTCCACTGTTCCCTGAAAGTGCTGTAGTTACTCTCCTCTGGGCCACACCCGCGACAGGACCCCGCCTCCTGCTCCTCTACCAGCAGCCTTCTTCTGACTGGTCTCTTGTACACTGTAGCCCCAGGAGTCTTCCTAACGCACAGTTTCAATCTGGTTGTTTTAATTCAAGGCCTTCTCTGATTCCTTAGTCTACAGACTGAAAAGTAAACTCTTTAGCAAGTTGTCAACACCAGCTGCAATTCAGAGGGGCCTCCCACCAACTTCATTACCCCACGGATGCTCTGTAGGGGGCGCTCTACCTTAGTCTCCTATCCTGTACCTACTGCCCCAACACTAAAAATGTAAACCCTTTCCCATTCATAGACTGTGTCAGAACTGACCTCACACCTCTTTCATAACACTCAGAACTTTCTGTCTTGGATTATATTCACTACTAGACAATTGCTTCTTCAAACCAACGTTTGATTTTCTTAGGGATCCTCAACAGTTTTCTTTACACAGCAGGCGTTCGTTCAACGGACAGATTTTGAATTAACAAAATATATAATGTGCAGCCCTTTTAGAAGGGCTGGAGGTGATGCTATGTAGAGAGAGTATAGAAAATTCAGAAAGGTGGGACCTGTGCTGACCATAGCACAATTTCAGTGATCATGAATTACATTATAGTCTATGTTGATCATGAATTACATTATAGTCTATGTTGCATGACTCGTGGGGACACCTTTTATGTAGAGTATAATTCCAGTGGATGCTAATTACATACAGTACAATTCCTGGGGCGCCAGTTAGGAGAATACTATGCTTGATCCTGGGTAGGTATTCCTATTTCTAGAATTTTCCTACCAAAGAAAACGTTCTCTCCATTGTCTTCTAATGTTTTGAGAGATTTGAAACACTGCGTGTGGCCAGGTGAGGTGGCTCACACCTGTAATCTGAGCACTTTGGGAGGCCAAGGCGGGCGGATCACAAGGTCAAGAGATTGAGACCATCCTGGCCGACAAGGTGAAACCTGTCTCTACTAAAAAATATAAAAATTAGCCTGGCATGGTGGCAGGTGCCTCTAGTCCCAGCTACTCGGAAGGCTGAGGCAGGAGAATCGGTTGAACCCAGGAGGCGGAGGTTGCAATGAGCCAAGATTGTGGCACTGCACTCCAACCTGGCTACAGAGTGAGACTCTGTCTCAAAAAAGAAAGAAAGAAAGAAAGAAAGAAAGAAAGAAAGAGAGAGAGAGAGAAAGAAAGAGAAAGAAAGAGAATTCCAAGGTGCATACAAGTAAGTGTGTGTGTGTGTGTGTGTGTGTGTGTGTGTGTGTGTGTGTGACTGTGTATGTGTGTGTGTTTGGAGTGTATTTCAATTATTTTAATAACCTGATAATATTTATGACTACTATTTTGATAAATAGTAATAGATGGGTGGGAAAGGGTGTGCTTCTAGAGTGGCCCACTGGAAGACAATATTGAGTTTTTATCTTGACAGAGCTGGCAGTGAGTGGGTGGAGAGAGTTTGGGAGATGATGAGGTTTAATGAGACACACAATCTGGGAGTTAGAGCTCAGTGTCATTGCTTGGAGTTAGAGGTGACTTCCAGCAATTTCTATTGCTGAGATGCATATTCCTGGAAAAATGTAAGGGAATTAGAGGCAGGACTGAGGGCATTTAAATCGCCATGGATTCTTATTCTACCTGTTGGGGATAGCAAGAGATTGCAAACTATGGACCTCAATGAGCTGAGAATTGCCATTGAAAGTAATATCCCTTCCTAATTTTTAAATGAGTTATTTTTTTCCAACCTTTAGATTCTGATTTATAATTTAAAGTGTTGTTCCAGGTTTTGAAGATGGAGTAATAGGATGATGGACTGACTGTGACTTCTACTGGGTATTTCCTTACAGCGTTGCTGCTGGGTTTGGTCTCTGATATAACCCTAGAATTTCAAGTGTTGTCCCTCTAGTTAGTGAAATTAGAATCTTTGGCCATATGGGTCAAGTAGGAAATTTGTAGACTTTAACAATACCTTACATATGTTACAAACATTTGTTTGATTAGTGTATTAGAAGGTACAAATTTGGGTGCAGTGTAAATTTGGGTCCAGTACTCTGTGATTCTGTGAAATATGATTAACTCTAGGGGAAGAAATGCACATGGTATCCGACATTCATTCATCATTCATTTGTTCATGTATATATTCATTCAGTACCTGATTATTGGGTGCTAATAGTTGCTGGGGCTGAGCTGAAGACAACACTGGCATGGTTTCTACACCCATGGTTGGATGGAGAAGAGAGTCTGCACTTGTTTTTCACTTCACTCTAGCCACACTGATTTTTTTTTCTGTTTTGTAGATATGCCAAGCTCATTTTTGTAGTTCTCCATGTCAGAAATTTCACATGGAGGGTTCCATCTTATTATTTAGGTCTAAGGTCAGATGCTGCCTATATTATTACTTAACGTGTCTGCCTAACAGATTTACCCTCAAGCTTAGTGGCTTAAACAACAATAACTGGACCAGGAACTCAGAAGTGGCTTATCTGGGTGGTTTTAGCATGAGGTATCTCCTGAGGTTGCAGGAAGATTTTGGCAGGGTCAGTATCTTCTGAAGGCTTGACTGGGGCTGGAGGATCACTTTCCAAGATGACTTACTTATGTGGTGCTGGTTGTTCTCAGGAGACCTCAGTCCTCCCCATGTAGGTGGTTCCACTGGTTGCTTGAGCATCCTCATAACGTCGTGCCCACTTTTACCAGACAAATCAAGAAAGCAAAGCGGAAGCCACAATGTCTTTTATGACCTGGCCTTGGAAGTCACACACCATCATTTCTGCAGTACCCTATTGGCTACCCAAGTCAGGCCTATTCATTGTGAAAGGGCCCTCTTAGAGACTCCCTGCTACACAGAGAAGCTTCCTTTGCAGTATATCTCTGAAGTAGCACTCCCTCCTACCCTGTAACTGTCCAATTTAGTGCTTTATTGTCTTTAAGGCAGTTATGACTATCTGAATTTTTAAAAACCTGGCTCTCCCAACTGGAGCCTAACAAACTTAGTGAGAACAGGGATCTCACCTGAATGTTTAGCACCACCTTCTGGGTGCTTGGAACTGTGTGTGGCACATGATAAATGTTGATTGAATAAATATCAATTGTATGAATGAAATTAGGTAATTCATTTAGAAAGGATCTTTATTTATTACACCTCATACCTCCAAAAAATAAGTTGTGGATCCTGCTGACAAAAGGCAGAAATAGGATAAAGCCATAAAACCATGATGAAGGTAAAATGAAAAGTAAATGGGGACTGTGTTTCATATCTTTGTCTATATATCTACTTATCTATGTGTCTATCTAGGGCTTGGTGATCCAGTTGACCTCTTTTGTAGGTCGAAATTGGGGCTCAGAGAAGTTACTTGTCTAGTCCAAGGATGAAACTGGAATGCAGAACTGGGTCCCGTTATGCCATGTCCCTCAACTGGATTGCCAACATCCTGGACATCTTAGTGAATCAGTCATCCCACAACACAAAAACCAGTCTCACAATGTACAGATATGAAGGTGGTTATTAAGTTGTTTGTATGTACAGAACACACTGAAGACAGTGTGCTCCACTGTGAAGAAACCAAATCTAACTAGATGGTGGAGGAGAATTCAGCTAAGTTAATCAATATAGAGAATTAGCAGTGTTTCAGATGTAGAAAATAAAAGTTATGATTCTATGTGCAGAGGCCACCTGTAGCAGCTGAAAATAGGTGCTGTATTTTAACCTGAGTAAGAAGCTACAAAGACTCCTGGGGTTCTAGGGTCCAGAAAATGCAGACTGTGAAAGGGGGCAAAGACTAATACTGCTGAATTGTTAAAAATTTGTTTAATTTTAAAAAGCTTTCTAGTTCTCATTTAAAAAGCAATGGTCATTGCAGAAAGTTTGGAAAATGGAGTAAAAGTAAAAAGAATTCTCAAATTATTCAAACTTATGATTCCTGATGATAACTACATATGCACTTTGGTGTATGGCTTAGGAGTTTTTCCTATGCATGGCTAAATAGTTTTTTTTTTAAACAATGAGATAATATTGTATATATTGTATATAACCTATTTTTGAAACCAATAATTAGCCTTTTCTCATGCCATTAATTTTTTTTCCTATGGCATACTTTTAAAACTCTTTTTTCATGAGAAATTTAAACGTATGTAAAAGCGGACAGAATACAGGAAGCAACAGACGCTGGATAGGTTGTGGAGAAACAGGAATGCTTTTACACTGTTGGTGGGAGTGTAACTTAGTTCAACCATTGTGGAAGACAGTGTGGCGATTCCTCAAGGATCTAGAACCAGAAATACCAGTTGACCCAGCAATCCCATTACTAAGTATATACCCAAAGGATTATAAATTATTCTGCTATAAAGACACATGTGCACGCATGTTTATTGCAGCACTAGTCACAATAACAAAGGCTTGGAACCAACCCAAATGCCATTCAATGATAGACTGGTTAAAGAAAATGTGGCATGTATACACCATGGAATACTATACAGCCATAAAAAGGATGAGTTTATGTCATTTGTAGGGACATGGATGAAGCTGGAAACCATCATTCTCAGCAAACTAATACCAGGAACAGAAAACCAAACACCACATGGTCTCACTCATAAGTGGGAGTTGAACAATGAGAACACATGGACACAGGGAGGGGAACATCACACACTGGGGCCTGTCAGTGGGTGGGAGGCTAGGGGAGGGATAGCATTAGGAGAAATACTTAATGTAGATGATGTGTTGATGGGTGCAGCAAACCACCATGACATGTGTATACCTAGGTATCAAACCTGTATATTCTGCACATGTATCCCAGAAATTAAAGTACAATGAAAAAAAAGTAGGCAGAATATTGGAATGCTCATATATTAGTGATAGGAATATAAAATGCTACAGCCATTTTGGAAAACATTTGACAATTTCTCAAAATGTTAAATATAGAGTTACCTACTGTATGACCCAGGAATTCTACTCTTAAGTATATGCCCAAGAGAACAAACTGTATTCACGCAAAAATGCGTATGTGAATGTTTATAGTAACCTCAAAGAGGAAACAGCCCAAGTGTCCATCAACCTATGAATGAATAAACAAAATGTAGAATGGTATATCCATACAATGGAATATTCATTCTACGATAAAAGAAAGTGCTGATACACACTACAACATGGATGAACATTATGCTATGTGAAAAAAGCCAAACGAAAGGAGACATGATTGTATGATTCTATTTGTATAAAATATCTGGAAGAGGCAAATCCATAGAGATAGAAGGTAGGCTAATGCTTGCTGGCAGAGAGTGACTGTTAATGTCCCAAATTAGATAGTGGGCATGTTTATACAACTCTGTGAAATAAACTGAAAGTCACTCGTACACTTCAAATGTGTAAATCTTAGGGAATATGAATAAAATCTCAATAAAACTCCTATTAAAAGGTAGATAAAAGGGTTAATGATCTCTCTACTGAACAATTATCCCCCATGACCAATCCTGTTTCATCTATACTCCTACCCACCTTCTCCCCCATGTTATTTTAAAGCAGCATATCATTTCATTTATAAATATTTCATAGCATATATACTTAAAAACACATAACCACATTACTATTATCATGCCTAAAAGATTAAAACATGTAATAAAATATCCAGTCAGTGTTCAACTTTCCAATCATGTTTTTAGACTGCTTAGCATTTTATTGTGGAGATGTGTCATAATATATTTAACTAGTTCCTGATGATGAAGCTTGAGGTTATTTCTAACTTTCCAACTCTTATCAATAAATAGTGCTTCAATAAATATACTTACATGTAAGTCTGTGTGTGCATCTCTGTTTCCTTAGGATAACGCCTTAGAAATTGAATTTAGAAATAAGCATATGAATGATTTCTAAGGCTCTTGATAATGCCAGATTGACTTCTAATTTCTTGTGCTCTAGGTGTGTGCCATTTATAAATGGACACGTAAGACTCAGAAAAATCAATCAGTTTACCAAAGGTCATAGAGCTACTAAGTGGCTGAGCTTATGACTGACTGGCCTAAAGCTACTGCCAACAGTGACTCACCTGGCCATCATTTGATTTATGGACCTTGTCATGACATCAGAATCATCTGGTATATTATCACCCTAGGGCTCAGAGACTTCCCAGAAGCCTTTGGTTTAGGGCACAAGTTCTCTTTCATGAGCATAGTGGTGTTTTGAGAGCTATTTCCAAGATATTTCTTCCTTGTAACTTTGTTTTGTAAGATAAGCTGTATCAGCTTAGAACGTGTTTTTTTTTTTTTTTTTTTTTTTCCTTGTCTGAAATCTTAAAAACCTAAAATGTTAGCCATTTGGGGATTAACAGTGATGTTCTTGTGGAGTGTATGTAGGGGATGTTTATCTTTTTTTTCTTTTACTTGAGATGGCATCTCCATCTATTGCCTAGGCTAGAGTGCAGTGGGGTGATCTCTGCTCACTTCAACCTCCACTTTCTGGGTTCAGGCAATTCTTCTGCCTCAGACTCCTAAGTAGCTGGAATTACAGGTGCCCACCACCATGCCTGGCTAATTTTTGTATTTTTAGTAGTGATAAGGTTTGACCGTGTTGAACAGGCCGGTCTCGAACTCCTGACCTCAGGTGATCTGCCTGCCACAGCCTCCCAAAGTGCTAGGATTACAGGCATGAGCCACTGCACTTGGCTTGTTTACATTTAATCTGTCATTCTTTCTGGACAATTATCCAGCAAGTGTGTTTGGAAGATGTGTGGAATCAGGCTCAAAGGTTTTAGTTTTTTAAGAATGGAAGACCCTGAATCTGTGACAATCACAGAAGGTAGCAAGGTGAGCTAGGGCCATGATAAAATAGAGGCTATTCTCAAGCCTTAATCTGCCAGATGATTATGCTTTTTTTTTTTTTTTTTTTTTTTTTTTTGAGACAGAGTTTCGCCTTGTTACCCAGGCTGGAGTACAATGGTGCGATCTTGGCTCACCGCAACCTCCGCCTCCTGAGTTCAAGCAATTCTCCTGCCTCAGCCTCCTGAGTAGCTGGGATTACAGGCACGCGCCACCATGCCCAGCTAATTTTTTTTTTTGTATTTTTAGTAGAGACGGGGTTTCACCTTGTTGACCAGGATGGTCTCGATCTCTTGACCTTATGATCCACCCACCTTGGCCTCCCAAAGTGCTGGGATTATAGGTGTGAGCCACCGCGCCTGGCCGATTATGCTTTCAATTTTTCACATAGGTAGATATTTTAAGATTCTAATGAAGAAAACAGAAGACAGAACAGGGAGCCACTAGAGCAAAAAGCTCCATATTCTGGACTATAATCTACTTTCAACCTGGTTTAAAGTAAGAAACTATTAAAATTGACACAACTTTATGGCCGTTGGTCTTGCAGAGGGCAATTTCCTTGATTTACTAGAGTTTATAACCTAACCCTCCATTTAAAATGCCTATAAATTATTTATGTCTAGGGTAAAAATCCAGGGCTTCACATGAATATGGTTTCATCATTTCTACCTCTAGGTATTTTTTTTTAGCTGCCTTTAATCAAATGATAGCAGTGTGGTGGGTGGAATAGGTTGTAAGCAGTAATTTCAAACTGTATTTAAATAATAATAATATTTAGCGTTTATAGAGCACTTTATATTTTCAAAGTACTTGCAAACATTATCTAATTAAATACCCTCTCTGATTATAATCTGGATATAAATGCACTTAAACTCAGGACAGTCATGAGAAAACTATGCATTTGAAAGCTGGTGCCAGCTATGCTTTAAAAACCTATGCAGTGATGGAAAAGTTAGAGTTCAGATTCTGTTGGACCGTTTCTGTGCAGCTCAGTTCAGCCCGATGGCAGCATTAGATCACATATGCACTTGATGACTCTGCTTGATACCTTATCACTAAAACCTGAGTGCTGATCGTCACACTGATCCTTACAGTTGCTAAAACATGAATAACATAAATAAGCTTTAAAATGAAGTCCCTCACTACATTTCATGCCCTGGCTTCAGCTGAAACTGCCATTAGTGAGTGAAATGAAGTGGCATAGTGCAAGGAAGAATGGCTCTGCATTGTGGTTTAGTAATTTCTATCTGAGAGTAATAGATTAAACTGCACAGTAGGATTCATCATAAAGAAATGCACTGGAGAAATGAAACATCTTTAGTTTGCCTGTATTAACGACTTCTTGCTGTTTTGGATATGTGTCTGTGTATTGTCCCCTTGCACGCATACCCTGTGTTGCCAATTTAGAGAGTGTTTGGAGCAAAGACCTATGAGGCTTACTCAGGAGGTAGTAGAGCATTCTGCAGTTGGTAGATTCTCAGTAAATGTTGTCCTGTGTGTTGTGATTTTCTAAAAGCTGGTTGACAGTTTAACCCCTTAAGTCGGTGGTTCTCAAAGTGGGGTCCTTAGACCAGCAGCTTCAGGATCCTCTCTTAGGCCCTGCCTCTCTCAACTTTTTTTTTTTGAGACAGGGTCTCACTCTGTCACACAGGCTGGAGTGCAGTGGTGCGATCTCAGCTTATTGCAGCTTCGACCTCTGGTGCTCAGGTGATTCTCTCACCTCAGCCCCCTGGGGTAGCAGGTACTACAGGCATGTGCCACCATACCTGGCTAATTTTTGTATTTTTTGTAGAGACGGGGTTTCTGACATGATCTCTGATTCCTGACTGCAAGGGATCTGCCTGCCTCATCCTCTCAAAGTGCTAGGATTACAGGTGTGAGCCAACCATGCCTGGCTTCTCTCAACTATTGAATCAGAAACTCTGGTGATGAGGACCAGCAACTTTTGCATTAAGAAGCCCTTCTAGTAATTCAGAAGCACTTGGGAGTCTGGGAACCCCTGGCATAAATGTTTAAAGGACAGTTTTCTTGGCTGGGCATGGTGGCTCATGCCTGTAATCCCAGCACTTTGGGAGGCTGAGGTAGAAGGTTCACTTGGGCCCAGGAGTATGAGATCAGCCTGGGCAACACAGCGAGACCTCATCTCAATAAAATAAAATAAAATAAAAAAGAAAAATAAAATATATTAATGGAAATTTGGGTATGTCTAAAAATGTCATAGAATAGGAAACAGTGATTCATTTATGGCAAATGCAACTTTTTCATAAGGTGCATGACCTCAAAGAAATTGTGGACAGTACATATTTTCATGAGTGTGGAAGTTAATTTTTTTTTACTAACATACACTTTTGAATTCTTTGTAAGAATCAAGGATACTTGAAATTGAAAAGTCTACAAGTTTTAATTGATAATTTTGGAGTTTGCATTGTTCTTTGCATTGCTGCTTTTTTTTAAAGCAAGTTTATTCAGGGTGCAGAAAAGCTTCACTCCCTTGATCAACAAGATGCATCCTTCAGATGTCAATTTCCTGTTTTTCCCTATAGGCCTGTAGGGATTGAGTTTGAAACCCCAGGGGGTCCTGACATTTTCTTGGAAACTGAAAGAACCCAAATGCCCATCAATGATAGACTGGATAAAGAAAATGTGGCACATATATGCCATGGAATACTATGCAATCATGAAAAAGGATGAGTTCGTGTCCTTTGTAGGGACATGGATGAATCTGGAAACCATCATTCTCAGCAAACTGACACAAGAACAGAAAACTAAACACCGCATGTTCTCACTCATAGGTGGGTGTTGAACAATGAGAACACAGGGGCACAGGGAGGGGAACATCACACACTGGGGTCTGTGGGGGGGGTGGGGGTCTAGGGGAGGGACAGCAGGGGGTGGGCAGGTAGGGGAGGGATAAGATTGGGAGAAATGCTTGATGTGGGTGGTGGGGGGATGGAGGCAGCAAACGACCATGGCGTGTGTGTACCTATGCAACAATCCTGCAAGATCTGCACATGTACCGCAGAACTTAAAGTACAATTAAAAAAAAAAGAATCCATATTCACAAACTCTTTCAGTTCTACTTTTGTTAGAAGCCTAAGATCTTTGGGTTATTTATTTTTTGAGATCTGGGAAATGGAATGTATATTTGGAATCTAGACAGCAGGCAGGTTAAAGATTTCCTTACTGGGAAATCCCACAGACTTTCTTTGTAACAGCACCTCATAAGCATCTCTTACCTAGTCACAAAAATGTCCCATGTTGCTATTTAATCCACAGTTCTTAGATAAGCACATTGCTTATATTGCATGTCTGTTTATTTGGAGGAAAAGTTGATGGCAAGTATGGTTGTTAAAGCAACTGTATATACAACGAATAGTGAGCATGCATGGAAATTTTATACTCATTGCTGCAGAAAATGCTTTTTAAAAAGTGAATTTGAAGACCTCCCCTCATAGAAGACCTATTTTAAAGGAAAAACAGATGGTTAGATAATCATCATTAGACTAGATATAAAACATACCTGGTTAAAGATTATTAGGTTTTTCTTAGCATTGACTCTTAAAGAGACAGATCTAGTTTTCTTAGAAGAGGTCTTAATATCATTTAAAGTATCAGGGAATTGTTCAAGCATTTTATTTTTATTTTTGTTTTTGAGACAGAGTCTTGCTCTGTCTCCCAGGCTGGAGTGCAGTGGCTCAATCGTGGCTCACTGTAGACTTAACCTTCTGGGCTCAAGTGATCCTCCCACTTCAGCCTCTTGAGTAGCTGGGACTACAGGTGTGTGGTACAACATTCACCTAGTTTTTTGAATTTTTTGTAAAGATTGGGCTCTCCCTATGTTTCCCAGCCTGGTCTCAGACTCTTGAGCTCAGCCTCGCAAAAGTACTGGGATTACAGGCAGGAGCCAGTGTGCCAGGCCCTGTTCAAGCCTTAATAAATCAGAAATGTTAACTGCTCTAGATGGGGCAATGAATGACATCATTTGAAAACTTCTGTCTGGAACTAAGTTTGGAGCAGTTTCCTTTCTAGTGGTGGTGAAATCAGACTCTGTCTAAGAAAGCTACAAATTTGAAATGGCTTTTTCACAGCCTGTTCCTCTGATTCCTCTAACACTTGAGATAATAATATATGTTGCAATTTGCATGGTTGAAAGGGTCCTTTGAGTTTGGGAGCTGCGATTTTTCGGTTGAAGTCCAAGACATTTAGACCATGGTGATTCTGGGTAGCCGTGGATCCACGTGGTTCTGGTGCTGTGTCTTACTCTGCAACAGTTAATAGAGTCAAAGCTAAGCGTTTGCTCTTCCTAAAAGGCCTTTGCCTCTTCAGTCTTCTTTAAATTGGTAGCTCCAGCACCAGTTAGAGAGTACGCATTTTTTTCCATGCAAACAAATAAACAAATAAAGCACTGTAGTATTTTCTAGAGCCAACACCCAGATGCTATTCAGGGAAGGAACGTTGCACAGCTACTCTGTGGTCTGAACAATATGTATATTCTCTCTGGGAGTATTTTAAAGATGTAACTTGTGCTGGTATTGTAGCCATCATTTCTTGAATAAAAACAGCTTTTATTTTGGGAGAAGAACAGATGATAAAAGTGTGAAATATAAAAGTTTACACATTTTGGGGGAGGGGGAAGGGTAGGAGGAACAGTGTTGCTTTAAAATCATGGTAACTCAATCTAAGTCATTCCTTTGTTTTCTTTGAGTGACTGAAAATTAGCATGGGAAATCTGCTGGAACCTGACCAGCTGGGTACCTAAACCTCCAGTTAACTGATTGCACCAGAAAAAGTGCCAGTGAATAATTATCACAGGTCCTCATTGCTAGAAACAAAAAGGGTCCCTCCTCAGGAGGAAGCCTCTCTGTGGAGAGAAGAAATCGTAGACACTCAGTGAAATATGTATGATATTTCAACGTCTTAGAGAGATACAGAGATCTGAGCCCCAGACACAGGGTTTGCTTTCCAGATTGAGAGTCTGTTGAAGGAGTTTGAAGGCTGGGTGTCTCTCTGGGGTCTCTGAACCAAAGCTCTTGCCAGTTCTGCCCCCCAACCCCCTTTATTAGTGTGTATGTTTGCATAGGGTACCTGAGGGTATTCAAAGCAGCTGGGACATTCCTATTAAGTTCTCTGTCCCTTTGAGGCCAGGTCTGTTTCTTTTCTTTTCTGGAAGCAAGGTCTCCTGTATCTCATTACTTGATACAATGCAAGTTGCATCAGATTTAAAGAAATAATCCCCTGACCTGATCTTCTTTCCTGTTTTCTCCATGTAGTTGCTGCCTTCTGTAAGTTGCTGCTGGTTTGCAGGATTCAAAATTAGGATTTTGTCCCTGTGGAGACTTTGTTTAGTGTACAAGGGATTTTTTTTAATTTGTGTGGTTTCTTAATAATACCCCTTTGACAAATATTTTGGTTAAATTTTCTGTGACCATTACATTTACTTGGTTGTTTAGTATTGCATTTATACAGAATTATTTCCACGATGTTTTCAAATGGACAGCTCTCATAATTCTTTAAATAAATGTAAGTGAAATTTGGAATAAGTTATGAGGTCATGTGAACTCTACACTTCACAGACTGCGAGTCGAGCCTTTATCCAGATGATGCTTCATCCACAATACATGTAAATCTGAATTTAAAAATATACCTAAGAATATGCATAAACTGGAACTCTCACACATTGCTGGTGGGACTGTGAAATAACTCAGCCACTCTGGAAAACAGTTTGGCTATTTCTAAAAAAATTAAACTTACTATATGACCTAGGAATTCCACTTCTGCATATGTACCCGAGAGAAATGAAATAATATGTCCACACAAAACCTTGTACAGGAATGTTCATAAGGAGCATTATTCATAATGGCCCAAAAGTGGAAACCACCCCAATGTCTATCAGCTGATGAATAGGTAAACAAAACATGGTGTTTCTATACAATTGAATACTATTAGGCAATACAAATGAACAAAGTAGTGAATCAGGCTGCAGCATGCATGAACCTCAAAATACTATGCTGAGTGAAAGAAGCCAGACACGAAGATTGCATACTGTATGATTCCATATATATGAAATGTCCAGAAAATGCAAATGTATAGAGATAGAAAGTAGATTACTGGTTGGCTAGGGTGGAGAGGAAAACAGGGAGTGACTGTAAATGGGCCTGAGGGATCTTTTTGGGTGACAGAAATACTTCAATATTGGATGGTGGTAACATGAGTGAATTTTATGGTACGTACGTACTCAATAGTGATGTTGAAGTATAATATGCCTGAGACACTTCTTCATAGTTGACCAGCTCCACACACCATGAAGGCAAATTCCCTAGTCAGGTCTCAGTGGTATTTCTAGGAAGGCCATCTCTTCAACACCTGGAGAGAGAGATAGGTTCTCTGATCCTATCTTCTGCTTTCTGCGTATTTTTGTGTCATTCTTTATTCTGAAGGGCTTGCCATATTTTACAAACATAATGATAATAATTTCCTTCAAAATAAGGTAGCCTAAATAACTTAATTCCTCTTGTAGAGAAAGGACTTTGGAGCCAGGACTGGGAGAGCTATTCCTGTCTAAAGCCATTCCTTACTACTCTTTCTGTTTTCTCAATGTTACACGTTTTTCTCACCTCTATGCTCTTATGTGCGCTGTTCCTGCTGTCTGGAACTGTTTCCCAGCCCCTATGATAATGTGCCATTTGTTAACAAATTATTTGGTTGTCTCCTTCCACATCCTCTTCCCACAGAAGAGACTATAAGCTCCACAAAGGCAAGCTAAGTTTTGTGTATCCTCGTATCTCTTATTAATGAAATGAATGCCTGCTCATTACTTACAGCATAGGCTGAACTCCTTAACTTAGCAAGGCCTCAAACCAACAGCCAATATCATACTGAATGGGCAAAAACTGGAAGCATTCCCTTTGAAATCCGGCACTAGACAAGGATGCCCTCTCTCACCACTCCTATTCAACATAGTACTGGAAGTTCTAGCCAGAGCAATCAGGCAAGAAATAGAAATAAAGGGTATTCAAATAGGAAAGGAGGAAGCCAAATTGTCTCTATTTGCAGACGACATGATAGTATACCTAGAAGACCCCATCACCTCAGCCCAAAAACTCCTGATACTGATAAGCAACTTCAGCAAAGTCTCAGGATATAAAATCAATGTGCAAAAATCACAGGCATTCCTGTACACCAATAACAGACTTAAAGAGAACCAAATCAAGAATGAACTGCCATTCACAATTGCTACAAAGAGAATAAAATACCTAGGAATACAACTTACAAGGAACGTAAGGGACCTCTTCAAGGAAAACTACAAACCACTGCTCAACGAAATAAGAGAGGACACAAACAAATGGAGAAACATTCCATGTTCCTGGTTAGGAAGAATCAATATCGTGAAAATGGCTATACTGCCCAAAGTAATTTACACAATCAACTCTATCCCCATCAAGCTACCATTGAATTTCCTCACAGAACTGGAAAAAACCACCATGAACTTCATATGGAAACAAAAGAGAGCCCGCATAGCCAAGTCAATTCCAAGAAAAAAGAACACAGCAGGAGGTATCACACTACCAGACTTCAAACTATACTACAAGGCTACAGTAATCAAAACAGCATGGTACTGGTACCAAAACAGAGATATAGACCAATGGAACAGAACAGAGGCATCGGAGGGAAATCAACATATCTACAACCATATAATCTTTGATAAACCAGACAAAAACAAGAAATGGGGAAAGGATTCCCTGTTTAACAAATGGTGTTGGGAAAACTGGTTAGCCATGTGCAGAAAGCAGAAACCGGACCCCTTTCTGACACCTTACACTAAAATTAACTCCAGATGGATTAAAGACTTAAACATAAGACCTGACACCATAAAAACCCTAGAAGAAAATCTAGGCAAAACCATTCAGGACATAGGAGTAGGCAAGGACTTCATGACCAAAACACCAAAAGCATTGGCAACAAAAGCCAAAATAGACAAATGGGACCTAATCAAACTCCACAGCTTTTGCATGGCAAAAGAAACAGTCACTAGAGTGAATCAGCAACCAACAGATTGGGAAAAAAATCTTTGCTGTTTACCCAACTGACAAAGGGCTGATATCCAGAATTTACAAAGAACTCAAACAGATTTACAGGAAAAAAAACAAGCCCATTCAAAAATGGGCAAAGGACATGAACAGACACTTTACAAAAGAAGACATACATGAGGCCAACAAACACATGAAAAAATGCTCATCATCACTGGTCATTAGAGAGATGCAAATCAAAACCACATTGAGATACCATCTCACACCAATTAGAATGGCGATCATTAAAACATCTGGAGACAACAGATGCTGGAGAGGATGTGGAGAAATAGGAACACTCTTACACTGTTGGGAGTGTAAATTAGTTCAACCATTGTGGAAGACAGTGTGGCGATTCCTCAAGGACCTAGAGATAGAAATTCCATTTGACCCAGCAATCCCATTACTGGCTATATATCCAAAGGAATATAAATCATTCTACTATAAGGACACATGCACACGAACGTTCATTGCAGCACTGTTTACAATAGCAAAGACCTGGAACCAACCCAAATGCCCATTGATGATAGACTGGACTGGGAAAATGTGGCACATATACACCATGGAATATTATGCAGCAATCAAAAATGATGAGTTTATGTCCTTTGTAAGGAGATGGATGAATCTGGAGAACATCATTCTCAGCAAACTGACACAAGAACAGAAAAGGAAATACCACATATTCTAACTCATAGGCGGGTGAGAAAAATGAGAACACATGGACACAGGGAGGGGGGTACTACACACTGGGGTCTATTGGGGGGAATAGGGGAGGGACAGCAGGGTGAGGAGCTGGGAAGGGATAGCCTGGGGAGAAATGCCAAATGTGGGTTAAGGGGAGGAAGGCAGCAAAACACACTGCCATGTGTGTACCTATACAGCTATCTTGCACGTTCTGCACATGTACCCCAAAACCTAAAATGCAATAAAAATTAAAATAAATAAATAAATAAATAAAAATACTGCTAACTGGTAAGCAGCTTGAAAAAATCTAAAAAAAAAAAAAAAAAAAACTTAGCAAGGCCTTCTATGATTGAACCCTTCCCTGCTTTTCTACAGTATCAATAGCTACCATCCCACTCCCCCTCTATATACTGTATTTCCTCCACCCCAGAGCTCAGCTCTTTTGTTCCCACAAAGTTGGGGAATTCCTTTCCTCAAATGGTCAGAGCTCCTTTTAGCATCTCATCTTCCTGGAATCACAGGTACCAGGTGTTTTTCAAATTCTAAGGAATTGTGGAGTGGGTTCAATGGGTTGCAATCAGATTCTGAAAAAATAAAATAAAATAGAGTAGAAAAATATTCCTAAGTTTACCATTACTATTACTCACCATTGCCATGATGGTGAGGGAAGGAAAGAGGCAGTAATGAAGAAGGAACAAGTTGCTGGAAACTGAGGTAGCCACCATGGTCTTGAGAATACCCTCTAGGAAATGTGGAGAAAGGAAGAGGCTTAAGAGTCTGCAGAACTGAGTGGAGCCTTAGCTCCAATGACCATTGTGGTCATTCGCCCAGCCTAGCATGGTCTTAGATATCATAAAAACAGGGGCAGAGAACAGTCATGGACACTGTCATATTACGCATAGGAAAACTGTACAGGCTTCTACCATGTGCCACAATGAGGTTGACTAATGGGGAGAGTATGGCTCTTCCCCCGGAGCAGCACAGAGACAAGAGTAGAATGTTTATGAAACTAGTGGAGACTGAGCACATGCCGAGCTTCTGAGGGCTGCATGTGCAAAGTGTTGAGTGAGGGCCTGGTGGGCGGGTGGCAAAGGCCAGTGGCACATGCTGGCCTTGGTTAGGGCAGGACTTTCAGTGAAAAATTTGTGGTCCAGGATTTGGTCCTAAGCTTTGCAGTTCCAAGAACTATGCAGCAATGTGGGCAGGGTACTGAGTCTCAGGTCACACCTGCATGTACTTGATTCTGATCTGGAGCATAATTTATATAGTAAGAAAAGTAATACACACATACACACACACATTTAGGCTAGTCGATTGAAGCAGTGGGAGAAGAGAAAGAACAAAATGTAATGCCAATATTAATAGCTAATATCCTTTGTGACCACTTGCCATGTGTCACGCACTGGATTAATTATTTTAATAAAAGTCTGGTGTTATTAATGCAGCCACATTTTGTGATATATACTATTCTAATTTTATAGATGTGGAAAGTGAGGCTTAAGTTAAGTGATTCATTGAAAACGATAGAGCCTGTTTTTGAACCTCCTTTGGTCTGATTTTAAAACATAAAATGTAAGCATTGTGCTATTGCTACTTCCCATTTTCTAAATACATAGTGGAAATACTTTTCTAATGATAAAACTACTGTCTGCCCTCTGGAGAAGTGTTCTTTTGATTTTGGAAGGACTTGGGACTTGGGACTCTGAGACTTTGATTGGAAATGTGCTTGGCAGAGCTGGAATGAGGCTGGAATTGAACCTGGAGCGTCAAGTCCGAATTCTGATCCCGTCACTAGTGGTTGGACAGGGCTGGAAACTTACATAATCTCCCTTTTGTTAAACTGATCAAGCCACAGAACCCCCGTTACTAAGACACTTTCTTATGAAAAGCATATCAGTTAGGGTTAGTTCATCATCTCGATCCCCTGCTTAACATTAATCTCTACTTTTGTTTTCTGTCTTGCTCTGTTCACAGTCTATATCACCTGCATCTCTGTTTTGCTTTAGAATGATTTGTTCAAAAGCCATTGGTTTACTTAAATTATAAGCTTCTTAAGGGCAGGAACTTCAGACACTTTCTCAAGTGACTTGCTTACATTTGCATTCTGCAGTGTGCCTAACATGTCATTCACCAGGACGTGTCTTCTGGGAGTCGTCCTGTTTGGATCCTGCATCCCACTATCACTGAATGGACAGGGGACTTGCTATGCAATTGTGAAAATACAATTTCATGTGTTTTTAGCCTTTAAGATGAGGGACTGTGATTCTGGGGAACCAAACCTTAACGAAGTGCAGGACCCCTGGGAAATGGAAAGACCTGTGTCCTAGGCAGCTGTGGGTCTTAATGCCGGCATTGTTAGAAACCTTCTAGGTGCTGTGAACTGCAAGGGGAAGAAGCTGAGAGGGCCCTGAGATGGTGAAATGGCCTCTATTCGTTGCTCTTCTATCTCCCCTTTAGGCTTCAGAGTGGTTCATTAAGACAACAGACTATAAACCTCTTTATAAGTACAGTCTCCATGAATGAGACACAGGTGAATTTTTATTGGCAGCAAGTCACTGTGCAGGCACAGCAGTTATATTCCCATATCTGTTCAATGGATTTTTAAAGGCACTGCTTATGGGGCAGCTTCCCCAGTGGCTATCAGGAAAGCATGGGAAAGGACACTTTGCTGCCTCATGGCCTGGATAGCTAGCTAGCTGATTAACTGGTTATCAACTCTCCAGATTTCCTCAGCACCTGTCATTATTGGCACATTGCAGGCACTCAGATTTTTCTTTAACTAAGCTATCTGGAGACATCTAATTTTGCTTTAAAGAAGCATGTGAGTGAGAGTGTTTCTAACACAGGGCATCAGATGAAGTTCAAACATGGCCTTGGTGTGGGTGACAGATGATAAGTGGACTGCAGTTACCTGATAGGAATTGGGAAGGATGGAACCAACATGGCGGCGGATTTACTCTCATCTCCCTGACTGTTGGCGGAGAAAGGCCTGCCTCTGGCTGGTCCAGTCTGATACTAAAGGAGAGGATGAGCTGTTCTTCAGAGGCTATGGGGTTTGAATACATCATACAGCCATAAATCCCAGAAGCAGTTGCATGTATTAGCTTAGAAATAGATAGGTCTTGGAGGCACAGGGTAAAAGCCTCCTCCTTCTGCCTATGCTGGCATTTGTCTGTTTCTTTGTTTCATTTTTAGCTTCTAAATATTGATTAGCTTTAGTGAGTGCTCACTGGCTGTTGTGGTTATCCTATAGCTATAAGGTGATAAGGCTCATGACAGTTAAATGGCATTCCTGGAACAGAGCAAAATGAAAGGGGTGGTCAGGTCTGCAAAATGCAGTTCAGCAACAAATTATATCCTGATGCCTCCCATGTTCTCTACTGGGTACCTCCTACTAAGCTTGGGTGCTTTGTTTCCTTTGCAAATGCAGACTTTTGCACTTTACAGTAGTCAGTTGATATGACTGCAATGAACTATATGGCTTCACTGGATAGAATCTGTGAAATCAAGGGTATTAAATTGACTCTTCCTTACTCAGGTAATAATGAGTAGACGTTCCAGCTATAAAAAAAAGACTTAATAGATTCCAAGCTTTTATACTCTTTGAAAGCAGTAATAAAAAAAAAAAAAGAGAGAGAGAGAGGAACTGGCACAGATGCAGCTGTGCTTGATTTCATTCTTTTTGAGGGATGTTAAGGTTTTTGACAGCCTGGCCAAATGATCCAAGGGGGCAAATGCTCCCACTCTGTGTGAGGTTAGGGACAGGGATGGCAAGGTAGATACGCTGTCTGTTTGATGCAGATTTGTGCTGAAATGTTCAGATCTTCAACCTGTTCTCAGTCTTTTGAAAATCAAGGCATGTAAATGGTTGATGATAGCCTCTGGTGTCTGCTTAGGATTCTCCAGATGACGCGTTGGCAGAGCATTTAGCCAGAACATTTTTAGCACCACAGAAAGTAACTTGTGTAAAAGGTGACCATGAAATAATTTGGGCTCATTTTTGAGCTTGTAGCTTATCTCATTTGTTTTCAGAGTCACAGGAAGGAAAATGACTTAAGATTACATCAGGGGTTGAACTCCCTGGATTTGAATCTTGCTGCTATGGCTTACTAGCTTTGTAGCTTTTAACAAGTTATGTAAAATCCCTACACTTTTCTACACCTGTGAAATGGACATAATAATAACAGTACACATAGGACTATTGCTGGAATTAAAAAGACATATTTTATATGAAGTATTTATGACATTGCTTGCCATATTGCAAATATACAATAAATGCAAAATCAATATATGCAAAATCAGCCTCACTCTTACAAATAATTTGAGAGCCTGCTCTGAATCTAGTGCAGTGCAAACAATTGGATATATGTAGGTTTACAAGATACTAGGTTCTGCCTCCCAGAAGTTCAAAGTGTAGTGGTAGAAACAGATGTAAAAATAGAGTAGCATCCATAAGAGTACCGGGATAGATGGCTAGTTGTATGGGAGTGGGTGTGTGTGTTGGGGGAAAGATGGAGGTAAGAGGACCAGATGGAGGGAAGGTCAGCAGTGGGAGTTTCATGGTGCTGAAATAACTTAAAGCAATTCTCAGTGATTCCCAGTGATATGGTGGGAATGCCATTGATGTTAAATATTGATGTAGATTAAGTATGCATGTGTTGTGTCTTAGAAGTAAGCTTTGTGTTCCTTCCATGCCGTCCTACCCTACTGCCCCACCCCAGAGTAAACCATATCACTTCATGTCTGAGTTGTTGCATCTGTCTGTCTTGCCTGTCACCCTCTGATTCATTTCACCCTCTTCAATTTCTGGCTTCAGATCTGGAAAAGTTTTATATATGAGGTGTTACTTATTAATAAGCAATAATGTGTGTTTCCTGCTTTGTATGAGAAAAACTAAAAATTGCCAATTAACCGTAGGGAACTGAAAACACAAAAAAATGCCGTTAAAGCCCCCGTATTTCTGTCTTAGGAAGTCTATTAATACAACATATAAGTAGACCAAAGGACATTAACTATGGAATCATTTCAACAGATGTCAAAAAGGCATGGGGTAAAATTTAGCAGTTATTTTTGATTAAAAAACAACAAAAAAACTATTATTAATAGAATTAAGAACATTCTTTCTTAACCTGATAATAATGTGTCTAAAACCAATAATCATCTGCATACCTATCCTTTAAACACCAGAGGCTCTCTGTGATGGATGCTGTTGGTTCCCTACCCGTCGGCCATCCCCATCCTTTTTCTTGCTCACAGAGCTCTGAATATGTTTTGGTGTTTTCCCTTCCACATTTTCAGAGAAAGTTGACCTCCACTTCCCCAGCATCAGGGAGGTGGAATAGATTAAGTCAGTCATTGATATTTCATTATTTTTGTGGATGATTGGCTTAAGCAAGTCATTCAACACAATCTGTCCAATAAGAAGGCCAGAGGAAGCCTTACTGGGGGTTCCTGGGATGGCTTTCCTTTCTTTTACAAGTACATTTGTAAAACGATATTTTCCCTATCCTGGACTTGGATATTATCTAAAGATTGTGATGCTTAGATTTGCTCCAGCCATCTGGCAACCATGAGGGGAAAGCCAGGAGAATCACAGAAAAGATAAATCAGGTCCCTACATTATTGAGCAACTGAATTAATCAACCCTGGAACTGGCCTGAATCCAGACTTCATTTTATATAGATAATACAGTTTCCACATTGTTTAAGCCACTCTCAGTTGTGTGTTTTTTTACTTGCAGTTGCAAACATCTTAATTAATATATGTTCGTTTTAAAGTGAGGGATGATATCAAAGTGTCAGGAATCAGATAATAAACAACAATAGTATATAATGTAATGGAAATTTTAGCCACTGAATAAAGGCAAGATGTAGAAGAAACAAGAATTATAAGAGGATGAGGGCCAGGCACCGTGGCTCATGCCTGTCATCCCAATGTTTTGGGAGGCTGAGGTGGGAGGATGGTTTGAGGTCAGGAGTTCAAGATCAGCCTGGGCAACATAGCAAGACCCTGTCTCTACAAACAACTTTAAAAAATTAGCCAGATATAGTGGTGTGCACCTGTAGTCTTAGCTTCTTAGGAGGCTGAGGCAGGAAGATTGTTTGAGCTAAAGTGTTTGAGATTGCAGTAAACTATGATGGTGTCGCTGTATTCCAGCCTAGGCAACAGAGTAAGACCTTGTCTCAAAATAAATAAATAAATTAATTAAAATAAAGAATTACAAAATGACAGGGACAGGCTTGTCATCATTTACAGATGATACCTTGAAAACTTAGAGAATCAATTAAAAATATATTAGAACAATAACAATTCAGCAATGTGGCTGGATATAAAATAAATATACCCAATCAATAGTATTTTTATTGGCCAAGGAAAACAATCAATTACAAAATATATTTTTTAAAAAGATACCCTTGGCTAGCCATGGTGGCTCACGCCTGTAATTCCAGCACTTTGGGAGGTGGAGACGTGTGGATCTCCTGAGGTCAGGAGTTCAAGACCAGCCTGGCCAACATGGTGAAACCCCATCTGTACTAAAAATACAAAAAAATTAGCTGGGCATGGTGGTGGGCACCTATAATCCCAGCTACTTGGGAGGCTGAGGCATGAGAATCACTTGAACTCAGGAGGTGGAGGTTGCAGTGAGCCAAGATTGTGCCACTTCACTCCAGCCTGGGCTACACAGTGAAACCCTGTCTCTACTAAAAATACAAAAAATTAGCCAGGCATTGAGACTCTGCTTAAAAAAATAAAAATAAAAAAAGATACTCATGGCCGGGCGCGGTGGCTCAAGCCTGTAATCCCAGCACTTTGGGAGGCCGAGGCGGGTGGATCACGAGGTCAACAGATCGAGACCATCCTGGTCAACATGGTGAAACCCCGTCTCTACTAAAGATACAAAAAATTAGCTGGGCATGGTGGCGCACGCCTGTAATCCCAGCTACTCGGGAGGCTGAGGCAGGAGAATTGCCTGAACCCAGGAGGCGGAGGTTGCGGTGAGCCGAGATCGCGCCATTGCACTCCAGCCTGGGTAACAAGAGCGAAACTCCGTCTCAAAAAAAAAAAAAAAAAAAAAAAAAAAAAAAAAAAAAAAAGATACTCTTAATAACAAAAAGTGTAAAATATCTAGAAATAAATTTAATAAGAAATCTGCGCCTGGGCATGGTGGCTTACCCCTGTCATCCCAGCACCTTGGGAGACCAAGGTGGATGGATCACAAGGTCAGGAGATTGAGACCATCCTGGCTAACACAGTGAAACCCTGTCTCTACTAAAAATACAAAAAATTAGCCAGGCATGGTGGCATGCACCTGTATCCTGGCTGAGGCAGGAGAAGCACTTGAACCTGGCAGGTGGAGGTTGCAGTGAGCAGTGATTGCGCCACTGCATTCCAGCCTTGGCAACAGAGTGAGACTCGGTCTCATAAAAAAAAAAAAAAAGAAGAAGAAGAAGAAATCTGCAGGACTTATATGAGGAAAAAATTAAAACCTAACAAGGGACATACTAAAGGTCTGAATTAAGGCAAAAATATATCATGTTTCTGAATAGGAAATTTTAATAATATCATTCCCATATTAATATGGATTTCCAATAAAAATATTAAGCAGGAATTTGTTTTAGGACCTGACAAAATTATTTTAAATTTTATTTGGATATATCAGATGAGGATAGCTTTTTAATCTGCTGGTATAATTTGTGTTTTTGTTGTGCGCATGTGCTTGTGTGTGTGCATGCACGTGCAAGTGTGTGTGTGTGTGTGTGTGTGTGTTCTGCATGCTGCAATATTTGCTGCATAAAAGTTTTAACAGTTACACATAGTAGATTATGATTTTTATTAATATAAATACTCTGTTTCAGGTAATAACTTTTTCTAGGAATTACGTTTGGTTTTGTAAGACTTTTTGTTTGTTTTACTCTGTGTTTGCTCAATTATGTATGATTTTCCTTTTATTTCTACAATTTGTCTTGATTTGTGTTTGCTGTATTACTTGAAAGCAGCATATCTACTAAGATTTACTTTTTCAACCCAATATAAGAGGTTTCTTTTAAAGGAGGAGTTTAAACCATTTGGTTTTATAGCCATAAATGGTGTGTTTCATCTGTTTTCATTTTATTTATTCTACTTTTTTAAGTGTTTTCTTTGTTTTTCTATATAGACTGTTTTCAAAAATCCAAGTTGAATATATACTTAAACCTGTAGTTCTCTAATTATGCAAATTAATTTAAAAGGAAACCCTTTAATGTCCCACTGCACAATAAAGAGTCGAATGAAACTTTATTTCCCCTACCCTGACCTAATGCCTTTCCTGTACTTTCCAGTGTGTGTTAATTTAATTTGATGCTATAGATTAAAAACATATTATATTATCAATTTAATATTATATGCTTATTTTTTAAATTTTAAATTAAAATGTGAATATATTAAGTATGATTAATGTTTTTTAAGAATGCTTTTAGCCTTTTGCATTAAATTGGTTATTACATGAAATTAGGCATTTCCTGCTCTATTATATTCTTGAGTTCTTTATTTTGATTTTATTATTTACTTAGCTGGAATGTGTACTTTGAATAGTTTTTTGTGAGAATGTTATACACGTGCAATGTTTTATGAGATTTCACATAGCTTAAAATTTTTCTTTTGTCTTTTTTAGATGAACAATAATTTGTCTGGGAATATAATTATTTGATCATAAACTTTTTCTATCCAACTATAGATGTTTCATAGGTTAGTGGTGTTCAACATTATGAAAGAGAGGCTTAGAGCTAATGGATATGTATTACTTTGTAGTTAACCTGATTTTCTGTCTGGGTAGTTGTGTGAGTTTTGGAAAACGATGGAAATTATTTTTTTGGGCATAGGTATAGGGTTTGTTTTCGATTATTTTGCTTAGAAGTCAGTGTAGTTTTGCTCCTGGGAGTAGGTTTTTGTCCACATGTGAATATTTACCTCTATTATTTTTATTTTTGGTTATGTTCCTTACTATTGAATTTCTCCCTGCTTGCTTTGGAGCTCTGTGATCTCTGTTCCCTATGTATCACCTTGTCCATGTATATTTTGTATCTGTCTTTTGAAATTGCATCTCGTTGTGATCATGTTTTTCACAGCATGGGTATAATTTTCCACAAGTCGATTGTGTTCCATATTGCCTCCAGCTTTCCTTTTACATCTTAGAATTCCTCGTATTTTTCTTTTCATTTCTGTCCTCATTTCAATCTTTTCTTCTCTTTTGCCTATTGCCTTCTGTCTTAAGGGGGTCATCTTCTTTTAGAGTTCTCTTGGTTTGGAGACATTATTGAAGACGCATTCTGGATTGGCTCTATTAGAGGAAAATAAATAAATAAATAATAAAAAGAAAATGCATTCTAAAATTTTTTTATGTTATGTTTTGCATGTTTTCTTCTGAGTTATCAGGATACAATACAAAATAAGGAAAATCAATAATTTCTCATGGTCACACAGGCTTATTGTTGTGTTTCTGTTTACACATTCTCAAAAAGAGGTAATGAACCAGTTTGGGATTTGCCTGCCTTTTGGCAGGATGTAAGTTGCCAGCCTGAGTGGCAGTCTTTTGGTGGGTGACTTCAGCAAATTCTAATGGCAATCTTCATGTGTTCGAATTCTGTGTACCATGTCCTAATTTCTCTGTGACTCAGTTTTCTTATCTATGAAACGGAAATCATGATTTTACCAATTTCATGGTGGTGTTGTGTGGATTAAATAATATGATACATGAAAAAAAGATGCAAAAGCAGTATCCTCCTAAGTGTAGAAATAAGCTATTGTACTAATGCACGCATAAAACAACAATATGTTTCTAAAATTATTTTTAGATTTTAAAAGTTAATGTATGCTCATTGAAAAAAATTGAGTATTACGAAAACAGTAAATAGAGAGTAAAAAGGACATGTAAATCTTCACTCGGAGGAATACTGGATAATATTTTGGCACATTCTTCTCCAGTATTTCTGTTTCTTAGAAAATTATATTAAGAAGAATGTACTTATATGGAACCCTGGACATTTTGGCAATAAAACTCTAAAGAAACTAAACGTACAAAAATATGTCAAGACCTGGCATAGCAGCTACCATTGTGTTCTGTTTGCAGTAGACGTGAACATAAAGTTCATTAATATGGGGGATAAATGGAGCATATTATACTATTCCGAGACATTTTTGTGTTAATCATTATTTTCCTTTTCATCCAGGAGACAACATTTTCATTTTGTACTCTTCTTTTGTAAGAACGTTCTCACAAAAGAAGATTCTTTGCTTAATTAATTTAACCTTTCTGAAATATAGCTGTCTAAAGAGCCAAAACAAGCAGGATGGACCTATGAAATAAGGGCGTAATTCGTTATTACTGGGTTTCTTCAAATCATAATGTTAAATCTGGTTCATCTTGATTTGGCCCTACTTTTTATCTTCTGCAACATACAAATTGATTACAATTAAGGTCTACTCTTCTCTTGGCAGGAATTTTTATTTAGCTATCTTCTCCTGTATTCACCATTAAAGTGTAACCCGAAAACTCACAACTGTATTTCCAAAGTTGAAATATAAAGGAAATGCAAAAACAGATTCTCTGTCTAATTAATAAGATTAAGCTATTTAATATTAAATGATTTATTATTAAATAAAAAGATTTGTTTTTGTTATTTATTTAATATTAAATTAGATTATTTTAAACAAGCTCTTGATTAAAACAATATTAATTTCATTTCTTTTTTTTTTTTTTATCTTTTTTCTGACACAGGATGTCACTCTGCAGGCCAGGGCTGAATGCAGTGGCACAATCTTAGTTCATTGCAGTCTCAAATTCCTGGGATCAAGCAATCCTCCCACCTCAGCCTCCCAAGTACTTAGGATTGCAAGTACATGCCACCATACCTGGCTAATTGTTTTATTTTTTGTAGAGACAGAGCCTCCTTATGTTGCCCAGGCTGGTCTCAAACTCCTGGGCTCAAGCAATCCTTCCACCTCAGCCTCCCAAAGTGTTGGGAGGTTTATGGTTTATGTTTAAAAAAACAGAGTATTATTGTTGTTTAGCATGACAGCATTTTGTTTTTGCTTTTATTTTTTAAAATTAGGGGTAGAGGTAAATTTCACTTGATGAAATTACTTGAAACAGTATTGAGAAACTCAAGTTTCTTGAGGGACAGCTATATGCTAAATAATGTATTTGGTGTTTTGCATATTGTTTAGTTGACAAGATCAAACAATGTAAGGCAGTATTTCATGTCCGTACTTCTTAAACTTTAGCATACATTAGCCTTACCTGAGGAGCTTGCAAAATTACAGAGAGCTGGGTTCTATCTACCTCTAGAGATTCTGAGTCAGTAGGTCTGGGATGGGTCCTCAAAATTTGCATTTGAACAAGGTGATGATGATGCTAGTAGTTTCAGTATCACATTTTGAGAATCACTGAGATGAGCCACAGAGGAGTGGTAAGGACAGCAAATTGCAGGGTGTTGGGGAAAGAATGCTGCCAACCACTCTTGGTTAGGATGTATATAAAAGGCTTCTGGGGCAAGGTAGGATTTGAGCAAGACTTTGATGGACAACTAACATAGAGTAGAGAAGAGGGGATGGAGGAGAGACAACCAGAGAGGGAACAATGTAGGCAGCCATAGGGAGGTAAGAACGTGAAATGCTTGAGGGATGGCAAGATCATCTGAAAGAGGAAGGGATTCTTGCTGTATTAGGGAAAAAGACTAAACAGGCTAATAGAGGCTGGATTTTTGAAGATCGTTAATATCTGGTTAAAGAGTTGTACTGTACTTTGCCTAGGCAAGGAACTGGGGTGGGGGAATATAAGAATTTCAAAGGGGAAAATGTATCTAGTAGAAAATGTATTTAAAAGAAAAATAAAAACAGCCAAAACCAGGCCCTAGGTAATATTCTCTTGCTCTCTCTTAACTTCTGAAGAGTATGTGGAGCCAATAAATATTATTTATTAGATGAGTGATATGGGCAAAATAGTGTTTTAAAAAATTAAGCTGGTGGCATTGCAGCATGAATTGTAGAGGGCAGAGGGAGACTCTTGTAGAAATCTGAGTCTTGAAGAGGTGAAAGTTTTTATTTGGGGAAAATGATATCCTTAAAATAAGTCGGGCAGTTGGAATAATGCAGCTTGCTTTGTGGAGTGGTGGTTAGGGTGGAGTGCTTGGTTTTGGCTTGGTGAGCTTTGCAGGGCAGCATGACTTCTAACTGGAATGTGGAGTTCGTGGTTGTGGATCTAGAGCTGGAGCTTGAGAGACAGGGGAAAACTAAACGTGGGAATATACTGCTTGATGGACTGATACATTCATTCATTTGTTCAATTAACAATGTCTCAGTCACTGAACTGGGTGCTAGAGACCCTCTGAACAGCCAGAAAGACTGTGAGAGTGTAAGGTCTTGGCATTGTAGCTTCAGGGGACACGGGATGCTGTGTTTGAGAGAAGAGAAGAAAAAGGAGGAGAGGATGAAAGAGGAAGAGGAGGCTATGGAAGGATTGATTACAGCCATCACACGTAAATCAGGATGTTAGATTTCCCACCATGGAGAGAATTTGAGGAAGGAGGTAATCAGGCAGTGCCGAATGCTGCAGCACAGAATTGCAGCTACTGGGTTGGGTGACAGGAGCATGCTTTTTGTCCTGAAGGAGTGTTGTTTGGAAGGGGAGAATCATCTGTACTGGAATGGGATGGGGGCGGGGGCAGAGTCCTCGAGGAAGTGAAGACCGTGGATTCAGAGCAATTGTTCAGGAAATTTCATGTCAAGCATTAAGAGAGATTAGGAGAGCAGAAAGCTAACAGACTTTCTTTTCTTAAACTGAGGAAGACCTTTGGGTGGTTGACCATAGAGGGCAGGAAGCAATGGTCGGGGAGAGATAAAGCTATGACCCCGCACTCTTGCTCATCTGAATACAGAGCCGCTCCATTTTTCTAGTTTCTGGGGCCAAGTCCTTGGTAGTCACTTTGACTCCTCTCTTTCTCTGCACTGATCATTGGATCCGTCAGAATGGTACTTTATCTTCTTGAAAAATATAGCCATAATCCAACTACTTCTCACTTACTATCAACTTTCTCCTGAATAATTGGAAGTCCCCTAACTGATCTCCCTTCTCTTTCGAACTTGAGTCTGTTCTCACCCAGTGTCTAAAGAGATCCTAATAAAGCTTAAGGTGGATTATGCCACTGTACAAAATCCACCAGGGACTCCCTGTCTTTTATTATTCACTGGAGTAAGTATTGAATTCCTTGCAGTAACCTGCAAGGCCCTGCCAAAGCTGACCTGCTCCCCTGACCCCTAGCTCCAAACGCACACCCTCCTCCTTCCTCATCCCTCAAGCTCAAACCCTCCAGGAGACTGCGACCTCCTCCCACCCAGCAATGCTCTTCAAATATCTGCTTGGTCTCTCTCCTCTTTTGGGTCTTTGTTCACATGTCATCTTCTAAGTGAGACCTCCCAGGACACGCTTTTATAAGTTGTAAGTGGCTGGACACAGTGACTCACGCCTGTAATCCCAGCACTTTGGGAGGCCAAGGCGGGTGGATCATGAGGTCAGGAGACCAAGACCATCATGGTCAACATGGTGAAACCCCGTCTCTACTAAAAATACAAAAATTAGCTGGGCATGGCAGCTTGTGCCTGTAGTCCCAGCTACTCGGGAGACTGAGGCAGGAGAATTGCTTGAACCCAGAGGCAGAGTTTGCAGTGAGCTGAGATTGCGCCACTGCACTCCAACTTAGCGACAGTAAAACTTCGTCTCAAAAAAAAAAATTGTAATTCCATGGTCCTTATGACCTGACTGAAGCATTTTATTCTTGTCCCTGCCTACTAGGCTGTAAACTCCACAAGAGTGAGCCATTTTTCCCTTGATTTGTTCATTGCTATAGTCCTAGTGGCTAAAACGCCTTTTAGAAAGGTAACTCGAAGTGAATTTTTAATTAATGCAAGAGAAAGTGGGCAAAGTCATTGAGAGAGAAAGGGCTAGAGGATAATAATAGCAGCACTTTTGTTATATACCTTGCTCTGTGGCAGGTGCTTTAATATGTTACTGTGTTTAAATCTTATGACTGGCTTGTACCATGAGCATTATACGCCATTTTAAGCTGAGGAAACTGAGTATTGGGCACATGGTTAATAAACTTGTAAGCTGGTAGATTACAGAAGCAATCTAATATGCCCAAGAAAAAGGAATCAAAGGCAGAGGATTTAGTCTCAGAAGTCAGGAAGGATTTTTCTCAAATAAGAAGAAAGAAAGAGAAGAAACCTGAGAGCTGAGATGGAAAGGAGAATGTGAGAGGAAATCTTCTTTCTGATGACCTTGATTTTTCTCAGTAAACAAGGAAGCCAGCTTATCTGTTGAGATGGAGCTGACTGGGTTTTTAGGAGGGCAGGAAAGGTATGAAGTGGACCTATCTGGGCAGTCTGATGAAGACATAGATTAACAGTAGGATTCCTGAGACGTGTTTATGGCCCAGCTAGAATAATGAATCAACTAACAAAAGCATGTTAGCAATGGGTGGTGTCTTTGTGATCCATTAATCCAGCTCCCAAATTTTACACTGCATCATTCTGTATCCCTTTTGTCTGTGATCTACCAGGACCTTGGGCACGTCCGCTTATCTTGGAGGATCTTACATCTGTTTTGCATTTGCTTGTTGGTTTATGATCATTTCTGAGTGTATTTGTCCAGGTAGGCAGCCATTCGACACCTGAATCTCGCTCTTCATTGACCTCTCCAACTCCAGCGACCTTCACCTCTCTCCTCCTCTGTCACCTGTGCCTAAGGCTGGACTTCAGGAGGCTGTGTCATTACCAGGAAAGCAGAGAAGGGTTAGCATTGGCAGAGTGTGGTGAGAAGGGGCCAATGCACAGATGCCCAGGAGTGGGGAAGCCCTGGAGATTCTGGAGAGGATGGGGCCCCAGTTCAAAGAGGGGGAAGGTTGAGGCAAGGTAGACCTGAATAAAACTCATTTCTGTTAAAAATAGTTTTATATACATTCCAAGAGGATTTTGACATTTAAAAAGTATGCATTTTTACATTCATGGTGCTGTCGTTTCTTTTTTGTTTGTTTGTTTTTTTGTTGAGAGAGTCTTACTCTGTCACCCAGGCTGGAGTGCAGTGACATGATCTCTGCTCACTGCAACCTCTGCTTCCCTGGTTCAAGGGCTTCTCCTGCCTCAGTCTCCCCAGTAGCTGGAATTACAGGTGCGTGCCACCAAGCCCAACTAACTTTTCTGTTTTTTTTTTTGAGATGAAGTATCGCTTTGTCACCCAGGCTGGAATACAGTGATGTGATCTTGGCTCACTGCAACCTCTGCCTCCTGGGTTCAAGCAATTCTCTTGCCTCAGCTTCCCAAATAGCTGGGATTACATGCGACTGCCACCACGCTTGGCTAATTATTGTATTTTTTAGTAGAGACCGGGTTTCACCATGTTGTCCAAGCTGGTCCTGAACTCCTGACTTAGGTGATCTGCCTACCTCAGTCTCCCAAGTGCTGGGATTACAGGATTACAGGTGTGAGCCACCGTGCCTGACCACTTTTCTGTATTTTTAGTAGAGACGGTTTCACCATGTTGGCCAGGCTGGCTTCAAACCCCTGACCTGAAGTGATCCGCCCTCCTCAATCAGCCTCCCAAAGTGCTAGGATTGCAGGCATGAGCCACCACGCCTAGCTTTTCCCGTTTTTTAGACAGATGGAATCCGTGTTGTTCATAGTAAAACATTTTTAAAATGTGGAGGGAAAAATTATTATGGGAATATTTGCTCCATAGAGCTAAAGGTAAATACTCTGCAGGAATGGGAAACAAATATAGCATGGTAAATAAATTTGTAGATAGTCTATCTAATTATGTATACTTGTCTGTATATTTAGTCATAGAGGTGTTAAAAAGTTGGCATTTATGTTGGTGTGAAGTAATGTTGCTATTAATAACATTGCTAATGTTTAGCTGAGAAGAATTATTAGTTTGTACACCAGTCTTTCAGTACTTGGCAGCTTGCTTAAACTGTGGTTTTTGAAATTTGGACATGTATATTAAAAACAAGTATTAATTTCATTTATTTGTTCCAAAACACACACATTTGTCATACATAAATTGAATGGAAGTTCACATAAATGCAATGCACCAGTTTATGTGAACTCAGATTTTTTTTTCTTTAATGTAAAGAGTTCGGTTTTAAATAATTTGAGTGATCGTAGTCATTTCTTCTATTTAATAACATGTGCCCAGATTTACATAGCTATGCAGTAAATACCTATGCATAAGCTCACACAGTGGTACACATTGACTCATTTGCACGTTGTCTAAAATATCTGTAATTTTAGCCATGGAAGGTCATTAAAAAAGAGGGAAAGTTCAACCTGGGCTTAAAATGGCAATTAGAATCACATATTTGCATTGGAGAAGGGATGCAATAGGCTGCATAGTTCAGCTTTTTCATTTGTGTAGATGAAGATCCCGGAGTTCTGAAGATTCCCATTGTTCAAAGCCACTGGGCTAGGAAGTATTAGAGCACTAATGAGAACTCACTAATGTTAACTCCTTTATAGCAATGAAGAGAATGCTTGGTTGATACTGAAAAATTTGTTTTCAGCACAGTTTCACTGGTGTGTGAGCTCTTGAAGGGTCAAGACCAACTTAGGGTCCCATGGTATTCATCTTTGTATCTCAGTGCATAGCACAGTTCTGGTATATATTAGGTGTTTGGTGAATGCATGATTTCTGAAAGTAAGCTTATTTCTTCCATTTTGATATATTTTTTTAAAAAAATTAACAAAACACAAAAGGTATTTTGAGAAAGTAAAGTTTAAAAAACAAAATTAATGAATTGGGTTAAATTTGAAGTGAGGGAATTGGTTTTTTTAACTATATAAATATTGCCTTTATGATTATAGTTGGACTTACTAATTCCCAGAAGTAAATGGCCCATTTGTAAAAACTGTGTTTAGTTTGAATGCATATGTATAAACATGTGGTGTAAGTGTGTGTAAGGGATTTTATATTTTAATTCATGTATGTCTTTTACTACTTTATTAATATATATTATATTTTACTTAACATCTTCAGAAAAGGTATTAAAATTAGTGTTCCCTGAGACTTATAAAAAGGATCTATCCAATGGTTTAGTCAAACTAACTTTACAGAATGTTTTGTAATTGTTGGACATTATGCTAGGTCCTTTTGTATGAATCATGTTATTTAATTCAGTGTCACAGTAATATTGTCTGTTGTTTTTATTTACAGACAAAGCACAGAAAAGTTAAGTCTCTCTCAAAAAAAATTTACACAACTGGCCAGGTGTGGTGGCTTACGCCTGTAATCCCAGCACTTTGGGAGGCTGAGGTAGGAGGATCACGAGGCCAGGAGTTTGAGACCAGCCTGACCAGCATGGTGAACCCCCATTCCTACTAAAAATACAAAAATTAGCCAGGCATGGTGGCATGTGTCTATACTCCCTGCTACTCAGGAGGCTTAGGCAGGAGAATCATGTGGACCTAGGAGGTGGAGGTTGTAGTGAGCTGAGATCATGCCACTGCACTCCAGCCTGGGTGACAGAGCAAGACTCATCTGTCTCAAAAAAAAAAAAGAAAAAAAAAATTACACAACTAATCAGGAGCAGAGCTGGGTCTTCTGATTCAGTGTCCCTGTTTTTTATCCAGCGAACCAGCCTGGCTCTGAGGTTAGCACCTTCATATGTTATCTTATGAAGTGTAGTTGGAGTACAGCTGGAGGCGAGGCTGAAAAAATTTCAGGAATATGTATTTTTAAATAGCTGAGAACTATAGTGTGCAACCACAGGCACCCAAAAGGGCTGAGGGCACCGTGACTGCGGAAGGAAAGTGCGCATCTAGGTTGGATCACAGCATCCCTTATATGCAGGCCCACGAAGGGCTATGGAACGAGGAGTGTGAATTCTAGATGATAAGCTGGTAGGCTGCTTCCCCAGAGGACTCATTTCAGATAGGTGAGTTTATCATGGTGGGTCAGTTCTGCCAGTCAGGCTCAGGGACCTCACTTTGTATTTTCTTGTGTATGTGCATGCGTGTGTGTATGTGTGTGTGTGCACGCGCATGTGCAGGCAGTGGAAGGCAGTTGCTACATCTTGTCTAGTACATTGTGCCAATTTATTAAATGACAGTGAGAGCCAGAACTATCACAGGCACTCAGTTTATGTGGAACTAATATATGCATTTTTTGGTCCAAGTGATAGAGAGACTTAGTTTACTAGTCTAACCTGGCCTTTCACATCGTAGTGACGGAAGCAGTACAAAAGGGTAGGGTTTGTACAGCGGTCCCCTTACCTGGGGTTTCACTTTCCACAGTTTCAGTTACTTACAGTCAACCACAATCTGAAAATATTACACGGAAAATTCCAGAAATAAACAATTCATAAGTTTTAAATTGTGCACTGCTTGGAGTAGCATGATGAAATCTCGAGCTGTCCCACTCTGTCTGCCCAGGACGTGAATCAGGCCTTTGTCCAGTGTCTCCACTCTATAGATGCTGCTCTCCCTTTAGTCACTTAGTAGCCCTCTTGATTATCAGACCAGACTGACTGTTGCAGTCTTGCAGTGTTTGGGTTTAAGTAACCCTCATTTTATTTCATAATTGCCCCAAAGTGCAAGAGTAGTGATGCTGGCATATTGTTACAATTGTTCTATTTTATTATTAGTTGTTGCTGTTAATCTCATATTGTGCTTAATTTATAAGTTAAAGTTTACTGTAAGTATGCAGCATAGGAAAAAAAATAGTGTATATAGGGTTCAGTAGCATTCTTAGTTTCAGGGGTACACATATTCTCTACAGATAAAGGAGGAACTGTACTCATAGCTATTCTGTGGCAGAGGTGGGCACAGAACTCAGTCCTCCGGTTTTGGAATGGAACTGGGCCTCAGCAGTGCTGGAGAGGTGGGCCTACCCTGAGTGTTGCTACTCCTTTTTATTGCTTGCCTTCACATACTGAGCAGCTTTATTGTTTATTCACATGGAGAGCTGGAACAGTGGCAAAATTAAAGTAAAAATAAACCTAAAAACCAGTTTAGGACCAGATGCTAGAATACAAACTCCTGTAGGTTGGGACCAACTCTGTTTTTTTTCTGCATATCCCAAGAGGCACCAGAGGCCTGGGGCCAGTTGGGCCCGTCTTGCCAACACTTAATGAAATGTTGGTTGAAATAAAAACTTTCATAAGTCAGGCATGGCTAAGTCAATCAGTAGCAAATATTGACTATGAGCTTCGGGCATTGAAATATTTTGATCGCTTGGAAATTTGTTGTAATTCTCCCTCAGAACTAACTATGCTAAAAGCCATCTTGGTTTTAGTGACCTGCCTCTCCTCAAGCCACAAACACGTTCATAGAATGGCAAGCCTATAGGTAAGTGGCACTGACTCTGTTGTTGGAAATTGAAAAATGAGTGCTTCTACTTCTGCACTAGCTGCTAAAAACCTGTGGTCAAATTCAGGGCCTGAGCTTTGAAATCAGTTCATCTCAAAAAACAGATGGGCTATTCTTCTGATTAAATGTTAATAATTTCAACAGTAACCATTAGTTATTATGTGCTTAGTACTTGTCGGATGCTGTGCGTTACCTCGTTTCATTTTCACACCAGCTGAGAGCAATTGCTGTGCCCTCCCCGCTTCACAGAGTAGAGGGGCTGGAGGTTCAGAGACTGGCCCAAGGTTACACAGCTAATGAGTGGGAGCGCTGGGATCTGAGCCCAGGACTTCCTTCAAAAGCTCTTTGTTTTTTCATCCTTAGGCAATCATCTTGAGCCTTGTCTATTTGTTTATTATTTTTTAAACAGTTTTCTTGTGATGTAGCATACAATTCACCCATTTGAAGTATTCAATTCAATGGATTTTTGTATACACGCAGAGCTAGGCAACCATCAATACAATCAATTTTAGAACATTTTATCACCTCCAAAAGAAACATCATTCCACATTTCCCTTCGACAATATCCCCATCCCAGCCCTCAGCAATCACTAATCTGCTTTCTGTCTTTATAGATTTTCCCATTATGGACACTTAATCTAAGTGGATTTATATAACATGTGGTGCTTTGCGGCTGGCTTCTTTCACATAGCATAATGTTATAAACTGAATCTTTGTGTCCCCCGTAAATCCATATGTTGAAACCCCAACCCACAGTGTGACCGTATTGGAAGATGGGCCCTTTGAAGAAGTAATAATGGTTAGAATCTAAAGCTTGGGCCCTAATCTGATGGGATTAATATACTTACAACAAGAGACACCAAAGAGCTTGCTTTCTCTCTCCCATATGCGGACACAGTAGAAAGGTGGTGATCTGCAAGCCAGGAAGAGAACCCTCACCAGAAGCTGACCCTGCTGGACCTCAATCTGAGATTTCTAGCTGGACCACGATCTGAGACAGTAAAGTTCTGTGGTTTAAGCCATCCAGTTTGTGGTATTTTGTTATGGTAGCTCTAGAAGACTAATACATACCATGGATTAGTAGTTTATTATTTTTTATGGCTGAATGATATACCATCATATGGGTATATTATCTATTCATCAACTGATGGACATTCGGCTATGAGCTCCCGTCCCTTCATTCTCCCCTCACCCCCAAAGCAACCATTAAACTACTTTCTGCCCCTGTAGATTTCTCTGTTCTAGATATTTCATACAAGTGAAATCATATAATCTTGTGACTGACTTTCGTTTAGCATGTTTTCAAGATTCATCCATGTAGTAACATGTATGAGTATTTCGTTCTTTTTAATGATTAAATAATATTCATTGTGTGGAGATTGTAAATGTTGTTTGTGTATTCATCAGTTGATGGACATTTGGGTTATTTCTACCTTTGGGCTATTATGAATAATGCTGCTATGAACATCTGTACACAACAGCCTATCTGTGTGCACATACATTTTCATTTCTCAGGAGTAGAATTGCTGGGTCATATGGTTTGGGCCACGTTTTAGTCTCTGAGGCTTTGTGAGTCCTTTTGCAAGTTGCCAGAGTACTCAAAGTATGTAAAGGTAGCAAATACAGAAGAATTACCAAAGGGTTTATGCTGTATTTTTGAAATTTGATAATTACGTTTCCCCCATCTGCTCCACATAGGAACACTCAATGGAATTATAGAATCTTAGAATTGGAAGGCAAGCGAGAGGTGACCTAGTCTCACTGTTTAATTTTAAAGATGAGGAAATCAAAGTTCAGACACTGACTCACCTCCCAGGATTGTACAGCTGGGTCATGGCTGGACCTGGACCAAACATGTAATCTCTTTTTCTCTCAGGCAGTGTTTTCCACTGGGTTAACCTCTCAAAGACGGAGCAGTTCTTAGGAATGAGGCTCAGTTGCTGAAATAAAGATGCTTCGTATATTGTTTCTCACTGGCTGAAGTCTATCTGGAGTGACATTCTAAAACTAGGTCATGGTAATTCTTTGGGATATGTCATGTAGCCTTAGAGAAAGCTTGTCTTTCAAAGCCCTTTGATTATAGGAAGGGGTGAGGTCCCAGTGAGGCGGTGGGCTTGGGGATTGTTGCAAATGGGTGCTAGTAAGTATTAAAGAAACACAATTGCTGAAGTTCAGTGAGCAATCTGATTTCAGTAAAGCAGAATGAGAATGTCTCAGAGTCCGATGATCCAGGACATTTACAAATGTCAAGATTAACAAATAGAAATGGAAATTTAAAAAGCAAGGCATGAAATGAGAAGTGGAAAGTTAAATCGTTTTTAAATGTGATAATACCTTTCACAATGCCAGAATCAATTCATTAAGTTCTGAAGAAATAAGCAACTATAAAAGTTCTCATTGAAGAGGGTTAGTGAAGTATGAATGGGGAGAGATATATAAATCACGATACTGGGAGGGTTTGCCAAGTTACTTGGTGAAACAAGCCTTTGTTAGCCAAAACAGATAAGAGTATTCAAAATAGCTTACTAAATGCTCTTAATGGCACCTCAGTTTGAAATAAATATGCTACTGATTTATTGAGTCGCTTATTGAATATTTTATACATAGAAAGAACATCTTGATTTTATAATTTCTTGAAAACATATTTTATTTTGAGATGTGAAGAGTAGTTTTATTGCTAAACATTTCATGAAATATATAAAATATTTGGCAACTGAAAGTTCCAAAATCTGAAAGTTCCTCAGTACATTTTGTAACACAAAGACATTTCAGGGTCATTTAAAAATTGAACCAAATAAATCATCATTATATGTTCTAAATTAAAGTATAGTAATTTTTAAAATTCCACAGCCATTTATGAGCTATATACTTTATGTAAGCCATTGTTTGCTTCTTAGAGATGCAAAGATTAATCAGGTATCATTTCTACTGCCAGGGAATTTATAATTTAGTGGATGATGCACTATTTAATAAGAACTTTATTGGCAAGAGAGAGAAAGAGAGACAATGATAGAAGTGTAAAGGACAGGCCTAGGAAATAGAGTTTTCATAATCATCTTGCAAATAAGGATTTATAAAGCCTGTCTCCTCCAATTAGTATTAAAGATGGCCTGTGGAGGCTAAGCCCTGTTGAATTCAGGATATAGATATTACTGTTATGAGATGTATGTAACTGGAAAAGGACATGATATATATGGAAAACACTTCCTGATTACTTGCTGGGATGAGTAGTGATAAATTGGACATTGGCTTTAAATATTGTAGAGTAAGTGGGTTTATCTGATGAAGCTTTCGTAAGCTATGCTGTCCATAGTCAACGTTTTTATTTTACAGCTTCCCCCCTGCAATCCAATATCCAACTATCTTTTTCTTAATCTAGTAGAGCCTCCACATCTTATTTGTTTTTCCTGATACTAACTTTCTTGAAGAGTCCTGGCCAGTTGTCTCATAGAATTCCCTATATTGAGGATATGTGATGATTTCCTCATGATTACAATCAGGTTAATATTTTTAGCAAAAGCATTTCATGGCTGATGTTGAGTAGTTCTAGTTGTATCAGATTAGAAGCATATGATGTCAGGTTGTTATTCTCTCACTGGATGATTGCCAATTCAGTCATATCTACAAAAATCCAGGAAATAACTTGGACCTTCTTCTCAAAAAGATAGCCTAGGATATTTATCTGTTGGTTTCAGCTTACTCTGAGGCCTGTGATGAAATTGCCTTAGGCAATGAGAGACCTCTTGGCTGGGGGTAGAAGGGGAGTGTTGGCCTGCCTCTCTTTTCCTTCCTTCCTTCCTTCCTTCCTTCCTTCCTTCCTTCCTTCCTTTCTTCTTTCCTTCCCTCCCTCCCTCCCTCCTTGCTTCCTTCCGTCCTTCCTTCCTTCCTTCCTCCCTCCCTCCCTTTCCTTCCTTCCTTCCTTTCTTTCCTTCTTTTCTTCCTTCCTCTCTTTTGACAGTCTTGCTCTGTCGTCCAGGTTGGAGTGCAGTGGTGCAATCTCGGCTCACTGCAACCTCTGCCTCCCAGGTTCAAGCAGTTCTCCTGCCTCAGCTACCCGGGTAGCTAAGATTACCGGCATGAGCAATCACACCTGGCTACTCTTTGCATTTTTAGTAGAGACAGGGTTTTACCATGTTGGCCAGGCTGGTCTCAAACTCCTGGCCTCAGGTGATCCACCTGCCTCTGCCTCCCAATGTGCTGGGGTTACAGGCTTAAGCCACCATGCTGGGCTAATTTTTTCCTATCAACTGAATGGCATTAGCTCCAGTGATGTAACCTATTGTAACAGTTGTTGGAATCATGGCTGTTCCAATCCTAGGGGTTCTATCTACTTGTTCTGTATCCCATCCATGCCCTAATTTTTCTGTGCATTTGTCCTAGTTGTGAGATTTGTTTTTGTTCTTTTGGCTTCATATATAAGAATCTTTTCAAAGTAGAAGAGGTAGAGATTTTAAAAGGGGAATTGATAGGCTACATTCCTTTATTCAACAGGTACTTATTGGGAGTTTCCCGTTGTCAGGCACCTTTTCAAGGGCTGACGGTACAGTAGTGAACAATACAAAGCCCTACCCTCCTAGATCTTACATGCTAGTGCTGAAGACCAGTCACAAATAGAGGAAACATTTTAAAACGTCGAGCAGTGATAAGTGCTATGATGAAACAGTAGGGAAAGTGGTTGCAGAGTGTGGCCGGGGGTTGTTAATAAGACGGGTTGAAGGCCTCTCTGAGGAGGTGATATTTGTACAGAAAAGTGAATGAGGAAAGTGAGCAGGTCATGAATAGGATGGTACATACTCTGTATGTCTGAGAAAGAGCCAGGCAGCGGGTTGGGCAATTGGAGGGCAGTAAGGAATGGGGAGCCTGGAAGAAAACTGGTGGAAAACTGGATATAGGAAGATTATCCACATACAGTACAGGCTGAGTCTGGTAACAAGGCATCCCAGCAGGCTGATGCTATATGCTCCTACTCTACTTCTAGGAAAGCAAAGACTGAAAATGGCTAGTGTGAAAACAGACTTTCAGCTGAGGTCTTCTGCTTAGTCCCAGGTAGTATAGAATTGCATTAAATACCATTTGACAGATTTGCTTTGCATTGTATCTCCCAGGTGATACTGTAGGTAGTTTATTTGAAACACAAATTAGCAATGGGTTACACTCTTTCCAGCTGGGTATCTCTTTGTAAATTGTTTTAGATCCTCTGGTGTCATAAAATGAACACTGAAATAGGAGTTGGAAGATCTGAATCAATGAACTGGCCTGTGGGAAAGCTCTTGAACCTTCTCCAGCCTGAGCAGTCCCACTTAGCACACTGAGCTAAACCCTCTGGTTATCTGATGGGGCTGCTGGAAGCATGCAATGGCAGGATGGGTATGAATGTGCTTTATAAACTGTGATGCGCTCAGCAGGTTTAAGGTATTATTATCATTTAGACCTTTATTATAGTTTTGCTAAACAGAGGCAGTCTATTATCTAGCTCTCATTTGAAATGGGAATGACAAATAGTGACTTCAAGGTAAAATGCTTCTTAAAGAGCAGAATCTGATCAGTGCACCTTAAAAAACCTCATGAATTATTCAGCTGTTCTTCAAACCAGCATATCTGAACCAAGGGAATGATTACTTTTCACTCCCATTTCAGGCTTCTGGAAATCAGCATGCTCTGTGTGAGTCCCTATCTGGGGACTCTTCTTGAGTTTCGATGCTGGATTAATAAAGCAGAAACAGCTCTGTGCTTCTTGGAGAAATGGAAATTCGAGAAGGATTGGTACAACTAAGTTAGGCAATTGGCAAAGGTTCATTGAGTCTCTAACATAAATGGGTGGGTGGATGGATGGATGGATGGATGGATAGACAGATGGAGAGGTAGATAGTTGATTATTAATGGACAGCTGGTGCTGTGGGGGACTTAAAAATGTGTGAGAAATGGGTATTGATAATAATTATAGCTGACATTATTGAGCACTTATATATACCAGGCGTGAATCCCCCTTCAAACAATATGAGATAACTCCAATTATAATGATAATCCCATTTGACAGAGAAGGAAATACAATTTGGAGAGGTAAGTAGCTTGCTCAAGGTCATCTAGCTGGAAGACGGCAGAGCTGGGACTTGACTTCAGATCCGCCTGGCTGCAAACCCATACTCTTGACCATGTGCTTTCTCAAGTTGCATATAGTATCCTTGAGGAGGGAGGATTCTTCTCTAAGGAAAGTTACGTAGTAATAAATCATGTAGAAATGCAATTGAAAGGAAAAGTCTGCACAGGTAGGAATTGAGAAGAAAAGAAGAATGGAATTAATCGGGGGCCGAATTGGTCATGGGAAGTCTGTTGGAAGAGGAGATCCTTTAGCAGGGTCTTAACACATTGGTGGGACTTAAACTGGCGAAAATGAGCCAGTGGTGGTGCTGAGATGATCTGGCCAGTGCAGATATATAGAGGTGGGAGTGAGCGAGATGTTTATGTGCAGGGGCAAGCAGGCAGAGAGGCCTTGTCCTTTACAGAAGAGTTCCTAATGAGGCGTGGGGTGGGCCTCATGGCGTGTGTGTGATAGCATTAGAATGGAAGTTTCTGTGAACGGCAGAGGAGGGTAGGCCAAAGAGACTGGGTTTTATCCCGATAGCATAAAAAATCCTTAGATGGCTCTGAAATCAGCAGTTACTTGTTCAGAGCCATGTCTGAAGAGGACTTAATTTGGAATCAGATTGAAGGACCCATTGGAGTTGCAAAAGATTGAATATAAGTAAACATATGTAAGCGCATATGATATTATCATATATTTGTGTGTCTCTAGTTTAAAATAAAAGGAAAATGTGCATTGTTTCCTTGAGTTGTGAATGCTGTGTATGCAAAATCTCCTAGAATTATGCCCATTCCATGTTTAAAGAGAGGAGGTGAGGCTCTGGAGAGGAAATTCTCTCCAAAGTAGTTTGCCTGATTGGCAGAAAATGAGGTGTGCGTGTTCCTGATGCTTCCAGGTTTCCTTCTCATTCTTGTGCTTCATTTCTGCTAGCTTGGCTCTGTTCCCTCTGGTCTGCATAACAAAAAAATAGTTACTATTTATTGAAAACCTACATCCTGAGGGTTCACAGCAACCAACTATAAGAATTAGATGGGGCCAGGCACGGTGGCTCATGCCAGTAATCCCAGCACTTTGGGAGGCCAAGGTGGGTGAATCTCCTGAGGTCAGAAGATTGAGACCAACCTGTCTAACATGGTGAAACCCTGTCTCTACTAAAAATACAAAAAATTAGCCAGGCATGGTGGCACATGCCTGTAATTCCAGCTACTCGGGAGGCCAAGGCAGGAGAATCGCCTCAACCCTGGATGTGGAGGTTGCAGCAAGCTGAGATCACGCTATTATTGTATTCGAGCCTGGGCAACAAGAGTGAAACTCCACATCAAAAAAAAAAAAAAAAAAAAAGAGTTAGATGGTATTATCCCTATTTTGCTGGCAAGGAAACAAGCTCAGAAAGGTTAGTAACTAAAGTCACACATCTAGCACAGTAATGGGTAGAGTTAGATTTTGGTATCAGCCTTGTTTCGCCAGAAAACCCCTGCTCCTTCTATACTTTGTGTGGTGGTTAGGATTATAAAGTTGGCTGTTGGTTCCTGCTTGCTAAGTGCTCTTGGGCAGGTTATTAAAGGTATTTATGTCTCATTTTCCTCGTCTATAAAATGCTGACAGTGGCAGTATCCACCTGGCACATTATAAGAGCTCAATTAATCTCTTTTATGATTTCTTAAAAATGATTGTTTTCTCTCACCAAGTTGTTCTGTTGGCTGTAACATTCTGGACCTCAGAAAAAGGCTTAACTTTTGGCACAAGGAAAGGAAAAGAGGAACATCTTTGAAAGTTCATTTCAGTTTGTGCACATTAATTTGAAAACTCTAATTAGCTGTCCATTTTTTCCTTGGGGTTTTCTTAACCCAGTTTCCACGTTACTGCTGCTCACCTCTTCCTCTCTGTGTAGCTGTCAACGGTGATCCCACAGTGCTGCTCTGGAGTGGACCCTGGCTGCCTAATGTTGGTAAAGCAACAAAGAACTTGATGTCTGCCTGTCATTCTTGCCTTCTCTTGAACAGGGAGGAACTGCCTCTTCTCCAAAGGAAAGGGTTATGAGACTGGCCCTACCTGATTTTTGATCTTTTAGAGCAAGGACAACTCAAATAGGATGGTTTGAAGTTTCTCAAGCAGTCCCTCAACAAACACGAAGGCTGTTTGTTATAAGGCAAGAGAGCCGCCAAGTAGTTATCAGGAAGGGGTAAAGAAAGGATTCAGAGAGGGCTAATTCCTACAGGGCTTGGTCATCGTCTAAAATGGAAAACTCCCCGCCCCATCCTTTGTGTGTTCTTCTAGAGCCTAGAACACTGGAGATATTCCTTAATGAGTTGCTGGTGGGGATCAACTTCTGTATAATTACTAAGTGGGCCTTTTCTGGGAGCTGCGTCTTCCTTGCCTGGCTCTCATGAGCAGTTTTATATGCAGATATATTCTTTGTAGTATTGATTTCTCATCCTAATTTAAAATAACCTGAAGTTTCCTGCTCATCCAAATGAATATTCACAACAGGAATTAAGTCTTTATGTCCAGGACTGCATAATTATCTATTCACTTCCACTTGGAAGACCATTATAAGAATGTGAGCAATGAAGTCTTTCAATGATGAAAATTTGGAGTTAAAGCTATTGCACCTCCATGAAAATACTAATGGCTTTTTTTAAAAACCTAGATGACATTATAAAACACATGCAATAAATTTGTGTATTTGATGATTGCCAGTGATCAAAGGCAACTCTTACGTTTTCTAATTTTTCTAATAAATTTCCCAAATTTGGAAGGTAGCAGTGAAATGAAAATACACTAAGTGATTGACAAGCACAGTTGACCAGCACCACTTTCAATCTTCCAACATTAAGATTATGATTTCTTAGCCTGGTCAACAGAGCAAGACCTCATCTCTACAGACAAAATTAATAAGTGAAAAAAGTAGGCAGGCATGATGGTATACACCTGTAGTCCCAGCTCCTTGAGAGGCCGAGGTAGGAGGATTGCTTGAGCTCAGGTGTTCGAGGCTGCAAGGAGCTATTTCATGCCACTGCACTCCAGCCTGGGTGACAGAGTGAGGCCCCATCTCTAAGAAAAAAAAAAATTTGATGTTTTACGGGAGTGGGCATCTACATATGCACAAACCTGATCCACCAGGCTCACTCTGTGAGCCCTGTTTGTGACGGAGACCATGCAAGGCAATATGAGTATAGTGGATTAATGGTGGCTTCCAATTCAGTTCTCCTATTGAGAAGTGGGGTCTATACCTCCTTCTGTTTGCATCTGAGTGGATTTGATGACCGATCTGACATATAAAATATGGCAGAAACAAGTCTCTACCAATTTTCCAGAATTGAAGGCAAAGTCTTAAAGACACTGAAGCCTTCATTCGTATCCTGAGAAACCAGCTGCCCTGTATGGAGCTGACTACTCTGAGACCTCCATGCTGTGAGGAAGCTGAAACTACTCATCTGGAAAGGCTGCATGGAGACAGGTGTCAGCCAGCCTTCTCAGGAAGCTGCCAGACACATGAGTGAAAAGGCTTCAGATCATTCCAGCTTCAGCTGCAAAGTAAAAGCTACTAGAACCATGAAAGATAATACATTTGCTACTTAAAGCCACTAAGTTTTGGGGTGGTTTTTTTTGTACAATAGCAAACCAGAAGATGCTTTTAAATACTGAGAATTGTGTGTTTCTATTTTTACAGACAGGTGCTGGGACCTCTTTAGTTGGATGTTATCAAAGTTCTTTTAGGATTGGCAGAAGACCAAAGAAGCCTGTATAAATTGCTGCTCTCTTCTGAATTCTAATTTTTATTTAACTTTGCCTTGCTTCTTTGTACAAAATTGTGATGAATATAAGTTTCTCTTTCTCTGACATAAAATACATGTAAAGCAAGTCTTACACAGGCCAGAAGAAACACTGGGGTAGGGAGGAAAAACCTACAAATTGGCAGAAAAAAACAGTAAAGATGATTAGAAACTAAGAATAATATGGTGACCTGTAATATACTGCTTGCACTAAAAATGGAGAGACACAGAGAGAAAACCCCAGATTTTTAGTCTTGATTATTTAACATTTGGCATCCTAGATGAAACGACAAGTGAAAATGATTAGGGGCACAGGATCCTCCGACACCCACGTGACGCATGTGGTGTCTGGGGAGGATGGGATGAGGTTTCATTCCTAGCTTTATTTCTGCCCAACCTCATCATCTCCTCAACAATACGGGTAATGGGGGTTAGAGAGGCCTTGTTCTGGTTTGTTTATTTTTTAGCAGTTTGAAGCTGGAGTTCAGAGTTTACATAGTTGGGAGTTGAAGATCGTATACACCTGGAGTCTACACGTGGCCCTTCTAAAAATCAGTGAATTAGTAGAAACATATATCAGCTAGAGTAATATTCATTTTTCAGGTTTAGCTTTTTGCTTGTCTTTTTATTAGTGGGCAGTATAGATTGGGGTAATGTTGTTCCTACAGTTTTAAATATCGTTTATCAAGTGCTTTCCATGTGCTGGGCACTTTGCTGGTGTTGAAGATTGGTAGGCAAGAGAAACTTGCAGAACTTTTGTTCTTGACACTTGTTTTCCTTTATCCTATTACTTGTTTTCCAAATATTCAGATCCTTTTGGATCTTTGCAGGGATGTGCAAATATCAAGTTGCTTGTTGCTAATATTTGTCTTTAGCATTTCAAATTCGGGTTTTCTCAAATTATATCCAGGAGTATGAGCACAGAAATAAAAGCATTCATTAAATGCACAAAATGAAAAAGAAAATAAGTATAAAGCACAGTTCAGCTCCTCTCAGGGACACTTTTATATTAGTGTATAGTATACGGGTGGGGTGGGAAGAAACTCCCTGAGAGGTGCCTTTTGCTCTTACTCCATAACTTGCAGTTTCAAGTGAGGTGTACAAATTGGCACTGATAACAGTATTTCCTAACATTTGCATAGCGATTTAAAGCCTTCGCATACTTTATCCTTTGTCAGTTTACAGTTGAGGAGCCTGATATTTAGAGACGCTTAGCTTGCCATACCACTGGGGTTCAGCCAGAGGGAAAATAAGAAGAGGTGGAAGAGGGTGATTTGTGTTGTATGTCTGGTAGGTACCAGGTTCTTTAGCATGACGCTTCATTTAATCATCACAACAACCCACTGAGGTAGTTAGTCCCACAATCAAGCTTATCTAACCATGGAGGGAACTGAGGATCAGGAGGATTGAGTGGCATGGTCGAGGCAGTCAGTGATGCCAGATGCTGAATTGGGTCCAGATCTGCCTGCTTTCTGAAGTCTTCTGACCTCAGTAGAGAATCTTGGTCATCTGACTCTAAGTAAAAGTCCTTTATGGCAGAATGAATCTGATAGCCCTTTCTTCCAGCCACCTTTATTTGGCAAGTCTGTGCCCTGGCCCCTGTTGCAACTTCCCTTCATGGCTAAATGAGCCACTGGTATCTTTCATTTCCTAAAAGCTGAAGCTTTTCTTATTAAATAAGATTTGAAAGTTAGGGCTTCCATAAATAAAAGATCCTCTTTTGTAAAATTTTCCAAATTGAGTGGGGGGAAAAAGCCCTAATGTGGTATTTTATTTGTCAATGTAGGCTTTTTTCTTTTCTTCTATTTAATAAAGACATGGAATCTATACAAGGTACAGAACATAAACATTATGTGAGAGATGTTATATTTACTTTCGTCACCTTTTTTATAAGAAGCTGCCACCAAAATGGTTTTCCATGAAAATTATGTCTTGTTATGATTCCCATTATACCGTGTTATGATTTTTTTCTTTTATCTTTCACCATTTATGGACATTATTATCTCAGAATGTGTGCTTCAGATAGATGTGTCATTGTGAATTATGAAAGCTGACTCAGAACCATGATTACTGAAGGGATTGAAGACAGGAAGCAGCCACGAGGCACCTGAACATCTTTTTTTCTGGACTATTAAATGATGCTTCTGATTCTTGAATGAGCCTGATGAGATAGATGGGCATCTGTTGCAACTCTGAGATTCTTGTGTGCATTTCATTCACAGTGGAAGATGCTGTTGTGTCACAAATAAACTTAGGGTGGCCTAGCATGTAGCAAGAACCTAAAAATACTTGTTAGATTAAATTTAAACCTTTAGAGATTTCTGTTCCCCTGGGAAATGAAGATGTAAGTTTGTTGTGCAACTGAAGCATTTGTCTGGTGCTGATTTGCAGAGGATAGGTGTTGTCTCAGTGGTCCCCTCCTGTCTCTCTGCCAACTTAGAGCAGGGGCTGGGAGAGTATTTATCTCCCAGTCTTTTTAAAGAGCTATGAGCCCAGTGAAAATACATTATTTTAATAGTGGTAGCCAACTGTCCTCCAACCCCATTCCAATTAAAATGAGAAGAAATGGACCAACACAACAAGGTAATTTCTATTTTACAAATAAAAGTGTTTCTAAATTTGGAGTGGATAACTCTGGAAGGTTAATAGAATCTTACCGTTACTGAAGGTCATCTAGATGGATGTTTACATTCTTTGTATAACGTTTCTGCCAAGACTGTCATCATCCCTTGTGCCTCCCTCCCCGTTTCCAGCACTGATCACTGTCAGAAGGCCTCCCCAGTTCTCTTCTACTTCCTTCCCCTTATTTCTTTAGCTCATCAGCTCCTTCTACTTTTCCTCCCCCGCTTCACCCACATACCAGTGGAGAACCTCTGGGCCCCAATCCCCAGCTCTCAATGCCCTTTGAGCTCCTCTTGACCATTCTCTCCCCTGACCACTGCTGGAGGGGCTTCTTCCTGTCCCTTCTGCCTCTCCTCACTCCTGTTCCCCTACTCCCCCAGGCAAGCCTAAGGAGTCTCCTCGGGCTCTATTCTTCCCTATTCTTTCCCTCTTTCTTCAAGGTAGGGTCTCACAGAGCCTACTGTTATCTTTGTCAGCAAATCACTGTGTTATCTTAGATATTAAGTTCTGAACTCTTGACCTCAAGTGATCCTCCCACCTTGGCCTCCCAAAATGATGGGATACAGGCACCATGGCATCAGAGTTCCATCATTTAGGGAAGCAGTAGAGTGGGCTAGCCACAGGATTCCAGGATTACGGGATGTCTGCTGGCAACAGGGACTACCACTGATCCAATGAGAAGTAGGTGCTATGTTTTCTTTTTCCTTTTAGCTCTTCTTTGATCGTTGGATATCTAATGATTAACTCAATGTGTATTTGTCATCCTGGTATTGTAGATCCAGATATGCTTATCAAATTGTATTGTACCACTGATCATAAATTATCATGGAGTATGGGCCATACAGAGTTTTACTAATGGCTGCATCTCTTTCCACACTTTCCATTTTTACCTCTGTAGAGGTTGGCTCTTCTGGGGAGTTAGACAGATGATTTCTTTGGCTATAGTTCAGGCTTTTCCCTAAGTTCCTACTTGCCCTCAATCTGGCTACTTTTCACTATGCCCATGGTTTTTGAGGCAAGACCATGACCCTTTTGGTGTCTTACCAAATTACTTGATGACTATGAATTTTTATATTAAATAGTGTTTCTTACCAAGATATCATACTTTTACTTCTGGAGATTAAACTTGTTTGAAAATAGAATTTTGAGATGCTCTGTAGAAATTTTAGAGGAGAAAATTATCTTCCGCATTGGCTATTGGTCATAAGCATCATTTTACTTATTTATTTATTTTGAGGCAAAGTCTTGCTCTGTCACCCAGGCTGGAGTACAGTACTGCAATCTTGGCTCACTGCAACCTCCACCTCTTGGGTTCAAGTGATTCTCCTGCCTCAGCCTCCCAAGTAGCTGGGATTACAGGTGCCCACCACAATGCCTGGCTAATCTCTATATTTTTTACTAGAAGATGGGATTTTGCCATGTTGGCCAGGCTGGTCTTGAACTCTTGACCTCAAGTGATCCTCCCACCTCAGCCTCCCAAAGTGGTGGGATACAGGCGTGAGCCACCACGCCTGGCTGGTCATAAGCATCTTAACCTCCTATGTGGAGTAGAATAATGGCGGTCAACTTCATATCACTTTTGAAGTTGAATAAAATAAATCTATTTTCTCCAGGCTGTTGTTTTACTCAGTGTGTTGCCTCTGTATGATTTCTGTTGTGACTTTTTTTTTTTTTTTTTACCAGATTTGATGATTGGGAGTTTTCTTGTTTCTGCAGAAGTATTAATAGAGTAGAAAATTGATGATTTATTAAATACCCACTACTTGGGCAATTAAAATACTATTTAGTTTGATAGAGGGATAGTAACTTGCTTGTTTCTATCTTTTGAAGTCACTTTTACAAATCAATCAAAAACTTATATGAGGGACGCTAGTTTTATTTACAAAGCTAAAGAGACCATTTCATTGTTTATCTAAAGAATCCACCTACCAGTTTTTCTGGGGGATTTATTTCTTAGTTAAAGCTACTGGGAGTTTTCCCCAACTGAGTTTGACTGCTTGCGTTCAAATTCACACTCTTACTCACTAAGGAGCGAGCTTAAGTAACACGTTGTTTACCCCTTTCTCTGCCTACATTTCCTCAACTGTAAAATGGATGATTGTACCTACCTAGAAGAACTATTGGGAAGACCACGCAAGCTGACCTGTGTAAAGCCCTCAGTCAGCTTTACTGATTTTTGAAGTGTACCAGTTTGAGGACCGCTATAGTTGAATTAAATTCTGGGTTTCAAATTGATAATTATCACGTTAAAGATTAGAATCAAGCCGATGCATTATAAGTGTGGCATACAGAAAATACTGTCTAGAGTAACCGTCACAGCTGAGCAGAGAAACTGCCAGACTGGCAACCAGAAGTTCTGGTTTCTACTCCAAGTTCTGTCAATTATGAGCTTGGAAAAAATCACTTCACTGCTCTGACCTTTAGACTCCCTATCTGTGACAATGGGGAAAATAGTATTTTCCTTGCTAAACTTACAGGACTCTTAAGAGAATTAATTAGCCTAATCAATGAGAGAATATGCAAGAACTTAAAAAAATTAAACTGTATACTCTGCAGTTGTGAAGTAGGACTTTGACAGAAGGCTGGCAGAGATTCTGGATTCCTCAGATTTTCTTTAGCTCAGTTAAAAAAAAAAATACTCAAGGCACAAACTATCTTTAGTAATAGCCAAGCATTTGGAAGATCAGCTTGTTCATGATTTCTTAAGATTCATTAAATTAATGAACTAATAAAAATTAGTGGCAGTGATAGGGGAAAAATGTTGACAAATGTTATTTTTTATTTTTTTCTACTGATTCCTCACTGTGGTTCCCAGTCAGGAGTATGAGCTTCTGGAAATGTGGGGAAGGGAACAGTTTTTACTGCCTCAGTGACTGAGGAGTCACTTTGATATTTGGTGGACAGCTGCTAGGGATCCTAACTCCCCAAAATGCACAGGGGAATCTGAGGAAGAATTGCCTGGTCAGAATTCTCATAGAGCTCCCATTAAAAACAACCTGTTACCATGTCCGATTTCTGTATACTTACATAGGTTGCACTATAGGTACAGAGCCAGTACTATTTTTTCTAGAAAACAAGAGGCTGTACTTCATGCTTTGGTAAATTGAAAGTGCTTCTCCCACTTCTCTTATCTTCGTTGATTTTATTTTGAAGGTTGTAGTCATATCCTGTGACCTCTTTGCCTCTGATTCTCTACAGGCATGTGCAATTCAGAAAGCCAGGTGTGGGTCAGCAGTTGATACTGTGAAAAGAACAAGTAAAGCCTCTGGACACTGCTATCAGAAAACAATACCTTTTCGCTACTTTTAGGACTTACTTTATTTTTATTTGATTTTGAAGAGGCAATATTTTCACATGCTTTAGAAACTAAAACAACATAGAAAGTGTACTTAAAAAAAAAACCTCACTCCTGTTCGAGTTCTAGTCGTTCCATTCTTCTCCACCTCCTGTAAGTAGCCGTCTTTATTCGTTTATTATGCTCCCATGGTTTACTTGTGCAAGCAGTGGACCTATTTCTATTCACCCCCTTTCCTAGACAGAAGCTCTTGTTTGCTTAGTTCTCAGTATACTCTCACTAGTGTTTTTCTGCACTCTTCCCCAGATGTGGACTGTTCTCTTCAATGTATTTGGCTACAATAGCTATCCATCTGTTTCATCTTCTCAGGGCCATTTCTTCTGGAGCCCCTGACCAGCCCCCGGCTGGACTGTCTATGTCCTAGGCCTGCCATACTGGGATTTCCTTTCACCATCATCCTTTTCCCCTCTGTGCTAGCTCCCATTTCCTGGATCCTCTTTCTTTTGTTTACCCCCTTATTTTCATGGAGCATATTTTTCAGTAGCTTTCAGAGAAAGGAAGGAAAACTTTTAGACAGTGCATATCTGAGCATGTTTTTATGGTGTTCTCACAAGTTTTAAAAATAGTTTGGCTGAGCAAAAGAATTCTGGGTTGAAAAATGTACTTAACTGTTAGATGAGCGATTATATAGGTCATATATAAGTATGTAAACTTAACTTCCTCCAAAAAATGGTACTATTAATTTATTTGAACCGGACACCCTTCAAAATGATTCTGCCTTTGATGGAACATAAGGACTAATAAATAACATAGAAAAAAATCCTAAATTTTGGAGAGCCTCTTCTACCAGAAGTTAAAGATGTTTCTTTGAAGCTAGAGGCAGGATATCTTTTAGTGAGGTGATTACGCCTTGCTGTAATGATATTATAGACATTGTTCACTATACCACTGTTAACCTATGAATGAAAAAATGTTCACAGTTTTGGACAGAAATAGCAGTATTTTCCCCTAGTTTTGGAAACTGAATGCTGTTCCTGTTTCCCTCTTTCATCCACTGCCAGGTTTAGTTTAGTTTAGTTCACAGCCAAATTTGAGACCCACACTAGCATTGTGAAAGGGACTTGTTTGCCTGTCCACTGGGCACCAAACATACTTTTCCTTACCCTTTAGTTCTCTTTAGACTGATAGCCTTACTTTCTTTTCTTAATTTTGTTTTGTATGCATCTTTGCCAACTTCCACAAATCCTTTTTGAATGGATGGGGGCAGTAGTAATGGAATACAGACTCAAAATGTCTTACCTTAAACAGCCTCACTTGGGCTTTCTAAAGAGAGCATTATTTTCCATTCAATTTCTTAAGTCTTTTGTACTGCTATATTTATAGTAAAAATAGTACCAGTTATTTTTAGTCATTATTGCAAGAATGCTCAACCACTAGCTATTCAAAACTAAGTTAATGGAAGCCTTAAGAAATGTATGGTCATTAGCGTCTCTTGTTTGAGGTTTAACACCCCACATAGCTTTTGAATTTTTTCTCTATTACTTGAGAAACAACTGCTGACTTCTATTTTATAGATCCCTAAGAAACAGATGTGATCACTTTGTTTGGTTCCAGATATAAATAACAACAGCGATTGTAACAATGACAATAACAGCTAGCATTTATTGAACTCTCATTTTTTGTCAGGCACTGGACTGTGTTTAAATGCATTATTTAATTATTCCAACAGCCCTATGAGGTTGATACTAAATTACTTCCTTGCTCTTTCATGCCAAATCCCCCTGAAACTCCCACGTATAGATTAATCTGACCATCTGCTCCTCGCTTGCTTTCTACGTTGCTGAATACTCCTGGGGAAAATCACTCCACGGAGTACCTTGGTGCTCCTAGACATTTGATAAAATGTTGCCCGTCCTCCTGCCCCCGAATGCCTTGTTCTGAGCAGTGCCTAGAGACTATTCTAAGACTTCACTGCTCCCTAAGCCCTCTACTCCTTGACCTTCCCTCCTAGTTGAGAGAACTTTGAACCCTCTCCTTCCTCAGTTTCCTGCTCTTATACCTATGAAGCTATTTTCTACCATCATTGCCCTTTCCTCCTTTCTAAGCAGTGATTGTTAGCCGGCATTGTGCATCTGAATTACCTGGGAACTTTTAGACATTACTCAGCCTAGTCCTCATCCTGAAGAGGACCGTTCAGTAGGTCTGTTGGTGAGGTGACAGGGAGGAGGGGTCAAGGTCTGTGTTGGCTGTTAAACTGCCACAGGAGATTCTGATGGGCTGCCAGGTTAAGAATCACTGGGTCAGGTTCCAGACATACCTCTTTCATTCAAGGGTGATCCCTCACCTCTCCTAAATGAAAATTCAGGAGAGAAGGAAATATGGAGCTCTGGTTCTCAGATTCTTTTTGTTGTTGTTGTTGTTCATTTTCTTCAGGACTAGACCTGCTCTCATTATTCCTTTTTCCCTGTATTCTTCACTAGCTTCCAACTAGATTGGTGTTCATCTCAACCCTGTGAGCACTGGCCTGCCTGATTCTCCTGCCATTCCCAGGCAAGCCCCTTAAAGAAGAAATTCTAACGTCACTCAGATATACACACCACCTTGTAATTCTGACTTCAGTCCTCCCTGAATCCCTCTGGTGGAGATCATCAGCACCCATTAGAAGCCAAATCCAAAGGATGTTTTTGGGATCTGTCTCATCTTGATATCTTTGGGGCATATGGCATTTAGGAGACTCTTTCTTTGCCTTTGTGACAGTATCCACTCCTAGTTGTCCTGCTTAATCTCTTCCATGCATCAAGTGTTTCCAAAAAATATTTTTCAACGACATTAAGAATATGGAACTTGGTTGGGTGCAGTGGCTCATGCCTGTAATCCTAGCATTTTGGGAGGCTGAGGCGGGGGGGATCATGAGGTAAGGAGTTCAAGATCAAACTGGCCAATATGGTGAAACCCTGTCACTACTAAAAAACACAAAAATTAACTTGGCTCCTGCCTGTAATCCCAGCTACTTGGGAGACTGAGGCAGGAGAATTGCTTGAATCAGGTCCTGGTAGGCAGAGGTTGCAGTGAGCCAACATCATGCCACCGCACTCCAACCTGGGCTAGAGTGAGACTCCATCTCAAAAAAAAAATAAAAACAAACAAACAAAAAAATATGGAACGTTACAAAAAGGAGGATGTGGGAGAATACTGTTGGGGAGGAAATGTCTTTTGGGCTGGGATCTGGATCTAGCACTTTGTTTTATTTTATTTTATTTTTTTGTGAGACAGGAGGGTCTCACTCTGTTGCTCAGGCTGGAGTGCAGTGGTCCAATCTTGGTTCACTGCAGCCTTGACATCCTGGGCCAGAATGATCCTTCAACCTTAGCCTCCCAACCAGCTGGACTGCATGAATGCACTACCATGCCCAGCCAATGTTTTGTAAAATTTTTTGTAAAGATGAGGCTTCACTATGTTGCCTAGGCTGGTCTCGAACTCCTGGGCTTAAGCAATCCTCCTGTCTTGGTCTCCCAAAATGTTGGGGTTACAGGTTTGACCTACCGTGCCTGACCTGAATCTAGCATTTTCTATGAGGAAAATGCAAACACCAGGGGAAATTTGGCATTATTTCTTAAAACCCCTGCAAATCAAATTCAGAAAACCAGTTTTAGGTCTTAGGTTTTTGTCCTAGATGGCAAGGGAACTGTGGGCCCCGAGTATGGTTTCTACCAATTTAAGAAAACCCATCAATTCCTAGGTCTGCTTTGAGTCTGGTGAGCTTACCAGAAGCTAGAGCTTACCAGGGCACCCAGTGTATATTCCTGTGAGATCCTTACTCTTGCCATGTCCTGTGATCCTGACAGCCGCCGGCTTCCCGGAAGATCGGTGGACAGCTGTATGCAGCCCAGAGTAGAACAGCTCAGCAATGATAATTTTTACTCCTTTCTGCTTTGATTTTTCTTTTATTAGTTTTTCACCCCTGATTTTTCCACTAAACACGTGTATTTTCTTCCAGTCTTCTTGCTTTTGCAAGCACTTATATATATGTTTTTATAAGTAAAGTTTGGATCCAACTGTATATGGTGTTGTTTATTCCTTTTTTTGGTTTCTTGTTAATAATATTTACTGTCATAAACAATTCTTATCAACATGTTTTTTTTTTTGAGACAGAGTTTCCCTCTTGTTACCCAGGCTGGAGTGCAATGGCACGATCTCGGCTCACCGCAACCTCCGCCTCCTGGGTTCAGGCAATTTTCCTGCCTCAGCCTCCCGAGTAGCTGGGATTACAGGCACGCGCCACCATGCCCAGCTAATTTTTTGTATTTTTAGTAGAGACGGGGGTTTCACCATGTTGACCAGGATGGTCTCGATCTCTTGACCTTGTGATCCACCCGCCTCAGCCTCCCAAAGTGCTGGGATTACATCAACATGATTTTTTTTAACGGTTGCCTAGTATTCTCTAGCACTGAGATATTCATAATTTATTTAACTAGGTCTCTGTTGTTTAGCATTTAGGCTGTTTCCAATTTGTACTCTTATAAATAATGCTACATTTAATAACCTTGAGCAGAATTGCTGCTGATTTCTTTAGGACATGCTTTTAGATGCTGAACATTGTTGGGTTTCTGGGTGGGAGCAGCACTTTTGCGATTGTTTGGCCTCCAGCTAAACCAGCCTCTGTGAAGCAGGGAGGCTCAGGTGCCGAGGGAATTCGCCTGCTCCTGTTTGCATCAACTTGAGCTCTTTTAGACTGCATGTTGAATTTCAGAAGGAGGCGTCAAAGCATTTCTCCAGAAATCCGCAAATGGAAAGTCCTGCCACAGGTGAAATTGAGCACATGTGCTTCAGAATAACTCCCTATGTGGCAGAGACTGGTTTTGAATTTTCTCTGTTCTCGGCATGCTTTGGAGAAGTCCTGAATTATTTCAAAGAACAAAAGTGGAACACCTACGGTTTGTCAGACATTGTGCTTACCTCTGGAGATACAAATGTAAATAAGCTCTCAAGGGGCTCACTTGCAGTGTAGAAGACAGAGAAGTGACTTATTGTGGGTGAGAAGTCCCCTGGGAATACAGAAAGGCGAGCCTCCGGTTCTTGAGGCTAAGTAGGCAGCAGAGGGCAAGAACACCTGTGCTGCAGAGGTGAAGTCTGAGCTGAATCTTGGAGAAAAGAAATATTTCTTTTGTAGAGAGGGAAAATTGTTCCAGGGAAAGGGAAAGTATGTGCAAAACCGTGGACTTGTGATGGTTACATGACATGTCAAGAGAACCATGAATACCCTCTCATGGTAGGTAGGTAGCATGTAGGTGGAACGCCCCCATCTCTGTGACATACCAGGTGATGAGGCTGCATAGCCAGTTACCCTTTCATTCCTGGAGCTTGAGCCCAGTTGTCCATTTACCTCAGTGTGCCATATGAAGAAGTTCAGGTAACACTGATTTGATACACAGAAGAAAAATGAGAGCTCAGCTGGAAAATTGGGCGGGGTGCAAATTGTGAAGGGCTGTGTGGGCCATACCAAGAGAAGTTTGGATTCCTTTGTCAGCTGTTTAGAGACAGCCAATCTCTCTATGAAACACTACCGTGCAGGTATTAAATAGAAGATGGCCAAGGGTGGTGGCTCATGCCTGTAATCCCAGCATTTTGAGGTGGGGGCCGAGGTGGGTTGATCACCTGAGATCAGGAGTTCAAGACCAGCCTGACCAACATAGTGACACCTTGTCTCTACTAAAACTACAAAAATTAACAGGGCATGGTAGCAGGTGCCTATAATCCCAGCTACTCGAGAGGCTGAGGTAGGAGAATCACTTAAACCAGTGAGCCAGGATTGTGCCACACTGCACTCCAGCCTGGGCAACAAGAGTGAAACTCCATCTCAAAAAAAAAAAAAAAAGATTTGGGTTCTCAAGTTGCTTAAAAACATACAACCTGGTGTTCTTTTACACTGTCAACGATTTCATAACGTGTTTTTCCCCCTAAATAAAAATGTGGTGCTATTAGCTCTATATACTGACCTGTTTCACACGTCTTGGGGGAAAATATTGCAGTTTTGGAACTACACAGTGGAAACTTGCAGTTGTGAAGTCTGTTTTGAGTTAGCAAAAGGTGACAGTGTAAGGAGGAATGATTTGAAAAGTGCTAATAGTAAAACATCAGTTATTTTGGTATCTACAAAAGTCTGTGCTATTTACTGTGACTGGTGTGAAAAGAATCTGTAAATGGGAAAATTGTGTTTTGGCCAACATAAATTAAAAGTCCACATATCACCAGCCTGTTGTATTTTCTTTCTTCAGCATTTCTTTATCATTAAATATCACTTCATATCTAAGGTCTAATAATTCTTCACCAGTGCGGTTAAGAGTAAGAAAAAAAGTTGGGATTCCCAAAGGGATATTAGACAGCAGGGTTTTTTTTTTAATTATTTGTTTTTCATTTGTTTATTTTGGCATATGTTATAAATTTAGACCACAGAAATAAGCAGAAAAGAAAAAAGTGTGTATGTTGTATTACAGAAATAGTTTCATTGATAAACTCTACATACTAATATCTAATGTATTTGGATTGTCTGAATGTGTTCAGGTTTTAGGAAATTATAATATACAAGCCTCTGTATATGTGTATGCATTTTCTTTAAGGTATAAATATATTACAGTGATATCTCTCTATTTCAAATGTAAATTCTTTTTTTGGTAAGTTGTCATTTTGCAAGTTTGGTTGTTACTACAAAGAGGTATTTTATTTTCTCTGTTCTTAACTGATTTCATTTCAAGATGAGGGAAATGTGGAGTTCACATGGGTAGCTGAGCAGTCAGTGTGTTTTCATTCCAGTTACGACAGGGTATCAAAAATTTCTGCCTCCTGGGTTCTCCTACCCCACATCTGTCTGAGCAATAGTATACGCGAGTCAAAGACACTCAGGAATACTGTGTTAAAATTTAGAGGCGTTACTATGTTGGTCAACTTTTTAACCCCCCAACATAGCTAATGTAAAGGTGAGTGATGTACTCTGTGGTCTGTCCATCAATCTGTCTGTGGCTAACAAAAGGGGAGCGCAGCAGACCGTGGAAAACAAGACAGGTGTTCAATAGGAAAATCAGAGACAGATGCCCTTCGCACTCTTGTATTGAAGGCTTTAGAGACTGGCACATGGGGCCAAAAGTGATTTGTGAGGGTGTGAATAGATTTTCCAGATGCCACATTTCAGAGGCTCTCAGATGCAGCTTCTGCTCCTTACCCTCTCCCCTGCTACCCCTTGCCTGCTTTCTCTTCATCTCAGTGTATTTCTGGCAATTCAGGCACTTGGTGAGAAGTAGATTTCTTTTACTTTTTAAAAACACACTTGCTGGAAGTCACTGGCCTGAAAAAATTTGTCTGCATTCAATGCATTGATATTTCTGTAGGTCTTCAATAAGAGCCCATTTTTATACTCCACTTTTAGTGGTTTCATCATTAAAACTGTCAACACAGACACCATAGACTGAATCTTCAGGAAAAATACCTTAAAAATGTCAGTCTGAGAGTCAAAAGAGTCAACTGAGAATGGCTGGGACATGGAAAAGCCTTGTTTCTACTAAGTCTACTTATTTTCTTGCTACTGGCTTTCTTTAACTGCTAGAAAATTTCAATTCTTACAAGATAGTATTTGCACAACTATGAATAATTGATGTGTAACTACTTATAAGGTTAATGAAGAGTTTTCACTGGCACTGAGGGGCTACTGTTGGCAGAATAGGTTGGTTTAGCACCGTAAGTCACTGATAGGCTTTTAACTTTCTGTCATCTGGAGATCAGTATAAAAGCTTGTGAGTTCAGTTTCTCAAAAGGTTAAATAGAACTGCCATATGGCTAGGCAATCCCATTCGTAGGTATTGTATTCCCAACTGAAATGAAAACGTGCCCATACAAAAAGTTGTACACAAATGTTCATAGCAGCATTGTTCATAATAGGCTAAAGGTGGAAACAATACAATGTCCATTAACTGATGAATGGAGTTCATCAGTTACTTCATTCATCAGTAACTGAAATTCATCAGTATTCAACTGAATTCATCAGTAACACAAATAGCAAACTGATGCTTGCTATTTCCAAGCAATTGAATATTACTTGACCATAAAAAGGAATGAAGTACTGACATAGGCTACTATGTGAATGAACTTAGAAAACATTAGGCTAAATGAAAGAGGCCAGTTACAAAAGGTCACATACTGTATGATTTTCTCCTTATGGAACGTCCAGAACTCTGTAGACGAAGTAGATGACTGATGGCTTAGGGTTGTGGGGCAGGGGGTTGGGGGGACAGGAGGATGGGGAGAATAAGGAGTGATAGCTACAGGTATGGGATTTCTTTTTGAGATGATAAAATGTCCTAAAATTGACGGTGGTGATGGTCGCACATATCTGTGAATATACTAAACACCATTGACTTGTAAACTTGGATTGAATGATTATATGGTTTGTGAATTATATCTTAATAAACCTGTTTTTAAAAAAGCAAGGAGTAGGCCAGGTGCAGTGGCTCATGCCTGTAATCCCAGCACTTTGGGAGGCCGAGGTGGGCAGATCACAAGGTTAAGAGATCGAGACCATCCTGGCCAACATGGTGAAACCCCATCTCTACTAAAAATTAGCTGTACGTGGTGGTGTGTGCCTGTAGTCCCAGCTACTCAGGACGCTGAGGCAGGAGAATTGCTTGAACCCAGGAGGCGGAGGTTGCAGTGAGCCAAGATCACCCCATTGCACTCCAGCCTGGTACGTGGCGACGGAGTAAGACTCTGTCTCAAAGAAAAAAAAAAGCAAGGAGTAAAAAACACGAGAAACATATAATTGAAGCCATTACCCTGGGCTATAAGAGGAGGGTACATCAGGGAAAGACACTCAGCTGATTTCCAAGTGGTAACGTTCTGTTTTCTCAGCAGGGCGGTGGGTACATGAATGTTCACTCTGTTCAGTTTATCATTTTTATTTGAACTGCACGCATATGTCACAAACGCTGTTGGTATCTGAATTTCATAAGTTAAAAATACCTGTAATCTAATAAAAACCTGGTTAATCATGGAAAATATATCTTTTCAATATACGGTTTTCAAATATCAAATGCCATTCTAGGGATGCTTACTGTTTTATCTTATTGTCATGTGTCATCACCGTCCCTATTTCCCAGTATTTCTTGAGTGCCTGTGTTCATTTCCAGTGTCCTATGCAACGTAATGGGGCATATAATGTAGCTTCTGTATTTAATTGGAGAAGAGATGTTAGTAATAGTTGTAATAATTGCGACCATTTTGGAGAGGCCTGTTAAATGCCAAGCATGCTTAGAGAAGCTTTATATACAGTCTTTGATTTGATTCCTGTAATGACACTATGAAGTGTGCCTGATAATCCCTGTTCTATTGATGACAAAAGTAAGACTTGGAGAGATTAAGCAAATGTTCAGACTCAAAAAGCCAGTTAGTAAGGGATAGATCTGGAATTTCACCCCATGTCTGTGTTCTTCTGGAATCTGCTATTAATGATTATGCCATGTTAGCTTTTACTATACAAGGTTTTCCCGAACTTCTAAAACTGATGTCCCCCTTTGATAAACTTCATAAAAACATTGTGCCTTCTCTCCAGTTGAGAATCTCAGTTTTTTTTTCTTTCTCTATCAGTCATGATCACCTTATCAAGCCTTATATTGTTTGGTTTGTAATGCAGAGAGTATTTTCTAGGTATAAGATTAAACCCAATATGTGCTTTCAAATGATGTATTTCCTCTGCAGTTTTAGACATATTCTCTCCGTCCCCTGCAACACACACACAGCTCAAGAATCTTAGGTGCTAGACTGTTTTGCCAATCTGAGAATCCATTTATAAAAAGGTGCTCCACAGGCGAAGGCAGTATTTAATCAATTCCAGATGGATAGACTAGCAGGTACCTTGCAGTGGAGCACAAATAACAAAATTATAGAATGGAAAGGAACTAAGATTTTTCTAGAATTCCCCCCCCTTTTTTTTTTAGACAAAAGGGACCTGAAACCTAAGAGTAACAAGCATTGAAATTCTTTTTGGTTGCTGATGACCTCTAACAGCTAAGTACTTATCTTATGAACTGAGGAAGATAATGTCATAAGGTTTGTTCTTCCATCCTTTCAGTTATGTTTCAACTCCATGCCAGGCAGTGTCCCTGGGCTTTTCATCAGACATGTGTAAGGCACAACCTTTCCCTTTGTGGAGATCATGGTCTTTGGGGGGCATGGATCAAGAACCCCAAATTAGAGTAATACTAGAATAAAGAATAGGAGGCTGTGGGACCTCAAAAGATTGACATTGACTTCAACTTTGGGGGTAGAAGTGTCAGAGAAAAAGTTCAGGTGGTCAATGCTTGAGTGGAATCCTTTAAGTTATATTGACTTGAGAGAAATTGGTATATTGAGGAAAATACTCATAATTTGACAGGAGACAAGGGGAAAATGAGCTGACAATATTGGTCTGGGACATGTCATGAAGGACCCCTGACTCCATGCCTATCCATAGGTAAAGGGAATTCATTGGCTGGTTCAAACAGGGGGAAGGGTCACAGGACAAGATTTGCCCCAGATAAATTACTCTGGTAGCAGCTTCTGAGGATGCATTAGAGAGGTGAGGATAAGTTCAAGGGAAAAGATGGCTTTCCTCATTTGAGAAGTATTAAGCTGTTCCTGCATGGCACGTGCAATTGATTGTAAGATGCTATATTATTTTATATACTAAAATAAGAAAACCAGAATCTTAATTTTCAGATGCATCCCAATTCCAGAAATGTTAAAATGTGAAAAAATATGTATTTTAGAATTGATGAATTGCAGTAAGTACTTAATAAATACTGGTCAAAAGAATGCATGAATCTTTTCTGTCCATGTCTCGTGTAGATTTGGAATAGAATAAATACCTTATATGTATAGAATAAATACATTAGATTTGATTTCTAAGTCATATAGCTTCTCTTAGTTTGACACATTAAAATTATGATAGAGATCAGTTATTGTGTTCCTTGAAGGCTTGTCCTTCTGTGGGCATAACAGTCACTTTTGATGGCAAGAGTTTTGGAGAAAACAGGTTTGAGAAATGGCTGAATGGGGAAACTGCTATGAGAGGGTAACATTATTCCATTGGAGTTTCAGGCCTAATAGTGAAAACTGTGTTTGAGAACCTACTGGCTGCCTATAGGTCCATCATATGGTTCAAGAGGAGGAGTTTAAAAACCAGTGATAGGGTCATGGCATGATTGAAAAGGAATAGTGAGAGGTAATTTAGAGGTCTTCCCTTGGGGGCACTTTTAAGGGGAAATTGCTGTTTGTAAGCTACTCTCTCCTGCAGCAGCTGGGTATTTCCTGAATCTAGGGCCTGTCTTGTCTGTTTCCCCCTATATTTGCTCAGTGGGATCCCAGCCAGGAATGTCTAAGAGACAAGGGCAGCTGGGTGTGCACTGACCTCGAGATTGTATTTTGCTTCTGCGGCTGTTTTGCTTCAGTTTGCACCATTTGGGGGCACTTCTACAGGCAGAATGCAGCAAGCACTGCCAAACTTAGACACATTCTTTGCATTCTCCATGTGTTTGTACTTGTGCAACCCGAGAAAGTGAACTGAGCTAGGAGAGAGTGGGCAAAGCAGGTGGTGGAAAGTACTGTCAGCTCTTAGACATATTGAAAAAGTGGGCCCTTTTACAATGGTTCCTAGAAATGTGACTTCTATGAGCATGCTGCATCGTGAAGGGAGAAGACCCACTGTTTTCATTTTAAAATGTGACAGAAAGCTTGTGGAACTGCTGTCTTTTGGATAAGTGGTTATTATTACCAAGAACTGTTATTTTTTGCACAGTAAAATAGTTGAAAAAAAGATCCTTGTGTATGATAACTGTATTTTCTTTCTTTATTTTATTTTATTGTTTGAGGCGATCTTGTTCTGTCACCCAGGCTGGAGTGCGATGGCGTGATCTTGGCTCACTGCAACCTCCACCTTTGGGGTTCAAGCAATTCTCCTGCCTCAGCCTCCTGATTACAGGCATTCGCCACCACATCTGGCTAATTTTTGTATTTTTATTCGAGTCGGGGTTTCATTATGTTATCCAGGCTGGTCACAAACTCCTGACCTCAGGTGATCAACCTGCTTCTACCTCCCAAAGTGCTGGGATTTCAGGCTGAGCCACTGTGCCTGGCCTGTATTTACTTATAAATAAGTTATGATAAAGGCTAATGGTCTTTGGGAAGATCAAGAATGTGCTGTTTTCATATGGTAAAAGTGCAACACATTAATTATGTCATTCTGCCTTTGTCGGGTCTTGCTGACTCCAGCCCTCTCCTTCCCTTTCTCATAGCCACTGGTTTAGACATTGTGACCAGATTAAATTTCTGGAATCACCCTTTTCAATATACAGTTTTCAAATATTAAATGTCATTCTCTGGATTCTTATTGTTTTATCTTATTGTCATTTGTCATCACTGTCCCTATTTCCCAGTATTTCTTGAGTGCCTGTGTCCATCTTCAGTGTCCTATGCAATGTAATGGGGCATGTGATATAATTTCTTTTTAATGAATTAGCTGATTTTGTGAGGACTTGAAAGGAGATTTTTAGCTATTTGGTAAAATTCTAGCTATTCTTCAGCAATTATAGAGTATTGGGAACTTCTGGATTATGAAGTTCTTTTCTTTCATGCAATATCAGGTTTTTCTTGGTGTCTAGGTTTTTCTAAGCATTGTCCTCTACATCTTATGGTCATCAAATGTCCTACAAGTGTCTTGTGACAGACAACAGAAATAAATATTTTTGGAAACTGAAGGTTGCTTTGCATCTGTTCACAGATCACAGTTATTGTTATATACTACAGGAAAGGATAAAACTTTTCCTTCCACTGTCTTAGGTTCAGAACTGGGGGCCTACAAGTTAGCTGAAAAAAAGAGAGATTAACAAAAACACAGATTTAATTACATACATATGCATGGGAGTTCACAAAGAAATATAATTCAAAGAGGTGGTTAGAAGTGGGGGGCCTATATATACCCTCTTAACAAAGAACAATAAATTGTGAAAATGTGGCAAGAGAAAAGAAAGAGGTTTTGGACTTCTAGAGGTACTTATTTATGATAAAATGCATGCATGGGGAAAACTAATGGAAGATAAGAGTTATCACAGTCAGGCTTGCATATGCAGATTGAAGTCGGTGTCATTTTCAGTGAGAAGAGTTACCTCCTCTTCCTGGTATGGGAGAGGGAAGGGAGGACACCTTCACTGAGGGAAATTTATGCTGACTTTAGGCAAATACAAGGAAGGTAGAGAGCTTTATATTCATCTGATGTTTCTCATTTGCCTTTAGCTCAAAATAATTCTTGTGCCAACATGGCATGTTTTAGACTGACAAACACAGATCCCCTTCAATACACTCTTTTCTCTAATACACACAGACACACACACACACACACACACACACACACACACACACACACACACACGGAGATGATAAAAGCAGACAAAAATGTTTTTGTCTTTTGGGCTTACAGTCTAGATGAGTGACAAATTATCCCAGCCAAGGTGATTTGTGTGAGATAAATCTTACAAATGGTAGCTGCATCCTCTGGGAAGATGTTAATGAGTACTGGAAGAGTGCCTCAACTTATTCTCAGGTCACTCAGGCAAGTCATAGTTCAGCATTTGTTTATTCTGTTTTGAAATGGAGGTGAATATACACTTGCCCAGCTTGTATTGAAGGACTATTGAAGGGTCAACTAAGATTCTAGATGTTAGAGTCCTTTCAGACGATCAGTGTTTGGGCTCTCTTCCCTAAAATTCACACGTGCACAAAGCATGAAATCTAGTTTTAGGAGGTTCACAGACATCCATGGGCACAAGTTAAGAACTGCTGGATAAAATACAGCTACAGTCCAAGAGCAGGACAAGCCAGCACACTTATCTCATGAAGGATAGTTGTGAGATTAATATGCACCCACTCTGCCAGTCAGGGAAGCAGCTTGATCACCTTGAACTTTCACCTGAAAGCTAATGTGCCAAGAGGTGAGATCACCAGCATCACCCAGCATCATGTTCTTTCTCTGGAGGCAAATACCAAGTGTAGCATGGTAGTTATTCAGCAGCTTCTGTGAATCTAACCAAGGCATGTAGTTCCATAGTAGAGTGGCTGTGTGGGAGACCCTGTGAAATAGGGTATCTTCATAGGCATTTGTAAACAATTGCTCAATCCATGAGGGAATGATGGTGAGAACGAAAGGCCTTACAAAGAGATTGAAGGTGGTTTCTGCAACCAGAGGTACAAAAAGAGGCTGTAATCTTGCATCGTTATTACTTCTTTTCTACATTTAGTCCTACTTGTGCTGCATTCAGAGCCGGTGTGGCAGTAATTAACACTGAGTGAAGTTCTGACAGTTGGGTGGCATTTTAATAGCTAAATGAAAGGGCTGAGAGTAATTACTTGGGATTTCTTCCATGTGGCTGATCATGCACTTGTACTTTGGGGCAGAAAGAGGCACCTCACTCAGTAGGCTTTACTCCTCTTTGGTCAGCTTGTGCCACAAAGGCACAGAGGTCTCCTCACATGTTACCTGAGAATCAGATGTGCTGATAATGGCTTGGCAACTGAAGGTACATGGGAACTTTAATTACTTTGGTAGTCAGAACCACCATGTCACACAGCTCCAGGGGAACCGTTCAAGATGTATTTGTATCATGTTGTAATGTGTATAAAGGATGCTTCTTGGGGTTGTGTGCAGAGGCACATCAGTTTGCCAGCCTCAAAATAGATGTAATGGGTTGGCAGAAACAAGGGGCTTCTCCAGGGAAAGGTTGTCAGGGAATTTGTTGTAAAATTTCAGTAATGAATGGCTTTTATGTCTTGATTCTCTCTGCTTTGCTAGGTGGCTGCCATATTGCCATTTCACTGGAAACCCTGATCAATTCCCTAAGTACATGCTGATAGCAGTACTCCTGTGGGCTGGCTGCACTTCAATTGTAACACCAACATTGGCAAATGGAGGACATTATCTTCCTAAAAGAATCTTCTGTGGCCACATACATGGCACAGAACAGACTACTCTATGTTCTGTTAAATGATTCATAGATCCCCTAATGATAGGCTTAATGGGCATGTAAAATCAGTCCATTAAGAAAATGTCCTCCCAGGCATTCATAGCAAGTGCTCCACAAATGTTGGTACCTTGTGGTGTCTGCTCCTTGAGACTGGGATCCTGACTTTTTAATCCATTGATTCTTGGTGTACAATACAGAACTGGCATAGAGCAGGCACTCAGAAAATATCTTTTGGAAAAATCTGTTTATGAGTGCTGACACAGAATTTGGCAAAATCAGCTTTTTGTATCAAATTTTCTAATAGTGTTAACCAGCACCAATGGACACAGTTTCTGGTACTTCCAATGCAGAAGTCATATTCCCATTATTTTCTGAAAAAATAAAAAAAAAAAGATGACATTTTTGAAGACCTAATAAGTGCCAGGTGGTTGTACTAAATCCCTTGTGAGCAGATTGTAGGTTGGGCAAATCCTGACTTTAATCACTTATTTGCTGTTTCGGGGACTCAAGTTTTCTCATCTACAAAATTAAACTACTAATGTTTCTTAACACCTTAAAGAGTTCATGTCAGGATTACAGAAAATGCATGTAAGTGCTTAGCACATAGTAAGTATACAAGAAATGAAGCCTGCTATTAATTAACTCCTTCGTGTAACACTTCCTGAGAACTTACTGTCAGTTTTGATATTGCTAATAAACTACAGATACCAATAAAATTCAGAAACTGTGTATACTTCAAGTAGCTTACAGTCCAGAGGTGGAGTTAGGCACTTAAACACATAGTTACAATACATGGCAAGTTCCACAGTCAAATACTGTGAGAACACAAAGGAGAAGCAACTAAGCTCTGCTGTGGAGGAGGAAATGGGTTTTAGGAAGGACTTTGTGTACACGATGCTTATTCTGATTTGGAGGTGGAAATCAGTTTTTAAGGAAGTTGTTTGTGAACAGATCTAACTGAAAGCAGTTCAAGTAGAACATGAAGATAGTGTGTGTATAAGGATGCCTGTGTGTGTGCTGAAGCAGTAGGGAAGAAGTCACCCTATGTGGGAGACAGTTCATTCCCAAGACATTAGGAAACTCAACAAATTAACATAGATTGCTCAGTCACATAGTTAATAAGTGTCAGGACCTGAATTTTGAACTGAAATGTTTTCTACAATGGCTAGTGCTCTTTGTATCTTTTTATACCTAATTTTAAAAACATGTAAGTTACTACATTTTAAAGTGTGCTTTGTATTACTTCTTAGAGTCCCCTAACTCATTTTCAGAAGAGTATCTCTATTCGATAATGTGTGTCAATGGGAAGTTGTTATGTATTATGAAAATGAGACTCTAGGCCAGGCCTTTCTGTGGTGGTTGTTTGGGTAAAGTAAGATCTGTTGATTTCCAGCAAGTCAAGAGACATCTCTGCCCAGAGGAAATTGGTTAGGAGGGATAAGATAGCACTAGAACTGGAAGCTGAGGGCAGTCATGCCAGCTCTGCCCCGGGCCAGTCTCTGTATTGAGTACTTTCGGGTACGTGGAAAACACCAAAATACATGCAGGCTGTTTAATTATTTTGTATCACTCCTGGAGATGGTAAAGTAAAATAAACACATTAAATAGTCGATTAATTCACTGGCAGGAATCTTTCTTGGGAAAGATCTTCTCTTCACACCCCCACTCCTTGCTCATCTATATTTTTCTGATTACACAGTCATTACTTTAGTTCTGCTGGCATCCACGTTCTGAACTTCTAGGCCATTTTAACAGCAAATTTCTCCTGAGAATGTAGAATCACTCTATCTTCACCTGTAAGAGACTGCAAGGGGGAGAACTAATATTTCTTTGCCAGTGCTGAGTAGAAACTTCCTATGCCTCACTCCTAATGATTTGAAATTCATAGTGCTTACAGTGGCTTTGGTTTAAGCCAAATAGTTCTGTTCAAGAGAGAAAGTTTACTATAATGACACAGATTTTTCACTTCAATTGTTGTCATTATTCTTAATTCATTATTTGACTTAATTAGCTGCACAAATTTTCTCCCATTTGTAGGTTGCCTGTTCACTCTGATGATAGTTTCTTTTGCTGTACAGAAGCTCTTTAGTTTAATTAGATCCCATTTGTATACTCTGGCTTTTGTTGCCACTGCTTTTGGTGTTTTAGTCATGAAGTCTTTGCCCATACCTATGTCCTGAATGGTATTGCCGTGTTTTCTTCTAGAATTTTTATAGTTTTAGGTCTCACATTTAAGTCTTTAATCTATCTTGAGTTAGTTTTTGTATAAGGTGTAAGGAAGGGATCCAGTTTCAGCTTTCTGCACATGGCTAGTCAGTTTTTTCAACACCATTTATTAAATAGGGAATCCTTTCCCCATTGCTTGCTTTTGTCAGGTTTGTCAAAGATCAGATAGTTGTAGATGTGTGGCATTATTTCTGAGACCTCTATTTTGTTCCATTGGTCTATATATCAACAAAGGACTAATATTTAGAATCTACAAAGAACTTAAAAAATTTTACAATAAACAAAATCCCCATCAAAAAGTGGGGAAAGGGTATGAACAGACACTTCTCTAAAGGAGACATTTATACAGCCAACAAACATGAAAAAAAGCTCATCATCACTGCTCATTAGAGAAACTCAAATCAAAACCACAATGAGATACCATCTCACACCAGTTAGAATGGCGTTCATTAAAGTCAGGAGACAACAGATGCTGGAGAGGATGTAGAGAAATAGAAATGCTTTCGCACTGTTGGTAGGAGTGTAAATTAGTTCAACTATTGTGGAAGACAGTGTGATTATTCCTCAAGGATCTAGAACTAGAAATACTATTTAACCCAGCTTTCCATTCGTAATAGAATAAGATCTCATTCTATTATAAAGATACATGCACACGTATGTTTATTGTGGCACCGTTTACAATAGCAAAGACTTGGAACCAACCCAAATGCCCATCAAGGATAGACTGGATAAAGAAAGTGTGGCACACATACACCATGGAATACTATGCAGCCATAAAAAGGATGAGTTCATGTCCTTCACAGGGACATGGATGAAGCTGGAAACCATCATTCTTGGCCAAGTAACAGAAGAACAGAAACCCAAACACCACATGTTCTCACTCATAAGTGAGAGTTGAACAATGAGAACACATGGACACAGGGAGGAGAACATAACTCACCGGGGCCTGTTGGGGGGTGAGGGGCTAGGGAAGGATAGCATTAGGAGAAATACCTAATGTAGATGATGGGGTGATGGATGCAGCAAACCACCATGGCACATGTATACATATATAACAAACCTGTACATTCTGCACGTGTACCCCGGAATTTAAAGTATAATAAAAAATAAATCAGCTGCACAAAATCCACATCTTCCTGAAAATTCCCAAACACATACTCTTTATGTTTCTTATCTCATAAAAGCAATTGAATATAGTGGCTGAGAGGGGAACATGAGAGGGGTGTTTGAAAGAACTATCCCCAGAAAAATCTGAAACAAAGTGTGGAAGATGTGAGAGCTGGTTTTAGGTTTGGAGATGTGGCTGTTGGTATGCTTTAGTTACACACACTGGCAAACACTGGCATCTCAATATAGGAGAGGCTCTCTCTTCTAGCATTACATAGTTAGCATTGTACTACAGTATGGTTAACTACTGAGTGGAATTCAGTAATTACGAGTGAGCGTTTCTGCAGTAACAAAAGACACTTACCTCTACTGGCTCTTAAGTGGGCCTTCATTTCTGAGCTTTGAACCACTCCTAAGACACGGAACTGATATTTTAATTGTTGGGTTGCTTATATCTATTTCCTCATTCTTCTAAACTGAAACTGTCTTATTAATTATGAAATTATTGTTTCAAACTTTTTAATTGTAAAGTGGCACAAAACAAACATGCTCAGCTTATTTAATTAGCACCAGTGTGACCATCTCTCTGTTTAAGAAATAGAATTGCTCTATTATTTGCCTCACAGAAAAACCTCACTAATCCAGAGAATTGGGAGGAGCAGGGACATATTATATAGATGAAAAGTAAGGCAATAATAATTTGTGAATGATCTTATTCCCTTTTAGATTTAGACAATAACAGAGAAACCCTGAAGTAGCAAAGTTTTTCAACAGAAGTCCTCGAACACCAGCTTTGATAGAGAACACTGGCTTTGATGTCTAATTGTAATTAGCAAGTGAATGAATGTGAATGAGGCTTGACTGAAGATTTTTAAAAATAAGATTTCCTTTTTTATATTATTACTTTTCTTGAAATCTATTCTATATGGAAAATCGACAATTAAACTTCCATTCAGCTCTAATTTCAGCAATTGCAAATTCTGAATGAGGAGAGGTGAAATAAGAAGCATTTATTGTGTTTGAAAATTAGGGTTAAAAATGGTATAGGTGGACAATACACTTCTGAATGTCTATCAAAACATCCCTTGGTGAAGAAGAGGAAATTGGAAACCCTAGAGATACCGGTAGACTGACTGAGAAACCTCCACTGCAAACCTGAAATTTGTTAGCATCTTTATGTTTTCTTTTTAAACGTGATACAACCTTATTCAAGTTTAATTTAACATATTAAAAAATGCCACCAAATCCAAAGTTTTTATGGAAAATAGGCTTTTCACAAAGATACGCCGTGGTTGAATGCAGCTTAACAGATTCTCTGGGACCCAGCTGGTCCTCTCAGAGGAATGTATATTTGTATCTTAATCATGTGAAGATACGTGCATTCATCTTTCTCGTAGTTATTTATTTCATCAAGAAAAAGTAAAGAACAGCTTATAAATATTTTCTTGTTGTTGATCTTGGTAAAATATTGATTTAACCAACATTTATGAAGTGTCCCCTCTGGCCTAGGTATTGTGCACGTAGCTAGAGTTATTAACATGAAGGGAGCCCAGCCCCAGCTTTGGAAGGAGCAGGAGCGTAGTTGAGTGGGGAATATGGATGTAAACAAGTTATTTCATCAGGGTAATTTATGTATTTGTTCATTTGCCTGGGAGTAGTGAGGCCTCAAACAGCATTTTGTTTAAAAAAATGAATAACATATATTCTTTATCCCATGCATGTTTGCCGTTTTGTTCAATACCTAAAATCCATTTGCCTTATGAAATGCTTATGGAATCATGATTTCTAGAAATACTTTAAAGTTTGCTGAACGCATATGCTGTCCTATAAGTGATATAGGTTGTTCCTTCCATCATTTCTGACAGAAATGAAACATGCAATTAATATGTGTTCTTTTAAAATAATACTATTAACAAAGCAAATTTATCCCCTCTACTGATATCTCTGTGTGCGTACCCAAATCCTGCTGGTATTTTAAAGTCTAGCTTGGTGCCCACCTTTTCCATTCAGCGCTCCTTGACTGTGTCTCTTTGTATCGATTTCCCGCCTGTCTGAACACTCTTTGCATTTACATTGTGTTCTGTCTGCCGGGCTTGTTAGAGCGGAAATCCCAAACTCCTTTCTCCTTTCTTGAGCAGGGTTCTTGAGAAATGGATGATGGACAGGTTCCTGCAGCAAATGCTTCCTGTGTGTTCCTCATCAGAGTGGCTGCCACACACCTCCGGCTTCTGCCTTGGCAATCATAAGACTCTCTTCTGGGTTCTCTCGTAAGCCCTAGAGCTGAGAGGGCCCCGGGTTTGCTGTGAATTCCTTTTCTTCTAGGACCCAGCTGGTGTCCCTTCCTACTCCCATCCCAGTATTTTCAAAGCAGTAGATACCTCAGTCATCAGCCCACTGGGAAGGCAGAGTCACCTGTCCCCTTTGGCTCACTCTTCATTCTTTCCACTAAAACTCCATCCTCAAACCAGTGGCCTTAATGTACCATTTTGACCTCTACATATTCTTCATGGGCAGCCACCCTTGGGCATGAGCTCAGTTTGTGACGGGTATGTCGTATTTTAGTGTTAATTGATAAACACTAACTTAATCATTTCTTTGTATTTGGCAAAACTCTTTCATTCTCTTTAGCTCATTTGAACTTTAATATAATTTTAGTTCAACTCAGAGAGGCAGGCAGGATGCCTTTATTATTTCTACTTGATAGGAAAAGAAACCAAAAGCTAAAAAATTTTAGTGGCCTTGTTCAATGTCAGAAAAAATATAAATGATGAAGTCATTTTCAGTCATGTGCTCTTCTAAAGCACAGTTTTTTTTTTTTTTGCCTTTCTTCATTTATATTTCATGTATTTTAATCTATTTTTACTAATTTGACATGCTGCTTGGGACCAGCTCATGCCATAAATATCTGAATCCTCTAAAACACCAAACAGTTCAACTTGCCATACATGTATTGGATGTAAAGAGTAGTAGTTTCCTCATGGAGTGAGCGTCTTTATGTATTAGACTCTCTGTTGGATGTTTTCTGTGAATTTCCCATAATTCTCAACGTACCTCTGCTGGGTAGGTTTTATCATACTTTCGTACCATTAACATGCTTTGAAATAACTTGGGAATGTTAATCCTGATGCAGTAGGTCTGTGCAGGGCCCCAGTTTCTGCATTTGTAACAAGGTTCCCAAGTAAGTTGGATGGTCACGGGTGTAGTCTGTGTAGCATGCTGTTTATAGGTGAAGAGACTTTGGCTCTAAAAGATTGGGTAATTTTTCAAAGATAACACAATGGGAAGTGGTAAAGCCTTATTCAAACGGTGATCTTGCTCCCTGGAGAGTTGCCTTAGTGCAGTAAGACGGACGTGTTCAAAGTGATCTTTGGGAGGTACTTTAATGTGGAATTTACTCTAATGGAGTGTAATGGGAGGAACTTAGGTAGGAACTATGATCTGAGTAGGACCTCAAAAGACTGGTATGACTTTGACTGACAAAGATGGGACCAAAGGACTTTATGGGTAGCAAGAACAAAAAGGGAACAAGGACACAGAATGCAGGGTGTACAGAACATTTTCTGAAAATGTTGAGCAGGTGGCTGTAGCTGATGCATGGGGAGAGGTGTACTGTAGCTTTAAAGGGAGGCTGAGTTTGGGCTGGGCGCAGTGGCTCACGCCTGTAATCCCAGCACTCTGGGAGGCCGAGGTGGGCAGATCACGAGGTCAAGAGATCGAGACCATCCTGGCCAACATGGTGAAACCTCGTCTCTATTAAAAATACAAAAATTAGCTGGGGGTGGTGGCACGCACCTGTAGTCCCAGCCACTCAGGAGGCTGAGGCAGGAGAATTGCTTGAACCTGGGAGGCGGAGGCTGCAGTGAGCTGAGATCGCGCCATTGCACTCCAGCCTGGCGCCTGGCGACACAACAAGATTCTGTCTCAAAAAAAAAAAAAAAAAAAAAAAGGAGGCTGAGATTGGATGGGAGAGCAGAGTAGACAGGGGAACCCCTGGGAGGAGAATGTCTGTGATGGCACATTGTAGGTGCTCAGGAAATGTGCATTGCTTGATTGAATGTAATCTAGTAATTAGTCATCCATTGCCCATGTTGCACCACTGACATCTCCATAAAATTCTGTGGCCTGGCTAAAAGGTCACAGAACTACTCCAAGATGACTTTTACTGTTGTTTACATAGAGCTTTCTTAATAGTCTCTTTGCCTGTGGCAATGAAGGATATATTTCTCTTCCCCCACTTCCCAAATATTTCTGGGGCTAAGAAAATGCTGTTTTTGCACAGACCAGTAATACACATTCTTCTTAAAAGAAGTATTATTCCTTCAGTAGCAACTTGTAATGAGAAAAGTAGAACAAAGACAAAATGCAATTCTGGTCTGAATGGAGACCGGTTTTTCTTTGTGTGAATAACCAGCATTCCAGTCAGGTTGCCACAGTGATGCTGAGATTATAACCGTTCATGCCAGCAGTCAGAGAATGTTGCCCAATTAGTTATTCTCAGCTGCTAGGATACCTTGACAGTGGCTCAAAAAGCAGGTTTTGAGTTGAAAGGCCCTCAAAAATGAGCAGTTAACGACTTGCAATGCTATCACCCTCAGTGGGGTGCAAAGACCACAAGCTCCAGCACGATCTGGTTTACTCCATATAGGTGCAGTCAGCCTTATGAAGGTAGGCACATTTTAAAAATTCTGGTCTTTCCCTATTCTTGTATCATCAGCTAGCTTTGTAAGGGATTTTATTGTTTCTGGGGCTGCCTTCAGATGTTGCAGCTGGGAGACAGTGAGGGGAAGGTATGTTTTGGCATCTTGTAGCCTCATTTTTTTTTTCCTCTTGTGAACAACCTCCTTCGCAGGATTGACGCAGAGATGAGATAAAATAACCTTCGCAAAATACCCTGCATAATGTCTGGGGTATGGGAGATACTCAGTGTGAAGCAGTTCTTCTCACATATTGTTTCAAAAGTTACAAAGCATTATACACTATGATTATGGCCATCACTTTTCGGTCTTTTCTGTTCTTTCAGTCAGAGTAGGGTAGGGTAGGATATGGTAACACACCATCTTAGAGGCTTTATGTTACTAAGGTTTATTTCTTGACCATGTCACATGCCCAGGGTGGATCAGTAGAGGACTCTATTCATCAGCTACCTAAGTGCCAGACTAATGGAGGCCTCATGTCCACATATGCTTCCACAGTCATCACAGTGATTTGAACTTTCAATCAAATATTCCATCTGGAAGTGGAACATCACTTCCATGCACACTTCATTAGCCAAAGTAAATCATGGGGTCCCATCTGGCTTCAAGAGGCGTAGGGAAGTGCCACCCTATAACATGCCCACAGGAGGAGAAATAGAACATTTATGCAACAACCATAGAGACTGCCACCTTTACCAAAGATCAAAAGGCTGATGGAGAAGAGTACTTTAAAGAAGGACTGTTAGTTAAACATAAATTAATAAAAATATCTGAACAGTAAACTTCGAAGTAAATCAATTAGATTTCAGCTGCATCAAATAGAAAACTAAAAAATATTAGTGAGTTAAGGAAAATAGAAGCTTGTTTCTCTTTCAAGATAAAGAAGTTCAGACATAGGCAGTTCAGTGGTAGCGTGGTAGTTCCATGATCATCAAAGGCATAGGATCATTTTACTGTACTGCTATAACAATCTTAGCATAAGGCTTCCATTCTGTTTTTTTTTTTTTTTTGAGATGGAGTTTCACTCTTGTTACCCAGGCTGGAGTGCAATGGCGCGATCTCGGCTCATGGCAACCTCCGCCTCCTGGGTTCAAGCAATTCTCCTGCCTCAGCCTCCTGAGTAGCTGGGATTACAGGCACGCGCCACCATGCCCAGCTAATTTTTTGTATTTTTAGTAGAGACGGGGTTTCACCATGTTGACCAGGATGGTTTCAATCTTTTGACCTCGTGATCCACCCTCCTCGGCCTCCCAAAGTTCTGGGATTACAGGCTTGAGCCACCGCGCCCGGCCAAGGCTTCCATTCTTAAATTCACCTCAGGATCAGAAATGGCTGTAGTGTTCTAGCCATTACATCTGCATTCCAGGCAGCAGGAAGGAGAGGGAGGAAGACAGAGGAACCCTCCTCCAAGCTAAGTCAGCTCCATGTGAGCAGCCCTTCTGAATGCCCCACACAATAATTCTGCTTATATATCATTGGTTAGAATTTAGTCAGGTATTCACTCCTAGCTTCAGTGGGACTAGGACATGTACATTTTGAGCTGGGTGCATTGCCTCCCAAATAAAATTGGAATTTGTGTTAAGGAGCAAGGGGAGAATGAATATTGGGTGGCATTGATCCATCTCTGTTACAGTAACTTAAGATGCAAGCTTCAGTTTAAGTAGGATCAACAGAAAAGATTGCTCTATACACTCTCATTTTCCATTCTATGTACCACAGAATGTCAGTGCTTAGAGGAGATACAAAGTTTCCTCAAAGAGTGTTCTGTGGCCAGACAAGTTTGGAAAATGTGAAAAGCTTTGCTTTGTTTTGGAGATTCACAGGGTACATTAACACATTAAAAGCTTTGAGAGGCCTTGCAGTAAAGAAACTTCTAACCTGCTAATCTTTTTAACCTAGTGTTCCCAAACTTATTGGACAGTGGAAATCCAACAGCCATGGGAATCTGGAGGGACAAAAGGATTGGCTTTAGCTTCTTAAGTCTGCCAAAAAGCTTTTAGATCCTTGAACAGATGGTATAAAGCCCCCATTACAAAATATTATCTGCCTTGCAAAACTAATAAGCAAGCAAACAAACTTGTATGTTCTTTACGGTGGCCTAGCCATAGAGATAAAAGCCTTGAAAAAAATAGATGCAAATGAAGCCCTGTTATTTACATCCGAATGCGATTTATAAGAGTTGATATTATCCAGCCATCTGCACCATTACTGGTGACACCAATGATGGACTAAGATTGGTTTGTACCTCCGCCAGATGACAGGCCCCTGCCCCAGGTAGCTGTTGTTGGGTTCCTGGCTGTTCCTACATGGCTCTGGGCCGTCTCCCCACCCTTCTCTGGTAATGCGAGAGTAACAGATGATCTAATCAAGCAGCCAGTATTTGGCTACTCAAAGAAAAAGTCCCGGGCCGTTGGCCAAAAGGCATTAACCCTGCCCCTTTCAGTGCACACAACTCTTGCCCTCATCAGTGGTTCCCTGTGCAAAAGGGCAAAGAAGGGAGCTCCCTGTACTGTGAAGAGGGGTCGGGCCAGGTAGGTAACTGGTAAAGGGGGCCTCGTACTCCCATTAGAGTAGGGCTTAGAGTAGGGTTCGGTTCCTCTTGCCAGTTTTACCTCTGCCTTTGGTCAACTTCATGGTCGCTTATAGGTGTAGGAAGAACTGTTGAAAATGCTTTCAAGCAAATAACATGTCATTGGCCTGTTGTAAGAGGTAGTAAATGAATATCTTTGGGGGAATGGTCTTGCTAAGGCTCTTCTTCCAAAATAGAACTTTGAAGTGTTTTCTAATCTTTCTTAATTATTTAGGTAACCAGCTCTTGTCTTTAAAGTCCAACTCCTGCACTTGCTATCTTTTTTTCATCTAAGCATCTTCAAAAAGGCAAAAGGCCAAATATTTGCTAGTCTGGTTCCCATCATTTCCACCTCGTGTTGCTGGAAATACTGGAAAGTTACCCTGTCCTGACAGGTCTGGAAGAATCCCATGTTTGCAAACCTTTGTAAACTGTATGGCACATTTTCCCAAACAGCGATATAATCTCTACAACAACCTGATGATGGGAGGGAAGGGACCAGGTTGGGGGTCGTGGTGGATTAAGTGCATATTGACCTTTAGAGCAACTTGCATGTGTGTTTTTTTAAAAGACTTTAGGAGAGCTGAGAAGAATTCCTGGAGATGGAGATAGTTATCCTTGTCCAAAATCTGCCTTGTGACTTAGTACCCTGAAGAACTTTTTTTTTTTTTTTTTGAGACGGAGTTTCGCTCTTGTTACCCAGGCTGGAGTGCAATGGCGCGATCTCAGCTCACCGCAACCTCCGCCTCCTGGGTTCAAGCAATCCTCCTAACTCAGCCTCCCGAGTAGCTGGGACTACAGGCTGTGCCACCATGCCCAGCTAATTTTTGTATTTTTAGTAGAGACGGGCTTTCACCTTGTTGACCAGGATGGTCTCGATCTCTTGACCTCATGATCCACCCACCTCAGCCTCCCAAAATGCTGGGATTATAGATGTGAGCCACCGTGCCTGGCCAAGAATTTTCTTAACCTGCCTTATGGAGTTGGTGTGCCTTTCTCTGACTTCGGATGTGTTAGAAAACAGTCTCTGAGACCCTGCATGGTGGCTCATGCCTATAATACCAGCACTTTGGGAGGCCGAGGTGGGTGAATCACAAGGTCAAGAGATCGAGCCCATCCCAGCCAACATGAAACATGAAATCCTATCTCTACTAAATACAAAAAATTAGCCAGGTGTGGTGGTGTGTGCCTGTAGTCCAGCTACACAGGACACTGAGGCAGGGGAATCACTTGAATCTGGGAGGTGGAGATTGCACTGAACTGAGACGGTGCACTCCAGCCTGGGCAACAGAGCGAGACTCTGTCCCACCCCCCTCCCAAAGAAAAAAAGAAACCAGAAACAGAAAATAGTCTCTGAACATACAGTTGGGGTTATGCATTCCTTGTGTGCACAAGCAGGTTTGTAGTCGTGACTCAGGAATTTCAGGTCAGGAAGCATGAGAAGGGCTGGCCAGTGAATCCCAACAGCTGACAAAGGATTAAAATAGGTATTCTATGCACCAAAATCAGAAAAAATATTCAAGTCGGTGTTACAAGAAGTCCTTTGCTTGTTCTCTTTCTAGTTTTCTGTTCTTAATTGTATATTTGTATTTATCCAATGTAAGCAGAGAGGTAATCAAGTTATATAAAATTCTTTGTTTTCATCTGAAAGGAAATAATTTGGAACTGAGCTAACTATGAGTATGAATATGCTAAGTCTGTGAACTGAGAAAAATATACTTTGAAAATTTTATTTATCTTTTATGCTCATATATATGCATGTGACGTAGTAAATGGACTGTCAAACTGACCATGTGTGCTAAATCATGTTACATCAGCTCTGGAAATGAATGAAATGGATTTCTTATCCCAGAAATCTAGATTTTGCAACAGAATAGCGGTGCCTGCCCATCTCACCTACTGTCCCTGTTTCCTTCCCTTCCAGGCCCACTTTTTGAAAGGCAATGGGTGATTCCATTGGTTTATCAAAGAGTTAAATCAAACAGAAGGAAAAGCTAGAAGTCAAAAGACACAGGTCTTGATTTAACTCTGCCACTAACTAGGATGAGACCTCAGACAAATCACCTAAACTCTCTTGTTGGAGAAACCTGTAATTATATAAGTATATAGAGCCTATCTGGCCTCTCTTTGCTCTTCTGTAAAATATGTAGAGAGATTTTATTGATATGATCTCAGAAATCCTTGCTGCAAGTGTCAGAGATCTCACAGCATTGTGGCTGTCGGTGGTAGAACTGGCGATGCAAACACTCGCTCCTTCCAGATGATATTTATTGAGTATCTCTGATGTCCCAGTCACGATCGATACTGCAGTGGACAAAACCAATAAAAGTTATTCATTCTTGGAGTAAAGAAGTCATTCTTCCTTGAGTAAAGAATTTTAACACTTTTCAGGCACTTACAATATGCTAGATATTGCTTTCCACATTTTATATATATTAATTATTGTACCAAGTAATCCGGCGAAGTGAATATCACCATTATCACTGTTTTATTGTTGAGGAAACAGACGTAGAAAGATTAAATAACAGCCCAAGGTCACAGAGCTAGTACATGACGAAGCTGGGATTCGATTCAGGCTTTTGGCTGTAGTCTGTGGTTTTCACTGTTATGCTATACTGCCTCTCACTGCCAATTAGGTTAGGTTAAGTAATTAGCATTCATCCTAGCTAATGGCAAAGTAGCAAAAGAAGAAACTAGCTTCAGACAGAAATCTGAGAGCCTGTTTGCTCTCCCTCTCTGGGGCTTCTGGCTCTGATAAGACGCAGGGACACCAAGTAACCATGGTATAGACAACCTCAATGTTCCCAGCCGCTTGGTTGGTTGTGGTGGCCTGGCCTGAGGTCACTGCCCGTTCTCTGGCTCCACTGTGAATCCACAAGGCCTTGAGCATCCTGTAAACCCACGTTAATTTCCGCATTGGCCATTTGTAGAGAAATGAGAAATAATGGACTTGAATTCAAAATACCTGGATTTGAATCCTGGCTTTACTATATACCAATTTTGTCATCACCTTGGGAAACTTTTCATAGTACCACCAGCAATGGCATTACGTCAGTAGCCATTATTTATGAAGCACTGCCATGGATTGTGCTAAATGTTTTACATATGTTTTGGATTCTCAGAACCATCCTCCATGAGAGGTATTTTTACCTTTACAGTCTGGTCTTGGCTGCTGTTGCTACCACTTACTGTTTAATCTTGGGCAAGTTACTGAATTCCTTGAAGCCTTAGTTTTATCATCTGAATATTGGGGTTAGTAATACCTATTTCCCAGGTTGCTATAAGGAGGAAATGTGAAAATGTATGAAAAGCATACATGCGATGGCCTATCCCAATGGCAGCGATAATGTCTATTATAGCTTATTGTACAGCTTAAGGTCTGGCAGCTATTAATCCGAGGAGTGACGTTTCAAATCCAAGTTCTCAAGGATGCCTTTGTGAGGACAGGCTGGAGCTGCAGGGTCTTGAGTGAAGGAGCTGAGCAGGGGCAGGGGGATTAAAAGCAGTGTCTCTTCTGGGTGCTGCACATTATTAGCAGGTGAAACTAAGCAGACTGCAAACCAATCAGGAGATGAGAAGGTTCCAGTCTCCCTGTCCTGAGAGATGAAGGCCAAACTGGAAGCTCCCAGTATCGGGGGTCAGTTCCTGGAGGCCTGGCTGTGACTATGTTTTGATTCTGCCAGGATCTGACTGGTCATTGAGGAGCTAGTATGGGTAAGAGGATACTCATACTAGCCAGAAACTGCTCTATTGGAGGAGATGGCATCCTGGAGTCAGCCTGCACTCAGGACAGCCCTTCCCAAAAGATGATGCTTGACACAGGGAGCTGGGGAGTTACCTAGAACATTCACACACGGGATGCGACACTGTAAAGACACAGGCCAAGGGCCATTTTCCCAAATTACAGATTAAAAAAAAAAAAAACTGGAAGGTGACAAAGGAGACAAAGAACACTAGTAAGGCATGGAATCCAGAATTAAGCCCTAACTGTTTTGGATGGATCCTGTGATAGGTTTGCATAGTTTAATTTGTCCTACACTGAAGATCAAGTAAGAAAAATCAGCCATCAGTATTTTACCTAGCTCACTCCCTCTCTCTAGCTATGTATTTATGTTTTTTACTTGAATTATCTATTCTACTTGAGATGCTTTCTTTGGGCCATCAGGTTAATGAAGATAAGCTTCTGGGCTAGATTCCAGATCTCTTGGATCAATACTCTTGGAGCACCTTTTCTCATATGCTGCTTGCCATTATGATGATGTCATCGCTGTGTACGTGTAGTGATTTGCTTGTGCCTGTTTCCTTCCTTAGACTGGAAGTGCCATGAAGCAGGGGCCATGTACCCACTGCCTCTACCTTGGACAGTGCACAACACACAGTAGATGGCTAGCGAGGTGCCAGGGAGCAGTCAGGGATTAAATGCATCTTACTGTGTAAAGCCACACCTTTGACTCTGGAAACCTGTACTGCTTCAGAAGAGGGGAAGTGAAAGTAAAAAGTTACCTTTGAGGGATCTTGCCTGGCTGTGAGTGCAGCATAAACTAGAATCTGGGGGTTGTTGAGTCAGCAGTTTCCTAGGGCTGTACTTTCTAAGATGGTGTTGAAAAGCCTGAAGGCTCAAGATAAATGTGGAGCGTTCTCCTACTGTTCGTGTTTTCTTTGTTCTGTTTTGCTTTTGTAAGCATATGCTTGTCAGTTAGGGCTGAAACCGAACAAAACAGCTGCTAAATATGGTTCTAAAAGAAATAACATTTTGGTCTTTTTAAGGCCCGTTAAGTTTAGAGTAAGCACAGTCGTTTGGCAGATGTCAATAGGGAATCCGGGGGTAGTCAGTCATTCTGGGAGCAGTATCCACCATCCATATTCTGTTGGATGCATTTTACCCTGCCAAAGGACTGGTGGCCTCAAGTAAAAGATTCTGTCACAGAACGGCTGTGTCTTTAAGAGGCGTTTTGGAGGAGGGGTGTCTAGAGTCTGTGTAGGCCATTTGCTCATAGCCTGTGTTAATTTCATTTTCAAAGAAGTGGGGAGGCATTGGGAAGAATATGTATCATCTTTTATGATGTGAAGGAAATAGTCATCCTAGTCATAGATTTAAGTTTGCCTTTTTCAATCTTTGGGATTTAGCCCAGTGGTATTATTTAGTGTTCTTATAAATCCAGTATTATTCAGAGGACCTGGAGGAATTAAAGTATAACTTAGTGGCGAGGAATATCAAACCCTAGATATTAAATCTCTCCACTCCGCTGTGAAGCTGGGCTTGGGCCTGCCAATGCCATCTAAATTTCATCAACTCACAAAAATAGTATTTATTTCAATATCCCAGGAACCCCCAATACTTAATGTGTCTTCTCAATTGTCTTACTGATTTCTAAAGAGACATACATTTGTCCATCAATATCCGACTCTGTTTATTTATTTTTTTTTTTTGAGACGGAGTTTCGCTTTTGTTACCCAGGCTGGAGTGCAATGGCGCGATCTCTGCTCACCGCAGTCTCCGCCTCCTGGGTTCAGGCAATTCTCCTGCCTCAGCCTCCTGAGTAGCTGGGATTACAGGCACGCGCCAGCATGCCCAGCTAATTTTTTGTATCTTTAGTAGAGACGGGGTTTCACCATGTTGACCAGGATGGTCTCGATCTCTTGACCTCGTGATCCACCCACCTCGGACTCCCAAAGTGCTGGGATTACAGGCCCGACTCTGTTTATTAAGCGTGTGGTGGGTAATATTATCAGTTGAAAAGAAATAGGTTTTCCTTTACTGGCTAGATTAGTTTTATTGGCTTTTTTAGTTAAAAATCTATGAAATGCTTACTGAATTTTACCGTGGCTTATTCTTTGTTTATTACATGAACTCATTTTCAAAGATTAAAAAGAAAAGGGCGGAAAAATGAATATTTATTAAAGTCCTATTATGTATCAGGCCCCAAGCTAGTCTAGACACTCAGTTCTCACAGTAGCTCCCAGGGGAAATAATAGTGTCTACATTTTAAAGATGAGGAGACTGAGGTTCAAGCAGTTCTGAAACTGGCTCAGGGTTAGAGAGCTACCAGGTGGTAGATCAAAGCCTGGGAATTAGGGTTCCGTGAAGCTGATGGTTTAGTGATTAGGAACTCAAGGTTTGGAGTTGATCACCTGGGTAAACATCCTAGCTCTGCTGCTCATTGTTGGTGTGACCTTCACTAAACATTTAATCCCTCTGTGCCTCAGTCTCCTAATCTGTAAAACAAAGATAATGATAGCATCCACTTGATAAAGCTGTGATAAATGAGCTATTCATAAAAAATGCTGAAAATAGTTTCTGACACGTAAGTCCTCATGAGATGTTCACTATTATTGTACTTTTTATTGTCATGACTAACCAAGTTTGATTTTATCAGTACTGGCTGAAAAATGACATTTTCTTTCAAGGAATAGCCTGCCTTTTGATATGTAGTTATATTTCATTATGAAATAATGTAAACTACTCTACCTTAGAATTAAATTTTCTTCTCAGCCTCCCAGCAAAGGTTAAGATCTGAATAAAGGCATGTGTAGCCAACAGGGATTCTTGACTTCGGTAAATGTCAATGATTTGCTCTTTTCTCCTTGGTGTATGTAACTTTCTTCCATGCTGCTCATCCCGGCTTTAAGAGCAGTTAAGCAAACACAAGAGGGAGAATTAAGTGGATTCTTCTCTCTTAGCTTTCCTGTCTTTGTAACATGATTATTAGGTGTGGCTCCCTCCCCTTGCTGCACATTCTGTTGGCCACATTCTGACAACCTGTCTTTGCGATGCACGTGAAGAACAGTTTATTACAACAGGCTCTATGGATTTTACCTTTTTTTTTAAGAGCTGGGAATACTATAGGGGCTTTTACATGTGACAGCTTTGTCCATTAGGGATTGGGGTAAAGAGGATAGAGGGCACAGTTGTGGAACAACTTGTCTAGATTTAAAAGAAATGATGTAAGTTTGCTAGACTTTTGGCTCTGCATCCTGATCCCATTTTTTGTGACTTCCTCTATACATGTCTTGAAGAATTGGAAGTGGAACATCAACCTTAGTCAGTAAATAGTTATGTCTAGCATTTATGTTTTGGACACCATGCTAAGTGCTGGAAATACTAAGATAAATATGTTACAGTTCCTGCTCTTGAGGCATTTGTAATTCATCAAGGGAGAGAAATTTAAGAGAGGCTAGCACCATGTGAAAGTGGTTATCATAGAGCTCTGCACAACATATTGCAGCTGCAGAGAGAGAGAGAGAGAGAGAGAGAGAGAGAGAGAGAGAGAGAGAGAGGCAGTGGTGCTGATTTGAGAAAGGCTTTAGAAAGGAGGCAGCAAGCTGGGCTTTCAAGGAGGGCTTGCCTCGTAAAGAAAGCAAAAGAAATAATCTTGGCAGATGGGCAGTATGAACCAAGAGCTGAGTGTAATGTATTAGGGACATGAGGGACATGTGGTTGGTTATAGCACAGAATGATGGAACACAAGGCTGGGGATGGAGGCCAGGCCTAAGAATGACAGGACCTTGACTTTCAGTTTGGACCGTAGCTTGTATTATTTTAAATCATGGAGTGTCATGATTAGAAATGTCTATTTTAGAAAGATCAGTATAAAGAATAGCTTAGAAGGAGGAAAGAATTAACTAGAGGCAAATGGTCCCAGAAAATAATGATGAATGAAGCCTGTTGTGTGAATGGAGTAGAGTAGATGGAAATGGTGGACATTTGGAGATAAAACCATTGACACTTAGTGAACCAAATTAAGGGAGTGGTACACAAGAGTGGAACCTTAGGGGAAGCCCACCTGGAAGGTGTGCACAGAAGAAATATTAGAGAATCTGTGAGAGAGACTAAGAGGTATGATAGAAGATGGTGGAGGGGATGTATTTTCAACAGGAGTGGTGACGCTCAGCAGTATAAATGCCTCAAAGGGGACAACTAGGACAGGACTGAGAAGCAACCACTACATGTTAGAAATTGAAGTTGTGGTCACCTTTTGGAGAAATTACTTTAGAGGTACTCTAGAGTGGAGAAAACAGCCAAATGCGTACACTGTTCAAGCTGTATCATAATTCTACAAAGATGTAACTAATGATAAAATGCAATTGTGTGAAAGAATATTCACAAACATTCAGCTCTGCAGGCACTTGGATTGGGGGAAAGAGAGAAGAGAGCCTACGGTCAATACTGAGGTATCACTGAATAATACCTCTGACTTCTGTGTCTAGGTTCTCAAAGAGCCTCCTCCTTGCAAATACCATGACTCTTGTCATGCTACTTGGCCTTGTTACTTCAGTACACCATAGACTGTAGATGCTATAGACTTCTCTTTTAATTCCAGACTGGTTCTCATTTCTAGCCGTGATGCTTGTAGTGTATGTTGTGGTATGTCACAGAGAGCTCAGTTCTCTACTACTGAGGCACTCAGTTGTCGACCTGCTGGGAGTGTAGGTAGCTAGCAATGGCTCTCACCTGAAAAATGTCCTCAGCTGAAGAGTGTCACTTTGTCAAAGATTGTCATTTCGGGGATGGGTGTTGGGGGCAGCCCACATGCAATGACTGGTCAGTGGAGATGGAATGCAAAAGCCCAGTGCTTCCAGGTAGGATAATTCTGAAGGGCTATTCTAGCTCCAGTGCTCCCATGGATCACATGAAGTTTTTGTTTCCACTACATTTCAGTTCAGCTCTTCCCTCAGCTCAGTCCAGTTCTTCCTTTACTCCCTGGCAGGTATTGATTCTGAGGCATACCCCAATAAACAGACACAGTCTGCATCTCAGGGATTCTCGGAGTTTATTCCTGGGGAACAATTCTGACATGATGATTCTTTCCAGTTTGGTTGCCCATGCAAGGCCAGTTGCCAGTAGAACTCTCTTTAGTTTCTCTGAACTTTGCTTCTGAGGCCCTTGGATGCATCCAGCAAAAAGCTTCTCTCTCCTAGCAGTTTGAACTAAAGGTTCAGCATTGAACCTCCTTGGTTTTGATTGGCTGGGACATATACCCAAGAATAGATTATTCAAGGAGAGAAAAGAGTCTCACAAGTCAGCTGTCCAGATCCTCCTGAGACCCACCTACTCACCCCAGCTCTGAGAGGGGACCCCGGAGGCGAGTGACCCTTGGGTGTAGAAGCTGATGCCTGCTCTGCACCTGCTCCTGCCCTCCTCTCACATCCCCATCTGTTTCCCAGGTTCCTGGAGGCAGCCACTCATCACTGTCCCATATTTCTTCTCTTTCTATTATATTTTTTCAGTTAAGAAAAATGAACATTGAAAACACAATTGAGATATTTCAAGCAAATGTGGAACCTCTCTCCAAATATGTTGCAGAAACACCACCAGGCAAACAAACTACTGGGAAGCACAGCTTAGAAACAAACAGCAGCTGCCACCATTTATGGGCTTTTTTTTTTTCTTTTCCTCATTTCTTTCTTATTCCATTTGTAATAAAACTTGCTGCTCTAATGGCCTAGTAGTTTAACCAACAAAATTTTTCTTTCCTTTCCGGAGGCTTCCCAGATGGCCTTGACAGTGTCTCTTAGCTATGGGGTGTTAGTCGACTCAGACTCTGGTCCCTTAACCGTGTGTTCTTGTATCGTGGTTCTGTCTGGAACCACACCTCCCATACCAGGTGGGGCACAGCTGGAACTTCCAGACCTCTTGATTTTTCAAGACATGAACATGGAGTGTGGTTTCTTGCCCTTCTGGCTTTGTAAGAGTAGGTGATGTAGAGCTAACCCCAATCTTTTTCAGTGACTAAGTGCTTAATCTGTTGGGTGCATTGTTTGCTTTTTGTTTTTCTTTTTATTTGTTCTCTATGTGGAATCTTTGAAGCACCTGCCCAAGGGCTTGTCTTGAGTTTGATTTATCACAGACTGGACTTTAAAGCAACCTGACTTGTCAGATCAAATTCGTTTTTCCCTTTCCCCAGAATAGCAGAGAAACTCATTTTCCCCTTCCCCCATTTAAATCCTGCTGGCAGTGTGGAATTTCTCAGCTTAAAAGTGGTAACTATTAGGTATTAATAGATTTCCAACTATGTGCAAGGCATTGTGCACGGCCCGCACTTACTCTTCACAAGAGCACGGCTAGGTGGATTTCATCCCTACAGGCCCAGACACTATGTTGCTCTCCCAGGGTCTCCTAGGATCACATAGTTAGTCAAGGCAAAGCTGTTATTTAACCCAGGTCTGTCTGCATCTGAAGTTCATCTGTTCCCTGCCTACCTCTCAGCCACCCACTGTAATAACGTAAGTGCTCTCATGTAAGTGTTGGGTAGAGATAGGCCAAAGGTCGATGTCTATTTTCATTTGTTCCTCAGAATATTTTTTAAATTAAATGCCTAACACTTAAAAAATAGGAGATCTCACATTAAATGCAATGTTCAGTTTCTCTTGAAAAATCTTTAGATCTGGCAATATTGTGCTCATATGTTGACAAGGCAACAATTGGCTCCAGCTAAGTAAACCCCGCCCCACCCCACCCCACCCCACCATACCCACCACACCACACCACAGTCACACCCTACCTCCCTCAAGGAGCCTTGGGTTGCCCAGTTTGCCACAGGCCCCAACTGGACCACTTCACTTGTTTATGTTACTGGCCTGGCCTCTGCAGGCATTTAAGTTGGTGACTCTTAGATTTATGCCTTTGAAGAAGCAATTTCTGTCCAGTTAGGAATTAGTAAGGGGTAAAAGTCAGTTTCTGCCTCGGAATAGAATTTTATAGGCTTTGATTTTTCCTTTCAACTTTTTGGGATAGTAATTCAGTTTTAATAGCAGTAATAATTGGACATTATTGAGCACCATAACATTTAGCTGACTCCCCGGGTTAGTAGACAACTGTTTGGAGGTAAGCACTTGAATAATTCTCTAATTTAGTTTGCATTCTAAATCCGGCAGCTACTCGGCAGGTACTACAGGAACTGGAGGCTATGCTCAAAAGCATGTTTTGTAGAGGCAGTATTACAGAAGAGAGATGAGTCCAAAGAAAAACTTTCTGAGAGAGGTAGTTAAGTTCACTCTATTTTCCCTTGGAAACTGTTGACTACCATAGGTAAGACTGTCCCGCAGTGCAGGAACACCCTTTAACTACCAGGGCTCACTCAACACAATGAACAGCTCAGACATTGCAAAGAGAAATATTAGAGAATATTAGAACCTTCTCAGGATGATGAGTCTTTCACTTTATCTTGATGTACCTCCTGCAAGTGTGTTTCCATTTTACAATGAGAAATGTGTTAATTCTTTTCTATTATTTCGCTTGAAAGAGCATCTCCTTTTTCCTGATTTAAACACATTTCATAGAAATGTAAAATGGAAAGAAAATGGAAATTGACTAATTTCATAGCTGCAGCTGACTTAAATTTTAAATTTTTGATAGTATTAAATGTTAACACATGAGAGCCCCCAAAGCTAAAGTTGTTATTTATTTGCTTAATTTAAATAAAGATTTGCTTTTCATTAAGGCGATGCCTGGAATATTGTTTCGAATTTTCATTGTTTGTTTCTTTTCCTTCAGGACCCAGCAGGGATCTTTGAATTGGTGGAACTTGTTGGAAATGGAACATACGGGCAAGTTTACAAGGTAAGTACATTGAGTTTGAGTGTGGCTTGTGTGTGGTTTCAGTTCATGAACGCTGAATTGCAATGCTGTCTATACTTGCTCATAAATGGCTCATAACAGATTTAAAATGAAGTGACGTACTTGTTGATTGACTCTCCATCTTTAAAACATATCTGTGGTTATGTTGCCTAAATTGGATTCTGTGATTTGGGTATTTCACTTCATTATCTATTATTGTGTTTGTATCTGACACATGAATTCTGATGCCACATATTTGAAGCTCTTCAAGTGTTTGATCTCCTCTACTTTAATCTCTGCCAGAACTGGTTTTTGAAAGAGAAAAGAATGCCATCTACTTTAGAAATCGAAGGTATTAAACTATTGCAGCTGGAAAAGTAGATGTGTTACTGGCCTGGGGCGTGAATTAAATGAGTTGAATGAACAGTGTTTGAAGAAAACTTGGTTACCTCACAAAGCAAAGCTTAATAGCAGTGACAAATTTTGTTAGGAAATAATTAAGTTAGGAAATAATTAAAAGTTAAACTTGAGTTGAGACTGAGCTGAGGAATAAGAAGTCTTGCTTGACGGTTACTGATTTTTGCTTATGAATTCACTCAAAAAGTGTTTAAAAGGTATTTTCCCCTAGTATAACCTACAAAAAATGGTTGGTTGAAAATGTGAGTTGATTCCTTTTCTGATTTTCAAAAAAAATGAAAGTGAACTGTTTTTGGACTAAAACTTTTGGGGTTTTGTTGAATGACCTATTGAAATGCCAACAAAACAAGCCAACTGTTTCCTCACGATAATTTCTAGGGAAATATCCATCATTTTCCCTAGTGGCAGTGATATGAAATGGCATTTCCATTACAAATTATCTTGTGCTCTATTTTTAAAAATTCCTGCTGAGCCCTAAACTTCTCTCAGTTAATGAAATGTATCACAGAAATCATTCAGGTTGTAATATTTTCAATTCTGCAGAATGTCCAAAGTATTATTTATAGGATATTCTTGAGGTTCTGTTTTTTTTTTTTTTTCCATACTTTCCCAGATGCCCTTTGGTTTATATTGCAAGATATTGCATAGGGCAGTGATTTTTAGGAATGTGTATATCACATTATAGAAAACTGTATGTGTAATATAGATCATAACGCTCTTAAACCCCACAAACCATTATCTAGCACTTGTTCATGTCAGCTACTGTTCTGTACATGGTGGAGGATACAAAGATGAACAGTTCTGGTCCCTACCTTCTGGCATCATAGTTTGTCAGAGACTCTCAGACACATAAATGGCTCTAATGAAAAGTTATAATGTGCTCATAAATGAAAAGTTACAATGGTAAGGTTGGGGGAGAGAATAATTCTACCCCGGAGGATCTAGAAGAGTTTCCTGGAAGTCATAGGTTTGACCAGTGTACTGAAGGAGAGGTACCTTTAGTAGGTATGAGGGAAAGAGATAGAAGGGTTTTCTAATGCATCTTTTTTTTTTTTTTTGGGTGGGGGGAAAATTGCACTGGTGAAAGAGTAATTCATACAGAGCCGGCTGTGCACGAGACGTCAATTTTATTATTTATTTTATTATTATTTTTTGGGGGGGGGAATATAGAAAGCCTACATGTATTTGCAGGGAAGTAGATGTGTATTGTGCTTCTTTCTTTCTTTTTTTTTTTTTGGAAAGGAAAAGAGAGAAAGAAAAAGAGGAGAGAGAACAGGAATATTGCTTTATTCTATGAATGGGTATTAATAATGGCCGATCATTATTTTGTGTATTTAAAGTGGAGAATGTATATTTTATGTATCTAAAGTGGAGAGCTCTACAAGTGCTTATTAAGTTTACTTATTCCAGATCTGAGTTCAGATTCTGGATATCCTTATTAATTTTCTGTCTCGTTGAATCTAAATCTCTTTATGGGTCTTATGTATCTGGGTGTTAGGATGCATTGATCCTTATACCACTCTATCTTTGTTGCTTTGAAATCTGTTTTATCAAATGCATGAATTGCAACTCCTTTTTGTTTATTTCTTTGTTTTTGTTCTCCATTTAGTTGGTAAATCTTTCTCCAACCCTTTGTTTTTAGTCTTTGTGTATCTTTGGATATAAAATGGGTCTGGATGTAGATACTGTTAGGTTTTGGCTGTATCTTTTGATTGGGGAGTTTAGTCTATTTAAATTTAGGATTACTGCCATTTGATGTTAACTGGCTATTTTATCCATTCGTTGATGTAAATTCTTCTTTATGTTGATGCTCTTTACTTTTTGGTATATTTTTAGAAAGGCTAATACTGGTTGTTCCTTTCTGTGTGTAATGCTTCTTTCAAGTTTTTGTAAAGCAGGCCTGGTGGTAATAAAATCTCTGAGTACTTGCTTGTTCATAAAAGATTTTATTTTTCCTTCAATTGTGAAGCTTAGTTTGGCAGGATATGAAATTCTGGGCTGAAAGTTTTGTTCTTTAAGGATGTTAAATATCGGCCCCCACTCTCTTCTGGCTTGTAGGGTTTCTGCTGAGAGATCTGCTGTAAGTCTGATAGGCTTCCCTTTGTGGGTAACCTGACCTTTCTCTCTGGCAGCCCTTAGTATTTTCTCCTTCATTTCAACCCTGGTGAATCTAATCTAATGTGTCTTGGGGTTGCTCTTCTTAAGGAATATCTTTGTGGTGTTCTCTGTATTACCTGAGGTTGAATAGTGTCCTGCTTTGCTAGATTGGGAAAATTCTCCTGGATAATATCCTGAAGAGTATTTTCCAGCTGGGATTCATTCTCTCCATCACATTCAGGTATACCTATCAAATGTAGATTAGGTCTTTTCACATAGTCCCATAATTCTTGGAGACTTTGCTCATTCTTTTTATCCTTTTTTCTCTATTCTTGTCTTCTCGTTCCATTTCATTAAATTTGTCTTCGACCTCTGATATCCTTTCTTCTGCTTGATCAATTCAGCTATTCAAACTTGTGCATATTTCACTAAGTTCTCGTGTTGTATTTTTCAACTCCATTAGTTCATTTATATTCCTCTCTATAATGTCCATTCTTTTTAGCACTTCGTCAAATCTTTTTTCAAAGTTCTTAGTTTCTTTACATTGGGTTAGAACAAGTTGTTTCAGCTCCCAAAAATTTTTTATCATCCACCTTTTGAAGCTTGCTTCAGATAATGGAACACAGTCCTCTTCCATTAGGGCTTGTTCCATTGCTGATGAGGAATTGCTATCCCCTGTAGAGGGAGAGGGGTTCTGACTTTCGGTATTCTCGGCCTTTTTAGGCTGTTTTTTTCCATTTATTGTGATTTTATCCATCTGTTGTCTTTACAATTAGCGCCTTTCTGATTAAGTTCCTGAGAGGATGTCCAATTTATTGATTCCCACTGCTGGAATCTGAGCAACCCACTGCGCTGGCCAAAACAGCAGCGATAAAACTGATGGTACTCTTCTGCCTGGGAATCTCCGGACTGGCTTCCTTCTTGAATCCACAAGCGGCTCTGCCTTCCCGGTGGTTCTGTTTTTTAAAGCACACATATATATGTTTATTTACCAGAGGTTCCCTTTGGTGTCCAGGGGAAAATGTCTCCCTTGCAAGAAAATTATTTTCTACATTGTCTACCTTTTACCATTAGACAGAATGTAGTCTACCCAACCTGCTCACTTGATGCTGATCCTGTCTGACACAGAAAGAAATGTTTCTCAGCAAAGGCTTTTAAACACTTTCAGTGAAGATAATTAAGTTGGAAGATTGTGTTACTGCGTTTTGAGAAACTGGATTGAACTTGTGAAGTATCTAATGAATTAAGCTCTGACTTAGGTAGAAAATTACTTCTGATTTGCTGTCAATATGAAGGAGCCACTCTGTAACATGCTGTTGGTTTTATGGTGCTATTTCTTAGAGCCTTTCTGTTGTATTATGTTTCCCACCCATAGGATATGCATTTGGGAGACAATTCACAGCTTGGTACACTAATTCAGATGGTGAACTCTGCTCTGTTATAAGATGAGATAGCAAAGAGATTCAATTAAGGATGAGAATATTTGGAAAATCGCGAATTACCCATAATTTCTTGTTATTTGAAAAGGGCAAGGAAACAAATGGCAAGAAGTCTCAGATCTTTTAAGAGAGGGAAGATATTTGGTAATCAGGTGGTCAACGTTATTATTCTAAAGGATTCCATTCGCTTGGTGGTTGATACAGTACTTTGGCAGCTTCCAAGTTTAAGAGAGATTCTGCAGAGAATGGTCATGGTGAATGCAGTGAACTTTGGGACAGGAGATTTGGTCTCTTTCACAAACCCCATTGTTTTGTAGCCACCAGAGATTCTCTGTGAATTAATCTAATGAGAATATAGTTAGAAATCCTTTGGGACCTGGCTAGGTACGGTGGCTCACGCCTGTAATCCAGCACTTTGGGAGACCAAGGCAGGTGGATCATTTGAGGTCAGGAGTTTGAGACCAGCTGGGCCAACGTGAGGAAACCCCCTCTACTAAAAATACAAAAATTAGCCTGGTGGTGGTGGCGCGCACCTGTAATCTCAGTTACTTGGGAGGCTGAGGCACGAGAATCTCTTGAGCCTGGGAGGCAGAGATTGTGGTGAGCAGAGATCTCTCCACTGCACTCCAGTCTGGGTGAGAGAGTGGGACCTTGTCTCAAAAAAAAAAAAAAAAAGAAAAGAAAAGAAAAGAAAAATAAACTTTATGGCCTTGTGATGATTTACTTAAAGAATTATAACTTCCGGTGGCTCACTCCTGTAATCCCAGCACTTTGGGAGGCCAAGGCGGGTGGATCACGAGGTCAAGAGACCGAGACCATCCTGGTCAACATGGTGAAACCCCATCTCTACTAAAAATACAAAAAATTAGCTGGGCGTGGTGGCGCGTGCCTGTAATCCCAGCTACTCAGGAGGCTGAGGCAGGAGAATTGCCTGAATCCAGGAGGCGGATGTTGCGGTGAGCCGAGATCGCGCCATTGCACTCCAGCCTGGGTAACAAGAGCGAAACTGCATTTCAAAGAAAAAAAAAAACTGTAACTCCCTACTAGGTAAGGGTTTGGTTTCTAGGCAACCAGATGGTGTTAGGTGGCACTGCTCATGAACAGACCCTGTGTTTCCTGAGGTCACTAATCTAGTTCTGCTGTCATTCTGAGTTCTCAACGATTAAAGTTTAATAAAATAGCAAACTCTGAGCTAAAAGATATGTGAGCCTAAAGTAAATTACATTAAAAAGTGTTCACACTATAGATTATACAACTTTTATGGAACATCTCTGTTTCCATAATACTGTAGGTATAAATAGAAATGTTATAGCTCTAGGGGGAGGTCCTTATACATAAAATCAAATAAGTATTTTCTTTACGTTAAATACTGTATTAGTCTGTTCTCATGCTGCTGTGAAGAAATATGTTAACTGGGTCATTTATAAAGGAAAGAGGTTTAATTGACTCGCAGTTCTGCATGGCTGGGGAGCCCTCAAGAAACTTACAATCATGGCAGGAGGCACCTCTTCACAGGGTGGCAGGAGAGAGAATCCGTGGCCAGTGAAGGGGGAAGCCCCTTATAAAACCATCAGATCTTGTAGAAACTAACTCACTATCATGAGAACAGGATGGGGGAATCCGCCTCAATGATTCAGTTATCTCCACCTGGTCTCTCCCATGACACATGGGGATTATAGGAAGTAAAATTCAAGATGAGATTTGGCTGGGGACACAGCCAAACCATATCAAATGCTAAGCATTTGATTCTAATTTTTAAAGTCCCTCTTTTGGTATTCCTGGTTTTCTTAAAGTCAGTTATAATTTTATGAATAACTATATGGACATAGACTTGACTTTATGGAAAATTTTATTGTAAGTTTCTTTTTCATAAGCTGTTCTAAGAGAGTCATAATATAATTTTGTTTACAGGTAGTTTTAAAGAAAAATACTTAATATAATAAAAAGTATATGTAGGTATTCAGAGAATACTTCTTGAAATGTATCTGCATGTAAGTCAGGTACATCTAGGTGTAGAAGTATAAATATTTTATATAAAACTATTTAATAATGTTTAGTTTTTCAAAGTTGCTTCTAGTCTTACTCCCAATTCTAGCTTATTCCTGTTTTGAGCAAACTTAGATTAGTTTATCTTTAGCATTTTGGTCCCAGATAATCAAGTAGTGGTTCAGTATCTGTGTTTTGCTTTATTTACTGAGGAGCATAGGTAGATAATAAAGAACAGTGACTCACTGTCAGGACTTTTAATGAGGAAACCATCTCCCTATGCTCATGGCTGCATTAAAAAATAAACCAACAAAAGGCCACATACCCATTTACTAAAGGTCCTGGCTGTTTATTGGCATGCTACCTATCAGGAACTTAATGGAATCTGGACCCATTTTTGTTAAAATAAGTAATTGTTTTAATAAAGTGAAATAATTATTTAATGTTTACTGCTAAAATACTACTACAAATTAGCCAGGTTTTAAATAAATGTTGGTCTCTCCTGTCTCCTAATTTGCCCTTTTGAACATAGATTGGTTATTACGGAGATGAAGTCATATTTTATCCCAGGGTGATAATGTGAATTAGAAATATGAAGGAGTTCTCATATTTCTTTTCAATGCTCCTTAAAGTTGTAAAGTGCAAAGTAGGGAAGCCATTATGGTGGTTATAGGGCTCATGAGAGAGAGAGAGAGATGCTGTGAGTGTGTGTTTTTCCAAGGGGCTATAAGCTTCTTCATAGTCCTCATTCTGAGTTCTCCTCTTCCAGCTGGCTGTCCAACCCATCCTTGATCATCTCCAGTCACGTGGAACTCACTACTTCCCTGTCAGTCCATTCTCCCGAATTCCTTTGAACGTTATCACATTGAGCTGAGATGCTGCCTTCTTAAAACCCATTTCATACCTCCAGAGTTATTTAAAATTTAAAATTAAATATTCTTTCACAAGAATGTAGTCCTTTTGATATTTGAAGAAGATTTCTCCCTTCTTCCTCCAAACATATACTTATATCTCCTGTTGTCCAGGCAAGGTAGCCTCAGTTGCTCGATTCATTCTTCTTAGGACATAAACCTGAGGCCCTTCATCATCCCAGCTTCTGCCCTGGAACAATTATATTACTAAAAATCATGTTCTATACTTGTGAATGGTTTTATATTCCATAAAACCTTTTGAATATATTATTTAATTTCTATCAGAATCAGCACCTGTTCTCACCTCCAGGTCTTTACAGTTATAGTTCCCTCTACTTAGAACACTTTCCACCAGCGCCCTCATGGCTGGCTCCTTCTCCTTCGGGTCTCAGCTCAAATGTTACCTTCTCAAGGAATCCACTTTTCATCCCTGTATCTACTACAGCCAGACCCTGACTCTGCTCCCCTCTTCCATAGACTTTCTTTATCACATTAACCTGTTTTACTGTTTTTGTGGTATTGCTACTCTCTGAATTATCACACTTCCTTGTTTATGTTTGTATTTAGCAATTTAAATACATAAGTCAAGGGAAAGTAAAGTCAGAGACCTAGTCTGTCTGGGCCATCACTCTATCCCTACTCTGGCTCACAGTAAATGTTGACAGTTGTGGGGCCCAGAATTGAGCTAGGTTTCCTTAATAATTCTCTGTATATTTGTTCCTAATTTTAAAATTTTAACATTTTCATAAAATGTTAAGCTTTGTACTTTAGAAAAACATATTTGCACAAAACCAATAAACAAAATGCTCTACCTATGTTTTGTTATGATGGGAGGTGGATGTGGATTTTATGTTTAATGAATTACCTGTAGTCTGCAGAAGCAAAACCATGCTAGAAATTTACAAAATGAGGCAAAGCAATTTTCTGGGGTTTGGTCTTTTGGCAGAGGTCCTCAGACTTTAGTAATGTAAAATGGATATTTGAGAAAAGATTTAAAGTGAAAAAAAAAAAAAAAAAAGGATTTCCAGGCTCCAGCTTCCGAAATTTTGATTCAGTGGGTCTGAAGTATCCTCTGGGCACCTTTAATAATATGTAAATGCTCATTCTGTTGCTCAAGGTCCTGGGACTGCACCTCCAGACACTACAAAAATGATTGTGTGTCATCCTGTTATAGGTCACTTGAGTGAATGTGAAGCCTAACACTTTCTGTAATCATTTATTTTAGGATTTCCATGCTGACTCAAACTTGCATAAACCGAGAAAAGCAAAAGACAAAGATCTTGACCTGAAATGTGATACCAACGAGTTTTGGCTTACAGAGATTTGACTTTTAGTGTTTTTATTTGATATGCTTATGATTACAGTTTACAGCTGAATAACTTAAGATCTGAGAATCAATATTGTCAAAACTGAATCTTCATATAGCAAAATCTGGGCCTGTTGGGTGAAGATTTTCTCAAATCTGTGTATCGCAATCTCTTCATTAACTTTCCATTAAAATAAGATAAAACATTTCAATAGTAAGTTTATTCATGGTTTATTTTTGGAGGTGATTCTGTAACATTACCCAGGATGCACTGTGGCTTTTCATAGCCTGCTGCAATGAATCATGTATTATACTATTCATTTCTCGTTTGGCAAGGAGTGTATGGGAGAATGGTGCATTTTATAGATAATAGTGGCATTTGTTTTTTAATCAAGAATTTCTAACATAAAGAATACATTCTTTCACATTTGTTGAGTGCCCATGAAAAAAGCCCTGTGCTTTGTATGGGAATAACGCAGAGCTAACTGAGGAGGTTCCTGCACTTAAGAACGTAATCGGATTATCTCATTAGGACTGAGTGCTCACTCTGCACCAGAGGTTTTTATGCATGTTGTCTCAGTTATTCCTCATGGTAGTTACAGTCTCATTTTATTGGGGAGGAAGCACAAGTATCAAATCACATTATCACTCTAAGTCAGGGTTTCTTAGTCTCAGCACTCCTGAGATGTGGGGCTGGATAATTCTTTGTTGTGCTGTGCACTGCAGGATACATAGCAGTCACCCTGGCCTCTTCCAACTGGAAAGCAGTAGCACCCCTAAGTTGTGACAGTAGAAAATGTCTCCAGATTTTGCCAGTCAGTGTCTTCTGTGGGGGCAAAACCACTGCTCTAAATATAAAACAAAATGGCAAAACTCTTAACATTGAGGTGCAGGTGGGGACAGTGAGAGTGTAGATTCTTCAGTAATTGATGCTGTCCAGGCAGAGTGGGGACCTGAATGGGCTGTAAGATGTGGATTTGGAAATAGCTTAGAGGCCTTGGCATTTATATCACCTTTGGGATTCATAAATGAGCATTTTCATTAGTGGGAAGAGTGTAATGAAAAGGACTTCGCAACAGGACTGAGCTGGATTCCTAGTCTGGTTCTGCTCTGTTCCAATTGTGTGAAGATAACCAACTTTCCCTCTGAGTCTGCATTTCTTTATCTTTGATTCATAGTACAGAGTAGAGCTGTTGACGAAAACTCAAGTGTAAAACATTAATGTGTGGCAGCGCTCAGCCCAGTGCCTGATACATAGTAGACACTCAGTAACCTTTTCCTCTTCCCAAACACAGATGCCAGTTCTTCCCATGGTCTTGCTCTCATAGAACATTCTACTGCTCGAAAGAAACATTCACAGAGAATGAAGTTAGGAACACATGTCTTTGTGCTCCACATTCTACATTTGATTTATTGGTTTTTATGTATGCTTAGAATGCCATTATTTGTATTAAATATTAAGATGGTACAAAAATAACTACAGTTTTTGCCATTAAAAGGAATGGCAAAAGTATTCGGTCTTTAGTGTTTAAAAAAGCCAATTTCTCAGTAATATATAAAGAGAAGACAGATTAACAGAGGGATCAGGAATGGGTTGCTGCACCATGGAACTTTGGTGGAGTGGAATTGTTTCTGAATAATTTTATATTTCACAAGTTTTGGAGGAGAAGCAACAGTATTTCTTCTTCAGGTAGTATAAGATCTCAGGAGAGAGTCTTTACTGCGAGATTAGTGAAGGGATGTGGAGCAGCAAGAACCTCATTTAGACATTGAGGACCCGTCATACGGTTTCGGTTCTACCCTTCACTTGCCTTAACTTTGAGCGTGCCATAGATCTACTTGGAACTTCAATTGTTCTCATCTGTAAAATTAGAATATAAAGAAATAGTTTTCATGGTATTCCCCACCGAGCCATTGTGAGGTTGAAATTAATTAATGACTATGAAAGTATTTTGTGAAATATGAATTCCTATGTACATGTAAGGTTTGATTATTGCTATTGCCATTTATCACAATAGGAGGTGGCACATTCCTGTTATCTTGGGGCCTAGGGAAGTTTATTCCTCTGTTGTTCTTTTCTTTATCCTCAGTCTTTATTACCTAGTCTCAAAGAGTACTTTTGCTGGAACTAAAGGTAACAATTTTACTACTGTTCTCCAATAAGTAGGAGAATCATTTACCTTCGAAATATGTTGGCTTGATGAACTTTTCATCTTCATAGACCCCTGAGTTGTTTGCATCTAATTTGTCTGAGGACCATGCCAGCTTGTGCATGATCTGTTGAGTGGAACTAATTAGATGGTTGACATGTGAACATGGAAGGAAGACCTTTGTGAGTGCCTGTGTGCTGGATGCCATATGGAAGGGTCAGTTTCTCTGCTAGGTGGCTGAGCCTCTAGAGTTGCTACCAAAACTTGATAAACTTAATACAGGGACTATGCAGGATTTCTTGTTGCTACTAGTGGTTCTCAGCCTTCGCTCTTTATAGAAGTCATCTGGATAATTTTGCGAAACTATAGATAAGTGGGGTTTTCTTTAAACATTTGATTTTAGTTTGTCTAATGTTGTGCTGGGTGAGGTTTTATTCCAGATGTTTCCAGATGCTTGTAATGCACAGCCAGGATAGAGAGCCAATGGCCTGAGGTTCTCTGTGGTGTAAGTGTTCTTTTGGGTATCTCTAGCTTTATCCTGGGATTTTGTTTACCTTTTATTCATTTATTTAGTGTCAGCCTTTTAAGTATCTAACAACTGCCTAGCGTTGCCTTCAGGGCAGGGTTTATAGATAAGCATGTGATCCCTGACATCCAAAGGTTTGAAGTCTCGGGTGGCCGAGACGTGAAAATCAGTCAGTTCAATGTTGTATTACATGCACCACAACAAGAATATACAGAGCAGAGCCAAGTCTGTGGGGGCTGTGGGAAGACCAGGGAAGTCTTCATCTATGAGGTGACTCTTGAGTGGAGTCTTAAAAGATGAATAGATGTATATGGAAGGGGAATTAAGAAGGTACTCTTGGGAGAGGTAGTGTTACCTCCCAAAGGCTTGACTGCTGTTGATGGCCTGGGCCAGAGTCAAAGATAAAGAAATCCAGACTCAGAGGGTAAATTGATTATCTTCACCTGATGTGAAGTAGGGTTAGGAAGCCTTTAAGACAACATGGACAGATGGCTCTTCTGGCCTGGAGTCTTATTATCTGTATGAGCTTAAGCATGTCATTTAACTCATCTGGGCCTTGGTTTCTTGTATAATGAAGAGGTCTGGCCAGAGGGTCTCCAGAGTTCCTTCTGGACATGACACTTTAATTCAAAGTAGAGCACTAGTCTGGATAACCTCCACAAGTTGCTTCCGTGAATCCACTTAACAGCCTGTGCTTTTCCAGCTACAAAACTGTAATCGAAATATTCCAAACCATTAGCAAAATGATTTATACTGAATGCCTAACATTGCTAAGGTACTCATTTGGCCTGGTGGCATGGCTTGGTGTAGTCTGTGGTGAAGGATGCAGACACATGCACATTTTGTACCATTCTTTCATTAATTCAGAGCCACAAGGTTTTAGCAGGTTCTCAATGCCTCAATGAATGATGATATATACTTTCTAACAGTGATGAAAAGAGGATATTTTCTGTTAGGGATAGACATGGATTGGTACTCATGTGCTCAATTCTGATTTGAAGTATTTTGAATGCTTTAGTCCAAAATACTTTCATCCCACCTCATATGTATCAATCAGTTGCCAAATAACTCGATGCACAACCCCCTTGTGCCTTGTAGTTTTTAGATCTCATAACGCCCTTAATTGCTTGGTGATTATAAGGCACTTTCAAGTAATTAAACAATCAATAGTTACTATTCTGGGTGATTTGTAACCTGTAAAATGAAACCCTGCCAGGATTACAGGCACAGAATTTAGGGCTCTTCATGGTTTGAACTATTTTGTACATGGGAAACATTTGAGACTCTTTAATGAAAAGAATAACCAATTAACTGTGGTACTGAGATGGTATTTCTTATCTCTGTAGTTTAACCTTAAATGTAATTGTATTAAATCTGCTTGGGTATTTTGCATATGCAAAAAGATATATCCGCTGTTTGGCAAGCAAATGTATACTTACTATTACGTAGGAGTTGTGATGAGTGTTTAGAATGGGTCATTACAACCTCTGGCTGCTGGGTGCAGTGGTCTTGGGCAGTGCTTCAATCTTGATCCTGTTGCTCACTTTGCAAGGCAAAGCACAGAACTACTGCGTCCATTTTATTCTCCTCTACAACAAAGGAAGACAAGTGTAGCAGCTGGCTACACAATTTTTCTAAATAAATTACAAAATATCTACCACAACAATCACAATAACCATATCATCTTTGTGGACAGCAGGGAAGAGTTAGGAACTAAATTATGTGAAGAGCTCAGTCTCCTTTAAGGAGAAGGTGACTTCTTGTTTTAGAAAACTTGCCTGTTGCTGTTTAACATCTTCAAGTTGATACTTTTCTTTAAGTATTTCTTGAGAAATTCAGTTTTGATCTGTGCATCACATTCAGGGCTGTGGGGTGCGGCCCCTAGCTGAATTTATCTTACTGGAACTCTTACTTTTTAGCTGTACCTCTTTCTCTTATTGTAGAAGGTACATATTATAATTACCCCCGGAGCTATTTTAAGTCAGGACACAATTCCGCAGCATTTCAGTACATTCCCATTGTTGTGCAATCCTCACTACCACCAATCTCCAGAACCTTTTCATCATCCTAAACTGAAACCCTGAACCTGTTAAATATTAACTCCCCACACCCTGCTATCCGCACTCCACCCCATGCTCTGATCTCTGTTTTAAAAAATACTGTTAGCAAACTTAAAACTTAATTATAGAGGTGGTGGTTTCCTGGATAATGTCCTGTAACTCTGGACCTGCAACAGGCCTGAAACGGGTCTGCACATTTGTCTGCCCTTAGGTTGGCGATCCTCAAGGTAACTCACCAACTGGTTATCTTGATTATCTGCAGGCGATTGACCAGCCAGCACCTGCATCTTGTTGTAGGGAGCTGAAACCAGCTGAAGCCCTTGATTTTTCTACCCTGTCTATATCTAAATAAAACAGTCCTTCTCAGGTAGAAGTCCACAAAAAATATACAAGCATTTTGTATGAATCCTAAAAGGATATTGTGTGTGTTTTCTGATATGGTTTGGCTGTGTCTCCACCCAAATCTCACCTTGAATTGTGATAATCCCCAAGGGTCAGAGGCAGGGCCAGGTGGAGATAGTTGAATCATGGGGGCAGTTTCGCCCATACTGTTCTCGTGTAGTGAGTAAGTCTCACGAGATCTGATGGTTTTATAAATGGGAGTTTCCCTACACTAACGCTCAGCGTGTGCCGTGTAAGACGTGACTGCTCCTCGTTCACTTCCAGCCGTGATTGTGAGGCCTTCCCAGCCATGTGGAACTGTGAGTCAATTAAACCTCTTTCCTTTATAAATTATCCAGTTTCGGGTATGTTTTTATTAGCAGTGTGAGAACAGACTAATACATTTTCTATATTAAAATGTCTGGGCTAGTCTCAAAAAAAAAAAGTCTGGGCTGTGCTTATTTTTACTACAATTTTACAAATGCGATTTTTCTTTACCTTTAAATGTATCAACTGTTTTTAAAGCAGCAAAACATTGTTCCACCACTGGAAACTCCAGTATTTCACTCAATAGTGGAATGTTCTGGGTGGAGGATGAGATCCGCCTCATGGAGCATCCCTTTGCTAACACAGCACCCCCCGATACTCCTCTACCTCCCTCCACAGAGTAGCCCCACACTTGAGTGGAGTCCTTAGACTCCAGGGAACACAGTTCTACATTCCCAGTCACAGGTCCCCATGCCATGACCTTTGCCTCCCCCTCCAGCTTCATCTACGGCCCATCCTGATTCCCGCTGTGTGCCTCCATGGTAGCACATTGCCAGGCATTTGTGCATGCTGCACGGTGTCCGTTTATCGTGCTGTGCCCTTTTCCACCCTCTGTTGGCTAGCAATCATACTTCATCCTTAACACATGGTTCAGGCAGCACCCTGCCCGTGGGGTTTGATGGCCTTCCCTGCCTCTTCTCTCGGTACACTGACCCGTCTGTCTGTAATCCTCAGTCTGGGTGTCTCCTACTCTAAACTGAGCTCCTTGACTCAGTGACATTACCTTACTGTTTCTCTAGTGTCAATATGTACTTTAGTTAAAAATATGTACCCCCCCAAAAAAAGTACAGAAGCTGAGGCAGGTGGCTCACCTGAGGTCAGGCATTCGAGACCAGCCTGGCCAACACGGCAAAACCCATCTCTACTAAAATACAAAAATTAGCTGGATGTCGTCACATGGGCCTGTAATCCCAGCTACTCGGGAGGCAGAGGCAGAAGGATCACTTGAACCTGAGAGGCTGAAGTTGCCATGAGCTAAGATCACACACCACTGCACTCTGGCCTGGGCCACAGAGCAAGACTGTCTCAAAACAAAACAAAAAACAGTATTCTATGTTCTGCTGAGTTTGGAATGCCCTAACTCAGTGGGATATGTTTAGGTTTGCTTCATCTCAACTGTTTAAGTATGTTAATTAAGGAGACTGACACAAAATGTACTATTTAGTAGCCAATAGCAGTTTGATTCCTGATAAATAGAAACTGTGTCCACTTACCATCTAATATGACAAAAGAGAACAGGTCAAAGAAAAAGGCTTTTCCTTCTATTTACAACTGGCTTTATAATTCTAAGGCTGTTTTTGTGACTAAACACAAAGGACCACGCTTGTCTGAACCTTGAAAGAGCCCTTTGCTAACACAGCACCCCCCGATACTCCTCTACCTCCCTCCACAGAGTAGAAGGTACATATTATACTACACAAAAGCCCGTTACACACCTTTGATAACAGAGATAGGTTTTTGGAGATAGGTTTCTGTTTTCCATCTTCTACCATGTCTTTGGGACTGTAGAGTTAAACATTGGCATCAGTGATTAGAATGGTTTTCAAATAACCTTCATATTCATTAGTTCATTTGACCTTCACAGTGACCCCACGAGTTGGGTAGAAGAGGTACCATTAACCCTGTGTTAAAGGAGAGAAACTAAGGTCTGCAAGTTTATAAATGACTTTCCCAAAGCCCCCAAGTAAGTGGCAGAGCATGACTCTTGATCGGGTCTCCTAAATTCTCTTAGTTCCATGCAGAAGCTCCCAGGAGGAAACTTTGGTATAACATCTCCTTAAATACTTGGCAAAGATTGGTTTTGCCCTGTTCTTCCATTGCATGTTTGGAATATTTCAAGTAGATTCTTGATAAGTCTGAATTTCTAATATAGAGCAGCAATACCATAGCCTGTTTCAATATATAGTGCTTCTCATCTTTATATTCAAAATACTAAAGGGTGATGGATGACTTGATTCCTCATTGATTTCTTAGTAAATGGAGACGCTGTTTTTATGCAACAAACAAAATTGTATTTTCCCAGAAAGGTAAGAAGGGAATTATTTTCCATCTACAAAAAAAAGTGGCATGCCTTGGGCTAATTACATTTTGCAATATAAAACACATCTGTGTTGATTATTTAAGGGAGTTGGTTGCTTCTTTTCTTATGAGAGGGAAGGAAAGAAATTTCTAGACTTTAAAAATCTGCTCCAATAGCCAGGTGGATGATTTTTTTTTTCCAGAAAAACTCTACAATCAGACTGGAGCTTGGTAAATGTTTGTTGAATTGAATTGATTTATTCTCAGCTTCAGTTGTGTGCTTTTGTGAACAAATGGATGAGTATTACTGCTCTGGAGACCATGCAAATATTTGCCAAGTGCATAATTTGTACTTTTTCTCTATTCCAAGCAGAGGGAAGGCCAGTTACCTGTAACCTGGTGTGGCATTGCAGCAAGTTGCTTACACTTTGCTTTTATATTTCCTCCTTTACAGAGGTGTGTAGGTTTGTGTGTTTGGGGTTGAGGGTGGGAAGAGACAATGAGATCGAGGAAGAAAAGGAAGAATTTCTGAGTATCCTAGTTGAGGAAGACCTGGCTGCAATATCAGGATTTAATCTCTTGGATAATTTAGCATGAGTGCAAATTAGGAATACCTGTGAGTCTCCATTCCTATTTTCATCAAAGATCCCATTCACCTGTTTCCCTACAGACTTTAGATATTAACACCAGCAACCCAGGAATGCTAGAGATGCCTCTCTCAGACACTTACACGACAAGTTTTACCCACATTTATCTCATTCTTTTTCTTTGTCAAAACAGTGCAAGTTAGTGAAAACACAGGACAGCATGTCCTCTTCTTTGGGTGGAGGCAAAGCTGATTGTATATTCTCTTCAAACGAGTTGCAAATTAGGCAGATTCTGATTTCTTCCCAGCGAACACTTCTGGTTATTTCAGCCAGAGGAAATGAATATTTTGTGGTCTAAATGTTTAGTACATTTTGTTCTACCATTTTGTACCCACTTGTGCACTTATGAAGAGATACTTCAAATACTTCAGAACTTCAAAACCTTTCCTTTCCCTTGAGAAAACCATCACAGAAGCCAATCACCAAAGCCCCCTCCTCCTCCACATCAACATGTTCCTCTGAGAGTTCTTCAGCGAGGAGATGCCTGAAGTCAAGCCCTCTGAGGCAACCCTAGCTTTCATCATCTGCTATGGGATGGGGAAATGGAATGAGCAGAGGTTGAGTGTGGGCCCATGGTTGCTCTGTCCTTGGGGTTTCAGTTTATCTGTTGCCCAGAACAAGACTTGCTTGCATAAGACGGATGCCTATAGTTAGTTAATCAGCTGAATAAATAGTCATAAATTAAGGTATGACCAAGAATCCAGTGTTTACACGGCATGGAGGAAAACACAAGATAGCAGACTTTTTTTGTTTTGTTTTGTTTTTGTTTTTTTTTTTTTTTTTTTTTTACTAACAGAACCCCAAATAAAATAGCAACACTGAAAACACTCTTTTTTTTTGAGTATTGTTTTCTAGTCTGGAAGCATAGTTGATTTATGGATGCCTGATTAAGGTGATGAGTAATACCATGGTCAGATGTGCTCTTTAAAAATTGGCCTAAATACTATGCATCACGGTTTTAGCTCTCACTGGAATCCATTTGTGAGTAGCTGAAAGTTAAGACAGTTGTTGACAATGTTTTCTTCACAGCCCAATCACTACTTAAATTATTTCTCCTTCAGAAGTCTTAGTCTACATTCTCAATGTAGTAGACTCCTTAGTCTGCCCAGCAGTCTCTAGGGAGTATCTTTGCATTTCTAACCATCAACTCTGGAGATTAATTGGGACGATAAGACCCATTTGCTGAGTGAGAATGTGAACCTCTCATTTTAGGGTCTGACTCAGGATCTTGCTTCTCAGGAAGCCCAAGGGTAAGGACACAGAGTGCCTAGGCTTTTAGTCTTGTGCCCACCGAGTCCTGTTGCAAGCTGCCCTTTTGGCCCTCCGAGGTCCTGGCTAAAAGAGAGGTTTTCTTTTTCCAGATTTCCTTGAGGAACACAGCTCACATAGTGGACCAGCTCAGGTGCTCAAATTTCAGTGTCTGTGGACAGTTGTAGTCAGCTACTTTTCCGTGGCTGGTATTTGTTTCCAACGTAAGTGTTGGGGAGAAAAGCCCCTTTTTACAATCAGCAATTTGGATTAGAGCAGAAGCAATGAGAGTGCCGAGTGCTGAATGTTTTTTTTAAAGGATAGCTATACAAAGGTGTGTATATCTACATATATATTACATATAATGAATTTGGTGTTTGCGCTGAGTTCTATGCTTTATTGGGAGTGATTTCTCCCTAAATTGGTATCAGTTCAATGCAATTCTTTTCTTGGTGACACAGTGTCACCCTAAGATATGAATGTGGTCTTAAGGACTGATTTTACTAGTCTAATGGCACTTTTACTAACATACACGTTTTGGGGAATTTGGAGGGTGGAGGATATCTACAAAAAATTCTCCAGAATAAAAATTTTAAGAAATCATAGATACTAACTTTGAAGAAGTACCAGGACCAAAATTATTACTGCCTACTATTACTAAGGGAAGAAAAAATAACTTTTTTTTTGAGATGGAGTCTCTGTCACCCAGGCTAGAGTGCAGCGGTGTGCTCTCAGCTCACTGCAGCCTCCGCCTCCCAAGTTCAAGCAATTCTTTGCCTCAGCCTCCCTAGTAGCTGGGATTACAGGTGTGCACCATCACACCCAGCTAATTTTTGTATTTTCAGTAGAGATGGGATTTCACCATATTTGTCAGGCTGGTCTTGAATTCTTGACCTAGTGATCCACCTGCCTGGGATTACAGGCATGAGCTACCGTGCCTGGCAAGTCAGTTAACTCTTTAACTCAGCTCAGATGAAGGCTGGGCATCCAAAAGAAAAACTGATTTATAGGCAAAACACCCATGTGGAAGGTCACATTCCAGAAAAAGGTTGCTGTCTTCCTAGACTTGAACCTCAGAGGTTAAGATGAGTTCAGAACTCATGAGAGTTTGTCAGAGAGCCATCTCTTTATATGTTTTTTTAAAATCCTGAATCATCTGTTGTAGTCGGGTGTTTCATAGATTTAGTGTGTGCTTTGATGGACAGTTCTCGCCTTTACTTGTTAGTGTGTCTCTTTAAAAGCTCAAGGCCTGACCTTGTTCTGCACACAGTGAAAGTAGCACTAGTAGGTAACCCCACATGTGTAGTGTATGCATAGAGTACCTGTGTTTATCATAGGAAAGGCTCGGTAGCAGGCTTCCACAACATCATAAAGTAAGCACTTACCGCTTAATATTCCTGCTTCACAGATGAAGAGTCGAAACCTTGCGAAATTGAACTTGCCCTTGCTCACACTGACAGTAAGTGGAACAACCTTGAGTTGAACCCACAACCTTTTGACACCAGTGATTGAGACAGATATAATTCACTGGCATAATGAAAGCATGGTGGGGTCGACTGTTCAGTGCAAGAGTTCAGTCATCTAACCTTTAATTTAAAATTTTCTGGTTTAACCAAGGACTGTTTGTAGTTCTTAGGATCCTTGTAGAGCAGCCACCTTCAGTATTGTTTACATGCTTTATTTCTTCTAGCTGACCATTTTAAAAATGGTAGAAAAGAATTCTGTTTACAAATGACGTAGTAATTCTGCCAATACGTTGAAATAAATGTTCTTTAAAGTACCCCATTTAGAAGAATAGGTGACTTTACAGTAGAAACCCAGCCAAAATATATTGCTATTCTAGAAGGTTCTTTGGCTTCAATCAAGTAACCTTGATGTTACTTTTGAATTTCTGAGCACATTAAAGCCTCATCAATTTTCAGAGAGGAGACTTGGGCAAAACTTGACCTTTTTTTTTAAAGTACCTCAGAAGGAGGAGTTTACCAAGCAATTTAAGAGTATAAACAAGTTTAAGAAGTTTGTTGAAAGCCTTTGTCCTTAAGTAGCCTCAGGTATCTTAAGAATGTTTATTCTTGTTGATATGCTAATCACAAGTCATTCTTCACTATTAAAGCATTTCCTCCAAGGAATTAATACTTTCGCTTGAATAGGGTTCCTGCTTGTTCTGGGTTCATTAAACTATACTGTAAAGTAGTTCCTTATTTACATAGTGATACCAACCCTTGCATCCCAAGTACTCTAGTTGGAGAGGTTTTGCTGGGTATTAAACACTTTTACATCAAACATTCACCATTTTGGAAAATCTGAAATTATCAGCTGCTTATTCTTTGGATAAATAACACAAAAGAACATGTGGCTAAGTTACAAAGGGGATGCCTTTAATGTTATGTATGGAATAATGGTCTCCTTCCATACCTGGGTTGTGGGAGCCTTGTGGAATCCCAAGGCTTAAAAGGTGAATAGATTTTTCTGAGAACTGTCCTGAGTTTTTAATGCCACATGAAGATATGGAAAATTTTATGGATCACCCTGGATGAGAACTGAGGATGAACCTTTCAAAAATTCAAACACATACTTCTCTCTGAAGTGCAATTTTGCATTTGTGTATGAACTAGACCCTTGCTACTCCAAGTGTGGCCTGCTGTTCAGCAGCATGGTCAGTACCCCCTGGGAGATTGTTGGAAGTGCAAAATCTCGGGCCTTTCCAAACCTACTGAACCAGAATCTGCTTTTTAACAAGACTCCCAGGTGATTTATGTGCCCATTTAACTTTGGGAAGCATGAGATTAGGACATCTCATTGGTCCTGAGGACTAGAGAGAGTGTGATTAGTGGAATGCCTTTCCTAGATAAAGAGAAGGCATAAATCCAGGGTTCAGGATGGGCAGGGTGCCTGAAATGAGCCATTTAACTTTTGTGTTGAATAGTTCTCCTGGGAACTGAGAGGGCTCAGGCAGGGCCTTTATGCCCAGTGCAGTTGGTTTGTCATATCCCACAGAGATGAATCACACATTTGGATAAGTGAGAGGAGAAGGGAGACCTCAGTTTTGGCAGTAACCAGGTTACATGATGCGGAGTCTGTAATACTTATGTGGAGGGTACATGAAGATTTGCGACATTTGGCTGCTACTATGCATTGGAAATTTTCCTCCAAACTCTTATAAATGCAGTGATAGTCCTAAAACTCTGTCCTTCAAGATATCTTGGAACTTTCTCTGGTGCCATTAATTCATATTAAAATGAGAAAAAAAAAACAAGAACATTAGAATAAATGAATTCTTTTCCTCTCAAAAACAACATCCGATCAATACGCCTAATGGAAATACAAGGATGACACCTAATGCAATTTTTGTATGAGTAGTCCTTATGATTAATTATATAGAAGATCTAAGATGACTTTCTTTCAAGGGTTGAGAAATCTGTCAAAAGTTTTTAGTGATAGGATAGAGGATAGAGTCATTCAGACACATACACATACCTACTTCTATGTCTGTGTGCATTCGTATACATGTATTTTTTTCTCTATGGTTGTTGGGAAAAATAAATGATACAGTTTGCATGAAGAATATATAGGGCAGGCTAGGCATGATGGCTCACACTTGTGATCCTAGCACTTCAGGAGGCTGAGGTGGGTGGATTGCCTGAACTCAGGAGTTCGAGACCAGCCTGGGCAACATGGTGAAACTGCATCTCTACTAAAAATACAAAAACTAGCCAGGTGTGGTGGCATGTGCCTGTAGTCCCAGCTACTTGGGAGGCTGAGGCATGAGAATCACTTGAACCCGGGAGGTGGACATTACAAAATAATATATGGGACAGATTAAAGTGCCCAGCAAGTGTTGTTGTTATTATGGGAAGCGGCAGGGCAGAGTGGTTAAGAGCTTGCTTCCTTTGGGAAGCAATCCACTGGGACCAGAATCTTGGCTCTACCGCTTATTGGTAGACCTAGAGTTCCTTGCCTAATCTCTTTGTGCTTTGGTTTTCTGTTCTAAAAATTATAATAATGGTACCTACCTCATAAGAATTAAATGAGATAATACATGAAATACATTTAGAAGAATTTTAGGTATGCAATGAGCACTCAAAAAAGCTAGCTAGTTTTTATATATGTGGTATACTGTTATCTGAAATTCTGTTAAAGGATTGAATTCCAGGGGCGTTTTTTTGTAAGTAACAGAGCTTTAAATTTTTTACATGGAAATCTTTCACCACTTCTTCCTCTTAATTATTTAATTGCAATAGTTAATTTTCTTCATCCTAATTGGATTTCAACAGGGAGAAGAATTAACAGAAAATATTTGAATGTGGCATTATCAGATGTAGTCCTCTGATATCTTCAAATGTCGTAAGGAGCTTTTTCATTTTGGGCATTGAGATTAGTTGTAAACAGCTCCAGAAACACATCAGAATCCTGCTTCAAACAGCCTGGTTTCTAATCTAGATTCAGATTCAACAAATACGAATTGGCTACCAGCTTTGTCTCAGGAACTGTTCTGGAACAAACACAGAGGTTAAGAGCATAGATTTGGATCTAAGACCTGAGTTCAAATCCTGATTCTGCTTATTATTGGCAGCAATATTTTGTGTAAATATTGGGTAAGAACAATGGTACAGACATTTGCAGAGGCAAAAGAACTAATTAAGAATCTCATTCACCCTCCTCAAAAACATTTGCTATAATGTTGTATTTTATGCCTTGTTTTGTAATTCATCTGCATGTTCATGAGAAACACTTAGAATATTTTCCTTTGGGTAGCCCATCTTCTAGCTCCCTGGGAAAGATTTCATTGGTTGCTAAAAACAACTTAAGATCTTCTTGCTTTGGAAGTAGACAAGTTCATTTCCTCTGATTTAACTATTTTAAGACACACAAAAAATAAATCCCTAAAAAACTACTTTTAGAAGATCCTGGATACCACTGACTTATTCCACAATGAATGTATGCTCTGGGGAATTAAAGCCTGCAAGAATGGATAGCTTTCAGATATTAGAGGGGAAAATATCCTCTACATCAAAACATGACTGAAATGGAATGTATTTACAGGAATGTTGGAAATACTGGGCTAGAACATTATTCTGACCTGCTATCATCCTGTTTTGACAGGACCCCAGACAGGCAGTTTTGGGGAATTGTGTCCAATTTGTGTTGAGCTAGAATAAACAATCTAATTGTGTGACACTAACTCTTGGGAATCAGGAGTCAGCTTCTTCCAGACCCCAAAGTGATTAGTTTATGCCCTGAGCTGTCTGACCCTTGTAAAATTATCCCAGCTGGCAGGACTACGGTTGCTGGTCTCATTTTTCTGTGAATGTCTTATTCTTATGGGAATCTTTATCAATTATCTGCCTCTCTTTGTACAATGCAAGAGTTATCATAGGATCATTTCATGGCTAGTAAGAGGAGGTGCTTTGTACCAACCAACAAATATTTCTTGCTCTTACCAGCATGAACCACTAATTCTGAAAAACATTATGATATGTGATTTAAAATATAAATAAGCACTCAGACCACTATCCAAAATTTCAGATCGGTGGTGGAAGTTCTGGTAATGTTTACTGTTTTTCTTGAGAGATGAAGGTAACTGATGATCTATATGGAAACTTTTGGGTGTTATAGCTATGAGTCTGAATCTTAGTATTTCTAGGATTCTAGTATATCACCAGTTTTCAGCCATTCAGCCATATCAACCTCATAAGTTTTCTTCTTTCTTTTTTTTTTTTGCCATATCTTTCTAGAACTTGTAATCTTTTTGCTTAATAGTTTTTTCATCAAGGTATTTTATTTTTTTCAAAAAGAAAATTCATTGTTACTGTAAATGGGAAAGTCATTATTTTCAGTTACATTAAAAAATATGGTACATACTTTTCAAGTTAAAATGTTTGCCCTTGTCTCACTAAGTCATGGTGGTATTTGGACCACCATACTTTAAAAAATAACACTTTCATTCGTGTTTGAGGTTTACCAGCATAGCAGAGGAGAGGGACCCACCACCCAGCGCTATAGAATGACTTTTGTCATTCTACAGTCTCGAAGTCCTGAGCTCAGGCAATCCACCCACCTCCACCTCCCAAAGTGCTAGGATCACAGGTGTGAGCCATCATGCCTGGCCTGCCCTCTATATTCTCCACACTTTTGCTTCCATGAGCCCCTTTCTCCAAAAAAACAAATCAACAAAAAATTAAAAATTTGCTTTTATAATCCCTTTGGTGTAAGACAAATATTACATATTAAAACATTTTCTTTGGCCTAAGAATTAGTTTTTAGTCTTCTGATTTTAAAATAAGAATAATTTTTTTTTTGTTGGCTGCAAAAAGTATTTAGGCTCTAGGCACTGTGCCCTCTGCATCTAATGGATATGTTCTCTGGCCTATAACTACCCTATCCCCATCAAGAGATCTAGAGACTTCACTTGATGGTGATGTGGAAACCACAAAAGTGAAATGTATTTGAAATCTGTTTTATCCTTAAAATTCAGATGGATTCTCTTTACGCCGTGAAAAATCCTGTTGCATCAATTTAAAATTATGTTAATGAAATTTCTATAGAAAGGTAGACTTAAAAAAAAAAAATCTATGGTTTCTTGCTGCTGTAATACCTGGCATAGAGCTGAGGGCCGCAAAGGGTGCTTGTGCTCTGGCTTGGAAGTACAGGCACAAGGCGTGTAAAGGTAGAGAAGCTTTTTTCCTTTTAAACTTGTTTTCAAGAGAAGAAATTGGATTTATAATGGATTTGCTTGTTGTCAAAAACTATAGATATCATCCTGCAGTGTGGTTACCGTGCACAGGTGATCTTACAGTGAATAAGTCCGTGCAGATTCTTTAGAAGATGATAGGAGAATCTACACAGCACTATTTGGTTTCAAGCTCATTTGTAAGTCGTCTTTTCTTAGGGCCTAGTGAGTGATTTACACTCTCTCAGCTATTTCTAGCAAAGAGGAAGAACAGTCACTCTTGATAAGTGACTAAAATTGCTTCTTTTACCTCCTTTTAAAGAAGTCACTTCTCTAGGTTTCCTTGGTATTAAGAGGAGGACAGCTTTCCTCTTGGTCCTCTCATTACTGTCTTATCTGGGACAGCCTATTATTAAAGCTTTTTGTTTGTGAGATCAGTTCTCCAATGTCTGACTTCCCCTCTAAAACCGAAATGCCACACTTGAAGCTCCCCCAAATTGCTGCCGCTCAGTCGACTCCTGGGTATTGTACGTTAAATTCAAGGTTCTTTATTTAGGTTCTTTGCTCTCTTGAAAAGAAAATCCTAATGAGTCACCCAGTTTGCTGATTTCTTTGTAGGTGTGACCAGCTGAATGCCGTGATAGCAGATTTGAAATAGAAGAAGTCATTTGGACTAGCTCATTTATCCTGTCTAATGTAACCTGTTGGCTTCTCTTTCCTTTTTTTTTTTTTTTTTTTTTTGTGATAGGCACTTCTCAGCCGAGGGCCAGCTCTGCAGGCACTTAGGACTTGTACACTAAGGATCTAGATACTTAGAACCAGCTTGGCTGCCAAAGAGAGGAGAGAGCATGTGCCCTATGTGTTTGGTGCCTGAGCTAGGGTTTTGTCAATTTTCTTTTTTTTTTCCAGCAGATGAGCCAGTGAGTGAAAGGCATTATTACAACTCGAACAACCAACTAGGAGTCACCTATGGCATCATCATCTCCTGAATGTCATCACCAAGCCCAGCTGATTGTATTTCCTAAATGGTTCCTGATTTCTCTCTTCTGTTTTCTGTCTCTGCCACCGGGCATTGCACATCTCTCATATGAATGCCTGCAGGACTGTCTTTTGATGCTATCCCTGCAGCCTCTGCTTTCCCACTGTGCAGCCAGTGGGAAATGCTTAATCATGTCTCTTTCCTGTTTAAAATCTTTTGAATAATTTCCCTTGTGATTAAGACCAAACTTAGCCTATAAGGCCCAGGATGATATGACCACAACCTTCTTCTCTACACTTTTTTATATCATTGTTCCTTCTCACTTTCCGGGATGCAGACATACTGCTTTCTCTTTATACGGAAAACCTAATTTGCTTCCTCCTGCCTCAAGACCTTTGCACATTCCTGCTTCCTGGAATGTTCTCCTCTTATTAACTCCATTGTCACTTTCTCACAAAACCCTTCTTCTCCCTCCAGAAGATCCCAGGCCCTATTTGGGCTCTTATAGCTCCCAGTACATTCTGGTGGGGTGCTAAACTCAGATTATACTGCTACATATCAGTTGAATGGTATACTTATCAGACTGTAAGCTCTGTGAGGCCAGAGACTTGTCTACTTTGCTTGGCGGTATTCCCCGTAACTACCACAGACCTACCAAAGGCTAGATGCTCAATAATTTAAAGAATAAGTAGAGTTGCAGTGCTTGGATGGCACGTGCAATGTGTACATGTACATCCAAGTCATCAGAAATACTTAATTATGGACCATATCTTTAATAGGGCACAAGGTTATGTAGTAGTTTCAGTGATTTTTTTCTTCAAAAATTATAAAATCGATGTTTAAAGACTTAAGGTATTTATCTACAATGACTCAATTCTGCGTAGATTAAGCTTTTAGAATAATTAATGGTCAACTATGCCAAGCGTGGTCTGACTGCCGTGCCCTTGTTCCTGCTGTTCCATCTGCTTGTGATCCTTTCCTCCAGACACCTCTGTTGCTTGTTCCTTCACTTCCTCCAGGTCTCGACTCAAATGTCATCAGATAGGTCTTCCCTGACCACCTTATAGAAAATAACACCGCACCCTCTCAACCCTCCATTCCCTGTTCCCCTTACCGTGCCTATTTTTTTTGTAGCATTCATCACCATCTACCATCCATCCATTCATCATTCATTCATTTGTTCACTTCAGTCTCTCTTCACTAGACTGTCCCTCGAGGATAAATAAGGATTCTGTTTTTGTTGAGTACTCTGTCGGTAGCACCTAAAACAATGTTAAAACAACTAGATGATACTAAAAACATATTTTTTGAATGCATGAATGATCATAATGAAGAAAATCTAACTACTTTATCCCTTTGTCCCTAAGGAATAAGGAAGGAGAAAACAGTCCACTTTCACAATTTGAGCTCTTCTTGCTCTTCACCAAAAACTGAGTTCCCTGGTGTTTTTTCTCTCATTGCTGATGTGGTATAAATACCGTGGGGTGAGGGTGAAGGTTGAGTTCCCATCCTAAGAGTGTATGCTCCATTTTAGCTCCTGAAAGTCTATTATAAATCCATAACCATAGATGCTTCTGCTTCTGGGGCTTTCTTTGTGAGTCTAAGATTTAACTGCCAGCACCTACGTTGCAATGAGGCAAAAGTTAAAAAAAAAAAACAAAAATGCAGGGTATTTTCACCTAAAAATAGCAGCTTGCTCTGTTAAGTGGCAGCCTATTGCCTGCTCTTGCTTTGAGTCCTTCTCCAGGCAAGATGTAATGTAGCAAAGGAAGAGACTGGTGGTCACAAGCCAGGACATTGCAGGGCTCAGTAATTACTTGGAAAACACTGCCTGGGTTCCAGCCAGAATCCCAAACAAAGGGAAATAGCTCCTGTTCTCTAATTGACAAGCTGATGAGTGAGGTAGGAAGAATGAAAATCATTTGAGTGAGTAAAAGGGAGAAGAAATCAAATGGAAGCAGTAGTCTTGCTGAAGAACAATACAATTAAGATGTGTTCCCAAACCTGAGAGGGTTGATTTATGTCAGCTGAGACCATGGATGTAACTGTCTGCTCTAGGCCATGAGATGAATTAATTATCTCTTATAAAGGGATAGGGAATGTCAGTTTAGGGTAAGTGTTGATATCGTTGGAGCCTGGGCCAAAGTAGATTATATGTATACAAATGAGTTATTAATCTCAGTAGTTCCTACATTATTTAGTCCTTATGGGAATTGTGCTGCAAATATACAGAGGGTTGAATATTCTCACTCCAGAAAATAGAATCTGTAATTTTGGCAAGGCTAAAAATTCAAAACCACCTTAGTGAATTTGTTGTAATTCAATGGGGATAGTTTTGAGCAGGAGTCAGTTAAGAAAAATGAGAATTTTGTGACGTTGATGTAAAAAGAGGTAATTTAAGAAAAGTACACTTAGTGGGTTAAACGATTCCATTTTGGTGTGATATTTTGGATCAATGTTTACAAAACTTAGCCTGTCATTTTCACAATTCTGAGCTGTGCCAAATACATAGGAAGGTCTGATCATGTAATACTTAGCTGAAATAACGTCATCAATACCTTCCTTATGTGATATTAATACAGCTTTCCAAATCTGAACAGCCATAATGTGTCTGTCCCATAAAAATACTGCATTAGGAGAAAAAAGGAAAACAAACACAACACATACCCCACTGCTACCACCATCACCCCGGTATCACCTCGAAACCCCTACATGGCAGCAAGACTTGCTTGTGGTTGTTCAATAGCCTATAAAAAATGTAAAGAATATTTGTTTATGGAAAGAGCTTTGGAGTTTGCAGGCAATCTCAAGGTCAAACTATGTCCTTTGGGAAGAGGTAACCAGAATTGCCCACTGAGGGTCAGATGTTTTTCACTCCCAGAAATGTGAATGCAAAATGAAAATTAAAGCTGTGCTGCAATCATGTAAGGAGAAATGCAAACAGGGACAAGATATGGGATGAGCTTTAAGGGAATTTTTTTTTTGGTTCTTTTTGCGGCGGCATAGAAAAGATGAGAAATAAAATGAATCTCTCTAGGAAGAGACACAATTTGAGAACTAAGCTGAGCAATGGGAAGCAGGGAGAAAACACATTCAGTGTGAAGTGTTGATTTCTACTCAGACCAGACTGTCAAAGGCTTGGTTTGTAAATTGGTTGAGCAGGATCATATGAAAAAGGGACTGCCCCTTTTGTTTTACTGAAACAAGTGAGTGAGGCATCTAAACTCATTTATGCCTTTTGGGTAAACCACCAAACACCTCTTTAATAATAACCTACTTAGTTGTGATGGGACACTGATTTGGAGATAAATCAAAAGAATCATTGGAAAAGAGAGACCAGAATTCTCCTTTAGGATATATAACCCTAGAGGCACTTTAAGAAGCAGGAAAAAATGAAATGTGGTATAAATAATCTCTGCCTGGAAACAATGCAGCAGGCTCAGTCACAATGCCCATTTACCTGGAGGTGGACCCCAGAGAATCTGTGGAGCAGCTTAAGTGAACCAAGGTTCTGTTTCAGAGAATTGCAGGCAGGTGCTGTAGCAGTTATTAGTACTGTTCAACAAATGTTCTGTGCTCCTGCCATCCTGGGCACACAGTGGGAACACATGGCCTTGTCCCCTTATGAAAGGGGCCATGTGGCTAGTGATGGACAATGAGTTGTGGGTGAAAGTAATGGAATGGAACATTTAATTGCTGGTGTCAGATTCTTCAGGCTTCTCTTCCCCCAGTGCAGATGACCAACAACCTGAGAGACAGTGGCTGCTCAGGGAGCCGTGGTGTTTTGTTTTTGAATTATAAATAAGGTTGATGCTTTATTGGGATTTCACTAGTTTAGTCTCATTTTCATTACATCATATTGAGGGAACATACTATCAAAGTGATTTATCCCTGTGGATGCTGACCATGATTATCTGGCTGATGCAGCAGTGACTGTCAGGTTTCTCTACTGCAAATGAGCTCACCCCTCTCCATGCTTTACTCTTTGGAAGGTCTCCATGCCCAGCCCACAGTGAAGGAGTGGGGAGTTTGACTCTACTTTGAGGGCTGTGTTAGTTCATTTTCATGTTGCTGTGAAGATATAGCTGAGATGGGTAATTTAGAAAGAAAACGAGGTTCAATGGACTCCCACTTCCACATGGCTAGGGAGGCCTCATGATCATGGTGGAAGGCAAAGGAAGAGCAAAGGCACATCTTATATGGTGGCAGGCAAGAGAGCATGTGCACGGTTTTGTAAACTGTCCTTTAAAAAACCATCAGATCTCATGAGACTTGTTCACTATCACAAAACAGCATGGGAAAAACCCACCCTCATGATTCTATTATTGCCCACCAGGTCTCCCATGACATGAGGGGATGATAGGAGCTACAATTCAACATGAGATTTGGGTGGGCACACAGCCAAACCATATTAAGTGTAGAGTAACTGCATACATTATTTGAATTCTGCATAGATTTGTCTTTTCTGCATCATTCGTTTATGTATTCAGTTGTTTATTCATATCAATATAGACTCATGCATTTTGTATGTTGGGTTATATTCTAATACATCCTTATGTAATTTGTTCAAATTTCTTCAGCTTTGGCCATTGGAAACTGTCATCTGCTGTGCCCCTTTGCCACAGAGATACCTACCTCCTTTTTTTTTTTTTTTTAAGAAATCCTTATTTTCTGGTACCATAAGGTACTTGAGAGTACTGATTTCTGAGTGATTGCAACAAGCAAAGCCTTTCTGCCAGCCTGTGGAGAACACATATTCCCACTGAGAAAACAAAACTGTTGAGCCACTGAAACTCTAGAGTTGTTTCACAATTTAATCTAGACCAGTGGTTCTCAAAATGTGTTCCTGGGACAAGCAGCATCAGCATCACTTGGGAACTTGTTAAGTATGCAAATTATCTGGTCCCACTTTGGATCTAGACAATTGGAGACTCTGAGTTTGAGAGCCAGCAGTTTGTGGGTAACAAACCCTCTAGGTAATTCCCATGCACACTGAAGTTTGACAACTTTAAAGGCTTTGTTTCAGATCCAGTCTTTATAATTTATATGAGTGGTAACATAAAGAAGTAAAACACAATGGATCTTTTGGGTATATTTATGTTGTCTCATAGCATAACATTTAATAAGTTCATTTAAAACAAGATGGTTGGTTTTCTTCATAATAAAAATGTAAAAAATCTTGAAAATATAGGGATATGAAGGAATATTACTTTGGGATGGGGTATATGGGCTTGCTGTACACTGGGTCCATTTTTGCAAACTTATACCAATAGCTCTGCCAACTTCAGGGATTCCCTGTTGGGATCAAAGATGGTGGATTCCACGGTGCTTGGAGAGCTGTAATGAATATATGGGATTATTTTCGAGTTGAGCCTCTTTCCTATTAGATTGTAACAGCCATAAAGATAAAGACTAGGCTGTTACCACTGCCTAGAACAGTGTCTGATACAGGACATGTATTCAGTGAATGTTTGAAAAATGATTACATTATTTTTTAGGCTTTTGTTTCCATGTAATGCCTTGAGCTTTCTGTCTCATCTGCACAGCGCTTGTGCTGTTATTCTCTTACTTAAAAACAAAACAAAACAAAACTGAAGTGAAATTTAAATACAATAAAATGATTTTTTGTTTTGGGGGATGGATTCTCACTCTGTCACCCAGGCTGGAGTGCAGTGGCATAATCTTGGCTCATCACAACCTCCACCTTCCAGGTTCAAGGGATCTGTCTCAGCCTCATGAATAGTTGGGATTACAGGCTGGTCTGAAACTCCTGACCACAGGTGATCAACGGTCTTGGCCTCCCAAAGCGCTGGGATTAGAGGTGTGAGTCACTGTGCTCTGCCTGAAATATGTGATTCTTAAGTGTACATTATAATGGGTTAGATAGATGTACTACACTAACAGAATAGTTTTATTTAAATCAACTACTTTTGTCCCATTTATGACTGCATTAATAGCCATAACCTCATGGTTTTGTAGTCTTTCTTATATATTTTCTTTCTTTTTTTTAAAATTATATTTGGGCTCTGGGGTACATGTGCACATCCTGCATCCTGTGGGATTGTTGCATAGGTACATACATGCCATGGTGGTTTGCTGTCTCCATCACCCCCTACCACCGTCACCTACATCAGGCATTTCTCCTGGTGTTATCCCTCCCCATCCTCCCTGCCTTGCCCCTTCCCCTGCCTTCTCCATCCCCCCGACCTAGCTCTGTGAATGTTGTTCCCTTCCCTGTGCCCAAGTGTTCTCATTGTTCCTCACCTGCCTATGAGTGAAAACATGTGGCATTTGGTTTTATGTTCTTGTGTTAGTTTGCTGAGTGATGGTTTCTAGGTTCATCCATGTCTCTACAAAGGACACGAACTCATTGTTTTTTATGGCTGCAGAGTATTCCATGGTGTATATGTGCCATATTTCTTTTGTCCAGTCTATCATCGATGGGCATTTGGGTTAGTTCCAGGTCTTTGCTATCCTGAGCAGCACTGCAATGAACATACGTGCGCATGTGTCTTTATAACAGAATGATTTATCATCCTTTGGGTATATACCCAGTAATGAGATTGCTGGGTCAAATGGAATTTCTATTTGTAGATCCTTGAGGAATCACCACACTGTCTTCCACAATGGTTGAACTAATTTACACTCCCACCAACAGTGTAAAAGTGTTCCTTTTTCTCCACATCCTCTCCAACATTTGTTGTCTCCAGATTTTTTAATGATTGCCATTCTAGCTGGCATGAGGTGGTATCTCAATGTGGTTTTGATTTGCGTTTCTCTAATGACCAGTGATGATGAGCATTTTTTCATATGTTTGTTGGCCGTATATTTGTTTTCTTTTGAAAAGTGTCTGTTCATATCCTTCACTCACTTTTGAATGTTTTTTTTTTTTCCTTCTTGTAAATCTGCTTTAGCTTCCTGTAGATTCTGGGCATTAGCTCTTTGTCTGATGGATAGATTGTGAAAATTTTTTCTGATTCTGTTGGTTGCTGGTTTACTCTGATTGTTTCTTTTGCTGTGCAGAAGCTCTTAAGTTTAATTAGGTCCCATTTGTCTATTTTGGCTTTTGTTGCCATTGCTTTTGGTGGTTTAGTCATGAAGTCCTTGCCTGTACCTATGTCCTGAATGGTTTAGCCTAGGTTTTCTTCTAGAGTTTTTATGGTGTTAGTTCTTATGTTTAATCTTTAATCCATCTGGAGTTAATTTTTGTATAAGGTGTAAGGAAGGGGCCCAGTTTTTTTTGTCGGCACATGGCTAGCCAATTTTCTCAACACCATTTATTAAAAAGGGAATCCTTTTCCTGTTGCTTGCTTTTGTCCAGTTTGTCAAAGGTTAGATGGTTGTAGATGTGTGGCGTTGCATCTGAGACCTCTGTTCTGTTCCAACATGGGTCTATATCTCTGTTTTGATACCAGTACCATGCTGTTTGATTACTCTAGCCTTGTAGTATAGTTTGAAGTCAGGTAGCATGATGCCTCCAGCTTTGTTCTTTTTGCTTAGGATTGTCTTGGCTATGTGGGCTCTCTTTTGGTTCCATATGAAGTTTAAAGTGGTTTTGTCCAATTCTGTGAAGAAGGTCAATGGGGATAGCATTGACCTATAGCTTAATGGGGATAGCATTGAATTTATAAATTACTTTGGGCAATATGGCCATTTTCACAATATTGATTCTTCCTAACCATAAGCATGGAATGTTTTTTCATCTGTTTGTGTCCTCTCTTATTTCCTTAATCAGTGGTTTGTAGTTCTCCTTGAAGAGATCTTTTACCTCCTTTGTTAGTTATATTCCTAGGTATTTTATTCTCTTTGTAGCAATTGTAAATAGGATTTAGCTCATGATTTGGTTCTCTGTTTGTCTGTTATTGGTGTATAGGAATGCTTGTGATTTCTGTACATTGAATTTGTATCCTGATCCTTAAGAAGTCTTTGGGCTGAGATGATGAGGTCTTCTAAATATATGATCAAGTCATCTGCAAAAAGGGACAATTTAACTTCTTCTTTTCCTAATTGAATGCCCTTTATTTCTTTTTCTTGCCTAATTGCTCTGGCTAGAACTTCCAATGCTGTATTGAATAGGAGTGGTGAGAGAAGGCAGTCTTGTCTGGTGCCAGTTTTTAAAGGGAATGCTAATTTTTGCCCATTCAGATATTGGCTGTGGGTTTGTCATAAATAGCTTTTATTGTTTTCAGATACATTCCATGGATACCTAGTTTATTGAGAGTTTTTAGCATAAAGGCTGTTGAATTTTGTCAAAGGCCTTCTCTGCATCTATTGAGATAATCATGTGGTTTTTGTCTTTGGCTCTGTTTATGTGGTTAATTACTTTTACAGATTTGTGTATGCTGAACCAGTCTTGCATCCCCTGGATGAAGCCTACTTGATCGTGGTGGAAAAGCTTTTTGATGTGCTGTTGGATTCAGTTTGCCAGTATTTTATTGAAGATTTTCGCATCAATGTTCATCATGGATATTGGCCTGTAGTTTTCTTTTTTAGTTGAGTCTCTGCCAGGTTTTGGTATCAGGATGATGTTGGTCTCAGGGAGTTAGGGAGGATTCCCTCTTTTTGTATTGTTTGGAATAGTTTCAACAGGAATGGTACCAGCTTCTCTTTTTATATATGGTAAAATTCAGCTGTGAACCTATCTGGACTTGGACGTTTTTTGATTGGAAGGCTGTTAGTTGCTGCCTCGACTTCAGACCTTGTTACTGGTCTATTCAGGGTTTCAACTCCTTCTTGGCTTAGTCTTGGAGTGTGCAAGTATCCAGGAATTTATTCATTTCTTCCAGATTTACTGGTTTGTGTGCATAGAGTTGTTTGTAGTAATCTCTGATGGTCGTTTGTATTTCTGAGGAATCGGTGGTGATCCCCCCTTTATCGTTTTTTATTGCATCTATCTGATTCTTCTCTCTTTTCTGTTTTATTAGTCTAGTTGGTGGTCTATTTTGTTGATCTTAAAAAAACCAGCTCCTGGATTTGTTGATTTTTTTTTTTTTTGAAGGGATTTTTGTGTGTCTATCTCCTTCAGTTCTGATCTGATCTTAGTTATTTCTTGTCTTCTGCTAGCTTTTGAGTTTTTTTAATCTTGCTCCTCTAGCTTTTTCAATTTTGATAATAGGTTGTCGATTTTAGATCTTTCCTTTCTTCTCATATGGGCATTTATTGCTATAAGTTTCCCTCTAGACACTGCTTTAAAGATGTCTCATAGGATGTGGTACATTGTGTCTTCGTTCTCATTGGTTTCAAAGAACATTTTTATTTCTGCCTTCATTTCATTGTTTATCCATTCATCATTCAGGAGCAAGTTGTTGAGTTTCCATGTGATTGTGAAGTTTTGAGTGCTTTTCTTAATCCTGAGTTCTAATTTGATTGTGCTGTGGTCTGAGAGACTGTTATGATTTCCATTCCTTTGCATTTGCTGAGGAGTGCTTTACTTCCAATTATGTGGTCAATTCTGGAGTAAGTGCAGTGTGGTGCTGAGAAGAATGTGTACTCTGTGTTTGGGGTGGAGCGTCCTGTCAACGTCTATGAGGTCTGCTTGGTCCAAACCTGTGTTCAAGTCCGGGATATCCTTGTTGACTTTCTGTCTCACTGATCTGTCCAATATTGTCAGTGGAATGTTACAGTCTCCCACTGTTATTGTGCGTGAGTCTAAGTCTCTTTGTAGGTTTTTAAGAACTTGCTTTATGTATCTGGGTGCTCCTGCAATGGGTGCATAAATACTTAGGATAGTTAGCTCTTCTTGCTGCATTGATCCTTTTACCACTATATAATGCCCTTCTTTGTCTCTTTTGATCTTTGTTCATTTAAAGTCCATTTTTTCGGAGACTAGGATTGCTACCCCTGTTTTTTTTGCTCTCAATTTGCTTGGTAAATCTTCTTCCATACCTTTATTTTGGGTCTATGTGAGTCTCTGCATGTGAGATGGGTCTCCTGAATACAGCACACCAATGGGTCTTGACTTTATCCAGTTTGCCAGTCTGTGTCTTTTGATTGGTGTTTAGGCCATTTACATTCAATGTTAATATTGTTATGTTTGAATTTGATCCTGCCATTTTGTTACTGGCTGGTTGTTTTGCCTGTTAATTTATGTGGCTCCTTCCTTGCATCATTATTCTTTACCATTTGGTACGTTTTTGCTGTGGCTGGTACTGGTTGTTCCTTTCCCTGTTTAGTACTTCCTTCAGTAGCTCCTGTAAGGCAGGTCTTATAGTGATGAAATCTCTCAGCAATTGCTTCTCTGTAAAGGATTTTATTTCTCCTTCACTTATGAAGCTTAGTTTGGCTGGATATGAAATTCTGGGTTGGAAGTTCTTTTCTTTAAGGATGTTGAATATTGGCCCACACTCCCTTCTACCTTGTAGGGTTTCTGCTGAAAGATCTGCTGTAAGTCTGATAGTCTTTCCTTTGTGGGTGACTTGACCTTTCTCTCTGGCTGCCCTTAGCATTTTTTTCCTTCATTTCAATCCTGGTGAATCTGACAACCATGTGCCTTGGGGTTGCTCTTCTTGAGGAATATCTTTGTGGTGTTCTCTGTATTTCCTGGAGTTGAATGTTGGCCTGCCTTGCTAGGTTGGGAACATTCTCTTGGATAATATCATGAAGAGTGTTTTCCAACTTGGATTTATTCTCCCTGTCACATTCAGGTACACTGATAAAATTTCAATTAGGGTTTCTCACATAATCCCATAGTTCTTTGAGGTTTTGTTCATTTTTTTTCTTTCACTTTTTTCCTCTAATCTTGCCTTCTCATTTTACTTCATTGATTTGATCTTCCATCTCTGATATCCTTTCTTCTGCTTGGTCAATTCAGCTGTTGAAACTTGTGTATGCCTTGTGAAATTCTCGTGCTGTGTTTTTCAGCTCTGTCAAGTCGTTTATGTTCTTCTCTAAGCTGGTTATTCTAGTTAGCATTTTGCGTAACCTTTTTGCAAGGTTCTTAGTTTCTTTGCATTGCGTTAGAATGTGGTCTTTTAACTCAGATGTTTGTTATTACCCACCTTCTGAAGCCTGCTTATGTCTATGCATTAGATTCATCCTCTGTCTTTATTTGTTACCTTGATGGTGAGGAGTTGTGATCCCTGGGAGAAGAGTTGTTTTGTTCTTTGGTGGTTTCATCCTTTTTTGCTTTGTTTTTTTCTCATCTTCGTGGATTTATCTCCCTTTGAAGTTGATTTCAGGAGCAGTCTGAGTGACGTTTTTTTCTGTTGAGTTTGGAGCTGTATCTTGTTGGGCCTTTAGAGGGCGTTGATGAGCTGTCTGGGGTTCAGTCAGGTTGTTGGATGGGTGGTCTTTCCCTGGAGTTTGCAGGTGAGATTGGCCCCACCTTCCCAATGGCACCTCTCCTTCCCCAACTGGATCTTCCTGGTTGGGGTCAAGCTGGTGTATTTGCTGCCAAGCTCTCTAGTGAGGGCTTCAGTTTGAGTTCTGTGGAGGTAGTGCCTGCCAGGCCTTATGGTCTGTTTCTCTGCTTTTAACTCTGCCTCCTGTGGGATGGTCCATCCCCCTGGCGTTAGTCCAAACTCCCGTCCAGGTCCCTGCGAGAACTTGCCATACCCTGCGGTAGCCTCTGCTGATTTGCATTGACTACCCACAGCGCCCCACCTGGCAGGGCTCTCGTAGACCGTGGGTTGCAGGGGGGATGAGGTAAGCACAGGATCCGAATTGGAGCACCAATGGGGTTAAGTCTGCTGACCTTCTGAGCCGGCTGTGCATGTTTCAGGTGGGGATGTGCCCCCCACTCCCGCTTGATTTGCCCCCCGCCCCCAGGTGGCTCTTGCCCTGTGGCTCCTTCTCTGGGCCTAATTTCAGTGCCCTATCAGTCCCACAGAAATTAACTCAATACCTCGTTTGGAATTGTGAAGTCCTCCAGCCCTCTGCATCTCATTCGCTGGGAGCTGCATTCCGGTGCTGGCTTCTCTCTGCCATCTAGGCGCCCGCCGCCCCCCGCCCCCCGTTATATAATATATTTTCTAATGAATATTAAAGTCAATACATATTTATAAAATAGAAATGTTAATCCAAATAGCAACTAAAATATTCACTCACCTAACCTATTTTGAGAAACATTCAAAAAGGACTGTCCACTGCATTGTGGAACATGAGTCACTAGTTAGTGGAAAGGGAGTGTCTGACTGGGGTGTGGGGTTGTGGTAGTCAAGGGTGAGATTATAATGAAAGAAGTCTACTGAAATCACTGTGGCATAGCCAACATTAAGTGTCTGAGCCTATTCTCTGAGTAACTTGATAAACTGAACTACTGAGATACTTCAGCTACGTACCCCTAGCTGCCTCTCCAATAGCTGTCTTCTTCCATCCCCTCCGAATTTTGTTCTGTCTTAGAGAACAGCTTGCTTAATGTCCAAATTTGTAGGCTTTTTAAATTTCCTCCCCAATACCAGTAGTCTTCAGGTCATTGTGTTGAAACAGACAAAGGAGTGACTTTTGGAGCAAAGAAGAGATTGAGAGATTGTTTCAGTTGGACCGCCTCCGTTTGTTTTTGTTTGTTTTGTTTTTGTTTTTGTTTCTTAATCCAGAACAACTTTGGAAGAAGCTGACAGCTTTGAAATCAATTTGGTACACTCCAAAAATTAACTTGCTTTATAGGCATTTGTGGTACACCAGTTAAACATAGAGTCCTGTGTTAGGCACTAAAAGAATGTCCTTAGAAAGCTAGCTGATATGTAGCCTTGCGGGATAAATGAGTAAAGCCCAGGAGTAAGTGTAATTAACAAGGCACGATGCAGGGCACTTCAGAAGACTTGAGATCTGTGCCATGGGATCAGGCAGTACCCTACTTCAATCTGTAGGTCTGTTCACTAGCTTGAAGTGAAATGAGAGTAAATTAAAATTCAAATTGTACTCATTTTGTTTATGTATTCGGTTTGCTGATAATCACAGGTTAGTAATTCAGATCCCAATGGCTGAAATGTTTGGGCTAAGTATTTTCAAGGCACTGTCATATCTGCTTTAGAACTGGTTTACAAGATTACACTCGTTTTATTTACATTATAAAAGTAATGAACGCTTGTGGAAATGTAGAAATATACAGAAATACGAAAATGAAAAACCTTAATCACTCATAATCCAACTACATAGAGACTACTGCTGGCCTTTTTCTTAAAAATACATTTTCCCATAATCAGGATTATATATCATGTAAACTATTGTAACTTTAAAAATATTATAAGCATTTCCTCATGTCATCAAGCATTCTTTAGAATATTTTAATGGTAAAATTAGATTGTATGTATCTACTGTCCTTTACGTAACAGTTTTATTATGCATTCCAATTTCTCACTGTTAAATTCAGAGATGTTCAAAGATGTTTTCATAATGTGTGTATATAATTAATATAGACACAATTTCTAGATCTAACTAGGCTCAGACCAATTAACACAGCCTAATAAGGCAGAGGCAGGCTGGGAGGGGCCGGAAGTCAGCCCGTGAGGTGGTGTATGCCAACAAACACACCTTGCAGGTGCTGCCAGAAGGCCTAGTCTGGCGACCAAGGCACACAATCTGAAAATTACAGCAACAGACCGGATTCTGGTAGCACTTGGCATCAGGAGATCCAGAGAGCTTGTGGAGTTTCCCAGGAAGTCTGCTTAGATGTCTTAAGACTGAGAAAAGAGGGAGGAAGTATCAGGAAGTCTAGCAAGAAGCATCATGGCCATCAGCCAGCCTGGGATTCAGCTGAAGAGCCTTAGTCTGTTTAACCCACTAACATTATCGAGGGCCTACTGTGTACCAGCACTGTGCTGGGAGCTTGGGATACTTCCGTAAACAGACGCAGATCTCTGCCCCCATGGAATGTACATTCTAATGAGGAAAAGCTTCCATGGATGGGGACTGACAAAAGCAAGACGGCCTTCTGGTTCTCGAAGAACTGGATATTGAGCATATTCAAGATAGACTCAGGTAAAGGAAACAAGGCAGAGGCCAGTGCTCAGCACTGGCTTCTCTAATGAACTGAGCCAAACTCACAGAAAGGATGACTTACCAAGTCTCAGATTTAGAGCCTACAAGTACATCCTTTTGGTCTAGGGTCATATTAATCCAAACAGTAAAGATTTGCCTTAGCCCACACATAGTAGGTTCAGGGCTAAAACCTGAATTCTTAAACCTGGTTGCAGGAGATGGGAGGTAACTTAGTGCCAATGAGTGAAATGGAGAAACCAGAAATGTGTATGTAGTCCCTGACTAGCATGTATTATATTAGGTTGTTAATAAAGATTTGTGAAAGAATGCATGAATTTAGGAGAAAAGAAAGATGAAAATCATGGGGAAGGCATGGGAGAGAGAAAATATTAATTGATGTAGCATATTCATTATGAGCTTAGGCAGAGTTAGACAGTCCTAGATTCAAATGTTAGCTCTTCTATTCTCTGTCCTCAGTTTCCTCACCTGTAAATTGGGCTAATGATAGTACCTCCTGCAATGTAGGGTGGTTAGGCAATTCCTATAAAGAGTTAAGCGCACTTAGGGCTGGTCGTGGTGGCTGATGCCCGTAATCCCCGCACTTTGGGAGGTCAAGGCAAGTGGATTACCTGAGCTCAGGAGTTTGAGACCCTTGAACAACATGGTGAAATCCCATTTCTACTAAAAATCCACGTACACACAAGATAGCTGGGCATAGTGGTGCATACCTGTAGTCCCAGCTACTCGGGAGGCTGAGGCAGGAGAATTGCTTGAACCAGGGAGGCGGAGTTTACAGTGAGCTGAGATTGTGCCACTGCACTCCAACCTGGGCAACAGCGAGACATTGTCTCCAAAATAAAAAATAATAAAGAGTGAAACACATTTCTTGGCACACATAGTAAGCATTCAATAAATTTAGCTAATAAAAACTTATGTTTAATATATGGCTTTGAGGGGATATTAACATTACACATTCTTTGATGAGGTTTAGCTTTTTAAAATCAATATTATGCCCCTAGACTATTGAGAAAAATTATTACTTTCATAAAGATGGGATTTTATATACACACACATACACCTATATATGTCACTTTTTTTGTTATGGAAATGAGGGATTTTCTAGTTTATGAGGCAATGAAGAGAAGTATTAATATATGTAATCTTACAAATAATTCTTGGTTGATTGGAAATCAAAGACTTGGAGCGGGGAGCCACAAGACGGAGATATCATTCTGCAATCCACATTAACATTATAATTACTGAAATGCAGGTCCATGTAGAAGAACCTGATAAAATTAGAGACTCAAAGCTACATAGTTTAAAAAAGCTGCTAAGTAGCTTCATCTTTTTTTCTGACATGGAGCCTCACTCTGTCACCTGGGCTGGAGTACAGTGGTGCAGTCTTGGCTTATTGCAACTGCTGCTTCCTGGGTTCAAGCGATTCTCCTTCCTCAGCCTCCTGAGTAGCTGTATGCACGTCACCATGCCTGGCCAATTTTTTGTTTTAGTAGAGACAGGGTTTCACCATGTTGGCCAGGCTGGTCTCCAACTCCTTACCTCAGGTGATTCACCGCCTTCAGCCTCCCAAAAGTGCTGGGATTACAGGCGTGTACCACTGCACCTGGCCAATAGCTTCATTCTTCAATCTTGGCTACAGCAGCTTCTCTCCCTTCTGCTCATGCTAGGATAGTATGAGACAAAAAGATCTAGAGCTAGGATTCACTATCAGTTTCCATTTTGTTTGGGCTTCTGCTCATTGAAACACTATATCCTGAGGGCATTTGTAGTTCTCCCTCTGGGCAAAGTCTGGAAATCCTTTCTGCCTCCTGAATATCTGTGGCTTGCATAGTAATCCTGAGAAAATATTTCTAGAAGTGAATGAAATGGCCAGCCATTTCGATTGAGCAGATTATCTTCTACCTTCTTGGACTATGGAACTCAGGCCTGGATGAATGTTCTATTAGGAATGGTGTAATCACAGAAGATGCAGTCACCAGGTAAGAAGTGTATGTAACACCCATCTTCTTATGGATAAGGAACATCAAGTAGGAATAAGGGAGCAGAAGTTTCATGGAAAGTCTAGCTGACCAACCTCAAGAATGAAATATGGCATTGTAACCGTATCTGCCCAAATAGGATGCCCAGGTTTAAACCGTACTTACATATACAGGTGTCCCACCGTGCCCCGTGTTACTGTTTCTTTATGCAACATTTGGACCTCATACCCTTTCCGTTACTTATCTGAGGTCTTTTGCTTTCTCCCTGTTCAAAACCTGCTTTCTGTTCTACTTATGACTTCCTCTGTCCAGGCAGCACAGACTGTCACTCCATTCTCATTTGGAGGCTCTTATCCTTCTCTCCTTCTGGCTAAGGGGTATTTGTGTCTTTGTTTTTCGGCATAGGGACTTCCTGCCTGGCATGAGATCGTCATGGGTGCCCGGTGGCCAGGCTTCCCTTTGAGCTGTGATAATGCTGGTCTCCTGGAGTCCTGTTAGACTACAGCGCACATTTACATTCTCTTTCATGTTTGGTTGGCACAAAGTGCTCTGGGGTAGGCAGTACCTACTTTATTATCCTTATTTTTTAGTCAGGAAACTGGCTTAGAGAGGTGAGACTGTGCCAGATTCCAGAGGATTCCACAGGGAAAGGAGCCCTTGTGTTTCTCATCCCCACTAGGATTCCAGGGAGCATGAAGCTCCCTGCCAAAGGGAGTTGTGCTGTTGAAATGAACAAAAAGGAAAGTTGAGCTCTTACTTTAGAGCATTGCATTAGAGCACTTACCCTTCTGCTGCCTCACTTTGCTGACCTTAAACATGATCGAATTTGTTTAGTATCACAATTGGAACTGAAAAAAATTGGCCCCTCCAGGGATCCGTCGGAATTGGTTGGTAAGTACCCACAAAACTTCGTAGTGTGCCTGGAAATGCTAATGGAGACTCTTTTCACTGATCCCGAGGACACTTATCATGGACTTCGCCTCTCTCTCAAGCAGAGCCATGACCTGGACATAAGTTGTAAAATGTATGTCATCAGTTCCCTAGGGAGGGGGCTGTGGGCTTTGTTCTTAGACTTTTAGGCCTTTCCTCAGAGCTGTTAATGCTTATTTTTAAAAAATTGCCCCAGAAGCTTGACTTCTGCGGTTGTACAGCAGTGGCACAGAGACAACTGCATATAGTAGACCCTGAGAGAGAGGTGGGAGACAGCAAAACTGTGAAAATGAAACACAGACCTACTTTGTAAAAGAAAGGCATGCAGTCAACTGAGAGGAGGCGAAGAGTGTGCTCAGTTGTGACAGCACAGTATCAAGGATATTTGGAACAAAAGGCCTGCAGTTAGTGTGAAATGGTTAGCTTTAAGGAGTACAAGAAGTGTGTAATTCAGCTTAGGAAACTTGCCATGGAAAACAGGAGAACAAAAACCCATTTTGTTAGTCTTGACAAGGTTATTAATGGGTATCAGTCAAAATACATTGAGAAATTTAAATGAGTAATATAGATTTTATTTCCATTAATAGATACTCAGTTCACCAAAGAAGCTACATGACTGGCCCATAAAGGGACCATATGAATATGTAAAACTATTCATTATCAGTCATCAGTCAAATGCAAATGAAAATTGCAGCGAGATAACACTATGCACTGTGTGGCTAAAATTAAAAAGCCTGACAATATCAATTGTGGCTAATGTTATGAAGCAACTGGAACTTTCATACATTGCTGGTAGGAATGTAAAATGATACTGCCACTTTAGAAAGCACTTTCGTCTTTGGTTCTGTTTACGTGGTGAATTACATTTATAGACTTGCGTATGTTGAACCACTTTGCATCCCCGGGATGAAGCCTACTTGATCATGATGGATAAGCTTTTTGATGTGCTGTTGCAATTGGTTTGCCAGTATTTTATTGAAGATTTTTGCATCTGTATTCATCATGGATGTTGGCTTGAAGTTTTCTTTTCTTGTTGAGTCTCTGACGGGTTTTGGCATCAGAATGATGTTGGTCTCAAAAATGATTTGGGAAGGATTCCCTCTTTGGATTGTTTGGAATAGTTTCAGAAGGAATGGTACCAGCTCCTCTTTGTGTGTCTGGTACGATTCTGCTGTGAACCCATCTGGACCTGGGCTTTTTTTTGTGTGGTAGGCTCTTAATTGCTGCCTCAACTTCAGACCTTGTTATTGGTCTATTCAGGGTTTTGACTTCTTCCTGGTTTAGGCTTGGGAGGATGCAAGTGTCCAGGAATTTATTCATTTCTTCCAGGTTTACTAGTTTATGTGCATAGAGTTGTTTGTAATAATCTCTGATGATGGTTTGTATTTCTGTGGAATCTGTGGTGATATCCCCTTCATCGATTTTTATTGCATCTATTTGATTACTCTTCTTTTTTATTAATCTGGCTAGTGGTCTATTTTGTTGATCTCTTTGAAAAACCAGCTCCTGGATTTATGGATTTTTTTTGAAGGGTTTTTTTTGTGTCTCTATCTCCTTCAATTCTGCTCTGATCTTAGTTATTTCTTGTCTTCTGTAGCTTTTGAGGTTTTTTTTTTTTTTTTTTTTTTTTTTTTTTTTTTTTTTTTTTGATCTTGCTCCTCTAGCTCTTTCAATTTTGATGATAGGGTATCGATTTTAGCTCTTTTCTTGCTTCTCATGTGGGCACTTATTGCTATATATTTTCCTCTAGACACTGCTTTAAATGTGTCCCAGAGATTCTGGTATGTTTTGTTTTCGTTCTCGTTGGTTTCGAAGAGACCACTTTATTTCTGCCTTCATTTCATTGTTTATCCAGTCAACATTTAAGAGCCAGTTGTTCAGTTTCCATGAAGCTGTGCGGTTCTGAGTTAGTTTATGAATGCTGAGTTCTAACTTGATTGCACTGTGGTCTGAGAGACTGCTTGTTATGATTTATGTTCTTTTGCATTTGCTGAGGAGTGCTTTACTTCCCAAAGGATTATGAATCATTTTACTATAAGGACACATGCACACGAATGTTCATTGCAGCACTGTTTACAATAGCAAAGACCTGGAACCAACCCAAATGCCCATCGATGATAGACTGGACAGGGAATGTGTGGCACATATACACCATGGAATACTATGCAGCCATAAAAAACAATGAATTCATGTCCTTTGTAGGGACATGGTGAACCTGAAAACCGTCATTCTTGGCAAACTGACACAAGAACAGAAAATCAAACACCACATATTCTCACTCCTGGGCAGGTGTTGAACAATGAGAACACCTGGACACACGGAAGGGAGCATCGCACACTGCGGTCTGTTGGGGGGAAATAGGGGAGGGTCAGCGGGGGGTGGGGAGTTGGGAAGAGATAGCATGGGGAGAAATGCCAGATGTGGGTGATGGGGAGAAAGGCAGCAAATCACACTGCCATGTGTGTACCTATGCAACAACCTTGCATGTTCTTCACATGTACCCCAAAACCTAAAATGCAATAAAGAAATAAAGCACTTTCATAGTTTCTTAGAGTTATTCATACACTTACCAGATGAGCTAGCAAATCTACTTGCAGATATTTACCCAGGAGAAATAAAACGCATGCCAGCACCAAGCTCTGTATTGAATGTTAGCAGGAGCATTAGTCATAATAGCCAAAAGTGGGAAGTCATCTACATACTTATCAAATGGAAAATGGGAAAACAAATCATTGCCACATCCACACAACAGAATACTACTAAGTAGTAAAAAGGACTGAACTACTGACACATACAATGGTGTGAATGAATCCCAAAATTGTTGGGCTAAGTGAGAGACGCTCGCCTCAAAAGGCTGTGTACTGTGATCACATTAGTATCACAAAGGCAAAACTATAGGGATGAGGAGGGGTCAGTGAACTAGGATTGTGGGGAGGGGATGTGACTACAGAGGGGCATGAGGGAACATTTTAGGACTGATTGTGGTAGTGGCTACATGACTATGTAGATCTGTAAAAATTTCTCAAACTGTACATTTAAGGTGGGTGAATTTTAATATAAATTATACCTCAACATGAAAAAAACAAAATTTGGAAATTGTATTACTAAATTAATAAACAACCTATGCATTTTCTTTTGTCTAGCCTTTCAACGAAATTTCATTGCATGCCAACAGTATACAAGGCACTGTACTTGTCCCTGGGGATAGAAATAGGAATACAATGAGATCCTTGCCCTGACCACTTTTAAGAGTTCCAGACTCTTGTCTGGAAGCTCCAAGCTACTTGAAGGTTGCTAGTAATTGGTTTTTAGGGGAGGGAAGGGTGCATTGTCGATTATCTGTATCTCCAAAGAGTCTGAACGTCATTTCAAATGACAGTGATCTGTAGTGAGCTCTAGTAGAATAATAGATTCTGTCGTTCAAGGGATTGACATAGTTTATGGTAAATTAGCTTATAGAGATCAACTATACAGATTCAGGTTTTTAAATTTAATACAAGCTACCTTTCTTTCATACTCTGCTTCTCTCTAAGGAAATGATTGCAGTGTTTGAAGCCCAGAAACTTGCTGTAGTCCCTAGAAACAATGTGGTAATGTCAGAGTCGGGTGAATAAAAAGTAGCACCTGTTCAAGACTTCATGAGTCTTTTTTTTCCCCCTCTAGTCTTTTTTGGCACAGCCTGAGGTTAATCTTTAAAAGAAAGAAAACAGAATGAACCAGAAGGTAGCTTGATTCTAGACTATTTTTAGAAGGCTCCTCCACACTGCTCCTGAGTGCCAGGTTTTTGAGAGCCTGGCAGGGCAAGCCATTGCTGGATGCCTTAGTGTGGCCATGAATAAGCTCTAGGTCCTCACAAGTCTGATGCCCACCCGTCCTCCCAGAAGCTGCTTTCTGTGCTGCCCTCTCTTTTCCATCATTCTCCTCCATCTCCCAGGCATCTTTTCCCACATTCTATCCCACTCACTCCATATCCTCAGGAAGGGGCCTTCCAGTTTCTACAGTTACAGTGCAGAGGAGTGTGTGTATGTGTGTGTGTGTGTGTGTGTGTGTGTGTGTGTGGACAGAGAGGGCAAGTGCAAACAGGCAGGCTACTTGGGTAATTTTTCTAAAAGTCAAATTTCACATCATTCTTCCAGTTCTGAAAACCCTTCTTTCCTTTTTAATTTGTTCTAGGACAAGCACCCTGATGCGTGGTGCATGGTTGTTATGATCAGCCCCACCCACCAGTGCTGTACTTGACACTCCCCACTCTTCAGTTAGATACTTTTGTTGGTGGGGGATGATAACAGTGGTGGGAGAGCTGGGGAAGAAACAAAGCACTGGCACTGGAACACTTGCTCTTGGGCTCCTGGAACAGGACTCCTGGGCTGTCCAGTGTGGTTGGCCAGGGAAGGAGAGGAAATGATGACTAAAAGATGAATAGGCTGTTGAAGGAAAAAAACTGCCTTTGGCGGGAGGTGCTACCTGAGCTGTATCTGTTGAGTAAGTGAGCACTCAGCATGATAGGAAAAGGGGAGGTTACTACTTGGGGCTTTGCTGGAATTTCTTGAATTTAGAGAATTGGGGAAATCTTTAAAGGCCTTGTAGTAGGATGGGGGTTGCAAACTCTGATGGCCAGAAGGCCAGGCATGTAATTCTCATGAGTGAAATGGCCAGTTTGCTCAGTCCAAAGGGAAGAGCCGCTCTTCGTTTTCTATCAACTGTTGCCTTGGGAATTGGGATCCAGTGTTGTCGGGGGTGTTGTGTTGGGCTGTGTTTTTTGTTTTTTGTTTTTAGACAGAATGTCACTCTGTCTCGCCCGGGTTGGAGTGCAGTGGCACTACCTCAGCTCACTGCAACCACTGCAAACTCCGCCTCCTGGGTTCAAGTGATTCTCCTGCCTTAGCCTCCCGAGTAGCTGGGATCACAGGCGCCTGCCACCGTGTCTGGCTATCTTTTGTATTTTTTTAGTAAAGATGAGGTTTTGTCATGTTGGCTAGGCTGTTCTTGAACTCCTGATCTCAGGTGATCGGCCTGCTTCAGCCTCCCAAAGTGGGACTACAGGTGTGAGCAACTGTGCCCAGCCTGTTCAGTTCTTAGGATTTTTTTTTTTTAAAGCAAAGTTAGTTTATGTAAAATGTACAAAATACTAAATTCATATTTAAAATTAAAAAGACATACAGGCTCTCCCTCCCACCTCCAACACCCATAGGATCCAACAAAATATTTTCAAGCAGAGTATAGTTCGAAGGCCATCAACTGGGGCCTCCTCCCTAAAAGTTGTGGGTGCAACATCAAGAAACATCGCTGTGCTTTCAGCATTTGGGGCAGAATGATTTTTCTTTTTATGGCACTCAGTTTATTTCACAGATTTCTAGCATTGCCACTCCCTAGTCCCATCTGATACTGTTTTTCTGTCATTCTGACAAAGATGCCCGTAAGTCTTCAAGTAACTCCTAGGGTCAGCTGAGGTTTTCCCAGTCTTCGTATAGACAATACCCGAGCCTCTCTGTGTTTCCTTTCCTGGGAATACTCTCATGCTGAATATGACACTTCAGTTCCTGGTAAAAATTAAATTTCACATCATTCTTTTATGTGTCTATCCTTTCTTATCCTCAGTCAGCCTTCCTCTGATTTCTGTGGGTTTTCTTTGAGTGAATGCACCTGGCCTACAGGTTATAGCTGAATCCGGAGGTGGTTGGCTGGCAGGAGGATTACCTGGAGACAGTCACACATCTCACACCTTTCTTGGGTTTTACCAGCCCTGACTCACACCAGATATTCTGTCCTGAGGCTCTTCCCAGGAAGTGGCATGGTGTGTGAAGCTGGCAGTGTTCCCGCCATTTTGGAAGGTTGTCATAAATGGTGGTGCAGCCAGCTGAGGTTGGGTGATGTGTGCTCTTCAAGAAAAGGATAATTTTCTGGAAAGAAGTTTGGCTATGTCTAAAAAATGTTCATCCATCTCTGAGGAAGTAATTAGAAATATGAAAAGGCTTTCTGCACAATTGCATTGTTTATAAAACTAATTCCAATAGCCAAAATCAGTAAACAAGTTAAATATTCCACAGTAGGAAAATGATTAAACAAATTTCGGGCTCGCTATATGATACAATGATAAGTGGCCTTTTAAAACAAAGTTTATGAAGAATTTGTAATGGTAGGGGGAAAAGCATATAATCGAAAGATTATACGATGTATAACTGATATATATACAGTTAGATATAGTTATATGTATGCCTATTTTTATAGGTGTTTTTCCTTCTTATACTTCTCTATACTTTTCCAAATATTCTACAGTAAAAACAAACATCGCTTTTTAAAAAAATAACTTTTTATTTTAGATTAATTTACGTTAGATTAAAAACAAACGTTGCAAAGATAGTAGCAAGTTGCAGTATACCTTATCCAAATTCCCCTATACTTGTATTACTTTAAAAAATTAGAATAAGTTACTTTAAAAATAATTTAAATGGGCTTCTGTAGCTTATATTATCATGAGAAAGCTTTTCAGAGTCATTTAGGTTCATTGTAAAAGAGGCATACAAAGAAAAAACTCTGTTCTTCACCAAAAAGGCACGTGCCACTTAGACTATCATTTTATTTATTCAAAATGCTACATTTAACTGATATCTCATGCATTTCACACATCCTGGATAGAACACTGTAACACTGGAAAACCCTCTTTAAATCAATCGTCCCAAAATGATTTAAATTAATCCATTGCTTATCCTAGGCTTGCTTTTTGGATTTGATTCCAAAATAGACTTGTATTTGAGACAAAAGAAGTTATTCATCCTTCCTCCTTGAGCTATATATTTAATTATTCCTTCTCAGACTTCCTTAGCCATATAAGTCAGTTTTATGAGTCTATAATGGATATGAGTTTAAGATGCAGTCATCTGAAATTGAATTTACCAAGTAGATGCTATTTTAATACTTTGTTTTGACTGATCAACTCACCAAAGCTGGAAGCTAAAAATAATAAACCTTGTCATTTTAGCAAGTCAAGCCATCACAGAAAATATTAAGAAATGACAGCAACTGGTATTTACGGGGCTCTCTTTGCCATATCCCTAAATGGGAGCCCTTTAGGAAAAGTCCAGGGAGTGGCTGTGGATGTGGGGTAGAAAGGGGCCTGTATTTGAATTTATGGAGTAGAGCACTGTCAGGGCCCCTTTCTTCACTCAGAAATGAAAGGCGCGGGTTCATCAGAGGGTGTGAGAACTCATTAACCACCCCCAGTGCTTCCCACCCAGCAAGGGATCAGAACATGTGACGCCGTTTCAGAGCGTCTCGAAATCTTGTTTTCATGTCAAGATTTCAAAGGCTTATATTGTTCACTTTGGAAATTTTGTCACAGAAACGAAACTGGCACCTCCATAAATTGTGGTGGTGGTGTTATGAGGACCGTTTATGTCTTTGCTCCCTATATTTTGAAATGAGGTCAAATGGACCTGTTCCTTCCACTCACTTGGCATTTACTCTTCTTTGGGTGGGGACCCTGGGAGTGCTTTAATTCAGGGGTCTGTAGGGTAAGAATAGAATAACATGGCATGACAAATTGGTTTGCTACAATCATAATTTGAAAGGTGGGTCTGAAGGGCAGAGTGGTGGTTCTCATTGGGGTTGGGTTTAGAGGTTATCGTGGGAACAGAAGGCTCATGTATAAGATTCACCCAAAAAGGTTTCTGGCCCCCAGATCCCCATCTGCCTCATTAAGAATCCCCATACAGTAAAATGTCCCTGTACCTCCTCCAGTTTGTAAGACAGGATTCCTGGGATGTGTAAGGGAAAACAACCTGCTATCCTTTTATTAGTATTCTGCTGCTTTCTGAGTTAATGTTCTTATCTAAGAGAAAAATCTATATATCTCTAGAAGGCCAGCTGGAGAGGGAGAAGAAAAGAAAATTAAGACACAATTTGTTTAGCTATCATTAATCTTTGTTTAGCCTTATGGGAAAATAAGCCTTCCTCCTTCTATCTTTGTTAGCAGGTAGATTAAGTTGGTTAAAGAATGCTGTCGTCCATGAAAGAAAAAGACAATGGCCTTTATGAAGATATTCCAAAGCAGCAGAAAAAATGTATTTTTTTTCTGTCAGCTATTTTGCTGTCTAAGATTCAGAGACACTTGACTGATTTGGGGTCAGTATCTAAAAGCACATTTCCCAAATGGAAAACCAGCATAGCTAGGCCTTCTCCACAGAGCCTATACCTAGGTCTATCAGAGGAAGAAGATCATTCGGAATTTTATTTTTGCAAACCTTCAACTGTTAAGATCTGAATAATCTATTTAGGGCAGTCAGAGCCGCATAATGGAAGTTGCATAATTGAGTGGAATTAAAAACCGCTTTCCTTCAGGTCCCCCTCCTTTCCCCCATCTGTGACAACCTTTGACATTGCACAGATTTTCAAAGTCGCACTGTAAGATTAGTGCCAGCGTTCTTTCAAAGGAGGCTTGTAACTGAAAAATCTGTTTTCTCATCCCTCAAAGCTGGAAGCCATAAAGAAAAGAAAAGAATATGCTTTCAATGAAGTCTTTGCAGAATCAGCCCCTTGCAACTTCAGTTGTTCATGGGAATCAAAAATAGCAGGAAATAGGTCATATTGTAAAAATGAATTTGGCTTCACTTCACATTTTATTGACTTTACTAGGATTTTTTTCATTCACAGGGGCTGATCGTTAGCTAATGACTGGCATAAATAAAGAGGCATTTATTTTCTTATTTTCCTTATTTTGCCATCTACTTCTTTAGAATATCAGTCGGGCCCACTAGGGATTTAATTTTTTCATTTATCATTTTCACAATAACCCTGAAAGTTGAAATTTTTAGGCTCATTTTATATATGAGGGAACTGAAGCTCAAAGAATTTAAGGTAAATGACCCAAGGACAAACACTTGTTAGTAAAAGATCTGCAGTTTGGACATATTTCTCTGTCTGGAAGTCCTGCTGTTTTCAATTACATTCTTTCAATGAAAAAAATATATACTTTTGAAATATATTAGTGGGAAATAATTAAACTGAAGTAATATTGCCAAATCTTAATTGCCTCATGAGACAATGAAAAATACTTCCCATGGTATTCAATAGTTTTTAAAACTGACATTTGTTTGGATTGAATGCATAGTAGGGACCAGGCATTATGAATACAGGAAACAGAAAATACATAAGTAATAGTTAACATGTCAGATAGTGAAGCTACTATAGAGAAAAATACAGTGTAATGAGTAAAGTGTGTGTGCGTATAGCAAGGGATTCTTGCTTCAGAGAAGGCGTCAAGAATAGTATAAAATTTGAGCAGAAATTTCATAAGGAAAGTGCAGGAGCAAGACTCTCGGACATCTGGATGAAAATAACAGAAATAGCAAGTGCAAAGGTCTTGAGATGAGGTGGTGGTGCAGTGTTTGAGGAAGAAGGAAGTGGTGGTCTCTCTAGGGCCCTCCACTGATGCTTTTGTGACTTGCCACAGCCAGGTCTGTCGTGTGAATGCTTTTGTCCTCGTGGGGCAGAGAGACTCCCTTAGAGGGTGTGAGGAAAGGCAGGCAGAAGCCACCCCCATGCTGGTGGTGGGGAGCCAGTTTCATTTACATATTTAAATACCTTCCTCACAAGCAATAAAACTCAAATCATTTTAATTGAACATTTAAATCCTCACTGGTAGGTATTTCAGGCATTCGGCTTTATGCCAATTATTGCATCATCTTAAGAGAAGCTTTTAAATTTATTAAACCCATTATACTTGAATATTTGATTCCTGTCAAAACATAATTTAAAATTCTCACTTTAAAATAATTTGGTAAGGATTAGTAAACCTACCAAAATAACCTAAATTGTGTGCCTGGAGAAATATCACCCAGTCTCTGGATAAGGACAAACTGGTCCTTTGAAAGAGATTTTCCATTGTGGCCCCATGCAGGCAAATCTGCAGTATCCCAGTCATTTGGGCTGCTATGACAAAAATACCATAAACTGGGTGGTTTAAATAACAAACCCTTACTTTTCACAGTTCTGGAGCCTGGGAGTCCAAGTCCCAGATCAAAGTTCCAGCAGATTAAGTGTCTGGTGAGGGCCTGCCTCCTGGTTCATAGACAATCCAGTTCATAGTCTTCTCACTGTGTCCTCACAAGGGACAGCCTCTCTGGGACTATAAAGGCAGAGCCTTCGTGACCTAATCATCTTCCAAAGGCCCCATATCCTAATACCAACAGGTTGGGGATCAGGATTTCAATGGATGAATTTTGGGGTGTAGACACATTTAGTTTATAACATGCAGTTTGTCTAAGACGTGGCCTGGCCTGAGTCTTGGAGATTCTGATTCGGTAAGTCTGAAATGAGGTTCAGGATTCTTTTTCCAAACAAGCGATTTTTTTTTTTTTTTTTTTTTTTTTTTAATGAGCCAGGTTTGGGAGCCACAGATTGGGTATAAAGGTGATATCAGGTCTATGTAATACAGAAGAATGAAGTGGAGCAAGAGTCTGGTTTGGCTAAGATGATGAAGGGGCAATTGTTACACCTGCCTTTATGCAGCTATATTGTCCGGGAAGGCTAGGCTATGCTGCAGTTAACACATTGCATGCCCCCCTCTGAGCCCCACCTCGCCCACCAAAGCTCAGTAGCTTAATATTCCGTGGTCTGTGGCTTTCTCCTGCAGAGTTTGGGGCCAGTGTTCTGGATGGGCAGCTTTCCTTCAGGCATCCTGGTAGCTTTTGTCCAGTCACACTATATCCCCTAGAACCTCCTCAGAGTTGCCTGCAGAGTCAGCTGGAGAGAGTATCCGCGTTTTTGGGATGTTTTAGTGGCCAGGCATAGCACCATCTAGCGATTCTGCCCATATTCTATTGGGTAGAGCCAGTCCCTTGGTCTCTCCTAGTTGTGAGGGGCCCAGGAAAGGTAACTAGCTCTCCTGTGTGCTCAGGAGGCAAGAGAAATTACTCGGTGAACACCCACATGACATCGGCTCTACAATTGTTACCCACAGTGTACTGCCTGATGAAATTTTTTGCAGGTTCCCAGTGTTTTTCCACCTGAGTCTGCCTGATACAAGGTAACTTCATACTCAGGATCACTTAACCTCTCCGTAACCCTGGTTCAACTTAGCATGAGGAAGAACCAGTTTGGTTGAACTAAATCACACTGAGGTATAATGGTATAACAGATACCCCCCGCCCCAGTTATCCCAGAAATCATTTTTATCTTGAAGTAGGAGTCTCATCCCAGGGATAGCATAGCTTTTGTATTTTCTTTACCATAGATTCTCTAAAAATTTAATATTTTTACAATGCTTCTTGTGTTATTGGCAGCAGGGTTTTTTTTGTTTGTTTTTTTGTTTTTTGTTTTTTGTTTTTTTTTTAATAGAGTCTTGCTCTGTTGCCAGGCACCAGGCTGGAGTGCAGTGGTGGGATCTTCGCTCACTGCAACCTCTGCCTCCCGGGTTCAAGCAATTCTCCTGCCTCAGCCTCCCGGGTAGCTGGGACTACAGGGGCACACCACCACACCCAGCTAATTTTTTTTTTTGTATTTTTAGTAGAGACAGGGTTTCACCGCGTTGGCCAGGATGGTCTCGATCTCTTGACCTCCCAAAGTGCTTGGATTACAGGCTTGAGCCACCGCACCTGGCCAGCAGCAGGGGTTTTTAAGGGCCAGAGTAGGTAGCATCCTGTAGGAGTAGATGATTCTCAGTATGGGGTGCTTGTGAGTTGGGAACTTTCTGGATAGTCTAAAAACATACACAGACTAGATATGAATCCTAAGAGCACCATCAAGGGCACAGATGGTTTGCCTCTATGATAGTACAAATTCTAAATACTCAATGTGAACAAATGAATTAAACAATATTATTATCTGTAATTGCACATGCTGCTGTTTCTCAAAGGATGGTTTCCAGATGAGAAGCATTTGCATTATCTGGAAATCACACAAAAAAGTGAATTGTTAGACCATATCCCAGACCTACAGAATGAGAAATTCTGGGGATGTGATGCAGCAATCTGTGTTTCAGGACACAGTTAAATTGAAATTAGATGTGCAACTTTGCAGCCCACCAGGTGACTTTGATGCATACCAATGTTTAAGAATCACTGGAATAAGATTTTACCGGCTGATTATAATTTTATCTAAATCTGAGTAATTAGGGAATCTCAGTGGGAGATTTTATTTATTTCTTGTGGGAGAAAGATGCACATAAGCCTTTCGGGACACTTGCTAGGGAAGTTGCTGTTTTAGGTTAAACGTCTGCTGCTTTTGTGTGTCTGTCTATAACTCTGTAGTGAGAATCAATATCTTGAAAGATAAAGGCAGTTCTAAGATTAAAAATTATTTTTCATATATACTACATAATAAAGCCAAAGAAATATGCTAACAAGATTTAAAAACATTTAAAACCAACAGTTAATTCAAATGCCTTTGTAATTTTCCTCTTGGTTTTACCAATCACTTTGGTAACTCTCCTCTTTTTCTATTCAATGTTCTTGGTGGATAATTTTTAGGGTCTTGGAATACATAATCTTAATATTGGAAACATTTTCAATTCTCCTTTTCCCTGCCTCATAACATGCTGTCTTAGTGAACACTTCTAAACAAGTTTGAACCCACAAAGACCCAAGGGCATCATAACAAACTTCCGTTGTTACAAAGTCCGGATAGAACAGATGAGGCTTGAGAAGAGTGGGCCCAGTTCTACAGGGGTCTGGGACTTGTTTTCTGGCCAAAGTCCCTGATGTGAGCATGATTTGCCTCTTTTTCATTCAAGAGGTGGAAGCGGGTTCCCCTGAGTGCTGGACCTCCTAGCTCTTGTGCAAACATCAATTAATGAATCAAATCCCCAAATAAACCCCTTCCAAAGTGGTCCTCTGGCACATCAGAGAACTGTTATCTGCTCCCTGATATTCTTGATATTTTACCAACCTTGGCTGTTTATCCTGGTCACAACTAAAGTTGCCAAATAAAATACAAGACACTCAGTGAAATTTAAAGTTCAGATAAACAATAATATTTTAGGATAAGTATGTCTCATAACTATAGGTATGCAATATTTTATTAAGTTGAATTTAGAATTAAGAATGAGCATTTCAATTTCAGATAACAGGTAATTATGTTTAGCATAACTATGTTCAATATTACATAATGGTTACAGGACATCCTACCTTTATGTGAAATTTAACTGTTTTCTGAAATCTTACTTGTTAATTTGTTCTCATTAGCCACAACTCATGCGACTATGGCAAAAGGATTCTTGGAGGCTGCTAAGTCCAGAGCTTCTTAATCCCTAGACGTAGCCACTAGTCAGCAAAGGCATATGCCTTTGGTATCTGTTTATTAAGCCATCATCGCTTTATAATTGCCACTCTACTTTTGGATGTCCTCCCCTTTCTGTTGGTGTTTGTTTTCCTGGTCTCTGTCCTGTTTGCGGAGAGAAGGGCTTTCCTGTTAGAAACAGCACCAGCCAATCTGAGTTCTTCTCCTTAACAAACTGGTCTCTCCCTACGATTAGGTACATCTTTCCTTTTTGAGGTAGATGATATTTGGACGTGTCTGGGTAAAACAGCAACAAAACTGGCATTTTTTGAAAGCTTAGCTACCTGCAGTCCTCTTCTATGGTTTTTTGTATTTGGTGAATTACAGAACCTCTTTAATTCTCAGAGTTCTTTGTGTAGGTAATGGTGGCCCATCTAATTACCAACAATTAGATGAACCAGAACACCTGACCCTCACCCACTCAGGTTCTAATGAGAAACCAGTGCCGATAGTGTCAGATACAACAGGGCTCTCTCAGCTGTTTGTATGAAAATAACAGAAACCGAGTAGCAGCAATGTAAAGTCATTTTGTTCTTTCTGTCCTAGATTCCGGTTGCTGCTTCTCTCTAGAGACCTTTTATGCTTGTTTAGTTCTCTATGAAATCAACAGGAACATAGGACACCAAGGAAGCCTGTAAGAGTGAGACTCTGACCCAATTTAAATGTCCTCATAGAGTTCAGTTACTCAAAAGAATTCAAGCCTTAAAAGCACAGAGACTTGAAGTTACTAGAGCTTTATCCAAATGCCCCATACGTTCCCAGGTTGCAGAAGACTGCTGAAATTTTCGTTTTCCTCTTCTTCCTCTCTCCTCCCCTTCAAATTTTGTTTGGGTGAAGTTCTGCTTGAGAATGACCAGCTGTCACTCCAGTAGCCACTGGGATTACATTGCAGAATGGGCAGGGTGTTTTTGTTTTGTTTTTAAAAATGTTAATGGTTATTTACTGTAGGGATTGGCAGTCTCATTTCTGTTTTCCGTGGAGGGGTTTTGGGTACAACGGTTGAATTAGAGACACTAAGAAAATCAAATTTAAATGCAATCTGTTGATGGTGTCAAGCACTAACTATTTGACATTAACTTGATGGAGATACCGTCTTAATCAGGTGAAAATGTTTCCTTTGCTCTAGAGCATAGCTTGTGTGGAACAGGGTTTGAAGACACAAAGACAGTGAGGTGGTGTCAGTTTCTGTCATTCTCACTTCATTTCCTGTGCAGTATCTTCATACTGTTTGTTTAAAGAATTTTCAATCTGATGATATTGAAATTACTATAGATCTTTAATCTCATCCACCCTTCAGACTGTGTTTAATTCCCCTGATAAGTACTTTCATAGATTCTCAAAACTGTAGTGAACCTACTGAGCTGGGAGTTCTGAAGGGCAGAGATGATGTCCATCTTCTCGATCCCGAAATGGTTAGTGCCCAACACTGACTTGGGACACAGTAGATGCTTAGCAGATAGATGAATGAATTAGATTCTAGGGCAACATAATCCATGTGGTGTAATCCACAAATCACCCTTATGTCAATAAATGACAAGTAATCTTTAAGCCTAATAGTTTTCTGAAGGTCTAGAGGGGGCAACTGGAACTTTGTCATATGTAAGTTACCGATATGTTGAGTTATGTGAAGGGACCATTTTCTACTCCTGACCCCCAGCATACCTCTGTCATCTTTACCCATTCAGTGTACGCACAGAATATGAAGAAACACTTTACAAGGAAGATATTAGGAAAATAAATTTCATGTGCTAAAACAGACATTGACAAACATTTTTGATAAAGGCCTAGAGAGTAGATATCTCAGTCTTTCTAGAAATACAGTCTTCGTCACAATAACCAACTACTGTCCTTGAAGTGCCACAGACAATACACAAAGGAATGATTACAGCTGTGTTCCAATCAAACTTCATTAGTGGACACTGAAATGTGAATTTCATACAGCTTTCCCGTATCATGAGATTTTGTTCTTTTAAAAACATTCTTAACTCACTGGCTATACAAAAGCAGGTAGTGGATCTGATTTGGACCACTGGCCAGTTTCACAAACCCTGTCCACTAAAAACAAAAACAAAAAAACCCTACTAATACCACAGCCAAAGCTTTGGTGAGGAAAGGGGGCATTTTTGTTTTATCAGCGTTATAGCTTTCCTGGGCACTGAAATCAGGGACATAGGGGTCTTTTCTTAGTGGCTTATTTTTACACCATTTTGTGTTTTGCTGTACGTTTGCCTCCATGCATATGTGCATATATGGTAGAAGCAGAACCAAATTTTCAGGTTACATCTAATATATTTTCTTAGCGATTTGGAATGATCAAAGGAAATTGTAGAAAATACAGTATGGTCACAGCTATTGTCAAAAGAAAACAGAAAAAGAGATGTGTTCTGAAATGTATTTACTAAATGGTAATGGTGGTTACCTGTGAAAATTGGGAGTGGCATTCTTGAAGTGGGGGAGACATTGATCTGTTTCCTGACTTATTTGATGATTTTAAATGAGAATGATTCTTGCACTATTTGTGAAATTAAAATTAATTAGTAATGCATTGAACTAAGTTATTCATTGAAAGAAAACACTGAGCCTGCTTCTGCAAATCTACAAAAACATCTGATTTCAATGACATTGTAATTTTTTTATATTGACCCTTAGAGAAATACAGCTTTTGGAAAATTCGTTCTCTGTGAAAGCATTGATAAATAGGAAGTGTTTGGGGTTTGTAGGAGTAATAATAGCTTCTCCAGGGATGTTGATATTTTAAATAATGCAAATGTACAATAAAATCCCACAATCTAACTGAACTGTAGATTCAGCTTGCATACTCAGAGTTTTAGAATACATTTCTGACTAAAACACAAAAGACCTTGAAAGCAGGTGCTGTCTTTGTCCCCTGATACCAATGTGTTTTAATAAGTTTCCACTAGATTTTCAAAGTCTTTGGTTAAATTGAAACTGACATTTATGCTAATTAGCTGGGTCTGGGAGTGAAACAGGTAAAATTGAATTACAGTGGGCTCTAAACCATATTTATTTTTAAAATAGTGGCTCTGAAGGATATTTGGTTCTGTTTGTCAGTTATTTTATATCTTGCTACTTTCTAATACTCCTTCCCCGCCTGGTGTGTTAATCTGGTAATCTGAAATCTTTTTGTCTGCCTGTAACATAATAGGCTGTTTTCCTGTGGTTCATCTGTGTCCTACAGGAGGTGAAAGTACTTTTCAGAAGTGGCTTGGGTTGATATTATTAATCTTTATAAGCAGAGAATTCCTTGAATAATTTAATAGCCAAATGGCATGGGGGAGACTTGGTATAAAAATGAGTTTTCCTGTCAGCTGTAAAAATCACAGCATGGCCTGCCTTTTTTCTGTGCAACTCAAATATCAAAATGATGGATGTTTATGCTCTTTAAACAGTTTTCTGTTCTGTACTACCTAAGACCTAAGCCGATGAAGAAACATCTAGACAATTCTGGTTTACTTATATGTTTCTGCTAAAAAAAAAAGAACAGAATAAGTTAATTGGCAAGAAGAAAGTCCTTTTTGTTTTCTGAAACAACAGATGCTGCCTTTGACCTTGGGATTTAAGGGCAAATCTGTTCTTGTTTACACGTCTTGAATTTCTTGGATTTGCCAGTGTAAAGGCAGCAGTTGTGATTGAGTGCTTTTGAAAGTATATACATGATTTTAAAGGAAATCAGTCTGCACAGCTGTTGCTAGAGAAATCATTGTTCTCCCTCCTTCCAGTTCATTATTATATACAGTTTTAAAAAATTATTATTTTTTCCCTACTTTTAATTTGTGTTATCCTAGTTACAGATGTCACAGCCTCTGGGTGTCGTCTGGTCTTCCACCTGACACCCTGCTTCATTGCAAAGGCCTAAGGTTGCAGTGTGCTGCATTAGATTTGCAGGGTAACATTGTTCCTCTGTGCTGGGATGGGGAAATATAGCCAGTCCTGTGTGTATGCAAGCCGGCAGGAGTGGGACTATTAATAACCAACTCTGTTTTCTCTCTGACACGGCCTTTTTACAATGCTCTTTGCTTGCCTATCTTTTGGAAAGTTCTGTGAATGCAGCAAAAGCTTTCTAAGAAATATTAGGGCCAAGTGAAATTACTCTGCATGATGTATGCCCACGTGGGATTGCTATTATTTTGTTAGAAGACCATTTAGCACATTTGTTTGTTTCTGAGTCAAAAGTAATAGATCTTCACTGGATATTTTTTTTAGGTAAATCATGTATTCAAAAAGAGTCTCGATGATAAGAAACTCTTACCTTGGAGAAACAAAGAATTAAGTAGTGACTTTATCCTCTAGATAGTGCTGAAATCAGAAATACTTTTTCCCTTTAATTGTTATAAAACACAATTACATTTCTTTCCACAAATTTTCAATCTGAGCAAATTGACAGACCAGATCAGCTTTTTTCCTGGGTCATTTTACTGTGCATTTTCTTTTATCTTCTGGATATAATATTTTATTTGTAGACAATTATAGTGAAGCCCCTAGTAACAACTTATTTAATTTTATTAGTCAATTTATGGGCAGAGGGCAAGACATATTATAATATCATGATGTTTACTAAGTTAGAAAATTTAAGTCAAAACATCTATATCCTATAAGCTATGTCTGCTAATAAAAGGCGAGGTAAGCTGCTGAAATATAATGGGCCAATGTGGGAAGGGTCTAGAGGGCCCAGGAGGACCCCCTTCCCTCTGGCTTGATGAATTATAAGAGAGCAAAAGGAAGACACTGTACAACTTTCTTTAGGAATGGGCTCTTTTGCAGGCACTAGCAGTCAGGTGGGTATGGAAAAGCCACAGAGTGAACTGTCCTCTCCTACGCTTTTGGGGTCATCCTTCAGTATGCTTTTAGCGTCCCTCTAAGATTAGGTGAGGGCTGATGTTCTAAATTTCAGTAATTGGAGACTGATCCTTTCTGTAAGGAGGTAGTTAAGACATGCTGTCTTCTCAGATGAATGCTTTTGGAAGGTGTCATTGGAATATCTACTAGAATAGTTTGATACAAAACAAGGTTATGGCCTTTTGGAGAATATCTTAATAATCTTTTCAGGGCATTTTTCTTTTTAATTTCTGGTACCTTTAAAAGGTCTCATTCCTTTTGGTTGAATGCCTTGAGAAATGTAAAGCTATAAAATAATTTTAACAAACTTGATTCTCTAATCAACTGCTCATAAATCCATTTTATTGCTTCAGTTATGCAAGATAGATGTTTAAAATCTGTCTGTCCGGTCAACCAGTTACTCAGTCAACTAACCACCCAGCCAACCTGCTAACCTCAATGAATGTCTTTTTCGGAAAAATGAAACCCCTTTTTCCGAAAATCTTCCCAAAGCTGTTAAATAATACCAAGTAAGGATGGTAAAGGCATGTTTTACTAACCTTAGTAGTTAAACCTGTTCATTTATCAGTAAGGGGAAAAACAACCCTCTTTGTGATTTTAACTGTCTTCATTGCTAAATTCCTTCCAGACTCTGCTTAGAACTTAACTACAGAACTTTTGCCCAACAATAAAAACATTTTCTATTAGACTATGGAAAGTTATCTATTCTGGAAAAAATCTAAAGTAAAAAGGATAAAGCATTTCTCAAGATAGAATGTCATTTCTGGTGTTTTGCATGTAATTTTAAATTTTATTTGAGACAGTCTTGCTCTGTCACTCAGGCAGAGCAAGACTCTGCTGTCTCAGAAATCTTCCCATTTTAGCCTCCCAAGTAAATAGGATTACAGGTACACACATCATCATGCCCAGTTATAAATATAAAAATAATATATATATTTTTAAGTTTTATGTAGACAGGGTCTCACTATGTTGACCAGGCTGGTTTTGAACTTCTGGCTTCAAGTGATCCTCCCACCTTAGCCTCCCAAAGCACTGGGATTACAGGCATGAGCCACCATGCTGGGCAGCATGTCATTTTTAATACTGAGTCTAGGATAAATTTTCTTTTGAAGTCACTGGGATATGTGGAGATGCATTGTTAATCTTTGGAATCCCACTGTAGTGAAATGTGTTTCATTAGTGCTTGAACTGAGATGTGTTAATTTGAGAATTTATAAAAGAAGGTTTAAGCCTAGTGCATTTTCAAAGTTGATTTTTTTCAATTTAAAATTTTTTTAAATCTCTTAGCAAAAGGATAAAGTCCATACATCATGTAAAAAACTGCATTCAGTTTTAAAATAATTAAGTTTTTAAGATTTATTCTGTTCTGTCTTTGATGAGTAAGAACATGTCTAGGGGTCTTAGGAGAATAGGTTTAAACAGGTTTACAATATTTCCGTATGAAAGCTAGATTATGTATAAAATAAGAATTAACTTTAAAAAAACTTAGCTTTGAATTTCTCCAAAATTTTCCATGGCCACCCAAACTAATTCTCTTTAAATAGAAATTTAGGACCATTAGTAAAAAACCTTAATATGTTTTGGAGAATGATTACTTGCAGTATTTGTGCTATATATGCTTCTGCATGTGTTTATGTTATGCCTGTATTTTGATCAGGCATTAAATAATCGAAACACTCATGTTAAATAATTATACAGTTGTCTGATTTAGAAGGCTGGAGGGCAGCCTCAAACCTGTTTCCAGAGACATTTCAACCTACAAGCCAGGTTCGGGCTAAACTACATGGTAGGACCCTCTTTCTACAGTGAGGTATAAAAGAAACATGGGATTGGGATGGAGATAGACTTGGTTCAAATCTAAGCCTCTTGTTTATGAGCTATTTAACTTCATGTAAGTTATTTGAGCCCCCTGAGCTTTAAGAATTAGATGGCTTTCCCAGCCGGGCACAGTGGCTCATGCCTGTAATCTCAGCCGTTAGAGGCCGAGGTGGGTGTATCACGAGGTCAAGAGATCGAGCCTATCCTGGCCAACATGGTGAAACTCCATCTCTACTAAAAATACAAAAATTAGCTGGGCGTGGTGGTGCGTGCCTGTAGTCCCAGCTACTTGGGAGGCTGAGGCAGGAGAATCACTTGAACCAGGGAGGCGGAGGTTGCAGTGAGCTGAGATCACACCACTGCACACCAGCCTGGCAACAGACCGATACTCCGTATCAAAAAGAATTAGATGGCTTTGGCCGGACGCGGTGCCTCACACCTGTAATTCCAGCACTTGTAATCCCACCTGTAATCTCTGCCGAGAGAGGCGGATCACCTGAGATCAGGCGTTTGAGACCAGCCTGGCCAATACTGCGAAACTCCGTCTCTACTAAAAATATAAAAAATTAGCCAGGGTGGTGGCGGGTGCCTATAATCCTAGCTACTTGAGAGGATGAGGCAGGAGAATCACTTGAACTCCAGAGGTGGAGGTTGCAGTGAGCTGAGATCACACCATTGCACCCCAGCTTGGGCAACAAGAGTGAAACTCCACCTCAAAAATAAATAAATAAATAAATAAATAAATAAATAAATAAATAAATAAATAAATAAATAAATAAAAGATACTTTCTAAATATCAGGCACTATAGTAGTAATAAGCACACACATTTTTTTCCTTAGGATGGTTACTGTCCCATGGGAAAGGCAGACTCATGGGCACGATTTCAATGTATTTTCAAGTTCCAAGAACCATGCTCAAAGTGCCGTGGAATGGAAACACTCTGCCTAGCAGCTCACTCCTTTTGGGCGCACATTTGTCTGACACAACTACGTGCTAGGACTTGGATACCAGTGTGAACAGAAAAACACAATCATATCCCTCTATTGTCTTATAACTGAAAGAACAAGGTGATGACTGTAAGCTAGAAAGTCAGGTGCCCTTAGAGAGTTTGTAAAGGTGAAAAGAGCTTGCGTTCCCTTTCATGCCATCTTCATCCTGTTCACTCACACTCTGTCCAGATTCCCAGTCTCCCAGTCGCCTAAGTGGGCAATGAGGTAGTTATTTCTCTTGGTTAACAGTTCCACGTAACGAATCCCTGTACAGATGAGTGACTGAATACTTCTTCCTAAGAATAGTTGCATTATTACCAAAGACTTTTGGTGGCACCAAGACCACAGTACATGCCTCCCCATTTGGCAGCATTTCAGCCATTGAGCAGACCTCCATAGATAGCTGGAGTGTCTCTCCCACATCCCACTATCATAGTGCTTGGCTGCTGTTCAGATGCCTGTGATGAGTGATGGAGTGAGTCCCTGGTGCTTCCTGGAGAGAACAACAAATGGTAATCTCGCACCACCTTGATTGTGAGTATACTCGGTCTGTGGACTTCCCATGCTCAAATCTAAACCAAAGACCCTGGCCTGACAATGGCTTTGTTACAGGTGAAAGTCCTTCTTATTACTTTGGTAGTTAATCATCTTTCCCTGGGCCTTAAAATCCAGGTCATTCTCTGGAGAAGAAATTTAGGACCTGTGACATTATCCTGTTTAAGTACATTTCAGATATGATCTTTTAATTATAAAAGGTGTACAATTAATTATATATATTATATAGTATATAATATAATCATGTAATTATGAAATGTAATCACTTGTATATAGTTCTAGTTCCTCGGGCAAATCAAATAAGTAAATAGTAGTTGCATGGGTAAATATAAAATACTCAAATACTCCTTATAGTAATATAAGAACTATCATTCAGGCAGGAGGACAAAAAAGATCAATGTATGAAACATTCCTATGTATTTTTGCTTTTGAAGCACAGGTAGGAGCGAGTCATTTCCCTTCTCCACAAAGCTCAGTGGCTTCTTCCTGCACTCAGAATAGCCTGGTTCATAGGCCTCTGTGAGCTGCCTTTCTTCCCCTTTTCATCCAAAGTGTTTTTAAATCCCTTTAGATACTCTTTGCTCCAGCCTGCCTGGGCTATTAACTGTTCTCCTGAAGACCATACTTTATGTCTGCAGGCCTTTGCTCATACTGTTGTCAGCAGGGAATAAATTTTACTCCTTATTCATTTATAAAATCCTACGGATCCTCCAAGACTGAGCTCAAATGCCTCCTCTTTCATGAAAACTTCTATAGCCCTACTAATCAGAGTCAATTATTTATCTCTCCATTCCTCCTTGTTGGCCTATTGTATGTACCTTTATTACCTGTATAGGCGTTTCTCATTTCTGCTTGTATCTAGTTAATTCACTCATCTATCCATACATTCATTCAACAATTATTTCTTGAAAGCTTTTTTCTTTGTACTGTGCAGGAAGATGGGAATGTAATGGGAAGCAGAAAATGGATGCTGTCTGTGTTCTGGGAGCTTACAGTCTTCTGGCAGAGATGGGTGATAAGGTTTAAAGCACCAAATCCACAAAGCTAAAACTGCAGCTATGGGAAGAGCAGGGAAGACAGAGATTTGTGGGTCTCTATCTCTAGATTATAAACTCCTTGATGCCGGTGAGAGCCTCTTGCTTGGCAGGTAAGGCAGTAGTATAAAACAACTGTGAAATGCCCTATGAAATTCCTCGTATATCGTTTCTCCTCAGATATATGAGGAAGTCCTAATACCCAGTACGTGTGAATATGACTTTATTTGGAAAGAGGGTCTTTGCAGATGTAATGAAGTTAAGATGGGATCATACTTGATTCGAATAGGTCCTAATCCAATTTGACTGGTGTTCAATAAAAAGAGGAGAAAAGACATACACAGACATAGTGGGGAACACCATATGAAGATAAGAGCCGAGATGGGAGGGATGAGTTTTTAAGCCAGGGAATTTCAGGAAGTGGCGGTAACCACAAGAAGCTAGGAGGGAGGCATGGAACTGTTTCTTCTTTAGAACTTCCGGAAAGAGCCAAACCCCCAGTGACACCTCGACACCTGGATTTCAGACTTCTCACTTCCAGAACTGTGGGAGAATACATTTCTGTCACTTTAGGCCACCCAGTTTGTGGTAGTTTATTATGGCAGCTCTGGGCAACTAATACACTCTTCTAGAGGGAAGTTCATGGGAACTAATTTAATGCACAGCACCACAGTGCACTAATGTGTGGGTCAATGAATGAGTTTGGATGAAAGAATGAATAAATAGACTATTGTGTTTGCTCTCTTCAGTGGTAAGAGATCAGGGTGAGTTCAGGATATTTGTTCCATTTCAGTTGCCTATTAACAGGAAAAAAAAGTGGATTCACAGTTCACGTCATCATCAGTTGAGAAGGCTGGCTGAATAATGGCCCATGTGGTTGTCTTTCGAAATAAAGCTGTGTTTTTGTCACTGTGGCCGAGGGGTATAAATAAGCTAGTCACTAAATGTCAAAATGGTAGCAACTCTTCCCTTTGTGCTTTCGAAGCAGAATCTCAGTCCTCCCATCTCCCACCCTACTTCCTCGGGCAGTTTGTCCCTCTGGGTGAAAGGCTCACTTAGGATAAAGCAGGAGTTATGGTTTATGATTGTTGTTGTTAATGATTGTTAGATTTTGTGCTGCATTTTATATTTTCAGAACATTTTACTGTGGTTGATTGAGTTCCTAAGCACTCAATAATTTGTGATATTAAAATGCTTTTTGTTTGCAGAAGAACAAGATGTTTAGTGATCATTGGAAGCTATGCTAATCAGACATTTATAAGTATGGGGTGCGGCCTGGCCTCCCTTCTGCCTCTTGAATCCTTCTCCTCACTTTAGATTCAGGACAGTGCTACCTCGATAAGCCTCTATGATCCCCTCAAGACTCATAAATCTCTATTGTTTTATTACATGAAATTTTGTTTGTGTGGGTTTTCCCTAGTAGATTATGAGTTTTTGGAGGACAGATAACTACACTCACCCACCAGGGATGCAGGAACTATCTCTTGGATGAACAAGTGAATTAACAAGTGAATGGAATTCCTAGAAGTGACTTAGGCCAGGAATTCCTCATCTTTGAGCAGCTACTTCCCATTTTATACATCCAAGATCATATCCATGAAACTCTGCAGTGAGTCTCTAGGCAAATTACAGAGAGGCAGGAATAGGATGGCAGCACCAACTTGGAGAACTTCTGGATCAGCTGTGGGTCCCACATGGGTCTCCTGGTCTTGCTGTCATGGAGAATTTAGTCATATTTTCAAGGCTATCCTCTTGAGACCACTGCTCAGAAGTGCCAGTCAAAGGTCTCAGGGTCATAGGCAGAGGATCAGGTCAGATTGGCCTCTGTGGCTCTGAGCATAGAGGGATAAGGCTGAAGAAGGGGTTCTCATAATCCAGAAATCTCTGTTGCTGGAAGTCTTCAGCTGCACTAAGAAATGTGGTTGTAAAGCGACTCCAGCAACAGAAAGCATAGCCATCATCACCTCGAAAACGAATAAGCTTCGTTTTGCTTTTTTTTTTTTTTTTTACTTTTCATCTGTATATCTGCATGTTTATGAACATCCTGTGATATGGCACCAAGCATTCAACATTTATGGAGCAACTGAAATTTTGAGGATAGAATGTTTACATTAGCGCTGGTCTCTGCATTCCTTCCTGCCTGTGTGTTTCTCTGTTTTGTGCCCCAGCCCATTCTGGCAACGACTGTTGAGCCTCACACTTATCAGATGATGTCACTCATACCATCCCTGGATGAAAGCTAGTTCTCAAGGCACTCAGATCGTGGCACAGAACAAAGAGGAAAGATGTGTCTTTAAGTCATTCATTTAGCACAATGCCTGCATTTTCAGGGGAAACTTCTGCGTTCATTCTCAAGATCGAAGGACTCAGAGTGCAGCTCTTGTGGTGACAGATTGGCTGCTCCTGTGTGTTTCTTTCCTTGCTGTTTCTTCTCCCACCTCAACATGGTACATGTTATTTCACAATACTTTAACTTTAAAAAAAACATAAGTGAACTTCATATTGTTAGAATTAGTTCACCGTAAGCGAATTTCTTATCAGAATTATTTTTACTTGCAAGACTAGTCTTTTATGTAACAACTGCCTAATGACAAAAGGAGTAATTATATACTTTGCTACCTAGGAATGATAGGAAAACAGTCAGCTATTTCTGGGTCCCTCTCTGCCACTCATTCTGTGAGTTCTCCATCACATCACCTGACCTTTCACATCCACAACTTTCCTAATCTTTAAAATGAGCAGGTTGAAGTTAAGGAATCCTGAATTCCCTTCTAGATCTGCTGTTCTGTGATTCCAACTATGTGTAACCTAGCTTTTTTTCTTTTTTAATTTTTCATCAGTTTCATAGTCAAGCTACCACCCTCTAGTTACAACTGTTTTTTTTTTAAACTTTGAAAATGGAAAAAAAAGTAGCTAAAAGTTGGTTAAGAGTACCACAAAAAATAACAAAGATACATTTTAAAAATCGGGCAAGCTGGGATCCTTAGAGGCAGTATTCTTGGTTTGGAGCTTATAAACGACTTGCTGTTAAAATGTCTTCAGTGGTTTCTACACATTTGTATTCTTCCTTCATTTTCAAAACACTGTCTCTGGGATTGCAAAGCCATTCCCCTGACATGTAATATCTTACTCGGCGAAGCACGCTGGGAGGATGCAAGATCCACATGAAGTTAAGCACACACAGATCTGCAAGATCAGAAGTACATTAAATGGCATGCTGCAGTCCAAGACTTTCATCTTTAAGCATCAGTAATTGCCATGACACTCGAGGAGGCGCTCTATGTGAGAGTTGCTGGATTTGAGCCAGAGGCCACAGTTCAAGAATATGTATTTTGTGAAAGTCAAAGGATTAGTGTTGTCAGACACACGTAAGGCAATGAATGAACACACTGGATGTTAGGACATTCCTGCTGAGAAAAGGGGAGTGATTTATTAAGTTTGAGCACCATAGATGGAGGAAACAGGTAAATTTACTGAATATATTTGAGAAACTTGAAAATTGATGATGAAACAGGAAAGAGATCCCAGTCAAAAGAAAACTTCTGGCCCAAAAGATTGAAACTACTCAGTTAAATAGATCTCCTGACCCATCGGGTACCCACCAAGAACAAGGCAATTTAGGCAAACACATCCAAAATGGTTTGTGTGGGTAGTCATTAAAACCCCTGAATATTACTTTAATTATCTGAGACCCAACAGAGGGCAGTTGTTCTAAATACAGTACCACCCTCTAGTTACAACTGTTTTTTAAAATTTGAAAATGGAAATATTTAAAATAACATACTACATATAGTTACATAGAACTTTTTCATGTAAAAATATTTTTCTGATAATTTTGGAAGAAGTAGAAAAACACAGAGCTCACAATGGATAATCTCGCTATCCAAAGATAACTTTTATTAATCTTTTGGGGCATTTCCTTCCAGTCCCCCCACCCCATATTTTCAACTTACTATACTATTGGTGCACATATTTTTAAAATCAGATATGCCAGTCTAGCCTTTAAAAAAAAAAAAAAAAAAAAAAATTTAATCTGGAGCTGCTGTTAGGGACAGCAGAGGGAGTGCAGAGCAGTGCCACAAAATGTCTCCCTTCCCTCTTTTTCTACACAGCCCAGATGGCTAAGATTTGTGGGGGGCAGACGCAACCCCCTACACCCCGAAGTCACATGTACTCTTGGCGACTTTGGTACTTCCTGACCTTGCATGTATGTTCTCTGCTGAAACCCTTCCCACTCTTGCCAGTGCAGCTGTAAAAATCTAGGTGGCTGAGCTTTTGCTTATCTGAATTCTGGAAAAGTTGATGTTGAAAGAGAGAAATACTAATGATGGGTTTTGTTCTCTAAATTCCTTTGGAAAGAAAGGGTGTGATTTGTTCTATTGTTCCACTAACATAACTTGTTAAAATAATAGGGAAGCCAGGAAAAAAGTGTTTGCAGAATGACAGTGGGTATTTTGGGGTTAGCTGCGCTCAGGTGACATGCTTGTTTTGGGGGAAGGTTCTCCATATTAAGAGATACTTCCGGATGGCAGCCTAGTGTAGAAAAATCAGCACGTGCTCTGGAATCGGACAAACCCAGATGTGAATTCTGGTTTTCCTTCCTTCCTTTGTGTCATCTTAAGCAAGTTATCTAATTTCTGTGAGCCTCAGTTTCCTTGTCTACGTACTACAAGTGGTGGATGCGTACTTCTCAAATGTTTGGGGACCTTAAATGGAAATATACATGGAATTCCTAGCACACAGTAGGTGCTCACTTTTGAACTTGTTCCTTCTGCATTTCCCAGCTGTTTCTGGAAAGTGTGCTGAAGAAATGCAGTTCATCAGTGAGTCAGTGAATGATGATAATGGTATGCTAATATTTATCCAAACACTTTGCACAAAACTATTTATATAATGTTAATCAGTGAAAAAGGTTCATCATGTTTTATGAGTTGAATTTTCTTTCCCGTCTGCTAACAAGCTTTGAATGAAAAACCTACTGAATTGAAAATTTTTCTATTTCTGCTCTGCTGTGGGGACATGCTTTTATATTTGCAAATAAGCCCCAAAATATATCTTTTTGTTACATTCTCACCGTCCCACCAGAATTTTAATGAGTGGGAGTGGTGAGTGGAAATTGAGATTTGGGGTCACTTGTGTTTGAGCTGACAAGATATACACATTTGGGGAAACAGAACATCATCTGAATTAACTGGGAAGCACATGTTTCATAAATGCTTGATACATTCCTGAAAGAAAATTAAAAAGTAAATATTTTTGCTTGCTGCAGCCATTCTTCATTCAAAAATACCTATCAACTTTTTTTTTTTTGACTCTGCTTATCAACATATAAGGTGAGGGATTAGTAGATCGTAATATAATGCTTGAAAAGAAAGGCTTTATTTAAATATCAAATGTGAACATGCAACAAGAGATTGCTTAACAATTGTGTAGGATAGGAAAAAGAATTGAAAACATTTTCATGCAAAAATAAAAGGTATTCAGGTGAGGGGAACAAATGAACTCAAATTCTCACTTTCTTTTCTCTGTTAACCTTCAGGAAGGGCAAAATGAGATTTAATGTACTGTAAGAAGTATATTGTAGCTTTGCTGTTTTGTTCATTTGTTTACCTTATTATCGCTCTTAAATTTTAATTTCTAAATCTATAGTCCTACATTCATTAATTGATTTGATCATCAAACATCTTTTCTCTGCAAGTTTTAGGGGAAAGAAAAATTTCCCCTAAAATTATAAATTTTGATTTACAATTCTGACCGTAAATTGTCTTCGTGGGTTGCAATCCTGTAAACAAAGATGATAGCTCAGCCACTCCATAGGAGGCTGTATTAGATCCAGTGCGAGCCCAGTCCCACTGTCTGTGGAGGGAGAAGATACAGTCCAGACAAGTCTGTAGCTTCAACTGTGAGTCACAGTTTGCCAGGCGGAGAGCTATGGGAAATATTCCTGAAGAGGCAGTAGCATGTGTCTTTTATGATGGATCACTTCAATTTTTTTAAAAAGTAGTGATGTTGTAAATAATAATGAAAAATGAGTAAGGAAGTAAGGATGATAACTAAAACGGGAAGAAGTTAAGTAATAGGAAAGGAAGTATGTGATTAAGAGCCCCAGTGAGTGGCTGTGATGATGGGATTTCAGAAAGAGGATTTCTTGACAAAAGCGGAGAGGAAGAATAACAGATAGTGAATGAGATAAAGGTTTTCTGCCTAAGAGGAGAATTGGGGGAAAAAACGCCAGAGAAAGAAAAAGGACGGGCTACTGGTGAAAGCCGGACTTCAAGGAAAATAGTTTAAGGAAGTTTCAATTTTTTAGTTTTTAGGCATCCAGCTGCTTGTGTGATGCCACGTTGCAAAGTTATTATTTAGTAATATTTTGAATGAAAGATCTCTCTTTATAAACCCCCAGCCTTTACAAATTATTAGTCTCAGAAACTCTTTACATTCTTAAAAGTTATGGAGGACTTCAAGAAGCTTTTGTTTAGGTCAGTTATATCTATCAATGTATATTGTAAGATCAGTAAGTGGGAGTTTATTAAATACAATGAAGCTTTTTAAAAAAAACTTTAATTTTGTTTTAGGGGCACACGTGGAAGTTCGTTCTGTAGGTAAACTGCATGCTTCAGGGGTTTGGCATACATGTTATTTCCTTACCCAGATGATAAGCATGGCACATGATAGTTTGATCCTCACCCTCCTCCCATGCTCCACTTTCTAGTAGACCTTGGTGTCTGCTGTGCCCTTCTTTGTGTCCAGGTGTACTCAGTGTTTAGCGCTCACTTGCAAGCAAGAACATAAAGTATTTGTCTTTCTTTTCCTGTGTTATTTTACTTAGGATGATGGCCTCCATCTCCATCCATGTTGCTGCAAAAGACATGTTCTCATTCTTTTTCATGGCTGCATAGTATTCCATGGTATATGTGTAACACATTTTTCTTTTCCAGTCTATCATTAATGGGCATTTAGGTTGATTCCATGTTTCTGCTATTGTGAATAGTGCTACAATGAATGTAACATTAACATGTGCATGTGTCTTTATGGTAGAACGATTTAGATTCCTTTGGGTATATACACAGTAATGGGATTGCTGGGTCAAAATGGTAATTCTGTTTTTAAGAGCTTTGAGAAATCACCAAACTACTTTTCATCGTGGCTAAACTAATTTACATTCCCACCAGCAGTGTATAAACATTCCTTTTTCTTTACAGCCTTGCCAGCATCTGTTGTTTTCTGACTTTAATAATAACCATTCTAACTGGTCTGAGGTGGTATTTCATTGTGGTTTTGGTTTGCATTTCTCTAATGATTAGTGATGTTGAGCATGTTTTCATATGCTTGTTGGATGCATGTATGTCTTCTTTTGAAAAGTGTTCATGTCCTTTGCCCACTTTTTAAATGAGGTTGTTTGTTTTTTGCTTGTTTAATTAAGCTCCCTATGGATTCTGGAGATTAGGCCTTTGGTAGATGTGTAGTTTGCAAATATTTTGTTCCATTCCATAGGTTGTTCGCCTTCCTGATAGTTTCTTTTGCTGTGCAGAAGCTCTTTAATTAGGTCCTATTTGTCAATTTCTGTTTCTGTTGGAATTGCTTTTGGCATTCGTTCATGCATTATTTATTGAGACAAAGTCTTGCTCTTGTTACCCAGGCTGGAGTGCAATGGCAAGATCTTGGCTCACTGCTACCTCTGCCTCCCAGGTTCAAGTGATTCTCCTGTCTCAGCCTCCCGAGTAGCTGGGATTACAGGCACCTGCCTCCATACCTGGCTAATTTTTGGATTTTTAGTAAAGACAGGGTTTCACCATGTTGGCCAGGCTGGTCTCAAACTCTGGACCTCAGGTGATCTGCCTGCCTCTGCCTCCCAAAATGCTGGGATTACAGGCATGAACCACTGCACCCAGCCACTTTTGGCATCTTTGTCATAAAACCTTTACTAGAGGCTATGTCTAGAATGGTATTTCTTAGCTTTTCTTCAAGGATTTTTATAGTTTTAGGTTTTACATCAAAGTTTTTGATCCATTTTGAGTTGATTTTCATGTATGGTGTAAGAAAGGGGTTCAGTTTCAATTTTTTTTTTTTTTTTTTTTTTGCATATGGCTAGCCAGTTATCCCAGCACCATTTATTGAATAGGGAATTCTTTTCCCATTACTTGTTTTTGTCAACTTTGTTGAAGATCAGATGATTGTAGGTATGTGGCTTTCTTTCTGGGTTCTCTGTTCTGTTCCATTGGTTCATGTGTCTGTTTTTGTACTAGTACCGTGCTGTTCTGGTTACTATAGCACTGTAGTATAGTTTGAAGTCTGGTAATGTAATGCTTCTTGCATTCTTATTTTTGCCTAGGATTGTTTTCATTACTCAGGCTTTTTTGTGGTTCCATATGAATTTTATAATAGATTTTTTCTAATTCTGTGAATAATGTCATTGGTAGTTTGATAGGAATAGCATTTAATCTGTAAATTGATTTGGGTAGGATGGCCAATTTAACAATATCAATTCTTCCAATGATGGATTTTTAAAGTACAAGAATATACAAACATTTCATTAACTGAAGAGTGATAACGTCATCTCATGGCATTGTAGCCTCTGGAAAATTTCACTTTATAATTGTGAAGAATGAGAATGCAAAAGGCTTATGACTTTATAGCATTATTTTAAAGATATCTTAACCTCTTGGACATCTGGAAGGGCCTCAGAGATCATCAGAGGTCCCCAAACCATTTTGGGAACCATCCTGGACCATCACTGATAGGAGAGCTGTTTATACTCAAGATTTAGAATGGTTGTGCTGATTCTTTTATTTAGTCAACCATCAGTTCTTTTTTCCAGGACAAATAGGCTTATATGCAATTTTGAATATAAAAAAGGCTGAATTTAACAAATCTCTTGTGGTCTGGAATTGATACTACTAGTGGTGAAAAAGTAAGAAAACTCAAAACAGTGACAAAGAACAAAATTCAACAGTTTCTAATCTTTCAGTAACTATTTTGCCCAGATTAGGTTAGACTTCTGAGTCAAATGAGCGAGGAGAATGCATATTAATCATATATCACAAGAAACTTCTGACTCCTTAGGTATGTGAAGATGGAATGTGTGTGTAGTTTCTAAACTTGGAAATACATAAGAAAAAGCCTTCCCTTAAAGTCCTAGTTGACATGGATGAGGCTGGATACAGGGTTTGAATTTGATGATCCTGGGTCTGGCATGTCTTTTAGCTTTTGAGATTCTGCCCAGAGTGATAGCAGAGAATGGCAATTTTTGCCATAACCAGCCTGTTTTTACTACTCCCTCATCTCACCACCACTCATAAAATTTAATAGAAAAGAAATAAATAGAAAAAAAGGTTTTGGAAACATATGTGAAGGATGGTTTGGTATTAGGGCTGAGTGTTTTTAGACTACCCTTTTTCTATCAGCCTGTGGCTGTGGCCGTGAATTTCTGTCTAAATCTTTTTTTCTGAAGATGCACAGTAGACGAGCCTCCCTAAAACATGAAGCATGCTGTTGACTTTGTTCCCAGGGCTTGTGTCTGCCAAGTCTGACTAGTCAGTTCCCATCGCTGCTGGCTGAGATTTTTCCCATCACCACGGCAGCAGAACACACTTGCCTTCTCTCTTTAGATGGTTTGTTATTTCAGGAAAAGCCAAGCATGGAATCGCTGGGAATCTTTGCTGCTTCTGACCACCGAGAACACATTTTCCCTACTGGTTGTTTTTCTTTCCAGCTTCCCGGGGCTTTAGTGGTATTTACATTTAGGGCCTGTCATTTCGCTCTTTCATGGAAACCCATTTGAATGAGGCACTTGGAATCCAAATATAATTTTGTTGTTGTTGTTCAAAAGGAATCCAAATGTTTAACAGTCTCATCATTGGTCGCCGAAATGGAGAGATTAAAAAATTTCATTTGCTTAGTTTTTCTTCTTTAAATTTGGTGGAAAGTCGTTTTGCATGCCCAAGAAGCACAGCTGGCATCTATAACCTGCCTTCCCACTTTGTGAAACGTAACTTTGTACTCCGCACTTTCAGATCTGTGATGCAAAGTTGGTGAGAGAGTCCCGAATGAATTTCCGTATGAAATACTTTATTTTTCTTTTTAATTTAAATTTTAACTTTTACTTTAGGTTCAGGGGTACATGTGAAGGTTTGTTATATAGGTAAACTCATTACTTGGGCTTTATGTACAGATTTTTTCATCACTTGAGTACTGAGCATGGTAACTGACAGGTTTATTTTTGTTTTTTTCTGAACTTTTCCCTCTTCCCCCGCTCCTCCCTTAAGCAGACCCTAATGTGTGTTGTTCCTCTCTTTCCATCTATGTGTTCTCATCACTTAGCTCCCACTTACAAGTGAGAACATGTGGTATTTTGTTTTCTGTTCCTGTGTTAGTTTCCTAAGGATAATGGCCTCCAGCTCCATCCACGTTCCTGCAAAGGGCATGATCTAGTTCTTTCTTATGGCTGCATAGTAGTCCATGGTATATATGTACTACATTTTATTTGTCCACTCTATCATTGATGGGCATTTAGATTGATTTCATGTCTTTGCTATTGTGAATACTGCTGCGGTGAACATAAGCGTGCATGTGTCTTTATGGTAGAATGATTTATATTCATTTGGATATATTCCCAGTAGTGGGTTTGCTGGGTTGAAATGGTAGTTCTGTTTTCAGTTCTTTGAGGAATCTCCACATGGCTTTCTACAATGGCTGAAGTAATTTACATTCCCACCAGCAGAGTATAAGCATTCCCTTTTCTATGCAACCTCACCAGCATCTGTTACTTTTTGACTTTTTAATAGTAGCCATTCTGACTGACTTAAGATTATATCTCATAGTAGTTCTGATTTGCATTTCTCTAATTGTTAGTGATACTGAGCATTTTTTCACATATTTGCTGGCCATGTGTATGTCTTCTTTTGAAAAGTGTTCATGTCCTTTGTCCACTTTTTAATGGGATTGTCTGTGTTTTGCTTGTATGTTTATTTCCGTTCCTTATGGATTCGGGATGTTAGACTTTGTTAGATGTATAGTTTGGAAATATTTTCTCCCATTCTGTAGGTTTTCTGTTTACTCTGTTGATACAGTTTCTTTTGCTGTGCAGAAACTCTTTAATTAGGTCCTATTTGTCAAGTTTTGCTTTTGTTGCAATTGCTGTTGGCCCAGATGAAATATTTTCTAATGAGTAAAGAATGCTTTTTAGGTCTTCAAATGTTCCTGTGCTTATTGTAGCCTTTTCCTTAGTGGGCTGGTCGAAGAAAAGGAAACAAATAATGAATATGTGCTATGTACTGGCTGCATTAAAGTCAGGTTATACTTTACCTCTGTAAGTGACTAGTGGTATTAATCTAGTGTTTGCTAGCACTGTTTTCAAGCCCCTTTCTCACTTAAAGCTTGTCTATAGCCCCATTTTGTCCCCATCACCATGGATCCTCCTCTGCTTTCCTTGTGGGGCTTTCACATTCTTGGCACCTGCTGACCTAGCAGCAAGCATTTTCTACCACTTGTCAACTTTCATCTGACTGGGGTCACCTCATTTTCCTGCAGACATCCATGTATATTCTTCCTGGCTCTCTTTTTACATAGTTCCTCTCACTTCTATTCCTTCATAGATTTCTCCCACCCCTACCTCCTTGCATGGTTCAACTCGGGTCACCCTTCTTCCCCAGAGCCTTTTTCAAAAGAAGTGAACCCATGTTGGCTGGCTTCTTCTCCAGCGCCTCTGAACATATCTAGTCTACACTCTATGAAGTTGTTCTTTGCAACAGATTCTCACCTGACTCACAGTCACAACATAGGTCCTCGTGTTGCCTTCCTCTGAGGACAGGATCATAAGTTAGCAATGATGATTTTCTTAACACCACCAGAAAACAGGTGGAGCCAGGGGCCATGTGTAGAGTGTTTGCTTATACATACTAGCTTTTGAAGAGTTGGTCGTAGTGAAATGTACATGTTTGACAGACTGGAGATGCAAAGGAAAAAAGTGTGAGTTGAACCTTGGGATGCTTAGTTTTAGGTTTTTTATGTGAAGGCTATGCCATAAAAGGCCCCAAACTCTTGATGAAGGGGCAAGCATTTAGTAATAATTGGAATGTTTTAAAGTGTTACATATTCTATATGTATATGCTTACATATATAATATGTGATAGGCTGTCAGAATTTTTTTTTTTTGAGATGGGGTTTCACTCTTGTTGCCCAAGGTATAGTGCAATGGCACGATCTCAGCTCACTGCAACCTCTGCCTCCTGGGTTCAAGTGATTCTCCTGCCTCAGCCTCCTGAGTAGCTGGGATTACAGGCACCCGCCACCATGCCTGGCTAATTTTTTTATTTTTAGTAGAGATGGGGTTTCACCATGTTGACCAGGCTGGTCTTGAACTCCTGACCTCAGATGATCCACCCACCTTGGCCTCCCAAAGTGCTGGGATTACAGGCATGAGCCACTGCGCCCAGCCCAGAAAATATTTTTTAATTAATCAGTTCTAGACCAGTGTCAGATACTTTGATACCTGAAATATGTGTTTCAAATTTTCCAATGAAAGTTATGAAATGAAAATATCATAGATTATTAATTAAAATAATACTAATGTTATGTATTAGGCCATTTCGAGTCTGGAATTTTGGGAAGGATGGAAATGGATGTTCAGATTCTCTGAAGCATAGAAAGAGGAAGGATCGACTGTCTCCAACTTCAATTTTTTTTCTAGTAGTAATTGTCTATTTACTCTACATTATAATTGAACAATAAAAGATAAGGGAAGGGTTGTTTTGATCCCATTTAACTTTAGGAGGAATATTATTTTTTTTAGGTGTGTGATGAACAACAACTTTATTTTGCTTGACTTTAAAAATGTTGAGTAGGTTGGTGTTAGCTTAACCACCTTTGTTGTAAGGAATGTTGTTATTCTATAATGTCATTACTAGACAACCTATACAGAAAAATAAGCACATTGTAGTATGCATCTGATTTTGTATTGCATAGACATAACTGGAAAGGCTGCTTGTTTATGATAAGGAAACCAGATGATGTGAGCAGGAGAGACTTGAGCTGGATATGGAGCAGATGGTGGAGGAGATGGAGACCCTCAAATGGAAATAGTTCTATGTTTTCTGCAGGTGCAAATGGCTTTATAAAAGGGCACTGAGACAGGGTAGAAGGTTAGACCTTGAGTTCTCGTTCCTTTATCAACACTTAACACCTTCTGATTTTTCTCTTTAGATACCAAAATGTTATTTACAAAGAATTAATGACTTTCCTTTAAAATGTATAATGAATTACTTCATATGTGGACTTCTTCTAGAATTAAGGCCTATGCTCTTGACTATTCAGCAGAGAATTCATAATTCAAAAGAAAATTTTAATGTTCAGGTTCCCGCTGGAGCCAAGGTTTGGTTATGACCATGTGCAAGGATGCAAGTACACTTACTCACATTGACCCAAAGCTGCACTGACATTGCCCCTGAAGTTGATTACTGAGCATTTCATGATACTTCCGTTGTAGATTTTGTGCTATTTTTCTTTGGTCTGTGTGACAACTGAGAAGTTGTTCACTTTCTAAAGCATACTTATTCTGAGTCTGTAGATACACTAAAACAGACAAATGTCTTTGAGTGTGGCAGTTAAAGTGTCTTGATCCATTCCAAACTAGGAATGCACTTCCTGGACTATCCTGTCATTAAGATGAGGCCTGATCCCTGTCAGAGACAGGCCTATGAGGCCAAGAACACAGGCTTCATCCAAGTGGCCCCTTAGCATTGCCATTTTCCATGACCCACAACTGTAACCCAAGCCCAGTCAGCTGCTGTTTTTCCCCCCACTGCCCTCCACCCCTTTTAAAATAGAACATTTGAAATTAAGCAGAAGAATTGGGAGAGCGATACAGTGTACACTGGTATTCTTCTCATCTAAATTTGCCAGTATGAACATTTCACCACTTGATTGCTTTGTGTCTCCTCCCATATGTATGTATATGTATGTGTATACACACGTTTTTCCCCTGCACCATTTGAAAGTAAGTTGCAGGCACCATGCTATTTCCCCCCAATGTACTTCAGCATTATCACTTTAGAACAAGAACATGCCACAAAACCATTAAATACGAAGGAATTGACACCAATACAATAGGCCATTTAAACACAGTCCCTATTAAGATTTCCCCATTAGTTCAAATGATTATCTGTATAGCTGCTTCTTTTGATCCAGCATCATACATTGCCTTTAGTTGCAGTGTCTCTCTTCAGTCGTAGTGTCTCTCCTTAGTCTTCTTCAGTCTAGAATAGTTACCTACATTTTTGTCTCATCTAACAATGCAGAGTGGTGTTGAAAAGTCCAGGCTAAACCCAGGCACAGGGGCTCATACCTATTATCCCAGCACTTTGAGAGGCGGAAGCCAGTGCATTACTTGAGGTCAGGAGTTTGAGACCAGCCTGGTCAACATGGAGAAACCTCACTTTACTAAAAATACAAAAATTAGCTGGGCATGGTGGTGTGCACTGGTAGTCACAGCTACTCAGGAGGCTGAGGCAAGAGAATCACTTGAACCTGGGTGATGGAAGTTGCAGTGAGCTGAGATTGTGCCACTGCACTCTAGCCTGAATGATAGAGCAGGACTGTCTCAAAAAAAAAAAAAAAAAGTCCAGGCTAGTGGTTTGGTACAGTGTTTTACATTCTGGATCTACTTTCTTTCGCACAGTTAGATTCCAGTTAATTACTACTGCCAGAGCATCATGCAGGCAACGCTCATCCTTCCTGTTCCATCGCATCAGGAGCCACGTCATGTTTGCTCCTCCCATTGTTGGTGATACTAAATTTAATCCCTTGGTTAAACTGGTACCCACTAGATTTTCTCTATTGCAGAGATTTCTCCTTCGCTTTTTTGTAATTAGCAAGTAACCCATGGGGTAGTATTTTGAGAACGCTGTGACTCTCCTATCCAAATTTTTACCCAAAGTTATTCCCAAAGTTTCTGACATCCATTGAGAGTTCTTGCCTGAATTGTTTTTATTTTGCTGAAGACCAGAGCCTTTTAATTGAACACTGATGGTTACTGTAGAAATGAAGAAAGAGTGGAAATGGAGCTTCAAGGCAGAAACCGCATCATGGAGCCAACTGACCAGACATGTGTCCTATTCATCTTTGTACTCTTTCTGCCAACATCAGACGGGCAAAGGAAGGCCAAGAAAAACATTTTGGTTCAGAAAATCATGAAGAGAACAGCACTTGATAATTTCTTTTTAACGAGGTCTAATGATTTCTGCCTAGAACATTAGGATATTTCCTTCCAAATATGATGGATATTTGAATATTTCATCAGTATGCACTGTGGTTTTTTATCGGCATGCAGCATTTCTTCTGTCACCATCATTTATATTGAAAGCACAGATATTTTATTTTACTCACAATTCTCTGCCCAGAATCATCTTTAAAACAGCATATTTCTAGGTCTTATAAGGAAAGGATGCTCTCCTTTCCAGAAATAATGTCAGAAGCATACATTTTTCCCTTTCTGAGAAAATTTCTCCCTTACAACCTTCAAGATATGTCATGGTGATTCTCACGCTCAGTAGGATATCTGTAAACTTGCAAGAAGCAAAACCATGCTCCTGTTCTTCGTGGCCCCATAGGGTACGGCTGTGTTGCGTGACTGCCAACAGAGAATGCTGCTTGGTTTCACCGTTTTGATAGGTACATAGGTTTGCCAGGCACAAAGTTACTTATCAATGTGCTCATATCTAAGACTCATTACCCAGGGTCTATTTTTCTGGACCTCGCTGCCAAGTCAGAAATATTACCCATCTTGGAAAACTTTGGGTTTATATCCAAAGATGGAACCCCATTTATCTTTGTGAGCCTTCTTTTTCACAAAATTCCTGATGTTAAGTAGTTTGTAAATGCATTTGTGTACCATTCATGTTTATTAATATTCAGGAAACTTAGTGTTAGCCTTCCCAATGGTTATTTAATTTGAAATATATTATTCATCCCTGCGATAGGTGTTTCTGGTTCCCTAGAATGTCAAAAATACAAAATGCTGTAAATCGTCTCCTTGCGCGTCAGGTATTGACTTTCTCTCATGGGTTCTTCCAAAGGCTTTGGCTGCCACTCAGCCCACTGAAGACTGTCACCAAGAGATGCCACCAAATATATTCACTGGGGCCTGGGTTACTGGAGCCTAACAACCCAGTTTGTAAATGCTAGCTTTATTAAAATGTTGGTGAAGCTGAAGCAGTGGGAAACCTATCTGGCTTGTTTTTTTCTCCAACTTCAAATCAGAAAGCTACAGTTCTGCTTGGCCCCATTTTGTTATTTCAAGCAAAAGAAAGATATCCTGTCATAAAACCATCTAATCTGAGGCTGAGCAATAAATAGTTATCATAAAAGTCACCTTTAATTGTGTCAAGTAGTCAAGCGATGCCCAAGCTGCAGTGTTGTTGCTGATAGGGCAGCTACCAGGTTGGCTCTCCACACTTCCATAGATTTGGCTGGCAATGCGAGAGCAAGCCCAAATGAATTCAGAGCTTTGCTGCTTACACAGACAGCAAAATCAAGATCAGCACACCATCAGCTCCTTGCCTCCCTAGTCCCACGCACAGGATGACACCAAACTGGAGAGGCCAGAAGACGGGGGGCATGAGAGGTGGGTCACTTTGCTCTAGAGGTGCCACCTCTAAATTAGAGCCAAGTAGTCATATTGGCACAGAAGCCTGTGGCTGTGCCCTAAGGGGAAGGAGGTTTGCAAGACGGAAAGTCCTGTGCACAACCGAAACAGGGAAGATGGATGGGAAAGGTCTTGTGCAGTAAAATCTGGAGGTAGATGAGAAACCATCCCATGGGAGCTCCCCGGAGGCTGCTTGTCTCCCTTCATTTCAAGAGGAATTTCAGGGCATCCCACCAAGACTTGAGTCAGACTGTGGCTAAGCTTTGCCTCCATGGCCTATGAGGAGACGTGCAAGGTCACCACGGTGTCATGATGGAGCCATTCCTTGCATATTGCCCTACTCATCTATCAGCATGGGAAGAAGCTTGCAGAAATGAAGCATCCAGAGTTTTGTGAAACTGGTTAGGTGAAAAATTAAGGCTGGCCAGGTGTGGTGGCTCACACCTGTAATCCCAGCACTTTGGGAGGCCAAGGCGGGTAGATCTCTTGAGATCAGGAGTTTGAGACCAGCCTGGCTAATAGGGCGAAACCCTGTCTCTACTAAAAATACAAAAATTAGCCGGACGTGATGGCGATGCCTGTAATCCCAGCTACTAGGGAGGCTGAGGCAGGAGAATTGCTTGAATCCAGGAGGTGGAGTTTGCAGTGAGCTGAGATTGTGCCACTGCACTCCAGCCTGGGCAACACAGCAAAACTCCATTTCAAAAAGAAAAAAAAAAAAAGAGAAAAAGAAAAAAATCAAGGCTTTTGGACTTTACACATTATTATTATTATTATTATTATTATATTATGAGAAGGAGTTTTTTTGCTCTTGTTGCCCAGGCTGAGTGCAGTGGCACGATCTTGGCTCACCACAATCTCCACCTCCTGGTTTAAGTGCTTCTCCTGCCTCAGCCTCCCAAGTATCTGGAATTATAGGCATACGCCACCACGCCCAGCTAATTTTTGTGTTTTTAGTAGAGACGGGATTTCTCCATGTTGGTCAGGCTGGTCTCGAACTCCTGACCTCAGGTGATCTGCCTGCCTCATCCTCCCAAAGTGCTGGAATTACATGTACGAGCCACTGTGCCAGGACTATGCATTATTTTTGTCTTCAGGATAGGATAGATGTACTACAGGAACAGATAATCCCTTTTCTGGTGGATTTACACACAAAGGTTTGTATTTTGTATATTGTACATACCAGCAAGTGTCGGTAGTAGCGTTGATTTCCACACAGTCATTCAGGGACTCGGGCCTATGGCAGCAGTTTTACTATCCTGTAGCCACAACGTCTGCATTTCATGTCCCCCTGAGTTCACCATGATAAGAAAGGACACAGTCAGAAGATCCTGTGCCAGCTCTTTTATACTTTGGCCTTAAAGAGACACAAATCACTTCTGCCCACAAGTTACTGGTCAGAACTATTTCACATTATCTGATATAACTTCAAGAGGCTGGGACATGGGAGGGAACAGATGGAATATTTAGTAAGCATCTTTGTTTCTGCCACAGACATGTGTTTCCCCAAAGTCAAACTATCAGTCTGGCTCAGTATTTTTACAAGTGAGTATTGATTAAAAGAAGTTCCATTTGTGAATGCTCAACATTTTACAAAATGCTTTCACAGTAATTGCCCTTAGAAAAAGTTTCAAGGGAAGGGGCATACCTAAATCTAAGACCATGAATGGTACCGTTCCAGACCTCAGAAACTACAGTTGGTCCAGCTACAGTACTTAGAAAGAAACCAACACACACTTTCGCCTGTATTGATTTTGGTGGGGACTAGAAGGATCACTTTTACTTGTTCATACTGAATGGAAACCAAGTGGTATTTGGAACACTATCTTAAATCATTAGAGACATTGTGCTGTTCTTGAAACAGTTGGCATCTGCTCTTCCAACCCGAGGTCTGTATTGTAAGGAGCTAAATCCCTTTGCATTGGAGGAAATGAAGTGGTGTGAGTATTATAGCTGCAGACTTTACTTTCCACATAAGTCAAAGTAGAGATGTAATTGCCACTCTTCAGAAGTGCAAAACAAGAGAATGTAATAATTTGAACTGTCATTATATAATTTTTCTTTCTTTGATGCTGATATTAACTGGTTTAAAATATGTTTCTAACCTTTATGTTGGTATAATTATTCAATTTTTAACATAAAACTTAAACCAATTTTATTTTCTACACTTAGAATGCTTCAACAGGTCCACGTTAAGTTAGCTGGTGAATATATGTGAAAGAAGTAATAAATTTATATTGAGAGTTGAATTTTTCTCAGAGACACAGAGGAAAGCGGTCTCCAAATTTTATATGACCTATCAGTGATAAAAGAGACATAGATATTTTGTTGGGATATAATTAAAAACTGATAATTTGGGGGAAAGCTCTTAAGCAGCCTTTCCCCAATCTGTGCAATTTTGACATTAGCATGTGCAGCCCTGACAGGAATTTCCAGTAAGTTAGTTTTATTAATATCACTTAAGGGAAACCAGCAATTTCTACTGGCACAGTCTGAGCTCCAGCAGGAAGCCATCTCTTTTTCTCAGCGCATTACTTACATGTGAAAGTTGGGGTGGGGGTGCAAGAGAAAGTATATACTGAGCCCAGCATATTGCCTTTTTTGTCTCCCCTCTCTATGGGCCTGGCATCTGTGTTTTGAAGAGTCAATGGGGGAGAAAACAGTTGTGTTAGTGCTTGAAATAGGATGCAGTACATTCTCTCTTCTTGTCTTCTCTTCCTTCCGCCCCCGGTCTTTCCCCTTTTGGAAAGGGGAGGTATCGAGAGACTGAGATCTCGGAGCCAACATCAAAAATGACACCAAATTATAGCTGTGTCCAGATACCTAGGATCTTGACTGGCCTTATTATAAGAGGCAGGAACTGCAGTGAAATACGCATCAGGGTACTTGATTTCTTGCTAGATTTAAACAGCTGAAGGTAGAAAGAAAAAAATTAAGTTCTTCCTGTTATATTATTAACATATGAGAACAGCGAAATCTAAAAGAAATTGTTCTGCAGAGTTGAAAGTAAAGATAGAATACTCAATATATTTTCTACCATTCATCTCTCCGATAGAGGAGACAGTTGTTTTGTGATGGAAGGCCTTGGGGAATTACTTATTTTCTAGATAAAAGTGTCATTTAAGAATTTATTATGGAAAATTTCAAACGAAACAATGGATAGAATGAATTGACTTGTGCCTCATTTACCTTCAATAATTATCAATATTTTGCCCATCTTGTTTTAGTAACTCTGTCCCCACCCCTCTTAGTTTTTGGTTGGAGAATTTTAAAGCATGTCCTAAACATCCTGTGAGGTAACTTGCTCCAAATCTCATAATGGGAAAGTGGTGAATTGGGACCAAAACCTCTGCAATCTGGCTCCAGAACCCACAGTCCGTGGGAAGAGGACAAGTCAGGTGTGAAGATTGCCTAAATGGAGTTGTTCTTAAAATTGGTGTAACTAACAAGCAAGCAAACATTTCCCGGAGAACCTCCACTCCAAACTGTCTTTGAATCTAGGAGCTCCATTTTTAAAAAGGGCATGCTGGGGGGAAGGCTAGGTTCAGGATTTAGTATCAGGTGCCCTTTTTACTAGAGTGGCATTTTATGGGCATGCTTATGAAATGCCAGTTGGTTTGCAGGGGCTGCCTCTCTCCAAAACATATTTTTAGAAATTAATATCTACTCAGGCACTTCTGCCAACAGTTCAGGAATTTAAAATAGCAGGGGTCAAGCACAGGTCATGGCTGAGAGAAGACTGGAAGTCCATGGGTTCTACTGTGCTCTGACAAAGTTTGAGGAGTTGACTCTTTAATTATAGCATTTGAGGAGTAACCAAAGGTTTGACACTTACTGTTCTTTATTGTTTAAAAATATGCTGTTTTTGGAGTATGTAGACCACAACTTAAATGACTGCTAATATCTCAGTGGCACTGAATCAATCATTTGAATTCAGTTGCATTTGCTAAGCCAGAGCCTAGTACTCGACCTTGCATTAGGTCCTCTGTGATCTGTGGGCATCAAAGAAAGATCCTGGAAGGGGCATGTCCTGCGTTTAAAGAGCGGGCACTCTATCTTGGGTGAGGGGTAGCCACAGAGAAACAGGCCAGATATTCAAGAAGTGGGGCTGGTGAAGTTGAACCCCCACCTGATGGGGCTCCCTCCCTGGTCTGTGGTGGCTGCATCTTGCTAGGACACTCAAAACAATACCGTGACTGCCAGGCAGCCACAGTGTAAAATGTTCTTAATTTCCCTGGAGAGAAGAAGGAAGAGCTTTCAATTAACATGAACACTGGCTACTTTTTCAAGTTACCTAATTGAACTGTCAGAGAGCGAAGACTTTGTGGAGTGGGTGAGAGGCAGGATTGGTACATTGTGATTACAAAGCTGCTGGGAAGGAAAGGGCAGCCAGGGAACAGGAGATGTGGCGGCTTGGAGCTGCAGTGGGCACCCCAGATAGCAGTGGTGAGGTCTACTGAAATGGATAGAACACTTTGGAGGTACTGCCTGTCTGTCTCGCATTTCCTCCAGACCCTGGGATCTGGAAGGCAGGCAGGAAGGAGAGATGCTAATATCCTCTCAACTTTATGAAACAAAGGGAGTTTTCTGAGAAATGATAGTTCCTTCTTCCCCTCTGCTTTGAAGAAACATAACCTAGTGCATACTTTGCCAAACCTTAGGGCAGTTACCCAAACTTTATGCTCATGGAAACCCAAAACACTTTCTCCTAGGCCAGACCTATTTCCTGGCCTGCCTCACAATGAAGGCCATAGACTGAGTTCCAGCCAGTAGTATATGAACAGAAGGATCTCTTCTAAGCCTACCCTGTCACACTGCCCATGCTATCTGCCATTCTTTTTTTTTCTCTCTTCCTTGGTAAGACCTACTCAAAGTGATCATGAGATCTCTGTTGAAGAAGGCAGAGACTTTGTCATCCTTAATCCCTGAATGAGCACATGGATAACTACCACAAACTAGAAACACCCCAGTAGCATTATTAGCATTTTCATGAGTAAGAAATAAATTCTGTATGCAAGCTACTGAGATTTGGGATAGGCATACCTCTGTTATACCAGTTAGAACTGTTTGCTCTACCATAATCTTTCCCCATTCTTATCTGTATTATGACTTATACTGTAAATTCATTATTACTATTATTTTGAAATGGAGTTTCGTTCTTGTGGCCCACGCTGGAGTGCAATGGTGCAATCTTGGCTCACTGCAACCTCCACTTCCTGGGTTCAAGCAAGACTGCCTCAGTCTCCCGAGTTGCTGGGATTACAGGTGTGCGCTACCATGCCCGGCTAATTTTTGTATGTTTAGTAGAGATGGGGTTTCACCATATTGGCCAGCTCATCTAGAACACCTGGCCTTAAGAGATCTACCCACCTTGACTCTCAAAGTGCTGGGATTATAGGTGTGAGCCACTGTGTCTGGATTATCATTATTATTATTATTTGGAGACAGAGTCTCCAAATAGTAATAATATAGGCTGCAGTGCAGTGGCATGATCATAGCTCACTGCAGCCTTGATCTCCTCGTCTCAGGTGATCCTCTGGTCTCAGCCTCCTGAAGTATCTGCGATTACAGGCACATGCCATCATGCCTGGCTAATCTTTATATTTTTTATTTTTTGTAGAGACAAGCTCTTGCTACGTTGCTCAGGCTGGTCTGGAATTCTTGGTCTCAAGCAGTCCTCCCACCTTGATCTCCTAAAGTGCTAGGATTACAGGTGTAAGCCACTGCACCTGGCCTATTTTTCTTTAAGTCAAGTTGCTTTTTATGAAGTTTGGTTTTATAAAAGTAAACTTTATGTCATTATCACAAATGAAAAATAGTATCATTACAAATAGAAGGTAACTAAAAATACATTGAGTGGAAAAAATATTATTATTCATTTCTAGCTACATGTTAGTTCCTGGAGAAAGTTCTTTGCAGGACACCTGCTGTCTCTATGTTGAAAAGGGGAAACTAGCCACTATTAGAAAGGTGTTCAAGACATATGGGCACAAAACTGAGATGTATTACTTGGCAGAATTGGAAGGGTTGAAAAACTGAAAATAACTTTCCCATTGTTATGTGATTCTGTGCCATTTAGTGTTCTGTCTCAGGCAACTTAAGTCCTCTGATTTACCAGTGGTACACATCCTACCCTTGGGAGCAAAGACTTACTGAATGGAGACCAGGATTGACTGGAGGCTTGAGGACGAGCTGAAATGCTCAATGGAAGATCCAGTGTGAATCTTGTAGTGGTGGTGTAAAATGAGACTTCTGTAGACATAGGAAGACTCCTCAACCTATAGTTTGTTTCAAGTTTGATTCTTGATATATAAAGATTTTTTTTAATCAGGATATTTGTGGTTTCTTCTAGTGTGTTGGAATAAGCCTTGAACACACTAACCTTTCCACAGATAATGATAAACTTGGGACAAAATGCAAAAGCAACTACTTGAAGGTTTTTGAAAGTGAAAAAAATGGTCAAGAGAATTTTATAGAGCAGTGGGCACCTGGAAGAAAGGACTTTCGTGGGGTAAGTTGTCTGTTTTTGGAGAATGACACAGGGCAGCTGAAGTTGTGATTAAAAACTCCTAGCTTTTTTGTCTGAGTAGCAAGAAGAAAGAGTCTAGGGAGCCTATGGCCATTGGAGAGTGAGAGGGGGAAACCAGAGAGACAAGGAGAGCCCAAGACTGTGAGTATAAAGTCTCCCCGAGTCTCTGGCCGACTCTCCAACTGTGCATGCGTTGGACAAAGTCAAAGCAGCACAGTTAATGATAACAGAGCAGGACCAACATTTGATCTATTGCCTGCTGCACACAAGACAGGATTTGCAGTTTAACAAAACTAATTGCTTGTTAAAATAAACATTAACACTGTTCAAAGGAGCATAACAGAATCCAGAGTCTCCACAACAATATTCATAATGTTTAAGATACAATGCAAAATTACTTTAGCTACAAAGCACCTGGAAAATGTGACCCATTCTCAAGCGAAAATTGTTGGAAGCCAACCTTGAGATGATCCAGATTTTGAAATTATTAGGCAATGATTCTAAAGCAGCAGGAAAATATAAAATATAAAAAAAATTAAAAGAGAAATATTAGATCTAAAAATAATATCTGAAATTTAAAAAATCTTCTGTGTGGATTTAATTAATAGAGTATAAGTAATGGGGAAAGATTCAGTAAACCTAAAGATAAGTGAATAGAAAATATCCTTGATGAATAAAGGAGATAAAGGATTTTAAAAGGTAGACAGGCTCCTAGACCTGTGGGACAGAATTAAAGTACAGTATGTGTTTAAGGTTTCAGAAAGAAAGAAGGAATGAAACAGGAAAAAAAATAGATGAGAAAATGACCAAATTTTTTCAAAATTTAATGAAAAACATAAATTTACAAATTCAGAAAGTTCAGTGAAACCCAGATAAGAGAAATATACAAACACATCACACCAAAGCATATCACAGTCAAATTGCTAAAAATTAAAGAGAAAATCTTGAAAGGAGTCAGAGGAGACTCCCATGCACACGGCATAGAAGGTAACAGATTTAGATGATCACGGACACCCATCTGGAACTACGAAGGCCAGAAGAGAGTTTAACAGTATCTTTAAAGTTCTAGAAGGTTGTGGTGAGTGCAACCCTGTCAAACAAGAAGTCTGTATCCGACGAAAATGGCCTTTGAGAATAGAGGCAAAAACATTTTTAAATAAAAAGAAAACTCACTATCAGCAGTTCTGTGTTACAAGAAATAATGAAGAAAATTTTTAAGCTGTGGGGAAATAATATGAAAAGGAAGCCTGACTATTTCAAGGAGTAATGGTAGATAGCTGTGTACATAAAAAATATTATGTTTCTTCTGTTTATTTACGATACATATAATGATTAATAGCAAAAACTATACATTATCTTATGGGGTTTATTATGTACATTGCTGTAAAGCATGTGACGGCCACAGCATACAATACAGTACTGTGGTGGTGGAAGGATGTGTTCATGGCATATATGGTTACGGTTTGCACATTTTCTGTGAAGTGGTGCAATATGATCTCTAGATTATGAAAAGTTAAGGGTGTATATTAGATTATCTTCAACAACCCTAAACCAATGCTAAAAGCCATAGCTAAACAGAAAATGGGTAAATGAAAATGGAATTCTAAACAAGTAATTGGAGTGTTTGTGGTATGGGTAAACTAACATACTGAGATCATTTTGGTACTATGGACTTGGCATGCAATTCATCATATCTGATTTATCCTTCTTCCTACTTACCTGGCTGTTTTCATTGAACTGACTCTTTCCATAAAGTCTGCTATGATTTGTCACACTTGTTTTCTTATCTCCATAAATGTGTGAGCTTCATGCTTATAGTGCTATATGTTCAATCTTTATGGAGATGAGGATTTGGAAGTTTCAGATGGAGAGGAAAGTACTTAATACCTGTCTTCTGAAGAGATTGTCACTTCTTAAGGGTAAAATTCTGGCAAATTACAAAGACTACTGTGGGAGGCTTAAAGGTAGCCCATAATATTGTTAGTAGTGGATACATATCCGTTGTTCAACATATTTGATTTTTCTTAACAAAATCCATTTTTACAAGTAATAATCATTGCTGTTTCTTCCATGCCTATTGTGTGCCACGCACTATACTGCGACCTTAACATATGATATATCATTTAATACTCAAAATAGCATCAATGAGAAAAAAGTATTTCCCTATTTTACAGATGGTCAAGTAATTTGTCTTAGATCAGGTCGGGCACGGTGGCTCAAGCCTATAATCCCAGCACTTTGGGAGGCTGAGGCAGGTGGATCACGAGGTCAAGAGATCAAGACGATCCTGGTCAACATGGTGAAACCCCATGTCCACTAAAAATACAAAAAATTAGCCGGGCATGGTGGCGCATGCCTGTAATCCCAGCTACTCAGGAGGCAGAGGTGGGAGAATTGCTTGAACCCAGGAGGAGGAGGTTGCGGTGAGCTGAGATCGCGCCATTGCACTCCAGCCTGGGTAACAAGAGAGAAATTTCATCTCAAAAAAAAAAAAAAAATTGTCTTAGATCAAATAACTTCTCTCCACCCTGTAGTTAATGATGGTGGTAGGATTCAAATCTAGCCTGGCTTGGATTTGAACCTTTTCCCATGCATCACACCTCTTCCTGTTAAAAGTTTACCAAATGTAAATGTTGACATCTGCTTTGTCATCAATATTCAACCATAGAGATTTTTGAGCATCTGGGAATAATAAGTTGCAGCAAGATGCATGATCCACTGTTGATGGTAAGGGTACTCCATGCCTTCTCAAGAGCCCAAAATGCTACAAGCTGTTTTTCCCGTCCTCTTCTACTTCTATCTTAAAAACATTACCCTTCTAAAATCTAGTAGTACCCATCAAAATGATGTTTTTTTCCACTGTGTAGAGGAATAAGCTGAGGCCCAAATGAATGGCATTAAAAGAGCGAAGTGGGAAACCATATATCTATGCTCAAACCTAAACCAAGGCTTTCCTTTATACTTTGTTGTTTTTGTAGAGATGGAGTGTGGCTCTGTCACCCACGCTGGACTGCAGTGGTGCCCTGTCGGCTCACTGCAATGTCTGCCTCCTGGGTTCAAGCGATTCTCCTGCATCGCCCTCCCGAGTAACTGGGATTACAGCTGTGTGTCACCATTCCCAGCTAATTTTTGTATTTTTAATAGTGACGGGATTTTGCCACGTTGGCCAGGCTGGTATCAAACTCCTGGCCTCAAGTGATCCACCCGCATTGGCCTCCCAAAGTGCTGGGATTAGCGTGAGCTACCCAGCCCAACCATCCTTCCCTTACACTTTAAATTTGAATCCCTGTTCTAAAAATTTAGTGGTAAAGACATGTTTTTTGAAGTGTTCCAGAACTGAACTGCTCCTGGCAAAGTCAGGATAGTGAGAGGATAGGAATAGAATCTACATGAGCCAGTCACATTTTTTCCTGTCTCATCTCTGGAATGTCATGGCAGGATATCAGATCAGTAGTGACATTTACAGGAGACTGAACATTTTTAACTGCAAAGATGAAGAGTTTTTAAGACCTTATTAAAACCAAACTCCAAGTAAACTTAGAACCATTGCCTTTTAAAGGTATCATAGAATCTTAGAGAACATCATTCTCATATTCTCTTCTACAGGTGCTTTCAAAGGCCAAGAGGTTGAATATTTACTTTAGAGGCAGGGACATACAATTAGTCTCTTTGCAGAACCAGGTGTTCTAACTCCCAATTTGGGATATTCACCTTGTTTTACTTCTTACTCCCCATTCATCGACTTGTTGAGCTAATGAGCTATTTATGAAGCTTTCCTTATTCCTCTTGAACTGCTACTGCTGCTCTCGAAAGTGTGCTTAAAATGAAAACATATACATTATAATTTAAATTATTGGATAAGTTGAACAATTTGTCCCTGCAGGTCAAATTCTTCAATTGTGATCAATCTCTGTGGATTAAATTCAAATTTAATTTTTAAAATGGTTTTGTCTTTCAAAAAGATTTCATTTCATTCTACTTCTCCAAATGGATAAACGTTTATTTCAAGAAACACTGCCAACTATGTCAGTGCTTCAGATCTGCCAGCCATTGACTTCTTGAAGTAGCGTTATTTGCTGTCTGGCTCCTCAGTGTTCTTCATGCCACCAAGCCCTTATGGTGGATAGTACAGAACCAATGTACTCTTAGAAACCTGGGATCACCTGAAAAGTTTGTTCCTGTGGATCAGACTTTTAATTGATTGTTCAATTGATCATTCCACCCAAACTTGGTTGCCTATTTTGAAGTGACTACTTTAGCCTGGTTCTACTATTCACTTCAAGCATCATTTGAACAATTTGGTCCTGTACATATCAAAGAAATGTAAAGGAAGGAGTTTACTGACTTTGATAATCTTAAATAGTTTTGTTGGTACTGTAAATACTGATCTTGAATAAAATCCTAAACAACATTCAGGACCTTATTTGACCTGCTGTTGCGCTAGATTTGTTTGAAATCAAAACTTATGCTTTTAAAGCTGTACCACTGTAAAATCTTGAGTAAAGTTCTAGATTATTCATGAAAGGAAGGCAGCAAATCACACTGCCATGTGTGTACCTATGCAACAATCTTGCATGTTCTTCACATGTACCCCAAAACCTAAAATGCAATAAAAAAACATAATGGAAATTTTTAGGAGACAACAAAGCCATTACTCCAAGTTAAAGCAACAGTCTACATTAAAGCCAATTATCCCTTTGGAATCCTGTTGGATTCAGGTTCTGTACAGCTGGGGTGAGCTTCTTAAATGTTCTTATTCTAGAGTTTGCATTAAACCCAAGGGAAAAGCTACAAAAATAGTTGATTAGATTTATCTGAGGCTGTATTTTAGATATATTGAATTTGAAAAGAATCAATATTAAAAATAGGATTTGACAACATAATTAAGACAATAGTTGAAAATTTTCTTAATGAAAATTTTTGTTCAGTTTTGGGTTTTTTATTGTTTCTGTTTTTGTTTTGAGTTTTTGAATTGGCCTGTGGGGAGAAATATTTGCAGCAGCAAATAATACCCAGAATAGTCTTGAACTTGCCTTGAGGACCATAGGGAGAACCCCTACTTGCCTCAGCATATTCTTGGAAACAATACCACAAAATGATTTATGTTTTTCTATGAGAACAACATTGTGAAAGCAGCATCTTTTCTGACCAAAGACTTGGCATCATATAAACCGTCTTACCCACAATGTGCCATAAAAACAGATATGAATACAAAAAGTATAATTTTAGCATCATAAACCTCCTAAGTTAAAGGTTTAAATTGCTGTAGCAATTGCATATTACAAGAAGTCTCCATGACTATAACATAGCACACAGAGTTCTTCCAACTACAACATTGTTTCATAAATGAGACTGTGTAAATGGAAGTAACTTGCATAACCCTGGCTTTTAATTGGCATCAGATAATGTTGATTGACTCAGAACAAATATTAAACATCTATTTTGTCTCCAAGGTGATATTTCTACCTCTAAAGTTTTATGTTTCAATTTACAATGTCTAATTTTTTTTTAGTTTTAGACAGAGTCTCTTTTGCCCAGGCTGGAGTTCAGTAGTGTGATCTCAGCTCACTGCAACCTCTGCTTCCTGGGTTCAAGCGATTCTTTTGCCTCAGCCTCTCCAGTAACTGGGATTACAGGCATGCGCCACCAAGCCCAGCTACTTTTTGTATTTTTAGTAGAGATGGGGTTTCACCATGTTGGCCAGACTGTACAATGTATATCCTTATATTCTCAGACTATGAAAAATCATTTAAACTGTGGAGAAGTATGGGAAGACCTTCTTCTCATAGAGATATCTAAACAGATCCTCCCCTCTTGAATTTCCATGTAATGAGTCAAGGCATTCATGAATTGTCCTATTTTCAGTTGGTGTTCTAAGTACTATAGTAAGGACTCCTCAGATATCTCTTACAGTGTTGGATGGAGGAGGAGGAAAAGGAGAAGTTTTTTCTTTGTTTTTTGTTTTTTGTTTTTTTTTGAGACAGAGTTTCACTCTTGTTGCCCAGGCTGGAGTGCAATGGCATGATCTCGGCTCACCGCAACCTCCGCCTCCTGGATTCAGGCAATTCTCCTGCCTCAGCCTCCCGAGTAGCTGGGATTACAGGGACACACCACCATGCCCAGCTAATTTTTTGTATTTTTAGTAGAGATGGGGTTTCACCATGTTGACCAGGATGGTCTCGATCTCTTGACCTCGTGATCCACCTGCCTCGGCCTCCCAAAGTGCTGGGATTACAGGCTTGAGCCACTGCGCCCGGCTGATTTTTAAAGAATGATAGCTAACCTAATCTTTCGTCTCTTCCACCATCTTTAGTTAACTCAGATGTGCCCCTTCAATGGCTCATCATCAGACATATACCCCTCTCTCCACAGCAAAGGGTAACCAAAAAATATTGAATAGTATTGATTTTACCTTAAGGTGTACTAGACATCTCCCAGGAATGCTAAGATAGGATAAAGCTGTGTCCTTCTCCTGATCCTTCAGGATGAGTGGGCCAAACCACCAAATGATGAAATGCCAGAATAGCCAATTTGCCCCAAAGTGATTTTTGTAAAGAATCCACTTGAAATAGTGTTTTTCAACCCTCCTACATCAGAATCACCAATGCCTGGGGCCTGCCCCAGACACTGATCCAGTTGTTTTGCGGTGAAATGGCAGTTAAAAACACACAAGAACTTTCAAGTGATTGTAATACACAGCCAGAGTTGGGAACGACTTGGTCAGAGCCATGTTATCTGCAAATAATGGAAGGCAGAATGGAAAAATAGGGGTTAATTTTAATAACATCTAACTAATTTATTTTAAATGAAAATGGGTGCCTCTTAATGATAATGATATTCATTTAGTGTTTATCATCTTACAGGCACCGCACACACGTGCACACATTTAAACTATGCCACGGCCTTCACTGTATAGGCGAGAAAACAGCTCTGAGTGTCAATTAACTTAGTGAGTGTCAGTTAACTTAGTCACAACAATATAGCTGCTGATATTAGGATCCAGCTCTAATTCAAAAATCTCATCACTTTCTACTCTATTACACCACCTCTATGCTGTTACCTTCTCATCTACTGTTTTCTTTGAGGAGATGCAGTTAAAATCAGGCAAGCTAACATATATTACCACAGCTAACAAATTCAGCAGCCTAAATATTACTGAGGAATTTAAATGGCTGATGTGTTTGTCCCAGCCTTGGGTAGAAATAATACATTATCAACAATTTATAAAGAAAACAGTTTTTTAAAAAAAATTAGCCTGAATTTTATGAATGAAGACAAGTGATTCCTATCCATGGAAAATTGTCTGTATCCTTTAAATAATTTAAGGCACATTTCATGCTAATATTCTGTGTCCGCCTATGACTTTCATTGAAAACGTATTTACCTAATATCTTACAGCAGGACTATGATTAACTTAGTTCTCAAGGAAAGAAGGTTTTAAAAATAATTTTCTCTGCTCTCCATTTCTCTTACTGTAAGCATGTGGCAAAGTCTTGGCATCTGCTCAGAATAAATTTTCTGCTTCCTTTATGTCTTTTAGTCAATGCATGCTTTCTCTGAGTTCTCCCCCTTACTCCTTCCCCACTTTAGAAATCTACAGGAAACCAGACCTTACTAATTTGAGTGCTTGCTCTTAGAATTACTTATTATTGTATTAATATCTATTTGTTAGAGTTTGTGGAGGATTTGTATTGCTCTAGGTATTAACAAAAATGTATAAAAGACAGGCTTCTTAAATAATGTGCAATTTTGAGAGAAACAACAAAGGCAAAAGGATTTCTTTGGGACTGCCTATTTGCAATGGATTGCTTATTTTATTATTTTTTAGCATGCAGGAGGTTTATTAAGAAATGCAATGAAGGCAGGATTGGCCAGAGAGGAGTCAAGACATGATGCGTTCTCAATGGAATGCCTCAACCGACAGTGTGAGGAGTTCTAAAGATGGGTGGATGATTTGGAGTGCTCCGTGTTGGTCTATAAGTCATTTGTTTTGAGCTGCCCTGGAAAGTGGGTGTGAAGTTGGTTGAGAAGGTCCTGGATTGCTCATTTTAAAATGGTGCATGTGAGAGGACATTTTTGGCTAAGAACTACCAAATTTAAAAATTTGGAAATATAAACTTACTGTGAACAGAGTGAGTGTCTTCTATTCAGGCACGTATCTTTTGCCTAATATCCAGATGCTGTTTTCGAGGCTATTTTTTTCATGAGATTGTTTTGCTCTAGAATGCTCAGTGGTTCTCAAATTTTAGTGTGCATCAGAATCATGACAAGGAGGAGCTAAGGCACAAATTTCTGCCTCCCCCTGCCCCACAGAGTTTCAGTTTCATAGGTCTGGGTTGGATCTGAGAATTTGCATTCATGAACAAGTTAACAGGTGATGCTGATGTTTTTCATGGGATAACGGGCAAATGACGGTGAAACCCAGAAAGTTTTGGTTCTAGATATGAGGTCCCATTGTCTCTGCCAATGAAGTTGTGCTATAACTCCATCTTACAAGTAGCCCCAAATTATACCCACGTGAGAGAACTTTTGTGGGTTGTGGAAAACCTGGAAGATGGCTGAGAGAGAGTACCCTCAGAGTAGTTCTGAGAAGATTGTTCTGCTTGTATTCCCATGCAGTGCCATCCCTGACTGGCTTCCTCTTGTGTCTCTGATTTGAGGAAGTTCTCCAGGAAGCAGTTGCTGGTGCTCCAGTGCCACTGGCAGCTTACCAGGGCTTCCAGAAACCTGATGACACAGTGGGAACTCCTGTTCCTCACTGCCTTCTCCACAGCCCTGTGTCTCTAAGGTTTCCTCCAAGCTACATGGAATTAGATTTCTACTTTTCCTTGGTTTGCAGGGGGCAGGAGCCAGCTTAGAATGGCTGCCAAGGAGGCTTTCTTTTTCAGACACCTTAGCTGGCAGTCAGCAGGAACGAACTCCTCTGTTCCTTAGTGATGGTGATGCTGATTATTTGGAAGTTTTAGCACCAAAGTTTGAAATTCTCCTAAGTGAATGGTTTTGGCGATCCCCTTCCTTTAGTTATACTATTGGCTTTCTCTTATATTCATTTAGGTTGCCAAATCTCCTGTATAATCCTCATCCCCCATCAAAAAAGAAAAAATTAAAAAAGAATATTTCTATTTCAGTGGAAGAAGAGGAAAGAATCCAGGAAACATTTCAGAGAACTGTATGTTTTCTTAGTTCCTTCTCCTGAGACACGAAATCCAATGAGTATTTGGTCAGTTGCTAACATTACATGAGTTTTTTTTTTTTTTTTTTTAAAAAGTTAGTATAAAATTTAGCTTCTCTGCCCACCTCCTGACAAGAAACTGTGAAAAATATCCAGTTTACACAATTTAAATAAAATAAAATTATTTCTCTATAAAGTTCATGTTTTCTTATTCATAAGAATATTCACAGGAAGATAGCGTGGAAAGGAACTGATATGTGCCCAGGTTCCACTTTCATTGTCAGCTTGTAAGGAACCCACCTACATCTTTCTGCCATTAGAATTATCAGCAGCAATTGCCCAGGTCTGTTGTAAGATTAGGGCTCTGCTGCGATCTCGGCTTACCGCAACCTCCGCCTCCTGGGTTCAGGCAATTCTCCTGCCTCAGCCTCCCAAGTAGCTGGGACTACAGGCGTGTGCCACCATTCCCAGCTAATTTTTTGTATTTTTAGTAGAGACGGGGTTTCACCATGTTGGCCAGGATGGTCTCGATCTCTTGACCTCGTGATCCACCCGCCTCAGCCTCCCTCTGTCTTTCTTAGAGAAGAAGATAATTTATCTTTAGAGAAAATTCTTAATTTTTACTTTGAATCTTGAAAATAGAAAATAGTTTTCAATCTCTTGAGATTTTGCATAGTTTGTTCATGAGTTATACAGAAAGAGTTCAGTATAACTGTTTTTTATACCTCAATTTATCTTTTTGTTTCGTTTGTTATTTTAAAAATGCTTTAAGATACCACTAAGAGGCTATGCCTGGTGGCTCATGCCTGTAATCCCAGCACTTTGGGAAGCGGAGGCAGGCAGGTCACCTGAACCCAGGAGTTTGAGACCAGCCTGGCTGACATGGCGAAACCCTGTCTTTACTAAATATGAAAAATAAAAAATAAAAAAAAATTAGCCAGGTGTGGTGGTGGGTGCCTGCAATCCTAGCTACTTGGGAGGCTAAGGCAGGAGAATCGCTTGAACCCAGGAGGTAGAGGTTGCAGTGAGCCAAGATCGTGCCATTGCACTCCAGCCTGGGCAATAAGAGCAAAACTCCATCTCAAAAAAGAAAAAACAATAGATAGCATTAAGACAATGTACTGATAGTTCCTTTGGCAGAGATGCTGGTTAAAAAAGTCCTTTGGCTGTGCACCGAGTCAGTGACCTGTAAGTACTCTGTGCTGGCTTTTCTTTCTCCTCTTTGTGATTCACTAGGTTAGAGATCTTGGACTAATGCCTTCAGAAAATGTTATTTTGATGATAACCAAACATTTTAACTGATTCTAGAACTGAAGACACTGATTGTGGACTGGATGATTTTTTTTCTAGCCAAAATTCATTCTCTAGATTAACTTCAAGTCTGCTGTGAGCGGGGCAGAGGATGCCAGTTCACATTATCAGTTATTATTATTATTATTATTATTATTATTATTAGCCACAGTCAACCTTCATTTCTTAGTATACATTTCTGTAGGTCATTAATTCAGCCAGGCTCAACTGGGTTCTCTGCTTCAGTGCTCATAAGGCTACCTCAAGGCATCAGCCAGACTGGGCTCTTTTCTGGAAGCTTAAGGGAAAAATCCACTTCCAAAGCTCATTCAAATGGCTGGGAAAATTTATTGTCTTGTCATCACAGTGTATAGATTGTACCCTACAAGGGTAGCAAACACTATCCTTGTTGACCTGCTGGTATGGGACTGTGTGAGTTGTTTATGTGTACATTTGAGAGAGAACAAAATAATGTGTACTTGGTATAGTTTTAGTGTTACCTGTTGGGGTATCAGAAATATAAATAATATTTAAAATGCATTATTTGTTCCTTTTGGAAGAGGCACCTGTAAGCACTCTATGTGCTGTGTATTCCCTTATTTAATCCTCAGAAAAGTCCTATGTGGTAAATTTTATTACTGTTCCCATTTGCAGATTGAGAAACTGAGACTTAAATAAGATAAATAGCTTGCTCATGATTTCTTAGCTGAAAAATTTCAGCAGCAGAATTGAACTCATCTCTATCTGTCTTGAAAGCAAGTTCTTATGCACTGTGCTACCATGAGGAAACTTCTAGTTGAAAAATTGTGATCTAATATGGTCAAAGCCTGTTGACTGTGTAAGGCCATTTCTCTTCCTTACCAACTTACAATTTTTTATATGAGAAAGGGCATGAGAGGCTGTAACTGACCTTTCTTCTCTTCTACTCTAATGCTTTACCTTCAGATGGCTTTTTGCTTTTTTAAGGCTAAAGGGAAATAGAAAGTAGCTCCTACTTAACCAAAACCTGGGGGCTGTAGATCTAGTCCATCTCTATTTAACCAGATGTTTCCCACTAATAGGTAGAATCTATTTTTCTTTAATACTATGCCATTCCATGAAGCCATGATTATTCCCTAGCTTCTTTAACGGGATACTTTCTGAAAGTGTAGCTGAGATTGCTTATTCAGTAGGTTCCTAAGCACCATCTGCTTTACTGAGTATTCTAGATTTTCTCCTGTAGAGCCATGGTCAGCACTGTAGTAACTTAACAGCATGTATAGTAACATATAGTAAAAGAGAAATATCTTTACTTTATAAGTAATAAAGGGTTAGCTCTGATTAATGGTAACAGCATAGTCTTAAAGCTTATAGATCTGATATTAAGAAAATTTTATATAACATATATTATAACATTGTCATCTTTTGAAGTGATGGATGCTTATCTCTTGGTTTATTTCTGAAAGATTATTCTTTTGGATACAGTTTATTTAGGGACAGTTTGGACTACATAGAGTCATGATAATTCTCAAGTTGGTATCAACAGGGATAACAAAAGGAGCTAAGACTTGAAACATCTATAAATAACAATAATGTTTGTTTACCAAGAATTTAGTATGTGCCGGGCACAGGGCTAAGCACATTTAGCACATTTACTTACATGAGCACTATGAGCTGTAAATACTGTCTCCACTTCACAGATTTTAAAAACTGAGGTCCACAGAGGTTAAATGCCTGATCCCAAGACACGTACGTAACTTGTAAGTGATGGCTCTGGGAAGCCAGAGCCTTGTATAAGTGTTCTGTTGCCTCTTAGAACCCAAGATTTTTCTCACCCTGTTTCTAAGTTCTTATCCACAGTAATTAGCAGCTGTGAGAACTGTTGAGCCTCAGTCAAGACTCACATGATTATCTGGTTACTGGGCAAGGGGTAAGGCCATGCCAAGAGATGTTAGGCGGAAGGATGTGACAGATTGACTGGTATGATATGGGAAGATGGTGTCCATTCATTCATGAGTGCCAGGTAGCCGGGAGGGAATGTGCAGGACATAGATTCTAATTTAAAAGGGAGCAGATTCCAGATGGGTAAGTACTTGGCTGATTGTATTCCAGTTAGCTCGCATTTGTAGATCTGTAGAACTGTAACATTTCCTGAGGGCAGGAGTCAATGGATCTTTTTCTTCATGGCACATGAACTATTAGTAGGTATGTACTGATCTGGGGAACTAAGATAGATTCTAAAGGACTCTAGAACCAGACTACATGTGTCTGAATCCCAGTGTTACCTCCTATAAGCTTTGTGGGTTTGGGCAATTATAATAATCCCTATATAATTCAGTTCATCTCATCTGCAAAAAGAGATGATCATAATACCCCCGTATAGGGTTGTTGTATCAATTAAATAATATAACAGAGGTGAAATGGTTAGAACAAAGGCATTTGTCATCATCGTCGTCATCAGTGCTATTGTCCAAATTATCCAAGTGCACCTAACTGCTTCCTTGGATAGAGCATCTCAAAGCTCTGACCAAAGTAGGAACCATTTTGAGAGTCATTAAATTAGTATTGTAACTGGATGCTAATAGCCAGAGTTGGCAAGGGGGCGGCCGTGTAGTACAATCATGTTCTTGTAGTGGGAGGGCACATGTGTTTAATTCTTGGAAGATCAGAGGAGAGCTGTTATCAAATATCCTAAAAAGGCGTAAGTCCTTTGACCTAGGAGTTCTGTGTCTAAAAACAATTTGACAAATGCCTAAACTGTCTACAAGGATGTTAAATGAAGATATTAAAAATATACAGAATTTTATGTTTATGGGCATGAAGATATTTTAAAACAATAAATGAAAAAGCAAACTATAAACACTATAGGAGGATCTGGTTGAAAACATATCTTGGTAGATACCAGGAAATGATTTTTTTTTTAGTTTATTTTAAAGCTGGAGGTGATAGATTAGCATCCCACTTTGAAAATTTGTTTACCCTTTAGGTTTTTTTTTCCTTTTGGCTAGTTAGACATGATTCTGTCCAATAATGTCTACATATAAACTCTTCATTCAAATACTAAGAATTAGGAAATCCTGTTAGAAGACTTTTTCTCTCCTAAAGAGGAGAATTGTGTAATTCTTCCTCATTGGCATACCTGAGGTATGTAACAGGCTCCAATCAATAATGGTGCTTAGCACTGTCAAATTTCTCACCAACTAGGGCAGTATAATTTAAAACAATCGTTCTGTTATAAAGACACATGCACATATATGTTCGTTGTGGTGCTGTTTACAATAGCAAAGACCTGGAACCAACCCAAATGCCCATCAATGATAAACTGGACAAAGAAAATGTGGCACACATACACTATGGAATACTAAGCAGCCAGAAAAAATGATGAGTTCATGTCTTTTGTAGAGACATGGATGAACGTAGAAACCATCATTCTCAGCAAACGGATACAAGAACAGAAAACCAAACATAGCATGTTTTCACTCACAGGCAGGTGATGAACAATGAGAACACTTGGGCACGGGGAAGAGAACAACATTCACTGGACTAGGTGGGGGATGGAGGGGAGGGGAGGGAGGGACAGCAAAGGGGACAAGGAGGATGGGGAGGGATAACACTGGGAGAAATGCCTGATGTAGGTCACAGGTTGGCGGGGGATGGAGACAGCAAGCCACCATGGCATGTTTGTACCTATGCAACAATCCTGCAGAATGCAGAATGTGCACATGTACCCCAGAGCCCAAATTACAATAAAAGAGAAAAGTATAATCACTATCTTAAAAACATCTCCCTCCACCCTGAAATTTTGATATGATTCTATGCCCTCTAACCTCTCATATTCACTGAGAATCACAGATAAAAAATAAAATTTTTTGTCACAAGCATAAGCTCTTTTGATAGTCAAGTCGTTTCTGTGTAGAAAGACCTATCAATTAGCTAATGCTAAGAGGTATGATTGTTATTCCTTCTGAATACATAATTTAGGCAAAGTCAGCCCTTGGTATTTAGGAGGAATACTCCTATTTTTTAATGGTTTCCCTAGTAGACTATCATTTACTTTTCTATTTGGTCTTCCCATAAATTGGATTTACCTCCAGGTTATATGGCAATTTAAAGGATTGTGATGGGAAAAGCCAAGGTTGTGGCATTCAGACTAGTGTGTCTTTTTTTTGGTTTATGTTTTTTTTTTAATTTTTATCTTTAAAAAAATATCTACAGGATATCTTTGAATGCCCATCTGCTTAGTCTTTGGTCTAGAAAGATGAATACTTATGTTAGTTGATATTGATAGGCTTCATTGTAATATCCGCATTGAGAAACAGACAAAAATTCATTGTTGTGTGAAGGCTGCTCCTTTTTGGACAGGTAACATTCAGCATGTAGCAATAGAGAGACAAGGGTGAGATTCTTACCGTCATCTGAAAGGTTAGAATTCTAGTGTCATGACAGACTTATCTCATTATTGTAAAATGGCGAGCGGGATCTCATGCATATCTCCAACTGGGGCCTGCAAATCTCCTTTTGCATGCCCCAATCAGAGATCATTAGACACCTGGTCTTGGGGCATGTCATGTTTGTCTCCATCAGGTGAGCTATGCTCATGAGAGAGGCAGCCCCCAACTTAGAACCTGTTTTGTTGTTTGTTTGTTTGAGGGAGGGTCTTTTTCTGTCACCCCTGCTGGACTGCAGTGGCATGATCATGGCTCCCTGCAGCCTCCAATCCTGGGCTCAAGTGATCCTGCCAACTCAGCCTCCTGAGTTGAGTAGCCACAGGTGCACACCACTGCCTCTGGCTTGACTCTTTAAAGAATCAGCTTGGCTCTGGATAACATTTTTCCAGAAAATCAGTGTTTCAAATCAGAGATCTGTAAACCTTTTCTGTAAAGGGCCACATGGTAAATATTTCAGGCTTTGTGGTCTGTAAATCTCTGCAACCACTCAACTCTACTGTTGTAGCAGAAAGCAGACAGACAATATGTGAACAAATGGGTGTGACTGTGTTCCATTAAAACTTTATTTTAAAAAACAGGCACTGAGTAGGGTTTAGTTTACTAACCCCTGCTATAAACAATTATTTATTTCCTAAACCAGCCCACAGAAACTCATCTGGTAATTTGCTGATACATTGTACATTTTCAGTATTCTTTTTTTCTGAAATTTGTTTTCTTTTCAAATCAAAATAGTGCTAAGACTTGTCGAAAAGTAACACATTTCTAATTAATACTTCCCAAACCTGTTCCCTAAAAGCAATTACTTGTTTCTCTTTTAGCCATTCTGAACATTATCTTCAAATCTCAATGAAAAAGGCTTTTTATTGTTGTTTCCCAATGTATTAGTGTCTTAGTCTATCTTGTGCTGCTGTAACAGAATACCATAATTTATAGAGAAATGAGAGTAATTTATAAAAAAAATAGATTTTGGGCATACAGTTTTGGAGGCTAGGAAGTTTAGGATCTCAGGGTCAAAGGACTGTATCTGATGAGGGCCTTCTTGCTGCATAATAACATGGCTGAAGGTATCACGTGGGGTGAGAGTAATACACAAGAGAAAGCAGGGAAGGAGGCCACATTTATTCTGTGTCACCGACTCCTGAAATAATCACTTCAATTTATTCGTGAGGGCAGAGCCCTAATGATTAGTGACCTAATCATTTCTTAAAGCTTCCACCTCTCAACAGTGTTGCATTGGAGATTAAGTTTCCAATGCATGAACTTGGAAGGACACATTTAAAGCATAGACTTTCTGCTAAAATAGATGGGAATTTAGTTCCCAATACCCTGACATGCCTATTTCTCCAAACTCATGATAAAATATTTTGTTTTTTGTTTCTCTACTTTTTACTGAAAAAAAAAAAAAATTCCTAATAAAAAGTTGACTACTTAAATCTGCATCTTGATGAAATTTCTATTACCAGACACTATCTTTTAGATTCCCTAGTTTGTAAAAAATTAGGCTCTCAGCACCCCTGCACTCTCTACTTCTTTTTACTTTTATATAATATGGATCACGATATTTTGTTTTATAAGCACATTTAAGTCTTTAAGCTTTATCAAAATATTAATTCTAAAAATCAAAAATCAATGAATATTATTTGTGACTTATTTATGGTGGAACTAATGATCACTATAGTTTAATTTTCTTGGGTGTATAGCTATCTGTTTTTATGGAATTTTCAAATGCCATTCTCCCCCTCCCCTATTGGCCCTTTAAACACAGCTTCCATTTTGACATTTTCCCACATCTGCATTCACTTTGATGCAGTTTTTCCCCAGGCCCTCCTCCCCAGGTTCCTCCATCTTTCTGCTAGCTAGGTCTATTGCTCACCTGCCACTCTGGAAATTTCCTCCTTGAGATCCACTGGTTCCTGAAAATGATCCTGTCTTTATTTTAGGTTCACTCCTTCATTTTGGGTGTACATATCTTCAATTATCTTCCTATAAAAAGGTATGGAAGGGCTAACTTTTCTTGAGACTTTGAATGTTTAAAAATGTTTTGTTATTTTCATCTTGGATTGAGATTAGGATGAATATAGAATTCTAGGATGAAAATTACATTCTTCCAGCTCCATTGTTAAGCATTTGGAGGGTGGGTGATGAGAATGGAGTGGAGGGGAAGAGTAACTTCTCAGTAGGAGTGACATCTGTCTTTAGTCTTGAGGCTTGCTCTTGAAGAGTCTAATGTCATTCTCATTCCTATTCCTTTGTAGAGAGCCAATTACTTTAGGTTCTGGAGTTCATGTGCAGATCATGCAGGATTGCTGCATAGGTACATACATGGCAATGTGGTTTGCTGCCTCCATCCCCCCATCACCTATATCTGGCATTTCTCCCCATGTTATCCCTCCCTAACCTCCCCATCCCCCTATTGTTCCTCCCCTAGTTCCCCCCAACAGACCCCAGGGTGTGATGCTCCCCTCCCTGTGTCCAGTTGTTCTCATTGTTCAACACCCACCTATGAGTGAGAACATGCAGTGTTTGGTTTTCTGTTTTTGTGTCAGTTTGCTGAGAATGATTGTTTCCAGATTTATCCATGTCCCTACAAAGGACATGAACTCATCATTTTTTATGGCTGCATAGTATTCCAAGGTGTATATGTGCCACATTTTCCTTGTCCAGTCTATCATTGATGGGCATTTGGGTTGATTCCAGGTCTTTGCTATTGTAAACAGGGCTGCAATGAACATACATGTGCATGTGTCTTTATAATACAACAATTTATACTTCTTTGGATATATACCCAGTAATGGAATTGCTGGGTCAAATAGAATTTCTATTTCTAGGTCCTTGAGGAATTGCCACACTGTCTTCCACAATGGTTGAACTAATTTACACTCCCACTAACAGTATAAAAGCATTCCTATTTCTCCACATCCTCTCCAGTATCTGTTGTCTCCAGATTTTTAATGATCGCCATTCTTATTGATGTGAGATGGTATCTCAATGTGGTTTTGATTTGCATTTCTCTAATGACCAGTGATAATGAGCATGTTTTTGTGTGTTTGTTGATCTCATAATGTCCTCTTTCAAAAAGTGTCTGTTCATGTCCTTCACTCACTTTTGAATGTTTTTTTTTTTTCTTGTAAATCTGTTTTAGTTCTTTGTAAATTCTGGATATCAGCCCTTTGTCAGATGGGTAGATTACAAAATATTTTTCCCTTTCTGTTGGTTGCCGGTTTACTCTAATGATTGTTTCTTTTGCTGTACAGAAGCTCTGGAGCTTAATTAGATCTCATTTGTCTATTTTGGCTTTTGTTGCTAATGCTTTTGCTGTTTTAGTTATGAAGTCCTTGCCTATGCCTATGTCCTGAATGGTTTTGCCTAGGTTTTCTTGTAGGGTTTTTATGGTGTTAGGTCTTATGTTTAAGTCCTTAAGCCTTCTGGAGTTAATTTTTGTATAAGGTGTAAGGAAGGGGTCCAGTTTCTGTTGCCTGCACATGGCTAGGCAATTTTCCCAAAACCATTTATTAAAAAGGGAATCCTTTCCCCATTGCTTGTTTTTGTCAGGTTTGTCAAAGATCAGATGGTTGTAGATGTGTGGCACTGCGTCTGAGGCCTCTGTTCTGTTCCATGGGTCTATATCTCTGTTTTGGTACCAGTACCATGCTGTTTTGATTACTGTAGCCTTGTAGAATAGTTTGAAGTCAGGTAGCATGGTGCATCCAGCTTTGTTCTTTTTGCTTAGGATTGTCTTAGCTATGTGGGCTCTCTTTTGGTTCCATATGAAGTTTAAGGTGGTCTATTCCAGTTCTGTGAAGAGGGTCATAGATAGCTTGATGAGGATAGTGTTGAATCTATAAATTACTTTGGATAGTATGGCCATTTTCACAATATTGATTCTTCCTAATAATGAGCATGGAATGTCTTTCCATCTGTTTGTCTCTTTTCTTATTTCCTTGAGCAGTGATTTGTAGTTCTCCTTAAAGAGGTCCTTTACATCCTTTGTTAGTTGTATTTCTAGGTATTTTATTCTCTTTGTAGCAATTGTGAATGGGAGTTCACTCATGATTTGGCTCTCTGTTAGTCTGTTATTTGTATATAGAAATGCTTGTGATTTCTGCACATTAGTTTTGTATCCTGAGAATTTGCTGAAGTTGCTTATCAGTTTAAGGAGGTTTTGGGCTGAGACAATGGGGTCTTGTAAATATACAATCATGTCATGTTGTCTGTAAATAGAGATAATTTGACTTCCTCCTTTCCTGATTGAATACCCTTTATTTCTTTTCTTGCCTGATTGCTCTGGCTAGAACTTCCAGTACTATGTTGAATAGAAGTGGTGAGAGAGGGCCTCCTTGTCTAGTGCCAGATTTCAAAGGGAATGCTTCCAGTTTTTGCCCATTCAGTATGATATTGGCTGTGGGTTTGTCATAAATAGCTTTTATTATTTTGAGATACGTTCCATTGATACCTAGTTGATTGAGAGTTTTTAGCATAAAGAGCTGTTGAATTTTGTCATAGGCCTTCTTTGCATCTACTGAGATAATCGTGGTTTTTGTCTTTGGTTTGGTTTATGTGGTGGATTACGTTTATAGACTTGCATATGTTGAACCAGCCTTGCATCCCTGGGATGAAGCCTACTTGATCGTGATAGATAAGTTTTTTGATGTGCTGTTGCAATCACTTTGCCAGTATTCGATTAAAGATTTTTGCATCTATATTCATCATGGACATTGGCCTGAAGTTTTTTGTTGTTGTTGTTGTTCAGTCTCTGCTGGGTTTTGGTATCAGGATGATGTTAGTCTCATAAAATGATTTGGGAAGGATTCCCTCTTTTTGGATCGTTTGGAATAGTTTCAGAAGGAGTGGTACCAGCTTGTCTTTGTATGTCTGGTAGAATTTGGCTATGAAACCCATCTGGATCTGGATTTTTTTTGGTTGCTATTAATTGCTGCCTCAACTTCAGCCCTTGTTATTGGTCTATTCAGGGTTTCAACTTCTTCCTGGTTTAGACTTGGGATGGTGCAAGTGTCTAGGAATTTATCCATTTCTTCCAGGTTTACTGGTTTATGTGCATAGAGTTGTTTGTAATAATTTCTGAGGGTAGTTTGTATTTCTGTGGAATTGGTGGTGACATCTCCCTTTATTGTTTTTTATTGCATCTATTTGATTATTCTCTTTTCTTTTTTTATTAATCTGGCTAGTGGTCTGTCTGTTTTATTGATCTTTTTGAAAAACCAGCTCCTGGATTTATTGATTTTTTTTTTTGAAGGGCTTTTTTTGTGTCTCTGTCTCCTTCAGTTCTGCTCTGATCTTAGTTATTTCTTGTCTTCTGCTAGATTTTGAGTTTTTTTGATCTTGCTCCTCTAGCTCTTTCAATTTGGATGATAGGGTGTCGATTTTAGATCTTCCCTTGCTTCTCATGTGGGCATTTATTGCTATAAATTTCCCTCTAGACACTGCTTTAAATGTGTCCCAGAGATTCTGGTATGTTGTGTCTTCATTCTTGTTGGTTTCAAAAAACATCTTTATTTCTGCCTTCATTTCATTGTTTATCCAGTTAACATTCCAGAGCCAGTTGTTCAGTTTCCATGAAGTTGTGCAGTTCTGAGTTAATTTCTTAATCCTGAGTTCTAATTTGATTACACTGTGGTCTGAAAGACGGTTATGATTTCAGTTGTTTTGCATTTGCTGAGGAGTGATTTACTTCCAATTATGTGGTCAATTTTAGAGTAGGTGTGATGTGGTGCTGAGATGAATGTATATTCTGTAGCTTTGTGGTGGAGAGTTTTATAGATGTCTATTAGGTTTGCTTGGTCTAGGTCTGAGTTCAAGTCCTGGATATTGTTAATTTTCTGTCTTGTTGATCTAATATTGACAGTGGAGTGTTAGTCTCCCACTATTATTGTGTGGGAGTCTAAGTCTCTTTGTAGGTCGTTAAGAACTTGCTTTATCTGGGTGCTCCTGTATTGGGTGCATATATATTTAGGATCCTTAGCTCTTCTTGTTGCATTGATCCTTTTACCATTATGTAATGCCCTTGGTTCTTTTGATCTTTGTTGGTTTAAAGTCTGTTTTCCTAGAGACTAGGATTGCAACTTCTGCATTTTTTGCTCTTCATTTTCTTGGTAAATCTTCCTCCATCCCTTTATTTTAAGCTTATGTGTGTCCTTGCATGTGAGATAGGTTTCCTGAAAACAGCACACCAATGGGTTTTGACTGTTTATTCAGTTTACTAGTCTGTGTCTTTTGATTGGGGCATTTAGCCCATTTACATTTAAGATTAATATTATTATGTGTGAGTTGATCCTCCTATTTTAACGCTAGCTGGCTGTTTTGCCCCTTAGTTGATGCAGTTTCATCATTGTGTCATTGGTCTTTACCTTTTGGTACATTTTTGGAGTGGCTGGTACTGGTTGTTCCCGTCTACGTTTAGTGCATCTTTAAGGAGCTCTTGTAAGGCAGGTCTGGTGGTGACAAAATATCTCAGCAATTGCTTGTTTATAAACAATTTTTATTTCTCCCTTGCTTATGAAGCTAGTGTGGCTGGATATGAAATTCTAGGTTGAAAGTTCTTTTCTTTACGATGTTGAATATTGGCCCCCACTCTATTCTAGCTTGTAGCGTTTCTGCTGAGAGATCAACTGTGAGTCTGATGGGCTTCCCTTTGTGGATAATCCAACCTTTCTCTCTGGCTGCCCTTAGCATTTTTTTTCTTCATTTCAACCCTGGTGAATCTAATGATTATGTGCCTTGGGGTTGTTCTTCTTGAGGAATATCTTTGTGATGATCTCTCTATTTCCTGGACTTGAATGTTGGCCTGCCTTGCTAGGTTGGGGAAGTTCTCCTGTAAAGTATTCTGAAGAGTATTTTCCAGCTTGGATTTATTCTCTGTCCCATTCAGGTACACCTATCAAATGTAGATTAGGTCTTTTCACATAATTCCACATTTCTTGGAGGCTGTGTTTATTTCTTTTCATTCTTTTTTTCTCTAATCTTGCCTTCTCATTTTATCTCATTGAGTTGGTCTTCAGTCTCTGATATCCTTTCTTCTGTTGGTCAATTCAGCTATTGAAACTTGTATGTACTTTGTGAAGTTCTCATGTTATATTTTTCAGCTCCATCAAGTCATTTATATCCTTCTCTAAGCTGTTTATTCTCATTAGCATTTTTTCAACTCTTTTTTCAAGGTTTGTAGTTTCTTTGCATTGAGTTAGAACATGTTCTTTTAGCTCAGAAGTTTGTTACCCACTTTCTGAAGTCTATTTCTGTCAATTCATCAGACTCATTCTCCATCCAGCTTTGTTCCCTTGCTGGTCAGGAGTTGTGATCCCTTGGAGGAGGAGAGTCCTTCTGGTTTTTGGTGTTTTCATCCCATCTTCATGAATTTATATACCTGTGGTCTTTGTAGTTGGTGACTTTTCGATGGGGTCTTGAGAGTGGACATCCTTTTTGTTGATGTTGAAGTTATTATTATTTTTTTTTTTTTAGTTTTCCTTCTAACAGTCAGGCTTCTCTGCTTTAGGACTACTGGAGGTCCACTCCAGACTCTGCTTGCCTGGGAATCACATGCGGCAGCCTCTGCAGTGTTCTCACTAGGAACTGTACTCCACAGCTTTTTCTATTCAGCCATCTTGGAACCCACACCCACCCCCGATCCTGGGCAGATAGACAAAACACTCCGCACAGGTCCTGACATTTTCTAAGCACTCTGGAAATGAGGGCCAGTTTTTTTACTTTCCACTTTTTATATGGAAACATATTTTATGATAACTTCAAATTTGGAAATCAAGTCATAAATTTGTAAGAAATTAGAATCTTTTGATTCATCCTTTTGTTTAATTTTAAAAATAATTTTCCATCAGCAAGAATTTTTTTTCTAGTTTACTTCTTCCATTTTCATAGCAGTCTCTTCTTGTTTTATGGTTATAATAGTTTTTTGGCTCTTTCATATTTTTGAAGTTCTTTACTACAGCCAATCTTATGTGTGTTTCCTCCAGAACTGCTTCTTCCATTTATTAATCTTTTTTGTGATCTTTCTTGTTGGAGTCTTTCTTCATATACCTGGTAACCATGATTGTCTGTTCATAATTAAGAGTAAAGCCATTTGACGGCTGCCTTGTGACTCTCTATGTGGGCTTTGTTTTATGATATTTGAATGAGTTGGTGTCTGAATGTGGTCTTTTTCTCTGCAGCCTTTCAATTTCTTTTTAAATGACTACTCCAAATTTCTTTTTGTATGTGTGTGTGTGTGTGCACGCGTGGGTGGGTGGGGGTAGATGGTGCCTGGGTTGATGGAGAGGAGGAGAGGAAGGACAAGAAAAAGAGAGATTATTAGTTGACAGAATAGACTGGGGCATATGGTAGAGGTAATGATTGGTTGCTTCACATAAATGATTTCAGATGATTTGTTTTTCCTCCCTCACATCTCATGCTCATTCTCTGTCCTTCCAAGAATCTCAAGTGTAGTTTTGCAAGATTAATTGGGTCCTGCCCATAAATTTCTACATTGTAGATTCTTCTGCCCTGTTTCATTAATTATCACCCTCCATTTTTTCTATGGCTTTTAGAGAAACAGACTTATTTGGACTCCTTGGGATATTATGCCATTTTCACTTTCTTTGATCTCAATTTAATGAAGTTGATTAAAGAAGAAAAGATCAGGATCAACTTGTGCATCAAATGGTGGTCACAATACTTTTCTATATCTCTATTTTGAATTATTAGACAATATTTTATTCTGCTGTCCATTTTATAGCTGTATATATGTTGACCTGGCAATTTAACCTTCATCTATGTGAGAATTACTTGAAACTCGGAGTGCTAGGACCATATTTCTATCCTATATTATAACATTTTTGATCTTACTTTACTTTTCTTAGCTTCCCCCTCCTGACTTATGTGATGCTTGGCTGAGACTCAGGGGGCTGTAGAGGATATCTTCTCATTCAGTATGCAGCCAGTAGCTGCGAGTTGCTTCTGAAGTGGTTTCCAGTTCTTCCTGGGCTCAGTCTCTAGAAGCAACCTGAGAGAGAGAGGGAGAGGCTCAGTTTATCCATAACTCTGGCAGTAAATGTATTTTGATAAGCTGGAGTAGGCTTCATGTGATGTTCCTTACTTTTCACCCTGAAAAATCCAAACGTCTCAGATTAACTATTGAGAATTACAGATAATTGGGATGGGGATGTTCATGTTTCTTGTGTGCTTTTCTCTTTGCTAAGGATTTTCCTTGTATCTTAAAGAAGGCTTATAGTCTAGTTTTCCTCTGGGACATAGGGCCCTGGAGCTCTTGTTTCGCCTTAAACACAGAAATAAACCTTTTTGAAAACGGTAGCTAACTCACTTTCTCACCCCAATTTCATATTGTTCCTTTTGGATATATGTCTATATTCTGTAATATGAGGTAGAGAAATTAGGTGATTGGGGTCACTGTGCTTAGCCTCCTAGGAAGACTTATGTCTTAATTGTTGTTTCAGGTTTCTTCATGAAAATTTAAAGTAAATTAGACTGTTAATTCACAGATATTTTCACTCTACTATCCCTCCTGGGAAACCAAAACAGAAAAAATAATTTGCAGGGTTCATTATCAGTTGTCATAACATCTCTTTATCATTCCTATACCACGTTCTTTGGGCTCTATTCATATTTTTGTTTTTTACAAAGGTAGGGTTTTTTGAGCAACATATACCCACATGGTCAGTTTTGAGATTCTCAAGGTTAAAAAGTTATTAAAAAGCTGTAGGCTGAGGAGAGGGGGCAGATGGCAGAATAGGACTCTCGAGTGATCATCTCTCCACAGAAACATTAATTTGAACAACTATCCATGCATGAAAATATCTTCTTAAGAGCTGAGGAAACTAAGTGAGAAATCATAGTACCTGGTTGTAGCACAGTAATATGAAAAGATGCATTGAAGAGGGTAGGAAGGCAGTTCTGTGTTACTCACTTGCATCATCCCTACCCCAGCCCCAGGCAGCACAACACAGAGAGATACTGTCCACTTTGGGAAAAGAGAGGAAAGTGAGCACAGGACTTTGCCTTGGACCCCAACACCAGGCCTGCTACAGTGAAGCTGAGAACCAGGAAGGCATCCATGGCCCTCCAGATTCACCCTGGCATCAGGTGGCTCTCTGTAGCTCCAGGCTTTAGACTTTTGAGGCAGACTTGATCTCCAGTCTGCATCTCTAGTGGGCTGACTCCAGCAGCCCTGGAATTTAGACAGTTGTCAGCAGCAGGCAGGTCTCAATGGCTTAGGGCTTTCAGCTTGCCCTAGTGCTCCCCTGAGCTTCTAACTTGTGCTAGCGCCACGCTGGCCCTAGCAGCCATGGGCTTCTGAGCCATACATTGGATATCCTGACCAGAATCTCTGGTTGCACTGACTGTTGAAGGTGTTCCCAGACAAAGCCAATCTGTGAAGACTGGAGTATATACTTACTTCTTCAAATGTACAAATATCAGTACATGGCCATAAGAGTACAATCAGGGAAACCTGATTTCACCCAATGGACAAAATAAAGTGCCAGTGACTGACACTAAAGAAATTGAGATATGTGAGTAGCCTGACAAACAATTCAAAATAATTGTTTTAAGGAAACTCAGAGAACCTCAAGAAAATACAGAGAAACAATTCAATGAAATTAGAAAAACAAGTAACCAGAATGAGAAATTTAACCGAGATTCAAATAATGGAAAAAAAATCAAATTCTGGCATGGAGAAATACAATGAAGGAAATGAAAACACAAGAGAAAATAGCAACAGCAGAATCGATCAAGTAGAAGAAACAATCTGTGAACTTGACAGGTTATTTAAAAATGTACAGTCGGAGGATAGAAAAGAAAAAAAGATGAAGGAAATGAAAAAAACATGGATAATTTATAGGACACCATCAAAAGATGAAACAGACACTTCAGGGATTTTCCTTCTTGGCTTCCCAGCTGGCTTGATTTGTAGGGTGCCGTCTTAGGAAAGACCCCTTAGCAATTCATAGCTGAAGAGCTCTAGCTCATAATTTAAATGTGAACATTTTTTTCTCAGGCCTGGCTTCTGGATCTTGGACTTCTCCAGAGATTGATACTACAGTTGCCTTCTCTGTCAGTGAAGCCCTTGGTACCCACACCTTGCCCTGCAGATCTCAACAGGAGGACTTTGTTAGTCCCAACACCAGTCATGGCTCCAGTCGGGTGGGATGGGGGAAAGTCAAAGACAGTCTGTAAGTGATGCATGTGTTTGCATGGTGGCCAGGGATCAGCAGAGGAAGCTAGTTTGTCTATTCTTTTCTCTCAGTATCATCATGCAGTGCTTTCGCCATCTCTAGGTGGTGGCTATAATCATATGGACTCCTTTGGACCATTTCCTAAACTTCCCAGAACAAAACAATTCAACAATCAAGTTTAACAAATGTTCTGAGTACCTGTTGTGTGCAAGGAGAGCATGTAAAGGAGACTTTAAGACTCTAAAGGGTTCAGGCAAGAATCTAATGCTCAAAGGTAATTATGAGAATGAAACGTAATTGGAACTTAATTATTTAAAATCTAATTTTTCTTGTAAACAGATGTGAGTCCTGGCATCTTTCATGTCAATTAATTTTTCCTTTTAAATTCAGGTTTGAATATTATATATCATAGAACACTCCTCTAGGCACATTTCTGGATTTAGACATGATTAAGACATGGTCCCTTTCCTTTAAGAACATAATCTATGTAAATAACAAAAGTCAAAAGTCATAAATATTTTAATAAAGTAGCTTTCCTGTAAAAAGAGCTCTGGGAATATATGAGAGGTAGAGACTAATTTTGAGAAGAGTTTTTATGGAGGAAATGGCATTTGGTTTTAATCTTGAAGAACGAATAAGATTTTAACAGACGGACATAAGTGTTTCCAGGATGAAGGCCCATCTTTAGCACAGGCTTGGAGACAGGACATATAAGGTGATTTAGAGGGTGTGTATTGGATAGGTCATGAAAATGATGTTTGAAAGGTGTCTGGATCTTCTTGTAAATGAGTCTCAGTACCAGGCAGGGGAGCTTGAACTTGATGTTTACGATCTTGGAGTAAAGCCAATAATTATTATTTTCTTTTAAAAAAAGTAGCTGGTTCTTAGAAAATTCTAAGAATAATGCAGAAGTGCAAGTAAATGCCAGAACTATTAGAGTTGGCAACACAGGTAGGAAATGTGCACAATTAGAAGAGAATTGTGACAGCTTGAGGACTACGGTTTTGAACCCAGGCATAGTAAGGATAAGTTTGTCCTTAGGGTAAGCTAGAACCCAATCCCTCCCCCTGAGATGCAGTGAGTCTCTATCATGTATCAGGCATTGTACTCAGAGGATGCAGAGTGCATGAGAAATATCTGTGAATTCAGCTTAGTACCAGAGACAGGAAGGTAAACAAATGAACATTGCTTTAAATGCACTTGCAAAGTACCATTGTGAAATGAAATAACAGGAACAATAATGACTATCATCTAAAATTCACTTGTTACATGCCAGACCCTATTGTAACCATCTTACATATGTCAACTCATTTAACCTCTATGAAGCAGGAACCTTTATTATCCCAATTATGTAGATTAAAAAACTGAGGCACCAAGTGGGAAGTAATTTTCCCAAAATCATCCAACTAGACAGTGGTAGAGGTGTAGGATTCAACCCCGATTTTATGCCGCTAACAACTATACCTGTAAGGAAAGAGCTTGGGCAGTGGGCAGAGGTGAGAGGGGAGCAAGAAACGATGGGAACAGGTATTTCAGGAAATGAAGTTAACACATGTAAAGGCGTAAGAAGGATCTGAGGTAAATAGTTGGAGATTAGAGATGAGTTTTACTTTGGGTCTGATTTCAGTTGATGGTGTGATATTTAGGTGGGGATGCCCCACTAAGGATATGGGTATTTTTGGAGAAGTCATCAGGCATTTCTATCTGGCCTCCTTCCTCTCCATGTTGAGAGTTGCTCTATAGTGGTGCTCCATGTATATTCCATCTCTGTGTGAACAGAGAGTTAGCTGTCAGGGAGGAAGATGTAGTACTATCTTCTAGCCTTTCCTAAGTGGTCCAAAGATGTAGTACTGTCTTCTAGCCTTTCCTAAGTTGTCCGATTGCTCATTAAGGTTCCACTCCAACTTAATAACCAAACAGTATTTTAAATATTGATGCTACAAGGGTATTCCCATGACCCACTTGCCCCCAACCCTTGAGGAACTTAAAATTTAGTGGGTGACCTGCCCAACTCTGGCAGTATCTGAGTAGCTCCTTTAAAACTTAGAGAGATGGGGTTAGCTAAGGAAAAGTAATTATCATCAGTTTCCAAGTAGAAATTGAACTGCTCAGAGTGAGCGTATAAATGTGGCTGTGTATGCATGTGTGAATATGTGTGTGGTTGTGTGAATGTATTTTCTATTGAGATGGAGCAATTAGTGTAGATGAGTATGACTGATCTCATAGATGAAGAAGTAAAAAGCTTTTTAGTTATTCAGTATACTTAAGGTTCTCTGAAACTTACTTTAGGTTAATGAAGAAACATCTTTGTGGTCCTTGATGTAGAAGAATTGCCTTAGCAGCCCCTCCCCTAAAATGTATTTATTCTGACCTTGATGCAAGAGTCAGTAAAGACCATTTCCACAGTGATTGTCACATATCACCTCTCTAAACATGAAGGAAAGTGGAACTACAATCTCTCTATCATAGGCTGTTTCAGTGGTCTTTCAAGTAGGCAGTTCTGAAGCAACACCAGCCCCAGCTGTGCTTTGTGGGATAACTACTTCATAATAAGAAAGAAATCGTATTTTGAGACAAGAACAAAAAGCTGATATTGTCTATGGTTCTGTTTTGAGTGCCGCCACTGAATTAAAGCTATCCAAGGAAAAGGAACAGCAAGGTTGGGGGAACATTGTGTGATGTATGTTGGCTGAGATACTAAACACTCCAGTAAAACATCAATATATAATTTGTATGGTTACAAATATTATTGGCATAAATAATTCATGCTGCTGCTTTGTATTTACTTGATTAACAGTGTCTTTGTCCTTTTTATCAGTCATGATGCCATTGCAATCTTGCACATTGTGTTTAAAGAATACTCGGGGAAATGTTTCAACTGTGTGTCTGGATGGTATAATGTATTTCTTCATTTAGTCAGATGAAATGAAATAGAGAGTGTTTAATATGCACGCCTGCATTATACTAGCTACTCTCTAAATAAATTACAGACAGTATTACTCCCTTTATTGTAAGAAAAATGATAGTTTGATTTTTTTCCAAGTAGCCAAAATTTTTTTCCAAGCTGCCGTTTTGTACTTTTAATCACAAATTTTTGAGGCTTTTCAAATGAGCTTTGAATAATCCTGAATATTTTTGTATTGAGATGTCAATAGGAAAACTTTGGTAACTTGAATGGGAATTGAATTACTCCAGAAAAGAATATAAGATAGATTTTCTACCGTGGAGTGAATATACTTCTGGAAAATATAAATTCTTGTGACAGAGCCATGCCTTTTAATTTGCATCTCTCCATGTAGCAGCCGTTGTTTTGGCTATGGAAGTACTTGCGAGAGCTGCCAACTGTAACTTCACTGGCATTGTCTATTTTGTCCCCCTTCCAGTTCTCTTTCCTACTTCCTGGAGACTGGCTCTTCGACCTGTCCAATGCCTTCCCCTGCAGCGCATCACCCAGACCTTTTTTCGTTGATTGCCTTTCCCTCTCTTTCTCCCAAAAGGACACTCCATTTCCTTGCTACAGCTAGTCTCTGCTTGAGGTTAGATTTCATGGGGTGATTGAAGTAATTCATGCTCAGGTTTGGATGACTGGTATCAAAGAAAACCAGAGCTGGACATCAGTTAAAGCAGTACAAAGAGATTTTACTCAGGACCTTTGCAATAGAGGGAAAGAGACCTTAGCATAGAACAGGGCTCAATTCTGAATACCCCAAGTAGCAGGATGGGGAGGTCAATGGATGGATAGAAAATTACGAAGGGAGTAGGGTAGTTCTTGCTTACTGGCCTCACAGGATTCTGGCTGAAGGCAGCTGAGGATGAGCAGATATTACCTGGGGGATGATGGGGGCTGAGGAGGTTGATCAGATATCAGAGGTGAGGGATTCTGGCTAAACCAACTTGTCAGGACTCTTACTAAAATTAGGCAACATAAAGACACACACGGAAATGGAAAAGTCGAGGCCTAGCTGGGAAAAGGATTTAGAAGAGCCCGGCCAAAAGTTTGGTTAATGAAAGACTGTATCACTGGGAAGCATAATATTCTACGAGGAGGTAAATGAGAAGCAAATGTACTTCGAATGATGAGCAAATCAACTCCCAATCAGGCTCCAGTTTTGAGACACTCTCCCGGAAGCACTCCTCAGGGTGTAGTCTTGATGTGGTAAAATGGAAAGGCCATGCTGAATTTCTTCTGATGAACAATGAAAGGGTTGCAGAGGGTCTGGGGCCACCGGCAAGGTTTGGAATTGGCAGGCAGGGATAAGAGGGCTTTCCTGAATACTGTTGAATCTGTAGGTCCTAGTGCAGAACCTGGTATAAATAGTGGGAGCTCAGTAAAGCTGTTCAATAAATGAATGAGTTTCACAGATGAGGAAACTGAAACTTGGAGAACTTTGCTGTGTTCCCTTTCACATATCAGTTAGGTAAAAAATTACCTTTATTTCTCCTGCCCTATGTAAAGGCTACAGTCACTAGATAATTGCCAGTCCTTTGCTCATGGATGGCACTGTAATTTATCCATAGGATGAGATGTTATTAATAGGCTGATTTCCATATAAGTATTTAGTCTCTGAAGTCAGAAAGATGAAGATAAAGCATTTTTTTTTTTTTTTGAGACAGAATCTCACCTTGTCACCTAGGTGGAGTGCAATGGTGTGATCTTGGCTCACTGCAATCTCTGCCTCCTGGGTTCAGTTGAGTCTCCTCCCTCTGCCTCTTGAGTGGCTGGGATTACAGGTGCCCGAGATCATACCCAGCTTATTTTTATATTTTTAGTAGAGACAGGTTTCACCATGTTGGCCAATCTGGTCTCGAACTCCTGACCTCGTGATCTGCCCGCCTCAGCCTCCCAAAGTGCTGGAATTACAGGCGTGAGCCACTGTGCACAGCAGAAGACACAGCATTTTACAATCACACTAGCACATTTTTGATCTCACGTCCATTCCCCGTAACTGGAACATTCAGTTTATGTACATGTAGCCAATGGGGAGAGAGGGATAAATCAGACCCGGGAGTATCTGAGTTCTGATTTCAGGCTCCGTTCAATCTTGCCATGCTGCTTTTCTGAATTAAGTATACTCTCTTTGCTGGATCTTATTTCATGTTAGAAGAGGTTGGCCCTTCACTTTCTCTCAGAAGCTGCTGAGCCAGGAATTCTTTGGTACTGAATTGAACAAAGCCAGGTGAAGAGAGAGCCCTCGCACCAGCAGCCTTGGCTAGATTTCTGAGAACCTCTTGGCTCCTCTTAGCAAGATGTCAATTCTGTATTTACCGGTTCTTCTACCATGACTCACATTCAGTGAATAGTACTATAACACTAAGATAGTCAGATCAAAAACTCTGCTGTAATTTACATTCTGAGTAATAATTTATAAATTAATCCTTTAAAAGTTAAATTCATCCTAAGAAATAGAACATGGATTTATCTGTGGTAGTTTCTTATCACTAGAAAACAATTTATAATGCTGAAAATGCCATTTGCCTCATCTAGGCTTCTCATTATGGGAGGCATTTTACATGGCAATCTGAGAATGAAATGTTTTTGGATTTTACACTGGCCAGGCTGTTCTGAACAGACTCTCAGTGAAAATAGTCAAATATGATAATCATCTGCTTAGGAGAACAGAAGGAAGCCAGTTTAACTTAAGCTGGACTGATTTTTCAACTTGGAAGACACTGACTTCTGGTTTCTCAAGAAAGGCCAGAGGAAGGAAGTGTTTTCAAGGCACTCCGTAATTTTTTCAGATTGTTTTACCAAATTTGTGCTTGGTTCCTTTTGTGTAAAATGTACTCTATTCTTGCAAAGGCTCAGGTTTTCCCATGGAAGCACGCAGATTTCACAACTCTGCTGATTGCGATAACTTGGCAAATCTCACAGACGTGCAGTGGAGCAGGGTGACATAATGAGGTCTGAAGACCCTAAGTAAGCATTTTAAATATATAAAGAGGAGCCCAATCCTTCTCTGTGTGCCCAGGTGACAGCCTGGGTGGGGAGCAACTAAGGAAGGCTCATTCTTCTCTATTTTGAGAAAAGATGAAGGGAAACTGAGAGGGAACGATGCCTCCAGAAGCTGTTTGCTTCGTTTTCCCACTCCTATGTATTAGACCCTGAAGTAGGCTTTTTTTTTTTTAGTTCAAAAAAAATACTGTAATCCTTTATCTCCTTAGCAGTTACCTCCTGGGAAGGGTGGTGAATGACACTTTAATTTCTGGAAATGTTAGCAGCTTACACTACTTTCTTTTCATTTTCTAAAATTCAAGTCCACAGCCCTTTGTCAACAGTGATCTCGACTGTGGAAGAGAAGCCTTGCCTTTCCTGCAATTGTCTTCCTTTTTCTCTTCTTTTGTCACCTAACCTCTCTCCATCTTTTCTTCCTTTTCCTCTTTTTTTCCTTTCTCAACCCCGACAGCTTCCTGGGCCCGTGCCCCATTGCCTCTGCCACCTCTTGATTCTAGATGGCGTTTGGAAGTGTGCTGGGCCATGTCGTGTCTGAATTGGAGGCACATGACAGCCTGGCCAGCTGTGTCTGGGGGCCACAGGAGCCAGGGGACAGCTAAACAGCCAACTGCAGATTCTTATTTGATAATTCTAGCCCTTCTCATGATTTTAAAAAGGAAAAAAAAAATAATACTTATTTAAAGCCAATCTCTAGGGACTCAGATCAATTCTCCATAGGACTCAACCACTGTCTAGTCTCTTTTTAAAATTTCCATTTCCCCCAGCACTTTGGGAGGCCGAGGCAGGCAGATCATGAGGTCAAGAGATCAAGACCATCCTGGCGATGGTGAAACCCCGTCTCTACTAAAAATACAAAAATTAGCCTGGCATGGTGGCACGCACCTGTGGTCCCAGATACTCGGGAGGCTGAAACGGAAGAATCGCTTGAACCCAGGCGGAGATTGCAGTGAGTCAAGATTGTGCCACTGCACTCCAGCCTGGCGACACAGTAAGAGTCAGTCTCCAAAAAAAAAAAAAAATTCCATTTCCCTCTGTTTTCCCAGAAACCCTGATTAATTACATTAATATTGGCTTATCATATCCCTGGTAGCTTTCATAAAATGAATCACCTTATAAAGATGATTTTAATTACCATTCCCTTGCAACCTTTAGCCATTCTTGCATATGTATTTTGTCGGTAGCATCTGCTTGAAATGCAAATGCAAAGGAATTAGACACTTTAACAGTGGCCTTCTTCCAATTTTTTTCCACCAGTTTTGAAATCTGTGTCTTCCAAAATTAACGCAGGTCTGAGACCACACAGTTCATGTAATGACATGTTGTGTCATTAAAGACGAAAGAATTCGGTTCCACTGAGAAGGCTTCCTAGCCTGTGGCCTTTCTAAAAAGAAGTCAGTGTAGGTTTTGAAAATGAGCATCTGCACATCTGTAAAACTGAACATTATCTGCCTAGAAATCCTATCCAAATTTGTCCTAAGTCACAATTTCTCTAGATTTTCTTCTATTATTTGAAATATTTTCAGTTTTTGATTCTTGAAATGGCGAGCGGCTGTGCCAGTTTTCTTGGATTTTTATCGTTTGCCAGCTTTTTCCTTTGAAAATACACTCAATGCACAATATTCTGCTTCTTGGTGCCTACATTTGGGGAGTACCTGGGTTCATTTTCACATTCTCAAACTGCATGAGAAATAGTAGGATCTTCCCTTCGTCTAGTAGATGCCTAATTAGCACCCATTTTGTGTGCCATGCTATGCCACGTGGAACTTCTGGTCAGGGTGTTCGGTAAGGAAGGGTGACTGTTCTCAGTAGTTGGCAGCCTACTGGGCCTGATTTATCAGCCTCTGAAGGAAGCCCCAGCACCCACCCCTGCTCTCATGGTAGAGGTCTGAAATGCCATGGGTGAACTCAGAGAACAATCCACAGTGTTTCTGGGTCTCATTTCCTTTCCTATAAATTTAGCTGATCTAAATTTATCTCCAGAATCCCCTTTCCATTGCAGGGGTATAGCTTCTTTCTTCTGTGTTAGGAGATTATCCCCCTTTAAAACACAAAATTGTACTTTAAGCTGTGTCATTCACTGATTCCACAGCAGAGCAAGCTTATGGGATTTCTTCTAATTTGAGAGCCTCTGGAGGGTGTGAGGCAACTGCGGATGGGGGCCTTAGAAAGCTACTGTAGACAAATTTCCTTCTGTTTCACGGTGATCTCAAGTGCCAATAAAAGCTTACAAACTGTTGAGCAAGTCTCATGTAACCTGGTCCCAGCCTTTCTCTCTCTAGCTTTATAGCTCCCTGCCTCACACCCAGTACGCCAGCCTTATTAAAACGTTTGTGTTCAGGTCAGTGTGCCACGCCTCTTCCTACCCTGCCCTCCATAACCACTTCCTCCAAGTCTCAGTTTAATGGTTGCTTCCATGGGAAGCCTTTTCTACACCACTTGCTCCATCCTAGGGTAAGCACGCCTTACCTGGCTGGCCTCCCATACTCCTTTTGGCTTTCTTCTAAAAATGGCTCTTGTCTGAAATACTGGAATATCTTTTTACTTTTCTGTGATCTTCACTGAACTTACTGTTCACTCCTTTAGGAAAGGAATTGTATGTTTTGTACATAATTTTATATAGACATTGCCTACCAAATTGTAGGTGTTCCATAAATTTGTCAAATGGATAAATGAATGAATGGAGATTTTTTTAAAGGTAACATCATTGGAATTTTTAGAACCCCTCCCTTTTTTTCCTCTCAAAATTGTTCCTCTCTGTTGGCAAACTGGCAGTCCGGCACAGTCAGTGTACACTTCCTATTTCTCCTAATGCCCTTCCTTAACCTGCTGTGATTCTTGATTCATTCCAAACGTTAAATTTGAAAGCCCTTGGACATGCAAATCCCAATTCATATCCTCCTATGAATAAAACTCCCTATGAGTCTCTGGTCACCTGGCAGAGTTTTTTTTACAGGTAGTATCACATATGTCCACACTGGCTCTGCTAACTAAAATAGCACTAAAATGTGCCTTGGTGAGAATCCCACACTTTTTGAGCTGGAATAGACCTTAAAGTTTATGTAGCCCAGCTCACTTGTTTTTAAAGCTGATGATATAGCCTCGTGACTTTTCAAGATGACAGTAGTTATCAGCTGGAAGACTTTCAGCTTGTCTTTAGGTTCGCTTACCTGGACAGTCACTATGGCCTTTATGTGTCAGATGCAGCCATGATAATGTCCAACACCATGAAAAGAGTTGACTCTATGCGTGTTTCATCAGCAGGGAAGTTTTTCCATAGGCTTCAATAGATTTTTCCAGAGGTCTCCTGCTTCATTGAGCCAGCCAGGTCACAACCACCCTGAACCCAGTCACTTACAAGAGGGCTGGGATTATGGAGATGGACCAGGATTTATACAAGAACCAGAAATAGAGATTCCCTTATCAAGGAAGAAGAGAAGAATGATTTTTGGTAGAAAAATGCAAAAAAAAAAATTGCATTTTTTTTTTTTTGCCGTTCTCCGTAAGTATATGAATGTAACTGCTTTCCATAGAGCTTTAACCACAGAGCTTTGCAAATGCTACTTCTCTTGGGAAGCCAGGTGAAATTTCTCCAAGGTCAGAAATGGGCAGCTTTATTTCTCACTTGTTGCTTCTGTTCTGAATGCCGGAGAGAAATTGCTTCCAGACATGATCTTTTATCTTTCAGAGTATTTTAAGGAGTTGTGTAGAATTTTTGTTTGATTTATGGGCTCTGGGGACAAGATAAATTGAGATGTGAAACACTAGCTTTTGTCCTTTCTGTCAATATTCAGATGAAAGTGATGAAGAATGGCATTCAGGCTCATACCACAGAGGAGGTGGAGCAGGGTGGGATGTGATGGGAGAGGTACGTGAGGAGGACGGGCAAACACTAAATCTGGTTGTTTTATTAAAAAGGTCAATGAAATCAAACTGAGCAGACAGTTTTTTAAAACAGACCTAAGGGAAGGTAAGCCTCTAGGTCAGTCTGCCCTCATTACAGGATGGTTCATCAGCACAGTCATGAAAGGTCCCTTGGAGAGGTGAGCAGGGTAAGACCACTATCATCAACTCGCTCCCAGTGACCACTGACCCCGCTGCTGGGTTAGGACAGAAAAGGTTATAAATAATAGTATTCATATTTGATCTTAGCTGTTCATATCACTGGCATCTCGTTATGCAGCAAAGAGCTCAAATGCCACCACATCACGGAAGCTTTTTCTACCCAAACCAGGGTTTTGTGTCTCCTCCCTGCAAACTATCCCGCCCTTGTGTTTTGACTCCTGTTTTCTTTGCTGAATAGCACACACCATTATCTGAAATGGTCTGCATTTATTTATTTACTTGTTAAAACTTCATTAGAAGAGGGACTTTGTCTGCCTCACCCATTGCTAAAGCCCCACCACCTGAAGCAATGACCTGTAGGATTGGGTGCTCAATTGTTGAATGAATGAGTCATATTTATATAAAGAAGTCATACTTAGTGCAGGAAGACAGGAAATTAAAATAGATTTCTTTACACTTGGAATGATGACATGGCTATTTGCCTTGATTTTAGCAAAAATCATATTTATTTACACATCCATCCAACCAACAAATGTTTCTTGATTACTTATCAGGAACTAGCATTGATGCTGGGATTCCTGTTTGAAAGTAGAGTGACATTTAGTAGGGGAGACAGGCATGCAAATAAGTAAGTGGGAAGTTGTGATTAAAATTATGTATAAGGAAAAGAGGAAACAATTGATTCTACCTGGGAAGAAATATCAGGATGACTTGAACACAGAAAGTAATGCTTGGGCGGGATCATAAAATATGTATGTCTGTTCACTAAGAAGAATAGGGAAGGTGGTTAGTATGAGCAAATGTGTAAAGATGTGCCATAGTAGGCCGGGCGCGGTGGCTCAATCCTGTAATCCCAGCACTTTGGGAGGCCGAGGCGGGTGGATCACGAGGTCAAGGGATCGAGACCATCCTGGTCAACAAGGTGAAACCCCGTCTCTACTAAAAATACAAAAAATTAGCTGGGCATGGTGGCGTGTGCCTGTAATCCCAGCTACTCAGGAGGCTGAGGCAGGAGAATTGCCTGAACCCAGGAGGCGGAGGTTGCAGTGAGCCGAGATCGTGCCATTGCACTCCAGCCTGGGTAACAAGAGCGAAACTCTGTCTCCAAAAAAAAAAAGATGTGCCATAGTATAGAAGGGTAGGAGAAATGCTATAGCCATAAATGGCAAGAGAGTAGCCTTGTATGGGTGAAGGTGGGAGAGGCATGGCCCCAAAGCTGAGGCTGGAGACCAGGCAGAGATCCTCATTCCTTGCACACAGTAGGCTTCTGCTGGAGGAAGAAAGGAAAGCAGACAAAACCTCTTTGAAATGTGACTCATAAGCTTTTAAGTAGTCTATTGCTAGTAGTCCTAGGTTTTTATTAAGTACCTGATGTAAGATACACCTTGAGTCTAGGAAAATATTTGAAAATAAAATTTGCAGTATTTCAGTAATAACCCTCATTATCTGGTGAGAAGTTATTTAGGAATAGTTTTAAACAACTAGCTTTGGAAAAACATCCCATTTGACCCAAAGGAATTTTGTAAAGCATTTTAGCCACTAGAGGAAAGGAAGGTTCTATTGAGTTTTTAAAATGGGCTGTTTGAGCCCATTTGTTAACTAAACACTGAAGTGTCTTAGGTTTTAATGAGCCTAACTGAAAATTTAGCTAAAAACAACTCATTGGAAACCAGATGGTGCAGCCACCATTGTGAGCTGAGCTCAACCCTTGTGTTTTCTCAAGTGCATGTCAATTTAGCTCCAGAGAACTCATAGTACAAAGATGCTATTAATTATGGGAGCCTCTGTACCCTAGTCACTCTCTCCATCCATCCCGGCCAAATCAACACATCCTTCCCCTCTTGGAAATTAATGCTTTCATTAAAATGTGTGTGTGTCTTGAGGAGGAGGAGGTGGGGATGGGAAGGGATGCCATTTCCCCAGGTTTTCATCTGTTAGGGAAAAAAGTTATTTAGTGATACTGGGCAAAGCACAGTAAGGCAGACTTTATTCAAGGCCATTGGGAAGGTATAGGAACTACTGCAACAGCTTCTTGCAGTGGGAGAGAGAGAGAGAGATAATGGCCCTAACTTTGAATGCAGTTTGGACAAATGGGAATTTATAGCCAAGGTGATGTGTAGGGGTTAGCAGCTGGAAAACTACTAAGAGACAACTTCAGGAGTACAGGGGATTCTGGCTAAGTAACCTAACAGGATTCTTACTGGAAACAGGCCCAGGTGATCCGACATCACCTGGGCATGGTGGAGGATGAGGGGCATAATTAGATGATCAGCTATTGAGGAGAGAGGGTTCTGGCTAAATTGACTTAGCAGGGTTTTTTTTTTTTTTTTTTTTTTTTGCTAAAATTGGATTTTACAAGGAAGTGCACAGGGAGGCCTAGGAGGAGATTCAGAAAGCTAACTAAAGGTTGGACGAGCAAAGAATTGTCATATCCTCTTATATGGCATGAGACAGCCAAGCTCTGCACTACAGATTAACACCTTGAGGGCTTTAGTGAATGAAGGCGAGGAGGGAGATGTAATGGATGTCTTGAAGAGCATTGTGACGGGACAAGGACAATGAATCAATGACAACGTTCAGAATGAGGATTCCATGATATTATAGAGTGTGCCTGGCTTAATAAGAGATTGTGCTTTTCAGTTGTGGATACCACTTTCCAGTTTTTGCCTTGATTTTCATTAATTCTCTCTCATTGGCCATGAGGTTAGCCAGGCAATTTGTTTTCTCTTCCCTCTTTTTGTATAGTAATCTTCTGGGTTCTTTCTTTCCATTTATGAGTGTTAAGATCTTTCCAACATGAGATGAAGCAAAGTGTAAGGCATTAGAATCCTTTCCATCTGCTTTTTTCAAGGATTTAGTGTTAGAGGTTCATCACATCTTCAGTGGTCCTGATTGGACTCCTGTGAGGGCTCAGCTTCTAGGCCACCAGGCATAGTGTTGAGGAATAGTTATCAATTGCCAAGTGACAATTGCTGATGCTTAACCCTAAAACCTGAATGTTATTCCATCAGCAGTGGTTGGATTCCTAATGATGGCTCTTGAAAGACTCATATGGCTGCCTTCTGGTTAAAGGTTATGTTTAAATATTGGGACTATTCTGTCAACTTTTTATCAGCACCCTGCCTGAATGTAAGGTCCAGGTTTCAGATTTATTCCTCCAACATTTATGAAGCACACACTATGTGCCAGACACACGCATGCACACACACCCCTATATAAAACACACAGTCCTTGACTTTGTGGGATGTAAGCTGTACACAGGAAAATCATGAAACATAGATCATTACAGCACACTATAAGGTTGATAGACCCATGAACGTTTATAAGGAGAAGTCAAGTTTCCGTGGTGCGTTTGTGTGTGGATATTCACTTGTGTGTCTCATTATTTTGTGTGTGCATGAGAGAGAGCATGCTCCTGAGAAGTCCAAGAGTAAATTGATTAAATTGGTTACTGAGATTATAATGAGTTGATCATCATTGAATTGTCTTAGCTGATACTTCACCAGTAAGATAAGCCTCACTCCTAGAGTTCCTTAGAGAGTCAGGTAAACAGGAAGAAAAATTATGGGAACCATGAGGAGTGGGCAGGAGGGCAAGTGCAGGCATGGTGTCCCTGGAAGAAATGGAGGAAAGTCCTAAATTGGGCCTGACTTGGAAGAGCTACCTTTTTATCTATTGTAAGTTGCAGCTTGGCTGACCCTGATCAAGAGGAGCCTGACTTGGCTTTTCTTTACCAGTCTCATGGGAGGCTTATGTAGTTTCTACAGGCAGTTCTGAGGAGAGCCTATTGGCTTTCCTTTCTTTGACTGACATGGGGCATTGGAAAAAGGTGAAGGGAATTAGAAAACAGCTAGAAGGAGAAACAAATGAGTCATCCTCCCATCTCCTATGCTTTTATTACTTGCATTTTCTCTCTGAAAGTTGATTCAGGTCAGTGGGGAAATCATTAGTGAGATAGTGTAGCTCTTTAAAGATTTCTTATTTATTGATGCTGCAGGCTCTTTGTGGTGTACATTTTCTTTGTTCTATTCCTCCACAGAGGTAGGAGTTCTAGATAAAATATTAATCATAAAGGTTTTTAAAAATCATTTCCAGTTGTGCAGAGATATTAAGAGTTATGGCCACAAAGCCTTGGTACAGCTATATTTTACTCCCCACGTGTCTTCCCAGAGATGACACATATGCTTTTCATTTTGCTGCCATTATTCTTCATGAAATTGCAGGGCATCAGTCATCACCGTGGTGGAAAAATGAAGATGAGCAACAATAGCACTGGTCTCTAAGCACAAGATGATGTGTTTGTCTGTAGTGGCTAGGGACAGTCTCTGAATGCAGGAACCATAAAAGGCTCTGTGACTTGTACTCAGGAATGAGATTCATCAGCCATGAAACCAGACCCCAACAGCGGTTTGTTACTGAGGAGGCGTTTCGAGAAGCTGTGTCTCTGTCTGCATATGTGGAATTCCATCCCCACGGGCAGTGTAATGTATTAGAGTCTGAGCTGGGATGAAAGAGTAGCCTGCTCTCCAGACTGTCACATCAAGTGTGGTTTAGTTTATGGCGAAGATGAATGGGGTGTTGATGTCCCAAGAGAAGGGGTGCTCGCGGACAACGTCCTTGGCTCTTTGTTGCCGGTGGGAACCCTAGCTGGGCTTTGAAAGCGGCATGAGTTCTCAAGTACCTGATGTGTTCTGCCTGCTTTTATTGTCATCGGAGTGCTGTTTTCCTCTCTGAGAAGCCAGGTCACAAGGACAGAGTGCTGTGATCAGCATAAATACAATCTAACAAGATGTACAGCAACAGCAGTTACTATGTTGTCAGCATCTGCTTTGTATTTACATAGATTCTGTCCCAGCTCCTATCTGAGATGGGAGGTGTTATTCTCAGATAAGGAGACCGAGGCTGCGAGTGATTAAAGTGTCCTGGTCATGTGGCTGGTAGAGTTAGAGCTGAAATTTGGACTTCTGTGATGCTAACTAAATTTGCATGCTGCCATAATGGCCAGTTACAAGTAATCATTTGAACCTCTTTTTACATTAAGCCTGTAGAAAATGAACTCCCAGTCCTAGAGCACCACCTTCCTTGGTTCTACAGCACGGTTCCCTGCTTCTTCTAAGTCTCTAGAGCCTTGGCAGAGTCCTATACACTGGTGAGCAGTCTTCTTTTTAATACGAAATAGGCCCAGGGCTGCCTCCTTCATGACTTCGTAGTTCCTCTCCCGGCCCGTTTCTCTGCAGCCACTGGTCATGTCAGTTCCACTTTAAAACCAGAGTAAACAGTTCCTAGTGGGTGCTTTTTAAGTCTAAAGAAAGATGGAAAGGGTGTTCAGATCTTGGGAAATACAACTGTCTCTTAGCAGCAGAGTGATTCTGCTCCTGATGTTTTCATACCAAACTGAAAACACAGTCAGACACTCGCCCATGAGGAAGTGCAGAGGCCTCTCTCTTCATGGGGAAGCCAGCGTACTATTCTATAGTGAGCATTCAGTTAATTTTGATCCCTGGCCTCAAACTCAAATGCCTTACTGCAGCCACAAAGAAGCTCCACAGTCAAAATGGGGATGATCAGAATTCATCCACTCCGGCCAGTGGTAATAAATGGCTTCTCTTTTGGGTCAGTAGGAAGTAACTCGGATGACTCCTCAGCTAGTCACCTTTTATAAAGTTCTTTCTGACCTTAAAGCTTAGGGGAAATTGGCCAGAAAAGAAAATAGTTTTTCCTGAAGTGTTTATGAAGTAGTTCCCCATGATTCTTCATGGCCAGCCCTCTGTCCTTGATGTCTGTGGCTTTTGTTTTTCAGTGTTCACGAAGTATTGCAGAAAAGAGTTCCCCAAGCATCTTGTTTGGTTAAGAAGATTGCATATCCCCGTTGGGACATCTTGGCTATTTCCCAGCAAAATGTTCTGCCTCTCTTGACTGTACCACATCAGCTAATTAACCTCTTTATAGATTGTCTTTTTCCTTATTTTAATTCTCAGCTAGTATTTCTCTGGGCCCTGGGCCTTGGGAATTGTAGACTCACTTGTTGAATTTCTGGCAGTGTGAAAATTTCTAATAGTTTGCTTTCTGTTCCCATGCATAGTGAAGTAGGCATCAGAATCAAAGAAAATAATTGAGGAAACAAAACAAGGCTTGGAAAAATGCCGAAACAACAGCCATGCTGAAAATGGGCAGGAGGGTGAACCATTGGGTACTTCTCTTTGTTGCCTTGTTGGGAGCTGTTTTCCTTCTTTTTCCTGTGTGGCAAAGTAGCAAATGGTAGTCTTATTGGCTGCTCAGAAGATTTTATTCTGTAATTCCCTATCTTTCTGTGGTTCTATAGAACTATCTAAGCCATACCCACGAAGAATGTAAATCCAAAGAGACGGGATGAATTTCAAAACCATAGATGGCTGAGAAAGTAGAGAAACTGTTGGTGGCGTTTGTGGCTCTTCAGTGTCCTTCCAAACAGAACGTTTCTGCAACACTGAGCAGCAGCCACACCTGGGGTCTCTAAAGGCACTCCAGGATATGAACCATGACACCTGAGAATGTGCAGCAAAATGAGCTATGTTCCTTTGGGCCTGTGGCACAAAACGTTCGTTTGCCTGTGTTCAGGTACCTCAGCTTGAATTCATTTTGTCTTTGGACTAATCAGACTACTTTGTATTTATTCTCTGCTGCTTTTGAAGAGGTGGTATAGTGGATAACTCCTTAGGCTACCTGTTTTTGGAAATTTGCCTCTGCAAGATGTTTTAAAATCTGTTGATGAGCAGGTGATGTCTAGGTAGTGAAGAGAAAAATCGCTTTAGCTTGTATCTGGAGTTTGCAAAAACAGGAAACTTTCAAAATGATTTGTAGTTTGATTCTGAAACCATCTCAGCCTTGGCTAAGATGGAGTATCGCTTGTAACCAGACAGCATTTGTTGCCCAGAGAGCTTTAGAAAAATCGACTGTTTTCTCATGGGGAGTAGAGGGATAGATTTTGAAGAATTTTTTTTTTGGTTTATTTGAATGAGGGATTTTTCATAACCCAAAGGAATGATTAATAGTGTCTCTGCCTGTATCAGGTTTTGTTGGCCAGATGTTTCTTTCAGGAACTTCACTCCTTTATTGTCTAAATTGAATCAGCATCAGATAAGACGTATTGCAACCTCAAAGTCAGTTGCAATCAGCAAAATAAGATGTGGTTATGAACCAAAATTAGGGGAAGAGGCTAGGATGGCACTGAAAATTCTAAGTGATTTTCAGATAGTTAAAAATGGCTTTCTCAAAATGTTGAGGCTTTGGAAAAGCCATATGATTAATCTACATACTAAATCCCTTTTTATTTTACTTCTCAGAACACAATTCCCGAAGCTATTACCATACTCCGAATTATAACATATTTATCTTGCCTGTTCAAAAACTGTGAAAAATCAGATATTTTCTGAAAATAGCTTTTCTGTACTTATATTTTGCATATCACTTATTTCTGATTGTGAAATTGAATAAAAAGAATGAGTATTGTTGTGTTATCTGCCCACAGATTATCACAAATGATGGATAAATGCTATACCACCAGGATTTCCATTTAGCCCTTACATGTTAGCTGTAAAGGGATGGATAGGCATATGTATCTGTATTACTCAGTAGTTGAGAGTCTTTATCCAGTAATGGAAATTTGATCAGTAATAATATCATTGTTTTCTACTCATAAGAGAGGCTTATCGGATTATTAATATGAATACTACAAAACATTTCTGGGTGATGCTTGTATCTAACAGTTCATTTTGGTGATGTATATCCAGAAACTGAATTTACAGTAACAGGCAGGAAATCTGGGTTTATATTTGAGACTCTGCTTTACACGGGGAAGGGTGAGCAAATATTAAAACCCTAAGAAATGCATTCTCCACTGGTCTACGTAAAGGCTGAAATTCTATAGATTAGTTCATCATTCCTTCATCTTGTGGCAGCCTGATAGGGGAAGAGTATGGTGTGGTCTTTGAGGTCAGAAGAATTTGGAGAATGGTCCTTAAGAAAGTCAAATCATCTTTTTAAGACTATTTGGGGTCTTCTGTAGAATGTCTTAAGTAACAGACAGGCTACATTAAGATCGATATAAATGAGCTATGGAAAGTCTTTGTTTTGTCGTTCTACAAGTGCTGGAAGTTACTATTATTTTCTTGCTAAAATAAACATCCTTACGAAAAATAAAATTTAATGTAGTAACTAATCATTTGCACTTTGGTATGAATTAAGGATCTAAGAGCAGATATTAAAAACACTAAATGTAAAGCGGGATTTAAATGGCTGGTTGTCTGAGTCATGTCCAGGAAAATGGATGCTGAAAGACATACTTCATAATTTTGCTAGTTGTATGTTTTATTTAAATTCTTGAAGGTTGGCTAGTTACATTCTTTGTTTTATTGATTTTTTGGGAAGTTTTAATGTGCAGGATAAAGACATTTCCTGATATTTTCCAACATTCAAGAATGAATTTTTAACTTAATTTTGTGAGTTTTGTTCTTTAAGGGAAAGAGTGGCTAGATTTGGTTGATCAGAGTTCCCCTTGGGAGGATAGTGAAAGGGTGATTTGTTCAGAGAGGATTTGGGAGAAGGTGATAAGCTTGTTACTTCAATTTATCCTAGGGTCCTGATGGTCTATCCAGCCTAAACTTCCTAGGTGTGACATTTGAGATGACTGATAGAGGGAGCCCTGCCTTCTGATTTCTTGTTTTGTTTTTTTTTCAGTCACGTCTATGAGAAAGGAGGTTAACTCAGCAATTTGGTCACAAGCTTAAAGTGAGTGTTGGGATACAGAGGAGCAAGTTGAGGTCCCATCACAGATTTTGCTTTTAGCTGTATTTATCAGACAACCAAATGGGAGAGTGAAAGAAGTAAGCCAGAGTGAGAGATGCCTTCTGAAATCAGAGACCTTTCCCACCTCGCTGAGGCTGCAAGAGGGACAGCTTTGAAGTCATGGTTTAATATTCCCAGATGCTTTAGTTATTTCATAAAGTTGACCAAGAGGGGCTTCCTTCGCCTCAAGAAGCCTATGCATTCTAAAATATGAAATGCTTCTCTACGCCTGCACTCCTTTTAAATTTTCTGAAGTGCCCATTATTTCTATCTTACATGGTGAAATCCTAGCTGTTTATATTTATGTTCTTCCGGCTTTAGATGGTGTCATCGGGAACCAAATGCTCTCCCCATCCCACTACCCCATTATTTTTCTTACAAAGCCCAGATTAGTTTTTTCCCAGATATACAGATGAAACTAACCTAGTTGATTTCTTACATCAAAGTTAACACCGTGAATGTCAAAGAACCAATGCCATGCAGTGACAGAAAATATTGCTCTAATTTAATTCCCATTGGCAGGCCACAGGTTTTCTTCAGTTTCTTACCTTCTAAGTGAGGAGAACAATGCACAAATAGCACATTTGTATTTTAATATGCATGTTAGCCACATTCAATTATCATGAGGCAGCTTCCTAATGCTATAAAATGGAAATTTATGACACTTCCAGATATAATGTCGTGCACAAGATGTGTTTTTGGATGGTTTTGTTTATTCCTCTCTTCTCCTCCCCTAATTTTTAATTACATCTGCCTATGTAAGTGAACATGTTAATTTTCCACCAGCTGCCCATAGCTCTTGAGCTTTCTAGTTCATTTGTTCAGCACACTTTATATATAGTTAAGTTCTGAGGCTTAAAAGTCACATTTATTTAGTACCTACTGCATGCCCAACACTAGGCTGTAACCAACTGGTGAACATAAGGGAAACGGAGGTATTTTCTCTCCCACAAACTGCTTGCAGTGAATACTTAGGGAACTGTAATGCATAGGGAAGGGGAAACAGTGACTGAGGTAACATAGGAGATGTTTTTGGTTGCTAAGTAAAGAGACATAACACACATGCACACACGCACGCGCACACACACACACACACACACACACACACACACACCAGATTTTATCTATGCAAATAAATGGCCTTTCCCTTAAAGTAAAGAATTGTACCTATTTCCTTCAAAAATGTTGCAATTGCCCTACATATTTGGGAGATACTTTCTTTTGGTGATGAAACGCACAAACCACAAAATTTCTCTCTGGTCTGTTATCATTTTAACTTTTTAACAGTTTTATCCAACTCAATCTTCTACCTTCCTTACCAATTTAGAATGGTATTAAATGTAAAAAATTAAATATACTCTTTAACAAAGATGGGACATATCCTTTTTCAGTATTCAGAGGGATGTGATGTAGGTAATTTCAGAGCGATTGAAACATCAGTGGTATTAGTGCCTAGAGACAACATTAATTTTGAGTACAAGTTTTGCTAGTCTTGCTAAATAAAATTGGCTACATTATTTATATTAAGTGTCAAATAGTGTATGTGTGGGATACGAGTTCTTGATAATTTAGGCCCCAACTAAGTGAATATAGTCTGTGGGTCTGAGTTATATAAAAAAATATCCTAATAAGGAGCACCTTGCAATGGCACTCGCTGTGTGCTTCAGCCCCAGCCAACCTGCCCATGACAGAGGAATTCATCCCAACCATGGAGGAAGGTTGATAACTATCATGGCAGTACCTGTTTCTCACTTCTGGACCTAGCTATCTGTTCATATCCCAATTATTATCCAAACATGTTCAGACATCATCTCAGGCCTCTAACAACACAAGTAACAAGTCTCATTTTAGAACAGACCAGAGGACTCTCGACATCCTAAATTGTCATCTTTTCGGAAGTTCTCATATCTGTGTCCCGGTTCTGCTGTCTGTCCCTGCTGGTCTCTGCTGTCTGTCTCTACCATTCTTTCCAGACCAAAGGTAGGTTCCAACATGTGCTTGAGTTTAGTCTCATCTCTCATAGGACGTTGCCCACCTTTAACCTGTCTGGCGGTTGATGTGTGTCCATGATACCCTTTGCTGGGTTATTCTGGTTTTCCTTCTATTGTTTAGATGAGAGCTTCAGTCATTCTTTGATCACTCACTTTCAGACACAATAACACACTAGGCTTGTGACCATTTGGTATTGGGGTCTTTGAATAATATATACTATATTTGACAATGGTCTTGGACAGCATCATTTGATAATTGTTGCAGCAGAGGATTGCAAGTTAGAAACAAGTCTCTGTCATCAAAGTCAGAAATCCCAAAAGTAGAATAAAAATGGAAATTTGTAGCATTTTTAGCACACTATACAGTTTATAAAACTTTCTCATTAGCTATTTTAGTTCTTATAACGGCCTTAAGTATCATTTCTCTGGTTTTAGTGTGGAAACTGAAGAGGTCTGAGTGATTTTTTTTTTTCCCATAGTCACACAGCCAGTGAGTGACAGAATTGAGGGTCTCTGACCACAGGGGCTAGTGTTGATTCCACCTCCCACAGCTGACGGTGTTAAAGTTCCTACTCTTCTCTGAGTTAGCCAGAGGAGTAGAATGGAAGGGGTTAATATCAGTGGACATGAATGTCTCTAATATTTATTTCTAATTTTTCAATTCTATCAGGTTTGGACATGAGATTTTTGAAAGGCATAATTTAGATTTCAAAAAATCCATTTCTGGACACTGGGGGACTAGGGCTTAGGTTACATCTTAGAATGTTGAAAGTGCTGAAGCTCTTCAACCCAAATCTCACTATGGCAAAGAAGCTGTCCCATCCATCAACGCCAGTTTCCCAGGCAAACAAGACTGGTCCATCTCTCCAAGGCCTGCCCTGTGAATTTTAGAGGGTGCTGGCCTTACCAAAATGCAAAGCTTCCATCCAGGTGTGGATGAGCCACTGCTGAGAAGGGAGTGTCAGTATGGAATGAAGCACATGGGAATTCTTCTTAAACATGTGCCATCAAGCTATAGAGCAGAGGTTGCATGAAATTTGAATGGCGGAGTAACAAAGGCAGAAAGAAGCATGCGGTCATGGCTAACAGCCTGACCTCACCAGCTGGCTGACTTTGGGACTGTGCTTTGCTCTCTTCCTTAGTATAATGGGTGTGATAATAGCACCTACTTCACATGGCCAATGTGGAGATTAAATGGTAATCATGTAATACCTTAGCTTGACAAGTTAATACACAGTAAAAGCTAACTATTAGCTACTAGCTCAGTAAGAAACCAGGATAGCTAGGAACAGTTAGAGAGGCTTGGTAGTTTGGGTTGGATTGGTTCCAACTGATAAGGGAAGACCCTACTGGCCTCAAGAGCAGATGAAATAAATAGCTATGGAGTAACTCTATGTGAGAATGTGCAAAGTATATGGTTTCTTACAGGCTCCTCTCTTAATATATGTTGTAAAAGACAGTAATAGCTAATATCATAGGTAGCAAATTTGACATTTGTTAATTCGTCTTTTTGTAATGAATTATTCAAGGTGAATTATGCTGATGTGTACCACCGTCACTCCGTTTGAATATGTATCTTAATGTATAATGTCCTAAGGGCTGCCCAGGACTGGTGATCAGGAACTCACTACAGGAGGCCCCTAATTTGCCATTTCCACACCACTGCCCCATCCCTCCAGCACCCTCAAGTTGGCAGCAGGCCACTCGGTCTTGTCTAGTAATGGTGATGAAGAGCTTTAGTGATTCTTAATCAAAGAAAATGACAGCTCTATTTACATTTGTACAGATCTGATATTCACATTTGGATGTATGCCTAAAGGTGCCTGGGTTGAAAATATGTGCTATAACCCTCCTTTATCTTCCTAAATCATACTGACACAGCCTTGGACTTAATAGGGAGTGGGAACCAGAATCATGAAATAGTAGAAGACATGCCACTGGAGGCTGGATTTATGTTTTATAAGATAAAGTGGTTCTTTACTATTTTTGTTGCCATGTTCAATAACTAGTTACTTTTAATGTTTCTATAATAAGAAAACACTTTGCAAGATACACTTTAACAGAATTTCATAAGCTTCTACATTATAGGTAATAACCAGAGCCCTGAAAACAAAATTGTTACTTTCACTTGCATTTTAAGTCAGATTTATAGCTTTCTTTCATTTATAACTTGGTCCTAGTCTGAAAGCAAAATCACAATTTTATTATTTCTTATTCAAAGGTTGAAAGAAAACGGTACCAAGTAAAATGATTTTGTATGACAAGATCATAGGACTTGGCAGCAAAGACTTGGATTGAAACTTTAGCCTTGACATTAACCAGCTGTGATGTTGGATAAGTCATCTAGCCTTTGGCTCATTTGTAAAATGGTATAATATTGATACTGTAGTTGTATTGCTATTACCTGAAATGACATCCCACTCTTATGATTTACAAGCTGGACTTTTCATGACCCATGTCTGTTTTGCTTTTAAAATCTTAAATTTACAGCATCCAGTCTCAAACCACAGCTTCTGATACTTCCGGCTTGTACTCCCTCACACTCTGCACACCTGTTCTTTGATGATGACTAAACCCTCAGGTCTTTTATCAGTCTCTCAGTCCCCATGAAACTTTAACAACTTGTATCTCCAGCCTTGGGCCTCATGACTCCTTAGTGTAATCATTTCTAGCCAACATACAGTATCTCCTTTGTTCTTCCAGAATATCCATCTTGCAGACCCTTCCCTAAGGTCAGTCTAGCTGTTTGATTTATTTTTCTGTGTCTGGGCTGCACAGTTCAACTCAGCACTGCTTAATAATCAACTATATGCACCTGCTCAGTTCCTTCTCCTGTTCCCTGGAATAGTTGCTCCCAATATCCACCCCTCTCCTCTCCTCCCTTCCACGGCCCCTGCCTTCATTGTTCTCCACAGCTGACCTTCTTCCATGCCTTTTAGAAAAAGTAGAGCCATTGGAGAGGGATCCCTCACTGGGTAGCTATCCCACGGGTCTCCCTCTGTCTCTCCTACCAAACTCATTTTCTTCCTACATTCTTACCTTCTTCCATCCTACCTCAATATAAGACCTTTCCCTCTGTATGACAGGGCTCCTCCTGCTGTTTCTGTTGTCTCCTCCCTTGGCCGGAATTACCTCTTTCCTCCCAGCATGAAGACTTCTTCAGCAAGACCTCAGAAATAGTTTCATCCCTTTTCAGACCAAGCAACTTTTTCTACCCTCTTTGCCTCCACGTAGTCTCCTCCCATTTTTTCCTTCAGCCTATGCAAACTGATGTCTGTCCCTGCATTGCGGTCTAAGGTCCCAGGGACCTCATAATTGCCAGATCGAATGAGCTCTTTTTAGTCTTTATTTCACTTGGTCTTCTATAGCACTGGATCTGACCATACCCTCCTTTTTTAAACTCATCACATCCTGCTTCCTGAAACTCTTTCCTTGATTTGCAGTCATGTTGCTACTTTCTCTTTTCCCACCCCCTGGTTGTTGGTTCTTGGTGTTCATTGAGAGTCATTCTGTCTTCATAGACTGGCTTGACCTCCTGAAGCTTAGCCTTCTCTACTGGACTGTCTAATGAACACATCTGTCTGGATGTCTGCCAGGCCCCTGAAAACCTTGTATGTACTCAACTGAAGTCACCTCCTGCCTTTGTTTTCCCGAGTCCTCTATCTCAAAGAATGATACCGTTGCCCACCTAGATTGTACACACCAGAGATGTTATTTTCCTAGAGGTCTTTTCTTTCAATTCTCCAAAACCCTATCTACACATGCTGTTGATTCTACTTCATTTTATTCTTTGGATCTATTATCTTTTCTCTGCCAGTCTTTGTTTCAGACCCTGACTAGATAAATGGTCTCCAAATCTCGGTAGACGTTAGATGAACTGCATTCCTGGAGCTGGAATGGTAGTGGGTAGGGAGGTGGGGAAGGAGTGGAGATGATGGTAACAGGGCGACCTTTCTGGAATCCAGTCTGATCCTGTGACTCCCACTGTAAATTCTTTTTTTTTTTTTTTCCCCCCTGAAACGGAGTTTTGCTCTTGTCACCCAGACTGGAGTGCAAATGGCACGATCTCGGCTCACCGCAGCCTCCGCCTCCTGGGTTCAAGCAATTCTCCTGCCTCAGCCTCCCAAGTAGCTGGGACTACAGGTGCCCGCCACCATGCCCAGCTAATTTTTGTATTTTTAGTAGAGATGGGGTTTCACCATGTTGAACAGGATGGTCTCGATCTCTTGACCTCATGATCCACCCGCCTCAGCCTCCCAAAGTGCTGAGATTATAGGCGTAAGCCACTGCGCCCAACCTGTAAATTCTTTAACATCGTGCTCCTTAGTGTGACACAGGAAGCTGTTCTTGATTGGGACTTTGTCTTCTTCTCCAATTGCATATCCTGCTATTTTCTACACGTATGTGATGTCATACCCATACACAGACTCAAGCCCTTCCTCATACATTGGCCAGTGGTGCTTTAAATACCCTTCCTTGTCTTCCCCCGATCTTATTCTTCTGATCTTTTAAGACTGAATTAAAGTCCATGCCTTTTCTGCCATTTCTGTTCAGCCCAGACCGAGTTGGTTGCTCTGTGGAACTTTTGGGCATCTGTTCATAATATCAACTTCTCAAGCTGCGAGGCCCCTGAAAACCTTGTTTTTCCTAGACTGAAGTCACCTCCTGCCTTCTGAAAACCCCATTTTGAGAAATCATAGCTGAAAACTCAAGGTATTGAGGGAAAAACTAGTGCTAGAAAGACTAAGATTGTAAGTGAGCCCCTGAAAATATTTTCAATCTAGTGAAATCTCTTAGAAATATTTTTTTAGTTACTAAAAGGAAGCGATAAAGAAAACGCAGTAAGTCAAATGAGATGCTGCCTATGTTAAATGATAGATATTTTTAACAAGCCATTTAACTTCTTTGTGCATTAGTTTCCTTATCTGTAAGATGAGGGTAACAGCATAGTGGGCTGTAATGAGTTAATGTATGTAAAATGCTTATAACAGATAGTAATACAGTCAATATTAGCTGTTAATTTTCATTTACCAGCTATGAATCTTATGCACTATTTATTATTTTCAGCCCCCTCTTTTTGCTGAGGTGATTAGAATCTGTTTTGTTTGGAAGTATGACTATAAAGCCTTTTTTTGGTGGGTGGGGGGGTCTGGTTCTCTACCCATGTGTCAGTGGGATCTAATTTATCACTCCTGGTTGTGGAGCCATCTTAGTTTCCACTGTTGTCTCAAAGGTGTATCTTTGACTTGAAAATAGCTTTGGGATGATGTCTGTCTAAGCAAATTAGGCTCAGGGAATATGGCAGAACAACCTTTATCGCCCCTCCTGCAGCACTCTCTCTTCCGCAGTCACTCACACAGAGCTCCTTTCCCTCTATGTGAAGTGGCACCCTCTAGGCCTTCTTTGCTTTCCTTTCTGTGTGTTTTCAAGGCTGCCCTACACAAGCATCTACTTCCATTCTTCGTCTGCTCCCTTCCCCAAGTTTCTCTCTCTGTCCCTCCCTCCCTCCCCCCCCCCTCCTCTTTTTTTAATATTTCTAACGGGATTTGATGTTGATTTACTTAAATCAAAATAGTCATAATACGGCCGGGCACTGTGGCTCAAGCCTGTAATCCCAGCACTTTGGGAGGCCGAGGCGGGTGGATCACGAGGTCAAGAGATCGAGACCATCCTGGTCAACATGGTGAAACCCCGTCTCTACTAAAAATACAAAAAATTAGCTGAGCATGGTGGCGCATGCCTGTAATCCCAACTACTCAGGAGGCTGAGGCAGGAGAATTGCCTGAACCCAGGAGGCGGAGATTGCGGTGAGCTGAGATTGCACCATTGCACTCCAGCCTGGGTAACGAGCGAAACTCCGTCTCAAAAAAAAGTCATAATACTTAAAATGTATAACAAAAGAAAACCATGACTATAAGTTCCATGAAGGCAAGAAGTAGCATTTCATTCAGACCTGTATTAGGCATTCCGTAGTGAGTGAATCCTTGGATAAAGGAAAGTTATCAGAAGTGAATGAGATGATCAACAGAAAAGAAATACATAAACTGAAAATTATTACACAGATTTTAAAAAATCAATCTATTCTTCCCCTCTTTGAATAACCGTAACACCTTGATTATACCAAAATTTTGATGATCTAATTTTTTTTTTTTTTTTTGTAAAAGTATCTTAAAACAATGTCCCAACCTTCTTGGATAACTCTGGCCCTTTAATCATCTTCACAAATCTATTTCATAAGAAAATTTTAAAAAATTAAATTACGGTTTAAATAATGTTTCTTTAATTTTTATTATGATAAGGTGATCAGCTGTTCTGGTGACATTCATGTATTTGTATGTTATTATGGTTTTTTTTTATCAGTCCATTCCTGAGCCTATGATATTATGAATGTCTTGACAATTTTCCCTAGTTGTTCTGTTTACCAAAGCATTCCAGATCATGCTCAAAGGATCCTTTAAATTCTCTCACTTTGATTTAGGTGGTGGCATTTGTTTCAATTACCTCCTTACCTAAGTACAGTGTTGAAGAGTGAAAGTTCGAAGTTTTGGTTTTATAGGGCCCAAGTCCCTACAGAGCTGACACCTTTGTACACAGTGGAAGTAGGAGTACAGCGTGTCTGAACTACTGCGTCTTTGTTCAGGCCTCTGTTTGCCAATCATTTGCTTTAATACTGCATTTATTAAGAGTCTCTAAGAGTATTGGAATCCAGGAAGAAATTGCTCATGGATCATTATTGGTATAGTTAAATGCAAAATAGCAGTTATGAAGTTTATACAAATATTTCTCAGTATTTGAAATATTTCAAATAGTTTACCTCTCATGGATTGCTCCGTTTTCATAATCTTATAGTAATTTCAGGTCTTTTGTTGAAATCTAGACAAGCCCCTATGATATCTATTCCTTATTAAAATGATTAAATTTAAATACTTTTAATAATATAAAATATTTAAAGAGAAGCAGTTGTTATCCTGTCACTATTGAGTTGATTTTTCTAGTAAGTGAAATATATCAAATATGGGTGTTTCAATTAATGAAATACAATAATAAAGTTCATTTCTATCTCACCTTTGTAACATAGAGGCCAAAAGATTAAATTCTGAGTTCAAAAACAATTTTCTTAATAGTATATTTACTTAAAGCCGTGGTAGAAATAGTATGTGACTAGATGGAAGGTGACTTTGTACTGGCTAATACATTAGCCAGTACAAAATAAATTGGAAGGCAGGAAGTCCCTTTTTTTGCTATCATTTATTAAAGCTCTTTGAGAAAAGTGTTTTTCCCCCAGAATAAGTATTTTCAGAAGTATTAGAATCCAGATTTTTGGAGTAAATGAGTTCTCTCCTAAGAATAGTATAGTGCTAAGTACAAAGTTAAAATTTTATTTCTGGCTCTCTAAAAAAGCAAAATTGCAATCTTCTTCAATTGTTTTCTGCACTTTAGCTTTTCTCAAAAGACCTTACAAAATAAATTAGAGATGAATACTCTGTATCTAACATCAGTGGTTCTCTCTCAATGAGTTAATAAAGGTGGATTTCTTTTCTCACGATTTTTCTTTAAGGTAATTATTGTATTTCCTAAAGACCATATATTAGAGATTTTTTTTTTTTAGTGGTGTCTTCCCCGAAATAAGATGCCATGAGTTGATGTTGGTCATAACTGATTTTGAGAAAGCCTCTGAAAATGTAACAAACAGGGAAAAATAAAAACATATTTTTTAATAAACCTTTGTTTAGGAGCAAAGTCTGTTAAAAATGAAGCTAAATTTTCTGTGCAAGAAATTTAAATAATTTAGTAATAAAATTGACTTAAGACTCAGGTCCCTCAGAAATGAATACAGTGCTTTATATATAATAGCTGCTCAGTAAGTAGTCTGTGAATTTAACTTTTAATTAATAGGGCTACCAACATGTTCAAGCCCAGAAGGATGCCATTTATATGGAAAACCGGGGGAAGGGTGCTGCTTGGAGTTGTGTAACAATGAGGCTTGTGAGTTGGGTAAGCAGGTAGTGTTTTTTTTTTAACTTACTATAAATATTATGTTCATTTTATGTGAAATTAGAAGATTTTCTTCATAAGGCCTTTCTTTGTAAAAACTTGACTGCATTCCAAAGGGCACTGGAATCCATTTCAACTTACAGAAATTATGCCCTTTCAGAAAATTTTTATTGGCTGCCTTTTCCTTAATAGTGGAATACTGTATGTGTTTATGATGTGTGTGAATCCCTGGGCAGGAGTTGTCAAGGTTAGACCACTCTACTGAAAGTGGAGTTCATAAGAACTTATCTTACCTGGACACTCCTGTTTGCATTTTAGTTCTGGAAAGGAAAAGAGGCATAACAAGTATTTCTATTTCTCCTCTTCATAAAATCCATGAGAGCTAAAAAGATTTGCCTAGAACCTTATTGAAAAATTGAAAACTGATCAAATTCTAAATAGAAGCTATGTATTTTTACTCCTTTAGAGCCAATGCATTTATTATTTCCAAAGATTTTTTTTTATGGCTTCTGAATTTGTTTCCTAAAATGTATTCTTCTCAAATGAATTTTGAGAATATTCTTCTCAAAATTTTTATGTTTAAAAATATAAAAACAGAAATATGTGATTAAGAAGTATAATTCAATCATTTAAAGCATCATATGTATGACTGCTACATACTTTTCAATATTCAGGTTCATAGCTGTCGAATGTTCATCAGTGGTTAATAAATATTATGTTATTATTGGTATTGAATTACTGTCACTTAGTGGTTTATTAAATCTAAGAGATTTTCTGGTTAGGAATTCCTGGGATATCATAAGGTTTATTTTAATAATTAAAGGCCAGCAGTTCAGTTATTTTGCTTAAATGAGCACCAATTTTATTTTTTTAATGTCCCTCATGCAGACAGAAGCCACCAATGAAATAAACCATTTATGTTGCAAACACAAGACTGCTGAGTTAAATGTTAAAAAAGATGCAGGTTGATCCTGATCTTTGGGATCATAGGCTAAGTACCTAAGGCCCACCCAGCGTGACTGAAATCAGGTGCTGGCAACGACATTGAAATTAGACTTGAAATTCTCAGGTAAGGTGCTGTTAGAAGAGATTCCGCTTGTGGATCTTTGACCATATGCCTCCACCTATTTCACAGTTGAAAATGAGGAAAAGAAAGGAGGCAGGAGAGGCAATTTTCATGTTTTTGTGCAGGTGACCTTAGCTGATTGAGGTCCGAACAGTTTAGACAAAGTTTCTATCTTTCCACATTATGTCAGGGAAAGATGATCAAATGTTCTCTTTGGTTCAAAAAGCACAGCCTCATTCTTAACTGCTCCCTGTAAGGTTGATCTATTGGCTGCTGCTAGCAGAAATATATCTTAGAGATTCAGTTACCTCTGCTTCTATGCTTTATATTGTTAATATTTAAATAAAACAGATATATCGACATAAATACATCTTCCTGGGCAGAAATTAATATTCTGATTATTAGGCGTTTTAATTCACAGTTCTGTTCTTTGTTAGGTTTTAGAGAAAGTTTAAATATAATTTAAAAAAAGAAAATACCGTATTCTTTCCTTGACTTACATGCAAGGCCAGTGTGAAAGGAAAATACGACTTGGAAAAATCTTGGGGTTTTTTGAGCCTCCATTTTAAAGTCTGTTAACAGTACTTGTTCTATCAGAACAAGTTATGCCTTCAAGTAAGAAGTGCTATGAATTTTTTAAAAGCAAACAGAAGGGGCCAGGTGCGGTGACTCATGCCTGCAATCCCAGCACTTCAGGAGGCTGAGGTGGGCGGATCACCTGAGGTTGGGAGTTCAAGACCAGCCTGATCAACATGGAAAAATCCTGTCTCTACTAAAAATACAAAATTAGCATGCCTATAATCCCAGTTACTCAGGAGGCTGAGGCAGGAGAATCGCTTGAACCTGGGAGGTGGAGGTTGCGGTGAGCTGAGATTGCACTCACTCCAGCCTGGGCAACAAGAGCAACAATCCATCTCAAAAAAAAAAAAGAAGGACTTGGCAACGTGTTTCCACAAAGAGGTTGGGAATTCATTCCCACAGCACATACTGATTGAGTACCCACCATGCAGACACTGATCTGCTACTGAAGATGGAGTAGTGAGCAAGGCAGAGAGGCTCCTGCCCTCAAGACACTTCCCTTCTCGAGTAGGAAATGCCCAGTACACATGATAAATAAACTGTCTAGTTCGTTAGATGATCTGTAAAGCAAGGAAGGAGGATAATAATAGTTAATGTTGAGTTGACGTTTTAGATATGGCAGCCAGGAAAAGGACTATTGGAGAAGAGTCATTTGAGACTCTGACACATCTGAGTCAAGACCTGAAGGCAGTGGCCATTCAAGTGCAGCAGAAGAAAGAGACATGAAAAGTCCCCATGGTACATTGGAGGAGAGGGAGAAGGACACTAGACCTGCAGTGTGGGTGAGTGGGGGGACTGTGGGAGGAATAGCAGAAGAAGAGAACAGAAATGGAGCCTCATAATCACACTAAAAGCACTGTGATCATACCATTTACCCAGGCACTCTACCAAGTGTTTCTACATATGTAATTTAATCCTTACTGCAAACTAGTGAGCTAATTGTTTTATATCTGTTCTACACAGTTAGTGGATCTAACCTCGTACCTCTTCGAAAGCCTTTCCTATTAACCTCCACATCCTCTACAGAGCCTGCAAAGCTCTAGCTATAGATAAGCAGTTCTCTCCTAGTTGATGTGAAATACCTGCTTAGAAGAGAAGATTGCCAAGAGTCAGCAAGATGCTCTCCTTGCCTGTCTCACGATCTCTGATGAGTCAACCTAAACTGGAGGCATGAAAATGTGGTGGAGAGAAGAATTTTACCGGAGTCAGGGAAAACTCACCCTCCTTGAGACGAAGCTACCCGACAGGTCACAGTTGGATTGCAGCTAAATTTAGCTGTAAATCAATGCATTTACTAACTAGTCAGCTACCCTCCCATACAGGCCTACCCAGAGCTTGGGCATATCATATTTACTTAAAAGAGCCCCTGTTCTTTCTCAGTGTCATCATATTTCACCCTCTCCCCTCCCCCAAGATTTCAGACAAAAGTGTTCTCAGCATTACTGTCCTGACAGGAGAGTACAGGTTTCTGAGAGGCACTTGACTACTTACTCCCAGCAACTAGCTTCCCAGGGATGGATATGTTTGCAGACAAATTGCTGCAATCTGTGATGGCCATCACTTTGAAAGACTATGAATACATAAGAGCCATCTTGCATTTATAAAACAACTTTCAGTTTTCTAATGTCCTTTTTGTCCTCTCACCCTCCTCCCCAAAGAACAATATGCAGGTCTTTGCTCAGAAAGCACAATCGCGAATGCAGTCTGTGCTGACACAGAAGACATCTGTTGGAGGGGGTAGAGATATTTTCAGCCTTTGCAGCGATCTGGGTCTTTTGCTATTGCAGGTGGAACAATTAATAGGCCATAATTATTTCTTTCATACGCTGTGGAGAATCTATATTTGGATATTATAGAACTCATTGACCATCTTGAGTTCTTTAATCCTTAAGTACCTAAAAGGTGGTGAATGGTACTAGTGATATAAAATAATTCTGCTCATTTATTTTTTCTAAAAAAATGAATTTTGCTTTCCTTATTTCTTGGAAACAGATCACATACAGCAACTGCAAGATTCCTATATCTCTGCATTTGAAGAATTTATGTTGGCTAAAGGCAAACACTTTTATCCTCTTGTCATTGACCATTACATTTTGAGCTTAAAAGTTCACATGATTGGCTGGGCGTGGTGGCTCTTGCCTGTAATCCCAGCACTTTGGGAGGCCAAGGCGGGTGGTCAAGAGATCGAGACCATCCTGGCCAACATGGTGAAACCGTGTCTCTACTAAAAATACAAGAATTAGCTGGGTGTGGTGGCACGTGCCTGTAGTCCCAGCTACTCGGGAGGCTGAGGCAGGAGAATTGCTTGAACCCGGGAGGCGGAGGTTGCAGTGAGCCGAGATCGCGCCATTGCACTCCAGTCTGGCACCTGGCAACGAAGCGAGACTCTGTCCCAAACAAACAAAAAAGTTCACATGATTTATGTTTTAATCAATTTATTTCTGAATTGAGCTGCCAGTAACTTAAAACTATAAGTAGATCTTTAAGAGAAAGGAAAGAACACACAGTATGAAGAGTTAGTAAGACTTAAATATTGTTTTAAAATGAAAATAGGGTATTCTTTCAAAAATTAATATAATTAGCTAGGATTGTGTCCAGTTATAATAAATCAAATTCCAGTTAGTCCTAGTAATACTAAAGATTTAAAAATACTTCAGGATTTTTAAAAAAATTTAGACTATGCTGCTTAAATGGGAAAGTCTTATGATTGGCCTCAGTAGACACTGGGTATAGAATTGCCTGTGTTCCTAAAGAACATATATTTTTGGGATTTAAGAAAAGATTTCACCTGTAAGATTCTATTAAGCAATAAAAGAACAGTTCATCTGCTGTGCTCCCTTAACCCATGGGCGATCCCTGAGGTCAAGACCTTATCTTTTGATCTTGGTAATGTTAGTGCCTACTGTGGAATCTGACATTTCATAGACTTCAGCATTCACTGAGCATGTATTAAATGTCAAATTCTTTTAAAATATGATTTCTCAACCTTGACTCCATTGACATTTTGGGCCCAATTACTGTTTGTTGGGGAAGGGTGGCGTCCTGTGCATTATGGAAGATCTGGAAGCATCCCTGACCTCCACCCGCTGGTTGTCAGTAGCTGCAGTCATAACAAGCAAGGGTGGCTCCAGACATCGTCACATGTCTCCCGGGACACAAAATTGCCCTGTTGAAAACCATTGAAAGGGTGTGAGAGAGAGAGAATTTATACTTTTCAGGATAAACATATACTTTGTAAATTCTCCTCCATATGTATATATTTATAATGTATATTTCTATATATACAATATTATCATTTTTAATTAATTTTTTATAGAGATAGGATCTCTCTCCATCCCCCATGCTATAGTACAGTGGCAAAATCATAGCTCACTACAGCCTGGAACCCTCGGGCTCAAGTGATCCTCCCACCTCAGCTGAGTAGCTGGGACTACAGGTGCATGCCTCTAGGTCTGGCTAATTTTTTAATTTTTTTGTAGAGACGGTGTCTCACTATGATGCTCAGGCTGGTCTCGAGTTCCTGGCTGCAAGTGATTCTCCTGCCTTGGCCTCCCAAAGCAGTGGAATTACAGGCATGAGCCACCACACTCAGCCTATATATGTTTTAAGCATATAAATTTTAGATATTTTAATAATTATGTATACATTATATGTGTGTGTAAAAAAACACACACATTCTTACAGAGGAGAGATTCGGTTGGGAGTCCTCATTGTAGTCTTTTTTATTTCCGTGGGAATCATTATGACTCCAATAAGTTTCTCACTAAATTTCATCTGTCACTGTGTTCCAGCTCAGATACAACTAAAGCCTATTGAAATTGATTTTTGTGTCGGCAACAGAGCAGGGATTCAGTAAGAACTTGAAAGCTTCCCTTTCATTACTAGTCTTTTCCCCCCATATTACTTTAGATTTGGTGGGCTCTAATTATATTCCAGTACTTTCCCTGCTGACATTTCTTTTGTTTTAATTAAAACTGCTGGAGGTTTGAGGACACTGTGGGAGAGGGTTTATTCGTCAGCAGCCCAAATAAAGAGCCAAATGGGTCCCCATTTGTGTTCCTGCCACCCCAAGAATGATAGCTGGGAACACTGTGGTCCTTTGCCTTTGTTCTTTCTCGCACACCAGTGTGGTCCTTTTTCTTTCTGAACAGGAGACAGCTCCTGCTGCTGCAGAAGTCTATTAAGTGACTGAGACAGCCCTGTGGGTGGACTGGCTTCCTGTCGAAGTCATAGTGAAATGCAGTATTGCCTTTGTCTTATGATTATCATCTATTTTCCCCAACCCCCAGCCTATCTTGCCTGTGGTCCAAAGCCAACCCTGTCCACTCGCAATCACCTGGTAGTAAACCTCGGACAATAGGGGCCAGCTTCAGGTGCATTTGGCAAACTTGTGCAGGGCCAGAGGAGAGGATGGAATATACCTTCTTAATCTACAGCTGGGAGATGGGATATAGCGACCAAAGGGTCTGCCAGGCATCCTGAGGGGAAGACGGAGTTGCCTCATAAAGTAGTCCTTAGAGAGGGTGCTATTGATCTGAAATCTTTAAAAATGAGTCCTCTTTCTCCAAGAACATTGCAGCGTCCTGCCTCTAGTCAGTACCATGTCGGGAAAAGAGGGGGCAGAAGTGGAAGGATGGCAGCGGGGCAGCGTCCGGACCTGGTTTTTCTCTTGATGCATCTCTGTCTCCTTGACCCTTTCCTCTGGTAAGCTGCTGTGATTAGACATGTAGAATGCTAATGTCTCTAGCAAGCCTCCAGGGCCTATTTCAGTGACCTAGTTTTATTAGTTAACACTTGGAAAAGAAAACAAAAACAGAACTTCCTTAAGCAATATACTCACATCAAATCACATGGCTTTCCCCTTCAGTTATGATACTGTCAGCCATTCAAACAGTCTTCTTTTCTCTTAAGCTTTCTGACATTAGTAAGTAGACATTTCTCCAAATTCTATCAAGATTCTCCCAGGTGTAGCCCCTGATGGATCACAGGAACCTCTGTTCATTGTGGTCTGTGGCAATTTACAAGGTTGACTAGGCCTGGAAACTTGATGTTTTCTGGTGTGATTTAGCACCTACCCTTTGCAAGATGCTGTCCTAGACAATACCAGAGGATTGAACAGACTTAACGTGGAGTTGCTGCCTTTGAGGGGCTTTCTGCTCTAGTATGTAGAAGTCATGTACCTAGGGAACTGCATTGTAAGGGCATTGGGAGCATAGGGGGCCCAGAGGAGAGAGAAGTGGGTTCCAGTACAATTCATACAGGCTATTGTGAGTTATTAAGGGCTTAACTGCCTCGCATTTAACTTCTTACAGATTGTATCAGGAACCTTCTTTGTGTCTTCAGAGGGTTATTAACCTTTTTATTATGTTCATGTATTTAAAAATATTTTTTCCTTGATTCTTAGATTTCATGGATTACTAAAATCTCACTGGGAAAAAAACACTGGGAACCAAGATAGGGTTATTAAAAGTTAGAAATATTTCATTAATGGGCATTTTAACACCAAAAATAAGAAGCCTGCTTAAGTTGAAAACCTCGTTTTCTAAAAGAAATCACTTATTTTTCATCTTTTACTGGAATTGTGTGGAAACTTCACCTTGGACTGGTATTCAGGTACCAGGGTTTGGAATGCTTTTTATCACCCCAGGTACCATTTTTGGCTCAGGAGATAGAGGAGGCTATTGTGCTGGGTGGGAAGGAGTGTGGGATATTTGGAGAGGCTAAAGAGTTGGCTGTATGTACATATTTGCCCCCATCTTTTGAGCTCCCACATCTAAGGGGGTTAGTCCTCCCAGAAATGAATGTATGAAAGCCACAGATGAGGCTGGGCACGGTGGCTCATGCCTGCAATCCCAGCACTTTGGGAGGCCAAGGTAGGCAGATCACTTAAGGTCAGGAGTTCAAGACCAGCCTGACCAACATGGTGAAACCCTGTCTCTACTAAAAATGCAAAAATTAGCTGAGTGTGATGGCGGGGACCTGTAATCCCAGCTACTTGGTAGACTGAGGTAGGAGAATCACTTGAACTCAGGAGGCAGAGGTTGCAGTGAGCCAAGATGGCACCACTGCACTCCAACCTGGCAACAGAGTAAGATTCCGTCTCAAAAAATAATAATAAAAGTAAAAATAAAAGAAAGCCACAGATTGTGGTAATCCTGTGGTATAAATTAGATGAGAGCCAATGAGAGCTTTGGTTTTGTGCTCAATTTTTGGGTTGAGAGGAGGATACCGGGAAGTGTGTTCTTGGCACAAGGCCCTGGCCCAGAGGCTGGCTCGTCTGCTTTTGAGCTCTTGTCACCCCTCAGCTTGTCTGCCTCGTCACTGCTGTCACTTCAGCTGTGCATGCCTTTCCTGGGTACAGGCTTTAGGCTCCCTGCCACGGAATCTGCATACATTAACTATTGTCTGCTAAAAATTGTGACTATTTGATTTTTTTTTCCCTTTGAGCATCCATTTTGATTTATAAACTGAGCCAAGCTGGCAGCCATGAAGACTGAAGAATCCTAGTTTCTAACAAAGAAAAATGAAACCCAGTCTCTTCTTCCCCACTTCACGTCTGTGAGCAAGTCTCAGCTTTCCGTTGGCCCACCCCAGAACAATCTTGAAAACAATCCATTTTCTGTCACTCAGAGGCGCCAAGCAAAGGAATTCACAGTGAGTGGTGTTGAGATGGAGAACAATTGCTTGGGCACCAACCTGAGTAGGTACCTTGCGTTACCTCTGCTGCAAGTCTGGGAACCATGAAGCCTGGATCACAGTTCTGCAGATATGGAGAGCAGGGTTTTTAAGCCACCAATGAATGACACAATGGCTCCATTTAACCTGGGGATGACAGGAATATGGACATCATGCCAAGTATACTTTATGAGCATTCGTGTTACTTGATCATAAGGATCTTTGGAGTCTTTTCATAATGTCATCTTGTCTGTCTCTTTGCCTCAAGACATATTGTATCAAAGAAAGGTAGCATTCCTAAAGGTGTCCAGATAGATATTTTAACTGAGCTTTAGTCTTAACTGGGAGCGGAAAAGCAGAGTTCACGTTTGATCTCATCATGACAGCTCAGAAGTAAAACTAAAACCAATTTCTGCTTTCTCTGTGATCTATGGAAAGGGTTAGTAAGTTGGTCTCTTTGTAGAGTTTAAAAGAACTTCATCCACTTACATTCATCTTCCAGCTTTTTATTTATGAGCAAAATGATTATAATTCTGCTTACAACCTCACCCTATCTGGTCCCATGTACTTTGTGGCTGGGGAAATGTGGGGGTAGGGGAGACTGGTGTAGACATGTGGCTGGTACCAAGAACCCAAATGCAGCCCTCAAATTTCATGCCTTCATTCAGCCTGTTTTTCAGCAAATATTTGCTGAGTCCCTGTTGTGCAAAGCACTAGGAAGGCACAAGGGAAATATATGTCCAATCTATTCCCAAGTCCTCTTCATTTGGCCTCTTGAGTATCTCTGAATTCTGTCCATTCCCACATTCTCCACCACTTCTACCCTTCCAAGGATATCCTATCCAAGTTGCCATCGTCCTTCACCTGTCTCCAGGAGGGGCATGACCTTGGGTGAGGTGGCTCTTTGTCTAAGGGCCGTTCCCAGAGAGAGACCTGATTGAGAGTTGTCAGGTACTTCAGTCTGTACTTGAGAATCTTGGTGGTGCACTGCAGCATCTATGATTGATAGATGACAGACTGACAGATAGATAGATAGACAGATAGATAGATAGACGGATAGATAGATAGACGGATAGATAGATAGACAGATAGATAGATAGACGGATAGATAGACGGATAGATAGACGGATAGTTAGACGGATAGATAGATAGACGGATAGATAGACGGATAGATAGATAGACGGATAGATAGATAGACGGATAGATAGATAGAAAGAACAAATCAGAAAAGGTGAGACATAAAACAACAGCTGCCATTACTACTTATTCTACATTCTGCTTTTTTTGTTTTGATTTGATTTATTTTTATGGTTCTGATGATGCATGTTTTGAAAACATCACGGTGCTGGCTGTGATCAGTGGGGTTGAGTTAGATGCTCTGGGAACACAAAGGTGGAGTACTCATTTGCAATTAGGAAACTGAAGAAAAATTCCTCAGTAAAGTGGAGATTAAATCTAAGGTAAATAAGAAAGAGAATGAGCCACTCTCTTCCTGTGTATGAGGGTCACTGGGCAGGAGAATGAAGATGGTGGGGAGAATGTCTAAATTTTCAACCAAGATGGTTTGCTTGTGTGCTTGCCAGAAACAAATGTATGTGGGTGACCTAGAAATGAAAGCACTCTGTCTTCCGGGCTAGCCTTAGGCTAGCAGCTGAAAAATCCTCTTGCTCTTCCTTAGAAAATAACAGTAACAGAGGTAAGGCTTATGTGACTATGAAAACAAAACTATTGTCTTCTCTTGCATTCATTTTAGGGAGGAGTTAAAGGAAGGGGTAGAGTATCATATTAATAGTACTTGAGTGATTTAGATTTCACCTGGATGTTGAATTATTTTACATAGAACGAGGATCAGCATAGTTCATTACCTCAAAAGTGAGAAAGAAGGAGGGAAGAGGGGAGCAGAGTAGGTTTCTGAGTATGTCGGAGGACCAGGCTGAGCCATGCCCCCAGCACTGAGTGGTCCCAAAGCTCTGCCTCCCTTGTTTTGCTGCCTTCCTCGTTCCTTTCTGGTGGACAGGCTTTTTATGCTTTAGGACATTATCCGACATTAGGCTTGGGGTCCTACCAGGATATCAGTTTTATTTTTCTAGATTTAGTGTGTTCACTAGCTTTTGCCATTATTGGTTATTTCAGCAGGAAAAAAACATTTAGTTCATCCTTTTATTAAAAAATGACCCAGCAACTGCAATCTGACAGGACATTTTCTCTAATTTTTATGGAGAATTTTTTTAACTCTTTTGTCTTCTTTTAGTTTTTTCAGAGTTTAGTTTTAGTTATTCGTTGCACATGTATTTTTGTTGTTGTTGTTCATCCATTTGTTCATTTTAGAGATGGGATCTTGCTGTGTTTCTCAGGCTGGCCTCGAACTCCTGGACTTGAGCCATCCTTCTGCCTCTGCCTCCCAAGTAGCTGGGAGTACAGACGAGCAGCACGGCACCAGCTTGAAACATATATTTTAGATCTAAGTCTACATGGTGTCTATATTTGTATTTTAAATTTCTCTTATAAAAGAAAATAAATTAGCATTGGGGGGTAATATTACATTTTCTCTTTAAAATTCAATTGTAATATCCCCTTTGTTGCACTGTCTCCAAATTTAAAAAACAGTTAAAAATCTTATGCCACGCAGAGATGACTAGTTTGATATTCAGCTCAAGATAAGTAAAACATTAAAAGTTTGTTTTAAAATTATTTTAAAAGTTTGGTGATAGAAATTTGTGATTTAGGAGCCGGATGGTAGAAGTAGGATAGAGGAGAAGGTGTCCTGAGTTTAGCTGTGAAATTTTGCCTCATCTCTAAAAGGAGAGGATTGGATTAGGCTCTTAGGGGGTCTTCCTACCCAATTCATTTCTGATTTTATAAAGTTGCCTCTTTAAAAACTGTCTTACCATGACTGTGCCTCAGGTTCCTAGTGAGCTTTGGGTCGGCTGAGGTTCCTAGTGAGCTTTGGGTCGGCTGACTCGCTGCCATTCCCTCCAAGTCTGCCTTCATCTAGACTGTAACTTGGCCTTATATGACAGGCAGCTCATGCTGGGCATGTTCCTTCATGGCCATTTCCTGATCAACAAAGTGTGACAGAGCAGCATCCTTCATGCTCCAGAGCACGGGGATCCCTTTGCCTGGGAGTGATCTGAGGCCACTAATTGTTCCACCTCCAGGATCTCATGTAGGCCCAAACTGCCATTCCAAGGTGTATTATTCAGTCATCTGTCAGACCCATTGAGAGCTGCTGTTTTAGCTTGGAAATTAAATTTAAAATGGAAGAAACATAATGTTTTCTTTTCCAGTGTTAATTTCTGTCATTTTCCTAGTGGCTACTTAAAAAAAAAAAAAAAAAAAAAAAAAACAAAAACCGTGTATACTAAGTTTTTTTTTTAAGAGCTGATATTTTATTTCGAAAAGAACTGCCCACAGCCTGCATTTGTAACACGGATCACTTTTACCCCACTTCCTCTCTGGCCTTGGGCCAGTACCATGAGCTATCTCAGCCCCAGGCTGCTAATGGAAAGAATTGGGCATTGAGGTGTCCTTGTAACAAATTATTCACTCAAAGAGGATTTGCTGCTTGGTAAGGCCTTGAAAATCTAGTGCAAATTCTCTCAAACTGCCTGCTGGCAGACATGCCTCAGGGACTCCCTCAGGAATGAGGGGAATTTCGAGGCAGAGCAGACTAGAGTTGGGTGGTCAAGTCTCTCCTTGAACCAGGGGAGTTCCACTTAAGGTTTTATTTGGGAAACAGTAGTGCTGCAAATGGAGCCACAGGGGAAGGAAGGGAGAGAGGAAGGAAGACCAGAGAGGGAGAGGGACATTGATCCTTTGAGGTCCTGGAATAACACACACAGGGACGTGTTCATTGAGGGACAGAGGTGATGAGAGATCGACGACGAGGTACAGAGTACTTTAATTGAATTTAGAAAGAGAGGAGTTCTGAGGAGTCAAGAAGGCAAAGGGCATCCCAGAGCAAGAAAACGCAGCATCTGAGAGGCAAGAAACAATACGGTACATTTACAGAAGTGCAAAGAGTTTGTTCTCAAGGTCCACAGAGTAAGAGCAGGTGGGAGCCTACCAAGGTGGTGTGGCAGAAAGGGGTCAACTCCGGAGGGCACTGCAACATGCCCAGCAGTTTGCCTGTATCCTATCACAGGCACCATTAAAATAATTTCAAGGTAAATTAGCTAAATAATATGAGACAGAGCCTCTGTATTTGCCTACATTTCCCCTACCTGCTTTCAGTGCTTTAATAGATAAACAGCCATTATTTAAGATATGATTTATAGCCATTACTTTAAAGTCCACTGTTGGTTGCAAAGCTATGGATTCCTTTGCAAGGGTCAGATTATGGCATCACAGACTCAAAAGAGGAGGTGGTTGCTACTTTTTCCTTGTGCGAGACTGACTTATGGCTTTCAGGAAAGGTAGCACTGCTACTCTGCAAGAAAGTTAGTGTTCCTGGTTCTGTAGCAGTGGTACTTCTCCATCTTGTGAAAACTAAGTTTCTAAAAGCTCCTTGGGATGGAAAGCGTTGATAGTGCTGATACCGCCCTCTGCACTAACCACTGAGCCCAGCCTCCCCACACTTTGTAGATGGGGAAATGATAGGGCCCAGACATGTCCGGAGGTCCTGGGCAGAGCCTGGACAAGAACCAGGCCTCTGGGATTGTCCAGGCCTCTTTACAGGGTAACACGCCACCCCCTCCCTTGATTTCAGGAAAGTTGAAGTAAGTGTGAGGGGCTGTGTCGGTGACAATATTGGATTACTGACCTACTGTCTCCTCTGTGTTCTTTCCTAAGCGAGGAGAAAAACAGGGCAGCAGAATGGTGGTCAAAAGCTGAAGGAAGCACCACCAGAATCAGAGTAAATAGATGTCTAAAGCTGAGATATGTGAGAAGAAAAGAAGACAGGCAGAGAGGGCAAAAGTTAAAGGGTCAGAGGAGTGGGGAAAATTGGGGCGGTAAGGGAGAGAAGTAGCAGAAAAAGGTAAAAGCTTCAAGAGCATGAGGATATAGGAGCTCTCAATTACAAAATTGGCCCAATGATGTTGTCTACCACGATTTTTAAAAAATTTGGTCCAACTAAACTAGCACATTTTCACCAACCTCAACTACTGAATCTGGATTGCACCAGGCCACTTTTTCCACACCACAGTTACATATGCCTCCTTACCTGTTGTTAATTCATGTACCTGCCACAGCATCTACGGGGTAGGCACTCACTATTCCAGGTACTGGAAATACATTGATAAGACACAGTCCTTGCCTTTATGAAACATACAGTTTATTAGGCAAGACAACATTTAAAATTAATCAGAAGGTGGGAGCACACGTAAGTACAGCCAGCATCTGCTGACAGTAAAAGTGCCTGTGTCGCTGTCAAGTACTTTACATACATTATCTCATCGCTGTCAAGTACTTTACATACATTATCTCATATCATTCTCCCTGCAATTCTATGCATTAGGTATTATTATTTCAAGTTTTGAGATGAGAAAACTGAGGCCTGGGAGGTTAAGGGACTTGCCTAAGGTCATGCAGCTAGGATCTGAACCCAGCTGATCTTAGAAGCTACGTTTTATTGCCTAATAGAAGTAAATTTGTATTTTGGGAGCTATATATAAAATTCACATAGAAGTCATCATAAGTATGACCATCTTTGCTGTCATCTGAGAGTCACATGTAGACATTGTGCTTTCTCAAGGAGCAAGCAAAGAGAAAATAGTTCTTTTCTGAGAGTGCCCCTTAGCACACCCTACTCACTCCTGATTCTGCCGTGTGGTTGCTGCTTCATTGTGGTTCTAAAATCCAAAGGTGCCCACCTTGGGGAAGCAGTTGTAACGTTCAACACTGTCTCCTTGATTGCAAATTTTGATTGATTGCTGTCTCTTTTATTTTAGGCTCCCTTTTAAAATAAAGATAAGTGAACAATTTCAGATGAAAGATAGCAGAATCATATCCAGCCGAAACCATTACAAGATATTTTAAGAATGAAGGAAACCAGAGTTTCTTAGTCTACTGAGTGTTTTCTAACAGATATTTGTGTATTCTCCACGCAGGCCTAGCTCCCCTTCCATGTAAGTCTTCCTCTCACATAAGCTCTTGTCAAATGCCTTGGAGAGGAGGTAGAACCAAATTGTTCAACATTGCATTTTTTATTTAAGTGGACACCCACTGTGAAAATAAAGTGACTGGGAATGTTTTATGAAATAAACACAAAATATTTTACAAAATAAAAATACCTACCTAACATGGTGTTTCTGTGCATGACTTTCTGTCTGCCCCCAGTGACATAGTACAGCTCTGATCCAAGCAGTTTTCCTTTATGGTATGAATTGAATGCTACTATTGGTCATCAGAACTAAATCTTATTGTTTTTCTTCACAGGGTCGTCATGTCAAAACCGGCCAGCTTGCAGCCATTAAGGTTATGGATGTCACAGGGGTAAGTATCTTTATCTTGCCATCTCAACAGCCATGCAGATGCTCCTTGACTTACCATGGGGTCACATCCTGGTAGACTCATCATAAGTAGAGAATATTGTAAGTTGAAAATGCATTTAATACACATAACCTATTGAACATCACAGCTTAGCCTAGCCTACCTTAAACGTGCTCAGAACACTTACATTAGACTACAGTTGGGCAACATCATCTGTCACAAAGCCTGGTTCATAATAAAATGTTGAATATCACATGTAATTTGTTGAACACTACAGTGAAGGTAAAAAAACAGAATGGTTGGGCAGGTACTTGAAGTATGATTTCTACCAAATGCATGTCGATTTCACACCACTGTTAGTCAAAAAAATCGTAAGTTGTATTTTTGTCTTAAATACATTGTCAGTCAGGGACCATCTGTATATTTGTAATAGAGAAGTTAAATGATTAAAAAAATTGTTTTCCTGAAAAATATTCTTCCTAAGTAATCTCTCCCTACTTGTGGTTAACATAAGGAAGAGTATGCAGTAGCTGACAGAAGAGGCAACAGGTACATCACTCTAATTACATGTGACACCTACATGCTGCCTTATGTAGTTAGAGTGAATACTGTGTGCCAACAATTTACATAAACACAACTACAGATATTTGCATATGAATGCAGAACAAGGATTTGAAGGTATTAAATGAATAACACTGAGATTATACAGAAGAAATGAGTCTTAACTGTTTTCCCAAAGGTTTGCCTACCACTGGAGTAGACAGGAGCTTGGATAGCTCTAAGATCTTGGTAGGATATTTAACATGAATATTTCCCAAAACAAAATATTACTGATCAAATAATCATGATAAACACAAATTCTTATCATTATAGAGCAACACTGAAACAAAATTTCTGCCTGGGTAATCAAAAGCAATCTAAGGAATAGATTTTATTTTAAATGCAATCTAATGTTTTTGATCCTTTTGCTAGGCCTGTTTAAAATATTTTAATGCCTTTTCAAGAGTGCACAGCAAAAACCAGACTTGAAAGGATTCACTGGACATCAAAGACATGTTAATAATTTTCTGTTGTCCTGGGGATTTTTCTAAGATGTCTGTCTGCTGTACATGAAAGCTAAAAGACCAAAGTCTTCCATTCAGCCCAGAAGTTGATTATTCAATATAAGTAGACATAGAATAAATGGGTCACACAAAAGCATCAAGAACCAATATTCAAGTAAGAAAGACACACAGTATGTCTGTATGTCAAAGTTCAACCCATACTTTTTGGGCTGTTTGTTACTTTTGATAAGTGTATGTCATATGATAGTTACCTACCTAATACTAATTTCATTAATTATTGTTTGTACCACATTGTACTGACTTCTGACTTTTTCTTATCATTGATCTAAATTCCTCTTTAATTCATATATATTTTTAATCAATAAAAAATTTTGTTCCTGTATGTTTACCATTAGATAAAGTACTAATTCTTTTTTTTTGTCTTAAATACATTAAGTTTCAGATATTATAAAAGTTCAAATATTTAGTCCCAATTAGTTTAATAAATTCATTTGGCCTTTACTAAATAATAAATTACATGTGTATTATGTTAATTTGGTTTAAGAAAACTCTAAATAACAGAGGATTAAGCGTAATAGAAGTGTCTTGCTCTCTCACATTAAAGGAGTCTAAAGGTGGACAGCCCAGGAATGTATGTCAGCGGTGTGGTAGAGTGAAGGGTGTTTTTATCTTTCTGCTCCATCATTCTAATGCATGGCCTCCACAGTTAAGGTTGCTTTATGCTTCAAGGTAGTTATGGGATTTCTGTTGATCACACGTTATGGCAGGCAAAAAACGGGGAGAAGGGGGAGCAGAAGGGTACAAAAGAGCCCCTTCCAGTGAAGTATTTTCTACTTCCATACAACATTACTACTTACTTCTGCTTTCATTACATATATCTAGCTGCAAGGGAAGCTAGAAAATGTAGTCTTTTATTCTACTAATGTGTCCAGTTACAAATCCAGATTCTATTAGTCAGAAATGAAGGGAGAGTGGATATTGGAATGGTCGATTAGCCAGATCTGACACAAAAATTAAAATTAGATACTATCAGTCTCCACATAGAAACACATTATAATTGTGTAAACATTTTACAAAGCTCAAACCACAGAACGAATCAGAATTTGTTGTGCAATTCAGCTGAAGTCATACTACTGTATTTTCCTTGGGTTGAATAGGATCTCTGCATAATGAGATGAGCTTGGCAGTTTAACAATTAATGGTTGTGGAAGGAGTCCAAGACATTTATGCTGTAGATTAAATTCCATTGTGTGGTTCTGAAGAACTACAGTTGAGAGTTCCACTGATGTCATTAATCTCAATGCATAAAATGTATATTGATGCTCAAAGTATGACTCTCAACAATTTAAAGCCTCACAAGTAGAACCACAACTACTTGAGAACTACTGTTTCTATTGCTAGACACCTTGCTTGGAATGGAAAGTTACATGGTTATTTGTCCCAGAATATGCATTTTCAATTTAAGGAGTGTCAGTTAGTCTTTCTAAATTGGGTTTCATTAGGCATCTAAGCCCTACAGAAGATGATTTGAAAGACTGTCTTCTTAATTCTCTCAAGGAGGGTACAGAGGCCATTTAACATGCATAAGAATGTCAATCCATTACACAGAGTGGATGCTTTAGAGTATCTAGGTTTAATTTTCTTAGGGAACTCCTATTGAGGAGGGCTAGATAGTTTCTGATTCAGTCACATCATTGATGATTATTTACTGACTTAACAAAGGCAAACATGGATGCACATCAGGAAATGGTTTTCTAATTTTTGTGGTGTCTGATGTGGCATCAAGTGACTTTTGTATCACCCCCGTACACGTCATAGTCAACATAAGATTTTCTTTGTGAAACTCGTGTGGTGCCTTTAGAAAACAATCTATTCTATTTTGCCATCTTGTCTTTTGTGTATTACAGAATGCTATAAAAGCTTCTTACCAATTATTATAATTGTACTCATAGCTGCTCTGTTAAAAACTGAAATGAATTCTCAAAGGTCATCTTTGTTAATTGTATGATATGACCTACTGCAAAGTTACTATAGTTTACTGTTATGAAACTCATAAAGCCATAAGCTTGTAATCAATTTTTAAATTTTTTTTATTGTATATCACTTCCTTTTTTATATAAAATAGCCATTGAGATAACTGGACATAATGCTTATATTTTTCCATTTTTAGAGCTGATTTTTAGAGCAAATTTGCCAACATCTGCTTCAGAATTCATGCTTAAACTCAGAGTTGGCCTTGAAGATCTTCTGATTCATGAAATCATTATGGAATTTCTCTATTTTGTCAGAGTCTGGGGTTTACCTCTCAGCTGGATTTTTGTACTCTAGAATGACCTACAGCATCTAGGAGGAGATGGATGCTCCCACGTAGTGTTTCTCAAAGAGGACCATCAGCATCAGTGGGCAGTAAGCACCCCTGAGGTACTCATGAGAAACAGAAATTCCTGGGCCTGATGTAGGATTTCTGGAGTAGCCTCAAAACCTGCCTTTTCTATAAACTCCTTGGAGTGTCACACACATCAAAATGAGAGTACTATTTTTCTAGGGTCTTTTATTTACTTTTTTTGGGCCATCAAGTGTGAAGGAGCTATGGTTTTGTTTATTTTTATTTTTATTTTTGGGGTTTTTTGTTTTCCTTTGATAACCCTGTAAATAATCCCCATTTTCATTTGGACACAAATTTCTAGTGTAAAGTAGGCCCTTTACAATGACGCCCTGAAGTGCATATAGGACTTAATGAAATACTAATGCTGTAAGCTTTTCCCTTTTCAATTACTGGTTGTGATTACACTGCTCAGGACGTTTGGGGTTGTAGTAACAAACCTCCATCCAAACTGAATGAAGCTGGAAAGGGAATTTACTGGCTTGTATGAATTAAAACAATCAAAAACAAAACAAAACAAAAAAAACAAAAAATGCACAACCTCAGCAGGATGCAGAGCATCACCTAACATGATCAGGATTCTGTCTCTCTCCATCTGTGGGCTCTGCTTTCCTCCCAGCAGCAGCTGCAGGCTCATGTTTTCATTACCTCATTGCCATTGGTCCCAGCAAAGGTGCCAGTCTAAATGTCAGTGGTCCAGCTTGGGCCATGTCCCCGTCCCTGAGCCAATTTCTGACTCTCCAGTCCATGTCTGGGCTGGATGCCTGGCTCCAGAACCTACCACAGGGACAGAGTTGATTCATCAAAGGAAAACCTGAGAGCTATTATAGAAAAGGGTGGGAAAGAGGCTGGGTGGGCAAAACCAGGAGAATTCTATGACTATAATGTCATATATTATAGTGAGTGTGTTCAAAACTGATTCGGCCCTTCAGTAATGGGTTTCTCTAGTTATGTTTTTTATATTCCCATCAAAAAGAACAATGATGGTAGCTAACACTGAATGAGTGATTACTACGTGCCAGAACTCTTTAAAATACTTTCTATATATTAATTCATTTGATTCTCTCAGCAACTAACCAAGCAGGTTCCTTATTAGCCCCACTTTAGAGATGTGAAACCCAGGCATTTTAAGTATCTTGCTCAACATAGCATGGCTGTTAAAGGAAAGAGTGAATATTTCACCCTGAGCAATGTAACCCCATCTTAATTCTATCCTCTTAACCACATTGTTATCCGTCTTCAACTCATGTAGTGTTTAATTTCATGTGGTTCTTTTTTCGCTAATTTTATTCAGCAAACATTTACTAAACATCTACTTTATGACAGGCACTGGAAATTTAAAGATGAAAAAAATGGTCTTTTGCCTGCTCACAGCAACACAACCTTGCCCTAAATATTTTTAAATAAAGCTTATGCACGTTATAACAAGGCTATAGAATGTATAAATAATGTTACTCGGAAAGTTTGGTGGAAGAGTGAGGAGACAGTCCTCACTGAGGAAGCCCAAGAGGACACTGAGGTGAGGACATTCCCAGCCAGGAATAAGCTGGTGCCAAGGCATGAGCCTGAGAGGGCATGTTCTGGAAGCTGCACATGGCTTGCTTTCGTGCCAAGAAGGGATTGATACAAGATAAATCTAGACACATTAGAGGAGGCCAGGTCATAAAGAAATTGAATACGGTGACAAGGAGTCTACAAGGTTTTTAAATTTTAATTTTCTCAGTAGAACACTTTGATCAAATAGTCTTAGGGAAAAACCCAATATGTAAAAGAGATGTAAGGAGGTTTGCTTTTTTCTTTTTCTTTTTTTTTTTAACCAAGGGTAGGAGACTGTAAGTCCTGGCTCCTTTCCTCAAACCACTACGAGAGCTAATTCAAGAGCCCGAAGCCGAACAGGAGAGTAGCATGGTAGGATTGATCGCTTGGAGGATTCATGCTAAGCCCCGCTGCACTGAATTCCTATTTCTGTCTTACTGAATTCCTGTAGGTGAAGCTTATGACAAGCCTCCATCTCTTTCTGAAGAGTAAGCAAGTGGTCTTCTCCCCCTAGTTCACTGTTTTGCCCATCATTAAAGGGCTCAGTGAATGTTTGCTGAAATTGGACAAAAAGAAAAGAAAAATCTTTTCATCTTGGGTTGTTTGGAAGAGGGGGACACATTGTCCCAAGTATATTTGATTCTTTCATCCCAAAGGGAGGCAGTTCAGTGGCATAACTTAATAGTACACACATATTAATAATGTTAATAATGACAATAGCCACAGACAAAAAAGGGGCTAATACCGATTATTATGTGCCAAGCATTGTTCTTAGTACTTAAAATGTATTAATTCAAGCCTTAAAACAATGTCTGTCAGGAGAGTACTCCTGTTCCTTCTGTTTTACAAAGGAATTGACAGCACAGAGAACCCAAGAAACTTGCCCAGGCCCCACCAATAATAAATGGCAGGGTCGAAATTCAAATGCAGCCAGTCAGGGCAGACCCACACTCTTCACAGACATCTGACTATTGGATGAGAAATGGGAAGGCATTGTGAGAGCATGGCCTTCAGATTCTGAGAGCTGGGCTTATAGTCCACTGTCTCCTTACTGATTTTGACCTTGGGCAAATCCTTACTTTTCTAAGCCACAGTTTTCTTATCAGTTAATATTGCAAGCTTGTTTTGAGGCTTAAATGGGAGGTATATCTTGTACCTGACACATAATAGGTCCTCAATACATGATTTTAATGGTTAGTGCCAGTAAGATACATTGAACGACTAAATAAGACAGGCAATAGGAATGGCAAGAAGATTTTAGTGTGTGCATTAAAATCTTATAATTGTATGTTTTGATGACACCTGATCTGTAATACAGATCTTATAATTGTATGTTTTGATGATGCCATACCTGTGTTAGTTAATTGCTGATATGGGTAAATAGTCTGCACTAATCCTGCCTTTACCATCTCAGTTACGGAGTTGTTAGCCCTACGCTGAATAGTATGTAGCTATAAAAATGGCTTACTAGAGCAGGATCCAGGAAAGAAAGTAAAGCTAGATTCTAGAAACTGAAGGCTGAAGTCACAAGATTTTATTCATTCATTCACTTAAGAATGAATGAATGCACTGTACTACGGAGTCATCCAGCGAACAAGACAGACATGGGCACTATTTTTTGGAATCTTATATTTCAGTGCAAGACATTTAGCAGTTAAACAATCACAGTAACAATTCTGATGAGCTAAGAAGAAACTGACCTGGCTGGGTGGCCAATACATGATTTCTGAGAAAGTGACAGCTGTGTGAGATCTACAGGATGAGCAGACCATGGTTAGCCAGGTGAAGGTGTAGAAGAGGTACACCTCCAGATTTGGGAGCTTGACCTTCAGGTAGGGTCCGCAAAGCTTGGGGATTCCCACCTGAGGCTCCCCTGCCACAGATGTCCTTCTGGAGAGCTCTTCGGGACTTTTACTTTGGGGCTGTTTATGTGGATGTCTTTAGCAGACAGAACAGTCTGATCAAGCACATGGTCGAAACTTTCAGCAGAGAAAAGATAAACAAATGGCGTTTTTGTCTTCATAATACCCTCCACCTTTGGGACTATTTTCAGTGCTTCAATTCTGTATGCTATACAGCATGTAGAACTTGGAAAGCTTCTAGGGTTCTAAAAATGAAAACTGAGCTGCCCACTCCATGCACACTTTAGCATCTGTCCTCATCTTGCATACAGATTAGACCCCTTTTAGTGGCTTATATGTGTCTAGGTCTCTGCATATGTTCATGCATGCTGGGTGTAGGTCCTGGATATTGGGCTTGTCATATATGTATTCTCACATGTTACAGACTTTGCTTAAGAGCAAAAAATAGGCCCGGGGGCTACTGTCTATACTTCTAAACTAATAAAGGTGAGAAGTAGTTGTTAAAAATATTTTTATATCATAATAGCTTATATTCACTGGTGACTTTTTGTGTGTGTACCTCAAAGCACTTGATCAAAAATATAATTAATTTCCTTAGCCCTCTAGTGGGGTGCAGGTGCCTGTAGATGAGAAAACTGGCACACAGAAATGGAGGTGTTTGGAATCACTGACGGGACTGTTCAAATCCTGAATTCCAACCAAGTTCCTCAGTAGTGGAACACAGGGTCTCCTTTTGCAGGTCCATCCCTGCCTTCCTGCTGCCAACATTTCCCACCTCATATTTATTCCCCTCTTTTGACTTTACTAGGTCCTCTCTTGTTGAGCTCTGTTGCTCTTCTGTGACTTGACTTCCTCATCAATATTTTGGATTTGTATTTAATGACTTGGGAAGTTCAGCTTTTCTTTTTCTTTTTTCCTACTGATCCAAAATGTGGATCAATATATAAATATTATATATATTTTTTTCCTACTGATCCAAAATGTCACCTTTATTGGTGACAAAAATATATATTATATATATAATTATAATTATATAATATAATTATGTGTATATATAATTATATATAAGAAATATATATATTTAATATATATTTCTTATTGCACTTTAGGTTCTGGGGTACATGTGAAGAACATGCAGGATTGTTGCATAGGTACATGGCAATGTGGTTTGCTGCCTCCATCCCCATCACCTATATCTGACATTTTCCCCATGTTGTCCCTCCCCAACTCCCTACCCCCTGCTGTCCCTCCCTTAGTCCCCCCCACCAACAGACCCCAGTGTGTGATTCTCCCCTCCCTGTGTCCGTGTGTTCTCATTGTTCACCCGCCGGTGAGTGAGAACATGCAGTGTTTGATTTTCTGTTCTTGTGTCAGCTTGCTGAGAATGATGGTTTCCAGGTTCATCTATGTCCCTGCAAAGGACACTTCCTGGCCCTCTGACCCTGGACATATTGCTTACCCTTCTCTATTCTTCATCCATAAATGTGGATAATGCCGCTTCTCTCACAAAGTTAGTAAATATGTTAGTAGTTATTTAAAAGCATTTCAGAAGAACATGTCGAACATAGTATTCAGTACATATTGTTGTTGTTATTACCAGGTCTTTTGCAGACAATTTTTGTTTTTCTCTTTATGACACCGAAAGCTTCCAAAGTAGACAACATGCTACACGGCCTTTGCAAACACTTTTTCTGCCAGGAAAATGTTTCCCTCCGAGACATGCTCTTTTTTTTCTTCCCAGCTGGGTAACTTTCACCTCGCCTTAAGGACTCGGCTCAAACTTGAGTTTCTTGAAGTTAATTAGATCAGCAACCATATACCTCTCGTGGTAGTAATTTTGCATTTATCTGTGATTCTTTGATTCATATCTGTGGCTTCCACTAAACTGTAGTAAGCTTCATTGTGGCAGAACCTGAATCTGTTATGCCTATTGTAATATGATTATATTATTGGCATTTAGCATTATGATTAGGATATTGTAGGCACTTAGTAAATAATTCTTCTTTCTTCTTTACTCTTTTTTTCAACTGTTATTTGAGATTAGGGGCTACCTATGCAGGTTTGATACTTCAGTATGTTGTGTGATGTTGAGATTTATGACAAATGATCCTATCACCCAGGTACTGACCATAGTACCCAACAGTCAGTTTTCAACTCTTGTCCACCTCCCTCCCCCTGTAGTAATTCATCTTTATGTTCACCTGTACCCAATGCTTAGCTCCAATTCGCAAGTGAGAAATACGGGATTTGGTTTTCTGTTTTTGCATTAATTTGCATAGGATAATAGCCTCCAGCTCAACCATGTTGCTGCAAAGGACATGATTCCATTTATTTTTATGGCTGCGTAGTATTGCATGGTGTACGCATACCACATTTTCTTTATCCATTCCTCCATTGATAGGTGCCAAGGTTGAGTCCATGTCTTTGCTATTGTGAATGGTGCTGCAGTGAACATGAGAATGCATGTATTCTTTTTGGCAGAATGATTTGTTTTCTCTTAGGTATATATGTAGTAATGGAATTGTTGGATTGAGTAAATCATTCTTGAATGAACTGATTTAACTTAGAATTAAAATATACGGCAAATCCAAGTGCTGCCTGCGGAATGTCCTAACAAAGTCCTATCAATGATGCAATGAATAGATAGAGACTTAGACAACTCATTGAACCACTCTGAGTCTGTTTAAATCTGTTAGATGTAATATAGGTTTATTACATCTAATTATTTAGTACAGTCTATTGTAATTATTTATTACAGTCTATTAGATATAATAGATTTAAGGAAACCGATCCAAAGGTGTATAACTTGACCCTGAGATAATTTTAGGTGATGTACATGATTAATTCTTATTTAATTTTAAATATATTTTGACATTTAATAAACTGATTTAAAAAGCAGACCTCAAACTGTATGTTACAGACCAACTTAGAACACACTGGAAAATGCCCGCCTCTTAATTTGTGCTTCTAGGTTACCCTGTTCATATGCAGAATATCATTGATTGTGAAGATCCTGCTAAAATTTCAAGACATGCTCTTAACTATTTCAACTATTTATCTTAGGAAATGCAGATTTTTCTCCCTCCTATCGAACTGAAAAAAAAATTAATAAGATATTGGAGGTGACATGTAACTTTAAATTTCTAATTTTGTATTCACTAGAACAACTTCTTTGTTGTCATTGACTAATTGTATAAGTAGATCTTGCAAGTTAAATAAATGTTTACTGATTCAAAAAATTGAGTTTTTGTCAGCTATATATTAGCATCCTGAAAAAAAAATTCTATTGCAGGGAGGGATTTCACTATTACAAATTATTTTAGAAACTTTTTTAAAACTACATTCTAGATCATAGTGATGATCCCTTCAAATTCTCATAGGCTGTGATTCTTTAATAATAACTCGTCTCCTACTTTTTCCCACATTCAATGCTGAAGGTGAGAATGATAGATAACACAAACGCCTGCTTCATGGCAACAGCTGCTGTGAAAGCAGAGCAGGTGGGCGGGAGCAGAGATGGTTCTAGCCAGTGTCCACACGTCTATGGAGTAGTGGTATTTATGCATCTGTACACCTTCTACTTCTCTCTAGACTTTATCCTGACCAGTCCCTTGAACTCGCTGTAGGAATTACATGGTTTTATTCCTGTGCCATGGATTGAGAGTTAAATGTTGGACAGGCTTTATTACAGAGCATATGAACCAATATTAAATGTTTTATTCCATTTTTAAATCCTAGCATGTCATAGGTACTTAAAGTATATTCCCCTGTGTAATAAATATACAACTTAAAATCCCTTCTTTATTTCTTAAAATCAGTCCTAAGCAAATATTATTGTATGCTAACAAGCTCCTTTAATTGGAAGACTAAAGTCAGGGTTCTCTTCTGCCCTGGCTTAAGATGCTTTTAAATTCTTCCGATTAACAACTTTGGTTTTGGTCATCATGGATAATTGTCCATCATCTGACTAGTAGTTTTCTCTCTAAAATTAAGAATACTGTCTTTGGAGTCAGACAAATCTGGACTGGAATCTGAGCTTTAACGTTTAAAATGTGAGTGAACTTGGGAAAGTTACTAACTTCTCTGAGACTCATTTTACCATTTGTAAAGTAGGACCCAGCTTCATAGAGCAGTTTTGAGTGCTCAGTAAGATAGTTCATATATAGCCCCTGGTACACAGTAAACATTACATGAGGTTTTGGCTTTGGCTATTTATATATATTTTTTATTGTACTTTAGGTTCTGAGGTACATGTGCAGATCATGCAGGATTGTTGCATATGTACATACATGGCAATGTGGTTTGTTGCCTCCATCCTCCCGTCAACTATAGCTGGCATTTTCCTCCATGTTATCCTTCCGCACCCTCCCCATCCCCCTGCTGTCCCTCCCCTGGTCCCCCTCAACAGACCCCAGCATGTGATGCTCCCCATGTGTTTTCATTGTTCAACACCCACCTATGAGTGAGAACATGCAGTGTTTGATTTTCTGTTCTTGTGTCAGTTTGCTGAGAATGATGATTTCCAGATTCATCCGTGTCCCTACAAAGGACACAAACTCATAATTTTTTATGGCTGCATAGTATTCCATGGTGTATATGTGCCACATTTTCCTTGTCCAGTCTATCATTGATGGGCATTTGGGTTGATTTCAGGTCTTTGCTGTTGTAAACAGTGCTGCAATGAATATACGTGTGCATGTGTCTTTATAATAGAATGATTTATAATCCTTTGGGTATATACCCAGTAATGGGATTGCTGGATCAAATGGAATTTCTATTTCTAGGTCCTTGAGGAATTGCCACACTGTCTTCCACAACGGTTGAACTAATTTACACTCCCACCAACAGTGTAAAATTGTATGACCACATGGTGACAATCATGTTGCTATCAGAGGTGGTCAGTGGCTTAAAAGTGGTTTCAAATGCAAGGATAATTTCCAATGGGAATTATCTGTTTCTTTGTGTCTGAAAACTGCCTGTCTTCCTACGGTTTCTCATCTTCTGGAATAGATATTCCCACTGGAATTACCTATTTCCTTGTGTTTGGAAAACTGCCTATCTTCCCATGGTTTATCGTCTTCTGGAAGGCCAATCCCGGTTTCTCATGTGGGGACTGAAGGGTTCTCTGACAAGCAGTAGGAGAGGGCCAGTCTCAAAGCACAAGTGCTTTTCGGGCCTCTGCTCCATCACATTTGCTAATGTCCCCTTGGCCAAAGCAAGTCACGTGGCCAAGCCCAGGTTCAAGGAGAAGAGAAATGAACTCTACCTTGAGATGCAGGTAGGCCATGTATCATGGCCATTTCCTTTTTCCTTCTACCACAAATACTAAGCAATAAGTAGATCCTGTGATCTTGAGAAAAAGTATCTTCTTTATATTAAAACTAAAGCTACATTTAGATAAGCACGTAATCATTTCTAAGCCCTGAGAAGTGGCTAACACAGGTGTTCTTATTCCTATTTATAGCTAAAAATGACTGACATTTGGAGAGTTTAAATGCTATGGCTGAGGTTAACATAATGAATATGACTGAATTTTGAAGTCTTCTGTTTTAAAGTAATGCTTCTTCCTAGAGCACCAGACTTGGCTTATTGAAGTTACTTCTTTAAACGTGTGACAGTTTGGTACCATGACTTTATTTTTCATTATTGCCCAGTTTCTCAGCTTGATCCTTCTGCTTAATACTTAAGATTTAGAAATAGTACATTTACAAGATAGAGGATATTCCTCCCTTACAACCTTCTAGTTTAATTCTAGCCTCCATTGCTCTCTTTGTCTCTTTGGAAAGCATTGTAACTCATCTCTCTTGATGGGCCATATTGTGAGAGGCTGAACTCTTTATGGCATAGTTAAATGAGTTCCTCTCACTAGTAAGAGCCTTCCTTTCTATTTCACTAATAACTTACTGCCATCTGTGCCCTAGAGTAAAAATCTGGATAAACAGTAGCCCTGAAGGCCTGCTAAATTGTATGCTCACTTAAAAGGTTGTATAAGATCAAGATCAAGGATTTATATTTCAGAACTACCTAACCATGACCCACAGTGGTTCCATAATTGTGTTTGGAAACAGTGCAGTTTAAACCTAAAATTCAAGTGACTTACATTTTTGCCCTCTACCCATTTATTTATTTTTTGCTTACTTAGATTAGTAATAACATTTACTTTGTAGTACACTTTGTAACTCACATGCTTTAATTACCACAAAATGCTGGGACTTATAATATCTTTATCTCATTATAAATGAGAAAACTTAAGCTCCAAAAAGAGAGGCGACTTTTTTGAGATCCTGCAGCCAGAAAGGAATGGTGCCCAAACTGAACATGTACCCCATCAGCCCACCCTCATCTTTCTGATCCCACACTCAATGCATATGCTTTCCTTACGGTCATATTGCCTCAGTTTACCTTTGCAAAATGATGGAGAAGGTACTGACTTTATTCTGACCTCCAGTACTGTTTATTTTGGATTTAATTACATAATGGCTTCTGCTTTTATTTAACCTGTTTTATGAGTTCTTATTTTCTTAATGACATGGTGAGCTTTTTATAGGCAGTGCCTCCCTCCCCTGTCTTTCCCACATCACCCACTATCCTGCTAAGAACCCAGGAGGCCAGCGGTAAATACTTGTAGAAGCAGCCTGATTTCTCACTAAGAATGACTGACACTAAGACTGACAGGTTGTGGTTGGAAAGTGATCCGTGTCTTTTATTACCTCACGTAGTTGCCTTTTTAATGGAAGCAGCTGTTGATGATGTGCTGCCCACAGAAACCCTCAGGTCGGGTTTTCTCCCTTTCTATTGAGGCTTCCCCAAAGTACATCCGCGCACATCCTACATTCATCCACAGTTATTTGGCCCCACACAGCAAGTTTAAATAGCTAATATGCACCACAGTAAGGCATTGGAAGTGTGCTGTAGGGACCCTTCAACAAGTTGTAGGCCCGTGAAGGTCATTCTCTCCATGACCTGCAGTGAAGGCATCGGGAGTTTCTGATGGCTGCGGAGAATAGGTCAGCAGCGTGCCTTCCCCCTCTCACTCCTTGACTCCCTTCCCCGCTGTTCCGGCCATGTGCTTCTCCTTAGCTCAGCATCCCAAGCGTAGTTTCTATTTTGAGATTACTTAGTCTTCAGCTTAGTTAAGCCATGTGATATGTAACATGCTTTACTTTCCGTGATTTGCAAATCCCCTTTGTTTTTCCTGAAGCTTATTTTAGTAAATAAGCATGGTCAGCAAATGTCAGCACTTCACTGTTCTCCTCACCCTATTCTTACCTGTTCCTTCTAACATCTAACATCACTAATGCTGCTCTAGGCATCGGGGTCTTTGCAGCTATTCATTCTTTTAGTCGCATTTATTCACAGACACTTTGCTTGGTGCTAGGCATGTTACAGAGAACAAAGCAGGCAGGGCTCCTGAGTTTACAGTTCTTATGGACTGATAAGGAGAAGATACCTTAATCAAATGATAAATGTGGGTGGCAATCATGATAGGTGCTACAAAGGAAAAGATACATGATGATTCACAGGGCTAGAACCAAACTGGGCAGATCGGGGAGCTTTGCTAGGGAAGGAACTATATAACTGAGATCTGAAGATCTGAAGAGGAGAGCTTACAATATATGGAGAAGAGAGTCAAATAATGGGGCAATCATGGGACATACCTCCATACCGACATCAACAAATACAGCAGGTATGTGAAGGAGTGTAGGGGCTATGACTAGATGCAGTGGGGGGCTTCACATTGCCTGAGAGAATTAAGGAAGAGATCCCCGGTGAATGTCGATTAAACTCAATTAGAAATGGTGAGTAGAAACTATGTGAAGAAGAGGCAGGGAAAGAAGACAGCACACGAGAGACTTCATGAAGTCCCAGTAACACTGGAAGGGAGGAGGGACACGGGACAGTGGGTGGTACTTCAGGTCATAGTAATGTCACATCTTACACTCAGGGATAGTCATAGCTTACTGCTGCATCTAACAAATTATCCTGGGGTAGAAACTTCTTTCCCCGACCTCAACAATAAAGTACTCTTCTGCAGTCCAACCAATGTGTAGGCATCAAGAAAATGAAATGATGGGAGGTTACACCATCTCCACCAGCACTGCCAGGACCTCTGACAAGGGTCCAGGTTGGTGGATGCCAAGTCAAAATTCACAGTGAATGAAACCTGAATATTAAGAAATTAACTCTGTAAGAGAGTTGTCTCTTTTTACATCCTCAGCACCACCACATTGCCCCCTTTCTTTCTACGCTGAGTTTCCTGAAGGTGAGGTGGGTACTCCTGCTTTGTGAACTTCCTTAGATCTAGAGAACCTACCTTTGTCCCTTTCCCATCTGACTTTCATCGTCTTCAGTCAGGTACTTCAATGAAAGGAGGCTTCAAAGAAAACCTAACAAAATTGAATTCTGAGAGCCCATGGTTTTAATATTTTGCACTTTCCTCAATCTTTCTTATACCAGATAGAATCAGTAATGCACACGTGATGAATGTAGTTCCCAGAGGCCTACAGTGAATTTTATCCCAGTAGTCTTTCTACAATGATCTCTTCTAGGTGAAGAGCTGAGGGGTTGTTTGTGGCGTTTTTGTTTTGTTTTCCAACAGATTGTGCTATGCCTCTTTGTTGTACCAACAGAAGACTCTCTTGGACAGTCAATATGTTATCTTTTAGAATTGTTCTTTGCATTCATATGTAATAATTATGCCCATTTGTTTACCAAGGAAGAAAAAACTTAAAGAATTTAGATTGTGTTGAACAGAATCTTACAAACAACAATGGATTTTCATGACAGAATTTTTATGTTGTTCTCATACAGGATGAAGAGGAAGAAATCAAACAAGAAATTAACATGTTGAAGAAATATTCTCATCACCGGAATATTGCTACATACTATGGTGCTTTTATCAAAAAGAATCCACCAGGCATGGATGACCAACTTTGGGTATGTAGTGCTGTCCATATTTCTTTACTGAAGAACATGAAGAACAAACAGGGCCAAATGATTTATTTTTCTGTCCTCAGGACTAAATTTGATTAACTCCTTCTTTAAACCTTAGCCACCATAATGTCCATAACAGTGTTTTCTCCCATTTCCTTAAATACCTGTCTTTTCAGTGTCTCCAAATATTCCTTCTATCCCTTAATCTGGATCATCCCCACAGCCAATTGTTAAGTTCTCTGTTTTGTTTTCTTTTTCCCACTAATTGACAAAAATAAAAACACAATAAAATTGTAAAATAAACACAATTTTATTGTGTTTTTATTTTAGGCAACCTGCTAATTACATTTTATGAACTGTATCATTTATTTTGCTTCTTTGAGTTAGGTATTATTATTTTCCTAATTTATTAAATGATGCAACTAAGGTTTAAAGAAAAATGAGTAAACTGTTTCAACGTCAACATATCAGTGATGGAGCTAGGATCTAACCAAGCTCTGTGAGATTCCTTTTCTATTACTAATATGTGGGTGACTCTGAAACATAAACTTGAACTATGTAAGTAGAATCTCTAATACAGTGTCTGGTACCAAGTAGGGACTCTGCAAAGGGTGTTCTCCTTTCGTGTTTCCCTGGTCCACTTAGCTATGTGCCCCCACCCTTTATCTTTGACAGTCGAAGAGGCAGCTCTCATTGGCTGTCCCACCATGAGTTTACTGTGTTTGATACCAAACCCTGTCGCTGCGCTGCCTAGTCCAGATTGCCTTTTTCTCACCTTGCTGGTTTCTGTCCTTGGAACTTTTATTCACTTAGTCCTTCAGCAAGATTATAATGCTGTGTTGGTTTGGCCTTCCCTTGCCAATTTTATAATCATGTCCCTAGTACAGGCCCATTCAGAGGAAGCCTGGACTTTACAGTGGCCTCCTACTTGTTGATCTACTTCTCTTTCATGCTTTCTCCTTCCCTCTACCCTCCATCCTTCTGTCCCTCCTTCCCCTCTTCCTCTCTTTCAATTTCTGTTCATCCCACCTGTTGTTGTTATATTAATGCTTCTAAAAATACCTTTTTTTTTTGAGATGGAGTTTTGCTCTTCTTACCCAGGCTGGAGTGCAATGGCGTGATCTCGGCTCACCACAACCTCCGCCTCCGGGGTTCAGGCAATTCTCCTGCCTCAGCCTCCTGCACAGCTAGGATTACAGGCACGCGCCACCATGCCCAGCTAATTTTTTGTATTTTTAGTAGAGACGGGGTTTCACCATGTTGACCAGGATGGTCTTGATCTCTTGACCTCGTGATCCACCCGCCTCGGCCTCCCAAAGTGCTGGGATTACAGGCTTGAGCCACCGCGCCCGGCCCTAAAAATACCTTTTTAACCACTTACCGTCTTGCTCATTTTCCAGAGGTTTTGTATGTGCCTAACAAAAAAATTTTACCACATTAGCAAGAGCTTATTATATGCCAAGTAGGTGCTGAACTGTGTAGATCTAGTAATAGCTGTTTCATGGAGAATCCCCAAAGTACTCAGTGTTAGGTAGAAGTAACTCTTTTAATGCATCAGACGTTTCCAATCCAGTGGAGAAGACAGAATACAGACACCGAATGCAGTCATGCAATCAGTGACCAAAAAGGATAAAATTGTCAGTTTATAAAACTAGCAAGATTTTCATGTCTTTTAACACGAATACTCAATCTTTGGAAATGAAAAGAACTGTTGGGAATTTTTTTCTCCGTAAGACTCATCTCCAAATGTAAAAGAAAAATAATTTGGGGGTAAACACATTTTATATAGTTTATGTGATTCTGAAAAAGTTACAGTAAGGTTTTAATTGTGGCCTCTAAAAGTATAATACATGTAAATATGAAGATTAAACATATAAAGGTAGTGAGAGAAAATAAATATGACTATATAATCCTAAAGAGAGATATATGACAACAAAAGAATCCAACATAAAATAGAATTTTGATATAAAATAGAATTTTGATGAACCTGGCTATATACATTTTTTAAATGTCTTAACAAAAAAGTAAAAATGCAAATAACTGTGTAGAAATATTCATTTATATATAGTGTGCAAAGAAATTTCATAACCTTCAGAGATGAAGCATTTTTATAAATCAATAGGGAAAACATGAATTACTAATAGGAAGATTGAGTTAAGGAAAAGGTTACAACTGAAAAAGTAAGAAATATCAATTACCCATAAAGATATTTTTAAAAGGTTATTCTTACTAACAGTATAAATCCACAAGAAAACAATAGATACCATTTCTTGTCTAGTAGATTGGCAAAGATTTTTTTTTTAATGATAATGTCCAAAATGGACACTCATATCCACTGCTCATGGAATGAACACTGGTTCAACTTAACTCAAGGGCAATTGGCATGCTCATGCATGCGCACGCGCGTGCACACACACACACACACACACACACACGCGCGCGCGCACGCACACACACGATCTTCCAGAGCAAGCCCCTTACTTTTGACTCAGTATTTCCACAGGCAGGAATGTCTCCTAAATAAGGTCACTTATTTAGGTAACTACATAAAGATGTATTTAGAAGTTAACCAATAGGGAATCACTTAACGGACACTTCAGACTATTAAAATGATGTAGCTATACATTTATAAATGGATAAGCATTAACAATTGTAGTAGGGGCTGGACATGGTAGCTCACACCTGTAATCCCAACTTTGGGAGGCCGAGGTGGGTGGATCACTTGAGATTAGGAGTTTGAGACCACCAGCCTGACCAACGTGGTGAAACACTGTCTACTAAAAATACAAAAAAAATTAGCCAGGCATGGTGGTGGATGCCTGTAATTCCAACTACTCCAGGGGCTGAGGCAGGAGAATTGCTTGAACTCGGGAGGTGGAGGGTGCAGTGAGCTGAGATCACATCACTGCACTCCGGCCTGTGTGACAGAGCAAGACTCTGTCTCAAAAACAAAAACAAAAAACAACAAAAAAAAGCAATTATAGAAGGACTTTTTAAAATCTTTTGAAGAGGTTATAACTAAATACTGTATGTCTTTATTTTTGTGGAAAAAATATACATGTAGTGACATGGTGGGAATATTTGAAATAATGCATGCTAATTGTGTTGAAAATATTTATTTTGAGGTAGTAATTTTAGTAATTTAATTTTAAAAAACATTTTTCTTTTATACCTGCTTTTTTCCCCCTAATCTTTCTCTTTAATACATTTTCTTTTAGAGACAGGGTCTTGCTCTGTCCTCCAGGCTGGAGTTCAGTGGCACAGTCATAACTCACTGTAGCCTTAAATACTGGAGCTCAAGCGATCCTGCCGCCTCAGCCTTCTGAGTAGCTTAGACTACAGGTGCATGCCACTATGCCCAGCTAATTTATTTTTTGTCTCACTTTCTTGCCCAGGCTGATCGCAAACTCCTGGCCTCCCAAAGTGTTGGGATTACAGATGCAAGCCACTGAACCTGGCTTGAAATCTCTCTTAAGCTCAGCATCTGAACCCTTTCTGCTGCTGCTTTTGTTATTGCTGCCACTGGGCTGTCCTTGATCCTTATAAACTCCATCCACTCTCTGAGGGCAAGGATTGTGTCTTTTGCCTCTCTCTGCAGCATTTGGAAGGTACTGGGTAATATGATGCTGACAAAATCATTGGTTTATGAATGAAAATTATATTGTTAGAACAAAACCTGGTTGCAGCAGGTACTTTTGAGAGTTCCATTTCCCTAAGCCCTGAAGATTCAACAGGATATGACGAGGTGGCATGAGTTAAGTTGTCTTCGTGTTTCCAAAGTACTTCTACATTGTCAACAATTTAGCATTTTAGCAATGACCCTGAATTGCCAGAAGCTGACACATAGAGACAGCAGATGACACATAGAGAATGATACCTGTTATCCCCCAGTTTATTATCAGCAACCTGGAAAGTCCCCCTGTGCTTCCTCTTAATCACTGCCACCCCAAGGAAAACCACTGTCCTGACTTTTTTCTCCCAGTTCTATTAAGATATAATCAACAAATAAAAATTGTATATTGGCCAGGCATGGTGGTTCATGTCTATTATCCCAGTACTTTGGGAGACCAAGGCTGGGAGGATTGCTTGAGCCCAAGAATCCGAGACCAGCATGGGCAACATAGTGAGACCTCATCTCTACCAAAAAAATTAAAATTAAAAAAAATTTTTTTTTAAAGAAAAAGAAATTGCATATTGTTGGTGAGGATGTAGAGAGAAGGGGACCCTTGTATGCTGTTGGTGGAAATGTAAGTTGGTACATCCATTATGGAAAATACTATAGAGGTTTCTGAAAAAATTGGAAATAGAACTACCTTATGATCCAGAAATCCCACTTCAGGGTATATATCCAAAGGAAATAAAATCAGTATCTCAAAGAGGCATGTGAGCTCCTGTGTTTATTGCAGGATTATTCATAATACAAGGAATGATAGCTGTTTTAAAGTTGTCTGTAGAAAGGTTTTTTTCCTTTGGTCAGGTCTATTGTCCTGAATTAAAATAAAGCATTAGTATAGCTCTAGAACCGCCTCTCAGCTCATCCACCTGAGTTAGGACAGCTATTTCTAGATGAGCCACACCTGACTATTAATTTCGTTCATTTTGTGACATGGGCCAGGTAGGATAGTTGGTTTTCACGTTAAGCTGAATTATTAAAATTGGGGTGTTTATTTACAAATCAATGGTTGAGGGAAGGAGAGGGGGGTCAAGCAGGGCTTGACTCATTTTTATCTTTTTCCAGATCCTGAGATGTTTTAAGCTGGAAGGAGAATGAGTCATCGTAGACTTTGCTGGGTCCTAGTGAAGTTAATTGACTTTCCCAGGGCCTCAAAACTAATTAGTGGATGATGCAGGACCAGAATGCAGGCATCCTAAAACATAACACTTCAGCTTGGTGGGAAGTTCTGTGAAAGCCCCCTGGAACTTTTTTTAAAAATGAGCAACATCTTTGGTTCATTTTCACGTAGGTACTTGGAGAAAGCAGCAAGCCTGTTGGCATCTGAATGGTGTTAATGGGAGGTACCGTACTCTGGAAATGAGTTACTTCCCGGTAGTTCTCACCGTGGCCAGTTGCTCTTGTCATGGAGATGGCTGTTGTCGCTGGGAAGCAGGAGCCTGATGTGTTTGTGTTTATTTATTTATTCCCCAGTCATTAATTCATTCTTCCATATATATATATATATATATATATATATATATATATGAACATGTATATTTCCATATACATTTATGGATAAATGAAAAGTCACTCATTTATCTATGTATATGTATATTTATCATATCATATATATACATATATACACGTATATGTATATATCTCAAGCACTAGCTAGGCACAAGGTACTCTTCCAAGCACTCAGAATGTGACAGTGAACAAAATTTATCAAAGTCCTTATTTTAATGCAGCTTACATTCTTGCTGTAGACTACAAACAACAAACATAATAAATAAGACAATTACAGAGGATGCTAGAAGCTCGTAAGTGCCTGCGAGAATATTAATGGGGAATGCAGGTAAGGGTTGCAGTGTGTTATGGACTAAACATTTGTGTGCCCCAAAATTCATATATTGAAATCCTAACCCTCAATGTGATGGTATTGGGGGGTGGGGCCTTTAGGAGGTGATCAGGTGATGAAGATGGAGCCCTTATAAATGGGATTATGCCCTCCTAAAAATAATGCAGAGAGCTCCCTTGCTGTGTTTCTGAGAAGTTAGCTGTCTGTAACCTGGAGCCAGATCATGCAGGGCTTCGCAGGCCATTGGAAAGACCTTGGCTTTGACTCTGCATTGAGTGCGAGAGCCAGGCAGGATTTTGAAGGTGGAGTGAGGGGAATGGGATCTGACCCACATACTGAAGGGGTTACTTCAGTTGCTGGGTTGAGAATAAACCAGCTGGGTCAAGGAGAAAAACAGGAGAGGAGTTAGGAAACTGTTTCAGTAAGTGAATCCCCTTCCTCAACTCGGATCTACAGGTAGTGAGCAGTTCCAAAATGGACCGCATGGGGAGGAATTTTGCCGGCTTACTCCACTTCAATTAAATGCAATTAACTGCAGCTGACAAAATGTGGAAGTTACAGCCCCTATATTCTGCCAGGTGTGAAGGACAAAGGGCCTAGCACTTGTCAGCCTTGTGTCTATGCAGAGGGCTGCTCTGACCATTCCCTCTGGCAATTGTCCAGTAGTTTCTTTGTTACCGAAGATGAAGATAAAAGCTATGAAAGACCTCATAAGGGCAAAAGCATCATTTCTTTTCCTAGTTGCTCTTCTTCTAAGTGATGACAAATCAAGAAAGAACTAGGAAAAGGAAAGACAGAAACACGATAGTTAGGAAACTCAGATTTAAATGTTGGTGGAAACACGGTCATAGAATAACAGTATATACTTATTCCAAGGCTTCTGACTCACTAAATTTGGGGCATTCTGTGTTAATAAGAACAGTGGTAGGTAATATCACCTGCTTATCATGTGCCAAGGACTATACTTGTTTACCTTGTCGTATTATCTTGTTAGATCTTTGCAGCCATTCTGCAAATCAAGTATTATCCCTACTCTGCAGATGAAGGAAACTAGGCTCAGAGAGTTCAGAAGTTTGTCCAAGGTCTTATAACAAGTCCGTGATGAAGCCAGTATGTTAGCTAACCCAAACTGTCCGATTTAAGAATCAATCCCTGGACCGGGCACGGTGGCTCATGCCCTTAATCCCAGCACTTTGGGAGGCCAAGGCGGGTGGATCACGAGGTCAAGAGATCGAGACCATCCTGGCCATGGTGAAACCCCGTCTCTACTAAAAATACAAAAATTAGCCGGGCGTGGTGACACGCGCCTGTGGTCCCAGCTACTCGGGAGGCTGAGGAGGAAGAATCGCTTGAACCCAGGCGGAGGTTGCAGTGAGCTGAGACTGCGCCACTGCTCTCCAGCCTGGTGACAGTAAGAGTCCGTCTCAAAAAAAAAAAAAAAAAAAATCAAGCCCTTAAACCTTACAACTACACTCTTCTCCTTTGTTCATGAGAAATAATTCTGGTATCAGAAGTTAATGTTCTAAATAGGACTGCAGCTTTATGTTTAAATAAATTTAGTTTGACTTCCCCTTTAATTTGTATTTCTCTGTTTACCCAATATCGAAAGAGGATAGTAAGACCTGTTAGCTACTAATAAGAGTGCTGTACACTCTAAGAAGTACATTTTGAAAAGTGCATTAGGTGCTTTGGGAGTGTTTTATCAAATAATTGCAAAGGTCATAGATAGTTGATTCTTTGTACTAATGGTATTTTGTTAGGATTACATTTATATAAAAATATGAATTACATAGAGGCATGGCCTAAAGAAACCAAAAGCAGCACTCTCTAATATTTATTCCCTATATTTGTACTACACGAAATATTCCCCAGATATTTACTTTGCTGTGGCCTGAGGACAGGTTTCCATATATCCCACTAGCCCATATATATGCTGTTTCAGGTGTCCGATTGAATTATAATCTGTTCCAATCCTATCAGTCTTGTTGTAGATAAACTCTTGTTTAGCATTAGCTCTTTGTGGAAATACAACTACTTCTGATAATGGCCAAGCAATTCTCCTTTATCAACTGCTCAGGGTCTGATCCGGATATCAAAAAAGAGAGCCCTTTCAATAAAGATTCCGATCTCTCGGAAACAAGGCAAGCTCCGACACACAGCATCTCATTCTGCGGCCTATCAGTGATGAGAGGCTCTCCATTTTGCTGCATGCCTTTCAGATACCGGGAGAGAGTGAGAAGTACTGTTTATTAAATGGATTACTTTCTCAAAAATTAGAATGTGGGCCGGGCGCGGTGGCTCAAGCCTGTAATCCCAGCACTTTGGGAGGCCGAGGCGGTTGGATCACGAGGTCAAGAGATCGAGACCATCCTGGTCAACATGGTGAAACCCCGTCTCTACTAAAAATATATAAAAAAATTAGCTGAGCATGGTGGCGTATGCCTATAATCCTAGCTACCCGGGAGGCTGAGGCAGGAGAATTGCCTGAACCCAGGAGGCGGAGGTTGCGGTGAGCCGAGATCGCGCCATTGCACTCCAGCCTGGGTAACAAGAGTGAAACTCCATCTCAAAAAAAAAAAAAAAAAAAATTAGAATGTGAACTCACACATACTTTGCTGTCTTTTTTGATATCACCATAATACAGGACTAAAATATCTTATAACAGGAAATAAATTGGTAATCATCTTCTGATATGTAGGGTGGTTAAGTAAGATAACAGACTTTTGCCCTGTAATCGCTCAGTTAGCTATTCATCAGGCTTTAACACCATACACTTGCAGAGCCAAGAGTTAAGAAATTATACTGTGTGCATTTTAAGGACAAAGATCCAAACAGCCTGGGAATCTGGAGACCCAGAGTCGAGCCTCAGTAAAGCCAGTGTCTCTGCCATTTGCGTTCTACCTTAAAAAATGGTAATGTTGGACTAGCTCTTAGTTGGCAAACTGTCAGCCTGGAGGCTAAATGCTGCCACAATAAATATGTTGAGTTTGGTTCACATAAGGTAGTTGTGGTTTAATTATGCCAACATTAGAAAAATTGAACAGTTTCACAGAAAAGTCTGGATTCCTTGAAAAGTTTAAAAAAATCAAATGATCTAGAAATATTGGGTCTGAAATTTCAAATAGCAGCAATATGTTAGAGCAGTGTACCAGCTGTTTAGAGGGCACATATCATTCCAATTTGTACCAGAGGCCACAACATCCCCTGTTGTCTTCCAGGGATACTCAATTTCATGTATGAGATGAACTAAGAAACACACACATTAACTCCCCATGAAAGGTCCTTTTCGGAATCTGTACTGATGTAGGCCACAACTCCTAAACCTGACTCTGCTGTATTTTGGATTTACATTGCTATAGCATCTTGGCTTGGTAAAAATCATCCCCACTTCAGTTTTCATTGTCTTAACATTTAAATGTTAGGTACTGCAGATAATGCCCTCAAAAATTTAACCACCCTTGTGTGAAGTTTGTAGGAAAAAGACATTAACCACTCATGGCTGAATCTTCAGAATAACTATCTTTTGTTAGTGCTGAGTATCAGAAAAGAGGCTTTTAAAACTTGTTTTGATTAGTGTTTCTTACTTTTTTAAATAAAAACTCCTTTCCTTCAAATACAGAGTCAAGGTCCCTTTTCTGGAGAAGTTATTTAGTCTCGTTATTTGTGAGCAGAAATTTTCAAAGGTTAAATTTGGCAGATTGAATTTGAGTTTAGCGTATACCATATATATACCTAACATGGTGAGAGAAATTATTGTAAACAGTCTCCCAGCTTCAGAGCTGCCACATTGCAAGACCTATGGAGACACAAGATAAGTTACACAGATACAAACACAGATCCGAAGTTACACGTTACTTAATACGTTGCAAATGGTTAGAGTTGAACTTTAATAGAACCATTTTATGAATTAATGGGTGATTCTTTGATAAGAATGTGAAATCGATATCTTTTGTCCCAAAACTTTCATTTGAACTTTGTTTAGGAAGACTTTATATGTACCCAAAGTTATTTTGCTAATGGTCCATATAACCCTTCTGATTCCTTTTTGCAGATAAATTTTGAGCCAAAGTTTATGATCCTATTTCATGTTGCCTTTCTCAAAATCCTCAGCAATCAAGATGATTAGTCCTAAATGCTCTAAAGCTAGCAATTTCTTTTCTTTTCCTATTTTCTTTTCTTTTCTTTCTTTTTTTTTTTTTTTTTGAGATGGAGTTTCACTCTTATTACCCAGGCTGGAGTGCAATGGTACGATCTCGGCTCACGGCAACCTCCTCCTCCCGGGTTCAGGCAATTCTCCTGCATCAGCTTCCTGAGTAGCTGGGATTACAGTCACGCGCCACCATGCCCAGCTAATTTTTTGTATGTTTAGTAAAGACGGGTTTCACCATGTTGACCAGGATGGTCTAGATCTTTTGATCTTGCGATCCACCCGCCTCGACCTCCCAAAGTGCTGGGATTACAGGCGTGAGCCACCACGCCCAGCCCTCTTTTCCTATTTTCAACCTGTTTAGAAACTGGTTCACCATTTCTCACCACACATTCTTCTAATTGAGTGTAACATTCTGACATGCAGAGTGGCAATTTTCTTCAGCCTTAAAGTTATCTTCTATGATTGGGTCTTTGGACAAAATTGACATGTAGTGACTTAGTCCTACCCCCCAAAAAAAAATCTACAGAAGATTTTGCATGCATGCTGTGGAACTTGAGTCCAGACACCAAATACAAGATGCCTAATGTCCTTAACATTTCCTTGAATGCTATCATGCTGACTCTGGGTTTTCCGTCTGTTTAGACATAGGCAACTTAAGCATTTGGAGTGGGCCTGTCCTTTGGGCAGACTTCTCGTTGCTAAAGATACTAGTTGGCTCAGTATATTCAAACTGTCCTTGTCATTTTCAAGGCATAGAGTTGTTCACTATCCAGAGCTTTATTATAAAGTCTAGGATTCTTCCCATCCTTGGGACTCTTCTTTTTATCTTTGGAAATCTTAAAATTTACAGTTTACCCATTCTCTTTTCAGTCTAAAAATATAATTCAGAAACCAAGAGGTTTTTTTTTTCACGTACTGTACATGCTAGTTTAAAAATGAATGCAAAAGGCAATTGAAGTTGCTTTTTCAAATAGGAAGTTCCCAAGATTTGCTTTACTTTAGTTGATTGAAATGATACATGTATTCATATGTATACTTACCAATTCTTGTATTTTGTATTTCTCTACAGACATTTTATATTTTGAGACTTAAACTACCTTTTGCAAATAAAGCAGCCTTCTGTACCAAAGTTACTGAGTTTGGACTTTGTTTACACCATCATAAATCATGCAGATGAGATCTGTGGTTGTTTTCAGCCACACATGATGAAAGTAGTCTCTGCCTCGTTGATGTTTCCGGGTTAAATCTTTGCAGAATTGTGTTCTTGGAAGCTTCTCTTTCCTATTATTTTCTTAGGGTGCCCTTTTAACTGTTTGGTGCAAACTCTTCTCACTTTAGAAAGACCTTTATCTTCCTGCTTGCTCCTCTTCCTGCCTGCTGCCTCCAACCCTTCCTTTTACTGTAAAAAAGAAGGGATCTGTTAGTAGTCATTTATTTTTGTGGGTGACTGACTAGTCACATTTAGGAGGAATTAGTTCCTGTCAAGGAATTCTTGGTATTCTGGGTAAGTATCTGCAGTTTTAAAATACCATCCTAAGACTTCGTTTCTCATTACAGGAACTTAAACACCAATAAGCTAGCAAGCGAGTGAATACTTTAGGGGCCCCAGGAATCATCCAAACCCTGGACTGCCTTTGGGAATAAATCTTTTAAAATTCTTTTAGAGGTTATTAGGGCTGGAAAGGGAAGTTTAGATGAGGATCACATCTGGTGATTCCATGCTGAAGGCCCCTGTCTCTTGTGAAGAGACAACCTCAGTGCTGACTCAGTATTCTGAAATGTCTTCTGGGCTCAGCCGAGGCTGAAGACTCTTTATTTAAATATTGTCCTGGAGAGGGGAGACCCACAGGAAGGCATGCTAAGTAACCCCCCACCAGCCTCTAAGAGAAAACATCCTACTTATCGGAAATGTGACAACTGACAAAAACAGCTGACAATTAATCATGCGAATTGTGAAGTGTCAGAACTCTTTGGTTTTTAAAAACCAACCTTTTCCTAGTCCAGTCTATTTTTTCCCAGCCCAGTCTATCATCGATGGGCATTTGGGTTGGTTCCAGGTCTTTGCTATTGTAAACAGTGCTGCAATGAACATTCGTGTGCGTGTGTCCTTATAGTAGAATGATTTATAGTCCTTTGGATATATACCCAGTAATGGGATTGCTAGGTCAAATACACCATGGAATATTATGCAGCAATCAAAAATGATGAGTTTGTGTCCTTTGTAAGGACATGGATGAATCTGGAGAACATCATTCTCAGCAAACTGACACAAGAACAGAAAATGAAATACCACATATTCTCACTCATAGGCGGGTGAGAAAAATGAGAACACATGGACACAGGGAGGGGGTCTACTACACACTGGGGTCTATTGGGGGAAATAGGGGAGGGATAGCGGGGGTGGGGGAGCTGGGGAGGGATAGCCTGGGGAGAAATGCCAAATGTGGGTGAAGGGGAGGAAGGCAGCAAAACACACTGCCATGTGTGTATCTATGCAACTATCTTGCATGTTCTGCACATGTACCCCAAAACCTAAAATGCAATAAAAATAAATATATAAAATATTGCAAAAAAAAAAACAACCTTTGTTATTCAGACAAAATAGCTACCCATGTCTAAATAATCCAAGCAATTCCTTTCTCTGGTTAATTGGCTGCTTCATACTATGCTTTTCTTGGACACCTGCTCCAGGACGAGGCCTAGTCCCTATCCTGCCCCCAACCACCTTGAACTTGACCTTCCTTCCTTCCTTCTCTAGTGGTATGCATGTTTATTTCAGTTTCTGACCCAGTTATTTATTTAGGCAGTGTTGAGTTAAAGTTTCAAATATAAGATTCTTTTAAATTCCCCCACCCCCATCACCACTGTCTTCCAAATAAAAAGATTCATTGCCCTGGAATGTACCATCATGTCTTCTTGCTGTGTGGTACAAACTTGAAAAAGAGACAAGTCTGTAATCCCAGCACTTTGGGAGGCCGAGGCCAGCGGATCATGAGGTCAAGAGATCGAGACCAACCTGGCCAACGTGGTGAAACCCCATCTCTAGTAAAAATACAAAAATTAGCTGGGAGTGGTGGCATGCGCCTGTAGTCCCAGCTACTTGGGAGGCTGAGGCAGGAGAATTACTTGAACCTAGGAGGCGGAGGTTGCAGTGAGCCAAGATTGTGTCACTGCACTCCAGCCTGGTGCCTGGTGACTGAGACTCTGTCTCAAAAAAAAAAAAAAAAAGTGTCGCTGGTGCCCTTTCATTAATAGAGGTTTTAGAAAAATGTGCCCAGTGCCTTTTACAAACATCTTTCAGCCCTGTGTCTTCACCCTCCAAGCGAAGTGGACCTAAGGGAGGTATTGATGCTATCTTCCATTTCAGAAACTCTTTCTTTTTGTATTTTTATAAATGCAAAATAGACCAACGAATAGAAACATCATAAAAACATTTTGAGATTTTTTTGGCTGATAAGAGCTTTATATCCATAAACACAATTAATATTTACATCAAAGCTGTGAGGTTGATGCTTTTATTTTGTATTTTATCATAGTGGTGGTAGTGGGGAGAGAGACACTGTGAAGCCCAGGGTGGTTACAGAACATACCCAAGGACACATATTTAATGATTAAGAGAGTGATATCCTTTCATCCTGCTCATGAGTGAGTATGAGTGTAGACTATGGATAAGGTGCAGGCCATAACTGAGCTGTATTTCCAAATACAGAAAAAGAAAGTAAGGCGAAGGAGAATGAACAAAGCATTTGTAAGTCACTTCACCAAGTGCTTGGCACATGGTGAATTCTCAGTAAATGTTAGCAAGTATTATTATCCCAATATAAACTCTTTGAGAACTTTCTTTTGGGAAAAATGGTAACGACCTGTTATTTCTTGTGAGATTGAAGTTATTGACTTATCACTCCTGAGCTTGGCATGTTGAGCTCTGTTTCTGTTTATTAATGTGATTAGGTTACTTATGGAGAGGGAGGGTCCCTGCTGTGTGGTGGCAGTAATTATCAGTGTTGCTGTGTGGCTCTAGGAACTGATTGCTACCAAGTGCTAGGTTTTTTTTTTTTCCTTTCTTTTTTAAAGAATCCCATTATATAGTTTAACAATCATTTTGTTCCATAGTGAGATGAAAAGAATTTAGCTGCCTTCAGCTGGAGCTGAATGGAAAAGGAAATTATAGAAATCACTGACAGTAGTGCCTGGCTAGAGTAGGATTGTTTCCTACTGAATATTTGCAAGTATTTTGTCCAATCTAATTTTGAAAGACTCAAGTCGCTGGGCTTCCATTGCTTTCCTTGGGAGCTATAATTACATGGCCTAATAGAGCTCAGTGGTGGGACATTTTCTCTAGCTGATACAGGAGCAGTGGATGTATTCACAGGAGGCCTGGCCAGTGTGCTTTTCAAAATGAGACTTAGAGAAGGGACACAAACATGTCTCGCTCACTCGGGAAAATATTCATTTCCTGCTACCAAAAGATGTTTCTTTGGTGCATCCTGCTGGCATTGAACCCCAATTTGCTACATGTGGGACTTTCTTTAACTTTGTATTGTGGAGACTCCTAAAAATACACCAAAAAAGGCAGAACAGTGTAGTGAACACCTTTGTGCCCAAAACCAGCCCCAACAGCCTTCATCCAGTGGCCAATTCCACCCCATCCACATGCCAATCTACACGCCCATCTACTTTGCCCCCTTTAGTTATTTTGAAACAAAACATATCATTTTTTAAAATTCTGGTAACATAAACATAAAATTTCCCTAAATTTTTTTTTTTTTTTTTTTTTGAGACGGAGTTTTGCTCTTGTTACCCATGCTGGAGTGCAATGGCGTGATCTCGGCTCACCGCAGCCTCCACCTCCTGGGTTCAAGCAATTCTCCTGCCTCAGCCTCCTGAGTAGCTGGGATTACAGGCACGCGCCACCACACCCAGCTAATTTTTTGTATTTTTAGTAGAGACGGGATTTCACTATGTTGACCAGGATGGTCTCGATCTTTTGACCTTGTGATCCACCCACCTCGGCCTCCCAAAGTGCTGGGGTTACAGGCGTGAGCCACCGCGCACAGCAATTTCCCTAAATTTTAACTACTTTAGAATGTGTAACTCGTTGCCATTAAGTATAGTCACAATGTTACACAACCATCATGACTGTCTAGTGCCAGAACATTTTCATCACCCCAAAAGGAGACTGTGTACCCATTAAGAAGTCATTCCTGTTACTCCCTATCTGCTGTCCCTGGCATCCACTAGTCTACTTCTGTCTCTATGTATTGCCTATTTCGGATATTTCATATAAATGAAATCATACAATACATGGCCTTTTTTTGTCTGGCTTCTCTTTTACTTAGCATAGTGTTTTTATGATTCATCCAGGTATCGTGCATCAGTATTTCATTCCTTTCCATGGCTGAATAATATTTTGTTGTATGGATATCCCACATTTTGTTTATCTCTTCTTCTGTTGATGGACATTTTGGTTATTTCTGCTGTTTGTCTACTGTGAATAGTGCTACTTTGAACATTCATGTACAAGTTTTTGTTTGAACACCTGTTTTCAATTCTTTTGAGTATACATCTGGAAGTGGAATTGTTGAGTTTTGTATCAATTCTGTGTATAACTTATTGAGGAACCCATTAACTGTTCACCACAGTGACTGCACCATTTCACATTCCCATTAGCAGTGTATAGAGCTTCCAATTTCTCCACATCCTCACAAATACCTGGGATCTTCTGCCTTTTCTTCCCCTTGTTGTGTTAATATCCATCCTAGTGGATGTAAAGTGGTATCTCATTGTGGTTTTGGTTTGTATTTTCCTAATGACCAATGATATCAAGTGCCTCTTCATGTCATTGTTAGCCATTTGTATATCTTCTTTGGAGGAATGTCTATTCAAGTCCCTTGCCCATTTTTAAATTGGGTTGCTTGTCTTTTTGTTATTGAGTGGTAAGAGTTCTTTATATATTCTGGATAGTAGACCTTTATCAGATATATGATTTGCAAATACTTCCCCATTCTGTGGGGATAAATACTTATCCCACTCTCTTGATACTATCCTTTCATTGACAAATGTTTATAATCTTGATAAAATTAATTTTTTCTATTTTTTTACTTTGGTGCTTGTACATTTGTTGTCATATCTCAGGAGCCATTGTTAAATCTAAGGTCAAAGAAAGTTACCCCTATGGTTTCTCCTTATAGTTTTATAGGGTTGGCTCTTACATATAGGTCTTTGATCCATTCTGAGTTAATTTTTTTGTATAGCATATGAGGTAAAGATTTAACATCACTTTTTACATGTGGATATCCTATTGTCTCCACATTATTTATAGGAGAAACTGTCATATAATTTTATCCACAAGTATTTCAGCATTTTTCTCTAAAAGATAACTTTTTAAAATAAAACCACAGTACCATTATTTTATTTATTGCATTTTAGGTTTGGGGGTACATGTGAAGAACATGCAAGATAGTTGCATAGGTACACACGTGGCAGTGTGATTTGCTGCCTTCTTCCCCTTCACCCACAACTGGCATTTCTCCCCATGCTATCCCTCCCCAACTCCCCCCCGCCACTGTCCCTCCCCTATTTCCCCCAATAGACCCCAGTGTGTAGTGCTCCCCTCCCTGTGTCCATGTGTTCTCATTGTTCAACACCCACCTGTGAGTAAGAACATGCAGTATTTCATTTTCTGTTCTTGTGTCAGTTTGCTGAGAATGATGGTTTCCATGTTCATCCATGTCCCTACAAAGGACACAAACTCATCATTTTTGATGGCTGCATAGTGTTCCCTGGTGTATATGTGCCACATTTTCCCTGTCCAGTCTATCATTGATGGGCATTTGGGTTGGTTCCAGTTCTTTGCTATTGTAAACAGTGCTGCAATGAACATTCGTGTGCATGTGTCCTTATAGTAGAACGATTTATAGTCCTTTGGATATATACCCAGTAATGGGATTGCTGGGTCAAATGGAATTTATATTTCTAGGTCCTTGAGGAATCGCCACACTGTCTTCCACAGTGGTTGAACTAATTTACACTCCCACCAACAGTGTAAAAGTGTTTCTATTTCCCCACATCCTCTCCAGCATCTGTCGTCTCAAGATTTTTTAATGATCGCCATTCTAACTGGCGTGAGATGGTATCTCAATGTAGTTTTGATTTGCATCTCTCTAATGACCAGTGATGATGAGCATTTTTTCATGTGTTTGTTGGCCTCATGTATGTCTTCTTTTGTTGCCATTATTATACTTTAAAAATATTAACCAGATATCTTGAGTATCCTCAAATATCTAACTCTGTATTCAGAACCGTAATTACCTCAAAAATTTTAACATCTTTTTTTTTTAAAAAAAAAACAATGTCTAAAGGTACACCCATTGCAATTTGTTGGTATATCTCTTTAAGTGTTTTTAAATCTACAGGTTTTCTTTCCATCTCTTTTTTTCCTCCCTTGCCATCTATGTATTGAAAAAACTCTCTGTCTTGACTAATATCCTGGTCTAGATTTTGTTGAATGTATCCCCAGGAGGTTACATGTTCCTCAGTCCTCTGAATTTCCCGTAAATCAGTGGTTGGAGCTAAGCTTCATCAGATTCAGATTTTTGTTTTTATTTTTGGCAATACTGCTTCCTAGGTAATGTGTGTTCTTTTATCAAGAGGCAAATTATATTTACTTTTTAAAAAATGTTAACAGTCATTGATGATCACTGCCTGAGTCTGCTAGCTTATTAAGAGGCACGCAATAGTGGCATTCTACTTTTACCATGTTTTCTTCATTTATTACATGGAATACCTACTTTTTCTGAAGAGAAACTTTCCCTCTTTTATTATTCAACTACCCAGTGGTAAGATTTGTATTAAAAAGGCAGTATAAACTTTTCATTCTTTCCTTTTATTTGTCAGCTTTCAAAATAAGTTGATTCGTTATTTTCTTCTAACAGTGCCAGTCATATTCTTTGGAGGGGGGTGACTTTATTCAGGCATTGAATTAAGAACATTTAAAGTGTTTCTTCACATTACAGCTATTGTCCTTATCGATGCTCAAATTATCCCATCTTTCGCCACTTGGAGTCTTCAAATTTAATCCTTTTTGACATGACGTTGTGGTCTTTGGTAATTTCTGGGCTATTACATGTTGTAATTTATGAAGTTTTATCTGGCTGGAATGTAGTCTACTTGTGGAACTTCCAAAATTTCCTTATAAACACTTATAGGTCTTGCAACTTCCCTGGCTTCTTGGAGAAGGTGGAAAGGTTTCCCTAACCTTTGTGGAATCATAAGAAGACAGGTCAGAACAGGCTTTGGAAACTTATTCATGAGACTCATTTCATGAGATTGTATTGGGTTTCTATTAGGTATACAGAGAAAAGAAAAAAATAATTTCTGCCTGAAGATTTTGCAGCCTGGTGAAGTATCTTTTAGGATGTGGAAACATAGTGCTAATATCAGGAATGTAGATATGGGCAAAGCCAAAGCTATCAATGTGATTTTTATTGAGGATCCATTTAGTTCTGTCTCTATTACCAAGTCAGGAATTGATTGCTAGTTATTATGAATTCTTTTTATATAATCATAAAAAATATGTAAGTACCTAATAAGGTGACCTTTGCTGAAGATATTTTTAAAGATAAAAGTCTGGAAATGGATGTGTTTTTCTAAGCTTAGAAAAATGCATGTAAAGGCACATAGATGACTCTTTTTTTCCATATGGTCTCTACATCCCATTAAGTAAGGACGATGTTTATTTTCTGCCTATTTTATAAGTTGCTAAGTACTGTAATGAGTTTATATTTATAGAGTGCTTGGAGCTTTTGGATGAAAGGTGCTAAATTAGAGTTTATTGTTTATTGAATTTATTTGATGTGTCCAACCTCCTGGGAACATTCGCTGAAGTTAATTAAAAACAGATAGTTTCCACACTGACAGCTTACAGTGCCACTTACAAACCAATAACATAAACAGTGTGCATTTCTGTAACCCTAGGTTGGGACACCTAGAGAACCATAGTTCTTTCTGATAGGGAATAAACGTAATTTATGTGAAAATTTGACTGCTGAGTCAAAACAAAGAGATTATTAATTTTGTCTGAGTCACCTACCTACTCCCATTAGAAAAAAAATACTTAGAGGCTGGGTACAGTGGCTCACACCTCTAATCCCAGCACTTTGGAAGGCCAAGGCAGGTGGATCGCAAGGCCAAGAGATCAAGACTATCCTGGCCAACATGGTAAAATACTGTCTCTACTAAAAATACAAAACTTAGTTGAATGTGGTGGGCCCCTGTAGTCCCAGCTACTCAGGAGGCTTAGGCAAGAGAATCGCTTGTACCCGGGAGGCAGAGGTTGCAGTGAGCCAAGATTGCACCACTGCACTCCAGCCTGGCAACAGAGCAAAAATCTGTCTCAAACAAACAAACAACAACCACACAAAAAAACTTAGAATATGAAGGGTTTCCTCAACTTCAAACTATAACTTACAGGTTGAAAAATTTAAAACTAGTCTTTCCTCTCTATCATTTTGGGAGTAGATGAAGGTTAAAAGCTTGTGTTTTATATGTTGTTTTATAATTACTTTTTCTTTGCAGGAATAGCATTCCAAACTAGCCGATTACTTGTGCTTTCTTACCCCAACTTAATAGAATCTGTGAAGCATCATTAAAATAATGGTTTGTTTGCTTCCTTTGCCAGTTGGTGATGGAATTTTGTGGTGCTGGCTCTGTCACCGACCTGATCAAGAATACGAAAGGTAACACATTGAAAGAGGAGTGGATTGCGTACATCTGCAGGGAAATCTTACGGGTAGGTTACAAGCGGGGTCTGGTCCACCTCCCAGATTCTTCAAGCAACACGTGATCTCTTACGGGGGACTGAACTTTGTTCTGACTTTCTCATGAAATTCATAAGCATATCAAAACCCTTTAACAGTTTATCCTGTCGTGGTGGTGGTGGTGGTGGTGGTCATAGCTTGGTGTGAAGGTCTGCTCTAATGGAGTGAGAGCCATTCTGGAGATAAGCGATGAGCATATTTTCATTTAGGTTGACATTGGGTGATTTCGCTTAAAAGGGGATTCATTCTGAATGCGGTTTCCAATCAGAAACCTGATTTTAGATCATAAATACAGTGTTCCACTTAGGAAATGAATTATTTTAAGAGAAATTTTGATCACTCATTTATCTCTTTGTGAAAGTTAATAACTAATATATTATTCTTAACAGGGTAATACCTTCCCACCATATAAAGTTTATAAGGATTATGTGACTTTAGTCATTCCTATACATACAACCTAGTTTAACTGATTTTACCTTTAAACAAAATCTTTGAGACCTAATCACTTAAACTAATCAAAATAGAAGAACAAGACTGCCTGTTTGACCAGTTGTCCCACAAATGCCCCAACCAGGAAATCTAGACAATAGTCTTATATTTGCTGAACTGAGTTCAGGAAAAAGAAAGTAATTGGGCATATTTTAGTTCATTCAGACTCGCTTAATCATTCCTTCCTACTAATATGGAGGTTATGATATGTCTACTGAGCATTCTTACTGGATCTTCCTGGCCATTAATATTTATTTATAAGCTCTGCCTCCTTAGTTTAAGGGAGCAAAAGTTAAAACTTTTTAACTGTGTGTTCAAGATACGTCTTTGAAAGATAGATTATATGCTTTGGGTGGATGGATGAAATGACGACAACTTAAAAAGGAAGGAAGGCATAAGAAGATGATGTCTGTTCATTAAATGCAAACCAAATTAAGCAAAAGTCAAATAGAAAATGGAATTTTAAAATTATAGCATTGATGTGAATGACTTCTATCCTGAAAATGACAAAATATTACTGAGAAATATTAAAGAAGACCATAATAAATGGAGGTGATATGATTTCACAGGTTCGAATACTCAATATTGTAAAGGTGTCATTTCTACCCAGTTTGATCCATGGTTTCATTGAACTCCCAGTTTAAACTCCTCTAGGTATATTTGTGGAAACTGATAAAGCTGATCTTTTAGAAAACTATATAGAAATGCAAAGGGCCAAGAATAACCAAGGCAATCTTGAAGAAGAAGAACAAAACTGGAGGATTTATGCTACCAGTTATCAGGATTTGTTATAAAGCTACTAATAAATTAAGACAGAGTAGTATTGTAACCAGATTAGACAATGGTCAGAGGAACAAAATCAAGGGTTCAGGAACAGACCCACATCATATGGGGTCTGTGACAAAGGAAAGGGTGCTTTTTATCAGTAAGTAGTACTTAATCAATTGAATATATAAGAAAATATGAAACTTGACAACAGCTACATACCATATTCAAAAATTAATTCATTCTGGGTTATAGATGTAAATGGAAAAAATATAAAAATTAAAGCTCTTAAGAAAAAACACAGACCTCCATGGCTTGGGGTAGGCAAAAATATAAATTACGTATTTTGTGTTCTTAAACAGAACACAAAACAAACTTTGAGGAATAACAAGGAGGCAAAAATATAAATTATGTATTTTGTGTTCTTATACAGAACACAAAACAAAATTTGAGGAAAAACAATGTCTTTCACATCTGATGTTTATCTCTGTTTTGATGGGCCATTATGCAAACTTACTTTGAATTTCTGACTTAAAATTTTGCTCAGTCAGATAGAGCATGATGGATTATTTAATCATCCTGACCACTCAGTCGGTACCAAGAACCTGTCAGGTCTCTAGGGCTGGTTCTGCCCAACGTGCCTTTCTGCACTGCTGGGGAACCCTACAAGGGAGCAGTCATTTGATCTAATCTTCATGGTTCTAAAAGTAGCAGGGATGTTTCATCACATGAGCATCTTTCAGTACCTTTCAGTGTGTGAAAACAGTGGTATTCCTCCTTTTTCCAATACCTTCTCTGGAATGACATCAGCATTTCAGACATGACTCACTGGAAGAGACATTTGATCACCCAAAGGTCTCTGGCCACAAGAGGTTTTAGAGATGACCTCCATGCATTATATGATCTAATTAAAAGAACTTTTGGCTCACTTCCATGCTCTAATTTCTGCTTTCAACCACTTCAGTGGTGAAAGAGGGAAAGGGATCTTCAGTCCCTCTCCTTAGGATTTATGGGGTGCGTAAATACTGTGAAAAGCACACATTTAAATCTGCTAGATGCCTACCTTGTGACAAACTGAACAGATAAGAAAGGCAATTTTTTAAGACCTAAACTAGTGCCTCAAACCCTTCTATAACATAGTTTTTGTTTCCTGATATTTCTAAATGTATATATGGGTCTTTTTGGATATCTATACTTTCAGGCTGAATTTCTTTGACAAGAGAATTCAAATATCTAGTTTTGTTTCTTTTTGTGTCAACTTCATTTTTCATACCATGATTTTGTTGTTGTGGAGAAAAATTAAAAGAACAAAGAAGTATAAATAATAAAATGATAACACTTGGGTACCCAATGCCTTAAATTATCAAGTGTTAGCATAAAATAATTTAAGAGTCCAATTTTAGATTCTTTTAGATTGTAATTTATCTGAAAACTATGTGACTACTTTAGAGTAAGTCTATAGGTTAAAGAATTCGCACCACAGAAAAAGCCAAAAACCGAGTAATTCATGAAGAAGTGGAACACAAACAGGTTTAGTTGTCACTGAATAATTATCTCACATAATGAGCACAAAGTCACAAATAGAATAAACTAGCATAAACTAAAAATGACAGTGATAAATGCCAACAAAGGAAATAGAAATTGTATTCCTTCTTAAATGTGAAGCATACTGGCTGCAGCCGGTGGGAAATTTCTTGGCTGGTCTGAGAAATATTTTACTGTGCTTAATTACAATTGTACAACTAGGCCAGGTACTGTGGCTCACACCTGTAATCCCAGCACTTTATCATCTAAGGTCAGGAGGTAAAGACCAGCCTGGCCAACATGGTGAAACCCCGTCTCTACTAAAATAAATTAACCGGGCATGGTGGTAGGCACCTGTAATCCCAGCTACTCTGGAGGCTGAGGCAGTAGCTTGAGCCTGGTTGCAGTGAACCTAGTTCGTGCCATTGCACTCCAGCCTGGGCAACAGAATAAGGCTCCATCTCAATCAATCAATCATATAACAAAAAGTAAATTTTAACTTTTAAATTCAAATATTGCCAAAAATCTTGCAGGGATTCAGTTAAATCAAGTCAGTTTCCTGTACAGAGACTGTGTAGATGGTTCTTTTTCAAACTGGCAAATACAAGCAGTCCTTGTTTTTCACAGTAGTGTGAACTGAAACACATGTTCATGTCGGAACCATATTGCCCCTTGCGTGGTTCCCTGGTACCTGATAATCAGACCCGATATGCAAGCATTTCATTAAACACAGCACCATGCATGGCAAGGACTGCCTGTGTATTTTAATTTATATTGATCAATTGCCTACAGTTAGAAGAGCACTATGAACACGTGAAAGATGTGATTATAATTCTGAAAAGTATGTCTGGGTGAGTGTAAATTTTTTGGATCATTAACATTCGAAATAATTTATTTGCATCTTGGCTTATGTTCCTATTAACCCTTCTTAACTCTCCATCACTCCAGGGGCTGAGTCACCTCCACCAGCATAAAGTGATTCATCGAGATATTAAAGGGCAGAATGTCTTGCTGACTGAAAATGCGGAAGTTAAACTAGGTAAGAGCAGAATCCTGTGAGCTTTGGTATTGCAGGAAGTGATGCAATTATACTAACAGCTTTAAAAAATTAATGTTAATTTGTCACTGTGGATTTGGAGGGCATTGCCCTAAAAATAGAAAGGAAAATATTTCTTTGTCTATTTAAAAAAATATTTTCTCAAGGCATTCTGAGGAAAGAATATACATAATGTAGGAACAGAACCATTTGCTTAATCAATATGTAGAAATAATTGAGACTTTTGTTTCAGTAGAGATTAGAAGTGACAAACTTTTAGATGGGCTCCTATATTGTTTATATTGTTGCTGCTACAACAGAGCACTAGGACCCAATTTTTTTTCCATTAAAATATACACAGGCATATTCATAATAATCAATTCCTGCTATATTCCCATAGCTTTAAGTTATATTTACATTGATTTTGTTATGACCTTGGGCTCCTGTGCAAAATGGATGCTCAATATTCTACTTTAGGTGCATACTGATTATCCCCACATCCATTAGTCAGAGAATTGTTTTCTTTGGCATCTCCATTAGAGTTTTTTTCAGCAACAAATCTGGGACTGTCCAAGTAAACTAGAGAGTTACCATGTGCATTTTCCTGCTTGGTGTGTATGAGGAAGAGCACAAATTGACAAATATCCAATAGGCTATTTGACTTGTCATCTAGAAAAGGATCACTGCCCACATGATTGTATATTTTCAAAGAGATTTAAACATCTTCTATGTTTATGTCCCAAATATTTGCTCTTTCTTTTTTTTTTTTTTAAATTTTTAAAATTTTTATTGCATTATAGGTTTTGGGGTACATGTGCAGAACGTGCAAGATAGTTGCATAGGTACACACATGGCAGTGTGTTTTGCTGCCTTCCTCCCCTTCACCCACATTTGGCATTCATCCCCAGGCTATCCCTCCCCAGCCCCCCCTGCTGTCCCTCCCCCATTCCCCCCAATAGACCCCAGTGTGTAGTAGAACCCCTCCCTGTGTCCATGTGTTCTCATTTTTCTCACCCGCCTATGAGTGAGAATATGTGGTATTTCATTTTCTGTTCTTGTGTCAGTTTGCTGAGAATGATGTTCTCCAGATTCATCCATGTCCTAACAAAGGACACAAACTCATCATTTTTGATTGCTGCATAATATTCCACAGTGGATATGTGCCACATTTTCCCAGTCCAGTCTATCATCGATGGGCATTTGGGTTGGTTCCAGGTCTTTGCTATTGTAAACAGTGCTGCAATGAACATTCGTGTGCATGTGTCCTTATAGTAGAATGATTTATAGTCCTTTGGATATATACCCAGTAGTGGGATTGCTGAGTCAAATGGAATTTCTATCTCTAGGTCCTTGAGGAATCGCCATACTGTCTTCCCCAATGGTTGAACTAATTTACACTCCCACCAACAGTGTAAGAGTGTTCCTCTTTCTCCACATCCTCTCCAGCATCTGTTGTCTCCAGATTTTTTAATGATCACCATTCTAACAGGCGTGAGATGGTATCTCAATGTGGTTTTGATTTGCATCTCTCTAATGACCAGTGATGATGAGCATTTTTTCATGTGTTTGTTGGCCTCATGTATGTCTTCTTTTGTAAACTGTCTGTTCATATCCTTTGCCCATTTTCGAATGGGTTTGTTTGTTTTTTTCCTGTAAATCTGTTTGAGTTCTTTGTAAATTCTGGATATTAGCCCTTTGTCAGATGCATAAACTGCAAAGATTTTTTTCCCATTCTGATGGTTGCCGATTCACTCTAGTGACTGTTTCTTTTGCTGTGCAGAAGCTGTGGAGTTTGATTAGGTGCCATTTGTCTATTTTGGCTTTTGTTGCCAATGCTTTTGGTGTTTTGGTCATGAAGTCCTTGCCTACTCCTATGTCCTGAATGGTTTTGCCTAGATTTTCTTCTAGGGTTTTTATGGTGTCAGGTCTTATGTTTAAGTCTTTAATCCATCTGGAGTTAATTTTAGTGTAAGGTGTCAGGAAGGGGTCCAGTTTCTGCTTTCTGCACGTGGCTAGCCAGTTTTCCCAACACCATTTATTAAACAGGGAATCCTTTCCCCATTTCTTGTTTTTGTCTGGTTTATCAGCGATTATATGGTTGTAGATATGTTGTGTTGCCTCCGATGCCTCTGTTCGATTCCATTGGTTGCTCTTTCTTCTTGTTGAAATATATGATTTCCATTTTTTTCTTAGTTAGCATTTGGGGCCAAACTTTCTCATCTCATGAATATTCTCTTTTCAAAACAAAAGTATAAGTATGCATTATGTAGGCTAAGCAGTTATATATGTACCAACTAGATAAGCTATCCTGAGAGCATTCTTGCATCCCTAATTAACAGTTACTTGTTGAGTGTATATTAGATGTCAGGCCCTGTACATGACCATTTTCCATAGATTATCTCTCATAAACATCAGAGCAACTCTATGTAGATATCAACCTCATTTTACAGAGTAGGACACCGGAGCTCAAAGAGGTTGATCTACTAGCCTAGGTCATACCACTAGTAGGTGGCAGAAATGAGATACAAACTTAGGCAGTCTGACTCCAGACTTTTGCTTTTAATCGTTTTTCTTGTAACACCTATTACATTTTTCTGTAACACCTATTTTGGTCCCTGTGGAGCCTTGGTGTAACCAAACATAACTCTTTGTGCCTTCCTCATTGGTATGCTTCATCCATTTTTACATGCAGTTTAAAAACATATATTCACAGCATAGAAAAGGTAGAAGCAACACATGAGCCCATCAACAGATGAATGGATAAACAAAATGTGGTCCATACATACAATGAAATATTATTCAAGCTTGAGAAGGAAGGAAATTCTAACACATGCTACAAATGTGGATGAACCTTGAGGACATTAGGCTAAATGAAATAACCGGTCACAAAAAGACAAATATTGTATGATTCCACTTATACAAGGTAGTGAGGATAGGTAAATTTATAGAGATAGAAAGTAGAATGATAATTGCCAGGGATTGGGGCAAGGGGAATTGGGAGCTATTGTTTAATAGGTACAAAGTTTCAGTTGGGGAAGATGAGAAATTCTGGAGGTGGATAGTGGTGATGGTTGTACAACAATGTGGATGTACTTAGTGCCCCAGAAATGTACATTTTAAAATGGTAAAATTGTAAACTTTATGTTATGCATATTTTAGCACAATAAAATAATTCACATTCATTGTATCGACATATAAAACCTAAGATCATAGACTTGACTTACTTGTCTTCTCTTAAATAGTGGACTTCGGAGTCAGTGCCCAGCTTGATCGAACAGTGGGCAGGAGGAATACTTTCATTGGAACTCCCTACTGGATGGCACCAGAAGTTATTGCCTGTGACGAAAACCCAGATGCCACATATGATTTCAAGGTATGACTTCTCTGTTATGTTTCAAAACTATGCCTACCATCTTATCTGGAGTCGTGCAGTTGGAGAATTCTCACATGCCTTTATATGTATGATTTATGTGACCCCAAGGGCAAACTGATAAACATTATTTGAGTTTAAGACTTATAAGATATTCAAGTGAGGATCTTTTTTTTTCTTTTCTTTTTTATTATACTTTAAGTTCTGGGATACATGTGCAGAATGTACAGGTTTGTTACATAAGTATACATGTGCCATGGTGGTTTGCCACACTCATCACCCCGTCATCTAGAATAGGTATGTCTCCTAATGCTATTCCTCAGTTCCCCATCACACCCCTCCACTGAGTGTGTGATGTTCCTCTCCCTGTGTCCATGTGTTCAAGTGAGGATCTTTTTAATGAATTCACCTATCATATCTGATTGCCTTTTTGGAAAAAAAAAAAAGTTTAAATCATTTTCTATATATTTTTAAAATTTACTCATTATTATTGGAAAATAGATTAGATTTCCATTTTGGTTATGGTTTAGGTTTTTGGAAGATTATTATTATAGCTTTTTATGTTAAACTAAGATGTTGTTTTCTTGAGTCATCTTTTTCTGATTGAGAATAATCAGACTTACTCGTTTCTACAATGCTCAAAGTATTTCATCTGGTTTTTTTTTTATGAGAGGGAATCAAATGGAATATTGGTGACTACTTTATAGTATTTCTGTTGTGTGGCCTGATGTTTCACAGAGATTTGACTTGTGACTTGTTACTTTATATTATAAGCTAGAAATTTGCTAATAAATTCAAAGCTGTGTTCAAGTAGACTTCTCCAAGAAGCCCTTCTCTTTTCTATTCTGCTAGCTAATAATCAAACATACTTTTGGGTTATTGCCCTTCAGTTTTATTGTCTGGACAGTCAGGTGGCATGGCTTTCTAATAAACTGTGACTGAAAGTCAAGACAATAAAAGTGGGGGCAATGGGATCTAGGAACTGAATGTGGGTTTCCAGGCTGTGCATTCAGTAGAGAGACACCCTGTGGTCTTTGTGTACATTACAGGACAGCTTGGGCAAAACTTGATCTACCCGGGCTGATTTTAGAGGTGCATGAACTTTATACCAAAACACTTTAATGATCCTCTGTAAGTACTCTCATCTTACAGATGAAGAAACTGAGGCAGAGGTCTGCAGGTGCTCACCCGGTTAGTGATCTTCTCAGAGGTAGCACCTGAATGCAGGTCTCCAAACTTTCTGATCAGAGCTCTTTCCAATATATCACCTTGCTCCTCTGTAATGTACTTCCATATACATCTCCAATTTACCGACCGAACAGTATATTTGAAGAATTTCACTTTTAAGGAATATTTTTAGTTCTTGACATGTGGGGCTGTTATTGAAATTAGGTCTCAAAGATGCAAATATTGCAGCGTTTTTGAGGCCCCATATCTCAGTGTTGACAGAAAATTTGCCTCTTTGGGGAGTTGCAAGCTTGGAGATCTGAAAACATAATAACCTCCCATAATTTTCCTCCTTCCTTCAAAGTTAGTTACTGCAATAACCTGACAACAATCTGTCTGAAAATAGCTGCCAAGTTAAAAATTAATCTCCTGCCAAAATAAGTGTCATTTATTTAAACTGCTAATGATAAGCATATTTAAATCATTCCATTTGCAAATCCCTTCAGAGAAGACACTACAAAATATACATCCCAGGCCATGTATGTGTATCATGATTAGCTACAAGCAATTCTTCAAGCCATAGTTATACCTAACAAGTGCTAACTGGTCTACATCTGGGCCACAGATATTCTAGACTACTATGTAACATACCATGGGGAATCAGTGTTTGCAGCTTTGACCCTCGGCTTAATCTTTTTTTTTTTTCTTTTTTTTTTTTTTTTTTGAGACAGAGTTTCACTCTTTTTGTCCAGGCTGGAGTGCAATAGCTCAATCTCAGCTTGCTGCAACCTCTGCCTCATGGGTTCAAGTGATTCTCCTACCTCAGCCTCCCAAGTAGCTGGGATTAAAGGCATGTTTCACCGCACTGAGCTAATTTTGTGTTTTTAGTAGAGATGGGGTTTCTCCATGCTGGTCAGGGTGGTCTCGAACTCCTGACCTCAGGTGATCTGCCCACTCAGCCTCTCAAAGAGCTGGGATTACAGGCATGAGCCACCTAGCCCAGCCCCTGTGCTTAATCTTTTAAGTATTATGACTAACTGCATTATGTATGGGACTTTTGCCATGTAAATAAAGTAGGTAACTACAAACTGACTTGTTTTCAGTGGGGTACCTAGAAGAGGCTTTCCTTCTGGCCAAGCCAAAGCTTGGAGTTAAACCCATATTTGGGTCCTCTTTCCTCTGATTATGGTTAAGGAGTATGATTTAAGATCATTGTAAAAGGTATGAGACCAGTACAGAACTCTAGGTATGGGCAAAGCCTGGTGCATGAGTAACCACAGAGATCGTAATGTTGTACGGTGATTTCAGAGGTACTGGAAGGTTCACCTGGCTATAAAAGTATCCTGAGACATTAAAAAGATTGAAGATGAATTTCCATGTGTTTTGTTAAAACATAAAGGATCCTGATAGAATAGATTCAATTGTATCAGTCATTTAGACCTTAGTGCAAATTAATTTAACAGGATTGTCATAAGTGTAGGTTGTGCACGAGGAGGAAAAAGTCATGGCAGGAATATGAGCTTCATTGGTTATTTACTATGGGTAAGGAGAAGGATGACAAAAGAATGAATGAGGAAGACTTTTCTACAGAGGAATTTATCATATTGAATTATTTTACATTTAAAAAAATTCATAGTGGGCTTCAAAGACATCTTAGACAAATCAAATAGTAAATAATAAATAACAAATCACAAAACCATGCCATATCCTGTTGGGGTACAGTGGAACGTTTGGGGATTGTTTGCAGATTCATTTCATCCACTTAGACAGTTTTACTGTGGGCCAGAGAAGATGCTAATCTTTAAATAACCTTACTTCTTCTTTCTTGGCACCGTATATTATCCACTTTTCTGTTTAATATTCTTAAGACTGTGACCTGTCACCACGGGACAGCCTGACAAAATGCTGACTTTCAAAATTATGTATTCATTCACTCAATGCATGTTTAGAGACTATCCATTGTGTATAAGTAAGTAGTCAAGCTGTATCTGTGCGTCCAGTTTCTGATAGAAGGTTCATTTGAGACCCCATCGAAGCCCAGGGACTCGGCACTGTGTGTTTGGTGGTCTGCTTGGCCCAGTGGTGTATTCCAGCCCCAGAAAGTTGATGTCAGCACTTTGGGCCCTCATGTGCCATAGCCACTTTCAGCTGATTGTGTGGATTTAGAATAAGGGATCACTTGGCCACTGGACTTCGTTAGATTTCTTACCACAAAAGTCCTTCCTGTGAAATAAAGACAAGAGGCAAAATAAAAGAGTGTAGCCTAGTTTTGTTATTTGATTTATTATTTTTTATTATTTGATTTGTCTAAGATGTCTTTAAAGACTACTATAACTTTTTATAAAACCTAAAGTAACCCGACAATATAAAGTCTTCTGTAACAGAGTAGTCTGAAGAGCTCCGGCTTTTTATCGCAGAGTCTGGTTTTGTGTGATATCTGCTGGGCACAGTAAGTAACTCACTGAAAATAGACCCTCTCCTAAGGAGGAGCGCCAGAATTTCATTTGCCTAGTGTGCTGGCTTTCCCCTGGAGGCCCTTCCTTTCTTGTTTTCAGAAATTCTGTCAAAACACTTCAAGTGAAAGGAAAGGTTTCATTTCCCTGATAAGTATGTGGGGCAATAATGAAAGCTTTCCCATTTAATAATAAGCATTCAAAAGATTTGAAATTAATAAAACTGTTCAAAATGCCTAGGCTGTTTAAATTTTTTTCTAACCTACTTTGAATTTCATTTTGGTTGGATGGGATCTGCCAAGTATTTTATAGTCCTGTGTATTTATTGCTTTAACAGAACCACCCACTAAGAAAGTTCTGTGGCTGAATGCCACAGTATAGTACACATAATGTAGTTTTATTCACCCTCCTACCCCATGGAGACAGGCAGATGGACACACACACACACACACACACGGGAAATCTATAAAGAACCTGGAAAAACTTAATAGTATTTATTTTGGATAGGGTATGTGGATGGAAAACTTACAGTTTCTATTTTCTGTATCATTCTGCCCTGTTACTTTTTTTTTTTTTTTTTTTTGCCATAAACAGGCCTTGCTCTCATGTTAAGCCAATGAAGTAAGAGATGTACAGCGAAATGGCATGTCCCCTCATCCAACTCCCCACCAGATTCCTGTCCTCAGGCCTGATCTGTGCCAATGTTGTTTATTATCTGCCAAACTTTGTTTATGAGACTTTCCCACAGGGGCTGCAGATTATTTGCAGACATGGGTGTCTTGGGTGTCTCCTCCAAGGTTTGGGTGAATATTGTGCTCTCGCTGTAGAGAAAGTACTCTTTTCCCCTGTGTCACAGATAATTGGCATTATTCAGACAGGGTGGAGATACTTCTTCTAAGTAAGAGGTTCAGTTGGAAATAAAGTGAGCAACCTAACTAGTGGCAGCATTCCCTCTGCACAGGGTGTCACCTGAGAGGACAATATTCAGATTGCAGAATGATGCATTTACACTCTCACACAAGTCCTGGCATCTGTCTACTGAGATTCAAACAAAGGTCCTCCCTCTTCAGTCAGAGGGAAGATGACCCAGATATCACATTAGTGTCACCAACAGGAAACTGGAAACCCTATTCAACATATTTCTGTGGCTCCCTGTTCACACCCACCTATAAAGGATTCCTTAGTCAAACGCAGCCAGTACCTTTCCTGGGCAATATGCTGATCCCAGGGGAAGAAAGTAAGCTATTCTAATATTTTTCCTTTGGTCACATAACAAGTGAAAATGGACAAAGAACTGAAGATGTCTGTCCTCAGTTTGTTTTATGTGTGAGATGGAATTATTAATAACTATCTCCACTTCGGTGACCATAACTCACCACCTGAGTTCTGTCTAGATAACATAGTATATAAATATATAACGTAATTAATAAGAGTCAGTCCTTTGAAGTCAGATAGGACCAGTTTAGACTTTGCCTCCTATTTGCAAATTACTTCAGGGGAGTTATTTAACTTTTCCTAAACCTGTATAAAATGAGAATAATAAATTGTTTATTCGGAAGTTATAGTAGAATAAAATGAGAATCTATCTAAAGGGGTTAATACAGTGCCCACCAGTTGATAAGTACTCAATATATGATAGTTTTGCTTTTATGTTATCATATGGAAGTATTGCTATTTGGGGCCATTTTTACCCTTAAAAGGCAACCGTTTCATATAGTTCAACCTCATATTTGTGTTACACACCTCTAATTGTCTGCTTGCATTGAGCCAGAATCTGCTTCTCTATAACTTTTACCACTCAATTAAGATGTCATCCCTAGACCATCCATACAATGTGTCAATTTCTTTTTCCCACCTGGAACATTTCAAGAGAATAAACTAGCCACAAGTAAGTTACCCAACAAAAGACTATTTTCTGTTCTGTGAAACTTGATAGAATACACTGTGCTGGCTGTGCCCATTATTAAGGTATTGCCTGTCGACTCTGGACTGCCATGCTGCCCTCTGCTTTATGATAATGGGGCTAGGACTCAGCTGTCGTCCTTTCTGTTTGCCCATCTGACCTCTTATCAGGCTCTGTCAGCAAGGAGCAATAGAGAATGGGAGGCCAAGTCTGGAGGAGAAGGGAGGACACATATTTTCCTGTTTGCTTCCTGCAAGCTTCTTGTTTATGTCTGCACGGTCCTTGTGACCTCTCTGTGCACCACTGAGTACCAGAGCTCCCTGCCATCTTACCTGATTCTGGTTTGCCGGTTGAACCGCCAGTTGGTGATATCCGGTCCTGAGGATCTATCTGTACCCACATTTGTTGAATACCCAAATGCATCATGTATTGCATTGTATCTTAGGCACTTTGCATATATTTCCTTATTCAATTCTCTTACCAAACCTGCAAGGCATGTGTTATTTTCATGTTGCAGTTGAGAAAATGGGCTGAGTTGTTAGCTGTGTCAGAGTGGGTCTTGCTGCAGAGCATAAGCATACCTCCTACCTCACGGTGCACACTGGGGTTCTTGTCTTGTGCCGCACTGCCTCTCATTCTTGTGTGGCTGGTTCAGACATCTAAAAGGATTGCTTTTCTTCACTGTGTTGAGCAGCCTAGCCCCAGAAGGAATCCTCTCTTGCTCTGTTCAAGTTGCTTGTGTATCAGCTGTTCCTCACTCCCACCCTTTCCAGCAGCCAGAAGTTCTGTCTTGCCTCTGACTTCCCAAAGGCACTAGAATTTGTCTCTTTTCTGTTTGTAATGCACACAGTGCTAGGCCATTAATCACACCACAGGCTAGGCTGCACAGCACCTCTGGAATAATGAATTACCCAGCTCCTGCCAAAATGAGTCACACCATGGCCATGAACGAAACTTATCTCTCCCTGACTCTCTCCTCATCTTGTTCTTCCCTCTTTTCTTTCTCGTCTCCTGTGATCTGTCTTGCCAGTCGTAATTGGAGCATTTTCTCCTTTATTTAAGTTCTGAAGTGTCTTTGGGACTCGCTAATGTATCCAAAGGCTTAAACAAGGCCTGTCAAGGACATTTATGGCTTTCTAGCCTGGGCAGTTAAGTGTAGCTTACAAGCAGCTTTGGGTATATACGGCCAGGAATATAAATGTTTCTTTTAGAAAACAAGAGAACCCCAGGAAGAAGAAAAAAAAAAAAAGATTGTAACAATGGTATCAAATGAAGGCTTAAGGAAGCAGCAGAATCTGCTAGGTCATGTGACTTACCAGAGTATGCACAGGTATTTGCGGTGATGTGACCCTTGGTTTGAAAGGGGTGTTTGGGGACTTAGGGAAAGGCTGCCCAAGAGGGATCCTGAGATGATGCATGCCAAATAAAGTCATTATCTTTTCCCTAAACCTTCTTGCTTCCTGGGGGATAAATCCAGGATCACCTAACAAAGTAGACCTCTCCATTTTCCTACTGCCAAAATACGTTTCTTCAAATTATTGCTGTATATGTCTGTATGTTTCTTATGCCACCAGAAATCTAGAGGCAGGCAGTCCAGGTTTGATGTGATAGCTCATTGATGTCTTCAGAAACCACTCCTAGCTTTCTGTCCTGGCGTCATTAATTTGTTGGCTTATTGATGCATGGTTGCCAGATGGATACTATAGCTCTTTATTCAAGGCACTAAGAAGTGGGAAAAAGTTAGCAAGACACCGGGTATATTTGTCCCTTATTTGAGGAAAAGCAGAAGCTCCCAGAAGATGTTTGCTTATGTCTCATTGGCAAGAACTATGTCACATCCCTAACTGCCATCCTTAGCTTTAGGGGAGTCAGCAGAGGCAAGCGCTGACTCTGAAATGGAAGCAGCAAGAACAATGAGGGTTGAAAATGACCACTAGGTTAGCCAATAAATAATTTCTGCCACAACTAAATGGAGGGAAATCATAGAAAACTAAGCTGGGCAAGCAAAGGTAGAGTCACTTGACAGTGGAGGAGAAGGAAATCAATAATCCTGAGCCCCACTCTGTGCCACGTTTTGTGCTAGCAGCATACCTGATCAATGCATGCCTGCCACGGTTATTTCCATTGTGCAATTGAAAAGCCAAGCTCTGAGCAACACTCTGCGTGTAGCTGAATTAGAAACCTCCATATGAATTCAGATCTGCCTGATTTAAAGGCCTCTTGTCAGCCTGGTGTGGTCATGCCCATAATCCCAACATTTGAGAGGCCAAGGTGGGAGGATTGCTTGAGCCCAGGAGTTCAAGACCAGTCTGGGCAACACAGTGAAACTTCATCTCAATCAGTCAATCAGTACCTGTCTATTTCTTTCTTTCTACCATTCATGTTGCCATTGGGAAATTGAGGCCAGTTTTATAGTATGAAACTGGAATACTCACTGAATCTCAGCACCTTTATTGAATTGCTAGCACCTTCAGTCATGTGGACAAAGTAGGAATCTGAAGTAATTATTTTATGAATTAAACAAATGATAAGGAGAAAAAATGGTAAATACTCAAGTCCTTACATTATGATGATAGTTAAAAGAGAACTGGCCTAGGAGGCAGAAGACTTAGCTCAGTTTAAAACCAGCTGCTAAGTTACTCTCTGGTCTTGGGTAAGTCACTTTCCCTCATTTGTGAAATGAAAGGCTGGGCTAGATATCTACAAAGAGTCTACCAGCCCTAGAACCTTAGGTTTTGCTACTTTCTCTCATGTATCTTTCATTTGTTCATTCATTCAATAAATATTTATTAAGGGCCTACTGTGTGCCAGGGACTGTTCTAGGTACTTTGGATACATCAGACAACAGAACAAAGATCCTTGCCCTGTGGCCCTTATGCTCTTCTGTATGTGAGTTGGAGGTAAAGGGCATGAACAATGAACACAAAACATGGTAAATTAGTGATAAATGAACATGTCGTATGTTAGAGGTAGTTAGTTCTGTGAGGGACAAATATGGGGAAGGGGAAGGGGAACAAGCAGTGCTGGGGGAAGGTCCCAGTGGTCCTCACTGAGAATACAGGGGTTGAGCAGGCTTTGGGGAGGGGAATCAGCCAGCACATCACTGGTGAGGTGCTGCAGGCAGAGGGAGCAGCTTGAGTCAAGATCCAAAGGTAGAAATGTGTCTGGGCCTTCTGAGCATTTTCCTTCTCCACCACCTGAGGCCTGGCCTTGAGCTCTTCTTACCCCAGAACCGTCATTTTCTTTCACATAGATTGGTTTTCAACCTAGCTCAAAGCTTCCTGGACCTGAAAGTTATTTAAATTTGAAACTCCTGTTGTAGTTACTGCCACCTTCTTACTCGTGCCTTATTTCACACTATAGAAACACTCAATTCTTAGGGATTTGGGGTATACGGGGGTAGAAGTACCAAGGCCTGGAGATACTAGAGTCTTATCGAAATAGCACAGGTACTTTTAGAGCCAACCTACCATTTCCAGACTATTCTTGCTGTGTTTTCTGTTTAAAGTCTCCTGAACAGTGAATGACTCAGTGTTTCTGTCATGTTCCCAAATGATATCTTTGTCTATCAACCATAAAACCCCAGGTGCAATAGAATCGTGTTTTCATCTTTACCAGTTATTGCTCCTGAGCCAACTTGTAATAGATGGGCTGAGCCTTCCCCATCACCTCTGGAAATAATCTCACTAAGTGAGACCAAGAGCCTCCGGGAAACTCAGTCACTTGCTAGGCTAGAGAAATATGGGGTGCAGATTTTGTTTAATGAAAATCTTTGTGTACATCTTAAAACATAACAAAGAGAAGGGACAAGGGTTGCCTTTGTGAGTTGTGTTGTGTGCAGAGAGTTCCTTGGAGTTTTAAGATGTTGGTGTTGTGAAAGTGCATTGCTATTCCCAGTTGAACTGAGAACTTGTAACATTTGAAGAATCCCCCTTGCTCCTAGTGTGAGGTTACACATGTGCTCCAGCCACCTGCTGTCAGGTGAACTGCACTTTAGGCAAGAGCCTAAACCCCCTAGAAAACTCCTTCCACATTGTATGGTCCTCTGCCCAATTCCTGAACAGCACTGAGTGTCACTCACAGGATATTGAGAAACTTAGTTCTAGGGATTGACTCAACATGAATGTTATGAATTTTATGAAGCTCTCTTCCAGTTACATCTCTTTTTCACATGGCCTTGACATTTGTTTGATGGCAACAGCAAGGAAACTTAACTTCGATCACTCTATTCTGAGAGAAGTTTGAAAAATGTACAAAACGCATGAGGTATTTAAAATGAGATATCTACATTAGGATGTGGGGCATTGAACCAAGTTTGGAATTAGATTTTCTTACCAATCTGCTGTGAAACAGAGGCAGCAAGCCTCTCTTTGCTGTTTTCTAACCAAGTTTTCCCTATCTCTTGATTTTCCCTCTCCCATGCAATGTTTAGAGACTACTGAGCCACAGACACAGAGTTTGGGAGGAGAATATTGTTAGAGATGGAGAGGTAGAAGTGGAGGCATTGGCCTAGAAAATTCTGTTCTGAGAATAAAGGTCAGTCTGAGCATAAGGAATAATATAAATGTATATGGTCTCTATTTTACATACTAGTCTACTTACAAATAAACAGTTTATCTATTCAACAAATATATTGAGTACCTCCTAGTATGCCCAACTCTGATCTAAGCACTAGAGAGACGTCAGTGAATGTCATCATCAGAAAGTCTCCCTGTCCTCATCTTATTAGGTAAAACCATATGAAATTGCTGTTTTCATTGGTTAAAAACAACTGAATATAAATAACACTGACCATATCATCCAGCCATTCCACTCCCAGGTCTTTACCTAAAAGAAATAAAAGCATACACCCTCAGATTTGTACACCAATGTTTGCAGCAGCTGTATCTGTAATAGCCCAAACTGGAAACAGTCCAAGTGCAAAAACAGTGAGATGTCCATAGAAAGGAATACTACACAATAAGAAGGAATGAAGTACTGATATGTGCTACCACACAAATGGACTTCAGAAACATTACTCTACGTGAAAGAGAGCAAATACAAAAGACCACATATATTATTTCACTTACATAAAACTTTGAAAGATACGAACTAATTCATAGTGATAGAAAGCAGATCATTGGTTGCCTGGGGGCAGAAGAGTAGGGATGGGTTCAGGCGGAAAGGAAGAAGGCAAATGAGATGTTTGGGGGATGATGGATTTGATTACTGTCTTGATTGTGGTGATGGGCCCACAGGGGTGTCCCTATGTCATACGTTATCAACTGGTGCACTTTATGTGTAGTTTATTAGATGACAATTACAGCTCAGTGATGGTGTTATAAACAGATGGCAGCAATTTCATATGCATCAATCTACAGATAAATTTCAGTAATGAATTAACTTAAACATTTTTCTATTCATTTTTTATACATTTATTGATAAGCTGCCATGTGCCAAACTCCGTGAATGGTATTATCAATGAAAAGTGAATAAGATTGTTTCTGCTTCGAAGGTTAGTGGAAGAAACAGGTTTGTAAACAGACAACTGAATGCCTTTCCCACCGGCAGTTCTGAAGCAATTACCCGGTTTAACCAAGTTTTCCTTTGTTGATTGAATTTATGTGTGTGTCTGCCTCTTCTTTTTCAGAGCGACTTGTGGTCTTTGGGAATCACCGCCATCGAGATGGCAGAAGGTGCTCCCCGTAAGTACCTTCCTCTGGGGTGAAATCTGTTGCTGGTCTGCTCTGCAGGTACTGAAGTTTCCTTGCCAGGAGCTGCAGTTCCTTCACTTCCACTACACTGAGCCCTGCATGGATTCAAGCTGGCATATTTAGAAAGCAGAGTCATCCTAAATCAACCAGGAATCCATTCATTTCAGAGCAGTGGGAGAATCCTGTTTTTATTAGAAAAAAGGAAGAAAAAGAAAGCATACTTTGGAGAGTCTTGTTTGTTTTACAGATTCTGTACGTCGTTTGTCCTTTGACTCCTCATCTGACATAAAACTGTGACCAACTCACAAAACTATAAACTCCAATGTATGACAATTGAAAATTAATTTTCAGTGCACAGGTTATACAGAGACTGCACTCAATGTCTATCACTCCTCTTAGAATACTGATGTTTAGAATTTTAGATTTCCCTGCTATTTGGGGCAGAGTGGCCAGGGCTCCAGCTGTCTTGAGAATCTCATTTCCTTGAGATTTGGAGTATTGGACCTGGCAGAGAGTCTCTGTCAGGAGACTGTGCCTCACGATTTCCATACAGGAAGTGTAACTGGTTGTCAACCCCAGCTGCACCTTTCAAGGGTCACTCCCCACCAGTGACCTAGCACAGTGGGGATACTAAGGCAGGTCCTTTCCTGGAGATACAAGATTCCTGTATAGGCATCTTTCACCCAAGCAATCCCCTATGACTTTGCAGGACCTGTAGGACAGTGTGGGATCCATCCACCTACCTTTTCTCCCTCTCTCCTTCACTCAGGGTCAGACTTGGATAGCAATCTGATGACTTCCCATTCTGCCTGTCTCCTTCCCATTTCCATTCACATAATAATTTCCACAGTAATATCCTTGGTGTCTGCATCTCAAAGGACCAGGACAAAAATAGAAGCTTTATCTGCACAACAGGTCGTTATACTTATGACTTTTACCTTCAGGTTGTCATGGTTCTCTTACTTTTCAGTCTAGAATTGGTAGAACTCCTCTGTAGCATGATTGATTTGGAGTGCTGGTTGACAAAATTGCCCTCATTCACAATGCTAATAGGCATGTGTGAATCAGAAAAATAATATATTGCAGTCTTAAACCATATTATCATTCTTGACGAGTGGTAGACAGGGCTAAAAATAAACTTCTGCCCACAGATTCCTTTGGCTTTTAGGGAGCATATATTCTTATTCTAGCCACAAAGTAGAAATTCTCCCAGATGTTTGAAAAGTAAACTAATAAAATGTTTTTATTAAAATAAGAACATATGAGTGCTTTCGCTATAAACGATAATGTCATGTTTACAAGAAGAGGTCTTTTTATAACTTTGTTTTTCTGCCAGACTCTGTGTGACTTAATCCTCTGGGCTTCCTGGGGCCAGTGAATTTAAAAACAAAATGAAACAAAACCCTTTACAAAACCTGAAAAACCATTGGGGATATCTGGAAGCAGAGAAAATCGGGCTCTGGTGTTTTGGACTCCAAAAATCTGTAGTAATGTTGCGTTTGGATGAGCTGTCAAGTAAAAGAAATAGCCTGGATAATCAAAGATCTGTTATTTATGGCTTTGGCTTTTACTAATTATAAAGAGCTGACCCTCTCCATTGTAGTTGTCATCTGATGTGATTTACTTTAAATGTCAGGTGGTCATTCACAGCAAGGAGGGCTGGTTGTTGATCCTTTAACTCAGTTTCCTTCAACGTGAAGTAGATGTGTATTCACTGGAGATGTTAGCAGTAGCTACATAAACCGTGTTGTATTTGATGAGACTCCTGTAAGTGGACACTGAATCTTTCAAACCCTCATCGAATGGAAGCATTTGGACGTTCTGACTTTGTGCTCAGTGGTCGCGTGTAAACTCAGTGGGTCATCGGGCAGCATTACCTGCACAGCCAAGACGGGCTTGGCCTGGCTTTGGCTTCCTGACTGTATCTGGCCCTTGTTTTGGTCTCTTGCAGCGCTCTGTGACATGCACCCTATGAGAGCCCTCTTCCTCATCCCCCGGAACCCAGCGCCTCGGCTGAAGTCTAAGAAGTGGTGAGTCTGGTCTTCAGTGTTTTGTAGATCTGAGGGTGAGGTTTTCTTGTGATTCGATTTTGGATTAGCTGTTGTCTCTAGGTCCTGCTGATGGAATGAGACTAATACATATTATGACTTGGTGAATGACTTTCCATATGCTGTCATTCATCTTATAGGACATACTGAGTAGCTACAGTTCGTACAGCAAGTCTTTATTCTCCCACCTTCAAGGTAAGAAAGTATTAGCCAAAATGCATAAGTGAAGCCCAAGTAATAACATGAAAGCCCTTTGACTTTAACCCCAAGTCATGTCTTTCCTGGCAGCACAGAACAGATCATCAGAGAGGGTGATAATTTAGAGTCCGCCTGTTGATTGGCTGATCTCTCTTCTGTTTCTTACAACAGTAATTCCCTAAGTTTCTATACGTACCGGGTAATGTTTGAGATTATTGCTCTGGCACGTGTATGAGCATTTGCAGTTTTTTTGTTATTGCTACTGTCTTCACATATGGCAGGTGATACTGGCTTCTTCTTTGGGGCAGTGCTATAACTTTTTCTTTTAATAAACTTACACAAAATGGTGCCTTACTTTAAAGAAAACTACTACGTGAATACTAGTATGAGTGGTGTGAGGTATGGCAAAAATTATGTTGATCAGCTGTGACTGACATTTGGGAAACAGTTCTACAGGTTAAGCCAGATGTTGGACATTTGACTTTTTTGAGGTAATTATACAGTCCGTATCTTTTTATCTTATCATTCCACAACCAAAATCCACTGCTTCCTCCTTTCTTCCTATGGAAATGGTGTATTCTCCCTGATACATTCTTAAATTTCTGATTACTCTTGCACTGTGGCCAATTCCTGCACCACTTGTGACCACCTATCATTCTTCTAGAGATAAGTTCTGGGCAGTGAGACCCTGAAGGGACAGGATCCTTCTGCCCCTTTCCATAGCTCTTCATGATCAGGGACTTCACGGGCCCTCATGTTTCCCACCCACCCACATACAGGGGGCAGCCTTAATTACTACCAGTCATCTACTAATGACAGCCACCCTGGTGGAATGGCATGCTGCACAGAAAGAGGGAGGGAAACAGTCAGAAAAAAAGGGATGGCAGCCTCAGAACTGCGGGGCCCTGCAAGGGGAGTGAGAGTTGCTATTGGTAACAAGGAGGCAGAGCATTCCCTGCTCCTCCTTCCGCTGCAGAAGGTCACTGTGCTACAAGACAACCATTCTCTCCCCAGCAACAGCCCTCCCATTGGGCATCACACATCATGTGATCGGCAAAGCACCCCAACACCCTGCTTCCTCTCCTCCCTGGATCAGACTCCCGGGGAGAGGGGCTGGCTCCGTTCTCTTTCCTGGAAGCGACAGTGACACTACAAAGCCCTCTGCTAGGTTCCTGCTTGACATCTGAGCTAGTCTGCTGTATACAGTGGGCTTTACTTACCCTGTTCCCTACCCTCTCCTATCGTCCTCTCTCTTTACTGCTGCTGGACACGTATTCTGAGCTTTTCCATAGAAAAGGACAAACCGGCCCTCCACAGATGTATTTTATTTGGCTGTCACAGTGTGGTCATACACCCCATTTAAAAAATATGTGGATTAATTGGCAACCCCTGAAAATCTGTCAGTTGAGCAGTACATTTAGACTTCTGGCCTTTTCCTTGCAAAGGTGCAGTGAACTGCCTGCTAAGTAGCTCCTGGTAGCTCCTGCTCCCATTTAGGACAAGGGGTTGTCCTTCTGCTCCAGCCGCCACCTCTCCCCAACTCAGAAGCTGGTGTCGGTTGTTAGTACACATCTCCAGTTTTCATCTTAACCGTGATCGGCACCACCCCTTTTTGTGACCTGCCCGACCCCACAGAAAAGTGCGTGAGGAGAGTTCACACTCCTTTCACTACAGTGTTGGTTTTCGCTGACAGAGATCCAAAAAGGTCAACTGCGTGCTGACTTTAAGAACTACAAACTTTTAGGACAATGCAGGCTGATTTTTCTGCTTCAGACCTTTGACAAGAGCGAATTTTAATAATGCCGGAGGGAGCTTGAGAAGCTAGGAAACAGTGAGAAGTCCAGGCTGATTTCATCTCCTGCCACCTTGCACACCTTTCCCTTGATGCCTAAGGAAAGCTGGGTAGGAAAGCTATGGGAACCGCCCGGTATTGTTAGACAGGGAAAGGAAAGTAACCTGACTGGTAGAGAGTGACTGGGGAATCGAAAGCCCTGGGAATGTGCCATTTCCCTTTTCCACCCCAGCCTTCGTAGAGGGGCTGGTGCAGCCCCCAGGCATGGTTCCCATTTCTCTGCAATACAATTCCACCAGTTTTTAAGTGAACATGTTTAAACATTTCAAAATGTTTTATCTTGAAAGAGCAGGTCAAAAGTAATTTGAAGTAAGTTAGGGTTGACTTTAATAGACTCTAGTGTATGGGAGGAAATGAAACATTTCTTTTTTTTTTTTTTTTTAATTTTTTTTTAAAGAAAAGACTCCCTTCCCCAACCAAGAGGCAAAACTCCAAAATGTTCTTTTATTTCCAGCTCTTCTCTACCTAAACAACTTACCAGGTTAAATGCATTATTCTCAGTGTATCTATCAACACATGACCAAAGAGGGAGCCATTGCAGAGGCAGGGCCGTGAACTCTTTCCATGGTAAACATTCAATGGAGCATCACTTTCAACATGACTGAGGCTACAACAAGCAAGGCATAAACTGGTCTCTTAGTGTGAATTTTTTTAAACTCATGCCTTCAAGATTTGAGAAGTAAAGGCAGTGGCGCTGCTCTTTCCACTGTCATCATGAAGGAAAAAGAGACCACCAGCACTCTTGTGCTAAGGGATTATGAAGTTAGAGCACCACCAAATGTTCAGGCATTTAATAGTGAGTTGTCTGGGAGGAGTGTACCCTTAGTTGAATCAGAGGAAACCAAAGATACCCTCACCGTCTACCCCTATGTCAGCACCAGCAAGTGAATAGTAAAACTGGGATTCCCATTTTCTCCTGTCTCTTGTGTGTGGGTGGATTCTACTCGCAGGGCTAAACCATCTCCTTTAAAAGATTTTCTCCTCCCTTCTCCTGACACCCTGCTCAACCATACTCACCTGCCCTCACAAATATACTCAGTGCCATTGTTTCCCTTAAGGGCCTTCTGGAGAAGGATAGGAATGGTTCCATCAAGTACAAAATGGTGAATCTTACACTTTCACATGCCTTTTACATTTGAAGAGCCCACAGAGGAAAAGCAGCACTCAGCTGAGATCATTAGAAAAATCACAACTGCTTATCTATACAGGCTCCACTGGTCCACGCTGCTCATGCTCCAGATGCAGATGTGGAGGGCCAGTGAGGCTAAGGGGCATATTTGCACGAGTCCTAGGCTCCTCACTGGGAGAGCCAGCCTGGACCCAGCCTCTTGCTTTTGCTCCAAGGTTTAAAATCACCCCCGTTATTTTATGAGGCACCAATTCTGATTCTTGGTGGGTTGTCAGACTTTTATTTTGAGATAGGACAAAGCTCGTGTGTGTGTGTGTGTCTGTGTGTGTGTGTGTTTCTAAATAAAATAATAATACAGAGCAAATGTCAGGAAACCCTTCAAATAGACGGAATTTGCTGGTAGTAATGTGACTGAACTTTGGACTTTATTAAAATCCAGCTAAAAACTATTACACAGACTTTAAAAATTAACTTTTTTTGTGCACCCTTCTTGAAGATAACAGCCCAGTTGACTCTTCCCGCTAACATATTTAATCTGTACGTGAAATAATTCCCTTTAAAAACTCTAGGTTTACTCAGTTCAACAGAAATGGTGATTTCTTTTTTTTCAGAGACAGAGTCTCATTCTGTCACCCAGGCTAGTGTACAGTGGTGCAGTCATAGCTCACTGCAGTCTGAAATTCCTGGGCCCAAATGATCCTCCCACCTCAGCCTCTCCAGTAGCTAGGACTACAGGTGCATGCCACCATGTCTAGCTAATTTGTTCTATTATTTATAGGGAGAAGGTCTTGCTATATTGCCCAGGCTGGTCTCGACCTCCTGGCCTCAAGCAATCCATCCATCTCGGTCTCAGAAAGCACTGGGATTATAGGTGTGAACTACCGCACCTGGCCAGAAGTGGGGATTTCTGCTCCTCTGTCCTAAAGGCGGATGCTGTGTTCCTTAAGCCCAGTGATGCTCAGAGGTTGCTCAGGGCAATTTCATCATAGTCATCATCATCATAATAGTAAACATAAATACAGCATTTATGATACCAGGCACTGTTCTCAATATTTTACATGAATTAATTCACTTATCATAACATTTTTTTGAGATAAGTACCAATAATGTCCCTATTGGCAGCCAGGTAAACTGAGGCACATAAAAGTTAAATAATTTGTCCAAGTTAGTAAGTGATGCAACTCAAGTGGAAGAAGAGGGTAGCTTTGGGAAATAGGGCAGGGCCGATGCAAATTCTGAGGTCAAATGATGATTACCAAAAACGTTAGCCCAACTTGTTATAATGGCTGATGTGACAATCTTTCCAGCATTTTTAATTCCCCCAACACAATTTAACATGTAAACAGGTTGAATCTGGGAAGATGAAGTATTTAGTGACTCTGATAGTAGAGCTGGTCTTCTCAGACTGTAGGCACCAATCATTACCATTTATTTCTCCATGCTAACTCTTGGGAAATTAGTATTACTAACCTTAGGTGTTTCTATTTTATAAGAAACAGAACTAAATTACCATCAGGAGAGATTCAAGTAATAAAGTTATATAGACATACTTTAAACTCATTAGCACACTCGGCAAACAGTGAGGTGATATTCAATATAGGTGAAGTGTTTTCACTCTTAAATAAGTGTGTAATTAAGCATATTGATTCTTTGGTCATGCTAACTTAAGAGACTATGAATCTTTCTTTGAAGACTCATTTTAAGTAAGCATTATTTTCTCTTCAAAGGATATCATTTGAAGAACATATGAAATACATTACCAGCTTTGTAGTTCTGCACATGTAAGCCCACATGAAAACACTTCACCTATTGAATATTACCTGGCTGTTTGCTGAGTGTTCTAATGAGTTTAAAGTACATTTATGCTGCACATGTAGGCCCAAAATTATTCTCTTGAATATCTCTGAGGTTTTTCTCCCAGCAAGGCATACTGGGAAAAATGACTCTGTTTAATAACTAATTTCATTAAACTTGAACACTATTTGATTCTGGAAATCTGGAGATTTCATTTATTGTTTTTTTTAGAAGTCAGTATCAGGGAATAGAATGTACAGTCAATTAAATCTTGATCTCATTTTAAATTGAATGTGATTTATTTATCATCCTCTAATAGTTAGTGGAGCATTTTATAAAAAGCAAGCACTTCGGTGGGCACAGTGGCTCATGCCTGTAATCCCAGCACTTTGGGAGGCCTAGGCAGGCGAATCTCCTGAGGTCAGGAGTTTGAGACCAGTCTAGCCAACATGGCAAAATTTCATCTCTACTAAAAATACAAATATTAGCCAGGTGTGGTGGTGCGCATCTGTAGTCCCAGCTACTCGGGAGGTGAAGAGGCAGGAGAATCACTTGAACCTTGGAGACAGAGGTTGCAGTGAGCTGAGATTGCACCATTGCATCCCAGCCTGGGTGACAGAGTGAGACACACACACACACACACACACACACACACACACACACACACACGCAAAACAAGCACTTTCTTTTAGTTTCCAGCAAGAAAAAGAGAACTGCCATTTATGTTCCTTGTAAATATTTCATACCTTTCTGTCTTAATTTTTGTTTTCATCTTTTTAGTACTGATTTTTCTACCTGGAAAAGTACCATATGGAGTTTTTTTTTTTTTACATCTTCATACAGGTTAACCTCATTCTCTGCAGTTCATTCCTTAAGAGTGCCCTTTATTTCATTACCTTTTTCTGGCAAGCATTCTTCTTGGATGAGATCATATTTATGCCTCGACAAATGTATTTGATTGATCTGAGAAAGAGAAGAATACCCGCTCTCCAAACCTCCCTTTCTGTCCCTCAAAAGTGGAGACTTGAAGGTGGCCGTATTGCAGCTCTTGCCCAGAACCTTCATCACGCATTCACTCATGCACCAAACATGCAGATCAGGTAGTGTGTGGACGCTGCTGAGGATTTTCAGCATGAAGAAGCGAGGATATGCACAGAAGCACTTAACAAGGAGGTGCATAGAGTGTCCGGCTGTCACTCTTTCTAGTCCACAGTGTAGCCAACCCTGATTCCTCCTGGGGCGACCCCAAGCACAGTAGGCTACCTTTACCTCTATGCAAAATATTTTCTAAGCTTGAATGTAGCTTAGAAATTTAGAGAGGAAAAAAACCCCAGTGATTAGTACTTTAAAAACATGGAATAAAGTGAAGCTGCTTTGACCTGGGTAGCGACAGAGAGTGGTGCATACAAGCCAGGAGCAGTGGCTCACTCCTGTAATCCCAGCACTTTGGGAGGCCGAGGGTGGGGGATCACCTGAGGTGAGGAGTTCGAGACCAGTCTCCTGAACATGGAGAAACGCTGTGTCTACCAAAAATACAAAATTAGCTGGGCATGGTTGGAGGCAGCTGTAGTCCCAGGTAGTTGGGAGGCTAAGGCAGGAGAATTGCTTGAACCCGGGAGGCAATGAGCAGAGAACCACTGCACTCCAGCCTGGGTGATGGAGCAAGACTCCGTCTCAAACAAACAAACAAAAAAGAGACTGATGCGTACAAAAGTGCCCTGTCATGTTTGAGTGTTGAAGAACACGCTCCCCATTGTGTGTGGCGAAGGCACCTCTCAGGCCAGAAGAGTCTGTATGCAGTGTCCGCTGGGCAAAGGCTCGCTCCTGGGATCCTGTCCTGTATCTCCCCTGTCTACCACAGGAGGGCAACAGAGAGCACAAAACAGATCATTCCTGTTCTGAGCCGGATGGGGTGAGCCGTTTCACCAAGGTCTCCTGGAGTGCCTTGGAAAAGCGTGCTCTAGAGTCATGAGCTTAACTATTTATGACTCTGAGCCATGTCTTGGAACTTTCAGCAGGAACATGCGTGCTCAATTCATGAATGATGGCTGAAGTCCACCATTCATTTCTGCAACTTTGTGGACTTACTGCTGTAATTGTAGGCAGGTACTCTCTCGCCAGCTCTCCAGGCCAGGTCTCTGGCATAGGGTTTATCTTTGAGGAAGTATTACCTTTCTAAAGGGAGATAAATTCTCCTCTGGGTGTGAACTTAGTTCTTTAAAGTTAAATGTCTATGTCCTTGAGTTAACAACAAAGGTACACATAGAGCCTGTTCTTACCCATTGGAAAGCAGAGTTCAAAAGTGATTCTGAAACTCCTGGTTACAAAATTTGTCTAATCAAAGTTCACATCATCATATGAGAGTCTTGCTTACTTCTACAAAATGTACTCTCTGTTACCCATCCAACCTTGGTTTTACTTTTCTCCAGCTTGCATTTTCTGCCTCATTTAAGTGTCTCATCTCATCATCTCAGTGTCCCCGCAACATATATTATTCTCATCCTAGTATTAGTTTTTCACTGATTTCCTCCATCTGAACTATCCTTTCCCCAGAGTGATTTTCTCCTAATTCTTTAAGGCCCAGCTCTGGTTCCCTAATTCCAACACCCCTTCTGGATGTGATTCCCATCGGGGTCTTTTTCTTCCCTGCTTTCTTTTGGTCTGCTGCGTAATGTTATATATAAATTGTGCAAAAATGCTTTCATGTGTATAACTACCTTCTGTTACCTCAGCTGCACATTGATGACGATGATGCCTTTGAACCCATTGTGCCTGCTATAGTGCTGTGTGGTGATTAGTGGATTATTAGCTATAGCGCTGTTTTGTGATTAGTGGATGACCCTTATGCCGGCCAATTGGAACTTTAAAAAAACAAATCCCAGCATTTCAGAAATTACATATTTGCTTTTCTTTGGATCGGCATTTTATCTGTGGATTCATTTCTTTTGTTTGGCAGGTCAAAAAAATTCCAGTCATTTATTGAGAGCTGCTTGGTAAAGAATCACAGCCAGCGACCAGCAACAGAACAGCTGATGAAGCATCCGTTTATACGAGACCAACCTAATGAGCGACAGGTCCGCATTCAACTCAAGGACCACATTGATAGAACAAAGAAGAAGCGAGGAGAAAAAGGTTAGATGCACGTTTGTATTTCAGCAACAAAAACAAAAGATGGAGTGAATCATGGGCTCTTAATGTATTTGGAGGTGACTATGAGGATTTCAAATGGGCCTGCATCATTATTTAGTGTGAGGGGCTGTCTCTGAGATCACAGCCTCTGGGTATCAATGGAGTAAGGCTGCTAAAGTAGAATCTTTCATGAAAAAAACAGACATGCAAGAAACATTACCTCTGCCAGGCACTGAACAAAGTCATGTTGAGTGATGCTATGAAGTGCTTTAACATGACAAGAGATTTTCTTAATTCAAATGGATATTCATGTTTAGAAGACGAAAACTCTACAGAGGACAGATAACCTAAAGAAAAAAATTCGTCTACGTGACACTTTTCCATACTGACATTCTTCAACATTTAAGTTCATGTGCTTTGAGGCTCATTTCTAATTCCGTTATTTAGAAGTCAGAAATAATTTTTTCTTTTTCTTTTTGAGACAGAGTTTCGCTCTTGCTACCCAGGCTGGAGTGCAATGGCACGATCTCGGCTCACTCCGCCTCCTGGGTTCAGGCAATTCTCCTGCCTCAGCCTCCTGAGTAGCTGGGATTACAGGCATGCACCACCATGCCCAGCTAATTTTTTGTGTTTTTAGTAGAGACGGGGTTTCACTATGTTGACCAGGATGGTCTCGATCTCTTGACCTCGTGATCCGTCCGCCTTGGCCTCCCAAAGTGCTGGGATTACAGGCATGAGCCACCGCGCCCGGCCCAGAAATATTTTTTTTATAGTTGCAGTGATATAAAAGATCATTAGGTCACCAGGCTTGCTGTACAGAATATCAGATTTTGAGCTGAGGGTCATTTAACACCCTTCCTCATTTTATATATGCAAAACACATCTCTGTGTCTCTAGCTCTTATATGTCACTGGCTTTTCACTGCATCACTGAAAAAAACGTTAAATCCAAACTTGGGGTCTCAGGCCGTGCACTCCTTTTTTGAATGGAAGCTTATATTTTCAACTAGCATAGAAATGCTATGCTAATACTACGTATTAGGGAACATTGAAGCGAGCTACCAAATGAGACAGAAAATGCAAGCCGAAGAAAAGTGAAACTAAGGTTGGATGGGTGAGGGGAGTGCTTTGTAGAAATGAGTGAGATTCTTATAAGGTGAAGTGAACTTGAATTAGACAAATTTTGTAACCAGTAATTTCAGAATCTCTTCTGAACTTTGCTTTCCGATGAATAACTCATGAATCACGGCTAAAGTCCACCACTGATTTCTTCCACATTGTGGGCTTGCTGCCATAATCATAGCTATGTCTCACCAGCGCTCCCCTGCCCTGTGCCTCTCTGGCACAGGGTTTATCTTTGAGGAAACAGTACCTTTCTAAAGGGAGACAAATTTGTTCTTGGAGATTGACTAGCATGTTGACTGCACCCCGACCAAGGTAAAAACTTGCACGGTCTGGAGCAGGTTCAGTGGTTAGCTGAGGTAGGGGAAGTTAAGAGTATGGGAAGGGAGAAATTGAGAGGACAGCAGTGAGTACTTTGTGGGTAGAAGGCAGGAGTGGGTAGCAGCTGGGAGGACGACAGTCACAGGCAGTGTGAGGCTGGAAAGCTGAGCGTCAACAGTGCAGTGAGTGGAGAGGAAGACCCCAGACTGAGGAGGGAAGGGGAGGCGCATGGCAATGTGCTTGTTCTTGCTTCGCTCCTCCCCGTTTCTCTCCCATCTGGAGTTCAGAGGCAGCAGCAGAGGGTAGCAGACAGCACAGGACAGAGGTTGCCCTTCTGTTATTTGTGTTTCCTTTCTTCTTTGCCTCTGCAGTTAATACCCATAGCACAAGCTGGGGATGAGGGGTGGGGGTGGTGAGCAGCATGAAAGTCAAAACTGGATTGGAGAGGTAAGATCAGCAGAGGGCTAAGGCAGGAGGAGAAAATCTCAGTGAAGATTCCAGGAAGATGTCCCTCTCTCCCTCTCTCCCTTCCCCCACACCCCCCCCACCTTCCTTCCCTTCCCTTCCCTTCCCTTCCCTTCCCTTCCCTTCCCTTCCCTTCCCTTTTCCCTTCCCTTTTCCCTTCCCTTTTCCCTTCCCCTTTCCCTTTCCCTTTCCCTTTCCCTTCCCCTCCCTTCCCCTCCCTTTCCTTTCCTTTCTTTTCCTTTCCTTCTCTCTCTCTTTGTTGCCAAGGCTGATCTTAAATTCCTGGGCTCAAGAAATCCTCCACATCAGCATCTCAAAGTGCTGGGATTATAGGCACGAGCCACCCACCCAGCACCTCTTTTTGTTTTTGTTTTTTGAGACAGGCTCTCTTCTCTCTGTGTTGCTTGGGCTGGAGTACAGTGGAGTTATCATAGCTCCCTGCAGTCTCTATCTCCCAGGCTCAAGTGATCTTCCCATCTTAGCCTCCCAAGTAGCTGGGACTACAGGTGTACACCACCATGCCTAGCTAATTATTATTCTTTTTTAAATTTTTAGTAAAGACAAGGTCTCACTTTGTTGCCCAGGCTGGTCTTGAACTCCTGAACTTAAGAAATCCTCCTGCCTCAGTCTCACAAAATGCTGGGATTATAGGTATGGGCCACCAAACCTGGCCCCAGGGAAGAATTCTTCTGCAGCTGGCATCAGGGAGTGTATGATCAGGTTAGACTCAAGAGTGGGAGGTTATGAAGCTAAGCCAAAAAGGTGACTCATCTGCAGTTAATAAGATGTCAGTTCGACCATAAGGAGCTGGGAGGCTAGTTCAAGATGGAGGAACTAGGTATGAAGAGAAATACATAGGTCAAACTCTAGAAGTTCCAGGACTGATTTTCCAACTGGTCCTTGTCCACGGTGGTCTTGGGCTACTCCATGAAGTCAGAATTTTTAAGGGAATATTTTAGGGCAGCATATCAGACATGCAACCCTTAAAAGCCAACTTCTCTAAAAAGGACATTTTATTATACTGTGAATATATAGCAGAGTTGAAGTGCTCAGACTCTGTTTTCAGATTCGTATTCTAGGTTCATATTCTAGCTCTGCCCCTTGTCAGGTATGTGAACACCACTCCAGTTTTCTCTTTAAAATGAGATTGAGAGTATACTAATAATATCTATTGCCAGGAATTCTTGCGAAGATTAAATGAGATAATGCATTTAAAGTGCTTGACATAATACCCAGGACATAGATGCAGTCAGTAAATGTAAGTTCTTCTTATTTAGGCAGTTACTTATTGATGCATATGTTTTCATTACTTACTCAGAGTCCTTTGTGAGAACTCATGACCCATCTCCTTCTGGGCATAAATAAGAGTGGGTGACACCTGTGCCTCAGGTTGTTTCCACATTTTGAGGGGCACAAACTTTGGAATGTGACTCAGCACTCACCACGCCATGAAGATAGATCACTTTTAAAGTGTTTGTTCTCTGCAGAGTGGAAAAGTAAGATTCTTGACAATAGGTGTATTCAAGAATTATGTGGCAATTTATGGAATCTAATCATGTTTAGGTTTAAGGCCACCAGAATAACAGTTCTAGTCTCCTTGTTTTCTGCTCCCAAGGAAGGGTGTTTGGTCAAATGAGATCTCATTCCATTTGCTCAATTTAATCAAATGACTAAGTTTGCTCTAATATTACTTTTCACTTCTTAGTTGTTCTAGCGCCAACTTTTGGTAGAATCAATCAAAGCAATTCTACTTTGCATTGCTTTACGTTTTTTTTTAACCTGGTATTTTTTTCCCCTAAGATAGGTTGACACATGCCAATTTAACCCAGTTATATAAAAGCAGTCAAAACCAAATTTTGGTGAAGTATTAAATATTAAATTGAGGAGCCTGACAAATGAAGGTTTTACCCTAGAGAGTAGAAATAATTGGAAAAATTGTGTGCTGCTTTTCCTTGCTGTAATTTCCTTTATTAGATAAAATTTTCACATTTTTACTTTGAAATCCGTTTATTCATTTTGGAAAAGTTTGGAATATTACATTTTTAGTGTGGAGCATAAAAACGCTTTATGCAGGTTTTTGATATTTTGGTGAACTAATATTTTTTAAATAAGTAGTCTGAAAGCTTCATACATATCTAAAGTACACTTGAACTCATCCAGCTTTTGACCTTCAGTATCTCTTTCTTTCAGTATCTCTTTTAACAGCTAAATAGTGTGAAAGACAAGGCATATTTATCAAATCTGAGCAGTCTCACTGTGCGACTACTGCCTCCTGCTGGTAACATAACTAAATTGCAGTTTCAGTTCCTTTTTAGGGATGTACAAGTACCTTCAAGGTTGTAATTATTAACCTACAGCTATGAAGAGATAGCAGTAATGTGACATCTTCCCTTGCTTAAAAGCTCCTCCAAGGGTTCCTCATAGCCCATAGAAAAGTTCTCAGCATGGCATTTATAAGAATCAGTGAGCCATTTTGGCCCTGCCAGCCTTTCTCCCTCCACCTAACCACTCACAGCTTATTGTTTCCTGAACATATTATGCACTGTAATACTGCCAGCCTTACTCATGTGGATATGTTGCTTAGAATGTCCTTTTCCCATCAATGCCAGCTGCTAACTACCTGAACAAGAGCCACTCACCTTCCAAGAACCAGTTCATTTTTTCTTCAAAGATTTCACTGTCCCTTCCTCCATTATGACCAGTGGCATTAGCTGCTCCATTCTCTGATATATCATTGCTCCTTATATATACTGCTATTTAGCATATAATATATTGGAAAGAGCACTGGTTCTTAGGTTAGAAAAGTTCTGGATTGAATTCTAAATCCAAATCCCAGACTGACCTTTTAATAATGAGATAACATTGGTTATATTACTTAACCTCTTGTAATTCAGTATTCTCGCTTGAAAAACAGACACTATTTTGGAGAGTTATTATGAAAAATGAGAGAACAGAGTAAAATATTTAGCAATAGTGACTGGCATGAGAGCTACCCACCAAATATTCATTCCCTTTCTTCACTATCATGGAGGATCTGATATTTACTCTTCTCACACAGATTAGGTTTGATCTCTTCCAAAGCAAAGCCTCAATCTTATTCATTCTCTATGTACACTGCTTCGCATTTTGCTGATTTAAATGATTGTCTCTAGTGGATCAATCAAAACACATTTTAACTATATATTTTAAGTACCTATTGTCAAAAGTTTCTTTGTTGCATTTATCAAGATAATCTAAAGACAATTTGTGAGTCCATGTAAGTCATAGTAAAATCCTACTTTAAAAACGGTCAATATTGCTGGGCGCGGTGGCTCAAGCCTGTAATCCCAGTACTTTGCGGGGGCTGAGGTGGGTAGATCACAAGGTCAAGAGATCGAGACCATCCTGGTCAACAGGGTAAAACCCTATCTCTAATAAAAATACAAAAAATTAGCTGGGCACAGCGGTGCGTGCCTGTAATCCCAGCTGCTCAGGAAGCTGAGGCAGGAAAATTGGCTGAACCCACCCAGGAGGCGGAGGTTGCGGTGAGCCGAGATCATGCCATTGCACTCCAGACTGGGTAACAAGAGTGAAACTCCATCTCAAAAAAAAAAAAAAAAAAAAAAAAAACAGTCAGTATCATCAATAAGTTACAAATGAGCCAATGGGTTTGATATGGGTGACTTTACAATGGGAATTAACACAAATTGTTTTTTAATTGAAAATAAATTAACAAAAAAATGGAAAAGGATTATTTTAATTCCTTATTTTCTCTTTCATCTGAACATTAGGTACTGGGGACAGATATCTAGAGTCAGCTGAGACAGTCTTGAATGTGGTTATATACTGATGGGAACCACTAAACCATAAGCCTGTAGGCTGTTCCAGCACTCTGTTAACTATGACTCTTTGGGCGTCAATTTATTTGTATTTAAGAGATGGGGTTGGGTTTTACTGAGTCATAGCATCTTCTTGTGCACTAACACACTGGGGTCTTTCTTTAGATGAGACAGAGTATGAGTACAGTGGAAGTGAGGAAGAAGAGGAGGAGAATGACTCAGGAGAGCCCAGGTATGAGAGCAAAAGCCAAGTCTTCTAATGTTCACATTCTGAATTGTGCTTCTGTGGAATTCACTTTACTTTTGATTTATAGGTTCGTTTTTAAGAATCCGCCAGGGTGGTCTTATTTAATTTAATGCCCATGAACATGTTCATTAATTTGAGAAAATTTCCCTAGGCGGACATTATGAAAATGTGGAAATCAGCATATTCTTGATCTTGTCCCTCAAGATTTATGGTCTCTATCCTAAGAGCTTGTTTTCTTAATATGTAACAGGTAGAATGGGTAGAAGGCAATTATCTTGGCAATGCAGAACTAAAAATACTTAAAACAGCAACTTTGCATTTTCGAACTTGCCTTGTTCACTTTGTTACTTCGTACTTTTGAGAAACCCATCCAGGCAACCACTGTCCTTGTCACATGCCTTGGTATTTTCACTGCAGCCCAATCCAGGAGAAAGTGATTTCCAGAAATCAAATGGTATGTAGACATGAACTCCAAGCAGATACGTTTGGGCCATTCCTGTTGCCACCTGTTGGACCCCAGAACCCAGTGCCGTTTTGTTGTCAGGCCTACATTTTGAATTCCACTTGACTTTGATTCTGACTTTCATCTAGCCTGTGTTTATAAATAATTAAGGTTAGAGTGGTTGCATTGCCAGGATTTCTCTTTGGTGAGCAAATTCAGCTTGGTGAGTCAAGGGGAGCAGGCACATATCCATGGTGCCATGTGGTTTACCTGTGAAGTAAGACTTGGGGGAATTGCTCAAGCAGAAGACTCACCAACGTGTGGCCTCCTTCCTCAGGCCATCTAAGGAGTGGACCCTAATGGCTCCAAAAGGATTGGTTCCCGTATCATTGAGGGAGAGCTTTCTAACCAGAAAAGGGGCCAGCTTAGCCACCGCTGCTGGAAAGAGCCAGATACCGTGTTCTTTTCTGCTAACTCAGACCTACTGGGCTGGACTCTTGCTAAGTCTCTATAAAAAGATAGAACTGAACCTTCAGAGCCATCCAGTTTTTCTCTCATCACCTGCCACAGGATTCCTCAAGGTCAAAGACTGAAGGAGAATTCCTTCCTACCATCTGATACATAGCACGTCCGCCGCCCCCGGTTTAGCTGCATAAAGATGACTGCCAAGTAGTGACAGAGAAAATGAACATTCCTGAAAGGCAAAGGACCAAACGCCCTGCTTTCACAGAAGTTGTACACCAGTGTTCAAAAGCTTACCTGGATGCCTGTGTCAGCCTTCTGACCACTTCCTGTAGAACTGAGAAACCCTGTCTTTCTAACACTTGCTAAACGGCATGTGAGGGGGTGACTTAGGGAGCCATCCCAGCCGTACCTCAACACTTCCATGATTATAACATGGCATTTTATCATGTTAAAGATTATGTTCAAATCCTGTTTTTATGGATATGTCTAATTAATCTTCACGAAATCCTGAAAAACAGAGAAGGACAGTAGTTATCTCATTTTAGAAATGAGGTGACAGCTCAAGGGTTGCAACCGGGTCACACACAGTTAATCATTGAGTCAGTAACACAGCTCAGATCTTTTGACATTGATTCAACATCAATTAATATTAATGGAGCAGTGTGCATGGGCGGCTGGGTTCCCAAGCCCCCTTCCCTTTGCAGAGGGCAATTGGCCTGTGTAGATAAGCACCATCATTTGGGGTTTGTTTTAGAATTTGACGCAGAGGCTCTAACTTTTAGAGAAGGCTTGTTAGTAGATGCCAAGCATTGTCTATGCAACATCACAAACAAAGCCTTTTTATGTCTTTTCATGGTGGTATCTCACACAGTTCACTAACCACTCTCCAAAACCGAGCCCTGATCCTCTTGTCAACTGCCACGAAACCTGCTCCTCCCCCAGCACTCCTCATTCCTGTTCTCATCACCACCGTCACCCAGCAGCCGAGACAGAACCTGCAATTCATCCCTCACTCCACGTGTCAGAGCTGTCAACAGGCTTCATGACATCTATCCCCAAATACTCCTTCCCTCCTCCATCCCCACTGCTCTCGTCCTGCGTGGTGTCTCCACCCCAGAGCCACTCTTGCCCTTGCATCCCTCGCAAGGTCATCCATTCAGCAGCCAAACCAATCTGCTCATGTGACTCTTCTGCGTAAAACCTTCATGTGCGTGTGTGGCTGTCACTGCCCACACCTATCTCTCTGACCTCCTCTCCTACCCTTGTCCTTATTCACTCTGTTTTGGGAAGCTGGGCTGGTGTTCGGTTGCTCAAAAATAAGGGTGCACACCTGTTTTACAACCCAGGCCTCTAAACCTGCTTTTCCCTCTGCCTGGAACGTTCTTCCTTCATCAGCTGCCTCCTCCTGAGAGATCTTCCTGACCACCCATCTAAAGTAGGGCCTCAAAGCTTACCCCAGCTCCCCGCCACTGTCACTCTTAAACAATTACAATTTTTGTCTTCTCTAGAGTCTGATAATACCTGAAGTTATTTGTCTGTATGCCTGTCCCACAAGAAGATAACTTTAAAGAGAGAAATTATCTAGCAACTGCCATGTCATTAGAGCCTACTACAGTGACTGCCACGGAGCAGGTGCTCTGTATGTGTGTGTGTATATATATATATATGCACTTGACATAAATCTATTAAACATCCATACTTATATATGTGTATGTTTAATAGATTTATTTCACATGGAAGTAAATTTGAAATCTATTTCATATATATGTATGTATATATGTATGTTTAATATTCATATATGAATTTGAAATAAATCTATTAAACATATATACATATATATGAATATATATGTATATTAAACCTACATATATACATATATATGTATATTGAACCTACATATATACATATATATGTGAATATATATATATGTATGTGTATATGTATATGTATGTTTAATAGCTTTATTTCAAATGGAAGCTTCCAGAAAGATGAAAAGGGCAAGGTTTGAATAAACAAATAGAAGTCATTTCTCAGCTCCCTCTTAGGCTGCTGTGCAGAATCAAGGAGTCTGTAACTGTTCGTTGTTCACCTGGGAGTATGCCAGCCCTGGATCGCCAGCGGAGTAGGGAGAGCTTATTTATATCCTCTCATTCTCTGTCCCATGCACACACATACATGTACAACCACCATTTTGCAAAGTAGAGAACTGTTGCCTAAACAGAATCTAGGAACCAATGAGCTGGGTTGAGATGCTGGCTGCACCCTCTGTGGCTGGAGCCAAACCAAGCCCTTTAAGTGTATTGCAGTCACACAAACTCTATCTTAGAAACTCAGCAAGCTTGGGCTCAGATCCTGGCTCTTTGTGGACCTTGACTCGACGGTTTTCCATTGCTGGCGCATTGTGACTTCACAGAACAGCCTGGCCTCTGCCTCATGGGGGTGGTGTGGGGTGAGGCCGATCTTTTTAAGTAGATTCCCCTGTTGCTCATCATTGTCCATTTTTATTGAAAATAATCCAGTCTGGGGCTCATGGCATGCACAGTGGCTGAAGTCTTTAGAAACAAATCTTTGCCACATCCCAAGGGTGAGGGAGTGGTGTGGACAGTCCTGGAGAAGGTGACAACTCGGAGAATGTGACATCCCTCTGTGAATGGAGGCAGCATTTGTTTCGTGCCACCATCGTACTGAAAGGGAGGCAGGTCTCTTACCCTGATGCTGTTTCTTTGGGGTGAATGATTGAATTAGTGGAGGGCCTAGGGGCCTCTGCTCTTCTTTCCTTGTGTGTGGGTGAGTTGTTTGCCCTGCTGTCCTCCCCCAGGGCCTCTTGGTAGCCATGGCCCCTGCCCCATGTGGGATACTGATCACTCTCTTCTGCCCACAGCTCCATCCTGAATCTGCCAGGGGAGTCGACGCTGAGGAGGGACTTTCTGAGGCTGCAGCTGGCCAACAAGGAGCGTTCTGAGGCCTTGCGGCGGCAGCAGCTGGAGCAGCAGCAGCGGGAGAATGAGGAGCACAAGAGGCAGCTGCTGGCTGAGCGTCAGAAGCGCATTGAGGAGCAGAAGGAGCAGAGACGGCGGCTGGAGGAGGTGAGGACCTGCTCGAGCCACCTCTGACCCCAAGCCTCTCAGTTGTGGTCACTCCCCAGGTGATCCCTGGGAGCCCACATCCCACTCTTGAGCACAAAGAGCTGGACCGCAAAGGCAGATAAGTCCTGACCGTTCTTACAGACAAAAGGCTTCCCTTGCTTTTTGTGGTGGTGTGGTCATTTCAGAAAAGCAGGTGAAGGCCGTCACCCCTTCTTGTCTTGCCAATAATCACCTTCTCAGCAAGCTTTACTTAAAGTCCCAGCACCTCCCTCCAGCACGTCCTATTGCCCTGCCCTGCTTTATTACTTTTACACCGCTCTTAGCACCTTCAAACATACTCTACACGTCCTTTTACATGCCTGAATGTCCCTACTGGAATTTTAGTTCCATCAGGACAAGGGGATTTTATCTCTTTTGTTCCCTGATATACCTCCAGCATGTAGTATGTGCTTCAGAAGTATTTGTGGAATGACTAAATTCATATCTGAATGAATGAGTCAGTAGTTGAGAGGTGAAATATAGGTGTTAACTAGATCACAGTGAATAAGCAGGTAAGTGGAATTTCAGGTGTGAAAAAGTGAGACCTGCCTATTGATACTCTGAATGCTGGGAAGAGTGTTTCACAAATCCTTTCCCAGACACCCCTTAGGACCCAGGGCCTGTCCCCCAGCTTGTGGGCAGACCTGCCTTCAACAGCAGACACGGCTTATCCGTGTGGAGAGCCATACTGCTAGCCGCAGTTTCCTGCATGCTTGTCCTGGGCCAGACTTTCACCTTGTGGTCTTACAGACATTTGTTAAAGCCTTCTTCCCAGAACTCTGCCCTGATCTCTCAGGCCTCCTTCCTCTGCCAGATAAATCAAAGCCTTTAGACAATGAGGAAACTGAGGGTGCACAGCTATTGGGGAAGTTGGGCAGCAGATGGAAGGTCCACTAACTGCATGGTAATGGGATAGTAATTTCACAGGTTTCCCAAACACCAGCTTGCTTCTCATTAACGGGCTTGCAGCAATTCACTTGCTTTGTCAGCTGGCCACTGCAGAGTTAGAAGGTGGTGAATTGCAGTCACCAGGAGCAGATTGCTTTTTAAATGGTACATCAAGGTCCAGCCTCCCTGGTTTAAATCAGTGAGGGCCTCGGTTCCAGTTTGCAGTAAATCCCATCAACCTCATTATGTCCCTCGAATATCAGTTTCAGACCAGCAGCAATAATACTCAACGGTAGTAATTACTGAGTGATTTTAGCGTGTCAAGTACCAGGCAGGATGCCTTGTTTCTAGCCAGTATCTCATCTACTATCACTATCTCTCTTCATATATCCATTATCTCCCATGCAAAGCTCATATAATCCCCATTTGACAAAGAGGAAACTGAGGTTCAGGGAGGGAAGTAATTGGTCCCATGTTGCAGGGTACTGTGTTCAGTACTTTACACAAATTGTCTCATTTAATCCTCACAATAATCTCCAGTCTAAAGATAACGCAGCTGAGTCTTAGAGAGGTTAATAACTTGCTAAAGGTTGAGAAGAAAACCAGGTTTCAAATCCAGAGGCCTGGCCTGCAGAGCCTAAGCACCAAGTCACCCCATGTGTTCTGCCTCTCCACTGGTAAGTCAGAGTTGATGTGCTTTTCCACATCCCTCATCTGGCCTCTACGTCTGTGGTCTTTTACCCTGAACATTTAAGGATTTCTGCACGAGGGCACAGAATCTGTCCAACAGATGCTCACCTTTGACCTGGGTTCTGTCTCACGCTCCCTGTCAGAGCTGTTGCCAAGGCCTCCTTTGTGTGTCGTCTTTTGGGGCATTTGCTTGAACCTCTACCATGGAGCAAGTCAGAGTTCAGCTCACTGTGGCGTGTGCATTGACAGAGACACACCCTGTCAATCCTGGCTTGCACAGAAGACGTCAGCCAGCATGCGTGAAGATACAAGCCTTTTGCTCTGTGTTCCTGTGGGCATGAGCCTTGGTTCCATACCAGAAGCAGCAATGCTTCTTGCCACAGCATTGATAGATTATACTAGCTTTCTCTTTTGATCCTTCATCTTACTCTACAGCACAGTGGAAAAGAGCAAGGAATACTGAGTACTCAGACAGCTGTAAAGTCTGAACCCCTAAGTCATGACGTTCTCTGCCACCAGGAACTCTTCTGTCATGTCCTGCTCCTGCCAGGTCTCCATCCATGTCTGTCTCCCTGGCCTTTGGTCACCACTTGTGTTTCTGGTGTCCTGAGTAAGAGCTTGGACTACATCGTCACATAGAAACTGTTAAAGCCCATAGTTCAGCTGGAGAATTCAGCTTCATAGTGAGTGATTTTTCCTTTTGTAGGAAAAGCATTTCTACTTTCCAAAAAGAGGCCACCTAGCTACCCCTTTGGTCACACAGGACTACAGAGGTTGTAGCTTTTGTATTTGGTCATCTCAACTGTCACCTCCTACCAGAGGGTTTCTAAGGAAGCCCTGTACATCCTTTGCTATTTATGAGCAAGCATGTGGATTTGGCTAAGCTCTAAATCAGTGTCTGTATATTCTTAGAAGGACTTTGAATATATGCTGAATGTGGTCATTTGTCAGCTTTATGAAAAGGACATGGCTTCAGGCCAATTAAATAGTGGAGAGAAGACTCAGCTTTTGACCAATGTTGAAATATAACCTGTAACTAAGTTCCAGAACTTGATTAATCCAAGCTAAAGTGAATCAGTCCATCAATAGTGAGAAGTACAAGGAGGACCTCTTCTATTTTTACTCAGCTCAATAAAAATTTCTATTACTTGGCATAAATAAAATACAGCTTGTTTTATTCTGTATCATGGAGTTAGGATCCAAGAATGGGAGCCTTGAGGGGTTGAGGCTTCTACTCCAGTAATCTTGAGCAAATTTGTGGTGATGTTTGATTCTGCACAAGAGTTTTGAAATGATATTAGTGATGTATATATGTGTTTCAAATTGTTGAGAGCATTCTAAACCTTCATTCTGGGGTGAGTGTCTTTAAGTCACAGGAATGAATCAAGTAGACCTCAGAAGCACCTGCTCCCTGGTAGTAAGTTTTATTATCGAGAGTTTTTCAAGAAACCAACATCTCAGGTGGCACCCTTCAAGACCATCCTAGCATTGTCCAGTTATAAAAATAACCAGTTCTACCTCGCTACAAAATATACTTCTCTGGCTCCATCTTATGAATTTTTTTTAAAGAGATCTCCCCTGTATCTTATTGGCCAGTAATCATGAAGCAATAATGTACAGAAGAAGATCCTGGCAGTCTAAAAATGTAAACCCTCTATAAGCCTCTAACTTTCTATTGCGAGTGACTGGGGCTTTCAAGGATGCTGGACTCAATTGTTGTTGTTTTTAAGTGTGAGGTTGAATTAAAACCTTTTCTCTGGGTCTGTAGGTAGTCATTTGACAGATACTTAGGGAACACCTCTGTTGTGTAGGCAGCGTGCTAGACACTAGATATACAGCCTCCCATCATGGTGATTAGATCTGTGAGGGAAATGAGCACTAGGCAAATAATCCGCCAAGTAATGATTTATCATCATGGCAATGACTGCCGTGGTGGAGGAGAGTGGCGTGCTAAGCGAGCAGGCCATGGGGTGGGAGCCTCACCCGGCTTGGTCAGCATTCCACTAGAGGAGGGAGTTGGGCGCAGAGAGATACCAGGCAGGGAAGCCACGGTGCAGCCAAGAAGAATGGGAAACATTGAATTGTCTTCACTAAGGGAAGACCATCAGATCTCCGTTTTTCAAATGAAACTTTGGCTGCCACAGGGTAAGTGCTAGAAAGAAGCAAGAGGAAATGGAGGAGACAAGTTGGCCCAGGCCAGAGGGTGTGATGCTCTGGACAGGTGATGGTAGAGTGGGGACTGAGGAAAGTGGGCACGTTTGAGACAAATGCAGCCTGTGGACCATGCAGGATGTGCAGGTTGATTAGACATTAGGGATGAGGAAGAGCAGCCGACAGTGACAGCCGTAGTCCAACCCATGCAGCTGGATTATGTAGAGATGGCCGTAGAAGAGGGGTCGAAGATAGGAAAATAGGAATCGTTGGTTTGTGGTAAGGAAAGTACACATGAGAAGAGAAGAGAGTGTGAGCCTGAGCTCTAACAACTCAGAATAGGCAAGGAAAAGACAGCAGAGAAAATTGATGCGGAAGTGGAAGGGACACAATGAGAGTTTGATGGAAAGATTTAGTATTCAAGCGTAAGGATGGAGTTAAAGGGGCCAGCTCTGAAGAATGCTGCTCAGAGGTTGGGAAGACAAGAGCATCTTTTTGGTTTCAAATGACACAGAGGATGTTTAAAACATAGTTTTATGTAGTATTCCCCAGAAATGCTTTCATTTCAAGCAACCTGGCCAGGAGTCAGCATATCTGCACCTGGAGTGAAAAGATGCCAACTTCTGAGGGCCACCGTGTACCACTACCTGCGTGCCCTGGCAGTTCTCCTTTTTCTCCCCATACCTCCACTTCCTGAACCCTACAGGGAGGTCAGTGGCAAAGCTTATTCCCACCACCAGATTTGTACTGAGGATTAACAAAAAAAATGGATATGAAAGAACTTTATTGACTGCCAAAAACTGGACAGACCTCACTTTTGAGGACTTGTCAAATTCAGCTTAAATATTTCTTACAAGACCCACCTTATGCTTGTGTTGGAACTTTTCATAATTCCATGCTCATCCATTGGCTGTCATCTTTTTGTTCAAATTCTTTTTTATTTTTTGAGATGGCGTCTCACTCCGTCGCCCAGGCTAGAGTACAATGGCATGATCACCTCAGCTCGCTGCAACCTCCGCCTCCCAGGCTCAAGCGATTCTTGTGCCTCAACCACCCCAGCAATTGGTATTACAGGCATGCTCTACCACACCTAGTTAGTCTTTGTTTTTTTAGTAGAGATGGGGTTTTGGCATATTAGCCAGGCTGGTCTCAAACTCTTGGCCTCAAGTGATCTGCCTGTCTCAGTCTCCCAAAGCGCTGGGATTATAGGCATGAACCACCGTGCCTGGTCACCATTCACTTTTCTCTTAGCATAATCAAGCCAGTCTCACAGCAGCTGTGCAAGCAGAAGCCCAAACCCAGAGAAGCCACTAGTGTGGAAGGTTGTTCTTTGGAACCTTAGTAGCTTCTTCCAGGCGCTCCTACACACCCCTACCCCCAAGAAAACAGCGGAGAGGTGGTGGGGAAGCTGCAGCTTTCTTTAAGAATTATAGCGCAGGACAGCATATTGAAGCTCTGGGAAGTCCTGGGAAAGCAGAGCCTTTGGTAAAATTCTGTTGAGAGTGAAGCTGTAGTTTGCTTAACAGCATGGACTCTAGAACCTGACTGCCAGGGGTCAAATCCCAGCTTTCTCCCTTATTAGGCGTGTGACCTGAGTTCTTTAACTTTTCTGTTTTACAGTTTCCTCATCTGTAAAGGTAGAAATAACAATAGCATTTACCTCACAAGACTGTTGTGAAAATTAAATGAGTTACTTCATAGAAAGCCTGCCGACGTCACCAACACAGAGTGAGCCCTCCATAAATATTGGTTGTTCTTGTGACTGGTGTGGATGCCTTTCTAAAGTCAGAGAAATGAATTTCCAAATTTGAACTCTTTATGTGCTGCAGTAAAACGCTTTTGGATTTATTAAAATAAATGTAAATAAGTAGGCTTCTTTCCATGCTTTGGGAAGAATATTTGTTATAATACTGGGAGGAATTCAGTTATTAATGATGCATGCCTAATAGTTCTTAGATGGCCAGATTTGGGTTCATGTAGAGGTAAAGCACACGATCTTCGCAGGCAGGCCAAGGCCTAAGTTTAATCATAGCTGTGTGGTCTTGGGCAAATTACTTAACCTCTCTGAACCTCAGCTTCCTTACATGCACATTCAGTAAAATAATATTTACTTTTCAGGATTGTTAAGAAGTAAATGAAACCATAAATACAGAGGGCTTGGCGCAATGGCTGACACAAAAACTGGATTGATATTCTTGGGTGAATATTTTATTGTTATTTGGGAACTGATGTTAATTTTGTTTTTTACTTCAATGGTTCTCTCTGTAGATAGGATTTTCGCATTCCCTGTCTTCTTGAATTCCTTAATGTACCTTCCCTGTTTAGTGTAAAACCTCGACTTTTCTATCCCCTCTTGAAGGTGTTTGTCCAGAGCACACTTTCATTATGTCCTGCTATCTATCTGCTGATGACTTAACCAGCACTACTGGCCTTGTTGGCATAAGGAGGCAGCCCATTCTTCATCCTTTTGCAGATGTCTTGTTTAGTACCATCAACTGCCACCTTAGGAAGTCTTTTTTCTTCCCTGGTAAAACCTAGAGGATCTTCCCCTGGAGAAACTGCCTTCTGATGGATTATCTCATCAGTATTTCTTGCTGTCATTTCCAACACTGTGTAATTATGATCCCATCATCGCCACCACGTGGCTGCATGACATCTCATTTCCTAACAATAGCTAAGTGAAGTTCGTGAGAAACACAGATCTTGGGCTGAGTGAATAATCAGCTTCTGGCATCAGGGAAATAGTACCTTACAAGTGACCCTTTCACCAAAAAGTTGAGAGAGTGGCAGTTCAGTAAGAAATTGCCTGGGTTTGAGTCTTAGCTCTGCCACATGCTGCATTTGTAATTTTGAGCAAGACATGACTTCTCTGTGCCTCAGTTGGACCATTTATAAAATGGGATGTAATACATACAAACCACTTAGAACAGTAGCTGGCCCTGAGTAGACACCTGAATAAGCTGAAGGAGAGTGTTCCACGTGAAGGGAAGAATCTCGTTTCTCGGTACCTGCTTTGTTTTTGCTCCCCTGGGTCATGTCTTTCCGGGGTAAGGGCTTTTTTGTTGCTGCTGCTGCTGCTGCTGTTGTTGAAATTTCAAAATATTGATTGAACAAAAGAATAAACATAAGCCCCAAAGAAAATATGACAAACTTCACACATAAAATGTCATTTTCCCCTAATTAATGTAACTGCTTTCTGTTCATGGTTTACAAAATGACTGATGTTTCCCTTCTATCCCTTTGTACCTATGTGTATCTAGCAGAAATGTTCTTAGCTCTGGCTACAGGCACACAGAAACTTGTTATCGATGATTATGTTCAAATGTTTATTTCCTTCCCCCAGAATAAATTGGGGAACTGGCACTGTCTGGATTGATCACAGGACAGATACTCAGGGCTTGAAGTTGAATGCAGCCAGAGGGCAGAAGCAGGAGACAGGAAAATCGGGTGGGTTTGTACCAGTGCAGCATTTCCACCCACTGGACCACTCTCCAGGCCCCAAGCTAGAAAAAAAGCACCATGAGCAAGAATAATTTCCCCATCTCAGAGCCTGGAGTGTTAACACATCAGCACTGCCAGAAGTGGCCCTTAATTCATTTCATCATTAACCACAGGTGTCCCAGTGTGTCCTGTGAGCTCTGGCTGGTGAGCTACGGGCAGTGCAGTTTTTTATTCATGGATGTCATTAGCATCAACGTAAGATTGAACGCTTTCTAGCTGGACTTTTGCTCTTTTATTTCAATGACTGAACAGAAACTATGAAACAGCTGGAAACCAGCCTGGCAAACTGGATGCTCATTGTCCAGGTCAGAGCGTGCCCATGGGCTTTTGGATAATGGTCAGTAATCACATGCACGTGTAAATCACACCTGTGCTTCAGGGAGCCATGTCATCTTTCTGAATATAAGGAACCCTGACTCCCAGTGGATCCCGGAAGGGCTACTTCTTTTAACTTACGTGCCAAAGGAGTTCTGACTTTGTCTGCCTTGTCACCTGGATCCTGTAATGGAAGGGTTTCCTGCCACAGTGCAGAAGTTGGGCAGACATCCCTATTTTGTAGTGTAAAATGCTACTGAAATCTGGAGTTCTTTTGCCCAGGCTCCTGCCTACACTTTTAAGACATAGGAAGGTACAGTACACTAGTGTTTTATACTTAACAGCATTTCATACTGAAAAAACTCTGGAGTTAGGCTATTGCTGATCCTTGGTGTATCTAGAGGACCTTGCATGGAAAGTAGGGATAGCTTTTTAGTGCCTACATGGAATAGACATCACACAGACTACCTTCTGTTTTCTGGGGTCTTCACAGAACCTCCTTTATTACAGTTAGGAAACCACATCTATATGTTTTGTGTGTCCACAGTTTTCTTAGTTATTCCTGAACACAGAACCATGACAACAAAATAGTTTCATATGAAATCTTATTTCATGTGACATTTAAATTGAATTGCTTTCATTTCAATTCTTGTTTTCTTTAGTGAGTGGTTTTATAGAATCATAGAGGCTGGGGAATATTAGGGACCTCAAAGGTGATCTCAGCCCATTCTCCTCTCAAAGCAAAGATTCCTTTTTCCATATTCTTCAAACAGGGTTATCTAACCTGTTTCACATGTAATCTCTCCTTGTATGTCCATAGGCTTGCGGCAGCACATTCTATTTTTTAATAACTCCTAATGGTGGAAAATTTATCTTTTTGTTAATTCAAGTTATTGTGATATCCCTGCCTTAGTAGAAGCTATGCCAAATAAAACTGAAGTGCCCTGCATGTCTTCCCTAGAAAGGTGTGCAGACATTAATAATGCTTTTCTCCAAAGGTTACCAGTTCCTGCAACCTTTCTACATACAAGTTAGCATCTTTAGTATCATCTCAGGAGTACTGGATTTGCCCTCTCTGTAAACGCTGTATTAATAAACTGGTTTATAACTGGCTTGTCTTCATAGGACTCGATCTGAGGATCTCATACTAAGACTTCAGAATGATGACAGTAGGAATTTGGGGGTTTCAGCTCTGCACTTTCATGCTAAAATTCAGAGTCATAGGTACTAGGGATATCCATCAGGCTGTTCTTGCTCCTCTGTATCACACCTGGGAAATCCCATGTGGTGGTTCTCCCTGGAGAAACTGGGGCTCAGAGATAATAAGGAGCTTGTGAGCAATCACATAGACTAGCATCCATAGAAGAGGCAGGATGAGAATTCCTCCAGAAGCCTCCACGAAGCTCAGTCTGTCTAGAACTGCCATGCCTCTTTCTGTGTACATAAAGACCCGCTTGCACACACGTGCTTGACAGTGCTTAGCCGTGGGGCTATCTGCTGATCGAAAGTTGGCCTGTGAACACAAAGAAAAGGCTGCATTTAGGCAGCTAATTTTTCAGGAAAGATCTCAAAGAATAGGTTAAATGGTTTGTCTCTCATGGTGTAAAGTAGGTACAGAAAGAAAGGCCTGTCTAGCTTTCTCAATGTTCTCTGCTTACTATTTCTGTGAAGAAAAGATAGGTGACAAGTAAAATAGAGGGAAAAATGTCAACTTATAAAACATTAGACGGTGTCTTTTACTTTGTATATATGGATGTGTCTACCTGCTTCCTGTGGACCCATAAGAGGCAGCATGGCAAGAGACAGACACAGAATATAAATCCTGGCCTTGCACTTACCAACCGAATGAGCTTGGGCAAGATATTGGCCTAGATATGCCTCAGTTTCCTTATCTGTCAAATGGGGGTGATGACAGTACTACCTGCTTCAAAGGGCTTTGGTGAGAATTAAATGAGTACAGTGCTTGGAATCAAAGAATGCACCATGTAAGTGTTCTTCATTATTATTCAGTTACTCTTTTATTTTTATTTCACTGTCATATAACAAATTCAGAGGTGCCAGACTGCTTCTCCATCACTCTGAGTCCTTACAGAAAAAAAGGTCTGGAACCTCAGTTTCAGTCACAAGGAATTGTGCCCTTACCCTATAGTCATTGATTTGCAATGGTCTTTCCAAAACTAAAACTTTAGCAAATGTTAAATGGGAAAATAGGATGCCTGGAAGCTGGAATGCCTCTCATCACAAGTATAGCTCCTGTGAAGCTTCTACAGAACAGTCCTATTTAAAGTGAGGGGGCACGTGTGATGTGCAGTCAATTCAAAAGACCACACTGGGTCCTTTCATTCTGAGTGTCTTTGAACAGAGAGCCCCTGGGTTGAAGGGATGGTTTGAGGTACTTCCCAAGGAACCTGACTTCATCTTGCACCAGTCGTTTTCCTGTCCTCTGGAGGCCAGCTCAGGTCTTCCACAGTCACAGTGGGGTTTCCTCTCACCACTTTCAGGAGGTAACCCAAGAAGAAAAGCAACAGGAGCTCTCCAAGGGCAAATAAGAATTCTGCTTCGTTTCACTCTCATTCTGAATGGTTAGTAGGTTTTGCTTTGCAATGTAGTATATCCTTGCTCAGACTTTTAGAATGAAGAGATTGGCAAGATTACTTAATCTACCCCCTTGTTGAAAGTTTAGCTGAAGGAGATTTACTCAAGGTCAAAGAACATTCACTCATTCATCTGACACTTACAGAACACTGCTATGTGGTCTTCAGATGTCATATCAGTGGCAGTACAGGACCAGAATCTAGTCTTAGTGTTTCCAAACCATTTTATTCTTTCTCCAACCCTGTTGCCTCTCTTCCCTACTCCCCTCTCTCAGTGACACATTGCATGGCAGCTATAGGATATTAATTCTCAGATGGGGATATCACTTGAGTCCATATAATGGGAAATGTGATGTATATTAAAGGTGGACCAGGACCCAGCTTTGTTTCTCATTTTTTTGCTTATATTCTTCTTTATGACTTTTCCTTATTCCAAAAGGACTTAAGGTTGGTTAGAGAGATTCATAAGCAATTAAAATAAACAAGGAGACAAAGTAGAAGGGAATATAAAGTAGAAGGTGAAACAAGATGCAGGCAGGAGCACGGGGTCCGTGCACAGAATGCCTGCAAACGTGGCATCCAGCCCTGTTGCCCGTGGCGCTCACCAGTCTGCTTTGAGGCCTGACACTTGAGAAAAGGGACAGATGTGAAGTGGTTGAGATTCATGTTGTCCATCAGATAAAAGTAAGCCGGTTACTCAGGCGAGCTTTCCGAGATCACACCAAAAACTGTACACTTGCCTAGGAAACAATGCAATGAGTAATGTCTGAGGCAATATTCCTGGTATAAACGCAGTGGTTAGCTTTATTCAGCTCTTTTGAAGACATCCTAAAATGCAACTTTATGGCATTGCAGTTCATCAAAGTCACTTCTACAAGAGCTAGAACACCCTGGTGTAGGTGCACACCTTTCTGCTTATCTAAAGTAATCTAAGAAGAGCATTTAAAGCGGGGGGAAAAGACTGACTCCACAACCCTCGTGAGGAACATGCATGAGGATTATTTCTTACAACTAGATCTCTCATAACAGTTCAACATTTAAGGTTTGAGGTGATATTGTCTGACAAGAATTTACAGATCAAAAATTCCACATAGCCAATGTGGGATACATGTATTGAACAGTGGGGACAAGATTACTGTTTCCTCACGAAAATCAACTAACAAATTTACATGCTTGAAAGTCCAGCCACATAGCCTCTGCCTAGAGGTAGCCTGAGGGGAGCATCCATAGGGAGGATCAAAACTGCTCCCAGTAGATCCCCAGATCTGGCAATCCCACCACTGGGTGTATAGCCGGGGAAGGGAAGTCTGTGTGTTCAAGAGATAGCTGTGCTCCTTTGTTTATTGCAGCACTATTCACAATAGACAGGAAATTGAATGAACCCAAGTGTCCATCAGCGGATGCATGAATAGAGAAAATGTGGTGCTTATGCACAAGGGAGTACTATTCATCCATAAAGGAGAGTGAAATTCTGTCATTTGTGGCAACACAGATGAACCTGGAGGACACCATATTAAGTGAAATATACTAGGCACAGAGAGACAAATACCATATGATCTCACTCGTGAAATGTAAAATGTCATTCTCCTAGAAGGAGGCAGTAGAATAATGATTACCAGAGGGTGGGCAGTGGTGAGAGACTGGTCAATGAGTGCAAAGCTGTAGTTAGACAAGAGAAATAAGTTCTGTTGTTCAATTGCATAAAAGGATAACTAGAATTAACAATGTATTACATATTTCAAAATAGCTATAAAAGGTTTTTTAATACTCTCATCACAAAGAAATGTGTTTAAGATGATAGATATGCTAATTACCCTGAGTTGATCATTACATAATTTATACATGTATCTAAACATCACATTGTACCCCATAAATATGCCCAATTATTACATCTCAATCATAAATATTTAAGAAATTTTAAATATTTAAATTTTAAATATTTCATGCCTTTCTCTAATATTTAAAATAGGAAATTTTTAATATTTTAAAATAGTTGTATATTTTAAAATATTTTAAAATTGTTGTATATTTTAAAATAAGTATTTTTTTATAATAGTCACGCTTGGTGAACACCAATAGAAGACAGAAGGGACAAGAAGGCTCTGATTACCGACTCCATCGAGTAAGGCAACAATTGTTTGGGCCTGGAAAGCTTTAACAGAAGGTTCTATCCATCATCTCTCCACCAGGAAAAAAAATTAAGAAACTTATAAGAAGGCACTGAATGTCCAGTTTTAAGGAATATCACTTTTGGCAATGCCTACAGGAAGACATGGATGAAAATATAGTTCTAGGCAGTTCGATTTAGGTGGAGAATCTGCCACCAGTTTTAGAGTAGTTGGTTGAAGCCATTCTTTTCTGATAGCAGGACCAGTATCTTCATTATACATAAATTGAATAAGATCTAGGAATACTATTTGATTCTCCACTTCCCTTTTCTTTCCTTTATTTTTCATGCCTTTCTCAAAGATGACAAGCAGGTACGTGCCAGTGCCAATTGTAGGTGACCCTTTTTAGAAAAACATTCTCCAGTTCTGTCTGTGTGCAACATAAAAGAATGTCCTGGCCCACAAGAGCCACCTAAGAAGGGCGTCAAAGAGCAAAGGTCTGGAGCAAAGCTCTGCAGGGCTTTCCCTCTTCTATTACTTATCTAATTTGCAGTATTCAACACAACAAATGTCAGTGGTGGCTGGCCTGATATGGAAACAATGGGAGACAAAAGCAAGAAGAACAGAGACCTGGCCCACAAACAGCTTTCAATCTAGATTGCACAGTTGGTAAGATACACTCAAACAACCATGCTGTGAGGTATGGAAAGGTAGCCATGCCATCAGTATGGATCGGAGGGAAAATTCTGCAAAGAAATTTAAGAGGATACTGTGTTGTCATCTTTTCTCTCAAGTTTCTTATTCTCTTCAGCTCAAACTCTTAGGTGCACCTGCCAGGTGCCAGGTGTGAGGGTTTGGAGTACAGCGGAAATCAAGCACTGGCCTTGCCCTCAGAGAGCTGCTTCTAGCAAGAGTCGTCAAAGCATTGTAAAGGTGTCTGCTTGAGGCCAGGGACTTGGTCTTGCGTTGACATGTTTTTGTACGTCCCCTCCCTCAAACAGCCCCATGCACAGGAGGAGAGAAAGCAAACATTTTTTCAGGAGTGGCATTAATATTGAGACACAGCAGCTGGAAATTGGCAGGGTGCCCTGAGAAGGTTGGGAAAGTGATTTATTTTTCCAACCTCACCACAGGAACCAAAGCCCTGGCAGATGCCTCCATGTGTTAGCGGCAGCTGATCCGAGTGAGATCATTATTAATTATTAGTTACTTTTGAGTGTCTTTCTCAGAAACTACGGAGTGCTTGGGAAGCCCAGACACTCTTGAGTTGCAATCAATACTGTATACACCTTGCACAGGGGCCTGAGTGACATGTAATTATAAAACAGTATTGATTCCTGGCAAAGGGGTTTCAGATGTACAAATCCTTCACATAAAAATCAGCTAACTCTTCAAAGAGCTTGATTATTTCCTTTTGCTTAAGAAAGAGATGGATGGTTGGAGTAAGAAACTTGAAATGTTAGCTAAATTAGGGTTATTTCCTGCCAGGATCCAGATCTGTACACATAATTATTTTATTCTCTGTACTGGCACTGATTCACTTTGGTTGAGTGTTGGAAATGTCTCTGTTTTGGGTCTGCAATCCAAATTACTCAGTCGGTGGTCATGTTTTCTCCTCACATCTTCCTGTATTATTTTTTGTAAAACAAATACTCGCATGCCTGGGACTTGCCTCATGCTGGTGCCCACCGCATTCCTGCTTCTCCTGCTCTTCTCTATCCCATCATCCAGTGTGCCCCTTGGCCTGAAACTTCATCTGCCCTCCTACAACCTATCATCACAAAATCCTGCCTATTTTGGCCTAATTCTAATTTCTACTTCTAAATTGGTGTCCGCCTTCCATGGACTCGATGCCTTGGACTTCGTCCTATTAGAATGACCAGAATTCCGTATAGTCATTAGTCTTTCTTCCTCTTGGCTACCTCTCCGTCCTCAGCAGTGACTGTGAGCATGGACTCTCAGTCTGCCTTTGCTGGAATCATCGATACCCTATCATTTTATGCCGAGATCCTCAGAGTGGCCTTGCACTACTTTTCAGCTTCTAGTCTTGCCCCTTTCCATGGCTGATGAGGAGTCCTTTTGAAAATGCAAGTCCTGTCAAGTCATTTGGCTGCATGAAGTCCTCTGATAGCTCCTCTTTGCCTGCAATCCAAGATGGACAAATAATTGTTGATTTGGAAGTGACAGAAACTGAGTCTTAAGAGATGCAGTTTATCTCCCAAGACCCAGAGGTTATTGGAAGACAGCAGGTCCAGAGGACTGCTACGGGAGCTCCCTCAGGAAGGTTTCCACGTGGGCTTCTTTGGCGTTTTGAATATCTGTGGTTGGTTTAGCTGGGGCTGAGACAGAGAACTTATGTATAAAACTATCTCCCTGGTTGTGTAGAGCTAACTTATCAGTGTGAGACAGTCATAATTTATTCTACTCTGGGTACCTCGTGTTTCCTGAGCCACGCAGAGAACTCTTGTTGAGAATGTTACAAGGAAATGCACCCCTCCGGTATGTCCCCCCGAACTTCATATTTGAAGAAAAAGAAATCCCAAAGCCAATACAGGATCTGACACAAAGGGTCTGCCGCCTCTCTCAAAAGGTACACTAATGCCATGATACATGGGAAAATGCTTGGTAATATGTGGCAATCCTGTGCAGTGCAGGAGGTTTAGCATCACCAGCCTCTCATGCTAAATGCCAGTCGTGCTCCTCAGTCATTGAAACCATCAGAAATACTCCTCACATGCCCTTACATAGTTGCAAATGCTCCGGAGATGGGTAATGGCACTGCCCCTACTTAAGAACCACTGGCTCCTGTAACTGCTTGGCCTAGGTCTAACTTCTAAAATGTTCTCCTTTCCTGAGACTATGATGAAGAAAGATACTCTGTCATCTTTCTATCACTCCTCTGGCTTCTTGATCTTCTGTGATGATTGAGCTCAGATGCTGGAGTCATACTGTCTGGCTTTGAAATCAAGCCCCGCCACTTACTGGGTATGACCTTGAACAATTATTTAATCTCTCCATATCTCAGTTCTCTCAGATAAAATAGGGATAATAATGACATCTAGTTTTGTGGAGATGAAATGAAATAAAGCATGTAAGCTGTTTATCACACTGCCCACCATTGGAGGCATGGTCATTGTATGAGGTGAGGATGATGGCTCCCAAGCATAAGGGTCTCATCGGAGTAAGAAGTTGAAATTAACACTGAATAATGAATACTCCAGAAAACACAGACAAGCAGCATGCTATGTGAGAAAAGGCAGGGTACTAGGTGGGAGTCAGTAAATCCTGTCGCTCCCTCTACCATCTATTCTTATAGCTTTGAATATGTCACTTCACCTCTCTGACTTTTACATACTGTATGAAATTTTTGTGTTACATGGTGTCAAAAAGATTGAATGACTTAAGCATTGTGAAGTAATTTCATAAACAGCTTGATGATATGTCATCAATAACTTGTTTTGCGTTGGTGTTTCCCACCCCTGACTTGAAAATCCTCACCAGCTGTGGGGAGAACACACTTAACGGGAACTTCTTAGTGAGAGTCCACTTACATGGTAAATGGCAGGAAGTTATGCATGACACTGATTCTCTCTCTCACCCCCTCCCTGCCAGTGTTCCCCCCAGTACCCCAGCGGAGAAGATCCTTGGAGCATTTAGGCATCTGTCATTAAAAGTTTGTGTCTGGGGTTCAGCAGCTTTTCCTGCTGGCTCCCTGGCGCCCCCCACCAGGGCCTGTTGCCTTCATGGTTGTCTGCTTTTTGCCCCACAGCAACAAAGGCGAGAGAAGGAGCTGCGGAAGCAGCAGGAGAGGGAGCAGCGCCGGCACTATGAGGAGCAGATGCGCCGGGAGGAGGAGAGGAGACGTGCTGAACATGAGCAGGTACAGCTGGGACCAGGAGCCCCACCGATGGCCCCCAGGAGCCCTAGCACCAGCCGTCTCTGGAGTATGGGTCACCTTTCCTGAGGAATGCTCAGTTTACATGGGATTTTACTCTTCCTCAAGCAACTATGCTCACCCATTCAAGAAATCAAATGCACAGCTTTGGCAATGCCCGCTTGTTCAGCCTTGCTTCCTACCCAGCCAGAGTTCCCTGATTTACCTGGATCTTCCAGTTCTCTCAACCCTGGGTGTCTGATATGAAGGTAGCATTGAAGCATGAAAAATCAGCCAAGTCCCACTTTTCACTGATTCAGAAGAGCTTTTCTATTCATGCCATCTCTGGTCTTTATGACTTTGAGTCATTGATGGAGGCCTCTCTCTCTTTGCTAGAATCGCATTCTGACAGCACAGTGAAACTCTGCAGGATGGTTCCATTACAAAGACAGCGCATGATGACATTCAACAATTGTCTTATCCCTGCTGCTTGCACAGGAGCCTCTGAACTTTATAGCATTGTTAATTCCAGGTAGTCCATAAAGAGAGGAACCTGTAATGAAAAGCTTTAACATGTAGCTGGGTTTATTAAAACCAAGTAGTAGCAGTAAAATGCTGAGCCATCTCAGTCAGCTGTTGCAAGTAGAGGGGTTTGTGCTTTTCACTACGTTGAAATGCATTTGCTTCAGTGTGGCATACTTTCCTGCTTTGTAAGGAGGTATTTGGGTGCTTTTTCCCCTCCTTTCTTCTACACTTTACTTAGCAGTTCTTGTCACCTTTGAAATTACTGGTTCATTTCTCTCTTTCTTTCTGGTCCTCTGAATTCTGTGCTGCCTACCTCTCCAGGAATACATCAGGCGACAGTTAGAGGAGGAGCAGAGACAGTTAGAGATCTTGCAGCAGCAGCTACTGCATGAACAAGCTCTACTTCTGGTAATGGGAAAGCCAAGAGCCAGCTGACCTGCTCTGTGTTCATCTTGCAAGTGTTTGTGTGTGTGTGTGTGTGTGTGTGTGTGTGTATGTGTGTGTGTGTGTCTGTCTGTCTGTCTGTCTGTGTGTCCTTCCAATGTGCCAGTCCAGAAGAGGGGATCTTCCAAGCCTCAGGGACCTCAGAAATCTCTTAGAAACTTAATACATTATATGACTGATTTTGCTGGGTCCTAATACATTTAATACAGTTGTTATGCATTCTTTATTAACTCCATTTATTTGTAAAACTTGAGTATGAATCTAGCCTTTTTATAAGTACAGATTGCTTTTGAGACCCACTGTGTTTATTGCAGAGTAATTTTAAAGGTCATTTGCAACATGCTGGAATACAATCACAGCAAAACACACCTCTCTCATAAGAACTCACCAGCTCTACAGTCATATTTCATTTACAGACTATTAGCTTTACCCTTACGATGGGAACATTTTGTGTCCCTTGCTTATGCGGCTTCTACTTAAGTACAGTACTTTTTTTATTAGTATTATTATAGCACTGTTCTCCAGATGGGCTTTTTGGTGCATTTTTTTTTTACTGAACTTTTTATTTAATGGCATTCTGATAATTTTTAGCCTGTACGTAAGCTTGCTAATGGCCTTTGTAGGTCCAAGTTTCGTTAAACAAAAGATGATTTAGGCACTATCTTCGGCTTTTTATTTAGTTTTTTACTTGATTGTACTTGTTTGAGTGGTTTAATTATGAGATCAGGAAGTGGGTGGCTTCTCCTACGAGTTGTATGCTGACCATTTATATGTCCTCATTAGTGCCATTTTGTCACTTGCAATTCATCAGGGACAAGTCATTTCATAATGGATGCAGTTTGGTAGGGATTGCCATTTTAAAGCAATAGTGTTTTCAGTAAATAACACATTCTGTTGTAGATACTAACATAAGGCAGGAGCTTCATTCTGTGGCACATCCTGACATCTTCCTGTCATTCTGTTAGTATTAAGATCTCTTGTTTTTTAGCATTATTTTGCCCCCATTGCATGCTTAACTGACACTGGCCAGTGATTTCTATGTGATAATTAGGCCTTTTATCTGCTCCTCTTTCCTGATCTGGACAGGAATATAAGCGTAAACAATTGGAAGAACAGAGACAAGCAGAAAGACTGCAGAGGCAGCTAAAGCAAGAGAGAGACTATTTAGTTTCCCTTCAGCACCAGCGGCAGGAGCAGAGGCCTGTGGAGAAGAAGCCACTGTACCATTACAAAGAAGGAATGAGTCCTAGTGAGAAGCCCGCGTGGGCCAAGGAGGTAAGAAGTGTAGTCTCACCCTGTTGGCCAGGCTTTTGACTCTAATGCGTTCATCTGGTACAAGTGGAGAGTCAGCCCAGTGCTGCAAAGTTGGAAAACAGTTCATCGTAAAGCACATGCTTTGCTTTTGGAAGAACCATAACCTTATTTCTGTAGAGAAATAGCAAGATACCTTCCTCCGTTTGTGGTTCTTTTTTGGTGTGTCTTTGTGGTCGCAATGGGCTTTTATAAGAAATAACAGAAGATAGAAAAAACCTTTTTCTGATACTAATCCGATTGAATTTGTGGCATAAAGATTTTTGTGACCTTTTTGTTGAACAATGTGATTAAGAATTTATAAAATTCTGGGAAGAATCAGTTCCTCTCCGTGCCTGGACCCTGTTCCCAATCATTAACGTTGTGCTAACATCACTTTGTTCACTGTGGTACCAGCAGCTGCACGGTTGACCTGAGACTTGTGGTGGTGGTATTCACTTTTGGGATCCAAGGTCATTAGTGTTTTTTCTGCATATTCTTCCTTCATTTGCTTAACTACTAGACTAAGAAAGGATTTTCAGGAGCTTAGCACTATGATGAGCTATTTTGACAAAAACTGCTTGGATGGGAGGAAAAAAGGGTGATAGCCAAACAGATAAAGCAAACAAAATAATAACCCCAGCCAGATCAGCACCCTTTCCAGGGAGTCACTGTATGAAGTCATGTGCATAACACGCTGGTTTTCAGTTCAATCATTATTTTTGGCATCTAGTGATTTCCTGTTTTTTATTGTGATCATAGCTAGTCATTTAAAGGATGTTTGGGGGTTATTTTGTGTTTTTATCCAGCATCTTTAGATATTGATAGCTCAAGCTTTTTTCAAGTCATCTAGAATACAATATTACTAGAACCAGATTTCTTACATAAGATCCTATTTATATGAAAATATTTCTTTTTATTTTTCTGTCCTTTCTGACATATATACAGAAAAATGCTTGACATAATGTCCTAATGTTAATGATAGTGGTTTATGGGAGGAGGAAGTTAAAAATGGATTTTTAAAACCTTTTTTTGAACCTTTACATATTGCTTAATCCTTTATATTGATCATGTACTTTTTTGTGAAAATAACTTTTCTTTTAAAACTTAAACTCAGTGTGTGGAAAACTGTTTTGATTTGAGATGAAGAATTTTTTTATCACTTTCCCTTATATCTGTAAACATGGTCCATATTTACCTATGTCTCTAACATCTGCCTCTTTCTCTTAGATCAGTAATTCAATTTTGTGATCCTACTCCCAGGTACAGCATCGACCCCTTAATAATCCACCTGTTCTTCCAGCTAAGCAAAATCACTATGCTGCTAAACAGCAGCTGACATGCTTCTTGGCTGGCAGAGATGCACCACCTTCCTCTACTGCTAAACTATTTTCTAGCCATGCCAAGTTGAAATCCTCAGCTAAGCCAGACCCACAGCTCTTGACCATGGCAGGTATTCAGAAAAGTGAAAAACTAGCCTCTACAAAGTTAATGGCAGTAGCACCTGCAGGAATTAATGATTCCAGATCAAGACTCCTGTTTAAGCATCACCCATGGAAGAAAGATGGACCAGCTTGCCCTATTAGACTTGGTTTGGAAGAACAACTGAAGCCTCAGGAAGTCTCGAGAACCATAGTGAGATCTCCAAAGCGATCTTGCTCTCAAGGATGTAGCCCAACTCGAGAGTTAGGATCTAAGGTCATTTGCGTGTCTTCTCCAAGTATCTCCAAAGTGACAAGCTCCGAGTTGTCCATTACTACTATTCAGGAGGGTCTTAGAGATTCATGTAGACCTCGGGGCAGGAAGAGCATGAACTCGTGCATCTTTACAAGTGCTTCTAGTCTTCTAAGAAATGCTGCATCGCTAAGTGACCTCTCTTTGATGCATGACCACTTGGCTTTCAGTGTTCCCAGCCCCGAGCATGAGTTTAGAAGAGGGACACCTACAGATCCCATTGGAAAAGATCATGATTTTGAGCAAAACGTTCCAGAATTTCTTCTTTCCCCTAGACAGCTCCCTCATGCACAAATGTACCAGAAGAGGGGGACAAGCATGGAGCAGTTTTCACTTCCTTCGTCCAGCCTCTACCCAGCACCTTCTGATTTGAGCTTGTCTACCTTGACTTCATTGTTTTCCAGTTGCTATTTGTCCTCATCAATAAATGTACTGGCCTGTCCTCTCTATTCAGAACTAGATCGTAGCTCCCAAGCTTTCAGGAGACATCGCATTCCTGGAGGCAGATCTTTGCAAATGTCATCTAGACCTCTTAATTCCCTCACGCCTCCTGGTCGGGCTCCTAGCAGTAAAAGAAACACAGCATTTGAGCATGCAGACAACATGCCTGTGTCATCAAGCACTCCCGATGTGAGGTTCCCCAGTCACCATAAGTCTGGGCCATCTTTGGTGGGTGACATCTTCCAAGGTTCCTGGCTTCCTGGCATCTGGTGCACTTCCTTTGGCTTCATGCATTTCCAGAGATATATGGGAACATTCTTTGGGGATTTCATATTTAGTCCTCTGTCCTTGGGTGTGGTTAACATGATCCAGCTTCCAACTAACTATCGTCTATTCATGAAACAGTTTCCAAGTCTTAGAGTGGGTGATCATATTTTAGAGGAAAAATGAAACATTTAGTTGATAGGAGAGTGACAGTGCTAAATTTAGGGCTGGAGCAATTGATGTACAAATAAGAACAAATAATTGTCTGCCTTGGTTTGAGTCATCATTTTTTAACACCCACTTAACATGGGAATAAAAAATGAGTGCAAGGATCTTTATATTCTTGATCTTTTAATGCTTTTCATCAGCAATGTATGAACTTTTCATGTAAAGCATTATTTACAGATGTCTTTTCTCATATTAGGGAGGCAGGTGGGGCTCAAAGTGACCAAACAGTGATATATGTTAGAAATGAACATAGCTTACCAGTATCTTAACTATCAAGTGATAAGAAAACCTGGGTTAAACTCTCTAGAGGTAAAATAAAAGGATGCCATTTTCTTTTTTCAAATGCACCCTCTGTGCTCATGCCACTGTCCCCTGTGGTATAGGGTCTGGACTATTTTGCCCCATGTGCCACTGAAGGCATCACCCAGCTGTCTTCTACCTGTTGCCACCTCTTCTGTAATCTGTTCCAGCGTTTTTTTTTTTTCTAACTCAGCTCTATGCCTTCTCATCAAGTTGTTTTTTTCTTCTTTACTTACTTTTCCATCTACCTGTCCTGTCCCTCATTCCAAATCAACAGTCTTTCATCAGCAATATAATGATCTTACACTGCTTTGTTCTCTGTGTCCTTGTTTCTTTACTTTGTAAAACAGAAGTGATCATTGCATTTCCCAGTACCTTTCTGATTAATATGTTGGATATTGTAGAGCAAATGAAAATGTTCAATCATTTGCAAATCTTGTGGAGCTCTTCCCTCCCTCCTTTTACTGAGTATTCTTTCTGTCCTGATTGTCACATTGGCCTTGATTTTCAGATTTTAGCCAGAAAACATGAATATCTCTACATTAAGAAGATAGCTTGGAGCTAGGCACAGTGGGTCATGCCTATAATCCCAGCACTTTTGGAGGCAAAAACAGGAGGATCTTGGTAGCCCAGGAGTTGTTACAGACCAGCCTGGGCAACATAATGAAATCTCATCTCTACAAATAATAAAAAATTAGCTGGACATGGTGGTGCATGCCTATGGTCCCAGCTACATCAAAGGCTGAGGTAGGAATTGAGCCTGGGATGTTGAGACTGCAGTGAGTCATGATTGCACCAGTGTACTCCAGCCTGGGCAACAGTGTAAGGCTCTGTTTCAAATAAATACATAAACAAATAGACAGGTTGAGGGCATTCTCACTGCTTTCCAATCATCTGCCGTTTCTGAGTTGGGATGGAAGTCAGGTACATACTGTGAAAACATCAGTATGATGTCCTGTTGACCGTCAGCAGAATCTGAAGGTCGTCTTCCTTGCTTTTTGGACGATGGAAATTCCTTTTTCTTTCTTCTGCTCCTTACATGGCATGTGATTTTCTGGGCCTGGTGGTAACTGTGTGGGCTCTCCTTCCCTTTCCATCCTACGTACTTAAAAAGTTGCACCAAAGCTCAACAGTGAAAGAATGCTTTGTTTACCTGAATATTGCATAAGATTGTATTTTAATGTTTTTAACACTGCATCATATTCTCTTTCTGTGATATATGCCAGTCCTTGGAGTATTTGCTTGTTTGTTTTTGTTTAGGCAAACAATGATCTGATAAGGGCCAAGATATCTCTGTATTTCCATTGGATCATTGGACTTTGAAATCACCATATATAAAAACTGCTTCTCCATCCAGATTTCTCTGGTCTACATCAAAGTGTTTTTCTTTTACATGAGTTGGTTTATATATAAAGTTCTCAAACTACCATTTAGAGGGCGTATATCTTTCCTCCATTTCTGCTTCTCTCATGATTTAATATAGGAAAGACCTGGAAGGAAATAAGAGTATGTTTGAGCTCAATTTCTTCCACTTCCTGGCTGCCTGACCTGGGGCGTGTCTCCTGCCTTCCTGAGATGCAGCTTCCTCATCTGTACATCTGCCTCTCAGTTGGGAAGCTCATGGGCAAAGTGTGCATGTGCCATTTAAAGTTACGTACTACACAACAGATGAAATACAATATTCAATGTATTCGTATTTTGTTTCCAAGACTGCTGTAGCTCACAAGGAATAAGAGTTTGGTCTCGTTTTGGTCTGGATTTCATATGACCAATTCACTTGCATCTCCTGTCTCTTCACCTACCTCTCCCGGGTGATAGATAAGCACTTCTTTATTTCCTGTATTAACTTTCTAAGAGCTTCCTTACTTTTAAGTTATATGCTTCCTTCACCCAGGGATCTATGTTTTTTTTCTGAAATACTGGTTAGAAGTGGATCTGGGAAAATAGTCCAGGCCCTTAGAGTCAGACAAGATTGCATCTGGAGCACTCCTTACGAATGAGAGTCTCCCTGTGCTCAGAGTAACCCGGAGCAGCGGTGTCTTCAAACTTACTCCGTAACCATCTGCCTGTGCGGTTTGGCCCAACTGCATTACTCAGCTCTTTATGTGACTAGTGAATGCAGGGTCAAAGTATCTACGGAGCACTTAAAAGTTACTCATTGGCTTCTTTCTCTTTCTCCAGCATTGCCAATAAACACAAAAGTCAAACTGTTTTGTCCAGTTGGGGGAAAAAAGAGCATTCCCATACGATTGTGTTGAATTTACCATGTACTATTTCTTAAGTAAAGCCTTCTGAGACCTTCCTAAACCCCATGGACTCTACATACTATAAAATATTATTAGAATGCACCCGTATGACATAGTAAATATATATCTGCTGTCAACATTTTAAAAATTACTTCTATAATTTTGTTTTGAAATTCTCAGTAGATGTCATTCATTATTGTAAAGTGAGACACTGTGACCTAAAATTGTTTTCAAATATAAAAACCAATTTGACAATTGACATTGATACAGTGTTTCCCTTTATATCTGTTTTAATTTTTTAAAAATCTATTTTGAAATTGTTTTGGAAATCCTGTAATTAACAAACTTATTTTTAGGTTGTCTATGTTTGTATAGCCCATATATATATCAGAGGCCATAGACATTATCCCTGGGCTATGCAATGGATAACACAGACCTGTCTAGAGCAGAATTTTATTTCTAAGACCAGTTGTTTTTTTCTTTCTCTCTGTAATGCTATAGTAATTAGTATAGCATTTTTGCAGAGGTTATACAAACTTCTCCAAAGTTATTTTAGTTTTCATGTTGAAACGATTTTCTAATAAGAAAAAAAAAATACTTTCATAGTGAAATTGATCAGTCTGTGCTAATCATCTTCTCTGTATTTCTGATAATTCCTTCTATGAAATCATTTATAACAGGTATCTTTTGTTGTTTTGGTCCAGCACCTTGACAGTCTGTATCTGATGGGACTGGGACACTTTTTTAGGGTGTTTCTGGCATCTTATGTCTTCTTGGAAGCAGGCAGAAACTTGGCTCCTAGACTTTTTTGAACACCTTCAGGCATTGAAACATATCTTGTTGTTCCCAGTTTTTAATCACATGTGCCCTTCTAGATGGGAGAGGGTTTGGAGGGAGACTTCCTTTTTTTGTCTCACCCACATATCTATCTCCCGTTCAGCTAGTAGACGTAACTCGTGATAAGCCAGGGACAGGCCTTTGTCTAGTAGGAAAATAATGAAAAGGGCCTGCTTAGATACCCTATCCAACTTTCTCTCTGTCTTTCTGAAGCTGTTATTAGGAGAAGTACCACTTCCAATGTTTGATTTGATCCTTTGCTCCAGGCCGTGTAAAGACACTTGGGCAGCATTATCTTCCTAAAGACTCTAGGACTAGGTTTTCTTGAGACAAAGTATGTAAAGAGATGCCTCATCATTATACCCTTTTCTTAGATTTTCAGTTTTCTTTGGACAAACTTCAACCCAGGAAATTTCAGTACATTGGAGCCTTCCCAAAATAATTTTCAAAGTGTAACAATTATGCCATATATTTTTAGAATGGTGTAGACTGAAATATACTAATGATAGAATTTACTATGTAAACTAACTGTTAGAAAGCATAAGGGATTTTTACTAGAAGTATATTAGCAACATCTATACATGACTAATAAAATCCATTAATTGCCTATGAAAACCAGTAGCCTAATTTCTGCCCTATTCATTTCTAATGATAGCTTTAGGGCCCATGTGGCCTGTGATCCTATTAGCAGCAGGGATGCTTTGACTGGAGGCTTGATGCTGATACTTACCAAAAGAATTCTTTATCTCAAAGATGGTTTTTTTTGCTCAAGATAGAGTTTTTGGGGGCAAACTTTTCTACTATTGTTTTTAATACACTGTCCCTTAATGTATATTTAAAGCCATCAGTGTATTTTAGAGCCCAAACTAATAATTACAAGTATTCCTCACTCGGCATATATTTGGTTCCTGAATTTTGGGGAACAAGTAGTTGGTTTGGATAGTGAGGGTTCGGACACTGAAGGATGCTTGTGTGTGATTTATCTATTAATGATTTACTCTGAAAATAAGAAAATGGATAATATCTGACCAATGCCAGTGGTCTAGTAACATTAACCTTCTTTCAAAGAGTTTGGCATTTGAAAAAGTGATCTATTGCATGCCTTGATCTCAGTTATCTATTGCTGTCTTTGTGGGACTTTTTCTTCTTTGTGGTCTTATCTCAAGGCTGGCTTTGTTCTTTTGCTCAGTGCAATAGCCAAATAACTATTGCTGATGTAATACTTTGCACACATGCACACACAAAGTATACATGTTCTGGTTTATATTCCTGGCTTTTTGCAGCAAATCTTATTTGGCGTGTGGTAAGCTTCTGGGGCATGGGATTTCAAAACCGAAGTCAGCTGGATGCTAATCGTATGTACCCTGCACAGCCATGGTGGGGGAATAAATGTTCAAATTACTCCTCAGTAGAGGCAAGAGGGCTGTTCTTCATTCTGTAGCTCCTCTTATTGTGTTAAAATATGTGAGGTTAATATGAGTTTAAAAACAGACTTACTTTGTATATTTGATTGTCTGCCTCTAGAAAAATTCAAAATTGGATAGGGAGGATGAGGGAAAATAGCTCTTTCAAATTTTTATTTCAAATCAGGCAGTAAAATGAATAAAGATTTTTAGCTGCTACATAAAAAATATGCAAACAGACATGAATATTGAACACCTGCATGGGGGCTCTTAAAATGCTCAGACAGTGAGTCAGCAGAAGAGAATTAAGGCCATGCGTTTGGGGAGAATGGTTGCATGTCCTGGTGGCTTTGGGAAGCACAGCAGTCAAACTGGTCCTGAAGAAATCAAGGACAGGACAAGAAAAGTCACAGAATTTTTAAAGTTGTCTAAGATCTTATGCTGTATCTTATAGTGTGCATCTTATTTATCTAAATTCCTCTTTAAAACTGTCCTCCAGTCTTTCTGCTGTAAATATGTACTAAGGGTAATGATGACCTGTTTAAAAAAGAGCATTCACTAGTTCTGTGAGCATTGCCCATGAGGCACTTGGGATCTGTTACCTGCTTTGGGCTGAAAGAGACTCTGGAAGAAGGGGAATGACAAGGAAATGAAATAGCCTGAGAGAAGCAGGGTTAGAGGGGAAGAGAGTCAGAGGGGAAGCAGGAATGAACACCACATGTGTAGAAACAGGGAGGAAGAAAGGGGAGAGCGAGACAGTGGAGTCCGAGCTGGGCATGAAAGAATGATGGGGGCCATTGTATTTGAGGAAGCAGGAAAGACAACTGGGAAGAAAGACCCTTAAAGAGAGAAAAAGAAAGTGACACAGGAAGTCTATTCAAAACAGGCCACGCTCATTAATTAGGCAGCCTGGAGCACCCAGTTGCCTATCAGTAGGACCTGTGAAGAAACGGAGGGTGCATGTTTTCAGCTTCAACCTCTTGTTCTTCCTCTCATGTTCCATGGGTCAACCCAAAGCAATTTTCGATGTTTCCCAAGCCATCTAAATGCATGCAACCATTCCCCTTGATTGTCTAGAGTACAAACTGTCTCCCTCACTGACCCCATGACATTAGGACCAATCAGTAAGAGAACATCACAATCAGTGCAAGAAAAACTCTTAGCAGGTCACAAATTCCCTGCTAACTGAATAACACAAGATAATGGGTTAATAAAAGAGTGACGGCCTAGGCCTGGGTGTTCTACATTTTTGTTGTTGTTGCTATTGTTTGCTCTTTGCAAATTCTTGATGCAGAGCAGAAATGGTGAGTTTTGGCTTCTTAAAATCAGTTGATCAGAGGATTCAAATGGCTGTGCAGGTGACTACAGAAAATCCTTGCTAGAAGGTGAATCTACTTCTATACATTGAGGCTGTCTTTTTTTCGGCTTGTAGGTAGAAGAACGGTCAAGGCTCAACCGGCAAAGTTCCCCCGCCATGCCTCACAAGGTTGCCAACAGGATATCTGACCCCAATCTGCCCCCAAGGTCGGAGTCCTTCAGCATTAGTGGAGTTCAGCCTGCTCGGACACCCCCCATGCTCAGACCAGTCGATCCCCAGGTACAGTCTCGCCTCTATTCCATCAGGCATACCAATAGCGTACACAATAAAACCTATTAAAAGCCTAGGGAATTGTGACATGGATTCAGGCATAGGACAATCAAATTATGACCCTTAATATATAATTTTTATACTCACCAATATTGAAGAATAGAAGAAAAGGTGAGAAAGAAAAAAGCATCACCCTTAAACTTGAGGCAACTGTAAACTCACCTCTATGTAAATTGGCCTCCCTGGGGACCCATAGGAGTTTCTGCAAAATAAGAACAAGCATCCTTTTAGTTACAATTATGAAAACTAGAACTCATAGAGAGCTTTGAGGTATGTGTATATGTATACTATATCTATATATATAAGATTTCATTTTCTTGGGACTTTGGCATGAGCCTGAAACTGGAAAAATTAAATAGACTTGGTTAAGTAAAATTACATCTTCTAAGCCAGTGGTTCTCAAAGTGTAATCACTGGACTAGCAGCATCAGCCTCAATCAGGAACTTGATAGAAACGCAGATTATTGGGCCCACTTCAGAAACACTGATCAGCCACTCTGTGGGTGGAAGAGGGCTGGCAGTCTGTGATTTAAGAAGCCCTCTAAGTGATTCTAATGTACTTTGGATTTTGAGAATGACTAGTTAAAGCTATATGGTAAAGAAAAAAGATTACTCCACTTTTAGGAAAGGAGGGGGTTTCCGGAAGCTCTACAGGACTTTTAAGTTATAGATGCTAAAATGAAATATGAAGCGAAATAGATTATGGAATTCCATGAAAAATAAAAATAATATAGCTTCTTCTGCCAAATGTCTTAAATTTCTTCCAGGCACCCACCTGTGTTAAGACTTCCATGAAATATTTTAAGGTCGCCTTTGAAATATGCAGTGCTGTTTGAACTGGAGTTAAAAGAGTAGTGATAAAACCAAGTATTCTTTGTGTTTTAAGCTTGCCTTTAATAAATGAAGTCCAAGATTTTTCAGCACCAGCTGGCTGGGCATATCTTCCTCTCGGTGGTTTTACATTTGTATATAATTCTTTCATGTCTAACCCACAAAAAGATACATTTTTTACAGGAATTTCTATTTTAATATATAAATATCCTCTTTTAAAACCCCTGACTTTGACCTTGGTAGGTACTTTGGCCTTTAAAAGGGAAGAAGAGAGGGAAAATTTACTTTATGAGAGCAACCAGAGAATGAAAATATAGATATTCTGTGACAGTTAATTCACTTAAGCATTCTTCAGGTGCTTCAGTTTTGGGGTTGTGTGGTGTGGGGTTTTTTTTTTTTGACATATATATGTATGTATATATAATTTTATTTATTTATTTATTTAGAGATGGAGTCTCACTCCATCACCCAGGCTGGAGTGCAGTGGTGCCATCTTGGCTCACTGCAACCTCTGCCTCAACCTCTTGAGTAGCTGGGACTACAGGCATACACTACCATGCCTGGCTAATTTTTTATATTTTCATAGAGAAGGGTTTTCACCATGTTGCCCAGGCTGGTCTCAAACTCTTGAGCTCAGGCAGTCGGACCACCTTGGCCTCCCAAAGTGTTAGGATTACAGGCATGAGCCACTGTGCCTGGCCAATATTATTATTTAATATATCTAATGATATTTAACATTAATATAAATCCAATGGGTTCTATTCTGGTTGAAGCTTAACGTTCAGCTAAACTGGGCTTTGAGGATTTTCTCTGAACTGTCATTAATAACATTCCAGGACTTAAATTTCAAACCAAACAGGATTTGACAGGTCCTTGCACAAAATAAATATTAAACTAATGTTTGTTGAATTAACAGTTTGATTTAGAAGGCACTCTAGATTTTTTTCCAACCAGAATTTATGGGACACCTTCCCCATGCTGGGCACAGGGCTAGCCTAGGGGATACGATGACAAGCAGGACAGACATAGCTCCTGTCTCCAGGGAGCTCACCTTCGTGAAGTCATAGGGGACACACTTAGATAAGCACTATCTATGAGGTGTGAGCAATGCTAGGGCAAAGTGGTGCTCTGCACTCTAGATTTTAATGATTTGTCTTTAAGAGCCGGAATTTCACTAAAAGACTGCCCGTCTTTCCCACATGAACAATATTACCACATGCCTAGTTGGCCAAATTGTGATACTTAACTCAAACAGTTACATCCTGGTGTCAAGAGGTACATGACAGCATAGATGGTAAGAGCCAGCAGAGCAGAAGGTAGAATATCATAGAGGTTAGGTATGTTGCCTATGGGTGTAGATTGCCTGGGTTCCAGTCCATGCTCCAGCAGGTGTTAGCTGTGCAATCTAGGGTATGGCTTAACCTCTCTGTCCCTTACATTGCTCGGGCGTAAAATGAGGGAATTGATTGTATCCACCTCAGGATGGACCCACTGAGTTCATAACAAGTAAGATATTCTGAGCAGTTTTTGTTTTACAGAGCAACACTCTCCAAAGTGAAAGTTGGGGGTTTTAAAAGAGGAAGTTCATAATGTTAGAAGAGAAGTGCTTATAAAATATATTGTATTGCTGGTCAATAAATATTCACTAAATATACAGTAGTTACTGTTATTATTTCACTTATTCCACTGGCTTAGCATTCCCAAGTAAATCATTTAACTTTGTGCCAGCCCCACATATCGTTCCAATGGAAAATTTTGAAGAGCTGTTAAAAATATGCTATATATAGTTGTGATAGACTCTCCATAGTCCAATTTTTGTGCCCTTGAACTTTTTTTTCCTTCAGCTGATTGAGTTACTAGCTGATCTGCTTTCTCTTCTAATAGTGCTGTTTTTATGTTGTTTTGATGCTTAGATCCCACATCTGGTAGCTGTAAAATCCCAGGGACCTGCCTTGACCGCCTCCCAGTCAGTGCATGAGCAGCCCACAAAGGGCCTCTCTGGGTTCCAGGAGGCTCTGAATGTGACCTCTCACCGCGTGGAGATGCCACGCCAGAACTCAGATCCCACCTCTGAAAACCCTCCTCTCCCCACTCGCATTGAAAAGTTTGACCGAAGCTCTTGGTTACGACAGGAAGAAGACATTCCACCAAAGGTAGTATTTACCGGGGTGTTTTTTATCATCACCAGCATCGCTGATGATTATTTTTACCACTATTCCAGACCTTTTGTAGCAGTGGAGAATGTGACAGTGCCAAAGCACTTTCCCTTCTCATGTTTGTTTCGGTCCCTCTTCATTCCCCAGCTAAGATTTGGATTGCCATTTACCATGTCTGACCTTTATTTTCCCCCAAAAAACTGAATTCAGGTAGATTGAAGCATGTATTCTATGTCCAAAATTAGAACCCTCAAGCCCAAGTATTCCAGACTGTTATTTTGCTGTCCATATTAAGAAACAGAGTAATGCGTATTTCATTGATGACTGCATCTACATCAAGACAATTGAAAACCTCAGATAAAAAGTGGAGAATTAATGTATTCCTATTTTTATTAACACAGAGTGAAGCCAGATTTCAGGAGTTCAGAAGATAGTATTGTTCCTAGGAGATTTTATTTGCCCCCATTATAAGGAGAGCTCTTTCTAGGCCAAGTCATAATTTAATTTCATCTTCAATGAACTACTGACGAAAATCTTTGCAGTAAAATGACCAGCCATTCCACTGGACAGAACATCTCCGAGTCTGGGTTCTTTTGTTTTCCTATACCAAGTCATTACTCATTCCAAGAAATGTTCTGGAATGTGGCTGTGTGCATCTGGCTACAGACAACCTGGAAGTATTTCAAAATACTGGAGATATTTTTTGCATCAGATTCTTCCTGGTTCAGGAATCCCCCTTTTCCTAAGCTTAGCTTAGAGGCTGTGACAAGTGGAATGTTTCACAATTTCCAGAAAATGCCACTGTTAATTCCAGAAGAAAAAGAAGCTTTTACTCAATGATTTACAAATACATTTCCTTATCTTCCTCTCAAAAAGGATATTATGACCTGAGTCCCATTATTTTGAAAATAGCCAATAATTTTTTGAGATTCTTTGTGGAAGCAGAAATGCCACCAGAAAAAGGGGTACGTAGGGAGCAAAAGTCAATATAGAAAATAAGGTGGGCAGAGGGGCAGACACAATCAATGGAAAAACTGAAAATTGGAGTTATTGGTCCACTCTAAAAATATGTGGGCATACATGCATAAAGCTAGGAGAATATTTTAGATGAATTCAAAAACTTAGGTTTTAAGAACTTGTTAGGCTCTTTTTTCTCTACAACTATTTACATTTATGGTAAGGAAAAGAAAAAATAGTAATAGTAATATTTAATTTGAACAGGTGGTAGCATTCATTTGGTGACTCAGCTTTACTGACTCATGTTTATGTTAAAATAAATAATAAAAATTAAATTTTCAAAACAAAGGATGACACTTTACACTGAAAGCAATTTCTATGCTAGGATTTATAATATGATTCTTTTAAATAATGGACTCCTTTAGTGTACTTAAAATACTTAATTTCATTTTTTAAATGTCTATTTAAGAAATTGGGATATACTTGAATTCTACCTTAGGTTCCCGCCAAATAAGATAATACATTTTCCTCCCAGGTCTTTCTGGTACTTACACAGCCTTTTTGAAGATCCTTCCAGTATTTTCAGTATTAATTCTGCTTTGTATTATGTTGTATTAAGTTCGCTAATTGACCAAAACACAGTGCTTTTGGTTTTTGGTTTTAGCACATAATTGCAAACCAATTAGAAAGTAGAAACATTCGGGATTTATTGGAGTAGGTTCTCTAAGCTTACCAATAAGTGACTTATGTCCCAAGCTCTGCCCTGATAGTCTAGCTTCTCACCAAATTTCATAATTTCCTTATCTGTTTATTAGTTGTGATGTAAGCTTAAAGTGGAACTTGGCTTTATCCAGGTGGCTGTCAGCTGATGCAACTTCCAATGAGTTAACGGTGCTCTAAAGAGATTCCTGGTATTCACCATTTTTGCCCAACTAAGAGAAGAGCGGTCAATTATTTTTAGCCCAGTGTATCAAAATTATTAGCTTTACCTATCATTAAATTTGTCTTTAAGATTGAGCGTGATACTCTTTAATGGTTGCTGAATTTGCTCATTGTTTTTTGCCAGTAGACCTTTGTCTGATTTCATTTAGGGAGTTTAATATTTCTTTGAGAAATGAATGAAAGATAGTTCTTTACTGTTTCAGAGAGTTTCCAGTGGCTTCTGGAAAATCATCGGAAAGGAGGGTTTTCTGATGATTGGAAGCTACTTTAAGGAAAATATTTCTGAATTCTGGTTTCTTCCAGGTGCCTCAAAGAACAACTTCTATATCCCCAGCATTAGCCAGAAAGAATTCTCCTGGGAATGGTAGTGCTCTGGGACCCAGATTAGGATCTCAACCCATCAGAGCAAGGTAAGGAAGGAAGGTGGTAAAGGTGAAAGAAAAAGCTCTGACCCACCTTTGTCATCATTGCTTTCCTAGAAATGCCTGTGTTCTTTTTTCAATTCAGAGGCCTATTGACTTTCCACCTTCACCGTAAACTCTGTGGTCCAGAACACATGCCTTTGATTTCTTCAGTAGCTTTTCAGAGAAATCAATATTCAGTGGGGGCTCATGAATTAATTAATTAATTAATGGGGCAACCCAGAAACCAATCAGATGTACCTTAGCTGACAGTTTTTAAAATCTGAGAGTAAAATTGCAAATACAAATCTGGTTGCAATACCCTTCAGAGACTACTTTTACAGAGTCAGCAGAGCAAAATGACCTGTTATGGCCTGTTTCGAGGTGATTTTCAACATCAGGTCAAGAAACATGCCCTGGGGGCCGGGCGCGGTGGCTCAAGCCTGTAATCCCAGCACTTTGGGAGGCCGAGGCGGGTGGATCACAAGGTCAACAGATCGAGACCATCCTGGTCAACATGGTGAAACCCGGTCTCTACTAAAAATACAAAAAAATTAGCTGGGCATGGTGGTGCGTGCCTGTAATCCCAGCTACTCAGGAGGCTGAGGCAGGAGAATTGCCTGAACCCAGGAGGTGGAGGTTGCGGTGAGCCGAGATCGCGCCATTGCATTCCAGCCTGGGTAACGAGAGTGAAACTCCGTCTAAAAAAAAAAAACACGCCCTGGGAACCACTGAGATATTACAAAGCAATTACCAAGGAAATAGTGACCAGCTTCAGAGCTTCTCCAGCTTGGCAATTACAGAAGGACTAGCTCTTACGAGGAAGTTGCCTCTTTGGCATTATGAAGGTCACTGAAATACGGTTATGCTACTCTTGCTCTGTGACCTCCTTCAGAATTTCCTATCAATAATATACATTCCTACAGTCAGGAAGTTGCATCCACTCCCACTAGTTGGTGTAGAGGTCTCAAGAAGCTGGAAAGTAAACAATATCTTTACAGTGTCTGAGCAGATTTTCTATGGTAACAGATGCTGTTTGCTGTTATAGTTCATCAAGCTTCCCTCAGATTTTTCATGATGAATACATCACTTTTTAGGATCAACTGAAATAGCAAATGGCCTCTGCGAAGGCTATAAAAAGGATGTGCTTTGGCAAGCTGTTTTATTCTTCATTGTGTTCACAATAAAAGGACCCTCCTTTGCTAGTAAGGGAGAATGACTGGAAATGCAGCTTATGATTATGTGCACATATCTTTAAAATATGGAATGCTTTAAATCGTAGAGCTTTAATTTTCCTCTTCACATGAAAAGCCTTAGGGAAGGGGTCAGCCCGGCAATAACTTGAAACTATACTAAGAACATGAATCCCTTGAGGGCAAAGATGCCGGCCCATTCTGCTTGGAATTACCAATTGCAAGAGGCTCTGAATGAGCCATTTTTTTCCAGCGACTTGTCAGGTTCACACTGAGCTGATGTTGCTAAGCAGCACTGAGGAAGTGTAGGGCCACTGTGACCAGGCAGCCCGAGGAACGTTAGGGCTGGGTCGCCAGCCTGAACTTCATCAGTACCCTCTTCAAGCAGCAGTCAATCCCTAACTATCAGTGCTGCTGCTGCTTTTGAACCCTGCCCTTGGCGCTCTGTTCATTGGATCGGTTGCTTGGAATTTTAGTTTCTTTAGATCAAGTATTATTTCAACTTTAAGTATTTTTCCTTCTGTCAACCAAAATGAGAGAGAACTATCATTATGTAGTGAAATAAAAAGCCGCTTTCATTCCCTCTGAAGTGCTATTTTAATGACATTAAGGCCTAAGATAATTGGTATTTGATCGTCAGTGGCTTAAAAAATAATGAGCTTTTTCTCTTGGAACCACTTGGATATTATACTTTATCCAAAGAATGCTGACTTTGTCAGAGATGGCTAACATTTTTCTACTTACAGAGGAAGGGAGGAAGGGAGGTAAGAGGTCATAGCTACTTACCTACGATGACAGTCAGAGATTAGGGGTGGAGGGGTGAAGAAGCCTCTTCTCTGCACGTAGGACAGTCCTACAGAACACCCCTTTTTATGCTATCATGTATCTCCATGTGACCACCATTTCAGATGTAAAGCAGATTTCCAGCTCTAGGTTGCATCGCAGTTTTAAAAGCTTCAGGATTTGGTTTATTTACTGTGACAGCAATAGCTTTAGTTCACCTTTGTTGCACAGTATAGTCACCACAAGTTTAGTGACCTGAAAGAATAACGGTTTAATATTTCTCACGATGCTGTGAGTTGGCTAAGGAGCTGTGCTGCTCTCGCCGGGGCTCACTCATGCAGTTGCACTGTGTGGTTGGGTCGGCTGTACCTCTGGCTCCATGTGGTCTTTGATTCTGGGCTTCTTTACCCTTTGATGATCTCAGAAGAGCATTTAAAGAGGGAAAGCTCCAATGCACAAGGACTTTTGAACCTTTTGCTTGCATCATCTTTGCTGATATCCCATTGGCCATCACAAGTCACCTGGCTAAGCGCTGAGTCACTATGGAAAGGAACTCCACAGGGACATGAACACAAAGACATGTGATTCTACCATTACTGTGACACAGACCCCTACTCTATGTTGGTCCTAATGAAGTCCTCATAGTTCTTTTTGTGCCATTTGTCAGACGACCACCCATCCATAAAGCCATTTCAAAGGGGTTGCTTTTAAATAATCTGTCCTCTACAGTGCTTCTAAGCTTTCCTGTACTTGGTCAATGTTCTATGTTTCCTCCCAGTCTTTTCTTTGAAGTGACTCCCAAGGGTGACTAGAAAATTAGCAAAGTTAAAATGGATTACAGTAAAAATGACACAGCTAATAAGGGACAGATTCAGGATGTTTTGTTCTTATCATTCTTTAATTCGTTAAATTCAGCAAATACATACTGAAGCTGCATTTGGCCCTGGGACCCGGTGACTCAAACCAAGACTGCCTGACTCCAGGGCCCAGGGGTCATAATATACCTGCTGCTCTTTGGGACTACAGGTACTAGTAGGGGCAGAATTATATTTCTTGCCTCACTTTCTTATTTTGCTTTGAAGTAAATATATGAATTAACTGAAAGAGGCAGAACTCTCTCTTTTCCTTCTGTGGCAAACTTAGGGACCACAAGTTTAACATAACAGTGTCTCAACCCAGAAGGAACCTGGACCCTCAATTCACCACTTAGAGAACCATCAAGGAGAGCAGTTCTACCTGTGTATATTGTGATGTGAGTGAGAAATAAACCATTGTTGTACTAAATCCATTTTTAAATAAAAAAAACAAGGCAGAGCCTAATGGTTAGGAAGCTCAGTTTTTGCTTCCTGCATTTAGTAGTAATGAACTCCAGTTATCAGGTACAAGATGTTTTATAGTAACTGCAGAATGTGCGATATTTTATGATAGTTTGGGAAACTGTTTAAATCAGTAAACTACTTACTACCCTGAATAGAAGACTTTTGAGTTAAAATGGTCAGTACGTAAGCATGTACGTATACCTTGAGAACAAAAGTAAAGCTTTTACTATTTTGAATATCCCTCCTTCTCCCCAAAAAGGCCCCTATTATGTCACTCTTGCACTGTCTGTATGCACCACACCAAATCAAAGAGCCCCATAGAAAATATATTTTTAATTATATACATTATTAAGCAGATACAGCTGTGCAGCCATCGGTTGGTCAAAAAGTGTTATTGGGCAATGCCTGCAGTTCCCTGCCTTCTGCCTGATTAGGGCAACTTATTACTTATTTCTTTATTTAGTGAACATCTCTGGAGCACACACATACATATGTCTCATATGTATATTTCTCATTTGTTCACACACACACACGAGGTGCTGACTATAATCACCCTCATTTTACAGAAGGAGAAATTGAAACTAACATGTGTCCAAGGTGAACAAAAGTAGTAAGTGGTAGAGCCAAGATTCAAGCTCTGAGAGCCTTGTACCAAAGTCTACATTCTTAAGCTACATTCTGGGCTAATTTGTTTAGCATGGGTGCAGCTTGCTTTGCTGCCTCATTTTCCCAAGGCAAAAGAGCCCTTGATTTGTCAACTGACACAGCACCATTTTGTCCCTACCACTCTCATCACGTGCTTTAGTGAGTCTGTTAACAGCTCCTCTTGATCTTACTGTTTTTTACACTTATGTAGTGGCAATCACTACCTTTTCAAAGCTGTTGTCCCATGAGACCCATTTATGTTGCAAACACTTCCCTTCTGGAGCTAGATCTAGTGTCATCAGATGCTTTTGATAGTTCCCTTCCTAGATGGCTAAAGTCTGGGCAATAACACAGTCACCCTGACCCCATGCGACTGTTCCCTGCCCTTCCTTCTCATGCATATGTAGCTGGGAATTGCTCAGACTGCAATATCAATAGGTAATTCTCACCTGTTATATAAATTCCCAAATGCCTCATGCTGTGAGGGTGATCAGTTGAATTCAAATCAAGATTTGATTTGATTTGATCATTTAAAAATACTATTTGTAGGCCAGGCATGGTAGCTCACACCTGTAATCCCAACACTTTGAGAGCCCGAGGCAGGCAGATCACCTGGTCAAGAGATGGAAAACATCCTGGCCAACATGGTGAAACCCTTTCTCTACTAAAACTACAAAAATTAGCTGGGCATGGTGGTGTGTGCTTGTAGTTCCAGCTATTTAAGAGGCTGAGGCAGAAGAATGGCTTGAACCCGGAAGGCAGAGGTTGCAGTGAGCCAAGATCACACCACTGCACTCCAGCCTGGAGACAGAGTGAGACTCCGTCTCAAAAAAACAAAAACTTTTTAAATATCCCAGGCACTTTCATCCTTAACATTGATGCATGTATTCTTTTTAAAGTAAATTATAATTTGATCAAACAATTACATTCAGAATATGAAAAGATTTAAATTAACTCAGAAATACCCAGTCAAACCCAATGACTAAATGATTAATTTAAAAAAATAATTCCCTGTCCCATCTCAAACCTATTTTCTTATGGCTCATTTCTTCTCATTGGCTGTGTCATCAAAGAACAAAGTAAAGTGAAATTTGGCAGTCAGCCAGTTAATTAAAGACTTGGCCCAAGCATTTGGGCCACAAAATTACTCTGTAATCCCAATTTTCTGTTTTGACTTTCTATGATTCAAATGAATGGAATAATTGCCACATTTTCACTTTACTGGATGTTTTATAGACCAAACAGCATTATCTGCAGGATAGCAAATGTCTGAACTAAAAGTTAGCATTTAAAGAAATCCATTTGGATGTTTTCAGGTTTTTACACTTTCGGATCTGAATAGGCTCACTTAAGATGTGAACAAGGGATATCTATTATTTCATGGGATTCTTCTGAAATTGATCCTCTTAAGAGTATTTATCTCAGACCCCACAGCCCCAAGGCCAGATGATTTAATACATAATAAAGGAGAGAAAAATGTGAATAGCATATGACATTTTCTCAAACCACTCATGTTTTACCAAAAGAAAAGGTAGAAAAGGCATTGTAAAGTTTTCTCTATTTCTGTGTGGTAACATAGAGACTAATACTTCTTTCAGTCTCCAGCAGCAAAAATAGCAACCTATTAAGATTAGCACCCACACTGGTTAGCTCTGGTGAGGAGAACTTGTACTAATGAGGTCCTGGTCAGGGATTTGATGCCCATGGGATCCAATTAGCTTTACACAGGAAGAGACTCTGAGCCCAGTCAGGACATATGCTCATCCCAGCTGCTTCTGCTAATGCCCATGTTCCTTTTCACACAGGACAGCCCTGCCCCGGCCTCGTCATCTGACTTGGCAGCAGCCTCCTAACTGGTCTGCCTGCCTCTCTCCTGGTCAGCCATTCACATGTACCACAGGAGGTACATTCTCCTCTAGGCTTTAAAGGCCATTGTTACACAACTCACCCTTTTCTTCTGATCACTCTGCTCTCCCAGGTTTCCAAACACAGACTTGGTACTCGATTTGGCTGGTGGCCTCTCTGCACCCACATGCATCAGGAAAAAACCCAGTCCTGTGTCTGCTCCAACTGTTCACCCAGCCTTCCTGCTCCCTGCTCTAATGCCCAGTCAAGTTCTTTCTCCTTCATAACACTGCTGTCGATCATTCTAGTCTGCACTAACTGTTCCCTAAACTCCGACGATACTTAGTCTTTTTCACACACAACATACAGTTTTGCGATGCTCCCTATTGTCTCCACGGCATAAATCCCATCTCCATGATTATATTGTAACTTGACTGTATGCCCTGTGGCCTGTGCTTCTCCTCCATCTCTCATGCTGGTCCCATAAGTCTCACAAAGTTGGTGCTTAACACAAAAGTTTTGGCTAAATAATCAAAGGAGTGCTACATTAGAACAAGTAGCTCTATCCTGCTACCACACCAGAGCCACCACGGAAGAAAACTCAGAGCATCTATCACGAGCTACCCTCCTCTCAAGAGATTTTTTTATTTTTGTAATACAAAGAATACTATATGACCGTTCCACAAAATGAAAGCAATTCCCACAAACCTTAAAATACTCATCATTCTTAAATCTGCAATACAGTTGGTGAGCAGTACATTTTCTAGTGCAGATATTTTTGGAATTATTTAATTATGCATAATAATTTCTGACCACTATTGTTTAATAAAAGAGGGCGGCATGGAAGAATTTGCTATTGGGGAATTAAAAGAAATGAGATTCTTTCTTTATTTTAAAAAATGAAAAATTTGAAATGTAGATTATTTCAGAAGTATTACACATTTATCATTGTAGACATTTTCTAAATGAAGAGTAATTCCAGTATGGATCCAAATCTATTTTAGTCAATTTGATGCAAACAATTGTCATAAAAATAGTTACTTCACAAGGAATACCTTTAAAACATCACACATTTTGGAAGTTTTTCTTAAGTTTACCAATGATCACTCTGCAACTGATTTTACTGTTAAGTTGACTTAGCAACCCTTTTACCACAAAAGTTTCTTAGAGTCTACATTTATATGATCAAATTAATGAATCATGAGAACATATTTATTTATTTTTATTTTTATTTTTTTTGAGACAGAGTCTCGCTCTGTTGCCAGGCTCCAGGCTGGAGTGCAGTGGCGCAATCTCGGCTCACTACAACCTCCGCCTCCCGGGTTCAAGCAATTCTCCTGCCTCAGCCTCCTGAGTAGCTGGGATTACAGGCACACGCCACCATGCCCAGCTAATTTTTATATTTTAGTAGAGACGGAGTTTCACCATGTTGCCCAGGATGGTCTCGATCTCTTGACCTCGTGATCCACCCACCTCAGCCTCCCAAAGTGCTGGGATTACAGGCGTGAGCCACCACTGATGCTTTCCATAGTTACTATCTATTCCTACTCAATCAAATGTTTTTGACAGATAACATTACCACAAAGCAAGATTCTTGAGTTTCCAGAAAGAAATTGTTTGGTTTAATTGCTGCTTATAAAGTTACCATTGGTGACTGGGTTATTGGTAGACTAAACTAAACATGTCTCAAAGGAAGGGGTTGTATCATTTTCAAATTTATTTGAGAAACATCTAACATCCAAAACAGTACAGAATACCTGATACATACTTGGTACTCTTAAACTGGGCAGAGCAAAGTTAAAGCATAAAATTATATTTTAATAAAATATCTTATGGCATTAAAATCACAGCTGTATGGTGGCTGTTAACAAATTCCGTTTGGGGAACTGAAGATGTTAGAACCAGGGAGGAAGCTGACATTATGTTTCTCTTCTCAGCATCTGAGTGGCAATAGATCTGAGCTCTGAGTTTCAGGTTTCCCTAAATTATCCGTGCCCAGCGCTATGTAAATCTAACAGAAAAATTAAAAGTCCTATGAGTTACACATTTTAAAGGAAGATCTTTATAGAAACCTTGAGAATGCTGCTTATTTTTTTTTACAACTAAATCACAGAATCCTCAGCAACTGCCTCCTACCACCACTGCTTAGATGTCTTGTGTTTTGGTACAGCTTCCCTGATGGCCAAAATTGGCCTAGGTGGTCCTGCCTCATGCTTCCATATGGCTCTGTGCTCACTGTGTGAAATGGGCTGTGTGTATCTAGCTAAGCTCACAGAGAGCACAGGCTGTGTCTTGTTCATTATCATATCTCAAATGCCTGACCCAGTGGCTGGTATAGAACAACAGAGTGAGTGAATGGATACTGCTTTTGTGGTGGCAGTAAAGATATGAAGACAAATACAGTGATACCTTTTTATAAAATGGAGGCTAGTAGCCTGCCAACAAACAAGTTTTGTCTTGAATTAGCATTTTATAATAATGATCAAAAAACTTTGATAATAGCCTAAAGCATACATAGACTTCCTGCAAGCAAATAATAAAAAATACTCCACCAGCAATATGAACAAAGGACTTAATTAAGCAAGTCACAGAAGAGAAATTACAGATGGCACATGAACATGAATAAAAATTCTTCTGCCTCAATAGTAACTTTTTAAAATTACACTTAAATAATGAGATACAATTTAGCATAAAATCTTGTATAGAGTGAAATGGACCATCACATTTACTTCAGTGAAAATTAGTCATACCTTTATACATTCATACACACATGCACACACACACACATCCCACACTTACACCTGTTCGCCTGACAATTCTGACTGCAGGAAATAGAAATGTGATTGGCTATTTGTGTGCAGGGAGATTATCATCTCACCATTATGTGTCACAGCAATGTATTCGAAGCATCTTAATATTTAATATCAAGCTAACTCATCTATATAATAGACAATACAGCTATTACACAAGCATAAGAATATGCTCACAATGAAGATAAGGGGAAAAAGCAAGGTGTAAAACTGAATATACAGTATGCTTCCATATATACAAAAGAAAAAACTGAACATAGAGTATGCTTCTATATATACAAAAAAAAAAAAACAGCAAGTCTCATTCTATTCTTTGTTTCTATGAGTTTGATATTTGTAGATTCCACGGAGAAGTGAGATCATGTACAATAGTAAAATATAGTTGAGTATCTCCTGGTACAGAGATTAGGTGTGTTGCTTCCTTATTTTTTCCCTTTTAATATGTTTCAAGATTTCTAACAATGAACACAGAAAAAAATGTTGGTAAGCCTTCTTTGAAGATTGACCATCCAGAGCTAGTACTATAAAAAAATTTTTATTATGCTTTAAGTTCTGGGGTACATGTGCAGAACATGCAGGTTTGTTACATAGGTATACATGTGCCATGGTGTTTTGCTGCATCCATCCCCCCGTCATCTACTTTAGGTATTTCTCCTAATGCGATCCCTCCCCAATCTCCCCATCCCCTGTTATCCCTCCCCTAGCCCCCCACCCCCTGACAGGCCCCAGTGTGTGATGTTCCCCTCCCTGTATTCATGTGTTCTCATTGTTCAACACTCACTTGTGAGCGAGAACATGCAGTGTTTCGTTTTCTGTTCTTGTGTCAGTTTGCTGAGAATGATGGTTTCCAGTTTCATCCATGTCCCTGAAAAAGACATGAACTCATCCTTTTTCGTGGCTGCATAGTATTCTGTGTGTATATGTGGCACAGAGCTAGTACTTTTAATGCGATGAACAAGAGTTCATCCTGTCCACATCCAGTATCTGGTCAGAAACTCTACAAAGGAAGGTATGATTGTCATCTTCCGTTGATCCCTTCCTCTCAAGATCTTATAAGTGCTCTCTTTACTTTTTTGCACTGGGGACTGGACTATGCTTGTGTCTATCAATGGCAAGATCTTTTTCCCCCTAGCTTTACTGAGGTATAACTGACAAATGAAAGGTATATATATTTACAGTGTATGTGATGTTTTGATATATGTATACAGTGTGAAATGATTACTAAAATCAAGTTAATCAATATGTCCATCACCTCACATAGTTATCATTTTTTTTTGTGATGAGAACACTTAAGATTTTCTCTTAGCAATTTTCAAGTATAACTTATTATCTGTAGTCACCATGGTGTGCAGATTTCCAAAAGTTATTCATGCTGTCCAACTGAAACTGTAATATTTGACCAACATGTTCCCATTCTCTTTCCTTCCTAGAGCCCCTGGCAACTATCATTCTGTTCTCTGTTTCTATGAATTCCGTGTTTGTAGATTCCACATATAAGTGAGATCATGTATTTTTGTCTTTTTGAGAGAGAGAGAGAGATCATATTTTCTTGATCCATTCATTAGTGGACACTTCGGTTGATTCCGTATCTTAACTACTGTGAACAGTGCTGCACTGGGCATGGGAGTACAGCTACATCTTCAATATAGTGATTTTTTTTATATTGACGTCATTTCCTTTGGATATATACCCAGAGGTGGGATCTCTGGATCCTATGACAATTTTATTTTTCATTTTTTTGAGGAACCTTCATACTGTTTTTCCATACTGACTGTACTATTTTACATTCTCACCAACAGGGTACAGGGTTCCCTTTTCTCTGCATCCTCACCAACACTCATTATCTTTGTCTTTTGAGAAGAGCCATTCTGATAGGTGTGAGGTGATATCTCATTGTGGTTTGGTGGGGTTTTTAATTTTTTTATGGTTTTATTTTTTGAGACATGGTCTCGCTCTGTTGCTCAGGCTGGAGTGTAGTAATGAGATCATGGCTCACTGCAGCCTTGACCTCCTGTACTCAAGTAACCCTCCCACCTCTGCCTCTCATGTAAGTGGGATGACAGGCACATGCCACTATGCCCAGCTAATTTTTTGTAGAGATGGGATCTCACAATGTTGCCCAGGCTGGTCTGGAACTCCTGGCCTCAAGTGATCCTCCCACCTCAGCCTTCCAAAGTGCTGGAGTTATAGGTGAGAGTCACTGTGCCTGGTTCATTGTGGTTTTAATTTGTATTTCCCTGATAATTAGTGATGTTGAGCATTTTTTTTTCATATTCCTATTGGCTATTTGCATGTCTCTTTTTAAGAAATGTCTATTCAGTTCCTTTCCCCATTTTTAATTGGTTTTTTTTTTTTCTTGCTATTAAGCTGTTTGAGTTCTTCATATATTTTAGGTATTGATCTTTTTGAAATATGTGATCTGCAAAACTGGCAAGGTCTGGAGAGAGTAACCAATGTGCTCTGCCACTTACACAGCAACCCTGATCTCCGGAGAACTGAGCCCATCTTGGAGAGCCCCTTGCAGAGGACCAGCAGTGGCAGTTCCTCCAGCTCCAGCACCCCCAGCTCCCAGCCCAGCTCCCAAGGAGGCTCCCAGCCTGGATCACAAGCAGGATCCAGTGAACGCACCAGAGTTCGAGGTAAAACTTTCTCTTACCTTTACCTGGCAACGCTGCCTGGGAGGAAATCTGTGGACAGGGAACAAGGTTAGTTACTTCCTGACTCTGGTCCAGGCATGGCCACCGCTGTGTGATCCTGAAGAGCCCCTCAAATGCTCTCAACTTGTCTCCTCTGGGGAGTGAGCCACTGTCCCTAATTATGTGTGTGCCATTAGTGTGGACAAAATCCTTTCTAATCTCAGACACCAGAGTTTTCCAGGGAGATCACCAAATGTCAGTCTTATTTGAAAATACAGTCACTTACCAGTCACCTGAATTTGTTTCCATTTGATTGCCAGTTTTCAGAGTTTCATTTACCTACAAATGTTCTGTATCCATTGCACCAATTGTCCTGTTTAGTATTCTGAACATAGTTCACATACATAGTTCAGTATACCATGTATTTCTCAAAATGAAATTCAGTAAAAACTAACATAGAATACGCTTGAAGGAGGGAATAAAATCTTTGACTTAAAAAACATTTGATTCCTCTGGTTATTCCCATTAGGTAAAAATTAGACTTTCTAAATATATAATTAAAATTATTATTATTATTTGAGACAGAGTTTTGTTCTGTTGCCAGGCTGAAGTGCAGTGGCACAATCTCGGTTCACTGCAACCTCCGCCTCCTGGGTTCAAGCAGTTCTCCTGCCTCAGCCTCCAGAGTAGCTGGGACTATAGGCGTACACCACCGTGCCCAGCTAATTTTTTTGTACTTTAGTAGAGACAGGGTTTCACTGTGTTGGCCAGGATGGTCCTGACCTCCTGACCTCGTGATCCACCCACCTCAGCCTCCCAGAGTGCTGGAATTACAGGCGTGAGTCACTGTGTCCGGCCTCAAATTATTTATCATTGCTTAGTTTCCATTAATGGGGAAGCCTATGAAAAACATTATTATTGTTCAGGAGATGATAATAATAAATGTTTCTAGCCAGTTAAAATTCACTCTTCCAGAATTAACTTCTTCAGAAGATAATTTTGCTTCCAAGTGATAAAGACCAGTACTTTGATTGCAATTCGAGAAATACTGACATACTTATAAGTTTCTCTGTCTGATGAAAACCTTCAGTTCTTTATTCTTTCTTAGACTCTATTATATGCCACCGCCTATTACCCTTATTTTATCTCCTAATACCCTTTCAGGGTGTTAAATAAGTAAAGTCACTGTATTTCCATTTTGAAAACTTGATATCTAACATGTGATTGATGTTCACATCTCTGAACTGGGATATGGGCTGGCCAGTAGCTGCCTCTATATGCATTCTTCTGATATCGGCGGCACATCTCAGAGCTGTCTACTATATGCCTTTGTTGCCTTGATCCAAATATAAATTTCCTTAATTCAGAAAACCACCAGGTGTCGTGGCTTCTGCCTGTAGTCCTAGGTACCCAGGAGGCTGAGGTGGAAGAATTGCTTAAGCTCAGGAGTTCATGCTGCAGTGAGCTATGATGGCCCCACTGCACTTCAGCCTGGGTGACAGAGAGAGCCCCTGTCTCTAAAAAACATGTCGGAAAGAAAGACAACATCCATTCTGTTACCTTTTTTCTATTTATAGGCAACTTCATATTCTTAGAGTGACTAAACCAAACTTAAATGCATCCCATTTTAATTCCCTGATCTGATCAGGCTTACTTTTTATTTCCTTCAGCCCCTCGTTTTTCTGGACTGAAAGGGTGCTTGTATCCCCAGTATGTCCCTGTCCAAGAAAGACCACTAAAAAAATAAAAAATAAAAACAACCTCTCCTACCCTAAATTGCATCTTCTCTACCTGTAGGCTCATAGACTGCAGAGATGCCACTTGCTCTGCAGCTGTCGGGGTTCCGACCTTGCTTTGTACCTCCAGTCTCGGGCCCTTCTCCTGCCCTCACCTCATTCTTTCATTTTTAAAGGGCTGAGACCACTCCCATCCCCAATTAAAAAACATTCCACCAAATAAAATAGGTTTCTTTTTGTTTTTCCTCTCACAAAATTTCATCAAAATAACCTATCCTGATTGGACAAGTAGTAAAAGAAGAAAACAAGCATAGAACCTTAACTTAGGTTCATTTCACGTAGTGATTGAGAATAGGACTTTCAGAAATCAGACGGAACTCCTGCTCTGTCCTGTTTCAGTGTGACTTCAGGACAGCTGTGGCGTCTTTGCAACTCTGCGCTCTACTGTAAAATAGGAAAATAGTGCCACATCATTGGGTTGGAACAAGGATTAAATGAAATAATTGATGTAGAAAGCATTTTCTCTATGCCTGACACATATGCAATGCTCAGTAAGTGGTGGTGATGGTGGTACTTGCTACAGGTTTTTTTTTTTTTTGTTACTAGTGACTTCCAGGTGACAAGCCTAAATGTGTTTGCCTGAACATTTATTATGTTTTTCATGGATGTGCTTGAGGATTTGTCCAAGTGAATGACAAGTTCACTGAGTAATACCAATGGATGACTCATCACAGATGATTCATTAAGAACTAGAGCCAGCACTTTTTGATGGCCATCTCTTTCTTGGTCCTCTGTTTTTTCCTCTAGCCAACAGTAAGTCAGAAGGATCACCTGTTCTCCCTCATGAGCCTGCCAAGGTGAAACCAGAAGAATCCAGGGATATTACCCGGCCCAGTCGACCAGCTGTGAGTGCTTTTCTCTGCAAGAGTTTTGAACTCTTAATTTCCCAGAATAAATTAAGTAGTTGGGGATACACTCATGATATGAACAAAAATCGTTGACATTAGTAAACATGGATGCTAGAAACGTCCAGAAAAAAGTCATACCTGATTAAAAAAGAACAAAAGATATCTTGGATCGCCTCCTCTGCCTTTGGATATTTGCTGATCATTAGCAGTCCTTGAACAATAAAACAGAAAGAGAAACAACTCATATCATTCTATAATTTCTACTCAGCAACTTTGGCAAAAAGATGTTGAAAGGAGCAGTTAAAGAGACTTGGGCACTTTCTATGAATTTCTTTTACCTGTTCTACTCTCTCCCCATATGATTTTCCACATGAATTAATATTACAGTTTTTCTGCTATTTTTCATGCCTCCAAGACTAGGTTCTTGGGACCAAACTTGTTAAGCAGGGTCCGACAGAGGTCCTAACAACTTGATATCCGGCTTCACTGCTGTAATATGATAGACCCACAAGTAGCCTTAAAGAAAGAAGTAAGAGTGTGGAGGCTGAAATTTGAAAGTTGATAATTAATTTGGAATGAATTACCATCCACTTAGTGTGTTTAAAACTGAGAATCTTTGCTGTGAAATGAACATGAAGCGTTTTGGTTTTCTCTTTTTAACATGTTAAAGTGAGGACGTATACTGAGAGTAATGAAGGGGTTTGCATCATTCGGGGTTGACATTCTCTTCGCCTTTTTGTGTTTATCAGTTGTGTACTAACAACTCCAATTTTGTGTCTAATCTGCTGCCTCTCTGCTGGCTTTTCATCCTTCTGTGGATTCTTCTGGATTGGGTTCCTCTCATTTCAGAGCTATAAAAAAGCTATAGATGAGGTTAGTATTACCTTTTCTTGGTCATGCTTTCACAAAATGCAAACGTTAAACTTATTTCCGGATGTTAACATTTGGAAAGGTGGCCAAAGGGAGCACAGATTTGAAGACCACTCATTTGCAGCAATCTGCTGGGAGGAGAGCCCCTTCAATGGAGGCCAGCTTTAAGACCCTCAGACCTCCCCATATAACCTCAGAGACCTTTTTTTCTAAGCTACTGTCACTTTTCCAGTGTTCAGTCTGGTGAATGACAAGTATTCATGCTTTATTAATGGCAGCTTCTCCTTCCAGTATCTTCCAATAGCAAACATGCACTTGCCAGCGTTGCTAGTGAATGGCTCTCAGCAGTTTTACTAACAAGAAAAGAGATATCATTCTAGGGCACTCCAAATTTAGAGTGTGTAATTTGTGAACAAGGAGTTAGTAGGTATTGTTAGATTAATTTCGTGGGACATTAACAACAGCATCAGCAGCAACATCAGCTTTAGTTAATGAATCCTGGAGAGTTAAGTGACTTTACTTCCTTATCTGTGGAGACATTTTCCATTAGAAAAATATATGGCTTTGTCAATTGTAGGTAGCTTGCTAAGAAGGATGACTGCCTTACTGCTATTTGTCAGACCTGCATGAATACAGCAGAGTAGAATTTGTTTTTTTAAGATCCAGGCCTTGCAAAGATTCCTAAATGCATGGAATCTAAAGACTACCATCATAGCTTTAAGGCTGTAACTCTGCGGAGCGCTATTTTTGTGAAATTATATGGAAAAAGCACTGGCTTTGGGGTCAGCAAGCTGCATTCAAATCTTGGCTCCTCCAATAAATAATTGGCTGAGACTAGTCTTATAACCTCTCTGGGCCAGAGTTTCCTCATCTGTAAAATGAGAATAAAAACACCTCCCCATCTTACAAGATTGTTTAGGATCACTTAAGGTAATGTGTGTAAAAGCATTTTATGATGTGTAATGTGCTATAGAAAGCCAAGGGTTTGATTAAGGTTTGGGTCAGAGGCACGGAACTATTGTGGCAGGTGGTAGAAGCATGTTTCTATTCATCTGGTCTTCACCAAAGAGCCTCACTTTTTCAGACTTATGGCCACTTCACCACCCAGTGACTGAGACAGTTATGATCATAGATGAAGGATTGTTGCTTCTAAAAGAACGAGACTCTGCATGTTTGCAGTGTTTGGATGGCATTCATAGAAATGGAAGAGGGGAGTGTTTTTAATTGCTCTGTGCCATGGCCTTGCTTGTCCCTCTCCCTCATAATAGGGAGAAGTACAGGGATTATCACAACTTTTGCCACTTTGCTCCCACAACAGGTAAAGAAAAGCAATGAAGTTCTGGAGTTAAGAGTTGCCAATAAAATAGTTGTGCGTGTGCACAACTCGAGAGGAATTACATGAGTTCAGAAATTGGCTTGAGGGGCTGTCATTAAGAAAAAGGTTCTGGGCCGGGCGCGGTGGCTCCAGCCTGTAATCCCAGCACTTTGGGAGGCCGAGGCCGGTGGATCACGAGGTCAAGTGATCAAGACCATCCTGGTCAACATGGTGAAATCCCGACTCTACTAAAAATACAAGAAATTAGCTGGGCATGGTAGCGTATGCCTGTAATCCCAGCTACCCGGGAGACTGAGGCAGGAGAATTGCCTGAACCCAGGAGGCGGAGGTTGCGGTGAGCCGAGATTGCGCCATTGCACTCCAGCCTGGGTAACAAAAGCGAAACTCCGTCTCAAAAAAAAAAAAAAAAAGAAAAAAAGAAAAAGGTTCTTACAGATTTCATCTGGTTAACCCAGAATATTTTAGGCTTTGAAAAATTGCTTTATTTATTTCAGTGTACTATACCACACTGGACAGAGATGAGAGGGGGCAATGGATATATAAGTGATTATAAATAATTGAGGGGCTGTGAACTGCATACCACAATCTCTGGAGCCATGTGTGGTTGGAAAGCCCTCCACGTGACTATCCCAATCTCTTGAGTATCACTGATCCAAACCACTAAGATAAAGTAGTTCTACCTAAGCCAGTGGCTCTCAACCAGGGCTGATTCCTCCGTTCCTCCTCCCTTTGGAGACATTTGGCAAAGTCTTTAGACAGTTTTCGTTGTCACAACTTCAGAGTGGGAGGCTGTGGTACTGGCATCTTGTGGATAGAGCAGAGGGGTGCTGCCAAACATCTGTGGTGCACAAGAGAACTCCCTACAACAAAGAATTATCTGACCCAAAATGTCCACGGTGCCATAGTTGAGAAACCTTGAACTACACTTTTCTACCTTCTCTATTCATAGGTTTTCATAGGGCTTCCCTCTCAATGAATGTTTTTGCAATTTAGATAACTGGGATTGAAATGAAAAACCTAAAAATTATTTTTGAAATATTGTTGCTTGTTATTGCTAATTAAATGATTTAACTTTTTATAGAAATTAATTTGGGGGAGTGTACATTAATTTGACATTACTCTCTAATGGAATATGAGATTTTGCAGCATTGTCTATTTAGTATTTAAAAATAAATATTCTTTTTGTTGGTACAATTAAATATGTGACACAAAGATTATATACATAAGAAAACACTGTTTTATCACTTTTTTATTATGTAGGAATCAAAACTTTCAGAGCACATCAATTTAGATTGGATGGAAGTTGAGCAGTAACTAGGGGTTCAACCCCCTTTTCCCTCAAATGAGGATACTGAAACTGAGTGGCTTGCCCAGTGTCATATCTTTAGAGTTCCTAAAATTAGTTTAATGCAAAGAGGAAAACAATAGCTAAACATTTTTAAACAAAATAATAGTTCAAAAATTGAACTAATGTTTGAATAAACTATGTATGTTGTTTCTAAAAAGGGACCTAAAAGAGTGCCTTTTTAGTTAAGGTGTGCATAATTGTTAAATTAAGCTTTGTTGAATGAAAAATTATATCTAGTTGATTCTATAAACTGTTAAAGAAGCCTCTTAGCTGTCTTCACATTTACTCTGTAGTCAAAAAAACTTAACATTTTGCCATATTTCTTTTTTAGCTATACATTCTCAGAGCTATTTTCATGCTAAATAGCACTTTTATTTTGTTTTTTAAAAATTTTTAGCTCCAGTCTTGAGATGGCTAAGCAATAAATTACCACTAAGGCTCATTATATGGAGAAAATTTGTACTGTCACAGAATAAAATATATGAAAACAGAACGGAACCCAATGGTGTCAATATTAGATTGTGTTTATTTCCTATAACTTTGCTATTATAAATTTTTCAATACTGGATGGATAAGAAACAAAACTTCAGCTAAATGCATATGTTTTTACCAGTGGAAGATTAATTTTCTTTGACTACGGGTATTACTTTTGAATTACTCATTATTTTTACCTTTTCATAGGGATTTTCATGTATGTCTCACCACCAAACTGTTAATAATTAAAGGAAATTTTCAATTATTTCTAATGTTTCAGGGCAGAGAGCTCTTTAATAACACAGAAGCAAAAAATTCTAATTAAAAGCAAAATTATAAAGCAGTTCAGCACTTTAAAGTGTTTCTAAATACAATAAAAAATCAGAAAATGCATTAGAAAAATTTAGGTCATTTTAACAAGTGAAAGCTTTTTTAAAATCAGTAGGCTGGGGACTGAATATTTCTAAAATAATTTTGATTTCTTTAGAATTTCTTTTGTCTTGTTTTGAAATGTCAGTGATAAGAACAAAGCTCTGGGGAAAATGTATCATTAATTAAAATAAATCATAGCCAATAGTATTATATTTTACTCAGAATTATTGACAATAGGAATAAACTCTTTTAAACCATATTCTCTCTTTAAATTATATAAAATGTAATTCTTAATAACAGTAACATTTTAAATGCTAGCTATATTCTCTGATGAGACTTACCACAGTCCTAATATATAGGCATCAAAATACAAAATAAATTTATCTAATTTTTCACTATTTTACTGATTTGGAGGATAATATCCTTTTCTTTCACAGCTTTAACAAACATCTAGATTTTATTTTCCCAAAATGCTCAAAAATAGCTTACCCTTCACTTTCTTCTTCATTTGATAAAGATAAGCATTGACAATTGCTAGGAGGAAATAAGTAAAAGTTGAAATTCACATATTAACCTTTCTATTTTGGCTAATTGCCAAAGGAACCAGAAATAAATTTGCATAAAATTATACCTATGTTGTGGATTCCCTCTTCCTTTTATATTATACATGATATTTAAACACAGTTGGGCCTTTTAAATACAATTCTATTTCCATTTTCACAGATGGGGCAAATACATTCACTGAGATTGAGGCATGTGCAAGTGTGCATGTGTGCAAAAGCCCTAGCAAGTGTGTTTCTGTATGTTAGGCAAAGGTTGAATTTTTAGAAGCTTCCTTTTATTTAAAGGGTTCAAATCAGGTGTCATCAAAACAAATTTAAAAGCCATTTTGCTTTCCTTTTGAATTGTAGGAAATTAGAAAGAAATGACCCTTCACTTAACACTCTGAATTGTGTAAATTTCTACACCAAGTAAAACACCTAAAGTGTTTCCTTTCCTAGTGTTAACTAGAATAGTAATGCCTGACATACAAGTGGCAGTAGAGAAATGTAACGTTTTGTTGTCTTCTCAAAATAAAATTATAATTTAACTATACACATTGACCACAGCTTTTCTTTTAAACTATTAGGATAGATGACCAAATAGCATTATCACCCAGGTTGCTCTAATCCTAAATCAGGTGAATTGGATGCGAACATTTTTGGATTGAAATAAGGAGAGAATATGGCCATAGAAAACTGTGGGATTTAGTATTTTTCAATGAGTTTCTTTCTCCCTAATCCCCTGTCTCTCACTGAATGCTCTGATTCCCACATGGGTCACTAATATAGGGAGAAATGGTAAGACTGATGTCAAATTGCTTTTTCCTCATTTGCATGCTGTGTGCCATGGGCAGTTTAACCCATGCAAATTAGAGCGGCCATGCTTTTGCAGAACTGCTTCCCTCTGCATTGCTTTGAAAGCATGTAAAATAAAAGGTAGTCGGATATTCAGCACACTGCCTGCAGTATGCCTGGTGATTCAATACCACATCATCACATCCATAAGACTAAAGGTTTCATCATACTCATGGAAAACTCAAAAGTTATCTCTTCCTTTTGGTATTTGCACATTTCATTTTAGTGTTTTCCAACAGGATTTCTGCCAGATGACTGGAATTTAAAACAAAAGAAAATGAAGCACCTATTATTTTGGAAGAGAACTCTTTTTGTTGTTGTTGTTCCTCTGTGGCTATAAATTTCAGTGGCACTAGGCTTTAGGATGGGCCATGATTCGATGTGGTACCTCTATTCTCCAGGGAATGATGACACACCAAATGAGTCATTGTAGTAGCTGGAACCTTGGGAATTGCTCTGTTCTCTGACTGATGCTAGATTTTGGTACAGTACCAATCATAAGAGGGGAAAAGCCATACTCTGGCTTGGGCAGGAGTCCCAGAATACTGGGGTACAATTTCTAATCCCATGTTTTTTCCCATTAACTCTGGGGGTGACCAGCTTCACCTTTCCAAAATAAAACGAGAACCCAATGTTGGTATATATGTGTATACACACAATGCACATACACATATGTACACATATATATTCAGAACTGAACAGTCTCAGTCTAGCTATTGGTTTTGAACAAAGTTTAAATTGATTTCATCTTTCTTTTCTAGCTTCTACACGCTACAAACATCATTTTCTTAGTTCCATGCAGTAACTATGTTTGTCACAGTTTTATATAGAGCTTTTTTTTTCTTGTTGCTTAAGCTGGAGCACTGATTTGCTGAGAGATATAGCTTTGGTCATATCTACCATTCATATGCTGAATAAACTTTTCTTTCATAGGATCTGACGGCATTAGCCAAAGAACTAAGAGAACTCCGGATTGAAGAAACAAACCGCCCAATGAAAAAGGTGACTGATTACTCCTCCTCCAGTGAGGAGTCAGAAAGTAGTGAGGAAGAGGAGGAAGACGGAGAGAGCGAGACCCATGACGGGACAGTGGCTGTCAGCGACATACCCAGACTGATGTAAGAGGACTACTTTTATTTATTTTTGTTATTATACTAAGTTCTGGGGTACATGTTTATTACAGAGGTATACACATGCCATGGTGGTTTGTTGCATCCATCCCCACGTCATCTACGTTACGTATTTCTCCAAATGTTATCCCTCCCCAATCCCCGCACCCCCTGATGTCCCTCCCATTGCCCCCCAGCAGGCCCCAGTGTGCGATGTTCCCCTCCCTGTATCCATGTGTTCTCATTGTTCAACACCCACTTATGAGTGAGAACATGCTGTGTTTGGTTTTCTGTTCTTGTGTCGGTTTGCTGAGAATGATGGTTTCCGGCTTCATCCATGTACCTGCAAAGGACATGAACTCATCCTTTTACTGTTTTTAAAATTTAGACCAGGAGGGGACTAGGTTTCCAAAATAAAAGGACAAAAAAATGAGTTAAATGTAAGGTTGTATATGGGTCTGTGTCAAGGTAAATTGACTTTGGGGACTTCGGTTTTTGTTGGAGCATAGTTCTTATCTCTCTTCTATGGACACAGTCACTTAGAATATGTAGTATTTCTGGACTGCATACACTTTACCTATCCATTGCCAATGGATTGACTGCCCTTTTGGTGACTCTTTCTTGCTTCTTTTCATCTCAAGAGCAAACAATACTGACAATCAGACCATTGATACGTACCCTTCCCCCTAGAACTGAAAGAATGAAATCATGGGCAATGACATTTAGAGATTAAAATTAACAACATGAAACATATATTTTATTACCACCAATAAGGAAGGAGAAATGCACAAGCCAGCGTGTGTTACCATCCTAGCAAAAGAATCAAAAGTCAGATAATCATGCAGAGAAAGTTCCAAAATATACCCCGTTATGATTTTCTACTTTATTCTCTTGATGGCTTCTTTTTCTTGATTCATTTTTCTGTGGTCTGTGTCTTTGTTACATACTTTCTGTTAGTCTCTTTGCAGTTCTCATTTTATGTATTTATATGTATATTTATACCTACCTATATTTTTGTTAGTAATTATAGCCTTTACTTTTTCTTTCCTTTTTTTTTTTTTTTTTTAAGGTAAGAGAACAGCTCACTTTTTTTTCCTCATTGGCATGGATCCTGTGAAAGCACCTGTCCTTATCCCCTGTTGCTTCCCCAGTTCGTCCCCCTAATAAACACAAGGTACCCTTGCCCTGGTCTGCTATAAATTTGATAGAATGAGAAGCTATTTCGTCCAACTTCACTCTTCAATCACCTCTATTTCTTTGGCTCAGCTACTAGTAGTATTGATCATCAGATCACACTAACTCTATATAGAAAAGAAGCCATTTCAGGTCACAAATTATTGTCCAATTCATCAGGGATTGGAGAGGCAGGGCTGGACAGTCTACAGGGAATGTTGTCCGCTGATTAACCATCATTACATACAAGCAATTCTAAGAGGCAGATCTAATTATCATAGCTGAAAAATCCATACTTATTTTGCCATTGATGACCCAGTTATTGACAACTGTAAATATGCTAAAATATGACATTTTTAATTGCCTTTTTTAAAAGTAAATAAAATTATTCTAAAGGCAAAATCACTAATCCAGATCATTTCTGCAAAACATGCTAGCCCTTTTAGTTCTTGTCTTGACTCAGAAGTGCTTAATTCTTTTGACAGATGTTTTGAACTCCTTTTAAGCACTGAGAATGCAAGTATCAGGATGAGACTAGATTATGAAATTAAAAGATTGCTAAAACTCTCAATATATGTTAGCCCTCTTGCAGAGGGCTTTGAGAGATTTGCTAAGTTCATACTTGGATTTTGTCTTCCAAAAGTTTATATTCTAGTTGGAGAATGATAAAATTACACATGGAAAACTACAGGCTAATATAAATATTTGGAGAAACAACCAAAGACAGTTTGGGAAAAATGTTAATTAGCATTTGGGTTTTAGGTCCCCTGTCATGTTTGCAAGGTTATTAATGGTATTCACCCTTCTAACTTTAAAGGCAAATCTAGGACTTATTCCCCACTGCAGAAACACCCACCTTTCTAAAATTTCCTGAATAGACCATGCTGCACTTCTGTCTGCTGTCTAGCACTTTCCTGTTCCTTTAGAAATCACCTGCTCACAGCCCTGCTTGCACAGGTAGGGCCTGTCCCCTCTTCTGTGCTTGAGATATAACTGTATCTTGTGTGTATTCCTGCATCTTCATGAAGTGCCTTGAATCAGGATTGTTTATTATGTCTTTGTCTCCTTTTCTGGACTACGATATCTTTCAGAGTAAGGGTTGTGCCTTACTCATCTCTCCTACCCTTAACCCGTTGCATGGTATCTGGAACACAGTGGGTCTTCAGTGACTATGAGTTACATTTGATTGCACTGATTTGAAATTGCAAGTTCTAACTCTGAAGAAGGGTTTATCTGCCTAATTCTCTGCAAATAATTATCAGCAAGATTTTAAAAAAAAAACCTGAGGTAATATTAGAATCATAAGCAGGGGGAAGAGTTGAAGTAAAGACACAGGAAGTTGACTTTGATGGGAATGTATGGTGTATGGCATGAAGGGGAGTCTGGACTAGTGAAATCAGATCGAGAAGTGTGCACTTTATTATGTAGCCACTGGAAACCATTGAATGTATCTTGAATTCAGTATTATATTTGAGAGAGATCATTTCAGCAAGACAATTTGAAAAGGGAACAGCCTAGAGACTGGTAAAGCAATTCAGAGGCTCTGTTACTATAATCTATGTAAGAAATAATAAACTGAGGCTATCATGGAATGCTGATCGTGGAGGCAAGACTTGACATGGTTCTTAAGGGATTGGTAAATTTTAGATGGAAATGATCATCCATTAAAGAACACTTAAGATATGTGGTTACATATGTGAGAAAAGAAAGGTACAAGTGTATGTGTGTATGTTTACTTCAGTTTGTAAATATATGTATTTTTATACTGCATATAAAATATATATAGTCTGTTCTACAATGTGATGGTTTCATGCCTGAGAAATTTCACACTATTAAAAGTACATTATAAAGCAAGTTTATTTAGGATTGAGTATTATGGGGCCACAGTGCCTCTTATATACATTCTTATTACCTTTATTTTCTTTTGCTAACGTAAACCTCTATATTTTGTGCTATATATTTTTAAAGCAGAAAACAAAAATATGTTGTGGCACAGTTCCCACCATGAAGTAAACACAGAAGAGCTTCTCAGAAAGATAGCACTAGACATTTGGACAAACAGCCAGTTTCCGATGTTTAAAAAAATCGCTTTTTTCTATGTACTATGCTGGTTTTGCACATATTTGATAAGATATAACTTATGAGTATGCACTTAGCTAAGTTTGTATTCCCTAACCAACCAAGTGCACTATTTCCCAATTCCTCATGCCTAGAAAAATAATGAGTAGAGGAAAATACACCAGAATTATAAAGGTGATTACCTCTGGGTAATATAGTCATGAGAGATTTTTATTTTATGTATATCCCCAATTATATAATGGGCATGTACTACTTTATAATCAGGAAAAAAGAATAAAAGCTTTATAGAATAAAAAAATGGAAAGGCATTTAATTTGATTTGCGTCACATCAACCAAGCCAAAGAGGCAACTTTCTGTATTAGTATCGTCCCTCAAATACCAGCACATGCTCCCGAAGGGAAGATTTCTCCGCTGTAAAATGACCCTTTTATTTATCATTTTTTTTTTCTATTCTGTACCCTTTGGAAGGAAGCCACTATGCACAGCCCACACTTAAGGAGTGGGGAATCATGTTTCCCTCCTGTAGGATTGAACAGCTACGTAATTTATTTAGAATTCTTCTGCACAGATTTGTCTTCTCCATTTATTAATTTATTCTATCATTTATAACAGTATAGAGTCATGGACATAATACTTCTTTATTTTGTTGCTTAAATTTTCCAGTTTTGACCATTGGGAGCTCTTTCAGTTAGCTCCTGTGCCTCTTTGACTGACATACCACCACCGTATGTGTCTTGGTGTGCATGTACGTGTGTGTATTTGAACACTGTTTACTTTCTGATACTATAAGATGCTCCAATCCAGACTAATTTTGTATATTTCCTATACCAGTCCTGGAATCAGCTACTTCTTCAGTAAGTCCTGATTCCTTTTATTGGAGGACAATATTAGAAACCAGTATCTAGGCACCCAGTGTGCTCATTGCTACTACAGTGTCACTTGTTTTAGGCCCTCTCAGCTAACAAAGCAAGGAAATATAGCGTGTGTACGTTAACCCATGTATATATGAATATTTACAAATATTTTTGTATATAGCCATCTGTATCTGTATTAAGCTAAACATGAGTTCACACTGACATCTCCAATTAATCCATTACAACAACATGGATCATTCTTACCTCCTCCCCTTGCTTATTTATAAATTTCCATTCCAACAGTCGGAAACCTGGCTTCTGCCATCAACCTCTGTTATTAGTCGATTTTCATACTGTTGTGAAGAAGTACCTGAGAGTGGGTAATTTATAAAGAAAAAGAGGTTTAATGGACTCACAGTTCCACATGGCTGGAGAGGCCTCACAATCATGGTGGAAGGTGAAGGAGGAGCAAAGGCATGTCTTACATGGCAGCAGGCAAGAGAGTATGTGCAGGGAAACTGCCCGTTATAAAACTATCAGCTCTTGTGAGACTTAGTCACTATCACAAGAACAGCACAGGCAAAAACTCACCTTTGTGATTCAACTACCTCCCAGCAGTTCCCTCCCAGGACATGTGGGGATTATGGGAGCTATAATTCAAGATGAGATTTGGTTGAAAACACAGGCACACCATATTAACCACCCATTTACTTAATTGTGCACATTCAGTATTTTTGTATAGCAATATCAAATTTGTTAACCTGTATTCTCATGGGAAACAGCTTTGTCAACTAGAGTGTACAGTGTTTATGTGCAATTCCTCTTGCCTTTAGTCTCACAGACTCCACTCATTTTCAAGGTTATTTAAATCAGTGCTTCCCCCCCCCCATTTCTCCTTACTGAAGTTGTTCATACATTTGTGATATGGTGAGATTCTCTTATCACAGTTTTTAACTTTTTTTCCTGAGAACTTCTGATCTCCTCAATTATTTTTTAAAATTTGTATACATTAAGTTTAACACTTTTTTCTGTAAAGTTCTATGACATATCTGAATAGATTTTTTGTTATTCTATGATAACCAACCAATTATAAGAAAATTATTTTGGCACATCCTAGTGAACTCAATTCCATAAGATTGCAAAACTTAACATTGGTTGTTTTGGACATTTTAAATATGCAAATAATATGATAGCCAATTACTCATCAATTCATAGAAGAGCTATATTTTGACAATAAGCCTGAATGAATTCTCTGCTAGACATTAAACAAAACCCTTGACCCAATGTCTTCAATGATTTAATAAACATTAGGTACTACCAACATTCCAGGCACCATGCTTGTCAGTGAAGATACCAACATTAATGAGATCTGATCATTGCAGGACTGTGTTGAATGCAATGGCAGAGTTGCACAAAGGGCAATGTGGAAGCAGAGTGGAGAGCCACCTGAACTGTTCCAGCGAGGCTGGAATGGGTTTGGAGGAGAACTATAGCTTAAAGAATGAGTTAGCCAGAGGGAGACAGAGAATATAAAAGAATCTTCCAGGTAGAGAGGACAGGCTAAAGTCACCAGGGATTTTCTAGCATAATGTGCATAGGAAACTTATTATAAGTTAAATGCTGGTAGAGTTAGAAATTGGGGCAGGATTTTATTTAAAAATTGGGTTAGTGAGACAGTCAAGAACCAGATAATGGAAGGCTTGTAAGCCACAGTAAGGAGCTTCAAGTTTATCCTGTGGTTGATGAGGAGCTACTGAACATTGAAAGTAGAAGAGTGACTCGGACTTCATCAGACTTGTGTTTTGGAGGGCTTGCTTTTGCAGCTGTGAGGTGGATAGGACTGGAGATGGGGTGGCCAGCAAGATAACTGTTGTTCAGGTAACAGAGGAAGCAGATCTGACTAGGACAGGAGAATTTGATTGTGCAAGCATCAGCCTGGCAGATGCTACAAGGCCAACTGAGCCCCTGCCAATAGCAATGAATGCCTGTCTGAAAAAGAAAAGCAGCCCCCATCATGGAAGTCTCTTGATAATACTTAATTGATTTATTGGCTTTATATCATTTTTTCCCAAACAAGTACTTAAGGCAGAAAGAAAGAAAGAAGAAATGAAAGAGAGAGAGAGCAAGAAAGAAAATGAAAGATTCACACAAGATAAACAAATGAGTGAAGAAATGATAGTTTAAAAACTATGATTTACTATTCTCTCAAAATACCAGGAATTCATTTTTTTCCATGTCTCTGGAACACTATTAAAAGCTCCTTTCGGATGGATGAAGCTAGAAACCATCATTCTCAGCAAACTGACACAAAAACAGAAAACTAAACACCACATGTTCTCACTCATAGGTGGGTGTTGAACAATGAGAACACATGGACACAGGGAGGGGAACATCACACACCAGGGCCTAGGCGGGGTGGGGGGCTAGGGAAGGAATGGCAATGGGTTGGGGGATTGAGGAGAAATAGCATTAGGAGAAATACCTAATGTAGTTGACGTGGTGATGGATGCAGCAAACCACCTCCATGGCACATGTATACCTATGTAACAAACCTCCTCATTCTGCACATGTACCCCAGAACTTAAAGTATATAAATAAATTTTTAAAAATAAATGAAAGTTCCTTTCTAGGAATGAAATGTTGAAAATGAAAATGCCTCTTTGGAATCTCTTCTTTAACACATCAGTTCTAGTCCATATTTGGATTAATTCAGTCCTCTACTCCAGTCCAGTAACTGCAGTGTAAGCTTCTTACTATACATTTTCTTGTCTGGACTCATCCTGTCATCTTTTCACCCATCTGTTTTGGATAAAAATCCTTGAAATATGTCTTTCTCTGCCCCCAGAGACATCATAAATCTGGTGTATTTCTTGTCTCTTAGTTGGATGATTCCAGTAATTCTTTGGACTTTCATAAGATCCAAGAGGCCAGAGATATTTTTAAATATATAAGAAACAATGAAAAAGAATGAAATGATAAAAGTTGCAATTAATATGCCTAGAGAGAAATAAGCCTTGATAACTTTCCTATTTTTAGAAAACCCACTTTAAAAGAGAGGTAGATGCTAAAATAGAGTAACAAGTATTGCATTAACAACCAAAATCCTTCCAGAAGCCATGTTGTACCAACCTCAACCTGTGGTTGAACCACATGACCTGTGTGGTTCTCAATTCCCCTGAGCTCCTAAATCAGAGAAATTCTGTGTCATGCAAATGAGGCACTCCTGAGAGAATGGAGCTCACTATGGGCAGTCATCACTTTGTGAGCCCTCGCACTGTGCCCTGTGCTATGGGACATAGGAAACATCCGCCTGTGTTCTCAGGGAGTATGTAGAGATCCTGTTACCTTCTCTCATTATACCGTAAACACAATAGCAAGAAAAGAACTGAAAATAAGTATACCACCATGCAGGATGATTGCAGAGGCTGAATGTTGTTTGTTTAAGTTAAACCTCCTAGTTAATGGATGCCCCAGTAAGCCAGAAAGTTCTTAGTAGATATTTCTTTTTTATAGAAGCATAAAGTCCATGGATCTAATGATTATTTTTTGCATCTCTAGTATGTGCCAACTCGAGGGTACTGGGCTTATATAATGAGACAAGAGACAAGGACTCTGCCCTCATAAGCAATGAGAGGGAAGGAGAAAGAGAGAATCCAAAAGATAAGATAAATGCAAATTGTGATGGGAACTATTAAGGAAAAAGTGAAGAGAAAAGGAGAGGGGCTGGTGGGATAAGACAAAGCTGGTAAGAGTAGACTTCCCACAGAAAGCATCATGTAAGATGAATGAGAGGGAATCAACCAAGGCCAGACTGCAAAGAGCTTTCCAGGCAGAAGTAACGGCATGTATAAAAGCAGGTCAGGGTGTCTGCTGGTCAAAGAAGGAGGCTGGAGTCGGGGAGATCATGCAGAGCCTGGAGACTCCTGGTGCCAGCTTCAGTGGTTTTTCCATGTAAAGCCAAACACTTGCTCAGGCTGGCTACTGGGCAGAGTATAGGCTAAGAGGGATGCTGCAAAAATGGGGCCAGTCCAGACATCAGCACACATTAAAATTAATATGGAACGTTCTTAAGACAACTGACATGTACACTTAAAATTGGTACAAGGGTAGATTGTATGTTATTAATACATATGTTTTACTATAACAAAAATAACATGAACAGGAAACATAGTTAACATACATTACCATGAATGTTGTTCCTTCTCATCTCAGACCAACAGGAGCTCCAGGGAGCAATGAGCAGTACAATGTGGGAATGGTGGGGACGCATGGGCTGGAGACCTCTCACGCGGACACTTTCAGTGGCAGTATTTCAAGAGAAGGAACCTTGATGATTAGAGAGGTAAGTTGGTATAAAAACTGTCATCAGAGTTTTTAATCTGTCGTCTGTCAACAGAGGAAGTACATTTCTTAAGTGGTTTTTACATTAAAGCTTTGACAGAGACTGCCTATGGCATGTATTTTCAGCATGGGGAATTGTTGGAGGGAGAACCTATGCTAAACAGTTGAGTGATTTTAATTGTCTACTGCCTTCTTTCCTGTATTCTTCTAAGCTTTGGCAGTGGGACTTAATTACATTATTCCAGACTCTTCAGTAGGAGCTATCCAAATCAGAATATGGAATTTGGGCTTGAGGATATAAAACTGCAAACCCAGAGGTTTCCTACAACAGAAAAACAGAAATGAATAGCCTCTCTGAATAGCCTCTCTGAAGGGCCTGGTTATGTCCCTTCTCCTCATGGTTTTATCTTTGTGGATTTCATATAGAAAATGCTCAGTAGTTCTAAGAAATGATGATATCATCTTATCTAGTTAAATTGACATTAAAATGACCATTAAGCTATTTTATTGAAAGAACAAAGAAATATGCAGATCTACTTCCAAAATGTACCTTGGCACTTTGAATTTTCTTAAGCTCTGGGACATCATTTCATTTGGGGGCTGCTCATGTTCCCTTTCATCTGTCCTGACATATAGTAACTCCCTGCTGTGTCCACGCTAGCTGGAAAGACCCTGACAAATTAAAATAGGTCTTGTCTTCTTTTTCACTTCATCATCACCATGCAATTTTGAGTGCACATCTTCACTTGAAAGGAAAGAAATGGTCGAGAACATTGGGCAAATGTTACCTGACCTCTCCCTGCATCCATCTATAAAATTTTATAAATAGTAGCATACGACTTATAAGATGGTTGAGATTTTGAGTTAGTAAATATAAGCATTCAATAAATGTTAACTATTTTCTTTTATTTCACTCTCTCCTTAGAGTTGAATTCCCCTTTTGCTTGTTATCACCATCCAGTCCTTCCTCTGAAACATAAACATATGTGATCTGTTTTTCCTCTTCAGCCAGGACACAGTTGGGAAACTCTATAGCAGACTTTCCTCTCTGAAAAGGCAAAGGGCTTCTCACTTTTGTAAGAAAGAAAGGAATGGTAGTTTTTAGATGAATAAGGCCTTTGAAATAACAATTGGCAGTGGGGCTATAACTGGAAGACTAGTTCACAAAGCAACTTGCTAGAATTTCATTTTATGGCCTTGTTGAATCTTTCAAGTAGGCTTTAAAGAGTCCTTTTACATATGCCTGAAATGAAAAATGGACTTGGCTGCTGAAATTGACATTGTGTAGTGCTGGTATATAAATCTCCCAATGTGGTTAATGGATAATTTCAATGGAAGTGTGGAAGGCTTCTCTCCCTGTAACTTACCACTTAGGAAAACATGAGGGAGAATGTTCTGGAGTGAGTTGCCATTTGACTTCAGATAAAAGGACTCCAATTTCTAATGTGGTTTAAAATTTGCTTGAGTCTTTAGGACAGAGTCAATACCTGCAAGTAGACATTTGGAGCCACATTTTCAGTTTGTGGCCAGCCACACCCAAATGGCTCCACGTTATTTACAGCACTCCAGTATTCTATGACCACAGCCTGTCACTTTCAAAATAGCGTTTGTCAGTGTCTTATAGGAATTTGATCTATTAAGGACCCCAACATCTTTCTGTCCTCTCACTTTCTGCCTTCCTCAAATGTGGGTTTTTAAAATAAAAAAGCTTTATTAATTGGGCTTCTCCAGAGACAGAGAATACTGCTTTATTTCTTTATTTTTTGTTTGTTTCTTTGTTTTTGTTTTTGGAGATGGCGTCTCGCTCTATCACCCAGGCTGGAGTGCAGTGGCGCAATCTCGGCTAACTGCAACCTCTGCCACCCAGGTTCAAACAGTTCTCCTACCTTAGCCTCCCGAGTACACCGCCATGCCTGGCTAATTTTTTGTATTTTAGTAGAGATGGGGTTTTGCCATATTGCCCAGGCTGGTCTTGAACTCCTAAACTTAGGCAATCCACCCGCCTTGGCCTCCCAAATTGCTAGGATTACTGGCATGAGCCATCACACCTGGCCAAGAGACTGCTTAATTTTGAGGATGTAGCTCATAAAATATGGAGGCTGAGAAGTCCCATGATCTGCCATCTGCAAGCTGGAGCCCCAGGGAAGCTGTTGATATAAATCCCAGACTGGAGCTGGGTGAAGATGAGATGAAATATCCCATTTGAACCAGTGGAGAAGAAAAACAGGGAGAAAATTCCTTCTTCCTCTGCCTTTTGTTCTGTTCAGGGCCCCAGCAGACTAGATGATGCCATCCAATTTGAAAAGGGCAATCTATTTTACTGAGTCTACCAATTAAACTCTAATTGCATCCAGAAACACTTACATACACACCAGAAAAAATGGTTCACCCCATGGCTCAGTCAAGCTGACACATGAAATTCACCATCATCAAACCTTGAATTGAAAATTACTAAAAGTACATGTTTTAACAAGATAAATACAGATTAAAGTTTACCCCTGACAAAATAAGAAAATAAAATAAAACATTATAATAAGATTTAGCTTATAGGATGCTATTAGTACAGTTCTCCAAGATGAACATTAAGGATAACTCACTCATCTTGTCATTCTCATGGAGTGGACTAGATGGTTCTCTAAGAACATACTGCTCTAAGACTCGTGATCTTGTCAGATGCACGAATTTCCTCTTGTAGTACATAACCTTACCCAGTGGTTCTACCTATCCCTATCCCGGAGCTCCACAGGACCACTTTTTACTCAGTTCTAGAATACACCACACCAGCTGCAGCTGCCATTTTGTCCATGGAAGCACATCTGCTGGAAGAGGTATTTTGCATTCTCCACTGCTGCCCACACTTCACCAAGCAGGTCCCTGTGCTCAATCTTCCTTTTCTCATACAAGCCTCTACAGGGACTCCACAGACCTTTGTCCACAGCACCTTCCTGATATCAGCTGGTGTCTCTTCAGTGATGATCCTCCTCACTCAACCAGAACACTAGCTTGTCATCATGGAGGCTCTTTTGGTTACAAGTAATGAGTAAAAGAACCCACTTACTACAGAGTAAGCAAAAAAAAAAAGGAATTATTTTAAGTAGGGAGAGGGTAGATATCAGAAATGGGGGAATAAAGGAAGATTTAGGATATTTCATGGAAGGAACCCAAAGGTAAAAGTGAGCTGGGTCTCTTTGAAGGACTGAAACAGACAGGAGCTCAGGCAGCATCTCATGGGCAGGTCTCTGGCTCTCTCACTGACTATCTCTCTTTACCCTGATCTCTGCTTTCTTCCACATTTCTCCTTTGTTCTTCTCTCTCTTCACAGAAGAGCTTTCTCTCCCTCTGCGTGCTCCTGCTCTCACCTCTCCGCTTCCTCCATTGCGAGATATTCACCACATCCCAGTTCAACTGCCAGCAGAAATGAACCCATGTCTCTCTAGCTTAATATTAATTTCCAGTGGGAATCTGGTCCCTCTTGGCTCAGGTGTCCACTCCTGATTCAATCAGCTGTGACCAGCAGTAGGCCCCCCTAATGCAACAGTGCAGCCCAGAGCACCTGGGCTCTGCCACAAGACAGCTGGGTTCAAACCACTTAGAACCCACATCACTTAAGGCAAGATAATTGACGGAATGTCATATATAAAGTGTTTAGCGCAGTTCTTGGTACACAGAACACCTTTGTGCCAATCCCCATGAGAATGGAGGGAGAGAAAGATGAGACATTATTGGGGTTCTGTTAATGAGGTTCTAGAGGGCAAGGCTTTTACACATCTGTCTTTGTGTATCCAGTACAGTAGTTGGCACCCAGAAAGTGTTTAATAAGAAGGTGCTGGTGGAGTGAACAAAAGGGTGAAGACTCAGAAGTGGGCAGATTCAGAGCCTACGACTGGTTTCCTTTAAGCTTCTGACTATCTGAGCCACTTCCCCTTGTTAGCCTCTCTGAGTCTTTCTTGGATAACCAGTATGTCTGCATCTGTTTTTGGCTTGAAAAAAGAGTGCTGCTGATACAAGAGAGACCAAAAAATTCTAAAGAGATGTGATTTATGCTAAAGAGAAGTTTGGGGAAATGTTTAAAAGCTTTTCAGCATCTGAATGGAAGTTAAAAGAAAGGAGAAATGGCCCAGTACACATGAAATAATGCACAATAAGATGTATTAGGACTGAAATTTCTAAATGTCATTCAGAAAAGGAAATGCTCAACTCTAAGAATAGGCACTAATGCAAGCTACTGCTGGACACTGTGACAAAATGAATCCAGAAATGCCCCCCTCCAAGACAGCTTGTAGTCCAGGAGCATGTTGCCAAGAAACCTAGAGGACGCTCGGCTTTCCAGTTATCTCTCAAGCTTCCTGGAAACATCAATTGCATGTACCATTACAGGAGCTTGGGAGTCTCTTTCATTTAAAAAAAGAAAGAAAAAAGAAGTGCCTCCTTTCACTTGCAGCCAGAGGCAGGTGCAGAGCTATAATTGTAACTCCATGACAAGCTCTAGAAGTAAAAAGCCAGGCTGGTGAGATGGTCAAAGAAACAGCATGAACCCTTGCATGTGCCAGCCCCCAAGAGGGTAGGGAATGTGCCTGCTTTGTTCCCAGCTGTTCCATGTTCAGTAGAATGCTTTACACTTAGTAGGCACTTAAAAATATTGGGTCAATGAATGAAAGAAAGAAAAGGCAGAGAGGGAAATTACTAATCAGGTCTGCTCTAAGAATCCTCAATGAACCAGTTGCATAAAAGTTAAATCAAAAAGTGTAACTCTAGTCAGTCCTACAATGTGGGCACTGGCTTTTGGAAACCAGAGTTGTCTTTTAATCCTGTCTTTCCGGCCGGGCGCGATGGCTCAAGCCTGTAATCCCAGCACTTTGGGAGGCCGAGGCCGGTGGATCACGAGGTCAAGAGATCGAGACCATCCTGGTCAACATGGTGAAACCCCATCTCTACTAAAAATACAAAAAATTAGTTGGGCATGGTGGTGCGTGCCTGTAATTCCAACTACTCAGGAGGCTGGGGCAGGAGAATTGCTTGAACCCAGGAGGCGGAAGTTGCGGTGAGCCAAGATCGCGCCATTGCACTCCAGCCTGGGTAACAAGAGTGAAACTCCGTCTCAAAAAAAAAAAAAAAAAAAACCCTGTCTTTCCTCCCCAGGATGTTTTGGCAGAGACTGTTCTCCAGCGCAATGGTTTTCAAATTGTTAGGTCATATAATCCTATCAGTAAGAACTGCAGAGCATGCCACCTAATACAGTGTATTTATTCACAAATCATGCATTTTTTTCTACTGCAGTAATATTACATACACTATAAAATACCTTTGGCCGGGCACAGTGGCTCACTCCTGTAATTCCAGCACTTTCAGAGGACAAGGTGGTAGGTAGATCACAAGGTCAGGAGTTTGAGGGTAGCCTGACCAACATGGTAAAACCCCATCTCTACTAAAAATACAAAAATTATCTGGGATTGGTGGCATGTACCTGTAATCCCAGGAGCCTGAGGCAGGAGAATGGTTTGAACCCAGGAGGTTGCAGTGAACCAAGATCACACCACTGCTCTCCAACCTGGGAGATAGAGCGAGACTCCATTAAAAAAAAAAACTTTAAAGGACATTAAAAAGGGCTACTAGAAGTAATATTTTAAATGCTTTGCTAGTCATGATGACTTTGTTACTGCCTACATCACAAGCACCATAGTTATTTACTGAGACATTAAACATTTATGATAGTAGTTGTAAATCCATATTTTCAAATAGTATTCTAGATCAGGTCAATATGCTTGGAACTCCTAACAGATCTGATTAATCATTGGTTTGGCCTTGTGAATGACAAAGAGCCCTGTGAGTTGTGTTAAGTCTGGTCTCTGCACTTTCTTGTAGTACTCCACACTCCAAAGCATGTGGATTATCTCACTGCTTCTTTTCAGCAACATTTTGGGACATTTCTCTGTTGTGTGGGTTTGTTTCATTGTAAACTGGTGATATGCTCTGTAAATACAATTAAGGGGCACATGCATACAGCACAAGCACTACAAAAGAGGAGCTTACCAGTGTGGGCTCTGCTCAGCCCCTCTCCTTTGTGGCATCTCCCTCTGCACATGGGACCCCCATGCCATATGTGACCACTGTCTGCACCTCATGCAGGAACTTAAGGCTTCAGGGTCAATCCATAAACTAAATATTGGCAAAGCTTAATTTATTTTTTATTTTCTTAAGTAAAATACAAATTTGAGTATCACCTACTCAGGTGCTAGCGGATTAATTTGGAGCCCTGTATACCTATGTTGGGTTGGGGTGATGTTGCCCTATAGCCTTTTTCCTCCCTCTCTAACTGCCCCCATGTGCTATACCCCCTCAGACATCTGGAGAGAAGAAGCGATCTGGCCACAGTGACAGCAATGGCTTTGCTGGCCACATCAACCTCCCTGACCTGGTGCAGCAGAGCCATTCTCCAGCTGGAACCCCAACTGAGGGCCTGGGGCGCGTCTCCACCCATTCCCAGGAGATGGACTCTGGGACTGAAGTAGGTGCTGGGCAACAGCTGACATAACAGTTCTGCTGTCCTTCCTGGATTTCTAAAACCATGATCTCTTCAAGAATGAGGTTTTGCCAAGCTCCTTGGAATCTGGGTGGTTGGTTTCTACTATAGAGCTGCTTGTGCGGATACTCAAATAGAGAAATCATAGAAGCAGAGCAGTGAAAAGTTCTCAGATATCATCTGAACCAATACCTGTTTCTACAGATGAGTGTACTGAGGTTCATAGAGGTTGAGTGACTTGCCTAAGACACACAGTTGGTTTGTCACAGATCTAAGGCCAGAACTGGGTCCTCCTATCTTCCAGACTACTCATGGAAACTTCAGGCTATACAGATTTCCAGGCCAACTGTTGAGGTTTATATTTACATTAATTTAGTCAAACTAAGTATGACTTAAGTAAAACAAAGTTTAAATGATTTGTTTGTGAAAAAAATTCGTAAACACATCATTTCTTAAAGTGTTCATCTTCATAAATTCCAAACTGTGTGAGAAGGAAGAAACTAGGTATTATCTTTCCTGTGTAAAAACAGTCCCAGGAAAATGTCTGAATAAACACGGAATCTGTAGGTAGTGCTTATGGACAGTGATAACTGACACCAGTTGGATAAGCTCACAGTATGTGGTCATGTTTCATTAATAGTCTTGTCAAGCACATATAAGGCCCTAAATGTGTTTATAAAGCACTTTATTTTTGACACTGTCTACACACTGAGTTTTTATGATGCGCCCTTTGAATTCTAAAATTATAGAGCAGATGAGCTTTGCATACCCCCAAGGAAAAGAACACAGTGATATATCGCAAAGTGCAGCATCCTATTGTAACTTCATGCTGTGTGGGCATTTTCTGCCTGAACACCTCTCTTGGTACCAAGGAGGACCCCACGAGATTGAACCCTGTTTAAAATTCTGCTGCTGCCCCAGCTCTAAGTGGAAATGTTAGTACCTGCCCTACCTCTTTCACAGACATCTTCTAAATATCAAAAGAGAACATGTATGTGAAAGTGTTCTATTTGGCAGGGGAATTCTATCTTGAGGAGAATGAAATTGTTTGGATTTCGTAGGAGAGAGAGAAAATCTTGAATTAAATCAGATTAGATCTTTGTTTTCTCCTTATATTTGTAGAGTTCTTGGATGGTGGTTTTATTTTTAAATAGAAACCTAAAAGTAAAACTAAAGTGAAATGACCTTTAGTTAAAGATATTTATCCAAAAAAGATGTGCTTATTATGTTGAATACAGATGTATTTGTGATGTTAAAAGATAAGAACAGTAGGAGGAATGAACATAACTGACATCATTGCAGCTCATTCAGCAAAACTCAAGTTTAGAATATTGTGACATGAAACCCTGAGACTGAGTTTACTGTTCCCGCTTCTACTTCCAACATCATGTTTTCATGGTGCTATCCAAGCCTAAGATTCATTTTTTAAAGTAAGCCTTCAAGGTACATTGCCCACAAACCTAATATCCTCATGGAGTCCCTAAATAAAGATGTACATGTAATTATTCTTTTAAGGAAACTGTCATGGGAAGAAAAAATCTTCAATTCCAGAATAATATCATCCCTGAATTAAAGATTTTAAAACTTTTGGAGGCAATACCAATCCACTTGCATCACCAGGCCCGAGTGAAAGGGCTGAAAGTTCTCCTCCCCAAGAGAAAGCTCCTTGGGTTGATTCTGTGTTCAGGATCAAGTGCTGCTGTGTAGGCTTGCCTACTTAGTTTATTGCCAATTGTGTCAGATTTTCATATTGACCATGTGATCAATATAGGAGATTGCTTTTACTGAAAGCGAGAGGTAAGCTCTGTCACCACAGTGGTCCTACAGATTTGAAGGTGCCATACGTGGTTCACAATGTAATCTTCTCACTGCAATTCCTGCAGTCTGATAATTAATGAAGTTCGACAAATGCACAATGGCTAGTGAATAATCAACACCAGAAGAAGCTGGAGAGAGGCATGCACTGACTAGGGCGCTAGAATATGAACACCTGAATACCCTGAACAATCCGTGATCATTTTACAGCTCAAGCACAATGTTGTTAGCATTGTTTGTTCCTGCATATTTATCTTTGCTTCTTAATCTTCTTGCTTATTGATTAGTATGGCATGGGGAGCAGCACCAAAGCCTCCTTCACCCCCTTTGTGGACCCCAGAGTATACCAGACGTCTCCCACTGATGAAGATGAAGAGGATGAGGAATCATCAGCTGCAGGTAAGCAAGAAGGGCCCAGTGTTTTAAAAACAGCTTCGTCTTCCTTCTGTTACAGCCTGATAAGAAAATTAATCCTCAGTTCAGTAGGTAAGCCGATTACTCCTTACATCCTGTCTTAAAAGGAAGATTTGTTAAAATTATTATTTCTTGTTAAAATTTGTTAAAATTATTATTTAGGCATCCTAAAACAAACTTATTTATTTCCATATTTTTCCATCTCTTCTGTTTTGTTTCTGGTAGACCCAGGGGAATATAGAGAACCTAGGAAAGCTGTTCCTCAGTGATCTCTGAAATAACCAAATATTTCCCCAAAACAATTTCTGAGTACAATGCTTTGCACACAGTAGGCCCTTAATAAGTGCATGGTGCATTGTGTTGAGTTCTAGGTGTGTGCTTCCCACTACCAAACTCTGGATAATTTAGAGGGGAGTCTTGCTTTCTAGTGTTTTTCAAGTAATTAATCATCAAAGTCAGCTTAGGATAGTTTTGCAATTGATAATCTGGAATTTCAAAAAGTAGATATTTTTTGCTTATATTACAGGAGTGGGGATGGTGTATTTAATTTGGGGAGATTAATATCAACTTTCTAAGCTGTGCAAGTAGTGTCTATAAGCCTGTTTTGCTAATGAATGAAAAACTGCTTTGATGAATGACTTATATTTTATTCACTTTTTTAAAAGTGTAAAATAAGAAGAGTTTGAGCGTTTCTTTGCCTTTACTATAACTCAAACCAACAAGGAGAAATCATAGTGTTTTGAAGTCTCATCTCCACATCTTCACAGGTTACCTTTAAGATGCCACTGACTTCTCTGATTCTTTTTCTCAAAGCTCTGTTTACTAGTGAACTTCTTAGGCAAGAACAGGCCAAACTCAATGAAGCAAGAAAGATTTCAGTGGTAAACGTAAACCCAACCAACATTCGGCCTCACAGCGACACGCCAGAAATCAGAAAATACAAGAAACGATTCAACTCAGAAATACTTTGTGCAGCTCTGTGGGGTATGTTGGTGCCTTTTAAAAAAAAAAAATAAAATAAAATAAAAATAACCACTTATTAATGAACTGACCCCCAAACAGGAAAAGCCCGTGGATCTTGTCATCAAAAGAACACTGGTTGAATGGTGGGTATCAGATACCTAGCTTGGGACTATCTTGACTTCAGGAGAGACCAAAAGCAATTTTATATGTAGAAATAGCTGAAACCTTACTAGCCGGGATGACGAGATTAGATTCAGAACAACCTTGTCACACAATAGTGATAAGCTAAAGATAACAAGAGAATTAGCTACCACTCGATACACTGAATGTGCAAGGCAAGGTCTCTAATCTGATCAATCAGAGGTGAGTTGTGTCTGGCACTTCGTGATATACCCCACGTTCATTCTCCATGATCCATACATCCTGCGAGGGGAATAAACACATAAATAATGGCATAAACCTTTATTTCAAGCTGGAAAACCAGCCCAGAGTATTTTAGTGAATTATCCAAGGTCATACCACTAGCAATAACAAGATAAAACTTGAAAAGAACAACAAATAATATGATGAACTTTGCCTTTTAGTTTAAAACATCAGTCTGCATTTCTTGTGAAAAATATCTGCAGGTTTTAGCTGACCTCAGACTCAGGATAGGCATGAAATTCTGTCAAAGTATTGGTCTGTGTTACTATAAACATCTTACACAGATTAAGGAAGGACATGTCCCCTATGTACCCACTGAAAACAGTAGGCTTGGAATTGGGGAACTGTAATTTTAAAGGGCTGAAAGCATTTGAGATGTTAGTAGGAAAGAGTGTGAAGCCTAGGAACTATTTCATGATAGATGCTCTGTCCTCTGGAGAAGAGACAGAAGAGAACAAGATAGCCACATTTAATATTGAAAGGATGAATATGTGGACAAAAAAGCGGACACTTGTGTTGATCAGATGATAGAAGTACAATAAGTAAGATAAGTTAGAGTTACATATTCATGAATGTAGTACCCTGCACAATGAGCGTCTCAATGTGTGTGTGTAGAGGGGTAGACGATAAATTTCCCTAGCAATGCATTTTTAGGATTACAACTACCCAGACAAAACCACTTACCTGCCTGTGCTTCTGGAATAGGGATTACTGCATGGGTGTTGGGCTGCCCTAGATTTAGAGAACTGAGAAGTCCCTTAAATGAGTATGTCTGTGACTCTCCAGCTATTGACACTTCTCTTGAATGAATTTATAATTTCTCCAAAAAAGAGCAGAAACTTGAGGGTAAGGGGCATAAGATAGATTTTGGTTCAAGGAGGAGGGAGGGCCTTTCTTCCAATGGAGTAGGGAAATGAAATTTCCATTGTACACTGAAGGTGGGTAGGCTAGAAATCACTGCACAGGGGTGGGGTGAACCTTGGGGAAGAAGAGAAGTAGATTTATAGGGAGAGCCAAGAAAGAAGTGGTTGTTCCAGGAAAGGAATAAGGGAAAATTATGCTAGCTTCACATCTGTGCCTAAGGCCCCTATTGACAAGGACTCTCTGCATTAGATAGTAAATAGGACATATGAATACAGCTACAACTTTATAAAAGGAAACTGTAATTTCATTACCAGAAGTACAATGATTTAATTATGTCAGAGCTTCTACTTCTACACTCATTAGTTTATATTTACCTGCTTGCTCATTAGTTTATATTTACAAGTCACAGTTTCTTAGATTTTATAGGGACTCTTGATGACGAAGATTAAAGTTTGTGAAAAGCCAGTCTTATGGTGCTTCTTAAATTTACAGGTGTAAACCTTCTGGTGGGGACTGAAAATGGCCTGATGCTTTTGGATCGAAGTGGGCAAGGCAAAGTCTATAATCTGATCAACCGGAGGCGATTTCAGCAGATGGATGTGCTAGAGGGACTGAATGTCCTTGTGACAATTTCAGGTATGTTACTAAGATGATGAGTCCCCCGGGTCCAAACAGGTGGGAAAGGTGACCACCCCTTTCCTGCAGAAACAGCTCTGCCCTTCCCAGCTAACAAGCAACACACTGAAGTATAGCAGTATGGCCAGAGTAAGGTTGCCCACGTTTTGTAACACTGAAGACTGTGACCTCCAAAAAAAAAGTCTGTCACCTCTGCATTGAATCTGAATTAGGCACAGACACACCACAAAGGCTATATATTTATAGCTCTTTACATCTGTCAGGACTCAGCAAGGATCATCAGATGTTTTTAGGTTTCAGAACTCCAGTTATTACCACATACAGACAGAATATCAAAATGCAGGCTTCCAAGAGGGACATTTAGTAAGCAGAAATTTCTCTGGTCTCTTCTCTCAAGAAATTCTCTTGCTTACAGTCCACTGATGTTTTGGCAGGTGCAGCTAGCACACTGGATGATCAAGTCTACAAAGAGATTTGAGTGTGGGAATCATTACTGCAATACTCTGCAGCTTTCTGATTCCCAAAAAGAGCCTTAAAAAGGAAAAACAAGATGGAGACTAAAGTGAAGGCCTTGTTACTGATAAAAATTCAACCTAAAAGAGGGAAGTTTTGTTGGAAGAAAGTTCTTTTTTTTCTTTTTGATGGTGTTTGAAGGAGTCTAACAAGTAATACTCTTCACTCCTCCTGCCATTCCATCTAGTATGGAACCAACCTGCTACTGCACTTTGTCATCACCTGGGAAGATGCAAAAATCCAGGCTGTACCCCCAGACCAGAGTCAGAATCTCTAAGGGTTTAGGCATCAGTAGCTTTCACAGTTCCTGAGGTATTTCCATTGTTCAGCTACATTTGAGAACATGGATTTATGCTCAGCCATTGTTTCATGAAGAGACAATAGAGGGATACTGGTTTGAACCTTCAAGTTTAACTCTTCAACTGTACTTCCATTTTGACAAAATGCTTTTGCTTGTCACTAAACTTCGTCTTTCTTTTACCTTTCCACTGAATGCTCAGTTTCATCTCTTTTTATTCTCCCCAAATAAGGTTAACCAGGTAAATTCCTTGTATATTACCATTTGAGTTTAATTCCATGTAGTCCTTTGTTCTGGTTAATTGCTTTCTTGATTGCTGTCAAAATTAAAACTGTGTATCTGCCAGTCACCTACCAAAAGTGGAAATGCAACCCAGAAAATTCACATTCAGGCTTCATTATGTTGTTCGTGACACATATTCATTCTTTTTTTTTTTTTTCCTGAGATGGAGTTTTGCTTTTGTTGCTCAGGCTGGAGTGCAATGGTGCGATCTCGGCTCACCACAACCTCTGTCTCCCAGGTTCAAATGATTCTCCTGCCTCAGCCTCCTGAGTAGCTGGGATTATAGGAATCTGCCACCACGCCCGACTAATTTTGTATTATTTAGTAGAGACGGGGTTTCTCCACGTTGGTCAGGCTAGTCTTGAACTCCTGACCTCAGGTGATCCACCCACCTCTGCCTCCCAAGGTGCTGGGATTACAGGTGTGAGCCACCACGCCTGGCCACATCTTCATTCTTAACAGTGTAAGCATTTCCTTTTCTCACGAGGCACAGATAGGGAAAGGATAAAATGAAAATAGGAGCAAAAGATTCTTGAATTAACCTTGGATTCATAATGGCATAGAAAGGAAATCCTAGCTATTGTGATCACTGTGTATTCCAGGCCTTAGGCTACAAAATGAATACTGACTACACCATGATTTCTTGGGTTTAGGGGACAAATGTGCTCTCCTGTCAAATGCATGTGCAATGCTTTAATAAATTCTCTTCTGCTTGTATATATTCATCTATAAAATATAAAACATTTTAAAAGCCTAAGGTAAAGAAAAATAAATACCCAAAAACCAAGACCCTTAGTGCTAAATTTATCATTAGTTAGGAAGAGTCATCCCAATAGACATTTTATCTGGTGCAAATAATCTAATGGAGTATATTAAGTTTTGTTATTTTTGTACTCCTCAATATTGTCTTGATTTTTTTTATTATCCTATGAATTCTTTATTCCAAGATCACCTTACCAAAAGGAACTTTAAGTTTTCAAATCCACATCCTTTTTTTCCTTTTCTATTTTTGTTCACTATTTCTTTCAGTGACTTCAGCACCATAAACTTGTCCTGTATTATTTTCTGAACTCATATTATCCTCTTGTTTTCTTTCAAAATAACTTTTTTTGGTTAGTTAAGTGAAATAAAACCACTATCAGTTGTCATCTTTAAAGTAGTAGAAGAGACAAATAAGAGGGTATTCATTAACATCTGTTGTTAGGTTATAGGGTGAAGGAAAGGCAGGTGCCAAAATGCCGTTGTCAACACTTTTTCATGTGATTGATCTAGAATGTTCTGAACTCTGATCAACCACTCTGTTGAAGAGTTAGCTCTCACTAAGTCAGCAGACACTGCTTTGCATTGGGAAGAGAATAGGAGCAGCATGCTCAAATAAGAAACCACCTGAAGATAAAGATGTTGTAATTTTGTGATGTGTCTAAAACACTTAGAGCTATTTTAACCATAAGTTCTGGCAGAAACAGCCCTTTAATGATAAAGTGCTGGGAACACTGGTTATTATGACTTCACACACAAACACACATACACATAAACAAAATAAATTAAAAATAAATGGAGGAGGGGAAGGAAAGAGTGAGAGCTATCACAGGGATTTGAAATTAAAGCTCTGTTATTTCAACAGGAAAGAAGAATAAGCTACGAGTTTACTATCTTTCATGGTTAAGAAACAGAATACTACATAATGACCCAGAAGTAGAAAAGAAACAAGGCTGGATCACCGTTGGGGACTTGGAAGGCTGTATACATTATAAAGTTGGTAAGTCTCAAGACAAGGAACTTTAAGTTTGGTCTAATTTACTCAATCAGACTTATTTAGTTAGGTTTTATTTAGTTTTCTTCTATCAGATTGATGATATATTTGTGACCAGCTTCAGATGTTGCTGGAACCTTCAACACTATTTATATATTTTTTTAAAGCAAGATTGATGAAATTGAAAGAGTGCAGTCAGAGTAAAGTCCTAGGCTCCAGTTTGAACATTTATATCTCCTTTTTCCAAAGACTCATTAAAATGCTAAGAAAAGAATAAAAATGCCATAAGCTTATGAGAGCAAGAAAAGAGATGTCAATAAAATTGAAAGAGTAGCTGAGTGACTGGAAAAGACCTGGAATATCAGGAAATTCTGAATTCTGAATTTGCAGTGAGGAAAATGATCCAAATCAATCCAACAGAACCCAGAAAGGCCCAGGAACTAAGGCCCCAGGGGACTCTGAGGTGGAAATGCATGTATATAAGGTGGGACTGAAAACAGAATTGTTAGAAAATTCATGAGCAGCAAGTCTTCCAGAACCCAGTCTCCACCTCTGAGCAGTGAGGCCACTACCCTTCTCCACTGCAACAGAAGATGAAAGGTTTACACAGCCAATGTGATGAGGTGAATACTTGTGAAAACACACACACATACGCTTCCCTTTATCCCCTATTTAGCTCCCAAATAGCCATGCTGATACTCCCTAGGAAGAGACTGAAAGATTTGTCTTTGGAGAAACCAAAGGGCCAGAAAGAAAAGATGTACAGGTACTAACATTTGAAGTGCCATGGAAAAAGCTTGCTGCCTAACTACCCTGAAGTGAAGCCCAGCAGTTGATAAGCCCATCTATACCAGGGAGTGGAGAAATTCACAAATATGAAGGAAACCTAAACAGACAAGAAGAAAGGACATTAGAAGAAACAGGGATAATGAGGAGTGGAAGAAAATGTAAAAAGGAAGGGAGGGAGGGACTATAATAACTTTAAAGAGATCAGAAAAATTCTTTCTATAAAACAAGAAGTGGGCTATAAAAAGAAAAGTAGAGCAAAGTAGGGGGAAGTCATTCAGAGGCCAAGAAAAAAAAATTGCAAACTAAAATGTATTGGCAGAAATTTTAAAAAATGTAGTAAAAGTGTTAGAAGATAAGCAATTCTCCTAAAGAGTAGTACAAAAAGTAAAGCAGAGAAAATATAAGAAAATAAAAACATCAGTACAAGTCTTTCAAAATCTAAGTAATAAGAGTTTTCGAAAATAAAAAATGAAAGGAGAGGAAAGTATTGAAGAAAGAATATAAGAAAGGTTTCTAGAACTAAAAGCCTTGAATTCCTGTATTAAAAGGAGCCACAGAGTGTCCAGGATACTGAATGAAAGACTCACAAAAAGACATAACACAGTACTTCAATACCTAGGAAATGAGAAGGTCCTTAAAACTATTAAGGCTGTCACACTATAAGTAAATAACAAACAGTTTACATGTAATAGACCCAGAATCAGAGTGACCTGGGACGTCTCAGCAGCAATATAGAAGCTTAAAAGACAATACAGCAAGGCCTTCCAATTTCCCTACAAATTATTTCCAACTAATATTTTATAGCCCACCTCTGTTACAGTTAAGGAGATTTTGTGTGTGTGTGTGTGTGTGTGTGTGTGTGTGTGTGTGTGTATACATATACATACATATATGTATACACATACATATATATTACATCTATATGTGTGTGTATATATAATAAATCTCCCTCCCTCTCTCTCTCTCCCTCCCCCTCCATATACATACATATACATGTATGTGTATATATATGTATATGTATGTATATATACGTATGTATATGTATGTATATATATGGAGGGGGAGGGGGAGAGAGAGAGAGGGAGGGAGGGAGATTTATTATAAGGAATTGTTTCATATGACTATTGAGGCAGAAAAGTCTCAAGATCTGCAGTCAGCAAGCTGAAGACCCAATAGAGCAAAGGTATAAGTCCAGTTCAAATCTGAAGGCCTGAGAACCAGGAGAGCTGATGGTGTTGTTCTACTCTGAGCACTGGTAGGCTCAAGACCCAAGAAATGCTGATGCCTCCAAGTCCAAGTCTGAAGGGCAGAAAAGACTGATGTCCCCTAGCTCCACCAAGCAGGAAGTCTCAGCCTTTTTGTTCTAGTCTTGTCTCCAAATAATTGCATAAGGCCCATCTACAATGGGGAGGGCTTTATCTACTTTATCTACTTTATCTACTTTATCACTTCTACTGATTCAAATGTTATTCTCATCCAGAAATACCCTCGCAGACACACCCAAATATCTGGGCACCCTATTGCCCAGTCAAGTTCACATGAAATTAACCATCATACCATCAAGCCATCAGTCTATTTTGAGTGCACCAGAAAGACATTTTCAGTCATGCAGGTCTCAAAAATTTACATTTCATGCACCATTTCTCAAGAAGCTACTGGAGGATGTGTTCCACCAAAATAAATAACTAAACCAGGTAGTCCAGGAAGATCAAGAAAATACCCAGAATGAGGGTGATGGGGACAATTCTGGGTTCCAGGACAGATGTCTCCATGAAAAACAAAATGGTATAAATAGTTTACCTGCCGTGTTTGAGCATACTGAAGGGCATTTATTAGCAGAAAGTTTACATGTGCTTAGAGATAGATACATAGAAAACAAGTAAAAAAAATGAGGAGAAACAAAGAAAATGTAACCATGGTATATTACATGCCTCAGTTGTGAACAATAATAATTTTAATACTTGATATTGATTTAACCAAAAACTTAAAATACAACTATATTAGAGTTTACAAGAGTAAATCATGCGTATATGTATAAGAAACAGAAGAAGCTAGAGAGAGAAGGAAATGATATAAGAAATTAAATCCTTTCCGTACTACAAAGTCAGAAAATAATGTCTGTGATTGAAAAAAAGAAGTCAAGAAATAACATTATAATCATATGATTTAGAAATCTGGAAAGAAATTGCTGAAAGAAGTAGTTGAAAGAGTTGCAAGTGGTTGTTTTTAAGGAGGAGGAATCAGCAGGGAGGCAGGGACTTGTTTTTCATAAGCACTATAGAATGGACTTTTTAAAATAGGTACCTGTAAGACTTGTTCAATCCATAGCTGATAAAAATAAGAAAATATGTGGAGGCTTTTAAAATGTATACTGGATAAAATGCATTAATCATTTAGCATAAGGAGTGACAATAAAGGAGCGGCTGAGGGACTTTAGACTCCTTCAGTTCAAAGGAGTCCATGATGTGGTCTCAGAAAAGTATGAGAGACATTTGAAATTTTAACCAGTCACGTGGATCCAGTCATGTGTGTTGACATCATGTCGGCTGAAATCTAATCAAAGGTATTAAAGACAATGTGAAAACAGAAGGAGCATGCTATAAAGAAGAGCTCAGAAAGCAAGAACTTCAGTGTGTCATATTCTGCCAACTAGAAAGGGGCTCTATTCTGAAGCAGAGTCTCTACCTCCCTTTCCTCTAATTTCAGTACAAGTGACATTCCCACATACCTGAACACTAGGAAGTGTTGGGGCTGGCTAGTGAACTTGAAGGTTTAGTGCCTGAAAGGACATGTTCCTCAATGTTTATTAATAATGTGTCATTCACAGTTTTACAAAGTAAAAAAAAAAAAAAAAAAGCTCCTGACCTTACAGCACAGATAATGTATATGTTGATAAGTATAAAAGGTAGCTTTTGGAAAAAATAAATACTAATGTCTGTAAACATATGTAGCCACAGTATTTTTTTTTAAAAAAATGGAATGGATTTTCAAAGGACACAGCATTATTCACAAATAAGACCACATGGGGGAGTGTTTTTCTGTAGCATGCTGGGTAGCAGTGCAAGCTATTATGTGCTCCACTGTGCATTTTTGTTCAGGAATCAGAATTATTTGGTACTAATAGGATGCCCTGGAATTTTAATTTTTTTCTTGTCCCCAATCTGATAATTTGGCAAACTATAAAACATACATCTCATCATTCTCACACCAAATAGAATTCAGATTCATATGCATATTTGGTTTTCTTTTGAAAGTAGTGAGCTTCCTTCTTTGAGAACAGGCCATGTTTTCAAAGGAAAGCAATAGAAACAATTTTGAAGCTGCTTCCTTTTGAGTATTTTGCTGTTACTACTTGGCATTTATTAGTCCACAGATTTCTAGTGATCAAATTTTGTGGTCACGATCTAATACTTACTGTATGATTACAGAAAAATAAAATGTATTGCAGGAAATAATATAAAATTTCTGAATATTATCTCTTGCACATACCTGACAAGTGTTTCTCAAAAACACCAGGCTGCAGGAATCCTATTTGACTTGCACATCTACTGTTGGCCCTTCTGACGTTTCTGACATCTTCCTTCTGATCACTGCCATCTCTTCGTTGTCCTCACATCAGTAGGCTGATCTATATCCACACATGCAAAGTGAAATGTAACCAGAGAGCAAAACCCGGTAATTCTCTATCAGAACACTGAGACCAGCTTAATTTTCAGAAACACTTTGCCTTAGTTATCCAAAGAACCACTTGCAGTCTCCACTTTGCTTCCCTTGTGAAATTCCAGCCACAACAACACAGATCTTTTTGTGGCATATTATTATTCTAGTATGCTGAAATTCTTGTGAAATTTTAAAAGTATAAAATTAGAATAAAAAAGAAAAGCAAATTGTATATCCAAGAGTCATTTAACATATTTCTCGATTTCTCTGAGCCTGTATGTGCTTAGATAAATTTTTGTTTTCAAGGCTATTTTAAATTCATTTTAAAATATGAACTTATTTATTTCTTCTTTCACCTTGAAAATCAGCAAAATCTGAAGGGATTATTTTTCTTTTCTTTTTAAAATTTATTTCCAATTCACGGGTACACACACAGGTTTGTTGCATGGGTATACTGCATAATGATGAGGTTTGGGCTTCCAGTGAACCCATCACCCAAATTGTGAACATTATACCCAATAGGTAAATTTTCAGCCCTTAACCTGTCACTCCCCTTTTAGAGTCCTCAGTGTCTATTATTTCCAGCTTTCTGTCCACATGCACCCCATTGTTAACTCCCACTTATAAGTGAGAACATGTGTTATTTGACTTTCTGTTTGAGTTATTTTGCCCTAGGACACTGGCTTACAGCTCCATCCATGTTGCTGCCAAGGGCGTGGTTTTATTCTTTGTATGGCTGCATAGTATCCCATGCTGTATATATACCACAGTTTCTTTATCTAATCAACCGTTGACAGACAACTTAGATTGATACTATGACCTTGCTGCTGTGAACAGTGCTGCAATAAACATACAAATGCAGGTGCCCTTTTGATTTGAAAAAAAAAAAAAAAAAAGTTATTTTCCTTTGGGATTTACCTGGAAGCGGAATTGCTAGGTAGAATGGTAATTCTATTTGTAGTTCCTTGAGGAGTCACCATACTGTTTCCCAAAGAGATTGAACTAATTTACATTCCCACCAACAGTGTATAGGAATTCCCTTTTCTCTGCAGTGTCACCACCATCTGGATTTCTTTTTTTTTTTTTACATTTTTGTAATAGCCATTCTGACTGGTGTGAGATGGTATCTCATTGTGGCTATGACTTGCATTTCTCTGATGATTAGTGATATTGAGCACTTTTTCATCTGTTTGTTAGCTGCTTATATGTCCTCTTTTGGGAAATGTAGGTTCATGTCCATTGCCCACTTTTTAATGGGATTGTTTTTTTTCTTGTTAAATGGTTTGCATTCCTTGTAGAATTTTGTTCATGCATAGTTTGGCAAATATGTTCTCCCATCATGTAGGCTGTCTGCTTACTGTTTATTGTTTCTTTTGCCATGCAGAAGCTTATTAGCTTAATTAAGTCGTGTTTGTCTGTTTTTGTTTTTGTTGCATTTGCTTTTGAAGTGTTAGTCATAAACATGTTACCTAGGCCAATATCCAGAAGAGTTTTTCCTAGGTTTTCTTATTATCGTTTTTGGTACATGTAAGTCTTTAATCCATCGTTAATTTTTTTATATGGTGAGAGATGAGGGTCTAGTTTCATTCTTCTGCATATGGCTAGCCAATTTTACCAGGGTGTCCTTTTCCCATTGTTTATGTTTGTTGACTTTGTCAAAGATCAGTTGGTTGTAGGTATGTGGCTTTAATTCTGGGTTCTCTATGCTGTTCATTGATCTATATGTCTATTTTTGTGTTGGTACCATGCTGCTTTGGTTATTACAGTCTTAGAGTATAGTTTGAAGTTGGGTAATGTGATGCCTCCAGCTTTGTTCTTTTAGCTTAGGATTGCTTTGGCTATTTGGGCTCTTTTTTGGTTCCATATGAATTTTAGAATTGTCTTTTCTAATTTTGTAAAAAACGACATTGGCAATTTGTAGACTACTTTTGGCAGTATAGTCACTTTAACAATATTGATTCTTCCTTTCCATGAGCATGTTTTTCCATTCATTTGTGTCATGTATGGTTCTTTCATCAGTGCTTTGTAATTCTCCTTGTAGGGGTCTTTCACCTCCTTGGTTAAATGTATTATCCTAGGGGTGTGTGGTGTGTGTATGTGTGTATTATAAATGGGATTGAGTTCTTGATTTGATTCTCACCTTGAGCATTATTGATGTAACTGATTTTTGTGCATTAATTTTTTATCCTGAAACTTTACTGAAGTTATCAGCTCTAGGGGTCTTTTGGAGGAATCTTTAGGATTCTCTAGGCATAAGATCCTGTCATCAGCAGAGATAATTTCGCTTCCTCTTTTCCAATTTGGATGTCTTTTATTTTTTTTTCTTGCCTAACTGTTCTGACTAGGACTTCTAGTACTATAGGAGTGATAAGAGTGGAAACTCTTGTCTTGTTCCAGTTATTAGGGGGGATGCTCTTAGCTTTTCCCCATTCAGTATGATATTGCTATGGGTTTGTCATATATGGCTCTTTTTATTTTGAGGTATGTTCCTTCAATGCCTAGTGCTGTGGATCTTTTCCTAGGTTTCAGGTGAAGATGTCAGCAAATATAGTATAATAAACACTTTATGTCATGAAGAGTTATAAAGCAAATAACTGGAAACTTAATGTCATTTAAGTATATTAAATTTTTTCCTGCCTAGTTTCTTTAGGACTCAGAATATTGTTTGTTGAGATTATTTTATCAAACTGACTGCCATGTGCACCATCTGGGATCACAAATTCTCTAAGAATTAGAATCTACACTTAATAGCAAAAGATTTAGAAGGCACTTAAAGAATTGTTTAACCTCTCAAGGCCATCACTATAAATATTGCTTATTATTGTATCAGACACACACACAGGTAAGAGTAATCAAGAGAATGCCTGACAATAGTCTGTTCTTCCACTCATCCATTCAGTAAGCATTTATTGACTACTACTTTATGTAGGCAAAAACATTATGGGGACTCAGTCACTTAACCAAGTTTCTGTCCCTAGAATTTACTATGCTTAATAGTTCATCCTTCTAAAGAGTAAAAGGATTTTTTCAAAGTATTCGGAGCCCTGAAAAATAAGTCATTAACAGAACCCAAGGCTCCTAACACCCCCTTTCATGAAAAGTATAAACAAGCAATTATTTCATTTAGTAATTGAAATATACATAATAAGCAAACAGCAGCCTTTATGTCTGCCTATTTGCTAATTTTTCTACCATTTTGCCACATCAGCTCTCAGCTACTTATGTCTGGGTGAATGTAAAAGCCAGGCAGGCTAACACGAAGGAAATTATGCACGTTCTTATTACAATGAATATCAACATCTAGACCTAGCATTAAAGACTGTTGTATGCAGTTACATCTCTAAATGATGAAAAGAGTCTTCAATATAAAGCAAAGTCCTTAAGTATTCTGCCAACCAAAGTTCACTAATGGGAAGCTAAATCAGTATGAAAAAAATCCTACATCAGGAACATCACCTTCAATTGGGGTTTATATATTTAAATTTATATATTGTTGCATATACATTCATTAATCTTAATACAAAAAAAACTTTAATAAATTGATGCACTTTTAACTCATAATTTTTCCATTACAGTTAAATATGAAAGGATCAAATTTTTGGTGATTGCCTTGAAGAATGCTGTGGAAATATATGCTTGGGCTCCTAAACCATATCACAAGTTCATGGCATTTAAGGTAAGCAGCCATGTGATTATCTAAAATGTCCTTTTTAAAAATTTTCAGTTTCTACCAGTTAACAAAATAGTCCATATAGACCAATACCAATTTTCATATAGATAATAAACCTGTCTTAAAAGTGTAGGTACTCTAGGGTTTATTGTTTCAAAAGTAAAGACTGAATATTTGTAAATGCTATAAAATTAGATTAAAATTTGGGTATGCCCTCCTCCTTGAGATCTGTGAATCATCATCTTCAAAGGCATTTAGAATGGTTAGTAGGTGTATCATTGATTATGATCTTGTGCAATGATATTTGTTGTAAGGCCACAACTTAAACCAGGGTATTTCCTGGTATTTTGTTTGAAAAAGGCAGACAAATGGCAGCACTGAATCTCAGAGTTAAACTGAGCCTCTAAATCTTTTAATCCTTATAAGTCTTTCTGGATGAAGTCCCTAAAACTCAGGTGATGCTTATATGTCCCCAGTGCTAACTTACGGAAATGACCTAGTTTCTCTGCATTCTCCTATTTTGATTGCCTTTTCATTTTTTACCTTGTCTAAGTCTGTACCCACCGTGGTTGGATTGGTCACTCATGAGATTTGCCAGGAGTGGGATGGGGATATGCTAGTCCTGTTGACCCCAGCTCATGAAGCTGACACCCAAATACTATGAGGACCAGTACTTACAGGGACCCAGATGTGTTCAAAGCCACATAACCTATCCATAGCCCAAGTGAATTTATCTTCTCTCTGTGTGCTTGCGCTTGCTGACACGCACTCTCTCGCTCGCTCTCTCTCAGCTTATGTCTGTCTACTTCTTTATGTCTCACTGGCTCTCACTTTTTCTCCCCACCTTTATGACTGTTATCTCCCTTTGGCTCTTTATTAATTCTTTTCTGCTACATTAGCCATGGAGAGCCAAACTGCCCTGGGAACACTATGCAGGCCCACTTCAGAGCCAAATCACGTCTATCTTGTTCCCTTAATTCAAATGGCTTATTTGTAATGTGCTCATGAAAATAGATTCATCAATGGAAATGGACTCCCCTCCATAACCTCACATTTATGGGAGAAATGGAATGCATTAGGTTAGGAATAACAATTAAGAGATAATGCCTAAAAGCCAAAGTGGTACTCCTGGTCTACCAAAATCTTTCTCCACAAAAGCTTTATGATCAACCTCCCATTCCCATTCTTGCTCTGAAGTTGCTGCCATCATTTTACAACCCAGAGCACATGAGAGAGTACAGAATTTTCTTTCTGGCAGACCGGATCCAGCCCCAAAAGAGAGAAGGGCAAAGGCAAAGACTTAGGAAAGAGTAGAAGCAGCAGGAGGCCAAGCCTTCCCATAAAACAAGGAGGCTAGAGTTTCCCATGCTTTGAGAATGGTGTTAGCAAAAGATGAGAAGAGAAGGGTCTGAGAGGTGGCAGTGGCATTATAGCTAAGGTAATTGTAGTTTCACAACTCCCCACATTTCAAGGCCCAGTAAATGTAGAGTGGAGTGTAGTTAAAAAATAGCAAAAGAAAATGACAGAGGAACACTTGACAGTTAGTTGGGGCTTGGGCTCTGGATTCAAACACAGAGAATTCTCACAGACGTGGCTAGACCTCTCTTTTTGCTTTCTGGTTAAACCCAAATAGTCAGTACAAGCCATCACTCCTGTGATGTTCCACCCCCACCTCTTTCTCTGCAACCCAAACCCAAGTCTCAGATTCCAACATTGAGTTAAGAGAAAGTGCTAGTCTTATCCCCACTCATTCACTGAAGAAAAATCCAAACCAGAGCATGCCCATTAATACTAAACAAGCTGAGAATATAGCTGACCGGACTGTCTCTGAAAGGGTAGTTGCTGTGGGCCTGGTTGCCACATGGGAAAGAGAGGGGCTAGAGAGGTGACTGGACCTTCTTCAGAGAACAAAGGCCAGAAATAGGAAAAAACAGCAGTACCCAGGCACCAAGTTTTTAATATACAGTAATACCATCAAATTTTACACCTGTGCAACAACTTAAATGTCTCTGCCCTAGAGGACAAAGGGTAGAGAAAGGTGATGCTAGACCCTTCTTCCTAGAGCCAGAATATCAACAGACCTAAAACTGAAAGACAAATTTTCTAGTTTTTCACTTTAATAAAGTTACAAGTTAACTTTCTCTATGACAGTGGCTGAAGGAAAATATATATATATACCTCTTTGAGTGATGCAGATACTAATGGAGTGATTTTTAAAGTCTTTTGCAGATCTTCAGCATAAGCCTCTGCTAGTTGATCTCACAGTAGAAGAAGGTCAAAGATTAAAGGTTATTTTTGGTTCACATACTGGTTTCCATGTAATTGATGTTGATTCAGGAAACTCTTACGATATCTACATACCATCTCATGTAAGTACCCAGAAGTAGACTTTCAAGGGCCCTCTCTGTACAGCAACATGCATATAGAAAGAGATTTATTTTGCATAGTTTTAGTAGAAATCATGCAAACTTTACTGACCAGCAGATGGACTTTTGTTCTTCATTAAATAGAATACTTTTAATAACTAAAATATATGAATTTAATTTGTATATATCTTAATAAAATATATAAAAATAAATAAATTATCCCTAAAACTGGGGAATACATAATAGAAATTATTTGGCATTTATATGTTGTCTCTATGGACTTTAGATTAAAATGAATATGATATTTTTCTTTCAAGGCCATGAAATGTATTCAGTGGATGAGTTTCCACTTTCATTTTTTGAAGGGAAATTGGTTCATTCTATGTTAGAGAAAGCCAATGGTCAGGTGCTAATTTATTGGATAAAATTGTTTTTTTGCTGTTTTTAGTTCCTCTCTTCAGCTTTAGGGCAGTGTGGTATAATGGAGTCAGACACAGTGGCACTTGTACCCTGGCCCTAGAATGTATTAGCTTTGCAGTAATGGACACAGTAGGCACCCTCTCCCACCCTCAGCTTTAGCATCTGTAAAATGTGGATAAAAGGACTTATCCCATAATCCCATAGAATTGTCATTAGTATTAAATGAGGTAATGGATCTAAAGCAGTTGGTACAGGGCCCAAGAAATTGTAGGTCTTATTGGCCCTAAAATATTCATATCCTGACATATTGCCTGAAATATAAAGGGAAACGATGCACATGGATTTGCTTATTAGAGTTTGTGTAGTGTCAATTGTGTGTCCTGTGTGTAATTCCAATGCTAATGTAAAGGAGAAACTATCAGGAATGTCTGAAGCTATTGCTGACTGGTACTTTGAGAATTTGAAGACTTTATTCTAATGAAATACAGTAACTGTAAAAAGTTGTTTTAGTACATTACATATATACACACGATTGCCATTCATTGCTGCATTACAGCTTTTAACTCATGTGTATGTGGGTGCACACAAGGACTCACAGCTCACATTCCTGGTGGGGCAGCTAGGGCATACCTGTGATCATCCTCAACTCTCTTATTCCAATCCATCAAGCACATGTTGGGTTGCCATGGCATTCTCAACCAGGGGACACACAACACCACATTTCCCTTCCTAGAACATATTAATATACACTTACTTCAATAGTAATCTTTTTAAATGAGTGGTAATTCTAAATATTTTTTCTAAGCAAGCCATAAATTATTCTAATTATTCTGGCATTTAGACACCCAGATATATATTTTTTCACAGATTATTTTTGGTAGGACTTCATTTTGACCCCACTTAAGCTATCTCCATTAGATTCAGCTGGCTTACATTCTCCTCATCTTTTTGTTTTTGTTTTTTGGAAGTGGTCGTGCTAATAGAAAACACATCAAAAAATGTCAGCAAGATGTACACAAATCCCAACTCTACCACCAAATACTAGCACAGCTTTGGTCAAGTCACAAAGCCCTTCTGAGAAGCAGTTTCCTCATTTGTAAACAAAGCTATCTACCTTGGGGAGCTATTCTAGGTACTAGAAATTACCTATGTAAAGGGCCCCATGATTGGCACATAGTAGGTGTGCCATATATTTACATGCTGTTTTTAGGAAGAGGTAAATTGAATTCTTAATCTAATGACTAAGCTTGTATTTACCAGGGTATTTTACAAGTCAGTGGTAAAATTAAAGTAAATTTCAGGCTTTAGAGTGACAATGAAAATAAAGGAAAACCTGTTTTTTTTACAGTTCTTAAAGATGAATAGTCAAGGTGTTATTTTTAAAAAGAATAATGCTTGGCCTTTCTTTGTCTTCTAGATTCAGGGCAATATCACTCCTCATGCTATTGTCATCTTGCCTAAAACAGATGGAATGGAAATGCTTGTTTGCTATGAGGATGAGGGGGTGTATGTAAACACCTATGGCCGGATAACTAAGGATGTGGTGCTCCAATGGGGAGAAATGCCCACGTCTGTGGGTAGGTTAACCATTCCTTATCTCCTTCAGCAGTTACACCCCCCAAATGAAACGAAAATCAAGAAATGTGAAACAACCATTTGATTCCACACACAAAAAAAAGAGTCTGTGAATAAGTCTTGTAAGACTTGCTTTGTCCATTTATCTCAAGTCGTTTGTCATTTTTGTGGTTAAGATGTGAACAGATGCTGTGAGTTATTGCCCATCTAATGTTTTTAATGCAGTTTTGGAAATTCCTTTTGACAGCCTACATTCATTCCAATCAGATAATGGGCTGGGGCGAGAAAGCTATTGAGATCCGGTCAGTGGAAACAGGACATTTGGATGGAGTATTTATGCATAAGCGAGCTCAAAGGTTAAAGTTTCTATGTGAAAGAAATGATAAGGTAAATCCGTTTCAACATTTGCATTAGTGTTTGCATTTTAAGAGACCACCAGGTACCTGTGAAACCTTCATTTTCCTTTATACTGATTTGAATCACATCTGTGTTAAACAATCAATATTATCTTGAAATGGCATTATTTGGTTTGATTCATGCTCAATATATTCACGTCAAAAACTAAATAAAAACATCTAGAAATTTCTTGTAAACCTCTTAGAAATTTTTGTGGCCTAAAGTCCTTACAATGACTCAGCAGACACCCCAAATTCTCCTAAGCACTTAGAGCAGTTGGCCCATCATTAATCATCTCACAGCGGGTCAACTTTATGCTTCCACTTTTAGACTTTTCACAAAGTCACTTTCAAAACCTAACTAATCACCTTATATTCACCTTTAAATGCAAAACATTTGACATGTAGAAATAAAAGCTTTTAAAAATGTCACCCATTCCTTAAGGAACGAACAATCACAAACTCAACTAGTGCCATGTCTTGTGTCATTCCAGCCATGTTTCTTCTGAAATGTCATAGGTGAACTGTTTTCCAGTGAAATTGGCTGTGTCCGTCTGGCATGATCAGTTACCTCAGAGGGGTATTCTGCAGCAGTACTGCTTCTCCCTTACCCTCCCTGTAGAGTAACCCCAAGGTTTTAGTAGCTAAGCCGTACTGCATTTGTGAATTCATCCTTTGTGGCTGTGGCCAACATAGAAATGCTGTCCCCAAAGCCAGACATACAGCCTACAGAAAAACAGTATGATGGGTTGAATTTTTGTACATCCCTCTGTCCACCCCAGTTCCCCAGAGGTCAGGTTGGCCTTAGTCCAACCCTGGTAATGTGGGCCTAAACTATATGCAACCCTGGCCTACTACTCTGACCTGATGTGGTCTGGGTGGACAGTAGCTGCAGGTGGCAAAGACGGTTCCAGGCATTTAGAGTTTCTCAGAAAACTAACATCACCTAGTTAAAACTCCAGCTCCCACCCAGTCTCTAAGAAACAAAAACCTAGGAGTGATCTGGGTATGGATACCCACACTCCAGTTGAAAATCTACTCTAGCAGGCCTGTTCCAAACCATGCCATACCCTTAGAAGTAGGCTGGGACCACACCAGTGTCTGATACCCAAGGTTTACAGCCAGGGCCACACGACTTGGAGGGAACAGCAGCCCTTTCTTTTCTTCATTGTGGTTTTCCATGGGCCTTCTCTGTCCTTCTCTGTTTTGACTCACTGACCCTAAGAGTAGCTTTACTTTCATATGTAGCATTAGCTGAATGTCAAGCATTTCCAGACCTTCCTGAGAAGTTGTTGGGAGACAGCATTCTTCTGAAGAAGCTATGGAAATGAAGTAGCAGAGACTTTATACTAGTGACAGAAGCAAATGCCTCAGACCAAAGTTAGGTACTGGCTGACTCAAGGGCTAGGCCACAGCCCAAAATATTATTTCCCTGGGGCAGTGGTTCTTTTACATTCAACATTCAGCTCAAGCAAGCGTTAACCCAAATTTTTCTCATGTTTGTCAATTGTTTGATAAAATGACTTAACAGACTCAGACCTGATGAACTGTCCTTCTACTTGTTAATGCTCTGATCTCATTTGCTCTGGGATATGCCAGCATCAGCAGAGAAACCAAGCATTAACTCTTGAAATACCAAAATCAGTAGGCATTAAATACCTTGCCCTATCTGACCACACAGTTTAATGTTTTTATCTTAAATTTTACAATTGAAATCTGAAATTGTATAATAGCCAGTAGACCTAAAACTCCTCCTTGACTTTGGGAATGTGAAGGGATTCCCTTCCATCCTTAAGTCTACTTTCTTGTTATTTACGGGTGAGAGAGGGGAAGCTTCTGTGCCTTTCTAGAAATGAGCAAAGATCCTGTTGGGTCCTAGGCCAGAAATTTAGCACGTTATGCTAGCATGAAACTCCCTTTTAAAAAGAGAGCATGTTACAAATCAAGATAGAGCCCCTTCAGCATCTCTGGAGGCCAATACTGCAATAAGTAATAATAACAATTGTAGGAATAAAGGCTGGAGTTTTTACATAGGATGCACGATATCCAAAGGCACTTTATAAACACGAGCCATTGAGTCTTAAGACCTGACACGTGGCAAGGATAAGACATGTGAGAGAAAATGGATGGACGGTTGAAGAAAAGAGGGGAAAAACCATGCAGTTGAACTAACTTCTTTTTAATTTCAAACAGGTATTTTTTGCATCCGTGCGATCTGGAGGAAGTAGCCAAGTGTTTTTCATGACCCTCAACAGAAATTCCATGATGAACTGGTAACAGAAGAGCACTTGGCACTTATCTTCATGGCGTTATTTCTAATTTAAAAGAACATAACTCGTGTGGACTTATGCCAGTCTAGAGGCAGAATCAGAAGGCTTGGTTGAACATATCGCTTTCCCTTTTCCTCTCCCTCCGCCCCTTCCTAAACAGTCCATCTTTCAATGTTGCAGCCTGGTTGAGAAGGAGAGAAAAAGGTGGCAGGAATTTCCAGGAGATCCCCAAGAATGCTGCCTTGTCTGTGGACAGAGATGGACCATGTGCCCTTCGGAGTTAGGGATACAAACAAATATTGTGTGCTCTTAACGATTAAGCTGTGTTATGGTGGGTTTTCAGTTTTTACCTTTTTTCTTTACCCCTTTACTCTGTAAGAATGGGGAAAGAATGCCTACTGAGAAAATGAGTCTGTTTTTAATTCTGTCTGCCTACTGGTTTTAAGTATACGGTATGTTGTAAAAGTTCCAATTTCCAGTGATGAGAGATAGCACAATAAATGTACCTTATCTCCTTACGCTGAAGGCCATAACTACATAGTGGGGTAATTTAAGAACTCTCTTGCCTTCACCAACCCAAAAGGTTGCTTTTTGATAGCAACTGGCTAATGAGTTTTTAAAAGAGAAGAAAAATACTAATTTTCCCCTCTTTTGGGAAATAGATTGTAAATGGCTAAACTGCTAGCCTTAAAACTACTAGTCTAATGAAATCAACTACCACTTTTGTGAATCTGACAGGCCATATTTTTATATGGCCCTTTACAAAATGGAGGGTGTTGAATGGGATACTAATGCCATTGAGTTGAACGGGCCTAGCAATTGAGGGACCTCAGCTATTATGCAACAGATCAGGGCAAAAGATGGGATGACAGATGGGGTCACACAGAAAGAGCTCCTAGGAAACAAGCTTACATATTCTTTTTTAAAATGCGCAAAGCCTCCCAGCTAAGAGGCCACTTGGTTTGGGCTTCATTAGGACTGAGACTTTGTTGAGTTCTGTCTGGGAACTGGGGAGTGGACAATATGTAGGCTCTGAACATTCCCAGCCCTCTCCTGAGCATGCCACTTTCGCAAGATGAAAACTGTGACTGAAAAAATTAATAATGATGTTTCTGAGCTGCCTGTGTTCTCCCTGGGTGGGTGAGAGAACGGACTAGACTCCCTAAGCCTGCCTCAGATACAGGAGGCAGCATTGGCTCTAATTTTAGAGAACTTGAAAGCAAGGCTTTGGACAAAATTTTGAGACCCTAATCACTTTTCCTTCCTCCAAATTACCCAACATACGGTAAACAACATTTGTGCAGAGATATGTATGTATTTAGTTCAGGTTGACTTGTGTCCTTATAAACTCTTAATCAAATGATTTGAACTTTCACGTGACTGGGACTTTTTTTTCCAAAGCTACAAGCATGGCCGCCTGTGGTATCGAGGTGTTGCAAACAATATCTGTGTTGCGCTTCCTGTTTTAACCTACCTCGTTTTGTTTGTTTTTGTTTCACTGTTCATCACAGCAGTGTTATCTCCAGGAGACATATAGAGAGCTCAGCTGGCAATCTCAGGTGCATCTCACATTTTAAAAACAAAACAGTAGTTGACCAAATTTTTCTTCTTAAAAAAATTGGAGGTGGAAGGGAATCCAATAACAAAAATTAATGTGGCTTGTTTCTGGAGAAAATAATTACTGTAAACAGATAAAAAAAAAAACCACTATGATCCTACTGATTTTGCCTAAATACATGAGCAGCTGATGTACTATTAATGAGAACGAAATACACATTAGGAAAATTGAGCCATTTCCATCTAGTGGTTTGGGCAAGATGGGGAAGAGAAGGGGAAACATTCTAGTTTCTGGATTACATTATTATGCTTCTCCTGTAAAGGTGGTTGTCATTTGCATTTATTTAAAGCAGGTAATACCCAGAAATGTAACTGAGGATTATCTATCTTCAGGCGATCAGCAAGATATCCTCCTCATGGCCCCTTTAGCTCTCAAAAGCAATGAAATCCTCCTGTTCTCATTTTTACTGCTGTGGTTGTGCTGCTGAACAATACTGTCTTCTCAAATTCCATGCTACAAATTCAGCAATAACTTTTTGGATTGAATTTAACAACTACTGTAATTGGATGCTGATGTGGACAAAATATATTGATTTCAATTTCATTCCCGAATGTGATTGCCACCAACTCTTTATATTGCTGCTGTGGTATTTTAAACCAGAAGCTTCTTTAAATTATGTTGCAAACTGATCTTTGTTTTTATGTTTTGTTTTTATTTCTAAGTGATAAGTTTGAAACACACAGCTTTAAATGATTTTTTTATTGTGGGATTTTGGGTACAGTTAAGAAATAAAAGGGAATCATTGTGTTTAAACATAAGGTAGTTTGTGAATGTATTTTTTAAAATCTAGAATCATTGAAACAAAAAATCATAAGAAAACAATATTAATGCAGTCTTGTTTACAGTATGTACAGTGACATAACATAGAACATGAGCTTTTCTGGTGCCAACAACAATAAAACACAGATGTTAAACATCAAGCCATGCCTTTTATATTTTTGTACTAATATTTTATACTGAGTACAAGGCAAATCTAAGTTTAAAAGGGCCCCCCAGAAATCTATGCTTCTTAAAAGATATTTAAAGAATTCCTGGAAGCTGTTATCTTCAAAAATAAATTTTCCTCCAGCAAGACAGACCCCAGCCCTGATAAAAGGAGGCCTAGGTCACGCAGAATATGTCAGAATGGTGTCCCTGTGGCTCATCTGAACTTTTAGAATTGCCTTAATTCCTTTTTGGGGTAGGGGAGGAATGGTGGCTTTTAGTCTATTTTTATAACATCTCAATAACAAACTAGTTTTGATTTTTTGTAGTGATTTTTATCTCTAGAAATTGGCTTATTTTATTATTTTCCTACAAAGAGAAAATGGAGAAACTGAGCCCTCCCCTCAGAGTAAGTTCACTAGATCTGCCAGTTCTTACTGCTCTGAATTAATCATCATCCAGTAAAATCTACTGAGCTTGCCCACACCATAGTCTGGGTCTGGGGTCTGACAGGTGACCATCATTCCTGGGTGCCAGTTGGGGATAGTGTAGCATGGATTCCTACATCCTGTGGTAGTAGGAATGGACCTGTGAAGTGCACAGGAAAGAACCTATGAAGTTTTTTCAAATAAGGCCCTTCCCCCTGCCACTTCCAGCCAGACCATTGTCACAGCACACAAGATAAAAGACAGCTTGCACTAAGTTCCACCTAAAATCTAACCACTCTATTTTACATAGATCTCATTATTTTTCTTGAAGAGTTGTAAACAATCCTTCAAGAAGACCTAGAACTATTATTTTTATTAAACAGGGTAGAATAAGTTATGGGAGAAATCTCACAAGGCCACCTGGACAGGGGCTCCATTTCTCTAACACTTTGTCATTGTTTTCTATGGTACACTCTTAGTATACTTTGCATTAAGTACACGTTTTTTAAAAAACACCTTAGTTTCTGGTTGTCAAGACCTACTAACAATTTTTTGTCTGCTCTTGTTACTCATTGGTAATTGGTGTCTCTGGTCCTTCCTGTCCAGTAGATTAGAAAGATGTAAAATTCAAGCTAGAACCACTTTGGTTTTATCCACTGCCAGAAATGGAAGCGGCTAAAGTCTCACATTCCGTGAAGTTTAAAAATCTATATATATGCTTTCCCTACTATTATGTGTACCAGTTCCCGTCACTGTATTCTTGAAACGTGGAAGAGCTCTTTCTGTTAACAGTGTGTGCTGTCTTTGAAAGTCTGCTTGAACAGGCATCACTTGTATTTGTGCTGATTGCTTTAAGATGTAAGATGTGCTACACTATTTTTCAAAAAGAAGATAATTATTGATAAAATATTAATTTTAACCTGCAGGAAAACATGAGAAAATCCACAGCATGCTGATGACAATTTTGAATGACCCTACTGTGCTCTTTATATTCCAGAATCTCTGCTGATACTATATTCTGATCATTTCAACAGCCTCTAACTTGTTAGATACCTTTTAGTTCATTCTTCAAAAATGTAAATTTAACTAAATCAAGTAAAACATAACCAACCAACCAAAACCTGACCTCCCCTGAGACTACACAATGGCAACATAAATCTAAAAATCTAAACTGGATTTGATTTACCTGCTAATATTCATCATAACTGCCACTACATTTTGTCCTTGGTCACTATATATCAGGATCCCTAAAGTGAGCTGTCTGTTCATGGATCTCAAAATGGGTGTAAAACTGATCACTTTTCAGGGGTCCCACCAAAGAAAGCCTCTTGAGAATTTGCATGTTCAAAACTGACAATTTATATATTTCTACCAAACATTTTCTAGATCGTTTCATTTCTATACCATTATCCTGGGATTTTTTTCCATAGATAACTACAATATTCAACCATTTCCTTAGCATTAAACAGTGTGAGATCCTAACCCTGTGCTTTGAACTTTATTCTTCCAGACCTGCCATTCCAGGAAGTGCTAGAATGTACAATAAAAATCCCCATAAAAGCATTTTTTAAACAATCCCTGGGGAAGGTTTGAGTTATTTTAAATCCAGGTCAAAACCTTGGACTCTTTTGAGTCCATGATGACAAATGTTTCAATGAAAAGTAGAAAATACAGTTAAAAATAAAAATGTCCTAAAGTTTACCAGTTTACATGTCTTCAAAGTAACTTACTCCTTGCATGATACAGTTTGGTTTTGATGGTTTATCTTTATCAGCACCAAGTTGCGTTGCACTATTGAGGCTGAGCAAATGCTGGTGGAAAGGTGAGTTTTCATTTCCGGCAATGGATCATTATTTGTACATAGCAGATATTATGCCCAGCTACCCCTTTCTCTTATCTCTTCCCCTGGGATGTAAGTGTTAAGGAATAGTAGTACTTACTATGGTATGTTTAAGAAACCTTGGGCATTATCCTGAATCAAAATTTCAAATGTTAGGTGGCAGCAGGAAACAAAAGATTACAGATTGAGTTGTTAAAATTGGATGTTGTAAAACTATACTTGAACGTTTTAGCTGCCTTACTTATGTTAATATAACTGTTGAGAGATGCCAAATGTGTAATATCAGAAGGGAAAACTTCCATTTTGCTGTGCCTACAATTGTTTACGTTTTTTAAATCTCCAGTTTTCAAAAGTATTTTAAATCATCAAAAATGTGCTAAAACTAGATTATAGCCTCATCTAAGAATGAGAGAAGAAAATCTTCCTGGCATATTTTCCAGTCTAAAGCTTTTGGTTACTTTCAGGTATTTTTTTTCTTGCATACAAAAATCATTGAGAAAGTACTTTCTACAGTTATTCCAAGCAGTCATTAAAAATGCATGGATAGGTTTTTGCACATGGTCACTGCCATGCCCTGGAATATAATATGCTACCTTTGTCAAAATATGATTAATAAAGCATTAATAGTAGGGTGCCTCCTTGTTCCTCATTGCCACTTGTAGACTATTCTCCCTCCCTCCTCCTGAACACTCACTGTTTTGAAGCTCTTTACATCAGCCTGTCAGGTCCCTACATTACCCTTTTACTCCTGCTCATTGCTCAAGAATTTTCACTTTTCGCTCACTGTTGCTCTCTTTACCACCACCCTGTCATCATTCTTGATTACTTCAATATCCATGTAGTCCTACAAATATCCTGGCTTCTCAGTTCCCTGATCTTGACCAGTGAAACTTATCATTACTAATTACTACATCAGCTTCTTAAGTGATAACAGACAGTTCTTATTTGCTCCAGGTAAATGTCATTCAACCTCATCAAAGAAAGATCCTTGCCCCAGAAATCGAATCTTCATCTTCTGCATCCCCTATTCTATTCTATTTCACTGTATTCCAAATTCCGCTGTATTCTGTATGCTGCAGAATCCCCAGTCTTAAACACCCTTCTTGGCCCCATTACCCTCTCTAACTGAAAGGGCCCAGTATTCCCAGAGACAGTTGTTCTGGGATAAACATAGAAATTTACCCTTTGCTGTTAAAGCTTGAAACTTGTATTTGTTTTCCTTCAGGCTTCTCAAAAAAGTATCAAAGAACTGCAACTCACCAGATCACAGCACCAGATACCTCCTTGCCTCCCTAGTTCCTGTGTTCTTACACATTGTTACATTTCTTTTCTGCTATATAAATGCCTAGTTTTCATCAGTCAGGGAGACGGATTTGAGACTGAGCTCCCATCTCCTTGGCTGCAGCACCTGATCAAAGCAAAGCCTACTTCCTTGGCAATACTTGTCATCTCAGTGATTGGCTTTCTGCGCGGCAAGCAGCGGGACCTGGACCAAACCTGGTGTTTCGGTAACATAACTACCACCTTATTTATCTGCTTCCCTTCACTGAAAAATTCTCTACGGGAACTGTGTGTACTTACTGTTCTAAATTCTCTCCTCTCTTGGTCTTTTGAACCAACTCAAATCAGGCTTTCATCTCTACCACAGCAGCTCTTGCTAGGGGCACCAGTGACCTCCATGCTTTCTTTTTTTTTTTTTTTTTTTTTTTTTGAGACGGAGTTTCGCTCTTGTTACCCAGGCTGGAGTGCAATGGCGCGATCTCGGCTCACCACAACCTCCACCTCCTGGGTTCAGGCAATTCTCCTGCCTCAGCCTCCTGAGTAGCTGGGATTACAGTCGTGCACCACCATGCCCAGCTAATTTTTTGTATTTTTAGTAGAGATGGGGTTTCACCATGTTGACCAGGATGGTCTCGATATCTTGACCTCGTGATCCACCCGCCTCGGCCTCCCAAAGTGCTGGGATTACAGGTGTGAGCCACCGCGCCCGGCCTTCCATGCTTTCGAATACAATGGTTAGGTCTCTGGCTTCAGTGCTGCTTGAATACCTGCAGTCTTTGACACAGTTAATGATTACTCCCTTGTTGAAATGCTTTTTCAGCTCTGGGACATCTTCCTCACCTTCCTGGCCATTCCTTCTCAATCTTCTTTGCCGACATCTTGGAGTGCCCCAGTCCCAGGCATCCCCCTCTAAGTGATCTCTCCCAGTCTTGGGGCTTTAAAGACCATCCAGACACTGACAACACCTAAGTGATCTCTCCCAGGACTTTAAGGACTATCTGTACGCTTACAACACCCACATTTTAATCTCTAGACCCAACCTCTTTCCTGAATGCCAAATTTGGCATATAAATGTCTAATTTATGAAGCACCTTCTTTTGGATGTGCCATTGGCATCTCAAACTTGACATGTTCACCCATCCACACGCAGTAGTACTATCATATTCATGGTTTCATTTTCCTTGGTTTCAGTTACCTGCGATTATCTGCAGTCTAAAAATATTAAATGGAAAATTTCAGAAATAATTCATAAGTTTTAAATTGTGCACCATGCTGAGTAGTGTAATGTAATCTTGTTCCATCCTGCTACGTCCCACTCAGGACATGAATCATCCCTTTGTCCAGCATATCTATGCCGTAAACACCTTCCTCTTAGTCACTTTGTGGCTGTCTTGGTTATCAGATAGACTGTCATGGTATCACAGTGCTTGTGTTCAGGTAACCCTTATTTTACTTAATAATGGCCCCAAAGTGCAAGAGTACTCTGCCTAATTTATACATTAAAATTTATCATAATTAGGTGTAGATGGGGAAAAAACAGTATAGGCTTCAGTACTAGCCACAGTTTCTGGCACCCACAGTGTGTCTTCAAACTCCCCCTACAATCCTCCCTGTGTCGGTAAATGGCAGCTCCATTCCTCCCCACCGAAATATCTTGTTACCCTTTATTTTTTGCTCTCACACACCACAACAGATCCATTTCTTTTTTAATCCTGTTTTTCCCTAGTTTCAGAATATATCCGCAGTCCATTCTGGGTACAAGCCACTTCTTGCCTGAGATGTTGGTGCTAAACCATATACCAGGTTATGGCACTTTTCTGCTAAAGTCCCTCAATGCCTTCCCATCACCCAGAATGTCAACATCCTTACAGTGGCCTATAAGGGCATTGTCATTTGGCCCCACCTCAGCCACCACTGTCACTTCTCTGACCTCATCTATTTCTTTTGTCACTTTGCTAAAGTCACACTGGCCTCCTTGCTTCACCCAGAGCACACTCAAAGCATGTCCTGTCTCAGGGGCTTTGCCCTTGCTGTCACTCAGTCTCAAAGCTCCCCTCGCATGCCTACATAGCTGACTCCCTCCCGTCCTTCAGGTCTCTGTATAAATCTTCCTTTACTGTCAGAGCACTGTGCCAAATAACCTCCCATTCCCCCACTCATTTTCTATTTATGGCATTTTGTAGTACTTATCACCATATACTTTGCTTACTAATCCATCTCCAGTGCTTTGAAGAATGCTTGGCAAATAGTAGTTACTCAGTAAATATTTGTTGGATGAAGGAAGGAATAAAAATAAACAACAGAGCTTTGGAATTTTTTAAAGGGTATAAAACTATATGGTTGATTTCAGTTTCAAAAAAACCACCACTATCTCCAAAGTCTGTATCATAAAAGTTTGATGTCATATAGAAAACAGAGAATGCTATAGATTTTCTTTCCTGGAAGGCTATTGTGGATGGAAGACACCTGGCTCTGACCCTGGCTATACTTTCTTGCTCCATGAATCATCTTAATAGGCCAAGTTGCAGGATTATAAGAGGAGCTGTCACATAGAAGCATGAGAAAAGCAGCATTTCAAAACTCTTACATTTTTACAGATAATGATCCATTCTAAGCTATTGGCATTGCAATAAATTGGATGTGGGTGGGGATTCTGAATTTTGTTTTCTGGTATAAATGCTTAAAAACCATGACAATTTTTTTTCTGAAACAAGAAGTAAACAACAGTGAAAGTATCCTCCTGCCAAATGCAGCTTGAAGACAGCCTAATGACATTTGGGTCTTAACAATCTTCCAAGTGACAACAATTCTGCCTCCCTGGGAAGCCTCTAACATCTGTATATATTCAGCTCCACTGAATGTTGCATGAAGTTTCATTGTAGAAAATTGACACATGCCTTCTGATTAATCTATCATTTCACTCAGTCTTGTAAAGGGCACACCTTGTAGTTTCCATTTGTTCAATCATGTATTTTCCTGCTCACTTAATAAATCTTTTTTAAAAATAAAGAAGAAAATGAAATGATGTCATATGAAGAATATAACAGTGAAAGATTTTTTTTTTGTTTTTCTTATTATTTTTGTGTCCTTTCACAGATCTGTTGAGATTAAGGATAGTGTGTAATACATGCTAAATAGCCAGGATCAAGCTCTTCACCTTTCCAGGACCAAAAGCATTTTAAAGTTCCATGCAGATTCCTGAAATCCTCATGAAAAATACAGGACATTAGTTCCACAGATAGATGGAAAATATGAAAATGATGCTAAGAAATGGGACCGGGTGTCATAGTCATTGTGAACAATCTAGATTATCACAAACTCCAGTTGTTAAGATACATAAACATTTTAAAAATGAGTTCTCAATAATTTGTGTAAAAAAGAAAATGAGTGTTGGTCTTCTTTAAAATTGTGACTCAACAGTTTAAATACATGTTTTTATATTTTTGTAAGCAACCAAATCCATGTTCTATGACAATAACCATTTGATATAGGGTCACCTTCAAAAATTAATCATTTTCATTTCCAAAGTTCAACGTTAATTTACCCATAAAGTCATGAGGACAGGGATCAGCAGCATCACGGTCTGACGAGCATTTTCAGCATTGTACTCAATGCTCCATGGATCTCAGGTTATCTTTTATTATTAAACCTATTTATTTAATAAGAGAGATGGCAGTTGAAAAATTGAAGGATTTAGAGCTAGAAGCCATCACTGGAGCAGAAAGAAACAGCATAGCCTTCAGGTCAACTTGATACTCTTCCCCCATCTCATTCCTTCTCACTAGAATAGCCATTCATAATTGGAAGCCTAGACAGCTCAGGCCTAAGTCTAGTCCAAGGAAAAATGACCAAAAAGGATAGCATAGTGAGTTTTCTATAAAAGCTCGTTTTTAAAAATCATCTTATTTGGAGATGGTGTGCCCTCATTTTAGTGTTACAATGTATTTGAGAGCTGATGCTGATAATAAATGTCTATTTTATTAAATACTCTAGTTTGGCAAAATTAAAAGTTTACAGTTTTGTTGTCTTCACAGGGCTTGGGGTTGAGTGGGTATTTTAGTTCATTTAAAAACTACTGATAGAGACATATCTAAGACCAGCCAATTTATGAAAGAGGTTTAGTGGACTTACAGTTCCACATGTCTCGGGAGGCCTCACAATCATGGATGCCATGTTACATCTCACAGGGCAACAGACAAGAGAAGAGAGTTTGTGCAGGGAAACTCCCATTTTTAAAACCATCAGATTTTATGAGACTTATTCACTATCATGAGAACAGCACAGCAAAGACCTGCCCCCATGATTCAATCACTTCCCACTGTGTCTCTCCCACAACATGTGGGAATTCAAGATGAGATTTGGGTGGGGACATAGCCAGACCATATCATTCTGCCCCTAACTCCTTCGAAATCTCATGTCCTCACATTTCAAAACAAACCATGCTTTCTCAACAGTCCCCCAAAGTCTTAACTTATGTCAGCATTAACCCAAAAGTCCATAGTGCAAAGTCTCATCTGAGACAAGGCAAGTCTTCTATTTATGAGCCTATAAAATCAAAAGCAAGTTAGTTACTTCTTGGATATAATGAGGGTACAGGCATTGGGTAGATACAGTCTTTCCAAATTGGAGAAATTAACCAAAGAGGCTACAGGTCCTATGCAAGTCTGAAATCCAGCAGGGCAGTCAAATCTTAAAGCTCCAAAGTGATCTTTGACTCTATGTCTCACATCCAGGTCACACTGATGAAGAGGTGGGTTCCTATGACCTTAAGCAGCTCTGCCCCTGTGGCTTTGCAGGGTAGAGCCTCCCTCCCAGCCACTTTCATGGGCTGTTGTTAAGTGTAACTTTTCCAGGCACACAGTACAAGCTGTTGGTAGATCTACCATTCTGGGGTCTGGAGGAAGGTGGCCCTTTTCTCATAGCTCCACTATGTGGTACTCCAGTAGGACTCTATGTAGTGGCTCTGACCCCACATTTCCCTTCCACACTGACCTAGCAGAGGTTCTCCATGAGAGCCCCACTCCTACAGCAAACTTCTGTTTGGGCATCCAGGTGTTTCCATACACCCTCTGAAATCTAGGTGGAGACTCCCAAATCTCAGTTGTTACTTCTATGCACCCATAGGCTCAACACCACATGGAAGCTGCCAAGGTTTGGGGCTTCCAGCCTCTGAAGTAACAGCCTAAGCTGTACCTTGGCCCCTTTTAATCACAGCTAGAGCAACTGGGATAAAGGGCACCAAGTCCCTAGACTGCACACAGCAGAAGGACCCTGGGACTGGCCCACAAAACTGTATTTTCCTCCTAAACCCCTGGGTCTGTGATGGAAGAGGCTGCCACAAAGATCTCTTGACATGCCCTGGAGATATTTTCCCCATTGTCTTGATGATTAACATTTGGCTACTCATTACTTATGGAAATTTCTACAGCTGGTTTGACATTGTCCTCAGAAAATAGATTTTCTTTTCCATTGCATTGTCAGGCTGCAAATTTTTGCGACATCTATGCTCTGTTTCTCTTTTAAAACTGAATGTCTTTAACAGCACCCATGTCATCTCTTGAATGTTTGCTGCTTAGCTGGATATCCCAGATCATCTCTCTCAAGTTCAAAGTTCCACAGATCTCTAAAGCAGGGGCAAAATGCCACCAATTTCTTTGCTAAAACGTAACAAGAGTCCCCTTTGCTCCAGTTCCCAACAAGTTCCTCATCTCCATCTGAGACCATCTCAGCCTGGATTTCATTGTCCATATCACTATCAGCATTTTGGTCAAAGCCATTCAACAAGTCTCTAAGAAGTTCCAAACTTTCCCACATGTTCCTGTTTTCTTCTGAGCCCTACAAACTGTCCCAACCTCTGCCTGTTACCCAATTCCAAAGTCATTTCCACATTTTTGGGTATATTTTCAGCAACACCCCACTCTGCTGGTACCAATTTACTGTATTAGTCCATTTACACACTGCTGAGAATCACATACCCAAGACTGGGCAATTTACAAAAGAAAGAGATTTATTGGACTTACAGTTCCACACGGCTGGGGAGGCCTCACAATCATGGCAGAAGGTGAAAGGCACATCTCACAGGGCAGCAGACAAGAGAAGAGAGCTTGTGCAGGGAAACTCCCCTTGTTAAAACCATCGGATCTCATGAGACTTACTATCATGAGAACAGCACAAGAAAGACCTGCCCCCATGATTTAATCACCTCCCATTGGGTCTCTCCCACAACACATGGGAATTCAAGATGAGATTTGGGTGGGGACACAGCCAAACCACATCAGTCGGGGAGACTTCAGTTTTGTTGTTGACATTTTTCCCAGCTAATAAAATCTAAAAATATATGGTAACAACTGCTTTAGAGAAAATTTATAAAAGTCCAGAACTTATTTCAGTATAGAAATATACTGCCCATCTCAAAAATTGATAGGAAAAAACTCAAGAGCATCACCCAGCACTGGAAACAAAGCAGACACTCTGCCTGGTGTCCGTGATTTAGGTTTATGTTGCTGGCTTCATCAAGTAAGTGGAATTTAAGAAACCTCTACAGGCTATAGTGCCATCACAGTGGATATGCTGTGAAACAGAAGACACAGTAAAACTCAGAAGTCACCAACTAACTGCATCCTAGTCACTTTATTTGCCAAAAAAAATTCATTCTCAGTTTTTAAAAGTATGATGAGTTCACCTCATATCTACCTCAGAAACAGAAACGCAACAAAAAGTTTATTTAAAAGTAACACTTTTAAATAAAGCTGCATTTTGTAAGCCACATTCATTTTTAAAATAATTACTTATACATATGAGTCATTTATTTAGTCTACAAACAATGCCTGGTATACAGATGTGGTGTTGGACACCTTGATATAACACCCAACCCCTGGTTTGCTGAGGTCCCTGGCCCATGATTTAGATATTAACTGTAAATGTTTTCCCTGAGAACCCCCTTTTTGTTCTGGTTATATTTTATGGCATTGTTTTAATGTCAGTAATATGTTACTGATTATTGTTTCAGCTCATTTTAATCAGGCTGCACTTGAAGCAGGAGTGGTGAGAATCAAACCTCCCAAACACCCAACTGGGGAAGGAAGTGGCTTTTTATTCGGCCACGAGCTGTGGGGGGCCACAGCCTCATTCACCAAGCTCAAGAAGCAGCTTCTCTCCCCTTTTTATAGGCTTAAAATGCTAAAGGGGAAACTGAGGTAAAACTATGTCATTGTCCATTGGCTGGATGTCTGACCTCACAATCTTCTGGCTTCATTGATTTGCTAGTTCATATGCAGCGTGAACTAGCTGGGGAGGGGGCTTACAGAGGCAAGATGAAGGCAGTAAATTATTAGTTGGCAGAAGTATTTCCAGGAGGGAGCCTGGGCTGAGTAGACGTGAGGGCATGGGGGCATGACCCAGTACTGGGCTCCAGTCAGTAGGGATAACATTCATTTGCAACTCTTTCAAGGCTTACAGATAGCAGAGATGCTGGAAACTGAAAAGGGAGTCATTTTCCCAGCTCTTTGGTTTTTTGTTTCTTTTTTCACCCTCCATCTGGAGGGGAGGAGGAGGTGGAGGCCAGGAAGCAAGAGGAGGGAAGGGGGTCCCCCCTCTCATCCTTATTACCTTTAGATGTCAGAGAATAATATCATCATAGTATTTTTTTTTATCTTTTTATATGCCATCTTATTTTTTTAAATATTTGGGGCAGCTATAATCTGGCTTCTGAGGAGCCACTGAAGCAGAATGTACTATCCACATGAAGGAATGTGAAGTAGCCATTTATCTATCAGTTGTGTATTCTATAACAGGCCTCACACTGGATGCTGAGGCAGAAACAGCTGATGGAGAAATGATCTCCCTAGGTTGCAGGGGAGATGAGGAAGGCAGGAGATGGGACAGAAACATGCACAGAGACAGTGACAAAAAGCAGTGAGTCATTTGATAGAGGATTCAAGGATCGCCATGGGACAAAAATGAAGGGATATGGCCTTCATGAGACATTGGGAAAGGAAAAAAGAGAGAGAGGCTTTCCAGCCAGAGGGAACAGCTTGAACAAAGGCACAGAGGAGTGGGAGAGCATATGGATGTAGAAATGGGAAATCATTCAATGTGACTAGAGAAAGCGCTAGTGGAGCAGGAAATCTAAGTATATGAATGTTGTCAAAAGACAACATTACAACAAATTTAGTTGAAAGATCTCAATTGCTTTTATTCTCAGTTTTAGAATTGGGTAGCCCTCACTCAAGACCAGAACAGATTCAAAGAACTCTAAGCCTGCAAAGTGGTCAGATGACATTTATGGCCAGAAAACAGGGACATACAGTGACAGCTTACTGTGTGTTTTTCCTTACTGGAATCAGCTGGTAGCCAACCAGTTCAAATTAAACTGCTGTGATTGCCTAAGACTCAGCCACTTGTTACAAACATATAGTCCTAAGATAGCCCTTTAGTTAATCTATGTATCAAGTCAGGTTACAATTTGCCATGTAAAGCCTCAAACACAGAGGTATCCTCAGGCTTAAACCTAATTAAACAATGTATAGCATTCTGTCTTGACTCCTGTCCCCATATTCCTAACATATGCCACAGGGCTTTCCTGATTGAGCCAGTGGCCTGACCTCTGGCGGGCAATGCTTGGTGAATGAATAACACCATTTGTTAGGAATGGCGAAGATTACTATGTGTTGGTGGTAGTAGCTCCCCACTCGACTCCCAGTCCCCAGCTTTCCCCGTGAGTGGATCATTTCGTGCACATAATTCTGAGCATCTTTTTAGTTGCTTCCTGTAGAACTAATCCTTCAAATTTCCTTGCTGAACCTCAGCTTTGATGCGTGGAGCTGTTGTGTGGTCCTACTAACCCAAACTTTCCTGATCACACGAATCACCTGAGTGTTTGTTACTAAGGCAAACTTCTTGACCATCGCCATTCTCCTGTGAGCAGGAATCTGTCATTTTGATGCCCATGGTCCTAGACAACCCCCATCACACACTTGAAGAAACATTACACTTCTGGAGCTTTTCCTTCTTCTCTGAATAGTTCTGCATTTTCCCAGCCTATATAGACATCAAAAGTGTGTCCAAACAACCACCTCTTTCTCATGTTGTATAGGCATCTTAGTGGCTATCATTTGTCCAAAGTAGGGCTTTTAAAAGAAAGGCTAGAGCGGGGTGTGGTGTGGCTCATGCCTGTAATCCCAGCATTTTGGGAGGCTGAGGTAGGCAGATCACAAGGTCAGAAGTTCAAGACCAGTCTGGCCAATATGGTGAAACACTGCCTCTGCTAAAAATACAAAAATTAGCCAGGCATGGTGCTACATGCCTGTAGTCCAAGCTACTCAGGAGGTTGAGGCAGAAGAATTGCTTGAACCCAGAAGGCAGAGGTTGCAGTGGGCTGAGATCACACCATTGCACTCCAGCCTGGGCAACAGAGTGAGACTCAGAGAAGAAAGAAGGAAGAAGAAGAAGAGGGAGAGGAGGAGGAGGAGGAAAGAAGAAGAGGAGGAGGAGGACAGAAGAAGAAGAAAGAAGATGAATGAAAGGAGGAAGATGAGGAAGAAGAAAAAGGAAAGAAGAAAAAAGGGAGGAGGAGGCGGGGAGGAGGAGGAGAAAGAGAAAGAAAGAGAGAGAGAAAGAGTCTGTTGGAGAAGCCACTGGGGCCATCTGGCTCACTGACCTTCCTCCACATCTACAATGAAACCCCCTGGGTAAGTTTCATCATTTGGGGGTGGGGGGGCACACCCCTCCTGCCAGCCAGGATCTCTACTATCCATGACAGGCCTGAATCTCCTCAGGGATTCTACACTGCAACCTGTTACGTCTGCTCAGAAGACTGCTAAGCAGCCAAGAGTGGGTCACTTCACTCCAGCCTAGGCATAAGAGTGAAACTCGGTCTCGAAGAAGCAAAACAAAACAAACTTATAGATAAAATGTAAAAAGAGGAAAAGGGTTAAAAACAGGTAACATACAGAGGTAAATTCAGAAATTTAAGCATAAAATATTCAAAGAATAAGAGAAGTATGAAGGATTCAGTCACAAAGAGGTAGAAATTGGTGGCTACCAAATAAAAGAGAGGCAAAAGCAGATGCACAACAGGAAATAGCTAAGCCAGGAGAAACCAGAAGACTTGTCTAAAACATAAGTGTTTTAGACACTTGATACCAGCTGCTCTTGTAGGCAGATCATTTTCTTCTTTTTTGTTGAAATTAATATCGTTTATTAAAAAAATACTCCCTGAAAAGCGTACTTTATTGCTATTATTTCTGCCTTATTTTCATATACTTTGCTATACTTATACTGCTTTTAACCGTTTTTCTTTTTCTATGCTTACCCCCTTTGGATTTGTAATTTTCAAACATTTATTTTTACCGTCCTTTTTATTGTCTCTTAGTCTTAGGTTGAGATAAAAAAATGTCATTACTACTTATTTGCTAACACTTATGTTTTAGACAAGTCTTCTGGTTTCTCCTGGCTTAGCTATTTCCTGTTGTGCATCTGCTTTTGCCTCTCTTTTATTTGGTAGCCACCAATTTCTACCTCTTTGTGACTGAATCCTTCATACTTCTCTTATTCTTTGAATATTTCATGCTTAAATTTCTGAATTTACCTCTGTATGTTACCTGTTTTTAACCCTTTTCCTCTTTTTACATTTTATCTATAAGTTTGTTTTGTTTTGCTTCTTCGAGACCGAGTTTCACTCTTATGCCTAGGCTGGAGTGAAGTGACCCACTCTTGGCTCACTGCAACCTCCATCCCCCAGATTCAAACGATTCTCCTGACTCAGCTTCCTGAGTAGCTTGGATTACAGGTGCCTGCCGCCATGCCCAGCTAATTCTTTTATTTTTAGTAGAGATGAGGTTTCACCCATGTTGGCCGGACTGGTCTCGAACTCTTGACCTCAGGTGATCTACCCACCTTGGCCTTCCAAAGTGCTAGGATTCTAGGCATGAGCCACCACACCAGGCCTATCTATAAGTTTTTAATCTACATTTATGTTCTTTTTCACTCTTAAGATTTTGGGTTGTTTCATTGGTTTTATCTATTGCTAGCATGTTCTAATTATGCTTTAATCAAGTATGCTAATTATTTTTTCATCGTATTTTAAATTTTTTCTTCCTAATTTTAATTTTAATTTAGAGCTTGTCATATTTAACTGCCATCTTTTACAAGTGGAGACACGGAGAGTGAGAGAGTTAGAAATAACTTGCTCAGTAACTCAGGGTGGGGAGTTGTGGAAGCTAAGTGAGAAGTCAGCTCTTTTGATTACCAGTCTAGTGTTTTTTCTACCAAACTACTACAATAATAACTGGATGAAGAATAATGACTCTTCTTTGAAATAAAGAAAACCTGAGTAACATCTCACCAAAGAGCATTTAGTCCCCAAGACATTAAAATCAAGGGTGTAAATGTCAGTGACAGCACCCTGAGAAAAGTTGTTCCTTGGCCTTTAACTAAAAGAAAAGGTGAAAATAAAGTGAAAATGAGAACGTTAAGAAGCGGGACATTACTCCTAAAATACATGGAAGAATAAAATCTTAAGTCAGAGCTTGATGACCCTAAACGAAATGCTCTCCAAGCCTGTTTTCTTCTTTCTAAAGCAGGGATAATGAGACCATTCCTGCCTGCCTCACAATTGTGCTATGTTTCCAAATCAGACCTTTTAAACTTTGTACACAGCTGTTCTTAGAATACGCCCGTAAAATCCAAGGGAAAGTTTAGAAAATACTTACATAAAAAGAATACTATTGCTAGTTTTAAAACAAGCTTGTCCTACCTGCCGTCCCAAACAGCTTTGTATGCAGCCCACCACAAATTCATAAACTTTCTTAAAACATCGTGACATTTTTTGTGTGATTTTTTTTTTTAGTTCATCAGCTATCATTAGTGTATTTTATGTGTGGCCCAAGACAATTCTTCTTCCAATGTGACCTGGGGAAGCCAAAAGATTGGACAGCCCTGTTTTAAATAAAATATGTACTATATATCTAAAGAGGGAAAAATATATTATAGATATAGATATACACATGTATGTATGTTGTCTATGCCCTCTTAACATTCATAGTCATATTTTCCCTTTTTCCCCTTTTTAAAAAACCAAATTACATTTTATTGACTGTCTGTTGTTTGATGCATATTTCCATCTGGTTCTTTTGTGTTTCTATTCCTATTATATCGATTTTGACCTATATTGAATCACTTCATTCCTTAAGCTTTAATGGTTAAAAAAAGCAATACATAAATCAATATATATAATCTATAAATCAATATAACTATACCTCAATGAAAGAACACCCATCTTCAGACTCAAAGTCACCCTTACCAATGACGTTTCTGTGGCAAAGCCATGGTTTCTTCCCCAATCTGTTTCTTCCTCTTACATTCCCGCTAACATTCCAGCTACAACCCTAGCAGGAGTTTCAATGACAATCAAAGCATTACCTAGTGCATCTGGCATCTGAGATGCTTTTCTATTTCATTACCCAATAAACTTTTCAAACAACAATCTTTCAGTGCTTTGGCATCTGGAGCAGTTATCTCCTTGTCAGAGCTGGCTCTGCAGTAGCAAATTAATGGATTATAATGCTAAGTGAATTTTCGCTTAGCAAGAAATCTAAGGACAGTGAAAGAGTTGGGTTGGGTGCTCTGGCAAGAGAACAAAAGATCAGGTATGCTGTAATGTTAGGGCTGTGTCTTGGCTGGGGCTGTAATCACAAGAAATGAACTAGAATAGAATGTCACTCCAGATACTTACCTATGGGAACACTCAGAATATTTCTTTGCCCTTTAGCATAAAGCCACAGACCTACCCCCTTATCCTTGCTGTGTTCTGAAAGCACAACATTGCATATCTATAAGGAACTTAGAGACTAACGCCCTCAGAGACCACAGCCTCAAGTGGTCAAGTGGCTCAAGGTGACTGGAGGGCTAAAGCAGCACTGAAACAAGAACGCTGATCTCCATACCCAGGACAGTACTCCTTCCACTCCATCTGACCCTCTGTCCCTTCAAGCTCTCCACCTGAAGAAGCACATGAAAATTCCTGCTCCCAGCAATGGCAAAACAAAGGGAATGGCCTTGGTGTATGGGAACAGAGTCCACTCCTAAGGCATGGCTACATCCTTGCAGTTGGATCAAGGTAAGAAAAACAGGTACCTTCACTCTTGTAGCAAAACAAAGCCTTTTCCCCCTTCAGCTCAGCACAGGCCACCTGAGGAGAGTTTGATAAGAGAGAGGAAAAAAATGAGTGATGCAGGGAGAGGGGAAAGGCAGGGATACAGGGCCTTTTCACGGGGAGAGGGGAAAAGCAGGGATACAGGGCCTTTTCACATAGTGAGAGGAGCTGGTGGCTACTACATGTGAGGGCTCCATTCTGCAGCTGCCTCAAATATCCCTTGAAGCTCATAAGATAGGTCCTAGAATTGCAGAAGTTGGGTTACCTACTGCAGGGAGGTACTGACCTTCAATGTTTTATATTCTAATTTGAAACTGAAAAAAGGAAAGGACTACTTCCTCTCCCCACCCACCATCACAAAGTACTTGACCAAATCCACTTGCTCTGCTCCAAGAGAGGAGGTGACTTTAAGTTGTCAGGGAGAGGGAAATTCTATTTGGGCTTATTTTTACTAGTCTTGCCACTGACTCTCAATGTCTCTGAAAAGAGCCAGAAGACCTGAGTCAACAACTTGTCCACTACTGAGTTGCACCATCTGCTTGTTACAGTACATTCCTGGAACTCCTCTGCGTCTGACAAACAGCTAGCACAAGAACTGCTTCTCCCTGACAGCGATTCTTTTATTGGTGACCTATTGGTCAACAACACAGAGCAACATTGTTTGTTAAACCTCAACAATAACCTCATGATCTTCGATCCCATTTTTTTATGTCAACCTCATAAGCCTCCCTCAGCACCCTGCAAATCAGCAGTAACTGGTATAGAAGGCAGTGGGAGAAAATAGCACAAACACCGTCTGAAAATGATTAACCCACGGAAATTAAAGACACCCAAACTCATAACAGAAAGATGCCGCCCAGAGCACTGTGGTCATTTCAGCATATTTGATTGAAAAATGGTTAGAGACAGAGAATCTTAATAGATTTAATTTATGACTCAAGGATTGCAAACAAATATTCTTCGCATGCCACAGCACCAGTCAATTTAGATTGAACTGCCCTATGATTACTTAATTAGGACAGTGTTCACTGAAACACTGCCACAGATACACCTTTCAAAGGAATTTGCCACAGATTGTCAAACCTCCATGACATGAATGGTACAAATCCAAAAGACTGACCATGCAGTAAGGGGCCCCTAGCTCTTTCAACGAAAACTGACTTTATTGCCAAGTATCATAAGCTCCAGGCAAAAGAAAAAAAATAGTGGAGCTCACCTGACTAGTCACTCCAGAGGGTCACAGGAACCCATATGAACTTTTAGAGAGGATGTTAAATTAAGAAGAAAGAATCACGCAAACTGAGCAGAAAAAAAAATAACAGCTGATATATTTACAGGTAATTAATATGTGCTGGGTTTTGTCCTAAGCAATATATCCCCACTATCATAATTAATCCTCACAGCAATCCCATGAATCAGATGCTATCCCTGTTTTGCAAGTGAGGACATTTAGAGATTATTTAGTTTGTTTTATAGATAAAAGATCAGAATGGTTAAGCAAGACTTGCCCATGATCAAATAGCCCTCCCTTGCAGAGGGAGGACCAAACCAGGTCTCTTGACCTTTGTCCAGTGCTCCAAACTCTTGTGAACATGAACTTCATTTTACAAGATGCTGGCCGGGCGCGGTGGCTCATGCCTATAATGCCAGCACTTTGGGAGGCTGAGGCGGGCGGATCACAAGGTCAAGAGATGGAGACCATCCTGGACAACATGGTAAAACCCCGTCTCTACTAAAAAGATACAAAAATTAGCTGGGCATGGTGGCATGCGCCTGTAGTCCCAGCTACTCGGGAGGCTGAGGCAGGAGAATTGCTTGAACCAGGGAGGCAGAGGTTGCAGTGAGCTTAGATCGCACCACTGCACTCCAGCCTGGCGCCTGGTGACAGAACAAGACTCTATCAAAATAAATAAATAAATAAACAAAAAAAACAAGATGCTTTGGGTTCAGAGAGATATAAAACCATTCCAGGAAGGGTACACTTCTTCCTCTCCAAAGCCATAGTCCACAAGGTAAGGGAGTCAACCAGTATCATCTGGCCCAGAAGAGGTGATAACACAGCTGGTCCTTTTCTCATGCTGTCTCTTAAACAAGCAGGGGTGCTGGGAAAGCGTATTCAGACACCTGAGCTTGGACTGAGAAATTGGACGTCACTTGTATTCAGACTCCATGGCATACTGACAAGTGCAAACAAACAGGAAGCTTCTTGAGAAGTAATTAAATAAAAATCTCACCATAACAGAAGCTAGGAAAACAAGTCAGAGTAGTAAGTTCAAAGCGGATGGTGAACTGGAAAGATATTCACCAAACCCAAAACAGAGATGACCTCTGAGGATGCATCTGTGTCAAGGGAGCAACAGAGGTTCATTTTAGTTTCATCTGTATTTTATAAAATTTGCCCAGTGACTGTGGCCTCAGGTATTTGTTATGAAGTTGCTATTAAAATGAAGCGTTATTTTTGATAGGAGGAGAAGTAAATAAAAAGTGTAAGCAGCACCTACCCACATATAAGCTATTAGGTAACTTTCTATCCAGTATCTGTAGCCCCAAAGTGGGTCAGTGGAAAGCTAGGGTCACCACCGCTGTCCACGACAGCCCCAGACCAGGGCTGCTTCCTTTGCCCTGCACCTCGCGGCCTGAGGTCTACCTTTGGGATATGCTCAAGAGGGCCCACAGAATCTATAGTCAACAATAGTGGAATGTACACTGAAAAACTTCTTAAGAGGATTGATCTCATGTTAAGTGTTCTTACTATAATTTTTTTAAAAGAACATGATAAAATCCCAGCAGCTCTGTAATGGCACTAATCAAATAGTAATTTCTGTTTCAGAAATTGGTCATTTATTTTGCCTGTCTTTTCTTATGTTCAAGTTAGATGAAATTTAATATACTGTAAAATTCAATGTCTTCTGTCCTTTTCAATAAATATGGCATGTGTGAAAATAACTAGAACCTTTAAAATGTTAAATAACCTATTTTTTATGTGTTCTTATGTAACTTACGGGCCCAAGAATTTAAACACAGGAATAGCAAACCTTTATTCAGCTGTGGCCGTTAATAAAGTAGCCACATATCACATTTAGCTATAAGAGCAGCCACATTAATTGCTACATTAATTTTTTTCTATTAAGTATAATTGAGAGGAAAGCAAATCTTCCCCAATGAATGTTGTAATTTGTGACTTAATTTTCAATAAAGCTACATTGAGATCCTGGGGAAGAAAATGAAATTTTCTTGCTTCTCTTCCCATGTAATATGGTCTTTTTATATAGAATATCATAAGATTCATTAATTTGGATCTGCATCATTTACCAGATCATGCTTAGTTTTGTGTCTTCTGTTTATGTATGTATATAAGTATATGCACGTATATTCAGCAAGCCAGCCAGTCAGCATGAGACTCGGAAGATACTTTATATCCAGAGATGCACGTTGCTCCTTAAAGAAGCGTCGGGACTTCGCATTTCTTTATTTTTCCCTTGCTGCAATCACCACTTCTTTTCATATTCTGTCTTTGCGTTTGGCATCTACTATTGTATTATTCACACAGTACAGCTCCTGGATTTCTCATTTTTTTAATGTTTTCACTTGTTTCTTTTTATTTTGTCTATGTTATGAGATCTATCCTCCCATTTAAGCCTTGTAAACATTAATATTTGTTTAATTTTTATTAAAGTAGATTTATGTACATTAAAATCACCAGATTGCTTTAAAAAGAGAGAAAGAGAGATCCCAGGGGCCTCTGTGTACATCGGGGTTAGTCACCTTCTATCATCGGAGTCTGTCCAGGTGACCACTAAGCTAGCCAGAAGACTCCATGAATTCCTTACTAATCCACCTACATAGATCCATTGAATTGATTCAATTCTAGGTAAGTTTAAAATGAGGTGGGGTGGGGCAGGGGGAAGAAATAAAGGAAATAGGCCTATTTATTGAATGTCACAGACAGAACTGGTAGCAACAACCAGCCCCATGTTCTTCTCTTAGTTACAGCACAAAACACTCCTTCTAAGGTCCTAGCAGGCTCCCCACTGCACAGATGTGGCTAGAGATACAGATCATGACTCTCTCAGACCACAACTTGACCTCCCTGGACCCCTCCAAAGATTCACTGCCTTTTAGGGAACTTCAAGAGGTCAGTTTGAGTCCCAGAGTGTCACCTAAATAGAAACAATATACCAGCATCAGCAGGCTCTCCCAGAGACCGAACCTCCATTTTTTTTTTTTGGTGTCCTCTCTCTTCCCTTCCACCTAGTACCCCACCCAACTCACATTCACACTACTGTCGGACAAGTTATCTTTTCTTTACCAAATGCTATCCCTCAAGTCTACACATCAAAGCTCAGGCTTTAGTTGTTACTGGCTTAATTATCCCTAAGATCTACTCTAAGAAATAGAGATCTAATTATTATTGGTCCAATATAGTCTTATATTGCTTAGATTTATAAAGTTTAGTTAAGGCTTGAATTTAAAACATTTTGTGGCCACTAATTTATCTAAATTTATTCCAGGAGGTGTCTTCTAAAACTATATCATCTCAAGTGCACCACTTTAATGCATTCAGTAAAGTCCGTTTTATCTTTCCTCATGAAAGATATCATAGGAATTCTTACTGTATGAGTATCTACATATGACAGGTAAATTTCTGTTTGGATTGTGGGTAAGACTGGTAAAGGAGAAAGATTTGGTGGAAAACATGTTCATGATTTTGTAGTTTAAACAACTGTCATTTCCACCTGTAATGGCCAACAATCCAGTTTTAATTGTTTGGTAATTCAGATCACAACAGCATATAAATGCAGAGAGAGGCAAACATTCACTGTGGTGTGGATCACATGAATGATAATCTTTATAACTGGCTTCAAGACAGTAACAAAGATAGTGGAATATAGCAGAAAGATTTGAAGTCATAAATCTAGGCTCATATGGAACTTTGACACTATCTAATCATGTGACATTGAACAGATCACTAAACTATTCTGAATACAAGCTTCTTCACTTGCAAAATGAGAGGAATAATAACACCTATTTCAGAGTGTATTGTGAGAATCCCATGAGATAGCATTTATTAGAAATGTGAAAGTCTATAGAATTAGTATTATAAGAATCATCATTAACACAACTACAACACACAGAAAACCATGGTTCTAGTAAATTGTTTCAGTGCAATTACACTGAATCTGAAAAACTTGGACTTTCCGGAATCTTTTACTGCATGGGGCATACCCAATGAATGTGGATGGGAGAACCAAGATTTTTGTATTTCATGTCACTTTTTCTTAATTGCCTGCTTAAAAACTTCTTACTTTTTACCAAAACAGAGATATAGACCAATGGAACAGAACATATGCCTCAGAGGCAACACATCTACAACCATACAATCTTTGACAAACCTGACAAAAACAAGCAATGGGGAAAGGATTCCCTGTTTAATAAATGGTGTTGGGAAAACTGGCTAGCCATGTGCAGAAAGCAGAAACTGGACCCCTTCCTGACACCTTACACTAAAATTAACTCCAGATGGATTAAAGACTTAAACATAAGACCTAACACCATAAAAACCCTAGAAGAAAATCTAGGCAAAACCATTCAGGACATAGGCATAGTCAAGGACTTCATGACCAAAATCCCAAAAGCACTGGCAACAAAAGCCAAAATAGACAAATGGGACCTAATCAAACTCCACAGCTTTTGCACGGCAAAAGAAAAGTCATTAGAGTGAATCGGCAACCAACAGAATGGGAAAAATTTTGCAGTCTACCCATCTGACAAAGGGCTGATATCCAGAATCCACAAAGAACTAAAACAGATTCGCAAGAAAAAAACAAGCCCATTCAAAAGTGGGCAAAGGATGTGAACAGACACTTTACAAAAGAAGACATACATGAGGCCAAGAAACGTGAAAAAATGCTCATCATTAGTGGTCATTAGAGAAACGCAAATCAAAACAACATTGAGATACCATCTCACGCCAGTTAGAATGGCAATCATTAAAAAATCTGGAGACAACAGATGCTGGAGAGGATGTGGAGAAATAGAACACTTTTACACTGCTGGTGGGAGTGTAAATTATTCCAACCATTGTGGGAGACAGTGTGGCAATTCCTCAAGGACCTAGAAATAGAAATTCCATTTGACCCAGCAATCCCATTACTGGGTATATATCCAAAGGATTATAAAGCGTTCTACTATAAGGACACATGCATACAAATGTTCACTGCAGCACTGTTTACAATAGCAAAGACCTGGAACCAACCCAAATGCCCATCAGTGATAGACTAGACAGGGAAAATGCAGCACATATACACCATGGAATATTATGCAGCCATCAAAAACGATGAGTTTGTGTCCTTTGTAGGGACATGGATGAACCTGGAAACCATCATTCTCAGCAAACTGACACAAGAACAGAAAATCAAACATCGCATTTTCTCACTCATAGGTGGGTGTTGAACAATGAGAACACATGGACACAGGGAGGGGAGCATCACACACTGGGGTCTATTGGGGGAAAATAGGGGAGGGACAGTGGGAGGTGGGGAGTTGGGGAGAGAAGCATGGGAAGAAATGTCAGATACAGATGAAGGGGAGGAAGGCAGCAAATCACACTGTCATGTGTGTACCTATGCAACAATCTTGCATGTTCTTCACATGTACCCCAAAACCTAAAATGCAATTAAAAAATTCCTACTTTTGTTTGAAATAAGCCTACAGGCTCCCTTAAAAATAAATCCACATCTGCCAGGCACAGTGGCTCATGCCTATAATCCCAGCACTTTGGGAGGCTGAGACAGAAGGATCACTTTAACCCAGGAGTTCATGACCAACCTTGGCAACATGGCAAGATCCCATCTCTACAAAAAAAAAAAAAATTTTTTTAATTGCCCAGGTGTGGTGGTGTGTGACTGTAGTCCCAGCTACTCGGCAGGCTGAGGTGGGAGAATTACTTGAGCCTAGGAGTTCAAGGCTGCAGTGAGCCATGATTGTGCCACTGCACTCCAGCCTGGCTGTCAATCAATCAATCAATCAATAATAATTAAATAAACCCACATCCCCCAATTTAGCGATAAAGCAAGGGTTCCCACATGAGGTGAGGTGACTAGAACTCACAGCACTAACTCGAGTCCCCCAAAAATTCACCATCTTGACATTGGACCCTCAGCTTCTCCCTTTAGCCTTTTGGTGTGGCCATTGAGTCATCTCTTAGTTCCCCCTGGAAGCTTTTCTAGAGGAATAGGGATAACTGAAGGAAAATCTACTTCATGAAAAACATAGACTAGAAAATCTAGATTATAAGCTATGATTAGTTTTCCAGAATCTATAGTCCTAGAGCCATCCCTGGAGGATTCCAGGGAAAGAGAATATGCTTAGACAATTCCTGCCTTTAAACACCTAGCCCCTCAGTTTTTCTCCTTCTTTTTGTCTTAGATTCACCTGTTCTGAGAGAACTTAAAATAATCAACACACCATTCACTTATGGCTTACATTTGCTCTGGCAACACAAATCTCTTGGTCTTGAATGGTAAAACCATCTGGAATGGGTACCAGCTGCACCATCTCAGGAGGAGCAGCAGCCTCTCCAGTTTGTCACAGAGCCAACATCTCTCTCTTATTCTGTGAGGCTGAGGCCAAGTGTCAGCTGCCATTCATCACTATACGTGTGTTACTGTTTTACCCATAGTAAAGAGGAAAATGAGATGGAATGTCTCCAACAAAATTAGGAAAACAAAAGCTAGACCAAGAAGAGCCTTGCATTTTAAGAACAAACAAAAGCATACTTCTTTGAAAAGCAAAGAGTATGTGCAGTTGTTTAATACACAGTGTATCTGTGTTGAAATAATATAGTGTGTAGCCATTTTAATCCTTTACATTACCTTCCTGGCCTTGTAAATCAATTTGAGTTTGCCAACATTTTTGGAAAGTTCTATGAGCACAGGGGTTGTGTCTATTTCCTTCCTGGTTGTCACTAGAGCCTATAAAAACTGGTACCTAGGAAGTGTTTGATAAATATTTATGGCTGCTATGGTTGCTGTTAACTGGTCCAATATATTTCCGTCCATTTCCCATTCCATCTCCCATAGGGTATCATTTGGGAAAATTTGAAGTGTTCTCAGCATAGGCTCTAAAACATAGATCCCTATTCCTATTAAATGTAAATTCCTAAAAGACAGGAATCTTATGTGATTGGTTCACTGCTATCTCTAGTTCTGACACATAAGATAATCTATAAATATTTGTTGAATGGCTCAATGGATAATCACAACTTTGCCACTGATTAGCCATAGAACTTTGGGACAGATCCTTAAATGCTGTCCCATGGTCTTCTCTGGGAAATGAGAGAAGTATCTTACTCATACAATGTTATAGGGATAAAATGACAACGTGTGTGAAGTTCTGAACTATGGTAGGTGCTTAACAGTTTAGAAAGGGGTGGTAGGAATTTGGGTGTTGCTTACTTTCCAACTCCGAGCTCACTGGTGAAGCTGCCTCTGGCCTTGCTAGCTGTTTGTCTAAAGTTTGAAGATAATCTCAGCATCTTTCACCACTGGACAAATGCTGTAGTGGGAGAATGCTGATGTCCTATAGGCTCCTCCAAGGTTTGAAGCTGCTCATCAGTAACCCCTCAGTGGGAAGTCTGTACTAATTAATTGAATCTTCTTTCCTTCAGGGTCAGGGAATTCCTAAAGCATCTTTCCTTCAGATCCATTTGCTTTTCCAGTGTCCTTATTAAAAACTTTTAAAATGAAACTGCCTGTTAACGAAACATAGAACTACATTTAGTACTAATAATAATAGTAGCAACTACTTATTACAGGCTGTTTGAAGCATTCCAGGCACTTTCCATGTATGAACTCATTTAACCCTTACCCATCCTATGAAGGAGGCACTGTTAGGTGCCCTATTTTAAAGATGAGGAAACTCTAACAGAGAGACTTTTAACTAGCCAAGCATGATGAAACTGGGATTGAAACCCAGACAACATACTCCATTATAAAGTAGAAAGGGATTCTGGCAAATTTTGTATATTGCCTAACTATGAATTAGCCAGCAAATGTAATACTCCCAGGAAAGCCCTGACATCAATAAGTCAGTCTTCTGTGAGCACCTACTGGGTGTACAGTAAGATCACAGGGGCTAACAATACAACAGTGATCATATTAGAGTCTATTCTTCAAAGAACTTATACTGGGGGGAGAACAAAAATAAACATGTAAACAAATAAGATGATCTCAGATATTAACAAATTCATTGAAAAAGTCACAGGTAATTATGATATAAGTGACTGGGGAAAGGTGCTATGTTAAGCTAGCGTGGTCATAGTGGCCTCTTTAAAGGGCAAATATCTGAATTAAGACTTAAATTATTACAGTGAGGCATCCATCCTGGAAGAGTGTTCCAGACAGAGGGGAGATAATTTGGTATGCACAAGCAGTGGGGAGTCTGCAGCAAGATGAACAAAGGTGAAGGCAGAAGGAGATGTTAGAAAAGTAAGCAAGGAATCAAACCATTCGGGCCTTGTAAAGCTAAGCGTTTTGATTTATACTCATTTGTATAAAAAGCAGTTGAAGAATTATAAGCAGGCAAGTGTTTCCTAATTTATTTTTTAAAACATCTTCTGTTGATTATGAGGAAAATAAACTGAAGGGAAGCAAGAGTTGAGACAGGAGAGGAGTTAGAAGACTATTGCAATCCTCAAGGCTTCTGAACTAGGGTGATGGTAAGTAGTGGTCAGATTCAGGGTATATCTGGAAGGTACAGTGGACAGAACTTCTCTGAAGGTATAGTGGATTGGCTGTAGTATCTGATTTGGAATGATTGTTGGTGCCATCTAACGAACTAGAAAAAACTTGTGAGGAAGCATCAGGATAGAAAATGGAAGGAGCAAGAGTTCTGTTTATTTATGAAAAAATTGAGATTCTACCTACTAGACATTCAAGTAAAAATGTTGAGCGGGCAGGTGGTATCTAATCATCTGGCATTTGCAAGTAAAGTAGCACTGAGCCCGCATTTATCTACTTTTTTAGCCCATTTTCTTTCCCCTACATATTATTGCTGCATATGCTGTACCAAAAAACAGAGAATGAAAAACAGTAACATCTCGATTCTTGTATGAAGTTGCACTAAGAAAAGTTAGATTAAACTCCATAAAGCTTTTTGTTTGCTTGTTTATCTTAGTATGGTTTGATTTGTTTTTTTTTTTTGTTTTGTTGTTCTCATTTGATATATAATTAATTAGATTTCTTTCCCTAAAAGGCATTTAAAAGTGATTCAAGGCTTCCACTACTGGGAAGATGGAGTAGACATATTTTCCCCTAATTTTTCTTCTAACTACAACTGAAAACCCTGGACATTAACATAAAATAAATACAAGAAGACTATGAAAGATGAAAAGTAGAAGTCTGACTAGACTCTCAAACTCGAGGAATAACAGTGGTGAATTCCCTGGGTTTCCTTTTTGGCTAATATATCCTAGACTTTGAATTGAAGAATCCAGCAACCCAGAAATACTAATTGGGTATAGACAAAAAAAGTCCTCCCAAAATCTGCTCTCTCTAGCCAAAGGACAGGGAAAGGGAACACTTAGCAAGCTGGAAACCTTTTAGACCATAACTGCTTTATTTTATCCACTCATAACAGAAAATATGGTGGTTCCTCCCCCACCTATAAAAGACCAAGTAGGAAGCCTAAATTTCCACCCTCATGAGACTGTAGCAAGAAGCCCCAATGTCTCTGCCAGGGTGGTATCAGAGAAGGCCAACAGGGAGCCAGAACTTTCTTCCTCACTGTGATGAGGCTCCCCTCCAATGATATCAGTGGCAACTCTGTGTGAAGCCTGGACTTCCACTCCTACCTGAAGTAGCAAAGCACCCTTATGTCTCTTGCAAGAGTGCTATCAGAGGAGGCCTGGTGGAGAGTCAGGAATTTCACCATTGTCCATCAGTACTCAGGCTATCCCCATCACAGAATCAGTGGAGACCACATGGGGAGCTAGAAGTTCCACCCTTGCCCAGCATTAATGAGGAACTTCCCCCTACCTTGGGTGTCAGTGGAGGCTGAATGGACAACGTAGACTTCGACCTTCACCTTTCAAAGATAGACAAGTCCATAATCATAACTGCAGACTACAACACCCTTATCTCAACAAGTGATAGAACAATTAGAACAAAGAACTAGAAGAAATAAAAAATATTATCAATTAGCCGGGCACGGTGGCTCAAGCCTGTAATCCCAGCACTTTGGAGGCCGAGGGGGGTGGATCACGAGGTCAAGAGATCAAGACCATCCTGGTCAATGTGGTGAAACCCCATCTCTACTAAAAATACAAAAAATTAGCTGGGCGTGGTGGCATGTGCCTGTAATCCCAGCTACTCGGGAGGCTGAGGCAGGAGAATTGCCTGAATCCAGGAGGCAGAGGTTGCGGTGAGCCGAGATTGCACCATTGCACTCCAGACTGGGTAACAAGAGCGAAACTCCATCTCAAAAAAAAAAAAAAAAATTATCTATTAACAGGCTCTAATCATCATTGATAGAACATTCTACCCAACAAAAGCAGAATACATATTATTTTCAGGTGCTCAGGGAGGATGAAGAACACAGAGGTAGAAATGAAACACTGACTCCAGGTAGGCCTTGAGGGAGCAAAGGGTGGCAAGGTCTCCTGACAAGCTTCAGCAAGAGCCATTGCTCTATATATTATATATATGATCTCTATACAAAAATAAGTCATATCCTGGGACATAAAACATACCTCAACAAATTTAAAAGAATTGAAGTCATACAGAGTGCTCTCTCTGTATTCAATGGAATCAGACTAGAAATCAACAACTAGAAAATCTCCAAACACTTGAAAATGAAACAACACACTTCTAAAATAATCCATGGGCCAGAGGAAGTCTCAAAGGAAATGTAAAAATATATTAAACTGAATTAAAATTGAAATATAACCAAAGTACATCACTATACACCCTGCAGACATCAAAAGAATGATAACAGAATACTAGGAACAATCCTATATATAAGTTTGGCAACACATACAAAACGCATCACTTCTCCTTTAAAAACAAAATACTGCAACTCATTCAATACAAAATAGATACTCTATTAGTCTTCTAACTATTAAAGAAAGTGAATCTGTAACTTTAAATCCACCAAAAAGAAATATCCAGACTCAGATTCACTGCAGAATCCTACCAGACATCCATTTTATACAACCTCAAAAAATTAAAGAGAAGGGATGACTCCCAAATTCATTTTATGAAGCTAGGATTACCCTGATGCCAAACCAGACAAAGACAGTTCTAAAAAGGAAAACTATATAATAGACCTCATGAATATGGTTGTAAGAATCCTTAACAAAAGTTTAGCAAATAGAATTCAGCAATATATTAAAAGTATACATCATGAGCAAGTGAATCTTATTTCAGAGAAACAAGTCCAATTCAATATTTATAAATCAATCAATATAATTCACCATATCAATAGGTTAAAGAAGAAAAATCATCTGATCATATCAGTTTATGTGGAAAAAGCATTTAACAAAGTTCAAGTCTCATTCATGATTAAAAAAACAAAACTCTTAGAAAAACAGAAATAAAGAAATACCCTCAACTTGATAAAGAACATCTACAGAAAACCTACAACTAACATTATATGTAATTGTGAAAGATTAAATGCTTTCCTTCTAAGACTGTAAATAAGGCAAGAATGTCTACTCTCATCACTCATACTTAACCTAAGTGCTGAATGTTGTAGCCAATATTATAAGGCAATAAAAAGAAATAAAAATCATACAAATCAGAAAGGAACAAATAAAACTTCCCTATATTTGGATGACATGATTGTCTACATAGAAAATCCCAAGGAATCTACCAAAAACCTCTAGAACTAATAAATGAGTTTAGCAAGATTTCAGAGTACACAAGGAACACACAAAAATAATTTATCCTCCTTTGTTCCAGAAGTGAATACCTGGCCACCAAAATTAAAAACACAATACAATTTAAAATCACTGAGAAAAATAAGAGTTAGGTGTAAACCTAACAAAACATGTACAAGACTCGGTATGTTGAAAATGTAAAAAATGATCAAAGAAATCAAATGGGCAGGGCGTGGTGGCTCACTTGTAATCCCACAACTTTGGGAGGCTGAGACAGGATGATCATTTGAGCTCAGGAGTTCAAAACTAGCCTGGCAACATGCCAAAAACACCGTGTTGTAACCAAAAAATACAAGTTATCCAAGAGTGGTAATGCGCACCTGTGGTCCCAGCTAGTTGGAAAGCTGAGATGGGAGGATGGCTTGAGCCTGGGAGACAGAGGCTGCAGTGAGCCCAGATCATGTTACTGCACTCTATCCTGGAGACAGAACCAGACCCTGTTTTTTTTTTCTTTTTTAATTTTTATTGTATTTTAGGTTTCGGGGTACATGTGTAGAACGTGCAAGATAGTTGCATAGGTACACACATGGCAGTGTGTTTTGCTGCCTTCCTCCCCTTCACCCACATTTAGCATTTCTCCCCAGACTATCCCTCCCCGGCTCCCCCCCCGCTGTCCCTCCCCTATTCCCCCCAATAGACCCCAGTGTGTAGTACCCCCCTCCCTGTATCCATGTGTTCTCATTTTTCTCACCCACCTATGAGTGAGAATATGTGATATTTCATTTTCTGTTCTTGTGTCAGTTTGCTGAGAATGATGTTCTCCAGATTCATCCATGTCCTTACAAAGGACACAAACTCATCATTTTTGATTGCTGCATAATATTCCATGGTGTATATGTGCCACATTTTCCCAGTCCAGTCTATCATCGATGGGCATTTGGGTTGGTTCCAGGTCTTTGCTATTGTAAACAGTGCTGCAATGAACATTCATGTGCATGTGTCCTTATAGTAGAACGATTTATAGTCCTTTGGATATATACCCAGTAATGGCATTGCTGGGTCAAATGGAATTTCTATTTCTAGGTCCTTGAGGAATCGCCACACTGTCTTCCACAATGGTTGGACTAATTTACACTCCCACAGACAGTGTAAGAGTGTTCCTATTTCTCCGCATCCTCTCCAGCATCTGTTGTCTCCAGATTTTTTAACGATCACCATTCTAACTGGTGTGAGATGGTATCTCAATGTGGTTTTGATTTGCATCTCTCTAATGCCAGTGATGATGAGCATTTTTTCATGTGTTTGTTGGCCTTATGTATGTCTTCTTTTGTAAAGTGTCTGTTCATGTCCTTTGCCCATTTTTGAATGGGCTTGTTTGTTTTTTTCCTGTAAATCTGTTTGAGTTCTTTGTAAATTCTGGATATCAGCCCTTTGTCAGATGGGTAAACTGCAAAGATTTTTTTCCCATTCTGTTGGTTGCCGATTCACTCTAGTAACTGTTTCTTTTGCTGTGCAAAAGCTGTGGAACCCTGTTTTTAATTCACTTCAAAAACTTAAACTTTTTGCCAGGCGTAGTGGCTTATGCCTATGTAAGCAAGTAAGAAAACTATCTATCATCCTGAGTTCTCTCTTTCCATCCTCCCCCAAAGCAATTATCAGCAAGTCCTATCTGCTTTACACACCAAAATATACCTTGAATGTGGACTTCTCTTTCTCTGCTATCACTATAAGCCTTGGTGGTCAAGAACCAGATGGAACCCCATACAATAACAAAATTCAATTAGAAGACAATCAAAAGACATTTTACCAAAGAGAATATACAGATGTCAAGTAAGCAAATAAAAATATATCCAACATCACTGGCCATTAAAGAAATGCAAATTAAAACCAAAATGAGGTATCACTATATACATTTCAGAATGGCTAAAATAAAAAATAATGACGATCAAATGTTGGCAAGGATGTGGAAAACCCGAATCATTCATTTACTGCTGGTGGGAAAATGGGACAGCCATTCTAGAAAACGGTATGGCAGTTTCTTGAAAAACTAAACATGCAACTACCATATAACCCAACACTTGCATTTATCCCAAATAAAAGATTTATGTCCGCACACAGTTTTCTTACACAAATATTTATAGTAGCTTTATTCCTAATAGCAAAAAAAAATGAAAACAACCCAGATGTTCTTCAAATGTAAATGGATAAACTGTGGTATATCCATATCACTGAATATTACTCAGCAATAAAAAGGAATCAGCTAATGATATGTACAACAAATTGGATGAATCTTAAAGGAATTTCACAGGGTGAAAAAAGCCAATCTCAAATGTTACGCACTGTGATCATTAATTTTATGTCAACTTGACTGAACCATGGTGTCCAGGTAGTTGATCAAACATTATTCTGGATGTTTCTGTAGAGACGTTTTCAGATGATATTTACATTTAAGTCGGTTAGATGACATTTACATTTAATCCCTGAGCAAGAAGGAATTTCCTAGCAGACTGCCTCTGGACTTTGTGTGCAACATCTGCCCTTCCTAGTTTTCCAGCAGATTGCCTTCAGATCCAAACACAAGTCTGTCTTGCGTCTCCAGCCTACCAGCCTCTCCCATAAGATTTTGGACTCACCAAGCCTCCGTAATTATGTGAGCAATTCCTTAAAATAAATCTCTCCCGATATACACACATTATGTTGGTTCTGTTTCTCTGGAGAACCCTTTTAGTTTCAGCACCCTTTTAGTTTCTTTCATACAATGTAAGCCCCGCAAGAGCAGAGACTTAACTCTGTTTTGTTCACTGTTATAACTGGTGCTTAGCAAAATGTTCAGTAAATACTACATTTATGAAATGTTAAATCAATACATGTCCAAATATCAGCCTGAGATACCCCTCCCCCCATCACAAGAAAGCATGTGGCAACTCTTTTGGACTTCATTTATTAAATAAGTACTTGCTGAGTGCCTTCTATGTACCAGGCACTATTTTAGGCGCTGGGGATAAAAACAAGATCTCCACATTAGTAGAACTTAGCTTTGGCAGGAAAGTGGCAAACAATTTTAGACAAGCAAATAATAAAATTTCAAGCATAAGCATTAAGAAGAAAATTAAGCAGAGTAACAGGCCCAAGAATGAGTTAGAAAAGGTAGGTGGTGGCGGGGTGGTGGCTCAAGCCTATAATCCCAGCACTTTGGGAGGCCGAGGAGGGTGGATCATGCAGTCAAGAGATCAAGACCATCCTGGTCAACAAGGTGAAAGCTCATCTCTACTAAAAATACAAAAATTAGCTGGGCACAGTGGCATGTGCCTGTAGTCCCAGCTACTCGGGATGCTGAGGCAGGAGAATTGCTTGAACACAGGAGATGGAGGTTGCGGTAAGCCAAGATCACGCCATTGCACTCCAGCCTGGATAACAAGAGCGAAACTCCGTCTCAAAAAAAAAAAAAAAAAAGAGAGAGAAGGTAGGTGGTATCTATCTAAAGAAGGCTGCTAGGGAATCCTCACTAAGCCGTCACCTGAATGAAGGGAAGGAGCCAGCTACATACAAATCTAGGGAGAAGCGCTTTAGGCAGAGGTTCACTGAGTACAAAGATGCTGAGCGTGGGACATATTAGACAAGTCTGAGGCCAGTGTGGCTGGGCCCATGGAAGGGGAGAAGGTCTCAGAGTCATGAAGGGCCTATGTCAAGTCAACCTCTTGGGCTGTGGTGAGAAATGTGGGTTTCTTGCTAAGGGTGATTGGGAAGCCTCTGGAGACTTTTAAGCAGGAGTGTATTATGATCTGATTTAACTTTTAAAATGTATCTTAACCACCGTGTCAAGAAGGTACTGCAGGGTAGGAATGGGAGCAGGGAAGCCAGGTAGGAGGCTGTGCAGACATACTTGGAAGATATGTAGACCACAGAGATATCTATGGAGAGGGGAGAGGGCAAGAAAAGGGTGGAAAGAGTTTGCCCCCGCCCCCTTTGTTTCCTGGCAGACTACAACGGAGACAATTTTGGCTCAAAAATCTTTTTTTTTTTTTTTAAGACAGACTGTCACTGTGTCACCCAGGCTGGAGTACAGTAGCATGATCGCGGCTCACTGCAACCACCACCACCTTGGCTCAAGTGATTCCTGTGCCTCAGCCTCCTGAGTAGCTGGGATTACAGGGGCCCACCACCACGCCCGGCTAATTTTTTTTGTATTTTTAGTCGAGATGGGTTTCACCATGCTGGCCAGACTGGTCTCCAACTCCTGACCTCAGGCAATCTGTCCACCTCGGCCTCCCAAGGTGCTGGGATTACAGGCATGAGTCACCCCTCCCAGCCTCAAACTGACGGTCCAGGGACTGGGAACTTCTGATAATCTCTTGTACTCCTGGCTTGGCCAAGTTTGACCTCATTTAATTTGTTCCCAGGAGATACCTTTGCACTTAACCATACCTGACCCAATTGGAGAGGAATGCAGCATGCTAAAATAGCTGGTTTTCCTCCCCATTCTCCCCTCCTCATTTATAGGAGAAAAAAAAAAAAAAAACTGTTCTCATTTTACTGAAGGAAAGGATAACAACGAAAAAAGGGGAGGGGGAGGGGGACTCTTTTCTGTCCTGTCAGCACCTAGAACTTTGGGCATCCACTAAGATTAAATTAGTAAGTAATCCGAATGTGACCTAGAGGGTTTTAAATATGAAGCCTAAAGAACAACCACACAGAACTGGTTCCACCCCACACAGCGGAAATCGGGTGACTGCGGGCACCGTGCACGTTATGAATAGCGCCCACTCCAACAGCAAAGTGCGAAAAGCCTGACTTCGCCACAGCCAGGAGCGCAACTGACACCAATGCTGGGACCCGGTGGGTGCCAAGGCACGCTCTCCTGAAAGTCTGGAATCGCGTATCAGTTCTCCGCGGGCAAAAGCAATCCGTGCAATCAATGTAACTGAATCGCTCTCCTACCCCGCATGGAGATCAACTTTTAGCACCTCCCGGATGGTGCAGAGATCAGTCATTCACTTCTGAGAGCAGAACCACAGGGATCTTGGCTAAACCAGAGGAAGCTGATCAGGGCGTCCCCAGGGCCGGCCAGTGAAAGGCAGGTCACTCTCCCAATGGGAGAGGAGAAAGGTTTCCTGCAGCCGCTCCGCGCCGGCCCGGGCTGAGCACCGGAAGTTAAAGGCTCACCCGCCGCCCTCGCACTCCAGGCAAATTCCGTTTCTGAAAAGGCAGGTTCAAAAGACAAAGGTTGGTAAGCCGCAACAAGTAGCACTTGTGAGGTGGCACAGAGACGCTTTCCTGCAGAATGTCATGTAACTGGCAAATGCCATGGAACTGCTCCTGACCGTGGACCGCTCTGGCCACTGGGCGTGCCCATCGCCGGCCAAAACCGATGCGTAAAGTCAGCGTGGCTACCTGTGCGCTTTACAGTCTGCCTGCAAAGCTTGGCACTCTGACACAGAGTGCCTCACATTATGACTAAACGAGTTAATCCGCGTCAAATGCTGAGAGCAGCACCTGGCACCGTGCAAGACCTCAGTAAAGATTAACCATCGTTACTATTAATGTTTGTTCATGTTTTCCCACTAAGAAATGATTATATTGTATGTGCATTACATATGTTTCATCTTAGATGTCATAAACACCTAGCAAGAGGAGGCTGTGACTTGTTTCAATCATCTCAGAGCATGGAACTGTGCTGGGCTCAATAAAAATTTGTGGTTTGAACTGAATTCTCTTCTCAAACCAAACATTTCAGGTGTTTCGCCTTGCAGAGGTAACAGAAATGAAAAGAGGGTGGCAAAACAAAAAGATGAAATCTGAGTCTCCTCTAATCCTTGATTTTCGCACCGTTTCTTCATCACGCCCCTCATTTTGTTGCTGCTTGTTACATTTTTGTTCTGCTGAGAACTGGCTCCATTTGTGCCTCAATGGAAACACTGGCCCCATTTGCCATGCACGTTTAAAGCTCAATAAATTCGAAATCTTCTGAACCCCCACAGGGTTTCGATATCGTAAGGGTTACGTAGAAAGGCCCAAGCTCAAGCCATATCAGCAGATTTATTTGAGAACTCTGTACTAAAGCAGAGTACTGGTATGAAGCAAGTACATACTTCAAGCTTGACATACATGAAGTACGTACTTCATGTAGGTACTGACATACATGAAGCTAAGTACTTATTATATGTTGGGACTATGCCAAACACTTTCATATATTATCTCATTTAAACCACTCAACAAAATAAAATGTGTGTTATTTCTATTCTATCAGGCAGAAATAAAAAACAAATTAGAGAAACGTCACAGTGAGCCACTTGCTTAAGGTTATATACTCCCCAGTAAAATGTTGAGATTCAAACCCACATCCACAACTAACCAAAGCACATTCAGGTAACCATTCAAGTCAGCAATCGTCTCTGGCCACACAGCCCAGCTCTAAACAGAAACACCACAGCACTAATTCTCTGTGGAGCAGAATGCAGTGTGCCTCCCATGCTCCAACAGAGCCTGGCAGCTCAGCGTATTTCATCGTCTACAAAAGACTCCAAAGATTTCTCTTTTCACCCGCTCCCAATCACTGACACACAACACATGCCTTGAAATGTGACTGCCTCTGGTTTGTAACTTATGGCTAAGGGACCTGCTCCCATTTCCTTTCCTAGTGGAACAAAGGCACTGAAGTCACAGGTTTCTGAGGCAAAGCACTTATTGATTAGATTGCCATCAATATTCAGCTGCTGCTGAGAAGATTAGACTTGGACTCTTAGGTCTGAGTAATCCAACTCCTCCTTCTCCTTGCTCCTCCTCCTGCAATGCATAACTAGGCCTAGGTAGAGCTGCAAATAAACAGGCAGGAGCTAGGTGCATGTGCCACACTCACGCAAGACCTGGAATTGATAGGAGGACTCCCAACTAGTAAAATGACAGAAGATAAGGTAAAACAGCTTTATATTCATTTCAAGTCTGGTTTTGAGGAGATAGTTAGGGGAATACATTCAAGTCATACAGAGGATTTCGGGGAGGTTGGGCACAGCTACCATAGATCAAAATTAATTCTCTTTACTTTGCCAATTGAAGAACTGTTTCTTATTCAGTAATTGGGGTTTTAAGGAGTTTTGCTCTGTTAACCGACAAGTCTGCATAACTATTTTCAAGTAATTTTTGCAAAACCATATTATATATAGTATATAATATAGATAATATACATAGTAATATCTAAAGAAATGTGTCTCCTCCCACCAAAAAACACAGGCATATTAAACTAAATCTAATCATGAAAAACAGGAAAGACAAAAGAGGTAGAAGAGTTGTTCTGGATTTAAAACGACTAAGAAGAACTAACAACCAAATGCAACAAATGATTTAGATTGTGGAAGGGAGAGAAAAACAGCAACAAGGGAAATACGAGCACAGTTGGGAAATCTTGAATATGACTGCATCTTAAATAATATTCCTGTATCAATGCCACACTTTTGGCTATCATAATGGTATTTAATTATGTAGGAGGATGTCTTCGCTCCTTGTACATGCTAAGTATTTAGGGATGAGATTACACAAATATCTGCAGGTATTTGTAAATGGTTCAGCCAAAACAACACATACACAAACACACACAGAGTGAGATTTAAATCAATGTGGTGAATGTTAACCATTGGTGACTAAAGGTGGAGGTTATGGAACAATCACTACACTACTGTTTCAACTTCTCTGTAGCTATCTCGTTTAACCTACACATTTAATCCACTCAACAAAACAAAATGTGAGTTATTACTATTCCGTCAGGCAAAAATAAAAAATTAATCATAGAAAAGTCACAGTGAGTCACTTGCTTAAGGCTATACTCCCCAGTAAAATGTTGAGATTCAAACCCAATACTTTAAAAAAAAAAACTTAAAAATAAAAAGTATATCATGCCCTTGTTCCCTTATACGTGTTTCCTAAATAAACTCACCCCCCCCACCCACGTACACACAATAATATAAGTTAATCAATCTGTACCTCTGTATGGTATCACCTTTAAGTTGTGATCTGGTGCAGCTTACTGGTGAGCACTGCTTCATGTCATTAGCTGGCATGGTTAGGAGCACTGGCTTTGAAGCCAGCCAGACTTGGATCTGGGTTCTAGGAACCTGGGTTAAGTGATTTAACTGAGCTTTGGGCTTTCTCTTTTATGACAAAACAAGAACATATTGGGATATAATATACCTTTTTATAGGCTCAGTGATATAATACGGGATATTCAGGAATTATACTAGTATTTTAGAGTTTTGGGGTAATTAAATGAGATGATATTAGAGAGGCTTAGATGACAAACATTTTAACATTAACAGTTATATAACTATTAATAGTGTTATGTATTCTTTCATACATATTATATAAATAGTAATTATAAGTTAACTATAAAATATAATATAAACACTTTATATATTATACATAAATATATATACATATATTACATTAACACTTTAAATACATGTTTTAATCCAATGATACATATTATATAAATCATGTTTATATAATATGCATTTAAAGAATCATTAGCACGTCACGATTTCATGAGTATTATTGCCCAGGATAAAACTAAAGTAGTTAGAACTTTAAGGTCAACATAAAGACAAATATTAAGTTAACAGCTACATAGATGGTATACAGATTTAGCAAAATTCACGAAGATAGTAATCAAATAAAGTTTGAAAGATACTGCAAAAAGGAAGGTAATGTGCTTAACACAGTGTCTGGCATACAGCAGATGTTACAGCTTCATTCAGAACTGTCATTACATTTCCTTAGGGGCTTTTGAAATTATGTTATAAATGTTTTCTCAATAACCAAGAAACAGCCTAATAATGGAACCCAGAAAGAATGAGAACTGAGGTAAAGTGAGATGTTTTTCAGCTTTGTGAATCTATCCAGACTTTGAAAGACATGGGAATAAGTAAGGGACTGAGGGTCAAGAGACCGGCATTGTCACTCCGGATATGCCCAAAATACTCTGAGAAATCAGACAAGTAACATAAACAACTCGGCCTGTGAGACCTCAGTCTCTACAACCGACGAATGGAGGAATTAGACAAGAATCCATTGCTCTCTAAGGCCTCTTTCAACTTAAAAATTGCAACTTGATAAGCACCTGGCTTTTTCCAAAGTTGCATGCAAGATCACCTTTGGTTGGGCTTTTGGAGACATGCAGTTTAAAGAAAAGGGTATGAGCTTCTCCTCCCTGTCTAGTCAATCAGTAGTTGCTGGAAAATCTGCTCTTTTGATGAGCAGTGGGGTTTAAGAACATCAGCTCTGGGTTCCCACACTAGCGTACCTGTCACTAGCTGTGTGATGCTAGGCATGCTCTTTAATCCTCTCTAATCCCTGGTTTCCTCACCAATAAAACAGAAATAATTTCATGTACTTTGTGGTCTTCTTGCAAAGAGTATTGTTAATGTCTAAAAAGTTGACACCTGTTTGACAAAAGAAATGAATGAGATGATAAAGACATGATTAAAGATTCATTTGTTCTGTAGCCTTTTACTGTTTATAGGAAGACCACATTATTTATCTTATTTGGTTTTTACAGTAACCCTATGCATTAACTATTTTTATACCCATTTTATAGGCAAAGAAACTTAGGCTCAGTGATGTTAGGAGCCTAACTGAGACTCTTTTGTAGCTTTTCTGACTCTCACATCTATTTGTTTTTTTCTAATAGATCCTATATGGCTTATAAGCCACAATATAAGCACTACGTTCTGTGTCATGTTGACGTTCCGCCATTTGCTTATTTTACCCTTCCACATTTATCCAGCAGCATATTTTAAATTGAATATGGAATTTAGTTTTTCTAACCTAAGATTATTAAGCTCCTCATGAAGGTGGAATTTTTAAAGCAAGCCGAACACCTTGTAACCTATGAGTAAGTTAAGAGAAAAGGCTTGAAGATCTTCTGCACTTTACTAGGTATGTGGCCTTTGGACAAGTTATGTACTCTTTCCAAGTGAGTCCCCCCATAGATGAAATGATAATAATAATTCCTACCTCACCAACAGGGTTGTTGAGAAAACAGGCAAACATTTAGAACCTCAGAACTTAGATTAAGATCCTCTCTAATTTCTTGCTACTTTTAGTAGCACTTATGTACTTACTTTTTGTCAACTTCTTGGAGATTGGAGTGGATGAATGAAGGTTGGTGGGGCTTATGAAGACTTGGTTGTTTTCAGAAATTACCCTCTTAGAAACAAAACCTTCCCTGACCAAGTCTAGAGCCAAGCCATGTATGAGGCCGACTATAAACTTTACTTCTTTTCATTTCACAACACTGGAGAAAGAAAAGATGGGAGGAGGGAGCCATTTTAACATGGAGTTCAGAGAGGGGAATTAAACCTGAAGATAAAAGAGAGAAAAAGAAAGTAAAAAGAAAATGCATGCAATTTCAGAGATTTTGATACTTGGGATAATCACTTTTGTTGGAAATTCTCAGAAATTCAAGTGACCTGCTTAAAATGGATGAGATTGCTCCTTACCTCTTACCTAGAATTTGGTGAAATTCTATTTAGGCGAGTTAAAGTAAGGAACAGCAGGCCCTGAGGTGGCAGGACCACACCAACCCTCACAGAGCCACCAGGAAGACCAGAAGACAAAGACTTTAATAACATGCTAAGATTTCTAAATGTTTCAAAACTCTCCTATCTCCTTCATAGTCGCTATTTTTTTCATTACAATAAAATGAGAAATTGATCTTAGAAACAGCTCCAGAATTTTTATAGTAAGGACTTAGAACAATCTGATTGGAAAGGAATAGGATGGGATCTCCAGCATCTTTAAAACTTAACTTTCATTTTTGTCAAAGTAATGTGGAAACAGTTAACACAGCTGTGACTTAGGCTGCGTATTTAAAGTGACAGGGGAGAACTAATGGAGATGATAGGAAGTAAATCTGCTGCAGCTATCGCTATCACCCCAACTTCAATTTCTGTGTTGCTCCTGCTCACCATTAGCATGGCTTCTGATTGGACACATAAAGGAGAAACAAATTGTATGTTTTTCTGGCAGAAGGAGAGGGAGAGAACCCCCAGAAGGCAGAAACCCAGGGATGAAGTAGGAGGTGGCAGTCACTAACAAACCAAGTGCCACAAAAGAAATGAAGATGCAGGGATGAGATTGGGGAAGTATATTGTAGTCTTGGGCTTGGCGGTGGGAAGATCCTGAGATTCCTCTTGAGCTCAGCTACATATGAACAATTGAATAGGCTTTCCCTTTTTGGACTCCTGTCCAGAGACCTCACCAAAAGTTTCTATTGGAAGGTAGGGGGAAAGGGGTTTGTGTGGTAGGTGATGAGAAAATGCGCTTGAGATTTCTGAGGGTTTGAAGCCAAACAGCCAAACACCCACAAGTGATAAATTCTGTGAATATGTATGCTCTTGGCTTTTTTTTTTTTTTGAGACTAAGTCTGGCTGTCGCCTGGCTGGAGTGCAGTAGCACCATCTCGGCTCACTGCAACCTCTGCCTCCCAGGTTCAAGCGATTCTCCTGTCTCAGCCTCCTGAGTAGCTGGGATTACAGGCATGTGCCACCATGCCCAGCCAATTTTTGTATTTTTTGTAGAAATGGGGTTTTGCCATGTAGGCCAGGATGGCCTCGATCTGTTGATCTCATGATCCACCAACCTTTGCCTACCAAAGTGCTGGGATTACAGGTGTGAGCCACAGTACCCAGCCACTCTTAGCTTTTTATTTATAAAGATTATGATCCTAGATTTTTCATATGTACATGGCTTTTGAATGTCTGTATCTGACTAATGAGGGTTCCAAAATCACCAAGAAGTTAAAAGCATAAGTTCTGGAACCAAGTCATTGTCCTTTAATTTACTAACTGTGAGATGTTAAACTAATCTAGTTATGTATAAAATGGGGCTATTAATGGTACTGCCATGAGGAATGTGGTAGGCAGAAAAAATCATCCTCCAAAGATGTCCACAGCTTCATCGCCAGAGCCTCGGAATATCTTGCCTTATGTGACAAAAGACTTTACAGATGTGATTAAGGTAATAGCCTTAGAGATGAGATTTTCCTGTATTACCCTGGTGGGTCAAATTGAATCCTATGAATTCTTAAAAGGGAAAAACTTTCCTAGCTACTTGTCAGTGCCAGAGAGATGTAACATGAGAAGGACTTGACCTGCCCATTACTGGCTATAAAAATGAAAGAAGAGCAGTGGTAGCCAAGGAAATTTGGTGGCCTCTAGAGCTGGGAATGGCCCTTAGTTTATAACCAGGGCAAAAAGACAGACTTCAGTCCTATAACCCTGAGGAACTAAATTCCATCATCAACCCAAATTTTCTCCAACTGCCTCCAGAAAGGAACACAAGCCTATGTGTACCAACACCCTGATTTTAGTCCAGTGATACTTATACCAGATTTCTCAACTATAGATGTTTGTTGTTGTTGTTGCAGAGATGGGGGTCTCACTATGCTGCCCAGGCTGGTCTCTAACTCCTGGCCTCAAGCAATCCTCCAGCTTTGGCCTCCCAAATGCTGGGATTATAGACATGAGCCACCATGCCTAGCTAAACCTTGAAATAAATACATTAGTGTTGTTTAAGCTGCTGCACTGGTGATAATTTGTTAGGGCAGCAATAGAAAACTAATATAAGAAGTAAATGAGATAATCCACATAGTGAGCAGGCACGCAGATAGCATGAGTAGTATTAGGCTTTAAATCTCTTTGTATTGCATCTCACATCAGATTTTCCTGATTTTAGTGATGTAGAGTATGAGGGCGGTGGGCTAAAGCCCTCCCAGGGTACTCCTTACCCCTTCACTTCGGACAACGGCTACTCTCTGTAAAAAGGACGAAAATCTCTATCCTTGGAAACAGCTTGAGGGGAAAAAGGATTTAAGGAGAAACCACCAACTAAGTAAATAAACCCCATCTTGGCTTTGGCTATCTGAGCCACTGAGTTTTAGCTGTCTAGTTACATTTTAGAGGATAATTCAAACTCTTTCTTGATCACATATACCATATATCATATAGTATGTGTATGCATTTTATATAATATGTAATTCATGCATAATAAACATAAAATGTTAATATATAGCTTATATATGATATAAATGATATATAAATAAGATATAAGTGATAAATATATATCAGATGTAAATGATATATAAATATACAAAATAAATACACATATATATTTTGAGACAGGGTCTTGCTCTGTTATCCAGGCTGGAGTACAGTGGTACAATCATAGCTCACTGCAGCGTGGACCTCCGGGGCTCAAGCAATCCTCCTGCCTCAGCCTCCCGAGTAGGTGGGACTACAGGTGTACACCACCATGTCCTGCTAATTTTTACATTTTTTTGGTAAAGATCTTTTTTTGGTAGAGATCTTTTTTTGTAGGGGTCTTGCTATGCTACCCAGGCTGGTCTCGAACTCTTGGGGTCAGGCCACCTGCCCATCTCAGTCCCTGAAAGTCATGGGATTACAGGCATAAGTCACTATGCATGGCCAATTTATATCTAATAAATATATTATACAATATTATATATCACATACATATTATTCTTTTGGACAATACATATGTATCATATGACCATATCTTTTGGGTCAACTTTGAAGTCCTTTCTTTCAGAGAAGGAGGTTGTTAGGAGGGAAAGTCTGTATAGATACTCCCTATATTAGTGAAAGGGGTGGAAGTTTTGTAAACCTACTGATTCCCTATCCCCACCCCAGAGATTCCAATCCAGTAGGTCTGGGGCTATCTCTAAGAAGCTACATGTGTAACAGGCTCTCCAAGTAGGGTCTGGTTTTAGAACAACTGGACTAAATAATTTCAAGGGCTCCCAGGGTGGTTCTGTGATACTTAGTGAAATTCCTGATCTCCAGCTTTTCAGGGTAATGAGGGGTCCTGGCTAATTTGCTATTCTTTATACTAGGGCTTTACATTAGGGTAAGGGGATTTACAATCATCTCACAATTTAGAGAAAAACTGAAGTGTCTGTAAGGGAAATGGCTTGGGTCACACACCCACTACGAGAGTGAGAACTGGAATCCATGTTGACATGACTCATTTATTTACGCAACAAAGTTCCTACTAAAACCTGAGCTTTTTATTCAAAAATTTTATTTATATAAATGCACATGAAGTATTTTCCTTATACAATGTCTAATCATATGAATAAAGAAGAAATTTCCTTCACTCTCCTTCTCCAGCCTCACATTCCTCCTTAAGGACCATCAACTCATTTGTTCTTCAAGAAAACATTCTACAAATTATATACATCATGCACAAATCAAGTAACTGATTTTTTTAATCAAACAAACTCATGTTTAAACCTTTTGCAAAACATTAATCAGATTACATAACTTCCTTTTCCACTTAAAAATAAGTCAGTACACATAATCATATTATTCCTTTTAACCGCTGCATAGCATATTATATGTATCTGATGTATGTATTATGATATATCTGAATATTGACAACTTCCCATTGAATGATATTTGGGTTCTTTCTACAATTTTGCTATCACATGCACACACACACACACAAATCCTACACCGAGTATCTGTATACATGGTGTGATTTATCTGAGATAGTTAGACATGTAAATATAAGTTCAAGGGGATGAATGTTCTGCCCCTTTTCTACAGTTTTATTGTAGCTACATGGAGTTGGGGAGAAAATAATGTCCTTTATCCTACAATTCTAGGCTGAACTAGATGCAAGTCCTGAAAAGTATCCTTCCCTAGATGTTGATGCAGAACATGATAAAGACTAGCTAATGCCTCTTATATGAATACTGAGGTGTTTTGTCACCATGGCAACGTCCAAAAGAGCTCCCTATCTCTTTATTACTGGTGTCTTATTTTACTGCTCCCAGTGATACAATGACTTTCTATCCCGGCAGTTCCCTTCCATCAGCAGCAATTCTAGTTCTCCATCCTGATTCTGAATCCACATATGTAAAGTTCAACAACGTTGGAATTTTCTCCATAATGACTATTTGGGTGGATTTTTTTAATCAAATAATTTCAACCATTTTCCTCATATATTATATGCCTCCCTATTCTGGTATCCAGTGAATAGACAGCAGAGGTATGTTATTCTCATACACACATATGGAATAGAATGTCTGTTTCCTCCCCTGGAGGAAGCTGTCCCAAACTTCTTTCAGTTTTAGCAGTGCATGGGAAATGATGATGGCTCTCACATTCTTGTATGAACAACACCTGCCTGCCAGGAGCACAGGGCATACTGTAAATTGATACTGAGGGGAAAGAAACAGCCTGTGAATCCTGTAAGAAATCCAAGCTGCAGCCTGCCAGAAAGATGGGAAACTAAAATTGCCTGGTGTCTCCCTGCCCTGTGTTTTGCCCTCTGCAGGTCACTGGGACCTTGGTTTTCACGGTCATCACTGCTGCACTGGGTTCCTTCCAGTTTGGATATGACATTGGTGTGATCAACGCACCTCAACAGGCAAGTGAAGTACATACAAGTTCTCTTTTTGGCAAGTTCTGTCAATTATAGATATCATATGTTCCTCATACACAGAGATAAAGGGTGTCCACGTGGGAGACACACTGTTATCCTGGCCTGTCAGGTATGATGTGCGTTGTTCCAATGCTGATAACTTGGCCTTGACTCCTCAGTTAACAATTGCAGGGTAAAGAAAGGAGGCAATAAAGAATCCTTAATCTCTGACTCTGCTGTTTGCTGAGCTCACAGAAAACTCCAGCCAGAATATCATGTGCTGAAGGATACTTTCTAAGAAAAAAAAAAAAGAGCTTATTGCAGCATTCATTCAGAGCTCTCAGCCATACATGAATGAAAAGTGCCAGGGAATAAGAAGGATATGTTTCACTCAGGGCACATGTTTTGAGCACCTACGTATTTGCACCAGGTACTTTAACATAGGATCTCCCCACTGGATCCTCCCAACAACCTTATTATGCCCATTTCCAGTCTATATTAAGACCTCAAGAAGCCCTAAACTAAAAGAGATTATAGTCCTTCCCCCACCATTCCTGTCCCCCATAGGTGATTCAAAGTAAAATAATGTAAAACTTTAGAATAATATTCAAGAAGTTCAATAAAGTTTGGCTTCTCTCCATGATGACTATTTGGGTGAATCTTTTTTCTTTCTTTCTTTTAAATTTGGGTGAATTTTTAATCGAATCATGTCAATCATTTTCCTCACATATTTTGTGCATCCCTCTTCTGGTATTCAGTGAATACACAGGGGAGGTATGTTATTCTCAGCTCCCACAGCCCTCATTCCCCTCTGCTCTAACTCAGACTGTGAGGTCATTGAGGGCAGGACTGATGAATTGTTCCTTTTCCTATCACTGGTGCCAAGCACAGTAGTTGGCATAAAGAAGGTACTCAATAAAGAGGAGTGAATTAATGAGAGAGAGAGAAGGAACCTGGGGAAGAGGTGGCATAAACTGAAGTACAAATATTTTTGGGTGCCTTCTATAAGTCCATTATATTTCTTCTGCTTCTTTTAGAACATCGGGCCCCAAGGAAAATGTTAAGTTACTGCAGGGTGTGGATATGTGAAATGTGTGCTGACCCTAATCCATCACCTGAAAAGGGCTGCTTCCTGCTGAAAGATGTGATCCAATTAGGTGCTACAATCATCATGAGTGTGGCAGGCTGAGAGACCCAGGGCATAGTGCTGGCGGTCAAGAGACCAGAGTCATATCTCTTTTGTGTGGGTGATGACAACACATGCCAATTTAGCAGGTTTCCTGGGATTTAGTTCAACATCACCACGACTTCATTAATAGAGCCCCTCCCCTTTTTGTGGAAGACCTTATCACATCATTAATTAAGCCCTCCCCGGCCGGGTGCAGTGACTCATGCCTGTAATCCCAGCACTTTGGGAGGCCAAGGTGGGCAGATCACCTGAGGCTGGGAGTTTGAGACCAGCCTGACCAACATGGAGAAACCAGTCTCTACTAAAAATACAAAATTATCTGGGCATGGTGGTGCATGCCTGTAATCCCAGCTATTTGGGAGGCTGAGGCAAAAGAATTGCTTGAACCCAGGAGGCAGAGGTTGCAGTGAGCCGAGATGGTGCCAATGCACTCCAGCCTGGGCAACAAGAGCGAAACTCCATCTCCAGAAAAAAAAAAAAAAATTAAACCATCCCCTGCAGTCGTAGAGGGAAGTTTAGGCTAAGGTTTCACCTCCTTCAATCCAAGTCCCAGAGCCAGAGCTGAAAACAGTGATTCCCATACTAGCAACCAGTTTGGTGCCCTCTCTATATATAAACCCTTCCTTCTGTGTTTAAAGAGTGGCTGAAACACCATTTAATAAGAATGATTTTTTTAACCCTTTATTTATTTATTTTTTTAGCTGAATGACATTTGGGATTATTTGAAAGCATTGTAAAATCACACTTTCATATGGTTATGAAAATTACACTTGCCTACTGAAGACAGTATTAGGAAAAAAATTACCCATAATTATTTCACCTGAATGAGTAAACTGCTAAGAACATTTTGGATATTTCCTTCCAGCTTTTTTTTGTCTATGCATATTATTCATATAAGACAGCCTTCTAGTGAGGCAAATGTTTTAGTTTTCGTTTTTTGAGACAGACTCTCACTCTGTCACCCAGGCTGGCATACAGCAGTGTGATTTCAGCTCACTTCAATGTCCGCCTCCCGGGTTCAAGCAGTTTTCCTGCCATAGCCTCCCGAATAGCTGAGATTACAGGCTCCAGCCACAATGCCCAGGTAATTTCTTGTATTTTTAGTAAAGACAGGGTTTCACCATGTTGGCCAGGCTGGTCTCGAACTCCTGACCTCAAGTGATCCACCCACTTTGGCTTCCCAAAGTGCTGGGATTACAGGCGTGAGCCACCATGCCTGGCCCGAAGCAAATGTCTTGATCAGACTTCTTTTATAAAAGGATGCTCAATTCTTCCCCTAACTCAGCTTCTTGGCATTATCAAATGAGCCTTGCCCATAACTGGTAACCCAGAGCAGCTAGCTGCATTTCAGGTCCTTTTCAGAGAGTATTCTCCCAGCTCACTGATGCTAAACAGTGACCAAATTATCTTTTAGAGGAATGACATGGGAGGATGATGGCCTTTTACTCAATTATACTTTGGTATAATTGGACCCTATTGAAGCACATCACAAAATATAGCATTAACATGGAAATTTAGTTTTCCATGTTGTTCGTTCTGTTATACACTTAACTCTATGAGGACCCACAGGAGGAACTTCCGTCAGGTCTCAATACCTTCTCAGGGGCCACTAACTTATTGTTGTCTTTAGAATTCAGCAATAATATTCTTGGTTGTTTTCCTCTTTTTGCCCTGGCAGCTAGGAAGTTTCCTGGTAAATGTATAGCTCACTTCCAACAAAGAAACACCACCTAGTGTTTGAATTCCGTACGCTAACTTTATTTTTGACCCTCATCTTATCTTTCCCAGTCTTTTTTCTTATATCCACTTTAATGCTTCTATTAAAATACTTATATAAGTCAATTTAAATCCTGCTGTACAGAAGTAACACTAGCATGAAAATGTATCTTTTTAGCCTGCAGAATATATATATATATATATCTGAGACAGGGTCTTACCTCATCACCCAGGCTGGAGTTCAGTGGCTCCATCTTGACACACTGCAGCCTCAACCTCCCAGGCTCAAGCAATCTTCCTGCCTCAGCCCCGCAAGTAGCTTGGACTATAGGCGTGTGCCACCATGCCTGGGTAATTTTTAGTATTTTTTGTAGAGATGGGGTTTCATCATGTTGCCCAGCCTGGTCTCAAACTCCTGAGCTCAAGCAATCCACCCACCTTGGCCTCCCAAAGTGTTGGGATTACAGGTGTGAGCCACCACGCCCAGCCTAGCCTGCAAAATAGTTTCAATTTCAATAGTTGCCAATATTTAAAACTTGAAAATATTTGCATTAAAAATGCAGATTTCTGACTTTCTGTTAAAAAAGTAAAGGTCGTCCCACACCAGTTTCACATTTGCAGCTTTCTCCTTTAGGTGGGGTAAATGCTCTCCAGTTCTACAATCCTGACCATTCCCTACTAGTCCCAAATAGTAGAAAATGTATCTTAGTCCTCTAGTCATCAAAGTATTACATGTTTCCTTCATTTATTTGTTCCTGCCTGGTTCTGGGTGGCAATGGAATTTGTGATCTCTGTTTTATAGGAAATGGCCAACTGTAAACAAATCTATCCATATTTATACGTATATAAAACCCATAATTGAGATGGTACTATTTAAATATGTTACAAACACCTTAAAGACAAAACAAACAAAAATACATAGAATGTTTGAAATAGTAAAGCTATTTTTCTTTATCTCGTAGACAATAATATCTCACTATAGACATGTTTTGGGTGTTCCACTGGATGACCGAAAAGCTATCAACAACTATGTTATCAACAGTACAGATGAACTTCCCACAATCCCATACTCAATGAACCCAGAACCAACCCCTTGGACTGAGGAAGAGACTGTGGCAGCTACTAACCTAATCACCATGTTCTGGTCCCTGTCTGTATCCAGCTTTGCAATTGGTGGAATGATTGCGTCATTCTTTGGTGGGTGGCTTGGGGACACACTTGGAAGGTAGGCAAATTTCATAAATAAGCATAAACAGAAATGTTCATCTTTTCATTTTGTTAACATTTGTTTAGGAAAATATTATGTTTCTTCTTGCAGGATAGTTTGAGAGTTGTTTTTCAACTCATGACCCTATGAGGCATATCAATGTTAGATCAAATCAATGAAAAAAGCTGTTGCAACAGTCCGGTTAATTGTTCAGACATTTATAGCACATGCGAGTTTTGTGTGTATTTCTAGATAATTTCTTTGATCCTCTAGCTTTGTAAGTTATAAACTATACTAGAAAACCACTACATGAACAGTTAACTCAGAAACTTAGCAGAAGAGACTAATTAGAGTTTTTAACCTGGGAGTTCACTGTTTGCTTCACCAAATCAGTTTCTCATATACCCAGTTTTTCCTTTTTATATTAGAATTTGGCATTTGGATCAGTTAAGTCCAAAGGTTCAGTCAATATTCCCAACTCCCAACGTACTTGGTATGCGGTTTCTAGCTGCTGGTACTGCTTGCTATCTCAAAGCCCCAACCAGAGATGAAGCAAGAGTATCTCCATTTATCACTTGGGTTTTTTTTAAAAAAAAAATACTTTAAGTTCTAGGGTACAAGTGCAGAATGTGCAGGTTTGTTACATAGGTATACATGTGTCACAGTGGTTTGCTGCACCAATCAACCTGTCATGTACATTAGGTATTTCTCCTAATGCTATCCCTCCCCTAGCCCCCAACCCCGACAGGCTGTGTTGTTCCCCTCCCTGTGTCCATGTGTTCTCACTGTTCAACTCCCACTAATGAGTGAGAACATGAGGTGTTTGGTTTTCTGTTCTTGTGTTAGTTTGTTGAGAATGACGGTTTCCAGCTTCATACATGTCCCTGCAGAGGATATGAACTCATCCTTTTTGATGGCTGCATAGTATTCCATGGTGTATATGATAACTTGGGTTTCTATTAGGATTTTTAGATTAAAAATATCAGTGGAACTCCTTTACCCTCAAACTTTACTTATTTATGCAATGTACTAAAGCTGTTGGGATTTCCCACCCTATATAGAGAAGAAATAGAATATCAAATTATTAATTTTTATATTTATTCTCTCCTCTTTGAGTCCAGCTTTTGTAGATTCATTTTTCTCATGATAAAAGTAACATGTCAAACATGAAAAATTTAGAAAATGAAAATGCCTTTAAAGATGTAAATAACAATTCAGGCAACTAACTTAATTCTAGATTACAATTCACTTAGTTTTTTCAATTCCTACTATAAATTATAATTTTTAGCTGTCTGGTTATTAAACTTCTGATAACTCTTCCTCTTACACTGGAACTGTTATATAAAATGACTAAGTTTTCTTAAATACAATATCATGGTAACCCAAGTTTTACTATTCTTTTTTTTTTTAATTGCGTTTTAGGTTTTGGGGTACATGTGCAGAACATGCAAGATAGGTGCATAGGTACACACATGGCAGTGTGTTTTGCTGCCTTCCGCCCCTTCACCCACGTTTGAAAAAAAGGAGTTTTTTCCACCATAAAAAACAGTGGTGAATTTCTTACATTTTAATCAACTTGCTGATGTTCGGTTGAACTTTAAATAAGAATCTGTAAAATACAGATTGATAAACTGAATTTCATCATTTAAAAAAATTAAAAGTAATTTCAATGTGCATCGAGTTGGTTTAAGTAGTAAATGGAGAATTCTCTAGATTAATTATTTATTTCTAAAGTAAATTGTTTCCTAGTAAGTGGATTCAGACAAAAGGAAAAAGGAAAAATAATTCTTTAAAGAATTTAAATAAAGTAAATCAAAGTAAGTAAAATTAAATTACATTTTAAAATATGAACAAATCATTTAGCAACTATGATATTTTATACTACTTCTCATTCCTGAACAAAAAATGTAAACGCTGGTTGCCCCTCATTTAAAGATAAGATTCTGACAAGTTCAGTGACTTACCCTAAAACATTTAGTTACCATTAACATTTAATGGAGCCCAAATACCTAACATCTGAATTCAGGATTCGGCATTAACAATGGTTTTACCCGAAAACAATGTCAAATGACCATGTATCAAATGACCTATGGTAAACAAAAAGTGAGGTTTCTTCTAGCTTTTAGTAGAAAAATGCTCCTCCTTGAAAAACAGCCCAAAAGTTCATAACTTCAACATCAAAGTTAGGCCAAAAGTTATCAGTATCCCCCATAAAATTATCTTTCTAGAGAGATTCATTGAGAAGTTACATGATTTTCATTTTTACCAGTCTCAATTTATCCATCAGTTAAAAGTAAATAAAAATGTAGTACTTCCATTATTGCTTTAAAAAAAAAGTCTCCTTGCAGTTGTGTAATAGATGTCAATAGATGTCTGTGGCTACCATTTTATAGTTTTGGGCTTGCAAGGTCAATTTTTCCAAGCTGCACATTTACAACTTACTTACCAGGGTATGGTAGAGAAGAACGTGGTCTGTGCAATCCACACTACCATGAGTAAAGGAAGATATGCATAGCCTGCCTTTGAATGCATGCATTCTTTTCTATTAAAAATGGAATGCATTAAAATGAAGCATTACCCTTTGGTTTCACACAGGTCCAAGACCTGTCACTTAATGGCTGTATGAAAATGAGCAAGTTACTTAGGTTCTCTAAGGTGTTTACCTACCATCTGCACTGTGAAACAAATAAAAATACCTACCTTGTGGCATTTTTGTGAGAATTTAATGAGAACAAATATAAAAGGTTTAACACAATGAATGAATGACATCATATATTAAGCAAACAGCAAACGTGGCCTTTTTTGATTATGATAATGATGATGATGACGATAATGAAGCCTATACTATCGGAAGTATTTAGAGTCAGATTTTAAGACACATATTGAGGTAAAATCAAGTTTCTTTTACCCTGATTCAGCTATTTCATGTATTTTTTAAATTAGTTATTTGTGGCCATTTTTCATATCTGAACAGAAGTTAAAAGAATTTAAATTATATGAAGTGCTCCAGTATCCTTTGGTGGTAGGGAAAGGGACTTTAGAGCAATCTGGCACCAAAAGATTCTTCCAGGCTATTTCTTTTATGACTTTTAATCTTTTTTCCCCCTAATAAAAGAGACTATTAGCTAGAAGGTAAATTATTGAATTTGCCTGTCCTCTGTCCCTGTGTAGATAAAAAGCATTTCACAATAGTCTAAACTACTAAACACCCCTTAACTGTTTTTCTACTCTGTAGCTCTGGGACTAGCCAGCTCTAAATCACTCTGTTTCCCTTGAGTTTAAGTAGCTACTAGTTTCCTTACACTCATTTCATATTGCGGCTATAATGAATGACCAGCAATTTAGTGGTTTAAAACAACACAAATATGGTTTCTTACACTTTTGGAGGCCAAAACTCCAAAATCAGTTTTAGTTAGCTAAAGTCAAACTGTCAATAAGGCTGGTTCCTTCTGGAGGCTCTAAGGGAAGAATGCATTCCTTGCCCTTTTCCAGCTTGTAATGACAAACTATAGTTCTCTGGCTTGTGGGCCCTTCCTCCATCTTTGAAGCACAACATTCTAATCTCAACTTCTGCCATCGCATCACCTTCTCCTCTTCCGCCTTACCCTTATAAGGATACTTGTGATTACATCATTGGATTCACTCAAATTATTCAAGATAATCTCTCCATCTCAAGATTCTTAATCACACTGACAAAATCTCATTTGCTGTGCGAGATAACATTTACAGAGTCTGGGGATTAGGCTGTAGGTTACTGGGGACATCACGTGGCTGTTACACAATCACTGCAGTATGTGACTTTATAGTTACATGTTCCAGAAAAAAAAAATGTTTGGTGTTAAAGATACTTGCATAGAAAAAGCCCACCTATCAAAGTTTGAAGCAGTGAAATAAAACATAACAAGGGTGTTGACATTTCTTTTGGCACAAACATTTTCATACCTGTCTACTCAGACGTGTATTGGCCTTATCATTATCTGCTTGTATACCTCACTTTCCCATTAATTAGGAATAAAAGTAACAGATACTGCAAATGTTGGCAATTTTCATCTGATTAATTTTGAAAGTGTTTTTGTTGCTATTGTCAGCTCTATTATATCTTTTACCTTGGTGACTATTAATTTATAGATTTTGGAAATATGCTGGCATACAATGTTAAAATAAAGATAATTATAATTTTCTAAAATAAGGCTTAAAGTAAAAGTATGTTTTAAATTACTTCCAAATAATTTATATAAAAGGAAATTTAACTTTGAAAGTTCCTTTTCTATCTAAATCAATTAAAAACCTGTACCACTGAAAGAATAAAAAAATTGTATGTTACAACTACAGAATTGAATTTAGCTATCACCAGACAATTATTCTTTAAAATAATCAACTTGGGCCAGGTGCAGTGGCTCACACCTGTAATCCCAGCACTTTAAGAGGCCGAGGTGGGTGGATCATGGGATCAAGAGATCGAGACCATCCTGGTCAACATGGTGAAACCCCCGTCTCTACTAAAAATACAAAAATTTGCTGGGCATGGTGGCACATGCCTGTAGTCCCAGCTACTTGGGAGGCTGAGGCAGGAAAATCTCTTGAACCTGAGAGGCAGAGGTTGCAATGAGTCAAGATTGCGCCACTGCACTCCAGTCTGGCGACAGAACGAGACTACGTCTCAAAAAAGAAAAAAAAAAAAAAACAACCAACTTGTAGTTAACCCTTTGAAAAACTGTCAGAAATGTTATCTTAAGCTAGCCATCACCATGATTGAATCATCTCTGTCAAAATGTAGAGATCGGACTTGAGCCTGGGAGGTCAAGGACGCAATGAAGCATGATCGTGCCTTTGCACTCCAGCTGAGTGACCGAGCGAGTAAGACCCTGTCTCAAAATAAAGATCAGGTGGATACAACCTAGTTCTCTTATCATAAATATTGCTTATTATTAATACTTTAGTCCACAGATGAGTCATATTAGCAATCTTGGTTCAAAATTCCCCAAGTAGCTTTTATAGCAAAATTAAAATAATTGCTCTTAAGTAAAAAAAATCTCAACATGCTCTGAAAGCAAATAGCTTTAGCAAGTTTTGATGCTGAATTTATAATCTTTGCTTTTTTAAAATTTCAGAATCAAAGCCATGTTAGTAGCAAACATTCTTTCATTAGTCGGAGCTCTCTTGATGGGGTTTTCAAAATTGGGGCCATCTCATATACTTATAATTGCTGGAAGAAGCATATCAGGACTATATTGTGGTAAGTCATATACACACACACACACACACACACACTCTCTCTCTCACTCTCTCTCTCTCTCTCCCCCCCCCCCCTTTGTCTGAAAGTAACTCTGCAGGCAGATGTGGTAACATTCAGGGATATTTTTGAGTCTAGGGTGACATCACAGAGGGAAAGGCAATAGCATAAAGTTGAAATCCTGAGTCAGGGGAATTTGGGACCAGTGAGTAGGAATTATGATGCTATCAAGGTTCTTGTCCATGGCAATGACATCATTTCTAGTTGTATGATCACAGACAAAGTATTTAACTCTGATTCTTCATTTATTAAATGAAGTGGATAATAATATCTACCTTATAGGGTGATTGCGAGAACACATGTAAAATGTTCCACGTAGCATCTGACTTACAGTAAGCTACCAGTAAATGCTAGCTGCTGTTATTACTGCTGTGATACAGCAGACAGTGGGAGATGGCTATACCAAGACCCTTAATTCTGCCCTATGGACTACCTGGCTGCTGTGTCTCCATCTCTTCTATCTGACGAGACCTTAACACTCTGAACCCATCTCCTAAACCACATTCCCCAGCCCTGTACGATTCTAGACATGACGGAGTGAAGCATTACAGCGGTGGTGTCCATAGGGAGAGGGAATCACACAGAAGCAGCTGGTGTTTACAAGTTCAGAATAAAGGAAGGAGGTTCCTCCTGTGAAGTTTATTCTGAATAGTGGGAGTCGCTAGTTCTTAGAGACAGCTTTTCAAACATTCAGAGGCAAATAGCAGACGTCTGAAAGAAAGGAGAATCATTCAATACAATAGCAGACAAACTATGAACAAAAGGAGAATCATTCAATCTCTACACTTCATGGGAGGAACCGCCTCCCTTTATTCTGAACTTTTAAATTCCAGCTGCTTCTGTCTGATTCCCTCTCCCCATGGACACTGCCACTTTAATGCTTCACTCAGTCATGTCTAAAATGGTACAGGGCTAGGAAATGTGGTTTACTAAAGGGAGAATCATTCAATCTCTAAATCAAATGGCTAAATCTTTAACTTCTGACAGTGAAGCTCTGATTTTGATGGTGCTAGGTTGAGATTTAACCCACTTTCACAAATCGTAGTGCTTTTCAAGGCACTTCTATCCATGGGGATGGAGAAGGAGGGCTGAGGACATAGGATTTGTATATAAAAGAATTTTTAACACTTTCACCTACAGAAAAGGCTTTAATTCCATGTATCTTCAATGACCAGTTGAAGTAAAACTGTGAAATGCCAAGTCAACAGCCTAATTAAACATCTTTTTATTATTTTCAACATTAATACAAATAATGAAGGCCAGTGTAGCTTTATCAAAGTAAAGAGTCAACCCCAAACATGGAAAGAGCTTTGGATTCAGAGCAAATCAATTCTGACACTGTCTCTGCATGGCCTTAAATATCAAATCTGAGCCTCAGCTTCTTCTCCCATAAAATGCAGATAATAACACTATGAACGAAGTCCCAATTATGATTCTTCTTTCTTTTCTCTCCATTTAAAAAAATACAGTGTGAAAAAAATTATAAAATATTTTTGGTAAAATTAAAAATAAATACTACAAGCATATTGTAAAACAACCTATAACTAGCATAATCAACTAACTTGTACTCCCCAACCATCTTCTAAAATTATGTTTGGCCCTATTCTGAATGTTAAAGTTCCTAAAAATTATAGGAAATATAATTTGACTTCAGGTTCATGTGACTTCAGACCTGTGAGCTTATCTACATTATTCTACTCTTAAGGTATAGTATTAGGTACTACAGAAAGTTAATACAACTTAGAATAAGGCCAAATAAATGATGTTTGTCTTAAGATCAACAGGCTATACATTAAAAGTCACCTGTAAAATTCAGCTGAAATATAGATGCCATATCACATATATAAATGTCCATTTGTGAAATAAGACCAATTCAAAGCATTGAAAAATGTATTTTGGAAACAATTGTCAAAGCATCTTTTACACAAACATTATCCATTTCAATTTGATAGGCAGGTAGGTTCTAAGAAGAAGCCTCTGCAAATCCTATTTTAAAATATTTAAGAAAATGCCAAATATTTAATTCAGACTTACCTATTGATAGTCTCTGAACTTTTTATGCAATCAGCAAATGGCTGGTCATTCCACCATTTCCAACATGACAGATTACATGTGCATTTAAGAAAGCTTCAGAAGGCAGAATGACCTAGTGTTTGTAAATGTTTTGCATTCATTTAAGTACCAAAAGTCTTTCATCATGTAAATTTTATATTTTCTGAAACCTAATATTTGAATATAATAAAGAAGCTGAGTTTCTCTGGTTTCTAACTGGGGAAGAGTCCTTAAGATCCTTAACCTCTTCTACCTCTCTGAACCTCCCTTCACCCCTCGCCACCTTTACAGCGGTCTGGGGAAATTTACATTGTGGAAATTCAGATAGGGCATGTAGTTCTCACACTAATGCTCTGTTGCTTGTGATCTTTGGCAAGTTGTTTCTCACCTCTATCAAGAGGCTGGTGGAGATATCTTCTGATTTCCTTTAATCCCATGATCCCTGATTAAGAATATTATTAAAACATTCTTCAGTTTCTTTTCTGAAGACAACCTAAGGTGTTATAATGTAAACTAAAAATTAACATGAATTTTAATTAAATAAGACAATGTAATGAAGAACTGCAAAATACATGACTAAGCATTTCTTTCTATTCATATTTCCAACTACAACTGCATTTGGGGTCATATCAAATACCTCTTGCACAAACTATGTCTATACCTAGAACAAGGGCTCATCCTTACAATGAACTCAGGAAGGGGCTTTCGTTCAAGATATATACTGAACTTAAACCAAATTGTTGTTACTGAGATCGTCCTGGTTGTACTTTAACATTTATGTTCATGTTTCATGCAGGGCTAATTTCAGGCCTGGTTCCTATGTATATTGGTGAAATTGCTCCAACCAGTCTGAGGGGCGCACTTGGCACTTTGCATCAGCTGGCCATTGTCACAGGCATTCTTGTTAGTCAGGTAAAAAGTACCCATCCTTATCCCCTACTGCACTCATCTACTTCATCCTCTACTGTACCACTACTTCTACTGCATCCCCTACTGTACCTCCTCCACTTCATCCACGCTCTCCCTCCCTGATTGTCCACTCTCACTGTAGACCAGCACAGAGAGAAAAGCCAATTCAACCAGTGGTAGCAGAGGAGGTATACAGACATAGACTTTTTAGTTGAAAGGTAAATTATTATCACTCCTCACTTTTCCCCCTTGGAATTGTTGGTGGGATAGCACCGGGGGTGACCTGGTAAACCAGGTCTTAACTTCGGAGCTATTCTAGAGATAAATTATTCCATTTAGATTTCAAGAAATAGAAAAGTTCAAGTGTTTGCTTGCCTGGGTTTCCCTTGTTTTAAGCATCTGACTTAGGAATCTGACATGTAAGTGATTGCCACAGGAGCATCTGATCAGCTGGGTCTATCCTTCCCTTCTACCCCATGGTGTCAGAGGGAGTCTGGGACCCCATGCCTGTGACAATCCAGAGTGCAGTCTATAAACTATTGCCATAGGAATCACCAAGATAGTTCTTATCACAGTAATTGTTCTATCTATGAAAACCCTTTCTACTTAAGTTCTGGGAAATATAAGAAGGGAAATATCAAGCAAAGGTCCAAAGTTGTGGCTAATTTTAACACAGTATTATTCTATCTTGTTGCCTGGAGAATACAGCTATGTGTTGCTTTAGATATCAAATAGGTATTTTTGTTTAAGCTTGGTTGATTCTCTTCCTGACTGTTCAATTGTAGTTAATGAAGACAAACCTAGGTGAATTTCTCACATAACAAATAGTTCTTCATTTAGTTAAGGTGAGACACAACAGTAACAGTTTCTGTCTTACGCTTACTTGAACCAAAGTTGTCAGAGACTACTGTTAAATTGCCAAAGTACTTTTTCAACAAATTGGTGGAAAAGGTAGACCCGAAGTATTGTGTAGTTGATATGCTTCCTCCTTGCATTTCCAGATTGTTGGTCTCGAATTTATCCTGGGCAATCACGATCTGTGGCATATCCTGCTTGGCCTGTCTGCTGTGCGAGCCATCCTTCAGTCTGTGCTACTCTTTTTCTGTCCAGAAAGCCCCAGATACCTTTACATCAAGTTAGATGAGGAAGTCAAAGCAAAGAAAAGTAAGTCTGTGGATGGTTTTTCTTTCTTCCTGTTGTTTTGGCATTATCGGCTAATGTAAAGCAGTGTGTATATATATAATGTGAAACAGTGCCTTCCACATGAAGTTGGTGATTAAATGTAAGAAGAATGTGCAAAACCATGTTATATGACTGGCGCATGTCATTTTGCACCCATAGGCCTTCACTTACACCCAAGCCAGAAGTCCACATACAGGGCACTGGACTCAACCAGAGTTTCCTAAAAAATCTCTCCAGGATTATGCTTCTGACATAATGAGGATCATAGTTTTATTTCTCATGAGGTCAAATGTTCTGCTTTTCTTTTAGATCAAAGAGCAGGATTTAATTTAACAAAAAAGAACTTCCAACAGCCATGCAATTAAGTAAGAAAAAGGGGCATGCAGAAATGTAGCTCTCGCCTTAACGTAAAAATACATTTATTTTTGTTTTGACCTGAGTTGTTTCAACCTTATCATTTTCTGGAACAGGCTTGAAAAGACTCAGAGGATATGATGATGTCACCAAAGACATTAATGAAATGAGAAAAGAAAGAGAAGAGGCATCAAGAGAGCAGAAAGTTTCTATAATTCAGCTTTTCACCAATTCTAACTACCGACAGCCTATTCTAGTGGCACTGATGCTGCACGTGGCTCAGCAATTTTCTGGAATCAATGGGGTAAGTTTAAGAATGCCCACTAACTCTTAAGAACACAGTAAACTAAGATAGGAAAGGCAAGGGGGTACAAGTTTAAATAGCTAAATGATATTTTAAGGTATTGGCATCATGCGTCTTATTACAGCAAACATATATTGAGTGAGCATTAATTTTCATTTTGCTTCAAAAGTTTTTTCTTTTCTCTCTCTCTTTTTTTTTTTTTTTTTTGAGATGGAGTTTTGCTCTTGTTGCCCAGGCTGGAGTGCAATGGCGTGATCTCAACTCACCACAACCTCTATCTCCCAGATTCAAGTGATTCTCCTGCCTCAGCCTCCAGAGTATCTGAGATTACAAGCACGTGCCACCACACCTGGCTAATTTTGTATTTTGGGTAGAGACGGGGTTTCTCTACATCAGTCAGGCTGGTCTCAAACTCCCAACCTCACGTCCCAAAGTGCTGGGATTACAGGCATGAGCCACTGTGCACAGCCACTTCACAAGTTTTCTAAAATTACTTCACGATCTTTTAAAATGTTAATGGTCAATGGTACTACATATCTATTAAGGTGAAGGCAAAAAGTAAAAATCATAATAAATACAAGAAGGGAAAAGGAGAGTAATTATATAACACACTCCCCAAAATTGCAAGGAACTTCTAGAGTTGAATATTGAATTTAGGATTTCTGATAGCCCAAGCCAAATGGAGTCCATGATTCCTTTAATCTATTTAAATGAAGTATACCAGATAGCCAGGTGCAAAGAGCAGTTTCCTACCATCCAAGAAACTTTCACTCCATCTGGGGAGATAGCACACAAAATAAATAATATACTGGCATGATATTGATGACTAAGGATAGTAGACAATACATGATTGAAAAACACACTGAGCATTAAACTAGCTAGCTTTTAGGTCTTATACTGAAACCTCTGCATCATGCAGACTAAGTTGGTTCTACTGGCAATTAACTACTAGAGGAAAAAATTAAGCATTTGTTAAGAAACTAGATAAAGAAAACAATTTCTCCCCTTTTGTTGCTGTTAAAAATGCAAACTGGACATTTTTGCTGCAGTGAGCCAATGCCAAATCCACACGGGATACTTTGGGGCTGATTGAGAGATGGGTAGACACTTGGGAGAGGCAAAGAAAGTAATTTCCATCCATTGAAACAAAATGAGATCTGAACCTCACTCCACAAACTCCACTGTGGTCCCCATCCTCCTTGAAGAAGTCCTTGATGTTTATTTTTATGAATATTCTGTATAACTCTGAGGCTCAGAGACCAAAATCACATCCCGTATCTCAGCTCTATCTGTATATCCATCCAATGGCACAAAATTTAATTTCTCTGAACCTTACTGTTTCAGCTTCCATCCCAGTGCCTGACTTAAAGAGGAATCCAGGAAATGTTGAACCTGAGGCTGTTGGGTAGCCTAAAAATGGTGGGATAATGTGAAGCATGTTGTAAGCTTCTATGCACTGAACATAGTCGGCACAGTCCTCTACCTCACATCTGTCTTCAGAAAGAGGCACCAGCAATGGGACATGTTAGGTGGGGAAGGAATGACAAAGGATGATGGATAACAGAATGACCTAGAAGGCTATTATAAATATATAAACATAAATAAATTTTAAAAGGCTACTAGATTGTGAACAACATTTATCCATATCTACTGAGACTAGTGAAATTTTTTGGACTACATGCAATGGCAGCTAGAATTCTTATACATGCTGGTGAGACTGTAAAATTGTCATAACCTCTTTCAAAAACGGTTTGCCAACAGTTTTTGTTTGGCAATATTTATCAAAGTTGAGCATATGCCTACACTATGGTCCAGCAATTCTATTCCTAGTTATAAATGCATACATATTCCACCAAAAAGACTGTAATAGAATGTCCCTAGCAGCACTATTCATAATCACTATTCATTATCATTATTCATAATCAATAGCTAAAAGACATTTTAAAATGGCATCATGTGTCTTGCTACAACACACATGTATTGAGTGAGCATTAACTTTTGTTTTGCTTCAAAAGTTTTCTAAAATTACAGTTTTTAGAAATGTCAACAGTCAGTGGTACTATATGTCTATTAATATTAAGCTGAAGACAAATGGCAAAAATCATAATAAATAAAACGGGGGGAAAAGAACAATTATTACCCCCACACACACAGCCACAATAAAACTAAATTGCAAGTGGCTTCTAAAGTTGAGTATTGAATTTAGGATTTCTGACAGCCTAATGAATAGTAAATTATTCATTTAGGAATGGCAGCTACCTAAATACTCATCAATAGTACAACAGTAGTAATCGTGGTATATTAATACAATGAAATACTACATGGTAATGATAATGTCCACAACACATAATAAGAATGATTCTCACAAAGGTGATGTTGAATAAAGAATCCAAGCACAAAATGATATATATTATTTGGTTCCATTTACATGAAGTACAAAAGTAGGCAAAATTTATCTATGATGTCAGAAATTGGAAGAGTAGTTTCCTATGAATAAATAATACAGGGACATGTAAGAAGTTTCCAGAGGGCTGGAAATTATTTATCTCTTGAGCTGGGTGCTAGTTACACAAATGTGTTCAGTTTGTGAAAATTAATTGAGCTGCATATTTCTGCATGTTTTTCTATATATAGTATACTTTAACAAAACGTTTCAAGTTATTTTAACAAATAAAGAAAATGCAGTAGCAGAGTGTTCAGCTAAGTATAAAGAGGACATTTAAGCAATCAGAAGCTTCAAACACTAAAGGAAGACTGAGGGTTATCTTCCTTGGAAGGAGAAAATCTGTAGGAAGTTCTAGGGAGCATGGCGTCATAGAAACAACTAAAAATAATCTAAAATATTTCTTGCTTTAAACACATCAATGTCAGACTTTTTGATTAAGATTAAGGCTAAACTGTTTTTACTTCGCAGATTTTTTACTACTCAACCAGCATTTTTCAGACGGCTGGTATCAGCAAACCTGTGTATGCAACCATTGGAGTTGGTGCTGTAAACATGGTTTTCACTGCTGTCTCTGTAAGTCAATGTCCTAAATACTCCATTTGTTCCCTGGTCCAGAAATTGGGGGATGGGGGGATCTAAAAGCAATCAATGACTTATTGTTTACATGCTCTAAGTATGTAAACCCAAGTGAGTCATGAGAAGAGTCCTGTCTGAATAACCAACCACTGCACTGAGATTAGGCATAACTGAGAAGGTGAATCACTGCTTCTCTGCACTGCTGGGATGCCATTTAGTCATTCATTTGTGAATTATTAATTCACGTGGGGGCACAGGGAACTTCCTCCTTGTGCAGATTCCTAGGTTCCTTATTTTCTTGGTACATAAACCCCTTAGGATTAGCTGACAGGTTGTCATTTCTATTGATACTGGATCGCCTACTTAGATTCCTCTTTTTACATAGTTGAAATTATTTTATCATGTGTCTTGGGGAAAATATTTAAGAATAAATAAACAAGACCCGTTCTAACAGACATTTAAGCCTTTAAATAAAGTTAAACAGACTCAGCAAATGGCATTAAGCCACTGGGCAGAGCTTCCGAATAGTTCACAAGGTTGTCGCTTCTGGTGACACATGAGAGTATGTGTGATATTATAAGGAAAGGGACATAGTAACTAGAAATGTTATTGTTTTCTTCTAACAAAAAAAAGAGGCCATATATTCTTCTTAAAAACAAGCAACTTCGGGGGCCCAAAGTGGCTCCGGCCGGATGTCGTGGCGCTTGCGAAGGCGAGGCCAAAAGTTCAAGGCCAACCAACCTCAGCAACCTTACAAGCTCTCAATGATTGGCAAAAAAAAAAAAAAAAAAAAAAAAAAAAAAAAAAAAAAAAACAAGCAACTTCATATAAGAAGTGAATCAATATTCTGACAACAGGAATATTTAACATAATAATCTAAGAGGAAAACAACAACGAAGACAAAAACTCCCCGACTAATGTAATTCACTGTAGAATGGGAGTCATCGTGCTTATTTTTGTCTTTGTTCAACACGATAAAAACATCAAAAAGTTTATTCTTTTCCATTTTGGTCACAACATAATTTAGTCATTGCTTTTCATTCTCTGCACATGAACTCTTAACTATTACCTCAGGGTGATCAATAAATTACATCCTGTCTACCCAGATCAAAAGGTGGGTTTGTCCAGACCACATTAAACAGTGCTGGACCTTGGAAAGAGCAGGAAAAACAGATAATAATGAAATGCCAATGGTTCTGTAGAAATATCTTTAGAGATAAGACCTGTTCAAACCAAAAAGCCACTCTAAATCAATCAAGACCTGTTCCTAAAGTTCAGTCCAAGGGACTATTCACTCTTTTGTCGCCTGGAATATTTTTTACAAATCTTTCAACATATTTTTATAATATAGAGATTATTATTAAAACATTTTGTGCATAATACCATTTTCTATGTAAAGCATCAAGTTGTCAAGATTAGGTAGCCTAAATTCTGAAAAAATCTAAAGAGAAAACCTCTGTAAAGTTTCATTTTTTGTACCCTGCTCCCAACCCCACTGGCGTGGGAGAAATTGTTTTATTTAAGACAGTGTCCTAATTATTTTGAATATACCTTTTTAGAGTTCATCCTTTGATTCTGTGAAAGTTTTTGAACAGGGGAGTGACATAATCTTTAAAAATCAGTCCTAATCATTAATTAAGCCTCCAGGACTACAGATCACATTTAAAATTTTTAATTATATTAACTTTTGAAATGTTGTTTTAAAGTTCAAATAGTATAAAAAGGATAGTCCCTCAGTCACCCAGTTTCTCTCCCCAAAACTAACCAGTGTTACGAAATTGTGTGTGTACTTTCAAATAAAAATATGCAAATAAGAATATGCACTGAATATATTAATGTTTCACCAACTTGGAAGAATATCAATTTGTTTCTGGGAAGAGAGACTTTCCCAATTCATACTGTGTTCCACATCCTGTATTTTCTTCCATACTAATGGGCTAGTAGAAAAGTGTTTGTAATCTTTTGAAAAAAAGCAGAAAGAAATATGGAGGGATCTAGCAGGCAGGAATGACACTGAAAGAGAAGCAGTGGCTACCATATTCCAACTAGGCGCCCAGGATTTGTGTGAGGCACTGGGGCAAAGATGAGGGTTCCAACTGGGCAGACATCTCCAGCCAGTGACCATGTCTCACCCCTTGTCACACACATCCTGAGTACACACCAGGTCTCAGGGACAAATGCCATTTCAATATTCAAGACATGCAGTTTTAGAGTTTATAGTAAGGGACCTTATTCCCAAAGAAATGCTTGTATTTTACGGTAGCTTGACATGGTATCACCAAGCCAGTTTTGAACATCATAATAAAATAGTTAAAATACAGAAAGAAATGTTATGAACTTGAGAAAAGTTTGTTTTGTCCAACTTCCTTCTCAATAATTAAATGTGGGCTCTTTGCTTATCATCCTATCTGAAGTGATTTAAAACTCCGATATGAGTGTGCCTCTGAGAAACAGGCTTTCACTGTAGGCAAAACGTTTCTAAGATATCTTCAGAGTCAGAGCTCACTATACTAAAGACATCAGATTGCTATTGATTTGCTGATAGGCTGATGACCTAGCCAATTTACTCGAAGGCACCAAGGTGAGAAATTATGACAGGGAGTTCTGTGGAAGAGGAGGAGGCAGTATTCCAAGAATCAGGCAAGAGTATAAAAACTCTGGTCTTGACTAATTGTAAATCTTAACATTAATGCAAAAGTCCATAAAACTAAAGGAATCTATGACATATTTCCTCAGTTAAGATAAGAAAGCATTTTAACCCTTTGCTTTAAAGTCCTAACTTTTTAAATGAACAGTTCACTCCCAGCACAGCGTACAATTAAGCATACCAGAAAAATGCAGGCCTATTTTGCTACATGATCAAATTCCGTACGTTGCCTGGTGAGTGGTCATAATAGGACTTTATTAAGCAGTGAGAAAGTTGGATGAGAATAGTTGACACCTGAACAGTTGTACTGTCTCAGGTGTCAGTAGTGCACAAGCCCTTTTAATTATAACTTAGGATAATTATCAGAAAATAAGTTAATGTCACGTTTAAACATGGAACCTTCACATTTTGAATGTACAAGAAATCTATTGGGAGAGACCCCAGTGGCACAGTCTCTGAATATTGTACCCAAAGCGATAATCCTGGAGTAGTGGAAACACTCTGGTTCTATCTTTATTATTCCACTACATTGTGGTAAGCAGCCTAATATTTCACAAATTTACTGAACAGAACGTAGGGTCAGAGAATTGCTAAATGGAAGTCTGTGTTTGCTTTCTATCCAGGACTTCTGTGGACCTTATGTGTTTTTCCTCTTTGCCTATTCAAACCAATGTGACTAAATTAAGCAGATATTTGATCATTAGCCATTGTCCACTGAGACTAGCTCTGCCATCTGGGGCTAGAGTCACTCCCCACCTCAATCTCACTCCTGTAAAATGGAATGGTGAATTGCCTCCTACCTGTTGTATGAATTAAAATGACCTCTTTGGCAGTAAAAATGATTTAAGTAAACAGTCAATATGTTATAACTCGCAGAATTGAGATAATACTCTTTAAAACTGTCCTAGGTATTCCTTGTGGAGAAGGCAGGGCGACGTTCTCTCTTTCTAATTGGAATGAGCGGGATGTTTGTTTGTGCCATCTTTATGTCCGTGGGACTTGTACTGCTGGTAAGTTTGGTGCCTGCACTGAGGTTTTTCATTTCCATATGATGGCACCTGGCAGCTCCATGCTCCAGGTTAAAGTGCTTTGTATTCAAAAATATTTGAGATTGACTTATGAAATAAACCCAGAGCAACAGCAAAGGAGATATATAAAGAAAAGATGGAACTAGTTTCTTGGATTTAAAGACTGAATATTAGCATGTAAATTCTACTTGTCATCCAGGGAGGCCATGTGCCCATGGTTAGAGCATAGGCTCTGGATTTAGCACCAGCTGGATTTTAATGTTGACTCTGCCACATGGCTGCCTGGGCAACCTTGGGCATGTACTGGACCTCTGCCAGCCTGGCATTCTCATCCACTACTTCACAGGAAGCCATACATCTTTTTTTTTTTTTTTTTTTTTTTTTTTTGAGACGGAGTTTCGCTCTTGTTACCCAGGCTGGAATGCAATGGCGCAATCTCGGTTCACCGCAACCTCCGCCTCCTGGGTTCAGGCAATTCTCCTGCCTCAGCCTCCTGAGTAGCTGGGATGCCATACATCTTGCCTAGCAACCTTGGTATGAGTAGGAGCAAAGGTCACTGGATCCTTGCCCTGCCTCCTTCACAGGAAAATCCTAATCCAGAGGATTTCCTTAGAAGAAATCTAAATCGAAAGAGTTAAGCATGATTCTGACTAGAATAATTTGTCTCAGACTAGAACAACTTGTACTTGCTTGAACATAAATATGTTAGAAAAAGATGTATGCCTGCCTCTGAACTCAGAGGCTACTTAGCTAAAGGAAGAAGCAGCCAATGATCTCAGCCCCACTATTGTTTTTGTTTTGTTCCTTTCTCAGAGTAAGTTATCTTGGATGAGTTACGTGAGCATGATAGCCATCTTCCTCTTTGTCAGCTTCTTTGAAATTGGGCCAGGCCCGATCCCCTGGTTCATGGTGGCTGAGTTTTTCAGTCAAGGACCCCGTTCTGCTGCTTTAGCAATAGCTGCCTTCAGCAACTGGACCTGCAATTTCATTGTAGCTCTGTGTTTCCCGTACATTGCGGTAAGCAGCCTAATATTCCACAAATTTACTGAACAGAAGATGGGTCAAACAACTGCTAATTGGAAGTCTGTGTTTGCTTTCTCTCCAGGACTTCTGTGGACCTTATGTGTTTTTCCTCTTTGCTGGAGTGCTCCTGGCCTTTACCCTGTTTACGTTTTTTAAAGTTCCAGAAACCAAAGGAAAGTCTTTTGAGGAAATTGCTGCAGAATTCCAAAAGAAGAGTGGCTCAGCCCACAGGCCAAAAGCTGCTGTAGAAATGAAATTCCTAGGAGCTACAGAGACTGTGTAACAAAAATGAAACAAAACAAAACAAAACAAAAAACCTGCTTTTTGACATGAACAGAAACATTAAGGGGACCATCTGCTTTTAAATGACGATTCCTTGAGCATTTTATATCCGCATCTTGAAGTATTGTTTTATTTTTATGTGCTTTCATCAGAAATGTCATCAAATATTACCAAAAAAGTATTTTTTTAAGTTAAAGAATATATTTTTGATGGTAAGACTGAATTAAGTAACCAAAAAGGCTAGCATATTTTGTTACACTAAAAGGCAGGTAGTTCTAATATTCTTAGCTCTGTTCTTTGTAACAAGGCTTTGAGTTACAGTTTGTTTTGCTTTTTAATTGAGTACAGCCTGGTTTTCACAGGCACTCAAACAATCATGAGTCAGACATTTTGTATATTACCTCAAACTCCTAATAAGTTTAATCAAATCTAACATAAGAAAATTTGAAGTAGAGGATTGATCAGTTTGTTAAAAATATTTTCTGAATTATTACATCTCAAAATAAGTTGAAAAGGTAGGGTTGGAGCATTCCTGAGTGTGGGCTTCTGAAACTTCACATAAATGTTCAACTTCAGACTTTATCAAAATTCCTATTTAATTTTCCTGGAAAGACTGATTGCTTTACGGTATGTTCCTAACATAGAATAATCCCCTCCTTCGACATTTCCTTCTATGTCTTAGCTGTATACAGATTCTACCCAAACTATTCTATGGCCATTACTAACATGTATTGTACACTATCAATCTGCCTTTGCCTACATAGGCAAATTGGAAATACATAGATGATTAAACAACTTTAGCGTACAGTCAATTTTACAATTATGGAAATACAGTTCTGATGGGTCCCAAAAGCTTAGCAAGGTGCTAACATATCTGTAGGCTGTTTTCTCCACCAAGTGGAGCACTGATCAATCTTTATGTTTGCTTTAATGTGTACTGAAGTAAAGCACTTTTTAAAAAGTAATCTTTAAGAGTGAAAAAATTAAACAACCACTGAACATTTGCCTTGTTTTCTAAAGTTGCTCACATATATGTAATGTAGCAGTCCAAACAACAAGAAATTGTTTCTTTTCAGTTTGATTCATTTTTCCTTTGGGTCAATTTGGGATAAACTATTTTCACTTGGAACTTCAGGATACAGTCAAAATGAGCTTAAATAACTCTGGGCATCTTTGTGCTAAACTGTGAACTCTGGACAAAAATATAGGGTCTCTGAGTAGGGCAGGAACGGGACAATGGCTCCTGGGTGGTTCTTGTATGCTTCTTCAGGATGCTGATGGCCTTTGGGAAGCCCGGTGTTAACACCGGTAAAGGAGCTTAACATTCTTATAGGCGATATATGTGATTTAATAAAATCACCATTCCTGATCTCATTCACTAACAGAATAAAGTAGCAAAGATTTAAATTTAAAACCCCAAAGACCACTTTTAAGTGCTTACTTACTATTTTGACTGGCCCACAAACACCAGAAATTCAGACTTAGTTTTCTGCCTCAGAGAGATTTAAGTGCCTTATACTGCTTCCCTTCTACAGTGTTTTCCTTACAGAGATTCATGTGAGTTGAAATGAAACATTAAAGGGAAATAAGAAGTTGATGAAGCTTTATAGGAGGACCAAAGAATTACTTTACTATAATAAAAATCCTAGGTCTTCAATGGTATTATTTTTCAATCATAATAAAAAATAAAGTTGACATTCATTAATTAGATGTTATCCCAGGGAAATCAGATGTGAGTTTAAACACCTAATTCTCCAGGTACTCTATCATTTTGGTGGAAGTATTTCTATATGCTAACATCTTTACAAATGTGATTTTTCTCTTAGCTTGTTTGAAATATGAGAATAGACTTTATGGTCTGGCATTCACCTGCTACACCTAGCATTGCCCACTGTCATGACTCCCAGGAAAAAGTCCCATTTTAGCTTCCTCCTCCCTACTTTCCTCTACATGGTCAGCACCATAATGCAACTAAGGTGTAATAAGGCATTGCTCCTTCCCACCTACACTTTAAGGAGCTCACAGTCTAACTGGGATTTCAGGAAGGCCAGCGCATTAATATCCCCATCTGTGTCTTTTGTCTTCCATGAACCTGGGCTTCCAGCCCTCTCTTGTAAAATGGGCACAGTACTATTACCTACCTCAGAGAGTTGTGAGAATTAAACACGAAGTGCTAAGCGCAGTGCCTGGTACAAAGAGAGTACTGAATACATGCTACCTAGAACTAGTATTCATAGCAATACTGTTAGAATCAAGGACTACCATATATGAGATAGTTCCAAATTTTTGTTTTAAATAAAAGGAGTTTCGTAAGTTCAAGATAATAGTTTCTTCAAAGAAACAATCTCACAGCAACGAGGAAATGGTAAGAATCAGGAGAGAATCTTACCTGGCAGGGGAGACACCATGATCCCAAAGGTGGTTTTCCCAGAGTGAGGCTCATCCATTACGTGCCAGATGTGCTGACCTCTGCCATTTCCCCAAATGTGGGAAATCCAACTGCATAATTTATAGTAGTGGGGGGACTGTGTTCACACTTTCCCCTGGAAACAGCAACAACAACAAAGAATCAGGAGAGATATTAGGCTAATTCCTAAATCCAAACCTGATATTTCTAAGTAAGATTATAAGAGTTTTTATTGTATTTTTTGAGTTTGCTTTCGCATAAGTTATGTTATTTTTATGGGGTCTATATGTACTATTATTTCTTGGAATAATACTAATTATAAAACAAAATTCTGTCTATCATATTTAAATGTAATTTAATAGAATTATAATCACAAGACAAGACCAAACCTTGTTGATAATCCTCAGTAATTGCATAAGACGTATATACATGTAGGCCAGCATACATGCATAAACTACTTCTTATTGCTAGCTTAATTGTTCCATATGTAGCAAATATAGCAGTTCAGCAATATCTTGTACATACAGGGTCCTAAGCATAGGTGATGAGTCAAGTGTAAATATATATATATTTGGGGGTTTTTTTCATTGTAATTGTATGTTAGTGACCTGGGAGAAAACATTTATTGACAACCACTCTGATCCATCTGCTGCTATTTTTACTGCTTTCTATTTGGTACATATTAAAAAGAACGACTATGAAAAGAAACTACTTTGGGTTAAAAGTATATATATATACAATAGTTTGTTATCAATAAATATATTTCTGAATGGTAGCTGTTGCTTCATTTATATAGAAAAAACACATTTTAAAAATGATATTGCTTTGTTGTATATACTCATTTCCTTCTCACAGTATTTTCCCATTCTCATTTTAGAAATAAAATGTGAATGATTTTTTAAGGCCAAATTTTATTCCCATCTGGCAGTTGTTTGGATTATAAGTAGTAGAAAAACTAACCTGAAGATTAAATAAGAACAGTAGAAGAAGAATGAATGACTCCATTTGATGAAAATAATTTAATTCAGCAAATACTTAGTTGAGCTTCTTTTATGAACAAAATACTTTATTAATAAAGTTCTGTGAAACAAAGTTTAGAAAATATAGTCCCTGCCCTCAGTCACTTGTATTCTTATAAAAGATCTAAGATTTGAAAACAACTAGATACTGTACTATAGAGTGTAGTAAAACAGTATATAAAGAATTATACATAAGTGGTTTTCAAATTTTTAAATTGACATCTTAAATTTTTTGTCAAATATTAGAAAATCTGCAAAAGATGCAATTTTTCAGAATATAGTATATATTGGCATTTTTTAAATTATGCTGTTTATATATTCAATGGAATTTAAAAACTATAGTAATTTGTTACTATCTACCATAAAAAGACAAACAAAGATATTATGTATAAGCGTTTCATATAGATACATACTGCAAAGAACATGATTTCTTTTTATTTTTTTGGTTGCATTGTATTCCATGGTGTGTATATATATCACACTTTCTTCATCCAGTCAACTATCAATGGACACTTTGATGGCACGATTTTGCTGTTGTGACTAGGGCTGCATTAAACATATGAGCTCATGTGTCTTTTACACATAATGTTTTCTTTTTTCCCTTCTGGTAGATGCCTAGTAATGGAATTGCTGGGTAGAATGGTAGTTCTATTTTTAATTCTTTGAGGAATCTCCCTACTGTTTTATTAACACATAGATGTACTATTTTACATTCCCACTAACAGTGTATAAGCATTCCTTTTACTCTGTGTCCACACCAACATCTGTTATTTTTTGACTTCATAACGGCCATTCTCACTGACCTAAGATAGTATCTCATTGTGGTTTTAATTCGCGTTTATCTAATGATTAGTGATGTTGAGAATTTTTTGTATGTATGTTGGCTACTTGTATGTCTTCTTTTAAGCACGTGGTTGTTCATGTCCTTTGCCCAGTTTTTTAGTGGATTGTTTAGTTTTCTTCTTGTTGAGTTGTTTGTGTTCCTTGTAGACTCTAGATATCAGTCCTTTGACAGATCCATAGTCTGCAAATATTTTCTCCCATTCTGTAGATTGTCTATTGACTCTATTGATAATTACTTTTTGCTGTGCAGAAGCTTTTTAGTTTAATTGCACCTCATTTGTCTATTTTTGTTTTTGTTGCATTTGCTTTTGAGGTCTTAGTCATAAATACATTGCCTAGGCCAATGTCCAAAAAAATTTTTCCTAGGTTTTCTTCTAGGGCTTTTATATTTCAAGTATTAAATTTAGGTCTTTAATCCATTTTGAGTTAATTTTTTATATGTAGTAAGAGTTAGGGGGTCCCATTTTATTCTTCTGCATATGGCTAGCCAATTTTCCCAGCATCATTTATTGAACAGGGTGTGCTTTCATCATTGTTTATGTTTGTCAAAGATAAGTTAATTGTAGGCATATCAATTTATTTCTTGGTTCTCTAATCTGTTCCGTTGATCTATGTGTCTATTTTTGTACCAATACCATGCTGCTTTAGTTACTATAAGCTTGCAGTATAATTTGAAGTCAGATAATGTGATGCCTCTTACTTTGTTCTTCTTGCTTAGCATTGCTTTGGCCATCCAGGCTACTTTTTAGTTCCATATAAACTTCAGTATTGTTTTTCCTAATCTGTGAAGAATTATGTTATTAATTTGATAGGAATTGTGTTGGATATGTATATTGATTTGAGCAATTTGATAATTTTAATGATACTGATTCTTCTAATACATGAGCAAGAGATGTTTTTCCATGGGTTTATGTCATCTACTATTTTTTTTATCAGTGTTTTGTGTTTCTCCTTGTAGAGCTCTTTCACCTCCTTGGTTAAGTGTATAATCCTAGTTATTTTGTGTGTGTGCATGGCTATATGTAAATGGGATTGAGTTCTTCATTCAGTTCTCAACTTGAGCATCATTGGTGTATAGAAATGCAACTGATTTTTGTGCATTAATATTATGTCCTAAAACTTTACTGGAATTGTTTATAAGGTTTAGCAGTCTTTTGAAGGAATCTTTAGGGTTTTCTAGGTATAAAATTATGTCATCAGCAAACAGATATAATTTTACTTCCTCTTTTCCAATTTGGAAGCCTTTTTTATTTTCTCTTGCCTGATTTTCTGGCTAGGACTTACAGTACTATGTTGAATAGAAGTGGTGAGAGTGTATATTCTTGCCTTGTTCCAGTTCTTATGAGAAATGCTTTCAACTTTTCCCCATTCAGTATGATGTTGGCTGTGGGTTTGTTATATATGGCTCTTATTGTTTTGAGGTATGTTCTTTCAATGCCTAGAGTCTTGAAGGTTTTTATCAGGAAGAGATGTTGCATTTTGCTGAATGCTTTTCTGCAACTATTATTATGATCATATGATTTATGTTTTTGTTTTCATTTTTTTTATTATCCATTCTTCATGTTCAATTTTGAGGTTTAACATTTTTGTTTTTAATTCTGCCTATGTGGTTAATCACATTTATTGATTTGCATATGTTGAATCATCCTTGCATTCCCTGAAATAAAACCTACTTGATCACAATGAATTATCTTTTTGATATACTCTTGGATTTGGTTTGCTAGTATTCTGTTAAGAATTTTTGCATGTATGTTCATCAGGGATATTAGTCCGTAATATCCCTGATGAACATACATGCAAAAATTCTTGTATGTGACATGCTGACAGTCAGGATACAATGAGAATTTTGACTTTCTTTTGCAAAGTGGGAGGATAATTATGAAAGGGGTATTGGAAAGAACTAGCCTAATGCCCAACTGCAGCCTCATTATTGAGCATGAAAGCAAGTATTTTTGTCTATGAACAAGGGATAACATTTCCAATTTTTAAAATATTCATATAACTTATTCACAAACTAAATGCTATTGGAGGCGGGATTGAAGGTAGGAAAAAAACAAAACTAAACAAAGGATCAGCCCAGAGGAACCACCATAAAAACCACGAGATTTTGAAAGAGGAAAAACAAAATGGAGGGAAGAAAATTATCAAAGATCCATTACATTGATATCTTGCTAAACTGAAGAACAAGACTTGAGAGTGAAAGTTAATTGTATGCCAAACACAATAAACAAAGAAACCCCAAAATGTCATCATAAAATTTCAGAACAGCTGAGATTAGGAAAACATAATAGCACATAAACACATCTAGAAAGAAAAGGCAGACCACATACCAAGGAACGCAACTCATAAAAACATGTAATAGCTGAGCAGCAACTCGTAGAAGATAAAAAGCTGAGCAGAAATGCCTTCTGAAGAAATTCTCAAGAAAACCCATTTTCAATCTAGAATTCTGTCTCTGGACATATTGATAATTGAATGCAAAGGTAGAATAAAGATATCTGTAGACATGCAAGGATTCAAAATTTTACCACTTTTGGACATTTTCTCATGAAGCTCATAGAAGGTATATCCTACTAAAACAAAGTAGGTGAAAAAAGAAGACATGGGATTCAGAAAAAAACAGAGTTATGAAGTTCCAAGAGAGAAGTCATAGGTAGACAGCCAGCATCAGGGCCTAGAAAGCAACCAATTCAAACTGAAGCAAGGAAAAGGAAGTTCTAGGGGAAAACAGAACTTAAGGCTTATCTGATGTGTGTGGCTACATGAAGAATAATTTGAAGCATTTAGAAAAAAATAGTGACAAATATATAGAAAGCTAAACAAGTGAAAATATAAGGTCCTGCAAAGAGAGTAGCATAAGAAAGGAAACATTATAATACCCTACTTGGCTTGGCAGTGACGATTATTTACATAATTATGGAAAACACCAGATATTATTATAATTCTTGTTTTGGAATAAGATATAGTAGTACTTTGTTATGAGATATGAGAAGATGAAGAATGAGAAGGTATAGAAAAGAAAGCTCAATTATTGTTTATCATAATAACTTGTCAACACAAATCAATAAAGCAAGAAATGTCAGTATCGGCACATATATCAGTATATGTGCTGATAATTCTTCCTCTGCCCCTCCAAATCTATTTCTGTCTTTTCCGATGGAAGAATGTGAGAATTTGTGTTTAGCCTGATGGAACAAAACAAATTGAGAAATAATTTTAGGGTGAGTGAGAGAACAAGTGAACCATGAGAAAGTTTGATATAAAAAAAAATCACAGGTAGTTATATTAGCAAGGAGACAGAAAGGTGATAGAAAAAAGCAATAAAGATATAGAGACATTTTTAGACCGAGTAGGAAAGTTGAGGTTGCTTATATTAGGTGGACTAGCTCTTTTCAGCAAAGAAAGTATTACATAAGCTCATACCCCGAGCAGTTATAGGCTCCTATAAACCAGCTGCACCATAAACTTGAGCCCTGATTATGGAGTTATCAGCTGAGTCATCTTGGGTGGATCAAATAATCTAAAATTTCAATCATTTACTCCCACATAAAATGAAAATAAAGGTAGCATGCTTGACTTGTAGGATTTTGTGAAAGAGAAATAATAATTGTTAAATTGTAAAAACAGATGTACGATGCAACATTCAAATAATTTAGTCCTCAAATGGTGCATTAGTCTGCTTGGGCTGCCGTAACAAAACACTCTCGGCTGGATAGCTTAAACAACAGTAATTTATGTCTCACAATTCTGGATGGTGGAAAGTCCAAGATGAAATTGCCAGCTCATAAACGACACGGAAAACTATGAAGCCATAAAAAAGGATGAGTTGATCGAGACCATCCTGGTCAGCATGGTGAAACCTGGTCTCTACTAAAAATACAATATATTAGCTGGGCATGGTGGCGCGTGCCTGTAATCCCAGCTATTCAGGAGGCTGAGACAGGAGAATCGCCTGAACCCAGGAGGCGGAGGTTGCGGTGAGCCGAGATCGCGCCATTGCACTCCAGCCTGGGTAACAAGAGCAAAACTCCGTCTCAAAAAAAAAAAAAAGAAAGAAAAAAAGGATGAGTTAATGTCCTTTGCAAGGACATGGATGAAGCTGGAAACCATCATTCTCAGCAAACTAACACAAGAACGGAAAACCAAACACTGTATGTTTTCACTCATAAGTGGGAAACGAACAATGAGAACACATGGACACAGGGAGTGGAACATCACACAGCGGGGTCTATCGGGGGTTGGGAGCTAGGGGAGGGGTAGCAGCGGGTGGGAGGATTGGAGAGGGATAGCATTAGGAGGAATACCTAATGTAGATGACAGGTTGATAGGTGCAGCAAACCACCATGGCACGTCTATAACTATGTAACAAACCTCAATATTCTGCGCATGTATCTCAGAACTTAAAGTATAATAATAACTTTTTAAAATGGAATTTCAAAAGAAAAAAGTGCCAGCCTATTTGGTTCCTGGGAAGGGTGCTCTTTCTGGCTTTTAGGTGGTCCCCTTCTCCTAATGTACTCACATGGTGGAGAGGAAGAGAGCTCTGTGTCCCTTCCTTTTCTTACAAAAGCATCAGTTCTACTGATGAGCCCCATTCTTAAGACCTCATTTAACCTCCTTTGGCCCTACCTCTCCATACAGTCACATTGGAGGTTAGAGCTTTAACACATGAATTTTGGGGAGACACAAATATTCAATTCATAACAAAAAAGTAAAGAGCTTTTATATCCAGGAGAGAAAAAGAAAAGACATACTGAGGGAGGATGGGGGGAAAGGGCCAAGGAGAAATTAGTATGTTTTAATATTAATCTATTTTGAAGAATGAAAGATGTAACCCATTTTCATTTCTTTGTGATGTTGTTGCCATTAAATAACATTGAAATACTTTTTTCAAAAAAATCTACCCATCAGTTTACAAAGGAATCTATTTAAAAAAAAAAAAGGTATTTTGGAAAAACAAACAAGACTGGGTCAACCTGTATGGCCAGGTGCTGGAATTTAGGCTTGTCAGATAAAATACAGGACTCCCTGTTATATTTAAATTTTGGAATCTCAGTATGGAACTGCAAAAGACCCTGAATAGCCAAAGCAATCTTGACCAAAAAGAACAAAATTGACAGCATCACACAAACAGATCTCAAAATATGTCAAAAAGGTATAATTACTATAGCAAAACAGCATGGTACTGGCCTAAAAACAGACACACTGGCCAATTAAATAGAATATAGAACTCAGAAATAAACCCACACATCTATAGTCAATTGATTTTCAACAGAAGTACCAAAAACATACAATGGTAAAAGCACAGACAACAAAAGCAAAAATAGATGATGGGATTTAATCAAACTAAAAAGCTTCTGCACAGCTAAGGAAACGATCAACAGAGTAAAGAGACAACCTACAGCTTGGGAGAAAATATATGAAAAATCACACATTGGCTAAGAGGCTGATATATAAAATATGCAGGGAACTCAATCTACTCCATAACAATAAAACAAATAACCCAATTTAAAAATGGACAAAAGACCCGAATAGAACTTTCTCAAAAGAAAACATACAAATAGCCAAAAGATATATGAAAAATGCTCTGTATCTCTAATCATCAAAGAATTGAAAATTAAAATAACAATAAGATACCACCCCATACCTGTTAGACTGGCTATTACCAAAAAGAGGACAGAGTAAGAAGAGTTCGTGAGAATGTGAAGAGAAAGAAATGCTTGTACACTGTTCATGGGAATGTAAATTAATACAATCATTTTGGAAAACAACATAGAGGTTCCTTTTAAAACTAAATCTAGAATTACCACATGATCCAGCAATCCCACTTCTGTGTATGTAGCCAAGGGAATTGGAATCAGTATGTCAAAGAGATGTTTATACTCTCATGTTCATCACAGCATTATTCACAATAGCCAAGGCTTGAAAACAACCATGATGCCCACAACAGATGAAAGTTTAAAATGTAGTGTATATACAAAATGGAATAATATTCTGTTTTTAGAAAGCATGAAATTCTGTTATCTGTGAGGACAGGGATGAACCTAGAAGATATTGTGCTAACTGAATGAGCCAGGCACAGAAAGACAAAATTCTGCATGATCTCACTTATATGTGGAACCTAAAACAGTCAGACTCATAGAAGCAGGAGTAGAATAGTGGTCACCAGAGCCTGTGGGTGGGTGCAGGTGGATCATTGATTAAAGAGTGCAAAGTTTCAGTTACACGGGAGGAGTCGGTTTTGGTGACCTATTGCACATAATAACTATAGTTCATAATACTGTATTTAATGTATTATAATATTCAAAATAGCTAAAACAGTGACTTTTGAACATACTAATCACAGAGAAATGATAAGTATCTGAGGTGATGAATATGTTAATCAGCCTGATTTGATTATTCTATAATTTATACATGTATCAAAGCATATTGTACTTCATAAATATATACAATTATTGCTTGTTAATTAAATATAAAATTAAATTTATAAAATAAAAATAAGTAAGATTTCAGAATCATTTTCCTTTTGAGAGTCTCACTCTGTCACCCAGGCTGAAGTGCAGTGGCGCAATCTCAGCTCATTGCAACCTCTACCTCATGGGCTCAAGCGATCCTCCTACCTTAGTCTCCCACAGATGCATGCCACCACCATGCCTGACTAATTTTTTTTGTATTTTTGGTAGTCATGGGTTTCACCATGTTGCCCAGGCACCATACTGCTCAGGTCTTGAACTTCTGAGCTCAAGTGATCCTCCCACCTCAGCCTCCCAAAGTGTTGAGATTACAGGTGTGAGCCACTATGCCTGGCCAAATTTCAGAATTGTATGCAAGAACATATACTAAAAAAAAATTGGTGTTTATATGAAATTCAAATGTAATTGGATGTTCTGTTTTTTTTCATTTGCTAAATCTGGTAATACTAAAAAGTTTTCATTATAAAACTGTGACATGATAAAATATAAACACACAGACACAATATTAAAAACTCAGAAACAGGCACAACTATATAAAAGTAATTAATACTTAACCAAGAGTGGTAGCACAAGCCTCTAGTCCTAGCTAGGGACTCAGGAGGCTAAGGTGGAAGGATCAACTGAGCCCAAGAGTTCGAGTCTACCCTGTGCAACATAACAAGACCCTGGCTCTAAAATAAATAATAAAAGTAATTAATACTTGATAACATAGGTATTTCAAACAAGGAAAAATATATATAAGTTAATGTTGCTGAATATGTATTTTACTAGTTAGTAAAATAAGTTTAAATGCCTCTCTTACACTAACCAAAACAAGTACTGGCACATGGAGAAAAATACCTAATTTATTTTTTTATATATGAATACCTAGTAAATAAAAAACTAAATACCTAATTTATTTTTTTATAACAAAGTGAAAAAAAATTTCACCATATGTAACAAAATGAAGATATTCTTTTTTTTTTTTTTTTTTTTTTGAGTTGGAGTCTTGCTCTGTTGCCCAGGCTGGCACGATCTTGGCTCACTTCAACCTCCAAGGCAGATATTCTTAATGCCTGAAGAATGAGATGCAACTGTTTTCCCTGTCAAATTGGCAAAGTTAAAATGAAAAGGTTGGGTTTCCCTAATCTGAAAATCTAAAATCTGAAATGCTCCAAAGTCCAAAACTTTTTGAGCATCCACATGATGTTCAAAAGAAATGCTCATTACAGCACTTTGGTTTTTCAGATTAGACATATTCAACTAGTAAGTATAATGCAAGTAATCTGAAACGTGAGAAAATATGAAATCTGAAACACTTCTGGTCTCAAGCATTTCAGATGAGGAGTACTCAACCTGTATTACTGAAGTGGGCAAAAGTGCTAAGAAAACAGGACCTTATACACTGACAGAAGCATAAATTGGTATATGTAGCAAAAATACATTTCTGTAATGAAGAGTAAGAAAAGACATTTTCCGATGAAGAGAAACCAAGATATTTTTGTTGCCTGCAGACACGTTCTAAAGGCTTAAATGAAAGATATTAAAGCAAAGAAACAAGCAAACAAAACCCTCAAAACTGGGAACTTCAGGAATCAAGGAAAAACAAAACAAATAGCAACATTTGGATAAAATACTTTTAAAATCGCAAGCATTCCTACACACCAATAATAGACAAGCAGCCAAATCATGAGTGAATTCCCATTCACAACTGCTACAAAGAGAATAAAATATCTAGGAATACAACTAACAAGGGATGTGAAGGACTTCTTCAAGGAGAACCACAAACCACTGCTCAAGGAAATAAGAGAGGACACAAACAGATGGAAAAACATTCCATGCTCATGGTTAGGAAGAATCAATACCATGAAAATGGCCATACTGCCCAAAGTAATTTATAGATTAAATGCTATCCCCATCAAGCTACCAATGACTGTTTTCACAGAATTGGAAAAAAACACCTTAAACTTCATATGGAACCAAAAAAGAGACCACATAGCCAAGACAATCCTAAGCAAAAAAAAAAACCAAGCTGGAGGCATCACGCTACCTGACTTCAAACTGTAATTCAAAGCTACTGTAATCAAAACAGCATAGTACTGGTACCAAAACAGAGCTATATACCAATGGAACAGAACAGAGGCCACAGCAAGAATGCCACACAACTACAACCATCTGATATTTGACAAATCTGACAAAAAAACAAGCAATGGTGAAAGGATTCCCTATTTAATGAATGGTGTTGGGAAAACTGGCTAGCCATATGCAGAAAGCTGAAGCTGGATCCCTTCCTTGTACCTTATACAAAAATTAACTCTAGATGCATTAAAGTTTTAAACATGAGGCCTAACACCATAAAAACTCCAAAAGAAAACCTAGGCAATACCATTCAGGATCTAGGCATGGGTAAGGACTTCATGACTAAAACACCAAAAGCAATGGCAACAAAAGCCAAAATAGACAAATGGGATCTAATCAAACTTAAGAGCTTCTGCACAGCAAAAGAAACTATCAATAGAGTGAACCAGCAACCAACAGAATGGAAAAAAATTTTTGCAGTCTACCCATCTGACAAGGGGTAATATGGAGAACTTAAACAAATTTGCACCAACAACAAAAAAAACAACCCCATTAAAAAGTTGGCCAAGGATACGAACAGACACTTTTCAGAAGAAGACATTTGTGCAGCCAACAAATATATGAAAAAAAAGCTACTCATCACTGGTCATTAGAGAAATGCAAATCAAAGTCACATTGAGATACCATCTCACACCAGTTAGAATGGCAATCATTAAAAAATCAGGAGACAACAGATGCTGGAGAGGATGTGGAGATATAGGAATGCTTGTACACTGTTGGTGGGAGTGTAAATTGATTGAACCATTGTGGAAGACGTGTGGTGATTCCTCAAGGATCTAGAAATAGAAATACCATTTGACCCAGCAATCCCATTACTGTTATATACCCAAAGGATTATAAATCATTCTATTATAAAGACACATGCACATGTATGTTTATTGCAGCACTGTTCACAATAGCAAAGTGTTGGGACCAACCCAAATGCTCATTGGATAAAGAAAATGTGGCACATATACACCATGGAATACTGCGCTGCCATAAAAAAGGATGAGTTCATGTCCTTTGCAGGGACATGGATGAAATTGGAAACCATCATTATCAGCAAACTGACACAAGAACAGAAAACCAGATTACCGCATGTTCTCACTCATAAGAGGGTGTTCAACAATGGGAGAACACAAGGACACAGGGAGGGGAATATCACACACCAGTGACTGGAGGGTAGAGGGCTAGGGGAGGAATAGCAAGGGGTGGGTGGATTGGGGAGGGATAGTGTTAGGAGAAATACCTAATGTAGATGATGGGGCAATGGATGCAGCAAACCACCTCCATGGCACATGTATACCTATGTAACAAACCTGCACGATCTGCACATGTACCCCAGAATTTAAAGTATAATCATTTAAAAAAAAAATAAAAACTATTTTCATCTTAAGTTCTTTAAAACACATATGTTTTGCTGTTGAAAGTCAACATTATAGTATTATCTAGTAAGATTTTCAGTGCATATAGATATAATACATATGACCACTATGACATAAGGGCAGAGGGATAAAGTAACCTGTATGGTTTTAAGGCTTCTACATTTACTTAAGTGGGTAATATATTAATTTTAAGTAGACTGTTAATGGTTAGGTATATATGTTGTAATCTTTACAGCCACCACTATAAAAACAATACAAAGAGGACAAAAAAATCCATACATAAAAAATGGAATACTCAAAAAAATCTATAACATAGTAGACATAAATCCAACTAAGGCCATAATGATAAGAATAAATGGTCTAAACAATTAAAGGACAGAGATTGTGCAATTAGGCATTAAAGTAAGACTCAACTATATTCTGTCTGCAAGATATTCACTGTAAATATAAATATACGGGGAATTAAAAATAAAAGAATGAAAAAAAAGAAGGACGCTGGAGTGTCTATATCAAAGCCAGATAAAGTAGACTTTCGGACCACACATACAACGGAAGATAGAGAGATATCTTACACAATAAAAGGTCAATTCACCAAGAAGATAGAACAACCCTAAATATGTATGCACCTAACAAGTGTTCCAAAATATATGAAGAAAAACCGATAGCAATGAAAGGGGGAAAATAGACAAATCTACACTGTAGTTGAAGACTTTGACACATGTAGACAAAAAAAAAAAAACTAAGGATGCACAAGACCTGACCAATAAATTAATCAACATTTTTAAATATACTCTTTTTTAGCAGCAGAATACACATTCTTTTCAAGTATACATGAAGCATTTACCAAAATAGATCATAGAATATATATGAACAAATGTAAGAGAATTGAAATCATATAAAGTGTACTTTCTAATCATTAAAAATTAATTTAGAAATCAATAAGAGAAAGATGCCTGACAATACCAAGTGTTATTAAGGATAGAAAGTGCCTGGAGTTCCCATTCACTGCTGGTGGAAATGCAAAATGGGAGAGCCATTCTGGAAAACAGTTTGGCAGTGTCATAAAGTTAAATACAAACTTAAGACCCGGCAGTCTCACACCTAGATATTTACCAAAGAGAAAAGAAAATTTTTGTTCTCATAAACACTGGTGTGGAAATGTTTATAGTGGCTTTTTTCATAAACTTCAAAAAACAGAAATGCCCACATATCATTCAACTGATGAATGGATAAACTATAGAACACTTCTCAGTAATAAAAAAGAATAAACAACTGATACATGTAGCAACATGGATGAATCTCAGATGTGTTAGGCTAAGTGAAGGAGACCAGACTCAAAAGGCTACACAATCTGACTCCATTGAGAAGACATCTAGAAAGGGTAAAAGTACAGACTAGATGATAGGAGTGCAGGCAAGGAGTTGGGACTCACATAGAAAGCAGCAGTTTGGGAGAGCGATGGAACTGTTCCTTATCTTGATTGTGGTAGTGGTTTACTGAACCATATATTTGTCCAGACTCATAAAACAAAACCAGAAAGTGTAAATTTTAATGTATGTAAATTTTTAAATTAAATTTAGCCACTTAAAAACATTTGGATAAAATGAAAAGCAATGAATTTCTCTTCTCGGGTCACTTGAGGATAGATTTTTTTTCACCATGTTTTCTGCCTGTGGTCAGTCATCAAAACATGAATCAAAACCAGTCCAATTAAGTCTTGTTTGTTCTGTTAAGTCTGGGTGATTTGTGGCAGAAGAAGAATATGCCAATCATCAAAATCCAGAGATAATCCTAAAGCACAATTTGAGCTTCTCTTCACAGCCTCTGCACTGACACTCAAAACCTCTTTCCAGAACTGCCAAGGAGGCTTGATTGAGTTTCAGCATCATTTCCAGGCCTCCCCAGGTGGAGCCATTAATAATCAGTGAAATGATCCAAAAAAACAAAGCACTGAAAGGAACACGAGTTTCAGAAATTTGCCAACTGCATTGCAAATTTCTGAATGACAGAACTGAATATAAAGCCTATGGTACCATCTTCCCTCCGTCACACCCCACCACAGCTCCAAAGCAAAAATCAAACCCCTAACAACGATCTTAGGATATTGTGTAACCCTGAAGAGGTCAGAGTGAGGATGTCTGGGTCTAGAACTCTGTGTTCATTGTCACCCATCAATCTACACAGTCAAGAACATTTGTACTCAGAACCTCTGAAAACCAGTTCCAGTTTAGACTTGTTCCCAAGCAACAACGATTATTATTTTTATCTCTTAATGTTATAGTTTAACTAATTCACTAATGATTAAGACAATTTTAAAGACTGAGTAGGCCCCACTAGCTACATGGCTGTTGCACTTCAGTTAACGTGCAAAGGATGTCACTGCCTGCAGTTAGCTAATAACGCATTATAATTAATAGTACTTGGGAAAAGTGTCCTGTCAGCGGGAGCCTTGAGGCTGTTTTCCTAATGCACCAAGATGTTCTCCATCAGGCTTCTGTTTTATGAAATAAGCAACTGTCCCTACCCTCATTCTTTTAATTCTAAGGGTAATTTGTGTTCTAATGCCAGAAACTTACAGCACTTTCTTCATTAGAATTTTCTTGAACCGACGTGGGGTACTGTGATAATAAAAGCGAATACCCGCTTCTTATTTACTCACCTCCAATTCTGCCTTGCAAAAGCACGTCTATCTCAGCAGGAGAGCATCAGCAAGCAAGAACCCAGAGGAAGTGAGGGCAATGATTCATCCACCCCAGGACAGATTTCTTCATTTGCTTGCACTGCCTCGCACTCTTCTCACAAATAGTTCTTTTTATATAATTCTTATTTGCCCATGTTGGTAAGATCTTCTTTGTCCTGTTTTTATTTGTCTCTCTCTGTCACCCAGGCTGGAGTGCAGTGGCGCAGGCTCACTGCAACCTCCCGCCTCCCGGGTTCAAGCAATTCTCCTGCCTCAGCCTCCAAATTAGCTGGGACTACAGGTACATGCTACCATACCTGGCTAATTTTTTTGTATTTTAGTAGAGACAGGGTTTCACCGTGTTGCCCAGGCTGGTCGCAAACTCCCGAGCTCAGGCAATCCGCCCGCTTCAGCCTCCCAAAGTGCTGGGATTACAGGTGTGAGCCACTGCACCCAGCCTTGTCCTGTTATTCTTAATAGGTCCTAAAAAGCCTCTTTTGTAAGTAGGAAAAACAATCGTGGATGTCCTTCACAATTAACTATTCCATCACCTGCCATCACTTACCTAGAATAAGAAACAGGTGACGGTTTCTGAGAACAGAGCACTTCAGTGAAAGCTGAGCAAACGAAGAGCAAGTAATAGCCTGACAACACGCCAAAGACCTACCCTCTTCCCTGCATTATTACTGTCAAATAAAAACTTATGTAGAAACATGTTTTAAAATTCAATGCCCATCCTCAAATTCACTTTCCAATCTCTGTCACCATCCCTTGCCCCCCTCACATTCCAGGGGAAGTAGTACAAGAAGGATTAACGAGGTAGATGTCCTTCATTTGCACTTCCCAAAGGAAGAAAGCATCTAAGTGCTGTATATATAGAACTATGAAAAGGGGGAAAACTCAAGGTAAGCTATATGCACAGTGAGACAAGAATCACTGTCCTATTGGTTCTACAATTGCTATAAAATTTTATTTTATATTAACTTAGCAATTAGAGACCAAAAATCAAACCAAAACTTTCAGCAACTTTGGCGCTGAATCATCTGGTGGACAGTCTAATTGTGTAGCTGAGATTGTGGGGCAGAGTGTTCTATGAATGTGAATCAAGTCAATTTGGTTGATAAGGCTGTTCAGATATCCACACTGATTTTTCTATCCTCTTGTCCCATCAATCACTAAGAGAGAAGTGTTGACATCTCCAACTATAACTATGTGGATTTGTTGAGTTGTCTGACCTGTGCCACTGTCATACACACTCGTCCTCAACATTTTCACAATTCTAAACTCTGCTATTATTGAAAATGAGGCACAGAGCAGTCAAGTGAATTGGGCAAGTCCACTGAACTAGTAAATGGGAAAGCAGGATTCTAACTAGCTCAGTTTGAATCTTGCCTTCCCATTTCCTAGTTGTAGAAGCCCAAGTCCATGCTATTCTCTTCCATAATACCCTCTATCATGCCTCATCTATGAATTTCAAGAGCAGCTAAGATGAAGCCATGACTTTATTTGCTCTTTACAAGGTGTTTGTGGCACAAGCCAAATTTTAGGGGAGCTCAAACACCATCCCTCTCTCTACTCTCTCCCAACTCCACCCCCACTCCACAGAAGCTCATCCATCTCTCACGGAGCACTGATAGAGAACACACTAAGGGTGTGTTGTTCGAAGATGCAGCTTTCTGTCAGAGAAGAAGGTAAAAGCCCTTGCTTCAGCAAGAAGGGCTCCTGGAGTTCTCTCTCTCTTTCCAGCTTTTTTGGTTCTCAGCTCCCTAAGCTTTGTTCTCTTCCAGGATGCTATTGAGGATAGATCTAAGCTCTGCCTTAGGAAGCTCTCCCCAACCGTAAAGAGGGCTGCAAGTGTGGAGAAAAGCAAAAACTGCTCTGGGGTTTAGCAAATCACCTGTCCTTGCTTCTTTTGTCACCAGTGTGGTAAGACCTCAGTGGTCAGTTATGGACTGTGAGCAGTGAGGCAGGGGCATTGAAAATCTGGTTTTGGATTTAGCCTTATGCTAGAAAGGCAAAAGGAGTCCTGGTTCTCACACAGTTCAGCCTAGTTCAGCAAGGCTGGGATGCCTGACAGGATATGTGCTCAAATTTATTCAGGAATGAGCAATGTGTACTAGCCTAGAACTTGGCTTCTACGTATGACTCTCTCAGGGCACCTGTAATGGTGGGCTACCAGCCACCTCTGTTTCATCAGATAGACTCAAACTATACTACTCTCCATAGGAATGGAAAAACACTTTTAAATCTGAGAAATGCAAATTCTTGTTCCAAATATGGCAGAAGAACTATTCTGCTATAGATCTCAGAGATTTTTCTTTTTTCCAGACCTGAGGGCCCTCCCTTCCTGTTTAGATTAGGGTAAACTTTGAATCCAATGCAGTGTAAGCTAAAAGTCTCAGTGAAGGCCACTGCATTGGATATCTTCAAAGCAAAAGATGACTCATCACTTTATTTTATTGAGAATGAACTGAAAGTCTAAACTCCAAGCAAAGCTGATATTCAGGCACTTCAGAAGACCAGCTCCCAAAGGCAATCAGACACGCCCAGCAAAGTGACATATTCTTACCACATTTACTGTGATTCAGGGTTTGACCTCAGTCTTGTGGGCTCAAAATTCATTCTTGTAGGTCCCCGAGCTGCCTGCTTCAGGGATGCAGCATATGTGGTGATAAAGAACAGAAACTCTAGAGTCAGACTACCTCAGTTTGAACCTGGGCTCTACTCTTTACTAGCTGCAAGTTACTTCACCTTCCTGTGTCTTACTTTCTGCCTTTTAAAAATGGTGATCATAATACTAACAGCCACCTTCTATGATTGTTATCAGAATGAAGTAAGTTAATATTTGAATAGTGTTAAGATCAGTGTCTAGCACATAGTCCATGCTATATGAGTGTTATTAAAACTTGATAAGAGACTGGTCTTAATATCAGAGTGGGAAATTATTTGACAATGAGGAAATAAAGTTGTGAAGCAATTGGAGACTCATGTTGACCTGACTTGGTCCCAAGAGAAGACAAATCAACACCATTCTCGGTTAACATGGAATATCAGCAAGCAAGAGGAGTTGTCATAAGTACCTAGTATCATTAGGTTCTAAGGTACTTTCAGGTTGGACAGTATTTCTACAAATATATTAGTCTATCAGGAAAATATTGTGGGCTCGAGGGGCCTAACTGGTGGCTATAAGGTTACTTTGCATATCTTTGTACAGATATACTTCAGCAGTTATAATAATATCATAATGCTCTAGCATTTACTTTGTCCATTATAAACATGAATATTTTCTTATTTATTCCACACAACACTCCTATAAAGTAAATGCTGTTACAGATGAGAAAACCACAATGTAGAGAGATATACATGGTCGTCCTGGGATTTTTTTCCCTTGTACTTTCCTTGCCTGGAGCACACATCTGTCAGTCACTTAGATCACTCCTATTCATCCTTCAAGACTCATTTCTACTGTTTGCTCTTCTAGAAAGCAAGCCCCAACTCTCCCTCCCTGGAGCCTCCTATGAGCTAGAGGAGGCTCCTTCCTCTCTTCCCCGTTTCTTCTTCTGCATTACCTCTACAAACCACCCACTACATCACATTAAAATGTTCCCAGCTACCTCCTCCACTAGGCCAGGCTGTGCTTTTTTATGGCTAAATCATTTTTCTTTCTAGAAGATGCTCAATATTTGGCAGAAATTATCATTCAGTAGAATGAGCATAGTACCTGATATTGAGTAAGTGCTCAACTGCTTGGGGAATCACAAACTGTATGATGGTAAAGGGTTCAAGCACCAAATGGGTGACTAAACTAAGTCCTATAAGGTCCCTTCCAATTCTGAGACACAATGGCTCCGAGCCTTACGTTTGACCCTGGCTGGCTTGAATAGATGGCGCCGACCTTCATTGAAAAAGAGGTGATTTTAAGAGAAAGATAAGGAAGTCACTTGTGAGTTTAAATAAGCCAAAGGAACTGCCCCTTCAAAACTGGCAGACTCACTGGACATGGTGGCACATGCCGATGGGTCCCAGACACTTGAAAGGCTGAGGCAAGAGGATTGCTTAAGCCTTGGAGGTTAAGGCTGCAGTGAGTCATGGTTATGCCATTGCACTCCAGCCTAGAATAGGACCCTGCCTCCCCCCAAAAAAGGTGAACTTATGTAAAAGTGAAGGGCTGAAACATTTTCTTAAAGAAACACCCGACAGCATATTATAATGATAGCCTATAAAATGCCACTTCTAATTCTCCACTGTAAATTTCTACATAGTTCCCAGGCATTATAATAGTTTGGTCTTAGAAATAATCCAACTTGAATAATAACCACTAAGAATAAACTATTCAGTTATATAAAACAGATAATACCTCAAAGGATATGAAAATACCATGTATGAAGAGTCAGTCACTCCCTGTGACCAAATGGCCACTGCAACAGTAGCAGTGGACCCCCACCCAGCTCTATTCCCAGCCTTAATGTACTGTTGACCTCTATTGATTATCCCTGTGACCTTCAGCAAGCTGCTTCATTCAGTTGCCATTCTTTTCTGCTATCCAAGGGCTTCATGAATTGTAAATCAATTTAAAACTGATCAGCACATATCAGCTCCCACTTAAAGTCTGTTCCAAAGCATAGTTGTTTTTCATTAGTCCAAAATACGTCAAAAACATTTTACACTAGGAAACCCATGGTGAAAATCTTGCTCAATAACAAGGATATTTATTCCCCTTACACCTTGGAAGCAAACTTAACAAAAATGTAGCATGGTTCTTTTTGTCTTCTTTTCAATGCCTTTTCATTGCAGGAAAAATATTTTGAGGGGGTCTCTGGTAGAAGGCTGGTTTTGATTGTAGTGTCAGAATCTAAATTTTATCACAAATATTGATAGATTGAACAGTAACAAAGGAGAGGGGTCCCCAATTACCTATTATAGAGCCAAATTTAATCTGAGGATGTGGCAATATTAATTCCTTTGTGGAATTCAGTGCAAGATAATGTGCTCATGTTCTGATGCAAGTCTGCAATTTGAAGTTGGGTTTGTCAATAACAGTGCCTCTGTAGTACAAAATCAAAGTTTAATGTGCCTTTGTTCATGTGCTTTCCTAATGCATTTCAGAGTCCACTTGTGGCACAGATAAGCTCTGAAATCAGCAATTGTGGATTTTATCCAGTGGACTCTGCCAAGTGTGTGGTTATTTTAACTTGTGAAAATCACTCCACCTCATAGAGAATTTTTAGAGCAGTAAAACTAGTCTACATGATACTATTCGAGTGGATACATGTCATTATACATTTGTCCAAACCTACAGAATGTACAATATCAAGAGCAAACCCTAATGTAAACTATGGACTTTGGATAACAATCATGTGTCAATGTAGGCTCATGGATTGTAGCAAATGTACCATTCTGGTGGGAAATGCTGATGATGGGGGAGGCTGTGCATGTGTGCGGGGAGAGGTAAATGAGAACTCTCTGTACCTTCCTCTCAATTTTGCTGTGAACCTAAAACTGTCCTAAAGAAAACAGTCTGTTAAAAACAATTGTCCCTTCTGAGGCAGTATGTTTCTGCTAAGTAGCTCTAAATGTTGGAAACTACTTCATTAAATCAACCCAAAATCTGCCTCACTGAAAATTTCTTCCATTTTCAGATGGGAACTCCTTCCAGGTAAAAGCTAGAGGGGCCCCATTTCAACTTAGCATAATGAATTTCTAACAATCCAAATGTTTCAGTGGACAGTAAGTTCCCTGTCAACATGCGCACTGCGTGAATTAAGCATATACCATGTGCCAGGTACTCTTTTAAATGTTTTACCTGTAATAAATTTTCTATCACAATAGCACCTTTATGTGGGTACTGTTATTATCCCTTTAATGGACAGGTATAGTGCAAGCGTTCTTGACATTTCTGTCAGGATGATTTTCCCTTTTCTCAGTTCTCGAGCAGTCTTCGAAATGTTTGTTCAATCTCCTGGGAAGGCTAGTAGCTATAGAGAGCACAGTTCTGGAGCCAGAGAGACCAGAGTTTGAATCTTGCCCCAACTACACTGACCAGCTTTGGAAACTTGAGTGTGTTCTCCATGCTTTTTATTCCTCATCTGTAAAGCATCTGCCAGACTGACATTTTAATAAATATTCACTTATTATCTCTACTTTCCCTTTGTAAGAAAGGTGGAATCCTTTGAGTAATGAACACAAATTATTCTGGTCACTGATGAGCGCTCTTCTACTCTGAAAAATGCTGTAGCATTAATGTGTGTAGCTGCCCTAAGGGCTAATTATCCACTGGAGAGACCGGAGAGATCCCGTCTCTGAGCTGTGCAAAGTTGATGGCAGATCCCACTGTGGTAAAGGCAGCCCATGAGACCTTAACAGAGCAATCAACCTGCCTCCCTTCCACTGTCTTCTCTTTCCAAAGGCAACAGCTGATGGACAGACTTTCTTGGGTGATTGATGCTTCTTTCAACCTGATCTTATAGTGTGCTTCCTCCATAATGCTTCCCTTACTCTCGTACAATTAGTTCCCCAGAGCCTACTGTAAGCCTGCCATACTGGGGCCAGGGAAAAGTAACTGGCACCCTCCACACATGCCTACTACTTAGCTAACCTGAGAGCTTTTAACGAAGCTTATAGGCCATTTGGATTTGTATGTTCAATGGTGATATTCTGGTGATAAATTCCAGCCTTGTCATTTATACTGAGAGTAACTGGCAGTCCCTGCTTGTGTGGTTGACTGTCTGCTGTTTGCAAAATATCTGTAGCTCCTACTGCCCAAATTACTGATTACTGCTTACCGCAGACAGCAGTGGCAGGGCTTGGGCAGTGCCAGGCCACTGAGGGTTGCTGCATACCAAGTGGCCTCTCTTCCACTCTCATTTCCTAATTGCCAATGCCAACTACAGCCAAAGTACCACTTAGCTGAAGGCACTGGCATCTTTTATTTTGGCCTAGCTGCTTCAGCTAGTGCTTGGCCTAGTGCTTCAGCACTAATCTGTCATTCATTTAAGACAATGGTTCACAACGCTGTCTGTACATTAAAATCACCTGTGAAGTTAAAAAAAAAAATTACCCAGGCCTGCGCCATCCCCCAGATATTCTGGTTTAACTGTTCTGAGAAGAGACTAGTGATAGTCTTATTTTTAAAGCTCTTCAGGTGAACCTAATGTGCAGCTTGGATTCAGAACCCCCAATTTAAGAACCAAAATATTTATACTGGGTGTATGTGGGTGGTAGAATCACATATAAATTCTACTTTTTTGTTGTTCTTGTTTTTATTTACTGTGTTCTCTAATTTTTAAAAGCATGCAAGTGTTTAAGTTGCATATGGAAAAACTTTTTTTTCAAAAAGGTAACCCTCAAATTAGACATAAATTTCTGCCTATTTTAATTAAATTAATATTCCCAATTTGAAAGAAAGTTGGGGTAAACCATATAAGTAATAATACATGACAGTTCTTTTTAAAAATAAGTAGAATTAATGCAAACAACATATGCTCAAAATGTGGGAGACTTTAACATTCTATCATGATTTCAAGAGTTATTTTAAGTCTTCCCTTTCCAAAAATAGCTCTTCAGGGTCAGAAAGCCTTTTCCTACCCTTTTCACTTCTCCACATCAGAGACAATGGCTCATCCTCATATACATACCTGAACCCCCTTGGGATCCATTTCTGGATAGACAGGAACGATATAAAAGACCCCATTCTGAAAAAGATTGAGCTTAAAATCTTTCACCTAAGATGCTCTATATGCTAGTGGCTTGACTTGACTTATATAGATCTGTCTGCCAACTATAGGCAATGGGGTTCTCTGAAGTCCCTACCAGGGGAAACCATTCCTTGGTGAGATATATATGCTGAGTATTTAGGGAGATTTTATGTAAATTGGGAAAATTTTAGTTTCTTTAACTACAAAGTGCCTCTCACCTGCTTTCCTTCTCACTGGGCAATTTCCTCTTTATAAAAATTGACATCATCACTTATCCCACATAAATATGCTTGTTCAGCTCCCACAGCAAAGTGTCTACTAGCACAAAATGCCAACAGAGCTAAAGTTGAGAAGCCCTAGCTTATGTATATATAACCTCATTTATATTTTCTGAGTGCTACTTTACTCGTAAAATAGGGACAAAAACACCTTCAAGGTATTTTCTGACCCTTGAAAACAAATGCTTTACTCAAGATTACCTACCTAATAAACAATAATGCTAAATATGGGACCTAGATTTCTAAACTGCAGTTGCCTTTCTATTTCATTACAATCTTGGTGTCTACTAGATGCTTACGGCTCTCCTACTTGTATTCCTGCCTCCCTCCCTTCCTGAGCATGGTAAGCACACTCTTCAAACCTCATCTTTTTCTACCTGGCTTTCTGCCCTTTTCTGACCTCCTATACCGTCTTCTGTGGTGTTATCATTTGGCCTTCTTGTCTTCAGGCTCTATGTTAGGCCCAAGGAATAATGTTAGGGCCTGAAATTTCTTCCTTCATTAATGAATGTACACACGGGATAACATTAGGAATATTAATTTCTTTCCCAGTTTTTTTTATTGTTTGCTTAATATAGGTGATCAGAGTTAAAACTTAGTGGGGGAAAGATAGCAAAAGAGAAAATTTAAATCAATTTCCAAATCTAGAAATACATCTCTGCCATCAATTTTAGTATTTTCTCTATGCAAATATTTTCTTCCATTAAAAAGCATTATGTCAACAATATGCCGTATTTTTTTCCTATACCATTGGGAACTCCTTCTATGCCACTAATTCTCTAGCACCATTTTTAAAGCTCCATAGTAATTCATTGTATGGGTACATTGGAATGTCTTTAACCAACTCTGTATTACTGCTTAGTTAGGCTGCTTCTAACTTTTAGCTTTTATAAACATCTCCTTTGAAATATTCTTTTTTTTTTCTTTATTTTTTGAGACGGAGTTTCGCTCCTGTTACCCAGGCTGGAGTGCAATGGCGCGATCTCGGCTCACCGCAACCTCCGCCTCCTGGGTTCAGGCAATTCTCCTGCCTCAGCCTCCGAGTAGCTGGGATTACAGGCACGCGCCACCATGCCCAGCTAATTTTTTGTATTTTTAGTAGAGATGGGGTTTCACCATGTTGACCAGGATGGTCTTGATCTGTTGACCTCGTGATCCACCCTCCTCGGCCTCCCAAAGTGCTGGGATTACAGGCGTGAGCCACCGCGCCCGTCCTGAAATATTCTTAAAGCAAATCTTTGATCATTCTTCTCATGTTTTTACCTAGAAGTAGAATATATAGATCAAATGACAATGCAAGAATTTAAGGGTTTTGACAGAGTAAAACTGAAAGGAAATTTGACTTCAGATTGATGATCTTTTTGGTAGGTGGGGCTGCTAAGCCATAAACACCCTTTACCCAGGTTGATTTCTCACTATGGAGGCCCCTTATTGCTTCTCTGTAAAATGAACAGCCAGAGTATGGCTGGCAATTGGTGGGAACTGGTCAGCACTTTTACCACTACTATAAACTACTTTTGTATAACCTTGAAAGTCAATGCCACTGACGTTTAGTAAACACCACACAGTACTAAACACAATCTGAAGACTATAAACATAAATTGCCTACCTTGAAGGTGTTTGTAATTTAGTGTACACACATTATTATGTAAGACAAAATGTATCCGTTTGGTAAGAAAATTTAAAAGTGCTGTAGAAAGAGGAGTATTTCTTAGCAAGGTGATGGGGAAATTGGAAGGAGATGAAATTTAATCTAGGCTTTGATGACGGGCAAGGTCAGATTTTGAACTAGCAATAGGTAGAAGGGCACTGGGAGTACAGAGACCTACAAAGCAGAACAGGCAGAGGCAATAAAGTGCATTACATTTATTTGGAAAAAAAAAAAAAAAGGACAGCCGTCAGTTAACCTGAGTAGGGTTAAGGCAAGGCAATAATAATAGATACACTGAGAAAAGAAGATTGGTATCAAACTGTAAATTCTTTGCTGAGAAGTGGAAACTATTTGGAGAGAAACAGGGGGCTAACGAAAGGGAGAGAAATGCAGCAGGAAGGTTACTCTGTGAGCAGTGTAGATCAAAGTGGCATCTGGTGCAGGAATTATCACTGTAGCTCTTTTGTGAGAAGAAAATATAGGCCTGGAAATGGGAAAGGTGGTAGAGAAGGAAACAGAGAAAACGAATAGCTGAACCTCTTCAAGTTGTGTAAAATATAATGCAAGCAAGAGTGAAATTGGCAAATTTTAAATCCTGATTTGTGTTCCTCCCACTCACATTTTTCATAAATGAATATGCAGCTGTCAACAGATTGTTTGCTGTTGATTTAACTATATTTGAAAAGCTTTAGCACCACCTGGTGATGAAAACTCAGATCGACTCCAACCACCCTAAATTCCATCTTTTTTTCTACCAAGTTTTTACTTTGAAAAAATTTCAAACATACATAAAACTTGAAAGAATACTGTAATAACACCTTACACCCTCATCACATTTGCCAATTATATTTGGCCCCTTTTCTTTAGTTATTCTATGTGTTGAACCATCTGAAAATAAACTACAGACACTAAAACAAAAATTCAAAAACTGTCAGCATAAACTTCCTAAGAAAAGGATATCCTCTGCATAACAACAATACCATCTCCTTACCTGAAAAATTAATAATAATTTTACACCATCACCTAATATGCAGTCTATATTCAAATCTTCCAAGCTTTCACCAAAAAAAATGTGTTTAAGTGGCATTTTTAAATCCAGAATGTAATCAAGACTTATGCTTTGCATTCGGTGGACATGTTTCAGGGGTCTCTTAATCTAGAGCAATTCTCACTTTTTTTTCTTTTCTGCCTTCCATGAAGGCCTTTGTTGTCTTATCCAAGATCAACTCCACCCCCAACACTCCTATCTTTGCTTTTCTGCCCCCGTTTTACTTAACATTTATTGACACTTAGCACACAGCGACATTCCCTTTTCCTGTTTTTCTTGCATGTCTCTTCCCACTGAAGTATCAGCTCCATAAGAAGAAGGATTTTGTTTGCTTTGTTAACCTGCCCACTAGTTCTAGCCCACTGTATCCAGAACAGTGCCTGACGTACAGAAAGTGCTCAATAAATAATATCTGTTGAAGGAAAGCACATGCCAGTGGCCTTCAACTTGCTTAAACCCACACTCATGGACAATGGCAGAGTCAGACCAGAGCCACCAGCAGGGACGGTATTAGGCCGTCACCCCTTGTCTGAACACATGAGTTGAGAAAGTTGGGGCAGATGCAGTTTCGGACAAACCTACATGAGCTCCATTCTCTCTCCCCAGGCAGTCTCTGAAGAAGGAAGTCTGTGTTATCTCCACAGGTAGTGATATATTCATGGCATTTTGCTTATTTGCTGAGACTATATTATTCTTATTTACACAAGTTTAGTTTTCACAAACCTGTTAAGGAATCCAGGTCAGTATCATGAGATCCAAGATGAGAGTCTCATATAGCTCGAAATAAGGTGTCTCACTGTAAATTCCAGATACAAACAACAGCTCAACTTCTACTACTGAACTTTGGTTCTATATGTGCTTTATTTATTTATATTTTTAGGTGCAAACAAGTTGAAGATTATTTCTTTCTCATCTGAAAGATTAGAGGGAAGTGGGCTCCTTCCAGTTTCCTAGTTTGCCGCACTTAGGATGTGGCCATTGTCTTCATGGTCTAAGATGACGGCTTCATATTGGCCTTTTTTCTTCATTAGTTTTATTGATTGATTGATTGATTGATTGAGACAGGATCTTGCTCTGTTGCCTAGGCTAGAGTGCAGTGGCACAATAATAGCTCACTGCAGCCTCGAACTCCTGCTTTCAAATGAACCTCCTACCTCCACCTCCCAAGTAGCTGGGACTACGGGTGCACACCACCATGCTTAACTCAATATTTGCTTTTTGTTTGTTTGTTAACTGAAAGAGGGTCTGGTTCTTTTGCCTGGGCTATTGTACAATGGTGTGATCACAGCTCACTGCAACTTCTGCCTCCTAGGCTCAAGCCATCCACCCACTTTATCCTCTTGAGTTTCTGGGACTACAGGTGTGTGCCACCATGCCTGGCTAGTTTTTGTACTTTTTGAAGAGACAGGGTTTTGCCATGTTGGCCAGGCTGCTCTTGAACTTCTGAGCTCAAGCAATTCATCCCCCTCGGCTTCCCAAAGTGCTGGGATTCAGGCATGAGCCACCATACCCAGCCTATTATTATTTTTAATTGACAAATAACTGTACAGATTTATGGGGTACCATGTGATATTTCAATATTCAATGTGTAATGGGCAAGTCAAGGTAATTGGCTTATCCATCACCTCAAATATTTATTTTTGTGTGTGTTGGTAATATTCAAAATCCACTCTTCTAGCTATTTGAGAATAAATGACAAATTGTTGTTAACTGTCATCATCTTACAGTGCTATAGAACACTGTTAGGCCATTCTCATGCTGCTATAAAGGAATACTGGAGACTGAGTAATTCATTTTTAAAAAGAGGTTTAATTGGCTCATGATTCTGCAGGCTATACAAGCATGGTACCAGCATCTGCTCAGCTTTGGCAAGGCCTCAGGGAGCTTTAACTCCCAGCAAAAGTGAAGTGGGAAAATGCACATCACATGGCCAGAGCAGGAGCAAGTATGGGGAGAGGTACCACATACTTTAAAAAACTAGATCTCACAAGAACTCACTATCACAAGGACAGCATCAAGCCATGAGGGATCTACCCTCGTGACCCAAACACCACCCACCAAGCCCCACCTCCAACTATGGGGATTATGTTTCAACATGAGATTTAGAGAAGACACATATTCAAACTGTATCAATACTAGAATGTATTTCTCCCATCTAGCTGTACTTTTAACCAATATTTGACTATCTCCCTCTCTTCTCTAACCTTCCCTGCCTCTGGGAACCACTATTCTACTTTGTATTTCTATGAGATCAACTTTTTTTACTTCCACACATAAATAAGACTATGTAATATTTTTATTAGGAAAAGGTGATCAAGATCCCCGTGAATCAGATTATGACATAGGGTTAGAGAGTTGATATACCTCCCTCAGTGAAGGTATATTGCTGGCCTTGCCATCTGAAAGAAACTGCTTCTGGTGGACCTCATTAACATGTATGGAGAAAAAGGGATTTGCCAAGTCAACAGTTGCATGGCAGGTACCAGAGGATGTGTTATTTGCTCAAGCAATGAAACCACATCTGGTACAAGAACTACAACTATATTTACCACTTGTTTAAGCTTACAATAATGCACCATCATACTTTAAAACCTGTATGTCTTCTGCACAAGCCGGATAGGAGCGTTAAATGAGTATATTTTGGGCGTCACCACCCCTGCAACTTTTAAATCCTTAATGGTGGCTCTAATCACTGTCATCCCTCCAAAAAAGCAATATTACTTTTTGTTTATTCTGTCCTCAGTGGAGGCAGTTCTAGTAGCTTCCATTCAGCCTTTCCCACCATAATAGCCCTCTATCCACAGGCCGGGGAATCAATGTGAAGATTTTTTTCTAGCTGCTGAGTATATGTATACTGATGCCAAATTTAACAGGATAAATTTTTGCCAGTGTGCTGGGGCTCTTCCTCAAGAGGACCTATGCTCTCTTTCTTTAAGGAGTTCTATATCTGTAAACTAGCTCAAGTTTGAGAATTGACTGAGGGGCCATGGCTCTCTGTTTTTATGATTCAGGTCAGAATTGTGTTCACTTAACCTATATATTTTCTCCTTTCAGTTGGCTTCCTCTCTGTTTCACCTTTGGGAAAACCATGGTTAACTAGCTGAGGCCACAGGTCTGCATGAGTCAGACTATTCTGATCGCTGCTTTAACTCTTCTGTCCATTACATTAATGCCCACTTTGCCTTTGGTGGTTGAGTGCTGCCACCTAACATTTGCCATCCTGGGATCCAATTACTCTTACTGCATTTTGGTTTCCCAATTCAATGACTGCATTTCTCACTCTAAGGCCTGACCTTCAGAGAAGAGCAATCACAGAGGTCTTCATGTGTGTCAAGTCTCCCTCACAAATTTATTTCTCACAGTAGTAGTGAAAGTTACGTCTTCGGATCTTCACAGTATGGGTGAGTAGGTTTTAAGTGACAAATCCATTTTAATATTCCAGTCTCCCTAAGCCTTTAAATTCCTTCCTCTATATCAAACTAAGGGGGTTCAGCATTTCTAATTCACTCACCATGGGTCACCCTTTGGTCCACGTGTCAGCCAACCATCCAAACATGCTGTTACAGTTCTTCCTAACTCCCAGAGCTACAACATTAAATGCAAAACCTCTGCTTAGTGACTCCATGTCAACAAATTCAGCCTGATCCAACTTTTTGTTCCTTTCATCATTATCTCATATCTTTAATAGACATTCCTATACATGTTCCCTAAATTTGTCTGCATAAATTCGAAAATTCAGGTAGTTCTTTTAGAATATAGTCCATCTCTTCATGGATCATACATGGTATCTCACCCTTAGTTAGGGACCTGCTGGTACTTCAGTCTAGTTACGGGTATAGTTATAAAGAGATGTTATGTGAGTCTTCAGGAGAATGAGCATTGACTTGTCAACTGACTCAGGGGAAGCCATTAAAGTCTCCTCAGGCAATGTAGGGTTAATTCTTTCAGACATGGATAAACAGGCAACTACCAGTGAAGGTGAAGAAGTCCCTTCCACAGGCAAAGAAGACTCATCAGAATTAAGGAGCTTAACATATCCAACTTTATCAGGGATTTCTCACATGTCCCCATCCCAACTTAGGAGATCTCATTCTTTTCCAGTCAATATCCTCACTTTAATATTAGACAATCTGTAAGGCCAGGAGTTCAACTTCCATTGTAATTCAACCAGTCACAGAATTAGGTTCTAAGTTTGATTTTTCAATAATCAGAGTCCCAAATGTACAGGAGATAAGCATCCACTTTAGGGCACACACAGGAGCCTTCAGGTCATTTGTGCAGTGCTTGATCTGGGAATTAGAATTCCTGAACTTGTCCTTTGCTTTCACCACTTTATAACATTAGTAACAATCAACCAATCTTATTATAGTAATTAATTTTCCAAAAATGTTTGAGAGAATCATATACATAGTCATCCAGTTTCTTGCCTCTTTTAGGTGGCTGATTACGAGTATCCAGTGGAGATATTTTGTTTATTTCTATTCCCAGATATGCCATGGACTATCAGTGTTCTCTTTACTATTAGAAATAATATTATTAGCATCTTAAAATCTAATCAGATTAAAGAGTTAATTCCAAAAACCCTGTAAACAATTCAGAAAACTCATCCTTAAAATCTTTTTCCTCTAGAACAACGCTTCACATCAAAATCTACATTAGCATTCTTCAGATAATCAGAAATAGTCAGATATATTATTAGACATAATATTATATTACACGTAAACATAATATTAAATATAAAATAAGGAGTTAGCTCTCACAATTATGGTAGCTAAGGTAAGTCCCAAGATCTACAGTTGGCAACCTAGAGGCCCAGGAGAGCCAAATGTGTAATTCCAGTCTGCATTCAAAGGCCTCAGAAGTAGGACAGCAGGAGAGCTGATCATATAAATGCCAGTCTGAGTTCAAAGGCAGGAGAAAACTAATGTCCCAAGTAGAAGACAGTCACACTTGGAAGAAACCTTTGAAAAGTAAAAGATGTACAGTATAAATCCTTAAATAATCCCTAAATTAATAAACAAGGAGTTATAACTAATAAGAACAAAAGAGATTAATGGGATAATTTTTACAATACTTGATTATCAAAATACTTGATTAATCCAAAAAAGTCCAAAACGAAAGATTACTATCCCACTCCCGGCCAGGTGCAAGTGGCTCATGCCTGTAATACCAGCACTTTGGGAGGCTGAGGCAGGCAGATCACCTGAGGTCGAGAGTTCAAGACCAACCTGACCAACACGGAGAAACACTGTCTCTACTAAAAATACAAAAATTGGCTGGGTGTGGTGGCTCATGCCTGTAATCCCAGCTACTCAAAAGGCTGAGGCAGAATAATCACTTGAACCCGGGAAGTGGAGTTTTGCGGTTTGCAGTAAGCAGAGATCTTGCCATTGCACTCCAGCCTGAGAAACAAGAGCAAGACTCCATCTCAAAAAATAAAATAAAATAAATACTATCCCACTCCTGTGATAATGGCATTAATCCATTCATAAGAGCAGAGCCATCGTGAGCTAATCACTTCTTAAAGGCTTTACCTCTTTATACTGTTACAATGGTAATTAAGTTTGCAACACACAAATTTTAGGAAACACATTCAAACCATCACTTTAGGGAAATGAAAAGCAAAACTACAATGAGATGTCACTTCACATCCATTAGGATGGCTATTGTTTTGAAAAGAAAAAAAAAGAAAAGTAATAAATATTGGCAACGGTGGTGAAATTGGAACCCTCTGCTTTGCTGGTGGAAATGTAAAGTGGTACAGTCACTATGGAAAACACTGTATCAATTCCCTAAAAAATTAAACATAGAATTATGATCTGATCCAGCAATTTCACTTCTATGCATATACCCAAAGGAAGTAAAAGCAGGACATTGAACAGATATTTGTACATCCATGTTCACACCAGCATTATTCACAACAGCCTAAAGGTGGAAGCTATTCAAGTATCCATTAATGTGTGGACAGATAAACAGAATGTGGTACATACATGCAAAGAAATATCATTCAGCCTTAAAATGAAAAGAAATTTTGACTTATGCCACAATATGAATAAAACTCAAGGGTACTATGCTAAGTAAAATAAGCCAGACACAAAAGTAAAAATATATGATTCTATTTACATGAGATTCCAGAATAACTTAAATTTTGTCAAATTCGTAGAGACAGAAAAGCAAAATAGAACGATAGATGCCAGGGTCTTTAGGGAGTGGAGAATGGGAAATTAGAGTTTAATGGGTACAGAATTTTTATTCAGGAAGATGAAAAAGTTCTAGAGATGGACAACAGTTGATTCACAACAATGTGAATGTACTTAATGACACAGAACTGTATACTTCAAAGTGGTAAATTTTTTGTTAGGCATATTTTACCACAATAAAAAAGCAAGGTTCAACTATATGCTGCAAAGACACAAGAAGGTAAAAATAAAAGAATGTAAATATATATACACATTATATTAGTCTATTCTCACACTGCTATAAATAAATACCTGAGCCAAAAGCAACTGCAACAAAAGCAAAAATTGACAAATGGTATCTAATTAAAATGAAGAGCTTCTGCACAGCAAAAGAAAGTATCAAGAGTAAACAGAAAACCTACAGAAAGGGAGAAAACTTTTGCAATCTATTCTAGATTACTCTGAAAGGCATTATCTCAATAGCAGGAAATATTTAGCTCTAGACTGAGGACTGCTCTGAGCCCACCTGAAAAACCATAAGAGCAAGACCTAAAAAAGTCAAATTGTTTCCAAGTAACTTGATTGCATCTAAGAACAAAGCTCAAGAAAATTTATGGGAATACACAAATATTCAGCACTCAACAAGTTAAAGTTAACAATGTCTGACATCTCATCAAAAATCACCAGTCATGGAAAGGAGCAGGAAAACACAACACATAAAGAGAAGACTAATCAATGAATAGAAATCTTTAAAGGTAATTTACTATTTAAATGAAAATAATAACAATGTATTGTGTTGTTTATAACATATGTTCAAGTAGAATCTTTGAAAAAATAGCAAAAGGCCAGAAAGGGAAGTATCCTAGTATAAGATTTATATATATATATATAACATACTTGCAATCTATTTATCTGGCAAAGATCAAATATCTAGAATCTAAAAAGAACTTAAACAAATTTATAAGAAAGAAACATTAAAAAGTGGGCAAAGGACATGAACAGATACCTCTCAAAGAAGACATACATGCTACCAACAAACATGAAAAAAAAGCTCAACATCACTAATCATGAGAAAATGCAAATCAATACCACGATGAGATACCATCTCACGTCAATCAGAATGGCTATTATTAAAAAGACAAAACAACAGACGCTAGCAAGGTTGCTGAGAAAAAGAAATGCTTTTACACTCTCAGTGGGAATGTAAATAAGTTCAACCATTGTAAAGACAGTGTGGCCATTCCTCAAAGACCTAGAGGCAGAAACACCATTTGACCCAGCAATCCCATTACTGGGCATATACCCAAAGAAATAGAAATCATTATGTTAAAAGGGCACATGCACACATAGGTTCATTGCAACACTGTTCACAATAGCAAAGACATGAAATCAATGTAAATATCCATCAATGATAGACTGGATAAAAAATGTGGTACATATACACCATGTAATACCATGAAGTCATAAAAAGAAACAAGATCAGATTTTCCAAGATGGCGCCGTAGAAACAACTCAGGATTGCAGCTCTCAGTGAAGGCGCAGAGGGTGAGTCCTAGCCGCATTCTCAGACAGACCTTTGTTGCCCACAGAACAGCGAAAGTCCCAGGTGTAGGAGAGACATGAGACACCAGCACAGCCGGTGTTTTCTCTCGCGCAGCCAGTTCAGCCGGCACAGCAGCGCAGCGGCACCCAGCACAAAACTCACTGGTCTGGGTGCCCTGTTAAACCAGCAATCTGAGATTTGGAAGGACAGATTGACATGTCCATCTGATTAAACAGGACTTGGACAATGAGCCAGACCAGGAGATTCCCAGGAAGCGCGATTTGAGCCGGTGCAGTGGGCAGCGGCACGGGAGATCACACAGATCCCAGTGCCCTATCAGCAGGCTACTGGGGCACCAGTGAGAGAGTCAGCCATTCAAATTGGGGAGAAAAAGAGAGAGAGAGAGAGAGAGAGGACAGACTCTGAGGCAGGGAGCCAGGTGATCGGGCTCGGCGGGTCCCACCCTCACGGGGACAAGCAGGGCGGCGATTGGAGGCACTACGGGTTGAGAGCTTTGCTGCAGGCACAGCTGAATCTAAAACGGTGCAGCCTGGTGGAGGAGGGGCGTCCACCACTAAGGACGCAATCCGCTCCTACTGAAGTACCGCCCAGTGCTGATGCAGCCTGCTGTTGCCAAGGCAACCCACCATAACAGAGAGACTCCACCAGGAGTGCACCACAGCAGAACGGAGCCCCGCGGAAGCAGGGCAAACCCGCGCTAGCAGGGCAGAGCCTCGGCAGGCAAATAGTGAATAGACAACCTCCTAGACGAGCAGGACAGTGCAAAAGATACTCATAAAGCCCCAACTCCCTGAGACAGAGCATCTGAGGGGAAAAAAAAGGGGGGGGTTATAAATCCTGCTGCAGAAGGCCGAAACACAGGTGCCCAACAACCTGGAATAAACAACGGCGCTCACAGCTCAGCACTGGAGCTCCTATAAAGTACAGACCGTCTCCTCAAGCAGCTCCCTGACCCCTGTATATCCAAAGAGTCACCTCAAAAAAGGACTAATCAGACTGACATTTGGCGGGCATCATTCTGGGACAAAGAGAGCAGAAGAAGAAACTGGTAGCATCCCTCACTGTTCCGCAGCTGCTACAGATGTACCCCAGACAAGCAGGGCCCGAAGTGGACCTCAGCACTCGTACAGCAGAGGGGCTAGACCATTAGAAGGAAAACTAAGTAACAGAAATACTTCATCATCAAAAATCTGGGCATCCACTCAGAGACCCAATTGAAAAATCAGCAACTACTAAGACGACAGGTGGATAAATCCACAAAGATGGGAAGAAACCAGCAAAAAAAGGAGAAAAACACCCGAAACCAAAACACCTCACCTCCTACAAAAAACCAAAACTCCTCACCAGCAAGGGAACAAAGCTGGATGGAGAATGAGTGACAAAATGACAGAATCAGACTTCAGAAAGTGGATAATGAGAAACTTCAGTGAGCTAAAAGAACATGTTCTAAATCAATGCAAAGAAACTAAGAACCTTGAAAACAGATTTGAAAAAGGATTTGAGGAAATGATAACAAGAATGGACAACTTAGAGAGGAATATGAATGAATTGAAGAAGCTGAAAAACACAACACAAGAACTTCACAAAGCATGCACAAGTTTCAACAGCCGAATTGATCAAGCAGAAGAAAGAATATCAGAAGTCGAAGATCAACTCAATGAAATAAAACAAGAAACCAAGATTAGAGAAAAAAGCGCAAAAAGGAATGAACAAAATCTCCAAGAAATGTGGGACTATGTGAAGAGACCCAACCTACGTTTGATAGGTGTAACAGAATGTGATGAAGAGAATGAATCCAAGCTGGTAAATACTCTTCAGGATATTATCCAGGAAAATTTCTCCAACCTAGCAAGGCAGGTCAATACTCAACTCCAGGAAATAGAGAAAACCACAAAGATACTCTGCAAGAAGAGCAACCCCAAGGCACATAATCGTCAGATTCACCAGGGTTGAAATAAAGAAGAAAATACTAAGGGCAGCCAGAGAGAAAGGTCGGGTCACCCACAAAGGAAAGCCCATCAGACTCACAGCAGATCTCTCGGCAGAGACTCTACAAGCCAGAAGAGAGTGGGGGCCAATATTCAACATCCTTAAAGAAAAGAACTTTCAACCCAGGATTTCATATCCAGCCAAACTGAGCTTCTTAAGTGAAGGAAAAATAAAATCCTTCACGAACAAGCAAGTACTCAGAGATTTTGTCACCACTAGGCCTGCTTTACAAGAGCTCCTGAGAGAGGCACTACACATAGAAAGGAACAACCAGTACCAGCCATCCTAAAAGCATACCAAATGCTAAAGAGCATCAACAAAATGCAGAATCTACATGAACCAATGGGCAAAACAGCCAGCTAGCATCAAAATGGCAGTATCAAATTCACACATAACAATATTAACCCTAAATGTAAATGGGCTAAATGCACCAATCGAAAGACACAGACTGGCAAATTGGATAAAAAACTAAAACCCATCAGTGTGCTGTATCCAGGAAACCCATCTCACATGCAAGGATACACAAAGTCTCAAAATAAAGGGATGGAGGAAGATTTACCAAGCAAATGGAGAGCAAAAAAAAGCAGGAGTTGCAATTCTCGTCTCTGATAAAATAGACTGACAAAGAAGGTCATTACATAATGGTAAAAGGATCAATACAACAAGAAGAGCAAACGATTCTAAATATATATGGACCCAATGCAGGAGCACCCAGATATATAAGGCAAGTTCTTAATGACTTACAAAGAGACTTAGACTCCCACACAATAATAGTGGGAGACTTTAACACTCCACTGTCAATAGCAGACAGATCAACCAGACAGAAAATTAACAAGGATATCCAGGACTTGAACTCAGACCTGGAACAAGCAAACCTGATAGACATTTACAGAACTCTCCACCCCACATCCACAGAATATACATTCTTCTCAGCACCACATCACACCTACTCCAAAATTGACCACATAATTGGAAGTAAAGCACTCCTCAGCAAATGCAAAACAACTGAAATCATAACAAACAGTCTCTCAGACCATAGTGCAATAAAGTTAGAACTCAGAATTCAGAAACTAACTCAGAACCACACAGCTTCATGGAAACTGAACAACTGGCTCTTGAATGTTGATTGGATAAACAATGAAATGAAGGCAGAAATAAAGAAGTTCTTCGAAACCAACGAGAACGAAGACACAACATACCAGAATCTCTGGGACACCTTTAAAGCAGTCTGTAGAGGAAAATATATAGAAATAAGTGCCCACATGAGAAGAGTGGAGAGATCCAAAATGGACACCCTATCATCAAAATTGAAAGAGCTAGAGGAGCAAGATCAAAAAAACTCAAAACCTAGCAGAAGACAAGAAATAACTAAGATCAGAGCAGAACTGAAGGAGATAGAGACGAGAAAAACCCTTCAAAAAATCAACAAATCCAAGAGCTGGTTTTTCGAAAAGATCAACAAAATAGACAGACCACTAGCCAGACTGATAAAAAAGAATAGAGAGAACAACCAAATAGATGCAATAAAAAATGATAAAGGGGAAATCACCACAGATTCCACAGAAATTCAAACCATCATCAGAGAATACTACAAACAACTCTATGCACATAAACTAGTAAACCAGGAAGAAACGGATAAATTCTTGGACAGCTGTGTCCTCCCAAGCCTAAACCAGGAGGAAGCCAAAACTATGAATAGACCAATAACAAGGTCTGAAGTTGAGGCAGGAATTAAGAGCCTACCACACAAAAAAAGCCCAGGTCCAGATGGGTTCACAGCTGAATTCTACCAGACACACAAAGAGGATCTGGTACCATTCCTTCTGAAACTATTCCAAATAATTCAAAAAGAGGGAACACTTCCCAAATCATTTTATGAGACCAACATCATCCTGATACCAAAACCCGGCAGAGACTCAACAAGAAAAGAAAACTTCAGGCCAATATCAATGATGAACATAGATGCAAAAATCTACAATAAAATACTGGCAAACCGATTGCAACAGCACATTAAAAAACTTATCCATCATGATCAAGTAGGATTCATCCCACAGATGCAAGGCTGGTTCAACATACGCAAGTCTATAAATGTAATTCACCACATAAACAGAAGCAAAAACAAAAACCACATGATTATCTCAATTGACGCATAGAAGGCATTTGACAAAATTCAACAGCCCTTTATGCTAAAAACCCTCAATAAACTTGGTATTGATGGAACATATATCAAAGTAATAAAAGCTATTTATGACAAACCAACAGCCAATATCATACTTAATGGGCAAAAACTGGAAGCATTCCCTTTGAAATCTGTCACTAGACAAGGATGCCCTCTCTCACCACTCCTATTCAACATAGTACTGGAAGTTCTAGCCAGAGCAATCAGGCAAGAAAAAGAAATAACGGGTATTCACATAGGAAAGGTGGAAGCCAAATTGTCTCTATTTGCAGACGACATGATAGTATACCTAGAAGACCCCATCACCTCAGCCCAAAAACTCCTGAAACTGATAAGCAACTTCAGCAAACTCTCAGGATATAAAATCAATGTGCAAAAATCACAAGCATTCCTATACACCAATAACAGACTTAAAGAGAACCAAATCAAGAACGAACTGCCATTCACAATTGCTACAAAGAAAATAAAATACCTAGGAATACAACTCACAAGGAACGTAAGGGACCTCTTTAAGGAAAACTACAAACCACTGCTCAACGAAATAAGAGAGGACACAAACAGATGGAGAAACATTCCATGTTCCTGGTTAGGAAGAATCAATATCGTGAAAATGGCTATACTGCCCAAAGTAATTTACACAATCAATGCTATCCCCATCAAACTACCATTGAATTTCTTCACAGAACTGGAAAAAACCACCATGAACTTCATATGAAACCAAAAGAGAGCCCGCATAGCCAAGTCAATTCTAAGCAAAAAGAACACAGTGGGAGGCATCACACTACCAGACTTCAAACTATACTACAAGGCTACAGTAATCAAAACAGCATGGTACTGGTACCAAAACAGAGATATAGACCAATGGAACAGAACAGAGGCATCGGAGGCAACACAACATATCTACAACCATATAATCTTTGATAAACCAGACAAAAGCAAGGAATGGGGAAAGGATTCCCTGTTTAATAAATGGTGTTGGGAAAACTGGCTAGCCATGTGCAGAAAGCAGAAACTGGACCCCTTCCTGTCACCTTACACTAAAATTAACTCCAGATGGATTAAAGACTTAAACAGAAGACCTGGCACCATAAAAACCCTAGAAGAAAATCTAGGCAAAACCATTCAGGACATAGGAGTAGGCAAGGACTTCATGACCAAAACACCAAAAGCATTGGCAACAAAAGCCAAAATAGACAAATGGGACCTAATCAAACTCCACAGCTTTTGCACGGCAAAAGAAACAGTCACTAGAGTGAATCGGCAACCATCAGAATGGGAAAAAATCTTTGCAGTTTACCCATCTGACAAAGGGCTGATATCCAGAATTTACAAAGAACTCAAACAGATTTACAGGAAAAAAACAAACAAGCCCATTCACAAATGGGCAAAGAATATGAACAGACACTTTACAAAAGAAGACATACATGAGGCCAACAAACACATGAAAAAATGCTCATCATCACTGGTCATTAGAGAGATGCAAATCAAAACCACATTGAGATACCATCTCACGCCAGTTAGAATGGTGATCATTAAAAAATCTGGAGACAACAGATGCTGGAGAGGATGTGGAGAAATAGGAACACTCTTACACTGTTGGTGGGAGTGTAAATTAGTTCAACCATTGTGGAAGACAGTGTGGCGATTCCTCACGGACCTAGAAATAGAAATTCCATTTGACCCAGCAATCCCATTACTGGGTATATATCCAAAGGACTATAAATCGTTCTACTATAAGGACACATGCACACGAATGTTCATTGCAGCACTGTTTACAATAGCAAAGACCTTGAACCAACCCAAATGCCCATCGATGATAGACTGGACTGGAAAAATGTGGCACATATACACCATGGAATATTATGCAGCAATCAAAAATGATGAGTTTGTGTCCTTTGTAAGGACATGGATGAATCTGGAGAACATCATTCTCAGCAAACTGACACAAGAACAGAAAAAGAAATACCGCATATTCTCACTCATAGGCGTGTGAGAAAAATGAGAACACATGGACACAGGCAGGGGGTCTACTACACACTGGGGTCTATTGGGGGGAATGGGGGAGGGACAGCGGTGGGGGAGCTGGGGAGGGATAGCCTGGGGAGAAATGCCAAGTGGGGGTGAAGGGGAGGAAGGCAGCAAAACACACTGCCATGTGTGTACCTATGCAACTATCTTGCACGTTCTGCACATGCACCCCAAAACCTAAAATGCAATAAAAATTTAAAATTAAAAAAAAATAAAAAAGAAGCAAGATCATGTCCATTGCAGGGACATGGATGGATTTAGAACCCATTATCATCAGCAAACTAATCCAGGAACAGAAAACCAAACACCACTTGTTCTTAAGTGGGAGGTGAATGATGAGAACACATGGACACATGAAGGCGAACAACACATACTGAGGCCTGTTGGAGGAGGGTGGTGAGTGGAGGGAGAGCATCAGGAAGAATAGCTAATAGATGCTAGAATTAATACCTAGGTGATGGGATGATTTGTACAGCAAACCATCATGGCACACGTTTACCTTTGTAACAAATCTACACATCCTGCATATGTACCCCTGAACTTAAAATAAAAGTTGAAGAAAACAAAAAAGAAATACCTGAGATTTGGGGAGCTCTTATTCATGGCAGAAGGCAAAGTTGGAACGGGCACTTCAGAAACAAGAGAGAGGACTGGGTAACTTAAAAGAAGAGAGGTTTCATTGCTTCATGGTTCTGTAGGCTGTACAGGAACCAAGGTGGCATCTGCTTCTGGGGAAGCCTCAGGGAGCTTTTACTCATGGCAGAATGCAAAGTTGGAACAGGCACTTCAGGAACAAGAGAGAGGAGTGGGAGGTGCCACACATTTTTAAATAATCAGATCTTGAAAAAACGCACTCATTATCACAAGGAAAGCACCAACAATACAAAGCCACTCATGAGAAATCCACCTCCATGATCCAATCACCTCCCACCAGGCGCCACCTCCAACATTCAGGTCATATTTCAACATGAGATTTGAGCAGGGACACACATCCAAATTACATCATACACACACACACACACACACACACACACACACACACACACACCATGTTACCACTAGTAAGAAGAAAGTGGCAGTGGCTATATTAACATTTGAAAAAAATATAGAGCAAAAAATATTAATCAAAAAGTATATTTCATGACAAAAAGATAATCAGAAATATGTAACAATCATAAATATTTAAGTACCTAATAATGAGTGACTTTGAAAACACATGAAACCAAAACTGATAGTAATGCAGAGAAATAGATAAATCCATAATTATGTTGGAGATTTTAATATTTTCTCAATAACTAATAGAACAAGTGGAAAAAAATCACTAATAGAATTAATAGAACAAGTGGGAAAAAAAGGATAGACTAGGAAAATACTATCAATCAACATGAGTTGATTGGTATTTATAGAACATCATGCCTAATAATATGAGAATATATATTTTTCTCAAAATCCTATGAAACATTTGCCAAGATAGAACATATCCTGAGCTATGAGATAGCTCTTAATAAATCAAAAGGATTCAAGTTATACAAAGTATGTTCTCTGACCACGATGGAATTCTTAAAAATCAGTAACAGAAATATACTTAGAAAATTCTCAAATCATTGAAAGCTAATTTAAATACTACTAAATAACTCATGAATCAAAAAAGTAAATTAAAATGGAAATTTGAAAGTATTTTGAACTGAACAAGAAGAAAATACAACATATCAGATGTCATTAAACCAACAGTTAATCATAAATTTATATCACTCAATCCAGATATAAAAAAATAAGGAAGGTTTCAAGTCAATGAATTTCAGATTCTACCATAAGAAACTAGCAGCAAAAGAGCAAATAAAACCAAAGTAGGTAGGAAAAATGATATAATAAAAACCAAAGTAGAAATGAAAGAAATAAAAACAGAAAAATAAAGAAACTGATGAAACCAAAAGACAGTTCTTTAAAATCAATAAAGCCTGAAGTCAGATAGATTAGAAAAAAGACACAAATTACCAACATCAGAAATAAAAGAGGTAATATCACTACAGATTCTACAAATGTTAAAAGAATAATATGGAAAGATCATGAACAACTTTATGCCAATAAATTCAGCAACTTCCCAAATTGAAAGGCAAATTACAAACACCCACGCAAGAAGAAATTTAAAACTTGAATATACTTATCTATTTTAAAAATCAATATTTTTAAATCTTCCCTAAAAGAAAATTCAAGGCTCAAATGAATTCACTGGTGAATTCTACCACATATTTAAGGAAGAAATAATATCTATTCTATACAAACTCTTTAAAAAATACTTACCAGTTCATTCTATCTTACCAGTTCATTCTATGAAGCTAGCATTACCCTGACACCAAAGCCAGATAAAGCTATTATAAGAAAACTACAGACCAGGGCTGTCAATCTTTTGGCTTCCCTGGGCCACCCATAAAATACAATAACACTGGCCGGGCGCGGCAGCTCACACCTGTAATCCCAGCACTTTGGGAGGCCGAGGCGGGTGGATCACCAGCTCAACAGATCAAGACCATCCTGGCCAACATGGTGAAACCCCGTCTCTACTAAAGATACAAAAGTCAGCCAGGCATGGTGGCACATGCCTGTAGTCCCAACTACTTGGGAGGCTGAGGCAGGAAAATTGCTTGAACCCAGGAGGCGGAGGTTGCAGTGAGCCAAGATAGGGCCGCTGTACTCCAGCCTTGTGACAGAGCGAGATTCCGTCTCAAAGAAGAAAAAAAAAAAAATACAGTAACACTAACAGTAGCTGATGAGCCAAAAACAAAAACAAAAATTGCAAAAAATCTCATGTTTTAAGAAAGTTTACAAATTTGTGTTGGGCTTCATTCAAAGCTGTTCTGGACTGCATGCAGCCCATAGGCCATGGATTAAAAAAAGCTTGCTATAAACCAATATCCCTCATGAACACAAACACAAATACCTGGTTTTATTGTCCATTGCTTTATTGTGCTTTGCAGATACTGATTTTTCTTTTACAAATCAAAGGTTTGTGACAACCCTTAATTGGGCAAGTCTATCAGTGACACTTTCTCAACAGTATGTGATCACTTTATGCTTCCATGTCACCTTTTGGTAATTCTCACAATATTTCTAAATTTTTCATTATTATTATAATTGTGCTATGGTTTGAATGTTTGTCCCCTCTGCAACTTATGTTGAAACAATCCCCACTGTGGCAGTATTGAGAACTGGACCTTTTAGAGGTGGTTGGGTCATGAGGGTTCTGCTCTCATAAATAGCTTAATCCATTCATGAATTAATGGGTTACTAGATTAACTGGTTATCACAATACTGGGACTGGAGGCTGTATAGGAAGAGGAAAAAATACCTGAGCTAGCACATCTAGCCTCCTCCTCACCATGTAATATTCTGTACCACCATGGGTAGAGAGTCCCTACCAGAAAGAAGACCCTCACCAGGTAAGTCCTCCTGATGTTGAATTTCTCATCCTCCATAAGTGTCAGAAATAAATTATTTTTCTTTATAAATTATCCAGTTTCAGGAGTTCTGTTATAAGCAATGGGAAACAGACTATGACAATCTGTTACGGTGACCTACAATTAGTGATTTTTAATGTTACTGTGGTAATTGTTTTGAGGCACGACAAACTACCCTCATATAAAGCAGCAAACTTAATCGATAAGGACTATGTGTACCTGACTCCCCCACCAACTGGCACTCTCTCTCTCTCTCTCTCTCTCCCTCTCTCTCCCTCCCTCCCTCCCTCCTTCTTTCCTTCCCTCTCTTCTTCCCTTCCTCCCTTTTTCCCTTCCCCTCCTCAACCCTCCCTATTCCTGAGAAATAATATTTAAATCAGGTCAATTTATAATCCTACAATGACTTCTAAGTGTTCAAGTGAAAGGAAGACTCACACATCTCTCACTTTAAATGAAAAGCTGGAAATGACTACATTTAGTGATGAAGGCGTGTCAAAAGCTGAGATAAGTCAAAAGCTAATCCTCCTGCCCCAAACAGGTAGTAAAGTTGTGAATGCAAAGGAAAACTTCTTGAAGGAAATTAACAGTGCTACTCCAGTGAACATATGAATGGCAAATCAGCCTCCTCATGGATATGAAATAAGTTTTAGTGGTCTGGATAGAAGATCAGACAAGCCACAAAAATCCCTTTAAGACAATGGCTAATGTAGAAAAAGGCCCTAAGTCTCTCATTTCTAAAAGTATAAACTAGAAAACCTAGAGGAAATGCATAAATCCCTGGAACATAAAACTTCCCAAATTTAAACCAGAAAGAAATAGAAACCCTGAACAGACCAATAATAAGTAATAAAATTGAAGCTGTAATAAAAATTATTCCAACAAAAAAAGCCCAGGACCACATGGATTCACAGCCAAATTTTACCAGATGTACCAAGAAGTCTGATACCAATCTTACTGAAATTATTCCAAAAAATCAAGAAGGAAGGGTTCCTACCTCACTCATTTTATGAAGCCAGTATAACCCTGATACCAAAATCAGCCAAGAACACAATAAAAGCAAGCCAAGGTCAATATCCCTGATGACTATAAATGCAAAAATCCTCATCAGAATACTAGCAAACTGAATCCAACAGCACATTGAAAATATAATACATCATGATTAAGTGGGTTTTATTCTAGGGATGCAAGGATGCTTAAACATACACAAATGAATAAATGTGTTTCACCATATAAACAGAATTAAAAACAAAAACTATATGATTATCTCAATCAATGCAAAGAAAATATTCAATAATATCCAACATTCCTTCATGATAAAAACCCTCAACAATCTAGGCACTGAAGGAACATAACTCAAAATAATAAAAGCTATGTAGGACAAATCCACCATCAACATCATACTGAATGGGGAAGAGTTCAAAGCATTCCCCCTAAGAACTGGAATAAGAAAAGGGTATGCATTCTCACTACTTCTATTTAATATAGTACTGGAAGTCCTAGCCAGAGCAATTAGGCAAGAGAAAGAAATAAGTGCATCCAACTTGAAAAAGAAGAAATAAAATTATCTCTGTTCACTGATAACACGACCTTATATCTAGAAAACTCTAAAGACTCCTCCAAGAAACTCCTAGACTTAAAAAAAAAAAGTTTCAGGACACAAAATCAACATACAAAAATCAGGAGCATTTCTATATACCAATAACATTCAAGCTGAGAATGAAATAAAAAACTCAACTCCATTTACAATACACACACACACACACACACACACACATACACACACACACACGACCTGGAAATACATTTAACCATTTAACCAAGGAAGGAGAGATCTTTACAAGGAGAGCTACAAAACACTGATGAAATAAATTATAAAAAAAAATACATCATGGATTGGAAGAATCAATATTGTTAAAATGACCATACTGCCCAAAGCAATATATAGAATCAATGCAATTCCTATCAAATTACCAGTGTCATTTATGACAGCATTAGAAAAACAAATCCTAAAATTCATATGGAACAAAAAGGAGCATAAATAGCCAATGCAATCCTAAGCAAAAAGAAGGAAGCTTGAGGTATCACATAACCTGACTTCAAATTATACTACAAGGCTATAGTAAGCAAAACAGTATGGTACTGGAATAAAAACCATATAGATCAGTGGAACAGAATAGAGAACCCAGAAATAAATCCACATACCTACAACCAACTCATCTTTGACAAAACACACAATGGAGAAAAAACATCCTATTCAAGAAATGATGCTGGAAAAATTGGCTAGCCATATGCAGAAAAATGAAACTGAACCTGTATCTCTCACCACATACAAAAATTAACTCAAGATTAAATAAAGACTTAAATGTAAGACCCGAAACTATAAAAATCCTAAAAGAAACTCTATAAAGACTCTTCAGGACATTGGCCTAGGCAAATGATTTATAACTACAACATCAAAAGCAAATGCAAAAAAAAAAAAAAAAAGACAAATGGGGCTATATTAAACTAAAAAGCTTCTGCAGAGTACAAATAATCATCAACAGAGTCAACAGACAACCTACAGAATGGGAGAAAATATTTCCAAACTGTGTGTGTCAAAGGACTGCTATCCAGAATCATCAAGGAACTCAACCACATCAGTGAGAAAAAAAAATCCCATTAAAAAGTGAGTTAAGGACATGAACAGATACTTCTCAAAAGAAGACACATAAGTGACCAAGAAACGTGAAAAATGCTCAACATCACTAATCAGAAAAATGCAAATTAAACCCATGTAATGGTTAATAATGACTGTTGACTGGATTGAAGGATACAAAGTATTGTTACTGGGTATGTCTATGAAAGTGTTGCCACAGGAGATCAACATTTAAGTCAGTGGGAAAGGCAGACTCACTCTCAATCCAGGTGGGCACAATCTAACCAGCTGCCAGTGCAGACAGAAGAATGTGAAAAGACCAGAATGGCTTAGCCTCCCAGCCTACATCTCTCTCCCATGGTAGAATGCTTCTTGCCCTTGAACATTGGACTGTAAGTTCTTCACCTTTGACGCTCAGACTGGCTTCCTTCTTCCTCAGCTTCCAGACAACCTATTGTGGGACCTTGTGATCATGTGAGCAACGTTCCTTAGTAAACTCCTCTATATATATATATATGTCTCCTGTTAGTTCTATCCCTCTAGAGAACCATGACTAATACAACCCACCATGAGATACTATCTCACACAAGTCAAAATGACTATTATTAAAAAGTCAAAAATAATAGATGTTGGTATGAATATGGAGAAAAGCAAACACATACATTACTGGTTTAAATGTAAATTAGTAAAACCTCTAGAGAAAACAGTATGGAGATTCCCTAAATAACTAAAGTAGAATCACCATTCAACACAGAAATCCTACTACTGACTACTGGGTATCTACCCAAAGGAAAAAAAATTATTATATAAAAATGACACTTGCACTCACGTTTATTACAGCACTATTCACAATAAATAACAAAGTCATGAATCAACCTAAGTGTCCATCACAGATGACCAGAGAAAGAAAATGTGGTATATATACACCATGGAATACTGTGCAGCCATAAAAAAAGAATGAAATCATGTTCTTTGCAGTAACATGGATGGAGCTGGAGGTCATTCTCCTAAATGAAATAACCCAGAAACAGAAAACCAAATAACGTATGTTCTCACTTATAAGCGGGAGCTAAACAATGGATATGCCTGGACATAAAGACAAATATAATAGACACTGGGTACTCAAAAAGGGGGTAGGGAGAGATGAGGGTAAGAACTGAGAAATTAATTGTTGGATCCTATGTTCACTATCCGGTTATGAGTACACTAGAAGCCCGAACCTCCCTATTACATAATATATCCATGTAATAAAACAGCACATGTACCGCTGAACCTAAAATAAAATAAACATACATGTTCAATTTATCAAAATTACTAATGTAATACCTTAGTTTATAAGCTTTTCTCACCCTAAGGGGTTTTTTATTTAGGTAAAATTCACTATACTACAGTGAAATGCACATCTTTATTTTACAAACAGATAATTTTTAATAAAGGTATACTCCCAAGTAATTCACACCCATCAAGAAAACAGAATATTTCCATCACCCACAGGAGTACTCTCACACCCCTTTTCAAACCATATACCACTCCCTCACCCAGGGAAAATAATTTCTCTGATTTATTTTTGATATAGTTTTGCCTATTCTGGAACATCAGATAAAGTACATTACAGTACAAATTATTTCATTTGGGTTCTTTCACTCATTCATATTGTGGCTGTCAGTTTGCTTCATTTTATTGCTGAGTAGTGTACCATTTTATGAATATAATACAGTTTGTTTAGCCAATGAAGATAAATATTTATGGACATTTGGATTAGGTCCAGTTTTTAGCTATTATGAGTTAAGGTGCTATAAACATTCATGTACAAACCTTTTTGTAGACATATAACTTACAAATATTTAATTTATAGACACATAATTCATAAACACAAAATTATATCTATAGAATTTATAGATATAATTTCATTTTGGGGGGTAAATACCTAAAATTGGCATTGTAAAAGAAGCTGCCAAACCTTTCCCCCAAGTGGTTGTACCATTTTATAATCTCACTAGCAATGTTTGAGAGTTATATTAAGATTAATATATCCCAATCAACATTTAGTCTTTTCAGTCTTTTCACTTTTAATCATCGAGTGAGTTAATAGTGTTTATTCATTGTGCTTTTCACTTTTGCGTTTCTCTAATAACTAGTGATATTAAGCACCTCATGCTCTTTGTTGTTCAAAGTGTTTCAGCTTTGGCCATTGGAAGCTGTTTTAGTTTGCTCTTGTGCCCTTATAAAGCATCCTTATAAATGTAGGTGTGTATTTTGGTTTTTTGTTTGTTTTGAGCACTTCCTTACATTCTGTTACCACAGGATGTTCTTGGCTTATCTTGAGTATTTCCTGCCCCAGTTCTGGAATCAGCCATTTCTCCAAGTCCTGCTTACTTTTATTAGAGAATAATATTAAAAACTAGAATCTGGAGAGCATATTTAGTCATTGCTGCTGGGATATTGTTGCTTCTAGGCCATCTTAGCTGACAGAGCAAGGATATGTGTGTGTGTACTAACCTGTGCAATATATATATCTATAAATATTTCTGCTTGCAACTCTCTGTAGATCTATTAAGCTAAAAATGACTTCATACATATGTCTCCAACTGTTACACAGTACCATATAGATCATTCTAATCTCCTCTTCTTGCTTATCTGTAGATTCTCACTCCATCAGGGAGAAAACTGGCTTATACACTATATCATCCATTTACTTAATTGTTCAATTCCAACATACATATACAGTAGTATCAGGATTGTTAATCTATATTCTCAATAGAAAACATCTTTATCAACTGGAGTACAGTGTTTATATGCAGTTCCTATTGTATTTAGCCTTATAGACTTCACCTATGTCCAGTTATCTAGGTCGTCACCTTCCCCACCACCTTCACTGAGGTTGTTTTATATATTTGTAATACAGATTCTCTTGTCATATATACATTCCTTCTTGCATCCCCCAATCTCTTAAATGATTTTAAGGTGCATATATTGAGTTTCACACTAGTGTTGCAAAGTTGTGGGTTTTGACAAATGCATGCCATGTAACTACCATGACAGTATCATATAGGAGAGTCTCACAGCCCCCTACACTTAACTCTTCAACTATTAAACTTCCGACTATTCAACTAAAACTAAAAGTAAATTTCAACTATTCAACCATCTCCATATCCATCTAAATTCTTGCTAACAACTGACTTTTACTAACTCTTTAGTTTTGCCTATTCCAAAAAGTCTTAATTATGCAGTATGTAGCCTTTTCAGACTGGTTTCTTTCACTCAGCATTATACATTAAAGCTCATCTATATATTTTTCATAGCTTGATAAATCATCTTTTATCACTAAGATTCCATTGTACGGATATACCACAGTTGGTTTGTCCATTCACCTATTGAAAAGGTATCATGGTGGCTATATATATTTTCTTTCTTATTTTCTCCCAGTATAGCTTGGCTACTCATTTTGATAAGAAGTTTATACTTGATTAACATTTGTCTTCTTTTATGGTTATTGCTTTATATTACTTGTCTAAAAATTATTTGCCCTCTCCCATGATGCAAAGATATGTTCTTACGTTCCCTACTCTAAGTTTTATTTCATGTTTATGTTCATGATCTATTTTTAGTTAATATTTATGTAGACTATGAGGTACAAGTCAGAGTTCTTTTTTTGAGGTGAAATTCACATAACACAAAATCATTTTGAAGTATATAAATCAGTAGCATTTAGTACATTTCACATTATACACTAACCTCAATCTAGTTCCAGTATTTCATCACCTCAAAAAGAAAACCTATACCAATCAGGCAGTCTCTACCCAATTTTTATCCTCCTATCAGCCCCTGGCAACCATCAGTCTGCTTTCTGTCTCTATAAATGTGTTTGATTTGGATATTGCATATAAATAAAATCACAGAATATGTGATCTTTGTGTCTGACTTCTTTCATTTAACGTATTTTTTAGTTTTACCCATGTTGTAGTTTTACCCAAATATTAATGAAATAGATTAATATTTCATTCCTTTTTATGGTTGAGTAACATTTATAAACATTAGGGTCTGAAATCGAACCCTAATTCCCCATCACCCATGGTCACCATGGTAGACTCAGCGACCACCATCAAAAGTTGATAGGGCAATCGTTCGAATGGGTCATCACTGCCACGGGGGGGCGTGCAATCGGCCCGAGGTTATCTAGAGTCACCAAAGCCACCGGCGCCCGTGCCCCGGCCGGGGACGGGGAGGGGCTGACCGGGTTGGTTTTGATCTGATAAATGCACGCATCCACCCCCACCCCCGTGAGTATGTGCGTATCACATTTTGTTTATCCATTCATCTGCTGAAAGACATTTGGGTTGTTTCCAACTTTTACTTATTATGAATACTGTTGTCATGAAATTCTGTGTTCAAGCATTCATTTGAGTACCTGTTTTCAATTCTTTGGGGTATATACCTAAGAGTGGAATTGCTCATATGACAATTCTATATTTAACTCTTGAGAAACCACCAAACTATTTTGCACAGTGGCTACAACCTTTTACATTTCTACGAGCCACGTATGCAGGTTCCAAATTCTCTACATCCACAAGAACATTTGTTATTTTCTGGAGGTTAATTTTTATTATAGCCATTCTAGTGAGCATGAAGTGCTCTCTTATTATGGTTTTAATTCACATTTCTTTACTAACTGGTGATGTCAAAGATCTTTACATGTGCTTCTTGCCCATTTGTATGCCTTCTCGGGAGAAATGTCTACGATAAAGTGACAGCAAAAATGAGTTGTCACTTTTATTATTTGAGGTTCACTTATTACTACAACTTTATAATAAGTCTTGAAATCAAGTAGTGAACATTTTCCAACCTTGTTCTTTTTAAAAATTAATTTGGTTATTCTAGGTCTTTGGCATTTCCATGTAAATTTTAGAGTAAGCTTTCCACTTTCCATACAAAAGCCTACTTGAATTTTGATAAGAATTGAAACTATGCATTTAGGAAGTATAACCATCTACCAATATTGTGTCTTCTGATCAATAAACATGGCATATCTCTTCCATGTTTTTTCCAATTATTTAGGTCTTTAGTTTATCTCAAAATACTTAAAGTATTTTGTTGTTTCCAGTCTATGGGGCTTATACATATTTTACTTCTAATTAATTTATTTATGCTGTTATAAGTGGTTTCTTCTATTTAAAAAATCATTTTTTTGTTGTTCCTTGCTAACGTACATAAATATAATTGATTTTCCTACTAACCTTCTTATACTCGCTTATTAATTCTAGAAAACTCACTTGTTAATATAGTCCTCTCTTTATAGATTCCTTGTGATTTACAACATAGATGAATATGTCATCTATGAATAAAAACAATTTATATATTTACTTCTGATCTATATACTTTTAATTTTTTTATTGCCTTTTGCACTAGGTTAGATCTCCAATATAATGTTGAATAAGAATTGTTATAGTGAATATCCTTGTCTTGTTCCTGTTCTTAAAGGGAATGATAGGCAGAATTCTAAAGATGTCCCCTAAGATTCCCATTTCTGTGTAGAGACTCTGAAGATAAATTTAAGGTTAGTAATAAACTAACCTGAAATGAAAGAGATTATTTTGGATTTGCTAGGTGGACCCAATGTAATTACATGAACCTTTGAGAGAAGAGGAAAGCAGAAGAGTCAAATACATGCTGAAGAAGAGGAAGCAGCAGAGAAAGATAATGCAGAAAGTGAGGTCAGAACGATTCAAAGTATAAGGACGTAACCTGCCATTGCTGGCTTTGAAAACTGAGAAAGGGGCCATAGGAATAAGAGTGGTTTCTATAAGCTGAGAACAGTCTTCAGCTTACAGTCAGCAAGGAAACAGAGACCCCAGTACCTCAAATGCATGGTACTGGAATCTGCCAACAACCTGACTGAGCTTAGAAGTAGATTCATTTGTAAAGCCTCCAGAAACAAACAAACAAATGAAACAGCCCTGTCAATATTTTGAGATGGTCCTGCTGAAATCCAGGGAAGAGCACAAACTGAGCCATGCTGTGCACAAGCTTCTGACATAAGTGGACTGCAAGGTTAAAAATATATATATTGTTTTAAGACGCCAAATCTGTGGCAACTTGCTGTGGTCACAATAGAAAATAAATAATGAAGGGAAAGCATTCAGACTGCTAAGTATTAAATTCTTAATATTTAACACTGTTCAGTATTATATTCATTGTTGGGCTTTTTTCATCAATGCACTTTATTTTGTTACAGAAGTTCCTGTATACTCCTAGTATGCTGAGAGTTATTCTCAGGAATGGGTATTAGGTGTTGTCAAATGCTTTTTCTATAATCATATAAACATTTTTCTGTTAATACGGTGAATCATATTTTTTTCTATCTCCTTTATAGGACAGTCATGAAAACAAATGCAACTTTTCATAGAAAGCATACAAAGGAATAAATTTATAATAGGACCTCCACTATGGCATGTCAGAATTATGGGTGAGGGTATATTGATCATTATTTTTCTTCTTTTATAAGTAACAAATTTATTGTTATAAAGATTTATTCTTTTATAAGTAACAGATTATATAATTCCCTTATTATGAATTTCACCCTTTTAAAGGATTTTAAGTAACAGACTTGTAAGGATATAATTCCCTTACCATAAAATTCATCCTTTTAAAATATAATTCAATGGTTTTAATATATTCAGCATTGTGCCACCATCAGCATTATTTAATTTCAGTAAAATTCCATCATACACACACACACAAAACCATTGTACCTATTAGCAGTCACTCCCAAATTCTCTCCTCCACCCAGGCATTAGTAACTACTAACCTACTGTCTGACTCTACGGATTTGCCCATTCTGGGCACTTCACATGAGTGGCATTATAGAATATGTAGCCTTTTGTGACTGGCTCCTTTTACACTGCACAATTTTTCAAGTCTGATCTATATATAAATACTTTATTCTTTTTTATTGCTTAATATTCCATTATAGAATACCACATTTCATTTATTCATTTATCAGTTGATGTTTGAGTTGTTTCCACTTTTTTACTATTATGAGTATGCTGTTATCAACATCAGCAACCAAGTTTTTTGATAAATGTACATTCTCAATTCTCTTATGCATATGTCTTGGTATAGAATTGCTTTGTCACATGCCGATTCTAAGTTTTAACATTTTGAGAAACTGACAAACTTTTAATTTCCATGTAATTGCATAATTTTGAGTGATTTTCTTAGTCTTGACTTCTATTTTTATTGTACTGTGGTCCGAGAGTGTTTGGTATGATTTTGGTTCTTTTGCATTTGCTGAGGGTTGTTGTATGTCCAATTATGTGGTTGATTTTAGAGTATGTGCCATGTGCCAATCAGAAGAATGTATATTCTGTTGCTTTGGGGTGAAGAGTTCTGTAGAGGTCTATCAGATCCATTTGGTTCAATGCTGAGTTCAGGTCCTGAATATCTTAATTTTCTGCCTGGATGATCTAATACTGTCAGTGGAGTGTTGAAGTTTCCTGCTATTATTGTGTGGAAGTCTATGTCTCTTTCAAGGTCTCTAGGAACTTGCTTTATGAACCTGAGTGCTCCTGTGTTGGATAAAAAATATTTAGGATAGTTAGGTCTTCTTGTTGAATTTAACCCTGTCCCATTAGGTAATGCCCTTCATTGTATTTTTTTAAATTTTTTGTTGGTTTAAACTCTGTCTTGTCTGAAATTAGTATTGCAACCCTTGCTTTTTTTCTGTTTTCTATTCTGAGATTCTTTCCTCAGAAACTTTCCTCAGTTTGGTTTATTCTGCTACTAATATTGTGATCGCATTGTGAAATTTTTGTATTGTGTTAGTCAGCTCTCTCAGACCCATTTTTTTTTATACAGGCTATTTTGTCCTTCAGCTCCTGTATTGCTTTATTGTAATTCTTATTTTCCTTGGATTGGATTTTGCCATCCTGCTGAATCTTGATGATCTTTGTTCTTATCCATATGCTGAATTCTATTTCTGTCACTCCAGCTAGCTAAGCCTGGTTAAGAACTCTTGTTGGAGAACTGGTGCCACTGTTTCAAGGACATATAACATTCTGGTCATTTGAGTTTCCAAAGTTTTTGCATTGGTTCTTGAATTACCAGAGTTCTTGTGTTGGTTCATCTCTGTGTGTGGGTGTTCCTTTAACTGCAGTGTAGACTGAGTACAGTCAATAGACTTTGCTGAATGTTTTCACATAGTTGAAGCTTTATGCAAGGTCTTTATTTGAAGCTGACTTCTCTATTCGGTTTCAGAGGGAGGGTATGTTATCAGAGTATTTTTGGTGTTGAAGCTTTGGCATGTGATCCAGTGGGTGGCACTTAGGCACACTGGTCAGTTAATAGACTCTTGCTCTATTGTGTGGCTCCCTTCTTCACAGTTCATGTTCCCTCTCAATGCTCTAAAAGTGTGGGTCCTTCTTTCACTTAAGTGCCAGCCGTAGATTGTGGCTGGGCACTCTGGGATGCCCACTGCAGCTCAGGAGCTCTCTCAGTGTTTGTTTCTTCCCCAGCTTGGAGGCAGCAGGGAAAGAAATCTTAATAGTAGTTGTGGCCAAGGGTCTCTTGCTTGTCTCCTGGGGGTCCTAGAAAGATGTGAGTCAGTGATAGCTCAGTGCAATCAGCCCAGGATGGAGGGTCTGTGTTGTGAGCGTAAGCCAGGGATTCTCCATCTGGTGACAAGGGGTGGGTTATGTGGGACCCATGGGAGATAGACTGGCCTCCTGTTCTTGAGTCAAATGCAGGTTGTTGAAGGTATGGTTAAGGCACTTAGGGTCTTTGCTCTTTTGTTAGTCCAAGGGTCGCAGGGGCAGTTCCACTGCAGAGACAATGTCATTAGGCAGTGTCAGAGAGGATTTCAGTTATCCCTGGAGGCTCTGTCCAGGAAACTGCAGAGCTGCTACTGGCCCAACAGCTCTGGCAGGGGATGGCTGGAGGCCCAGCCCTAGAGAACCTGCCCACTGAGGAGATATGAGAACAGGCACCCATGTGAAAGTGGTCACTTTCTGTAGGGCTGGTGCAGTATGCTGGCAGCTGGTTCCAGTCCCTTGTCATCTCGAAGTTTCTAGTACCTGGAGGTATCAACAGTGAAGGCTGTGAAACAGCAAAGATGGTGGCCTTCCCCTCCTTCTGGGAGCTCCATCCCATGGTGATACAGACCTGTTGTTGGTCCAAATGCACCTGCAGGAGGTGGTTGGAGACCCTGGTTGGGAGGCTCCACCCAGTGATGAGGAATGGGATAGGGGACCTACTTTAAAAAGTGGTCAGGCCACGTTTTTATAGAGCAGCTGTGCTGTGCTGGTTGGCTTGGATTCTCCAAAGCCTGAAGGCTGGACAGCTAAGTTGCCCAAACAGCAAAGATGGTGACCTGGCACTCTTTCTGGGAGCTCCATTTTGGGGAGGTTTCAAATATCTGTCAGCCAAAAGACACTGGTGAGGTGCCTGGAGACCTTGCTTGGGAGGTCCCACCCAATGAGGAGGAAGAGGATTGAGGATCTGCTTAAAAAGCTGTCTGGCCACATTTTTGTAGAGCAGCTGTACTATGCTGGGGGACTGCTTCTGCCCCCAGTTGGCTTGAACACTACAAATCCTGAAGGCTAGAATGGCTAAGTCACCCAAACAGCAAACATGGCAGTCCACCCTTTCCTGTGGGAGCTCCATCTCAGGGAGGTGCAACACTACTACCAGAAGCTGGCTGGAATTCCAAGCCAGTTAGTCTTATCCTGTGAATAGCTGGGATTACAGGGGCCCACCACCATGCCCAGCTAATTTTTGTATTTTTAATAGAGACAGAGTTTCACCATGTTGGCCAGACTGATCTCAAACTCCTGAACTCAAGTGATCCACCTATCTCAGCCTCCCTAAGTGCTGGGATTACAGGTGTGAGCCACTGCACCCAGCCTATGTTTATTTTTTAAATTGAACTATTCAAAAACCTTTCTAGAAACAGACGGCTTCTGTTGAATTCTATCAAAATTTTAAGAACACACCGTTTTAGAAAACGGAGGAAAAAGAAACACTTCCCAACTGATTATTTAGGGTGGCATATCCCCAAGTCCAACACCTGACAATTACCAGAAACTTCCAGTCCAATATTCCTCATGAAAATAGATGCCAAAATCCTTAATAAAATACTTAAAAATTAAATATACCAATATATGAGAAGGATAATACATCATCAAGCAGTCAAGAAAAATTCATCTCAGCAACGTAAGCTTTGTTTGATATTTAAAAATTAATCAATGCAGTAGCAATCTTCATGACCTTGGGTTAGGCAATGGTTTATTATACATAGCACCGAACATGAACTCAACAAAAGAAAAAAATAGATAAATTGGCTTTTTCAAAATTAAAAATGTGAGAGTTGGTCAAGATGGCTGACTAGAAGCAGCTAGTATGCTCAGCTCTCACAGAGAGAAACAGAAAGGGTGAGTAAATATAGCACCTTCATTATCACTAGGACTAGTCAAGGAAAGAACTCGACCCACGGAGAATGGAAGCAAGGCAGGACAACAGCCCACCCAAGAGTGACACAGAGCCAGGAGAACCTCCCCCCTACCCAGGGAAGTGATGAGTGAATGTGCAACCCCAGGAACCCATGCTTCTCCCACAGATCTTTGCAACCTCAGGTCAGGAGATCCCCTCATGAACCAACTCCACTAGGACCTTCAGTCTGACACACAATGTGGAATCTTGGCAATGCAGTCTCTCAGGTTCATATGGAGAACCAGGAGCATTACATACAAAAGCTACAACTCTGTCAAAGGAGGAGGAGAAGAAGGTTAGACACCACCACCCCCAACTGCCATACATATCTCAGAATTTTGGGAGGCTAATGCAGGTGGATCACTTAAGACCAGCCAGGACAACATGGTGAAATCCCATCTCCATTAAAATAAATACACACACACACCCTAGCAGAACATGGTGGCAGGTGCTTGTAATCCCAGCTATTCAGGAAGCTGAGGCAGAAGCATCACTTGAACCCAGGAGGCAGAAGTGGCAGTGAGCTGAGATCATGTCACTGCACTCCAGCCTAGATGACAAAGCAAGACTTCATCTCAAATAAATAAATAAATATTAAGATTTTGTTTCACCTTGTGTCCATTTTGTTATGTTGCATTTTTCAAGAAATTTTATACTTAAAATGTTTCTTATAGATGACATGTTGTTGGGTATTTTGTGTGTCTACAATCTGATAATCTCAGACTTTTAATTGGAATGTTTGATCCATTTATATTTAATGCAATTATGGATATGGCCAAATTTATCAATTTGTTATTTGTTTTCTATTTGCCCATCCGATTTGTTTCATTGTTTATATTTTCTCGCTTTTGGGGGAAAGGAAGTGGGAAATTAGTATTTTTTAGTATTCCATTTTAATTCTTCCATTTGTTTTTTAGTGATTCCTCTTTATATTGCTTTTAATGGTCATTCTAAGAACTATAATATGCATTGTTATCTAATTTTAGTCTATTAGAGGTAGTATTAGAAAACTTCACATGAAATCTAAAAACCTTACAATATACTTTCACTTACCTCCCATCTTTTGTGCTAGATATTATATGCATTACATCTACATATATAATAAACCCCACATTACAGTATTACATGTTATTTTTATTTAATCCGTCATATGACTCTTAAAAAATTAGAAGAAAAATATATAATACTTTATATTTACCCAGATATTTACCATTTCAGGTGTTCTTCCTGCCTTCTATAGATTTACATTTCCATCTGAAGTCTTCCTTAAATTCAACTTTTAAATCTCATCATTCTATTTACAAAGATAGCATATTATTTTAATCAATTTTAAGTGACCTTTTAATTAATGCTTAGCCCCAATTACAAACCTAGTTAAACACTCTTAAACAGTACATATTGTATTTAAAAGTTCAATACATTGCTTTTTTAAAAGAGTACCTCAATAGTCTAGTAAATATATAAGATCTTCCCAAGTATAAACAAAGCTCTTATATGTACAATAAATTTAATTCATAAAAAATGTTGTGAGGCTTAAGATCTTCTAAATGTTGCAATATTATTTTAAAACTTAGTGTCTTTAGTCTATTTTCTATTGCTATACCAGAATACCTGAGACTGGGTTGTTTTTTAAAGAAAGTTACTTCTTACAATTCTGGAGTCTGGGAATTCCAAGGGTATGGTGCTGGCATCCACTTGGCTTCTGCTAAGGACATTCATTTTGTGTCATAACATGGTAGAGGACATCCATGGAAAGGAAAAGAGCATGCCAAACTGACTTTTATAACAGACCCACTTTGTGATAACTAACCCACTCCAGTGATAACCCATTAGTCTAATAAACCATTAATTCATCATTCTGCCCTCATGACCCAATCACCTCTTAAAAGCCTCACCTCTGAATACTGTTCCATTGGGGATTAAGTTTCAGCATGAGCTTTGGAGGGAACATTCAAACACAGCATGTAGAAAAATTTCAATTTAAAACTACAAGTTTAATCCAATCACTAAATTATACATTTTAAAATTTGAAATCTCTTTTTTTCTTTTTTCCCATTCACCTAACACACTTAAATTTTGGAATCTCAAGGCTTATCTTCACTTGAATATGCTACATTATCTTAATTACATATAATAAAAAATAAAATCTGTACCATCAACCCAAGAGTACCTTATTTCTTTATTTCTATACATAACTGTGAACCTTCCCAACACATTTACCTACTAAGGAAACAACTGTATCATCTCAAACAATCTGAACTTCTTTTCAATGACAGAGCCATATTTGCTATCCAGATGCCCAGAGCTGCTTGATTCCTTTCTACATAGTTTTTCCTTCTTTCCCTCAATTGTGACAGCTCCTTCACACTATTTCATAAAATTCTCTTTTTGCTTAACTTTTTAAAAATTTGTTTCTTTTGCTTGTAACCAAAGAACCCTAACTAATCTACCAGAGAGTTGCAGTCCACACATTATCTTGCAAATATAGTTATTAAGAATTGGATAGAGCCAAGATGGGGTGGAAGATGGTTATTCTAAGTTCAAATTACAAAAGCAGAACATGGTAGTCTATGTTATGCAGTGGTGAAACAGCTCAACAAATTATCTCTAAGGCTGCATGGCCACTGAAAATGAAACTCTAATTGAAGGAAACAGGTAACTGCTGCCACCCAACAATTTAAAGAGTGTAAAAAGGATGAGAAAAGTTTTAAGACTTTGGGGGTGAGATGACTACTGCAGACAGGATTAGGTAACTTAAAGCAAGAGAAGTTTGTTCCCTAAATTTCGCCTTAGAACAAGAAAAAAATATTGACTCAAAGGCTAAGATTTCTTTTTTTTTTTTTTTTTTAATTTTTATTGCATTATAGGTTTTGGGGTACATGTGCAGAACGTGCAAGATAGTTGCATAGGTACACACATGGCAGTGTGTTTTGCTGCCTTCCTCCCCTTCACTCACGCTTGGTATTCATCCCCAGGCTATCCCCCCCAGCCCCCCCCCCCACTGTCCCTCCCCCATTTCCCCTAACAGTCCCCAGTGTATAGTAAACCCCCTCCCTGTGTCCATGTGTTCTCATTTTTCTCACCCACCTATGAGTGAGTATATGCAGTATTTCTTTTTCTGTTCTTGTGTCAGTTTGCTGAGAATGATGTTCTCCAGATTCATCCATGTCCTTACAAAGGACACAAACTCATCATTTTTGATTGCTGCATAATATTCCATGGTGTATATGTGCCACATTTTCCCAGTCCAGTCTATCATCGATGGGCATTTGGGTTGGTTCCAGGTCTTTGCTATTGTAAACAGTGCTGCAATGAACATTCGTGTGCATGTGTCCTTATAGTAGAACGATTTATGGTCTTTTGGATAGATACCCAGTAATGGGATTGCTGGGTCAAATGGAATTTCTATTTCTAGGTCCCTGAGGAATCGCCACACTGTCTTCCACAATGGTTGAACTAATTTACACTCCCACCAACAGTGTAAGAGTGTTCCTATTTCTCCACATCCTCTCCAGCATCTGCTGTCTCCAGATTTTTTAATGATCGCCATTCTAACTGGTGTGAGATGATATCTCAATGTGGTTTTGATTTGCATCTCTCTAATGACCAATGATGATGAGCACTTTTTCATATGTTTGTTGGCCTCATGTATGTCCTTCTTTTGTAAAGTTGCTGTTCATATCCTTTGCCCATTTTTGAATGGGCTTGTTTTTTTCCTGTAAATCTGTTTGAGTTCTTTGTAAATTCTGGATATCAGCCCTTTGTCAGATGTGTAAACTGCAAAGATCTTTTCCCATTCTGATGGTTGCCGATTCACTCTAGTGACTGTTTCTTTTGCCGTGCAGAAGCTGTGGAGTTTGATTAGGTCCCATTTGTCTATTTTGGCTTTTGTTTCCAATGCTTTTGGTGTTCAAAGGCTAAGATTTCTTTGAAATGAATTTAAGAGTTCGTATCTGTGCATTGCTGGTCTCATTCGTAAACTTTAGGCGACTGATAGGAGAAAGCCCTACAAAGAAAACGGGGACATCTGAGAAGACAGAAGTTGAAGTACTCCAAACCTCCAAATCCTCTGAAAGCTATCAACAACACATAATCTGACAAGGAGTGTTTTTTGTAAACAGCTGTATCTGCCTTGCCTGAGGAAACTGTCACTCCCTCGAGGAGGAAACCATTAATTCCCTTATGCTCCACCCTTCATTATTACTTAGGCCAGGATCCAATCCCAATTTGGATACTGAAAGAAATAAAACTACCTGAAATTAAACTATCTGAAAGTGAAACTTTGACCAAAACAAAATTAGTTACAGGCATTTGTTGACTTATGTGGTCAAAATTATTTGTGGAAAATTAAATTTGTGGAAAACCAAGCAGCTCTGGAAATCTTGATAGCAATTTTCCAGAAAAATTTGTGGAAAATTATTTGTGAAAAGGGAGGTTGTTAACCTCCATTTCTGCAGGGAAATGGAGGTATAAATTGTGTATTCGGTAAAAAGTTGATTGCTCAACCATAGAGATCAGATGAATAAACTTAAATCAGGCTTAATTTGCTGATGTAGGTATATATGTCAATGTATTTTTGTGCAGCTATGTCAGAAAGTTTGCTGGTTTGGTTAATGCTATTCTGAATCCAGTGCTATTCCATTTTAAAATAAATCAACATGGTAGAACCTTCTTGACATAAAACAGTGTGAAAGGAAAATAAATCTTACTAAGCCAAAGGGAAAAGTCAAGTTGGAAAGTGCATCAGACAAACCTGCCTCCCATTTTATTCCTAAATAAGATAGCTACAAAGATGGGGAGGGGGGAAGCTACATACCTCCCACACAATTTGCCCATAAGAAAATTCCTCATGATCCCTAAAGCATGATCCCTAAAACATGTTCTGCTGGTTTTCACCCTGGTAATGTAAATTGATAGCTTTTCTTCACAGGTGAGGACCAAAAACAGAACTCAAAGTCATCCCTCTGCTCATTGCTTCCTAGGCCCTTCTGTTGCCGTAAAAATGCAGATTCACTGAGTCAGACTATGGCATAAATAACTATTCCTCTAAACCCCTCTAACATGTAAATTGTGTATTCAGTGAGAGGTTGATTGAAAAGAATGCAAATGTAACCATCAAAAGAATGCAAATGAAACCATTTGTCTTTTATCTACCTATGACCTGGGAGCCCAAATCCCAGCCCCATGCCCACCCCCACCCCACTTTGAGTTGTCCTGTCTTTTCAGACTGAAACAATGTACACCTTACATGTATTGACTGACATTTCATGTCCCCCTAAAATGTATAAAATCAAGCTATACCTTGACCACCTTGGGCACATGTCATTAGAACCTCCTAAACCTGTATCACAGGTGCATCCTTAACCTTGGCAAAATAAACTTTCTAAATTAATTGAGACCTGTCTCAGACACTTTTGGTTCACAAGAGACAGAAACAGGACTATTGGAGCAAGGTGACTTATCAAGGGATGGACAGAAAATGAAAGCTAGAGCAGTCAGAATTCCATCTTCCAGAACTTTAACTCTTGGACTTTGTATTAATACTGTAGGTTAGTTCTAACAGCATCAGATGACACTATACAATGGTTCTCAGAAACTCTAAAGTTGCACAGTTTCTGTCCTTTCAGGCTCTTTCTCATTCTCCTCTTCTGCTGGTTATTCCTTTTTTTTTTAGATGGAGTCTTGCTCTGGTTGCCCAGGCTGTAGTGCAATGTCGTGATTTTGACTCATTGCAACCTCTGCCTCCTGAGTTCCAGTGATTCTTCTGCCTCAGCCACTCAAGTAGCTGGGATTACAGGCACCTGCCACCAGCTAATTTTTGTATTTTTAGTAGAGACAGGGTTTCACCATCTTGGCCAGCTTGGTCTCGAACTCCTGACTTCAGGTGATCCACACCTTGGCCTCCCAAAGTGCTGGGATTACAGTGAGCCACCACGCTTGGTCCCGCTGGTTATTCTTTAAATAGAACAGGGCTCTATTTTTTGCTCTTTTTTTTCCACTGTGCATTCTTCCTCTAAATATTCCACTTTCACGGCTTTAATTATCATCTATATACTGATTCATAAACTTGTATCTCTATTTCAGATAGTTCCTTTTCCCATGGGAAACTTTAACTCAATCTGCCCAAAAGTGAACCTGACTTTCTTCACAAACTGCTTCTCCTATATTTTCTAACTCAATGAAAATCCATCACCATTCACCCAGATTTTTACTCCATAAACTGGTGAGTCTTAATTTCACTCTTTCCTCTCCTTTGTACTCTGTGTCTCCCTATTTTGACCCTCAACATTCAATTAATTATGACATTCTTTCCATTTTCCCTTATAACTCTGTAATCTCATTCATCATGTTTGTTCAACATAATTATGTCTTTCTAATTGATTCCCTACTTCCAATATTGTCTCCTCCTAAAAAATACTCCATATAACAACCAGAATGGTTTAAATTTATTTTAAAAATTATGTATCATTTTCTTGTATGTACTGTTTCAATGCTTTTCTACTGCCCTTGGGAGAAACTCCAAATTCATCCATCTTTACAGTATACACTATCATACAAAGCCATTTACAGTACAAATGATGCCATGATTCTGTCACAATACACCTTTGTAACCCCATTTTCTTTGCCTAAAATGTCTTTTCTAAACTCCTCTCCACTGCTAACTTCTACTTGTCTTTCAAATCTGAAATTAGATATCCTCCCAGAGCAGCAGTCCCTGAACCTTCCAGACCTATGACACCCAATATGATAGACACCAATCATGCCTAGTTATTGAGCACTTGAATTATAGCTATTTTGAATTAAACGGAGGTGTAAAATACACCAGAATTTGAAGACTTGGTATGGGAAAAAAGTAAAATATCTTAGTAATGATTTTTATATTGGTTATATGTAAAATAATATTTTGGACATATTCAGTTAAATAGAATATACTATTGAAATTAGTTTCATTTTTGTAACTTTATGTGGCTAAAAGAAAACTCAAAATTACACGTAGCTTATATCATATTTTAATTGGACACCGTCTAGCCTAGATAAGCCCTTGTTTTTCAGTGCTAGACTGTCTTCTGCACTAGACTGTAAGCACCTTAGGAACAAGAGGCTGTCTTGGTCAACACAGTAATACCAGAGGTAAGGCCACTAAAGTACACACAGTCAATCCTCATTATTTTTGGATTTAGTATTTGTGAATTTCCATAATTCACATAATTTACTTAGAACATTTTTTTTTTCTTGAGACAGAGTATTGCTCTGTTCCCCAGGCTGGTGTGCAGTGGCGCGATCTCGGCTCACTGCAACCTCTACCTCCCGGGTTCAAGCAAATCTCCTGCCTCAGCCTTCTGAGCAGCTGGGACTACAAGTGCATGCTACCACACCCAACCAAGTTTTGTATTTTTAGTAGAGACAGGGTTTCACCATATTGGCCAGGCTGGTCTCAAACTCCTGACCTCAGGATCCACCTGCCTCGGTCTCCTAAAGTGCTGGGATTACAGGCATGAGCCACTATGCCCAGCCTACTTAATCTTAAAATCAATAATTGCAGTGCTTATGAAGTCATTTGTGAACATGCACAGGGATTTGAGCCAGCTAATGCACATTTAGCTGAGGTCACAGCCATGCTCTGCCTTCTTGTTTCAGTTGTCAAACTGTGAACAAGTATTCTTTTCAGTCTATTTAGTGCCATAGTTTTTGCACTGTTGTGATTTTTATGGTGGTTTCACTGTTCAAAATGGCCCCCAAGCACTGTGCTGAAGAATTGTCTAATGTTGAGAAACACAAGAAAGCTACACTATGCCTTACAGAGAGCATATGTTAGATAAGCTACCTTCAGGCATGAATTACACTGCTGTTGTCTATCAGTTTAATGTTAATGAATCAACAATATATAGCAAATCAGGTGTCTTTAAACAGACATACACTAAAAATCAAATATTAACCAATGTTTTGGGCCAGAGGCTCAGAGGAACCTAACCCTGTATTTCTTCTAGGAGCAATGATTTAGTATTTACCAGTTAAGTGTTCTTAGTGACTTCAGGAGAACTGACTGTATTTATTGAATAAGTGATGCCCAGTCACTTCATTCCAAACCCAAATCTTATGTGAATGCAGTATATGGTGGTAGGCAGAGCAGTGACTCTGGAACCGAACTGCCTAGATTTCAATCTTGGTTCTCCAACTTGCTAGCTTTACACTCTAGGGCAAATTGCTTAACTTTTCTCACCATTTTCCATAACTAAAACTGCAGGTTAAAACAGTACAGTTAATATTTCCCGGGGGCTGGGTGTAGAGAGAGGAAACTGACCACAAAAGGCCACTAGGAAGATTTTGGAATGAGAGAAATATTCCATATCTTGATGATAATAGATGAGCCACTGCGCCCAGTCTACTTAAAATAGATTTTAAAATTTGTCCCTTTTAGTATATAAAGTCCCATATAAAGTACAATTTGTCCCTTTTAGTTTTATGAGTTTTGAAAAACATATCTTGATCATCATGATAAAACTCATCATAAAACTAAAAGGGAAATTTTACTTTATATGAATAACTTAAAAAGGTTAAAAATAGAGAACAGCAGTCAAGATCAAAGGAACAATGCAGGTGAAAAATTTAGTACACTACTTGCCTATATAAATACTAAATACTATTAGTGATCATTCTAAAAACAATAGGGAAAAGTTAGAAGGTATAAGGAAAAGCAGAAAGACCTCATGAACCAAGACTCCAATCTGGCTTTTTCTTTCTGGAGGATTGGGCGTGGGGAGGTGGGATGGTCTCACTCTGTCACCCAGGTTGGAATGCAATGGCCAGATCTCGGCTCACTGCAGTCTCCACCTCCCAGGCTCAAGCGATAGATTGTTTCATCTCGGCCTCCCAAGTAGCTGAGACCACAGGTGCAGGCCATCACTAATGTTTTGTTATTTTTGGTGGAGACAAGGTTTCGCCATGTTGCCCAGGCTGATCTCCTACTCCTGAGCTCAAGCAACTCACCTGCGGAGGCCTCTCAAACTGCTAGGATTACAGGAATGAGCCACTGCTGTAATGGCTGTTTCATATATTAGCTAGAGGCTGAGTGCAGTATATGTGAGGGCAGTAACTTATTGTAAAAGTTAAACTGGACATGTTTGAAAGATATGTGTAAACTGTAGTCATACAGGAATGTGAGATATGAGATTATTCATAAGACAGCAACAGGAAATCAAAGTACCACATAAATGCAGGTGTGGAATGAGAAGTAATTTCCTAGGTCACCTTCCCAAGAAAGTACACAGTGGGTTGTAAAATGAAAATGTGAAGGGGGAGCACATCTCTTTTAAGAACTTTTCTATTGCAGTCTACAAGCTCTAAGTCAGTTTTGAAGACCATCCAAGCATTCTAATACGGCAGAATTAAAACACAAACTCTAAGGAATGCCAACGCCAGGAGGAAAGAAGGGATGAGCTGGCAGGACACCTGTCTGGACCAACAATGCGATAGGGGTCAGACAAGCTCCGCCTCCACAACTTCACAACAGCTTTTGGTGTGAGAAGTGGATTAAGTCATTTCACTGCTGCTTGTTAGCTGGCGGATGCTTCAGGAGTGTCCACCCCAGGGAGCAGTGCTGACTCTACAGGGGCACCCTGCGGCAGTCAATGCCAAAATCTCACCAAGGGGTGAGTGAGGTTCTCAGAACCCGTGGTGCCGGGTAATAAAATAGTGCACGTGAGTTCTTCTGCGAAGACCAGGAGGGGGCTTCGAACCCCAAGAAAGGCTGCAAGCTGAACCAGAAGCTCGAACCCAAAGTTCCCTTCACAGCCAGCCACACTGGCACTCACTGAATCTGCGCAACTCGCCAGTGCCGACGATCGTCACGTGATAACTGCCACGCACCTGACGGCACGGGCCACCGGGTGCCTCGCTTGGTTCCCATTAAAGTAGACTACGACCCAAACGCAACAAACCTAAGAGCTGGAAGGCACAAGTTCCTCTACGAGCGAGCTCACCCAAGCAACCACAATGCTGAAAGTGCTCTCCACGCCGGAAGTGCACTAATCCGCAGCACGTGGGGTTGCCAGGGCGCGCTTCACGTGACTGGGCGGGGCCTCGGTAACCTGGTAGCCAATGGTAGCCCGAGGGGGCGGTGCCTGTGACGCTCCAGGGCCTATCCCGGAAGTAAGGCTGGGGTGGGGGCGGGTAAGGGTGTGGAAAGCGTGGCGGCCCCGCCCCGGCTCTTGGAACTGCCGCGGCTGCCGCCGGCGCCGCAGCTGTGGGGGACCTGCGCGGGTGCGCAGGCGAAAGGCGCTCTTTACCAGCTGAAAGGTGAGGACCTGGGGAAAAGCTGATGGGGATGGGGCCAGAGTGAGGCAGGGCCGGGGAAGGCGCCCAGAGCCGAGCGCTGACCGAGGGAAGGAAGAAGAATGGATGGGGGAAAGGAGGCAAGCGCGGGACCCGCCGGGGCTCAGGCCCTGGTGGGGCCGAGCCGAGCCGGGCCGGGCCGGGCCGAGCCGAGCCGAGCCGAGCCGAGCCGAGCCGAGCCGAGCCGAGCCGGGGATGCCGGCAGAACAGGGGGCGCTTGTGCGGCCGCAGCGGCGGCGCTGAAGGGTGGAGGGCGCGGTGCGCGCCCGTTAGCAGAGGGCCGGTGCTGCCGGCCGGGTCCTGTTACTCCGCATCCTTCGCGGGGACGTGCGGCCTGGGCTGGGTCCCCCGCAGTAGGGTTCGGGGCGGCGGCGGAGGGCTGGGCGGCGCGGAAAGGTCGCCGGCTTCTGCGGTGGGGCGATGGGCGCCAGAACCTGCTGTTACCAGCGTGGAGGAGCGCCCAGGGCGGATGTCCCCACCCTCTGCGGGCTCCTCTGCGACTTCTTCTCCCACCTCCCCAAACAATAGCTGGAAAAGTTTCTAGAGGCCAGAGTTAGAAAGTGCCCACTAGTCTAGGGTGGGTGTGCTATACATGCAGAAATAACAGGCCCATGATGCTTGGCACATAACTTGTCCGAAATGAGACGTTTCCCTGCCTACATACCCATTGTTAAAAAGCAACCACAAACTTTTTTTGTAGTTCACACGGAAAAACTACCATCTCCCCAGCCCACCATGGCGGACGAAATTGATTTCACTACTGGAGATGCTGGGGCTTCCAGCACTTACCCTATGCAGTGCTCGGCCTTGCGCAAAAACGGCTTCGTGGTGCTGAAAGGACGACCATGCAAAATAGTGGAGATGTCAACTTCCAAAACTGGAAAGCATGGTCACGCCAAGGTAAGTGCCCTTGCAGTTCAGGCTTTGGCTTCGGCGTTGGGATTTTGCTCATTTGTGTTCTTTGCAGATCATGAGATTGCTATACTTAAAATTTTGTAATAAGCACTATTTTTTTCCTTCCCACAATTGCGGAGTGATCCGTTATTACTTTGAAAACTTAAAGGTAGCATTCCTTTCTTGGGCCCTTACAATGTTTCATTAACTGGGAACTGAAACTTTCCTGAATCCTAGTGACCTAGGTCTATTCAGTTTACAGATGAGAAAACCTGTTTTACTAATTCTAAGAAACCTGCACTTCATTTTTCTTGTGTACTCTCATAATTGAATCACTGAACTGTATTGGGTCTTAGCATGTCATGATACTCTTTAGTTGTTTACTGCATCTTAATTGTATGACCATTACTTTTTTTTTTTTAACAAAGTAGAATTAGATGACCTTGGAAGGAGGAGAAAAAGAATCTGTCGTAATCAGCATTGGTATTGTACTCTTGTGTGTGTAATGAGTGATATACTTGGCAGAGATTAAACAGGTTTCCTGTTCTCCTCTGTTAGGTTCACCTTGTTGGAATTGATATTTTCACGGGCAAAAAATATGAAGATATTTGTCCTTCTACTCACAACATGGATGTTCCAAATATTAAAAGAAATGATTACCAAGTAAGCACTGATTTTTCTTTAGAATGTTGCTTGTTTCTTCAAGGTGCAAATACTTTATCAATAGCAATTTGACAAAACCCAAGAGTGGTTTCGTAGGTTTTTCTAACCAAGTATTAGGCACCACCTATCTTAGAAATTGGAGAAATTATGATGTTTAACACGTGTTCCTTTTATAGGATTATTGCCAACTTGCTTTTTTTTCACATTCTTGCATTTTTAAAAAAGTCAAGTACTTATTAGTGTTCCTCAGGCCAAGTGACTGCATATTCCAACTAAGTCCTATGTTTAGTAAAAGTGCTATGCTCTCTGTTGTAAAATATTTCTAATTTAGATAACTCCCTCCTGGATGTTTTGTTTCTTTTCACTGATCAGACTTAAGACATTCAAGAAACTACTGAAATTCATGTTCCTACCAAGTTTTTCATATTAATGAACATGAGTCAGAACTTGACATTCTTAAGGAGGGAGATAAGCTGAAACCCATAAATATAAAGGATAAAATACACGGTCACCGAGTATGGTAAAGAAAACACAAAAACTATATAAATGGTTTAATTATATTCAGTGACCATGCTGTGACCTTTTGCTAACTTATATATGTAAACCTCAAGTTTCAGTTATACATTTGGGTGGGTCATATTTAATGATAGCATTTTATTGTTTGGAATATTGATGGTAACCAAATAATTGACCTCATAGGATATGGAAGCTCAGATTACTCATAACTAAAGCTTTTCTTGAAAGTCTTCAATTTTTGTATCAAGCATACCATATATCAAACTCATTTTTGCTAATTTTACATAGTAAAAAATACAAAGTTGACACTGAGATTTGTTTTATCCAACTTAAACTGATTTTTTTCTGTACCTTTTATTGTGTTATATAGATTTTTTTAATGTTGCTATCAGCTGCACCCAATGATTTTCTTTTGCTGTTTGTCCACCTGCAAACATACTTTTTTGTAGTTTCAATCTAGTAACACGTATATTTTCACTTTCCTACCTGTCCTAAATGTTTTCTAGGTTGCTTTGAAGTCTTTGTAGAAATCTGAATCGTCTTCATATAACAGCAAGTGGTTTTTTTGTTTGTTTGTTTGTTTTTTAATGAGGTAGATCTGGGTTTGGATCTAGTTCTGCCACTTTCTAATTGGATGATTTTGGACAAGTTATGCAACCTGTCTTAGCCTGTTTTCTCATCACAAAATCGGGATAAGATGAGGATTAAATGAGAAAATGTACCCCATACGTGGATATGTATCAACAAGTATTGTTCTGTTTCCCCCTTTTCCTATGTATAAATTTGACTTTATCATTTCTTTATTGTTGGAGCACCAAATTTGATGTGGTATGTAGTAGATGAATGTGGTAAAGATAGTACAGTAGGCTAAAGCTAAGCATAGAATTTTCTTTTGTCAAAATTGGGTTTCTCTTTTCATCTTAAAATATGAATGTGTTGAATATTCAATATTCATATTCAGTAATATTCAATATAGAATGCTTTTGCCTATTGCATATTTTATAAAGATGGTGTCAGCATTTCAGTAATTACTATTATACTGTGATAAAGTTAGACATTGATTGAAGCTCAAGACTTAAAGGAATATTTTTGTTTGGGTCCTAGACTAGCATGAAATAAATGAAGTGAGGGGGTTCTTGCCTCAGGCTCAAAAATTTAAATAGACAGGACTAGTAACAATGACAAGCCATATAGGAGCCCAAGGCACAAAGAAAATAATGAATTCTGATCCCATCTTTATTTAAAATTTTGGTATTTTATCATAGGATTTTTGCATTTATTCTAATTTTTTTTAAATACTGCATTAAAGTGCTTATCTGATCACTGTAGAGTTTTTTGATGCCTTTTTAATTTTGCACCCAAGACAAATGTCTTACTTCACCTTTGCCCCAGTCCTCGGTATATACTCCACACTGCAAAGTGGATAAGAGGGTGATTCAGGCCAGGCAGGCCTGGTCGTAGTCTCTACTTTGGCACTTAACAGCTGTGTGACCTTGGTTGACAAGTTACTTAACCTGTTTTGCTTCCAATTCTTTCTTTATAAAGCAAATATGTAAATAATAATGCCTCATGGGATCATTTTGAGGTTTCATTGGTTAATCCAACAATTCCCGACATAGAAAGTACTCATTATTTCTGTGCTCTTTATTTTCATGTCAGCATACAAAACTTAACTTTTGTTATTTTTTAAAAGCTAGTTCTCAGCCGAGTGCATTGGCTCATGCCTATAATCCCAGCACTTTGGAAGGCCGAGGCTGGCAGATCACCTAAAAATATAATACTAGCTGGGCGTGGTGGTGCATGCCTGTAATCCCAGCTACTCAGGAGGCTGAGGCAGGAGAATCAGTTGAACCCAGGAGGCAGAGGTTGTGGTGAGCTGAGATCGTGCCATTGTACTCCAGCCTGGGCAACAAGAGCGAAACTCTGTCTCAAAAAAAAAAAAAAAAAAACCTAGTTCTTCAGTCTGGGCAACAAACCCCATCTTTATAAAGTACAGAAAAAAAAAAATAGGCAAGGTGGTGTAACACAGCTGTAGTCTCAGCAGCCCAGGAGGCTGAGGTGGAAGGATCACTTGAGCCTGGGGAGGTCAAGGCTGCACTGAGCCATTATCATGCCGCTGCACTCTAGCCTAGGTGACAGAGTGGGACCCTGTCTCAAAAAAATAAAAAAGTTCTATGAGCCTTTCTGTTTATATTTATTGTGCTGTGGTGGTCTTCACTCGCCTATCCAACTGCCTTGATTAAATTCCTACTTATTATTTGGCTGTGTGTAATCCTTTATATTTGCTGAATTCAGTATTTTGAGTGCCAGTTGGGCAGTTGGCTAAAGAGAAATATGTATTCTGTTCATTAGAATAATTAAAAAGTAAACAGGAAAGAAAACATATTAATAGTTATAGTTTTAATTTTATGTGTTTTAAAATAAGTTCAGAATGAAAGAAAAATTGTCTCCTGACTTCTCTTTCAAGATTAGCTTGGATTAGAATTGCTCATTTACATTACTTCTCCCAAAAGTAGTTATAGATATCTGGGGCTCAGTGATGGTGTAAATTATAAATACATCCAGATGCATCTTTGGGAATCCCTGAATTCATACAGAAATGCTTATTCAGGCTTTAGTATTCTCTAGAATCATATTCTTTTTTTTTTTTTTTAAGACAGGGTTTCATCATGTTGGTCAGGCTGGTCTTGAACTCCCGACCTCAGGTGATCTGCCCGCCTTGGTCTCCAAAGTGCTTGGATTACAGGCATGAGCCACCACACCCGGCCTTAGAATCAGTATTTCTTTAGAAAGTTCTATGTTAATATGCACCCCACGACAAGTTAAATGCTGTTTCTGCATTTACTGAAGTTTTATCTGTCATTCGAAGACCATTCTCCAGAAAGAAAACTAATTACTACAGACACATAAAGTACATATTGTGGACCTTTGGATTATTAGTGAATTGCCCAAACTGTGACTATTAAATCCTAGTATATTCTTCAAATAAGTAGTAGATCCTTTGGATGTTGATGTGTTAATTTAATTTTAAGGTTGTTAATTACCTTGAGCTTAAAGTCTTTTTATAATTTTTACCTATTTCGTGGAATCCTTGTGTTCTCAGATGGGAGCAGTCTTTCCCTGGAAATAGAAAACCTTGAGTAGGGCCCAATATTAGAAGGACTAAAAGCAAATATTTGTTACAGGATCATTAGGGTTATCATGAAAAGAGCCACTAACTTTAGTTCTTAGACCCTGTGTATTCTATCTAGGGAAAAATGGCACCATATTTTGAAATATATTGTAACCTGCAAAAAACAACACTCCAGGCCAACAAAGTACTATCCCGCAAGTGCCATATATGAGTCTTCACAAGGCCGATCCACAGATGGAAGCTGTTTTGGAATGATAAGGTAGATGAACCAGTGAGTTATCTGGGTGTTTCATTGCCTCATTATTTTGCCTGTAAAATTATTTTTCTAGTCAGAAGTGATGCAGTGTGAGATACTATGACAGGAATGAGGTATTCTGTAAACTTACATGAGATTTTTGCAGAAGCACTGCAGGCAAGAAAGGCAAATCCATATGTAGAGTAAAACTATTGCAATAAGAAAAAATTGCTGCCTATTCCATGATGGAAAGGGTACAGTGTATTCAGTCAAGTGACCAGCTATTCTTCTGGGAAACGTATCAAGACTTCCTGTTCTTCTGTTCTTTTTCTTCTTCTGCCACATCTCCTGCTCTGTGAGGTGTTCGGTGGTGGCAATAATCAGATCAGTCTTGGTGAGAGAAAGCCTGTGTCATTTCTGAGCAAGGACTGGGGAAGCTACAAAAAGAAGCTGAGGCTGGGCGCAGTGGCTCATGCCTGTAATCTGAGCACTTTGGGAGGCCAAGACAGGAGGATCATGAGGTCAAGAGATTGAGACCATCCTGGCCAACATGGTGAAACCCCATCTCTACTAAAAATACAAAAGTTATCCAGAGGTAGTGGCAGGCACCTGTAATCCAAGCTACTCAGGAGGCTGAGGCAGGAGAATCACTTGAACCCGGGAGGCAGAGGTTGCAGTGAACCAAGATCGCTCCACTACACTGCAGCCTGTTGACAGAGTGTACATTTCAACAGACTCCATTCAAAAAAAAAAAAAAAAAGCCAAATGGTATTCACAGAAAAAAAATCACCTTATACACCAGATTTTTTAGAGCCTAGTCTCTACAGATTCCCTTTGCTGAGCATTCATATGGTCACATTCTTCAGTTATTTGGAGAGGTCTGTCAAAATACGACTTCTCCAAACCTGACTGTCAGCAGTTTTCCTATTTTGTTCTTTCAGTGTCCTTAACCTTCCAGCCAAATTGTTAGCCATAGCCCATAACCAGTGCAAATCCATACCTCTGGTTCTGTCTTCTTTCAGGTCCAGTGCTTGAAGTTCTTCCCAAACCCACTATCTTTCTGGCTGACCCCTGAATGGTGTCTGCGTATAACACATAACCGTCTAGAAACCATTGTGAATATTTTCCTTTCTCAGTCAAATGGTCATAGGAAACTCTGCATGAAGTCATTGGTATGAGTTGAGGGAGAAGTGTCAAGTGTCAATGTGGTAGGAGGTGTTTTCTGAGTCTGAACCACTTCTTAGACAACTTTTTGCACCTTTAGTTCCTTCTCAAGCTGATCTTATATATGCTACTTCCACTCAGTGATGGAGAGCTGCTGTGCTCTCCCAGGTGTATGGCTTGGTGGGTCAGATAACACTCCAGATGATGGTGGTGTTATTTACTTAGGCTTTATAATAATAGTGACCAAGCATTCAGTCTCTAAAGAAGTAGCAACTCTAAAGAAGTAGCTCAAGAGTGCTACTCTCTGGGCGAAAAGAAGGAAGAAATAAAAAAAGGATATGTGTTGCCTAAACAAGTCTGGTTGTTTTGAAATAGATTGAGGAACAAAATTAAATTCAGAAATTAGAACTAAGAAGGCACCTGTCAGAATAATATACTTTCTCCAGCCTTCTGTTGTATATTAGTAGTACAAATGCAGGCAAAATAGTTTCCTGATAATTCTCCCTTTTCAAGTTCTTTCCCATTCTGACAACATCGAAGACACAATCTGCAGCCACTAATCTCCCCACACTCCCTTGTAGATCATGTTTTGCTTCCTTAGCTTACTGTGCCTCCAGCACTTAGTGGTTACAGTGCTCTTTCTAGAATTCATACATACTGTAGCATTTTTTCTGTTTCACTTTTTATTGTGGAAATGTTCAAAATATAGGATAACGGATCCTGTGTACCTATCACTCAGCTTCAGCAATTATTATGATCAGTTCTCTCTCTCTCTCTCTCTCTCTCTCTCTCCCCCTCCTTCTTTCTCTGCAGTTTTTTGACAAAGATACTGGATCATTTCTTCTGTATACTTTCCCACTGTATGGATTTTGCTAATTGCATTTCTTTGTTTTTTTTTAACATGTTCCTCTGTCCCTTGTGTTTCCTGAGACTTGGTAGTAAGATGTAGAGTCTTGATCAAATTTAGATTTTTATTTTCTTCCTTTCTTTTCTTTAACAGGACTACTCCATAATGTTCTGTGCAATCATTAGGTAAATAAATCTGATTGTTTCTCTTTTTGGGCCATTATCAGATATGTGATCATTGCCTCAATCTGTTAATTGGAGGAGACAAAAATTATGATCTGTCATTCCTTCATTTGTTTTTCTTAGAATACTTCTATAAAAAGAAACTTCCCTTCATCAATTTTTGTTTGTTTACATTAAGAGACAGTGTCTTTATGTGTAGGGGTGGGTGGGTGTATTTGACTCTTTAAGGTACAGTTTATAAAATAAATTGATTCCTAGCATCCACTGAAGATGACCAAATACATATTTTTTTCATTATAAACCCGAGCATTTAAACATATTCGTGTTTCAACCCTTTGTTGTTATTGTCCTTATTGATTCTCACATTGTTCCATCTTGGCCAGTGGGAGCTTATTCAAGTTAGCTTGAGTCCCTTTGACATGGGCCTAATGTGAATTCTCTTTGATAGCTCCTTGCTTTTTAGTGCCACAGCTTACTCCAGGTTCATCTTACACACTTCCTGATCTAGACCGGAATTATACATTTTTCCAAGGAGCCCTAGATTTCCCTAGCAGGAAATAAAAAATACCACATTCTTTTTCTTTTCTTTTCTTTTTGCGATGGAGTCTTGTTCTGCCACCCAGGCTAGAGTGCAATGGTACCATCTCAGCTCACTACAATCTCTGCTTCCTGGGTTCAAGTGATTCACTTGCCTCAGCCTTCCAAGTAGCTAAGACTACAGGTGCCATCACACCTGGCTAATTTTTGTATTTTTAGTAGAGATGAGGTTTTGCCATATTGGTCAGGCTGTTCTCAAACTCCTGACCTCAAATGATCTGCCGGCCTTGGCCTCCCAAAGTGCTGGGATTACAGGTGTGAGCCACCATGACTGGCCAAAAATAGCACATTCTGATAGCATTATAATCCCATATACTGCTCAGGACCTTGGTACACCTCCACATGCCTAACATCTCTAAAGTTTTTTGACTCTGACCTCTGCTGTCTCCCTACTTGCTACTAAAAATAATTACTTTCTGCCCAAAAAAAATTGTTCAAAAACATCTAAAAGTAATCAAGTCACTAGTTTTGTTTAAAGGTAAAGGACTAGAAGGAGGTATTTAGAGTTGGCTTATAACAAACTCCTTACCATCCCCACCTTCCAACTCTATGGAGTCAGTGAGGCCTTTGAGAGAAGATGGTAACATTTACACAAAAATATGCTTGGGGATTTGACAATGATACTGTTGGCTTTTTTTTTAAGCTTGCAAATTACAAAGGGGGAAAGTGTACCTTTGGAGTGGAAAAATCTGGCAGATAACTACCTTAGTCAACTTATCAAAGTTGGCATCACTTGTAGTGGGATGAATTGACATTTGCCTCCTGATAGTGATACTCTGAGGACAATCATTTGTATAGTATTCCTTTCGAAAATGCATTACCTGAATCATGAGGAAACAGTAAAACAAACCCAAACTGAGAAACATTCTTTAAAACAGTGAACCCCCCCCAGGAGTTTGAGATCAGCCTGGGCAACACAAGAAGACCCTGTATCTAAAAAATAAAAATTAAAAAAAGAACAACAACGACAGGCATAGCAGTTGTATGCTGTGGTCCCCAGTGACCTGGGAGGCTAAGGTGCGTAGATCACTTGGGCCCTGGAGGTTGAGGCTGCATCGAGTCATGATCACACCACCACACTCCTGCCTGGCCTACAGAACAAGACCTGGTCTCAAAAAAAAAAAACAACCCCGCCCAAAAAAAAGTCAATGCCATGAAACGTAAAGGGTGGGGGAACTGTTAGAATTAAGAGACTAAACTGACATGATAGCCAGATAAATACAAGGTATGATCCTGGAGTTAGGGAAATAAGTTGTTATCAAGGATAATATTAGGACAATTTGCAAATTTAAATATGGACTGTATATTGAATAATAGGTTATCAATATTTCCTGATTTTGAAAAATAAATTGTTACCTAAGAATATATCCTTGTTCTTGAGAAAAACACACTGAAGTTTTAATTGCTAAAAAGTCATGACTGTTGCACTGAAGCATTTATTGCTGAAGAGTCATGATCTTTGGAGCTTACTCTCAATGGTTCTGTAAAAATAAGAATGTATATGATAGATATTATATATATATTGGATGTACATATAGAGAAAAAGTGCACATGATTAAATGTTAATGGATGTATCTAGGTAAAAGATACGGGATGTCATTGCATTATTGCAACTTTTCTAGAGAACTTAAGATTTTTTAATAAATAATTCAATTAAAAAGATTTCACATTGCTATAAAGAACTACCTGAAACTGGGTAACTTATAAAGAAAAGAGTTTTTTTTTTTTTTTTTGAGACAGAGTTTCACTCTTGTTGCCCACGCTGGAGTGCAGTGGCATTATCTCGGTTCACCATAACCTCTGCCTCCCAGGTTCAAGCAATTTTCCTGCCTCAGCCTCCCAAGTAGCTGGGATTACAGGCATACACCACCATGCCCAGCTAATTTTGTATTTTTAGTACAGATGGGGTCTCACCATGTTGGTCAGGCTGCTCTCAAATTCCCAATCTCAGGTGATCCACCCACCTTGGCCTCCCAAAGTGCTAGGATTACAGGCATGAGCCACTGCCCCTGGCAAGAAAAGAGAGTTAATTGACTCACAATTCCACATGGCTGGGGAGGCCTCAGGAAACTTAAAATCATGGAGGAAGGTGAAGGGGAAGCAAAGCACATTTTACATGGCAGCAGGAGTGACAGCAAGCGAGGGGGGAACTGTCAAATACTTTTAAACCATCAGATCTCGAGAACTCACTCATTGTCATGAGAACAGCATGGGGGAACCTACCCCATGATCTAATCACCTCCCACCAGGTCCCTCCCTTGACATGTGGGGATTATGATTCAAGATGAGATTCAGGTGAGGACAAAGAGCCAAACCATATTATTCTGTCTCTGACCCCTTCCAAATCTCATGTTCTCACATTTTAAAACACAATCATCCCTTCTCAACAGTCCCCCAAAGTCCTAACTTATTCTAGCATTAACCCAAAAGCCCAAGTCCAAAGTCTCACCTGAAACAGGGAAGTCCCTTCTGCCTGTGAGCCTGTAAAATCAAAAACAAGTATTTACTTCCTAGATACAATGAGGGTACAGGTATTGGATAAATGCTATCATTTTAAATGGGAGAAATTGGCCAACACAAAGGAGTTACAGGTCCCATACAAGTCCAAAACCTGGCAGGGCAGCCATTCAATCTTAAAGTTCCAAAATAATCTCCTTTGACTCCATGACTTACATCCATGGCACACTGATCCAAAAGGTAGGCTCCCAAGGCCTTGGGCAACTCCAGCCCTGTGCCTCTGCAGGGTATAGCCCCTGCTTTCACTGGCTGGTGTTGAGTGCCTGTGGTTTTTCCAGGTGCACAGTGCACCATTCTGGCATCTGGAGAACGATGGCCCCTTCTCACAGCTCCACTAGGCAGTGTTCCAGGGGGGACTCTCTGAGGGGGCTCTAACCCCACATTTCCCTTCCACACTACCCTAGCAGAAGTTCTTCATGAGGGCTCTGCCCCTGCAGCAGACTTCTGCCTGGACCTCCAGGTGTTTCATACATCCTCTGAAATCTAGGCAGAGGCTCGGAAACCTCAGCTCTTGCCTTCTGTGCACCTGCAGGCCCAACACCATGTGGAAGCCATGAAGGATTATGGCTTACACCCTCTGAAGCAACAGCCTAAGCTATGCTTTGGCCCCTTTTAGCCACAGCTGGAGCTGGAGTGGCTGGGACACAGAGCACCAAGTCCCAAAACTATACAGAACATCAGGGCCCTGGGCCTGGCACACAAACTAATTTTCCCTCCTAGGCCTCTGGGCCTTTGTTGGGAGGGGCTGCCATGAAGATCTCTGGAATGCCCTGGAGACATTTTCTCCATTGTCTTGGCTATTAATATTCGGCTCCTTGTTACTTATGCAAATTTCTGCAGCTGGCCTGAATTTCTTCCCAGAAAATGGGTTTTTCTTTTCTACTACATGGTCAGGCTGCACATTTTTCAAACTTTTATGCTCTGCTTCTCTTTTAAACATAAGCTCCAATTTCAGATCATCTCTTTGTGAATGCATATGACCTTACGCTTTCAAAAAACAAAGCCAGCTCACCTCTTGAATACTTTGCTGCTTAGAAATTTCCTCTACCAGATACCCAAGTCATTTCTCTCAAGTTCAGAGTTCTACTGATCTCTAAGGCAGGGCAAAATGCTGCCAGCTCTTTGCTAAAACATGGCGAGAGTGATCTTTGCTTCAGTTTCCCAATAAGTTCCTCATCTCCATCTGAGACCACCTCAGCCTGGACTTCACTGTCCATATCACTGTCAGTATTTTGGTCAAATCCATTCAACAAGTTTGTGGGAAGTTTCAAACTCTCCCTCATCTTTCTTCTTCTGAGCCCTCTAAACTGCCAGTCTCTGCCCATTACCCAGTTCCAAAGTCACTTCCACATTTTCAGACCTCTTTGTAGCAGTGCCCCAGACACCTGGCACCAATTTTCCATATTAGTCCATTTTCACACTGCTATAAAGAACTACCTGAGACTGGGTAATTTATAAAGAAAAGAGATTTGAGTCACAGTTCCACATGGCTGGGGAGGCCTCAGGAACCATGGCAGAAGGCAAAGGGGAAGCAAGGCACATCTTACATAGTGGCAGGGGATAGAGCAAGTGAGGGAGGAACTGCTAAACACTGAAGAGAACTCACTCATTATGATGAGAACAGCATGGGGGAGACTGCCCCCATGCTCCAGTCACCTCCTACCAGGTTCCTCCTTCCACATGTGGGGATTACAGTTCAAGATGAGATTTGGGTCGGGACACAGAGCCAAATCATATAAAGGATTAAATAATTTGTTCTCATTATTTTTGTTTTTCTGTAGCTTAGTTTTATTTTTAAAAGCTCTAATTGTATTTAATATAACAATTTACTTTGATTAAATGTTTAATGTTTATAAATGCATTGTTTTACTAGATGTTTTATATGATGATTATAAATTTTACATTTGAAATGCTTTATATATTTCATTCCACAGTTTATGATTCTTAACTCTTAAAAAACAATATCAATCCATTGCATACATAATTTTCAAAATATCACTATTATTATTTGGCTTCTGTTTTTCAGTCACTAATGACACAATAGGAACATTTGACTCTTGAAATAGACAAGCTCTGCTTTGAGGAATTACTAGGAGAACAGAAATCAGAAAGATTTGCCTTGGAATCTTGTGATTATTTAAAAATTACACTTCAAGTTAAGTGCATTGGTACACACCTATAGTCCCAGCTCCTCAGAAGGCAAAGCAGCAGCTCTTCTTGACCCCAGGAGTTCGAGGCCAGCCTAGGCAGTGTATTGAGACCCCCACCTTTAAAAAAATATTTTTTAAAAAATTACACTTCTACCTCAACCTCCTTGCTCCCACTTCTCTACCAGCCACCTCACAAATATTTGAGGGACTAAGAGGTTAGTTGAAAGTCCTGTTGTAGCACTGTAGGATCTTATTTCTGAAATTTTTAGACATAGAAAAACTCAAATTTCCTGTGGTAGATGGAGTTTCTGTGGAGAGCCGTAGTCAGTTTTGACAGGTGATGTGTGTAGAGGAAAGCAATCCTAATGATATGCCTGGGTTATATCATAGTGGTTACAGGGGTTCAAGAACCACTGTCTTTGACTCCTTTTGTAGATGTTAGCAGCTGGTATTCTCGATGATAGCCTTTTATAAAATGTGTTAGGATTCTAGGCATACTAATGGTGAACATGCTTTTATTAATATAATAAATGAGTGGAGGCTGGTTGTCTCCTCATTCCTGTAGAAAATAAGAAGTTCAGTGATATCAAAACCGTGCTTTTTTGCAGGTTGGGTTGATGACTGGGTTTTTTTTTCCACTAATGTTATCAATAGGCTAGTGGATTTTGTTGTTATTGTTGTTGGCAGTGAGCTGAAGACGAAAAATTTTCTACCTAATTTTGCTCATAATCAAACTAAAAAATGCATTGTTTATAATAGCAAAAATAACTTTTATGCCCAGTAATGTGAAATTGGTTAAATCAGTTATAGTATGTCCATGCAGATATGTGGTAGTTAAATCAACTAAGTTAGGTCTATATTTTCTGGTTAGAAAGTATTTCTAAGACATACTATTAAGTCAAAACAGTTCACTGTAAAATGCTTACAATATCCCAATTTCTTTTTTTTAAAAAAGCAACTATATTTATTTTGTGAATATAAATGGAATACACTGTAAAGAAGCCTAAACTGTTTAATAACGCAGAGATTGGGGATGGAAAGTATTGAGAGGAGTAAATTTATACTTCCATTCTGTACGTATTTTATATTTTCTGTATTTTTAACATTTTACAATACCAAGAATATTAATGTATTACTGTGTACTTATACAAATTAATGTCAATTACAATTTAACTATGTAAACATTACAAAGAAGTGGATGTAATCTAATCAGTACAAATGATATAATTTCTTCTAATAGCTGATATGCATTCAAGATGGTTACCTTTCCCTGCTGACAGAAACTGGTGAAGTTCGTGAGGATCTTAAACTGCCAGAAGGTGAACTAGGCAAAGAAATAGAAGGAAAATACAATGCAGGTGAAGATGTACAGGTAAAGACTTAGAGAAAGATTATTTTTGAAAACCATTTTATAAAAACTTTGGCCTAAACTAGTTAACACAAAATTCTACATATGGAATGTGGTTTAAAAATATTGCTAAAATGTTGAAAATGATCTCTAAGGCAGGTTTTCCATAAAACCATTGGAGACTCATTACCAAAGAAAGTATCAAAGTTCATTTTTGCTACATAAACATTCTCAAACCCAACTTGGTTTCAAAGCTCTGCACCTGAGCTTTTTTTTTGTGAGACGGAGTCTCCCTCCATCACCTAGGCTGGAATGCAGTAGCATGATCTCAGTTCACTGCAGCCTTCGCTTCCTGGGTTCAAGTGATTCACCCCTCAGCCTCCTTAATAGCTGGGATTACAGCCGTGTGCTACCACATTCGACTAATTTTTGTATTTTTAATAGAGACTGAGTTTCAACATGTTGGCTAAGCTGGTCTCGAACTCCTCCTGACCTCAGGTGATCTGCCCACCTTGGCCTTCCAAAAGTGCTGGGATTACTGGCATGAGCCAAGGTGCCCAGCCCTGAGCTATTTTTAAGGGTAAGAAATGATGCTACTGGATTGTTAAAGAGTAAAGGAGATTTACTCTGTGTTTTGTTACAACTTTCAGAAATGTAACCTGTAGTAAGTATTGAAACATTTATAGTTCTAATTCTTTGTTCCTTGGAAGTTGTCTTACTACTATTTAAGAAACTCTGCTTTAGAAAAGTGTAAGGAAAGTAGCTTGTTTTGGAGTACCCCTTTCAAAAGTCTGTATGTACAAAATATACACAAATATACAATATATGATGAGCTAGTTAAATCTTTTATATGTCTTGTCTTCTGAATAACTTTTTGCCTGCCTTTTTGCTTCTAGGTGTCTGTCATGTGTGCAATGAGTGAAGAATATGCTGTAGCCATAAAACCCTGCAAATAAATGGGAACATCAAGCATGAACACTGTTTAGGTCTGAATCAACTGCAGATCTAAAGTTGGGTTCTAAGTTGTCACCAAAGCTATAGCCTTCATAAGCAACCTCATTTCTTTTTTTAATTGTTTTCAGATTGTGGTGGGTTAGTTTTACAGGCAATTGATAAAAAATTTTTTTTTAATTTTATAGGTGTGTTTCCTATAATATTCCTGTGATTTTCAGTATGTCAGTCCAAGAAACAAACAAGATAGCTTCAGCAGATGTGATTTGTCTGAGCAAATCATTCCTGTATTTTAGTTAAATGATAAACCAGGGTTTTAAATCAAACAATGTAGCATAAAGTGGTATTGAAATACCACATGTAAGTTGAACTGCTCTGCATTAATTACAGATTTAATATAAAGTGAACTGATTATATATTGGAATTGTTACAGTTTCAGCCTGTGTAGGGCAAACACAAAACCTTAAAAAAAATCACGTTATCAAAAAATGTCAGTTATTTTGGTGGCCACATGCATGTGTGATTACTTTGGTCATACAATTTACCAAATTATTGGCAGACTTGATGTAACCATATATGGTGGTTTTAGTCCCTTCTTACGATTGGCAGAAAGTCACTGAACTGTTGGATGAAAGTTAGAAACTCATATGAAAGGAAGACACAAAAGTGGCAAAGAAGGTGGATTAAAGCTATACGTTTTTATGTGAGGACTTTGTAAGTTAATATAAAAATGAAAAGTTGCTTTTCAGTTGTTTTTGCTTTTAACTTTGCCCCCAACATTTAAAGGAGTGATCTGCTTTACAGGATACTACGCAATGCATTTTTTTTTTTCCAACCATGTTGAATAAATATTACTATTTATCAGTAAATAGTACCAACTTTTTTTCTTTTTTTTGAGACGGAGTCTCACTCTATTATCCAGGCTGGAGTACAATCTCAGCTTACAGCAGCCTCTGCACCACAGGTTCAAGTAATTCTCTTGCCTCAGCCTCCCAAGTAGCTGGAACTACATGTGCACACCATGCCCAGCTAATTTTTTTTTTTTGTATTTTTAGTAGAGATGGGGTTTCACCATGTTGTCTAGGCTGGTCTTGAACTCCTGACCTCAGGTGATCCACCTGCATTGGCCTCCCAAAGTGCCAGCACTTTACAGGCATGAGCCACCACACCGGGCCCCTTTCCAAGCATTTTTAAGCATAGATTTTTTGACATTAAGATATTTATGAAACAAAAACTGAGAATTATTTAAATTGATTTGGAATTTTGGAAGTTTTGTTAATTTTATGTACTTTTTTTCTAAAGTGAATTGAAAGTGAATCACGGAAGCAATATTACTGTATATGAATATTATTATTATTTTAAGTATATTTTTTTTTCTGATTGTTGCGTGACAATTCAGTTGCTGGTGTGAAATATAACTAACAATTCTATAAAGTGAACTATTTTAAAAGGTATTTTAGGTGACACCACTGCATTTCTGTTTAATCTTTTGAGTCCTATGTATATTACTTCCAGAATTTTAGACATTGTTACAGGGTTTGACTCAATAACAATCATAATATTGGAGCAAAACAGAACAAAATTACTATCTCCGAAGTACCTTAATTCTCTAAGACTGGCTCTTAGACCTCTCCCATCATGCCTTGACCTCTAAAAGGCCCTTCGTTCCTGTCTTCTAAAGGAAAATATATCATATAGGATCATGTAACTGACCTAATCCGTGACTGGAAATAGCATTAGTAACAGAAGATCCCAAGTTTTAGTTGCTGAATTTGTACACACTTTTAAATCTTGTCTTAGCCTCAGCAAGACATTTGGAGAAGAAGCAAGATACTTTAAGAGAAATGCAAAAAAGGAAATTTCTAAAGCACAAGAGAGTGAGGTTGTAGTTAATCGTTTTTAATATATCATTTTAGCTTTTGCCCATCTAAAGCACAATTAAAAATTAGGCTACGTTCTTTCCAGTATTCTATTTAAGTACCTACTACACACTGCTCTAGTTTATTAGTATTCTGTAATGTGTATCTTACTTGCTACTGGTTAGCACTGTTACTCATAGGAATTCCTGAAAATTATTAACCTGTGCTGCTTGCAGGTCATTCTTGTAGCCCCTCTTAACCATGCTGGTGTTATGATTTAGTATTAACTCTCGATTAGCATGCCCCTGTTCTTCCTAACTTGTCAAACTTCACATAAATATATTTTCAATTGTGATGTCAGGATGTACAAATAATTATAATAATGCATCTCTGTCTTCATACTTTGAATGGAAAAAACTATTTATGCATAAATATTTTCATTTTAAGTAATATATGCAGTGTAAATACTCTTGATATGTAAGTATAGATTCTAAAGATATGGGACTTTATTTTCACATAAGTCAATAGATGTTTCTTTAGAACAAAATATTCCATTTAGTAAAGCTTTATAAATTATATTAAAAGGAAGCAGGGAACATGTATTTTTTAACATAGAATGGAAGTCACTTCATTCTTTTTAGACATCAGAAATGTTAAAGTTGATTCCCAGTATTTGTTGTACTTTTTGTAGCAAATATTAAATATCATGAGTTAACATGTATAGAATGTGGACTGTCTTGTTGATAGATTGTACAGTGATAAGTCATTTTTATCTGTATACATTTCACCAATGTATATTAACAGGTTGAATATTTGCTTCTTTTTAGAACATTTTATTTCTACTGTGAAGATTTTGTTATACCTTATTTGCTACAACATAGATCCTATCATTGCTACATTGACTTAGCATTTGCATCATAAACATAATTATGATTCTTTCATGCTCCCTTCCAAGGGCTGTCAGTCAATTGAAGAAATTGTTGCTTACCCAGCTCTTGACTCTCTTTCCCTTAATGATACAAATCTCTGTACCAGTGCTTTATGTTAATTACCAAAACTCTCCCGCAGTTAGAGCATAATAGGAGACACTGCAGTAAAATGATTAGGCTGTAAAATTGGAGACACAACTTTTTATTACAACACAATTTGCATGTGCACATGTGCACATATAGCTTTGTATGTTATTTCTTTTTTCCAAAGTACCAGCTCTTAAAAGTACTGTAGTCTGGTAGTGCCTCAACTGTTGATAACTTTTTTTTTTAATTTACAACTTTTGCAGAACTTGTTTTTGTACTTTTAAGTTTTCTCAATTCGATTGTTTCTAGTTGAGCTGTAATTTGAATGCATTGTTCTCAGGACTGTTTGTGCTAAGAGTTGAAATTACATTATTTTAAAGCTAATTGCCTGAAAATATATTGCAGAATTTTCCCAAATTGTAATACCATGATACATGCATATAAAAAAAATCCTTAATGTCAGCACAATTAAACTATGTGCTAAATAGTCACAAAAAAAAGTGGAAACAGTAGCATCCAGACTGGAATCTTGCCATATTTTTTTCATTTTAGAATAGAATTTGGCAGTCCCATCTTAGAAACCTTTCCTTAGGATATATCTGAAAGCATTCCTTTGGCATGGACCCCAAAGACAGTTTTGGAGCCAGCCATTAATGTAGAAGTTCACCAGACATATTTAGGGATAATAGATAAATTAATAATGCTCTTTTGGGTACATTGAAATGTTTACATATTGAATTCTATAATAAGAACTAGGAACACATTTACTATGGGAAAATATGGCTCATAAGCAGTGTAAGAGTGGAAATATAAGCATATTTCCATGAACAGTATATCATACTGATCAGCAGTTCTCATTTTAATGTCATTTTGCCATAATACTTCATAGTTTTCAAGGCTTCTTTCTGCTAGCATTCAGACAAGGCAACAAAGATTTAAGAAAAATTTATGGTGGAAAACCTTAAAAATTAAGACAATTCAATCTATTAAATTTTTTTTCTCTGAATTGGGTATATGGCATCAGTACTTGATTTTAGCAGGGAACATATGGATTTAGCTTATGAAACACAGCTGTTCTATGGAAACATGGCTTGAAGCCAATATGTAATTTAATGTTTTTCCATTAAACAAACGTGAACACCAACTTAGCTACCAAGTGAGGTCAAGTGCCTGAAAAGTGCTGTATACATCTAATAAGAATGTTTTCTTTCTGTAAAAGATGCATCTTAGAGTAATGCATACCAGGCTTTCACCTGCTAGAAAATACTTGTTGGCAAACTTTGCCATCACCACTATTCCCCTCCTTAGAACAGGTAGAAACCTATTTTACAAATAAAAGAGACAGGTTATTCTATTTATATGAAGTCCCTAAAACTATTTCTTGGTATTGGTAGACTTAAGTTTATCTTAGTTCAAGATTGCACTTTTTAAAGAACTCGGACTATTTGCAGCAATGACTGGACAGCTTGTCACAAGTCACAGTTTTCATCTTTTCTGGGGAGTTATTTATTGCAGTTAATATCTACTATAAGCACTCATGTGCTTATTACAAAGCGTAATGCAAATTACTAGTTCTTTACTAGTATAATGAAAATGCCTAGTTCTATACTATTATGTACTTTTGTCCTCCTCCCCAAAAAGAAAACAGTTGGAATGGCATGGTCTAAATCCAATGGCACTTTTTTAGTAATACATTTTTTTTCTTAGATATAGGAGAACTATTGCTTTTACCTGCAGAGACTCAAATGTTTTCACTAAAACTTTAAAATTGTAAGATATGTAGTATTACTGATTGTGCATTTTACATTTCAAAAATAGTTAAAATTCAAATGTGAAGTCGTTGACTTAAAAACCCTTGAAAATGCAGATAATACCGTAACAATTATAACTTTTTGTTATATTATTAAAATACATTTGTCTGTTAACTTCATCAGTTGTATTCAATAAAAGTTAACTTAACAGCTTGCACTATTCTTGTATATATACATCTTTAAAACAATTTCATACCCGAAAATTGTATGACTTAAGTATACGTCACTTTAAAAGAAAATTAACTTGTTTTTATTGAGTATTTTATATTCTATGTCCTTACATAGTGCCCTAGCATTATGGCTAGGACTGTTTAATTTCTAAATTTTAGTTTGAGGTTTAGGTCAGTGTTTAATTTTTTTAAGTATATAAAATAGTCACTTAGTTCAAAATTCAGCAGGTACAAAAGAATAAAGACATTGTTCCCTCTTCACTCCCTTCCTATGCATCCTTCCAGAGATATTTAATGTAAGAGAGGGTAATGCTACTTCCCTCACTCCTGATCTCCCAGGGTCTGAGGTGTTTCTTTCCTACAAGCTGGGGTTGCTGCTCCCTTTCCACAACGTGAGTGGTGCAACAATTCCCTGAAACAAACTTCACCCTTTTTCCAATCCTCACCATGTCTAATCCACACCAACTGGACATGTTCATTTCTAGGTGGCTCAGTGTTTCTTCCTTACACACTGTACCATTCTAGAACATCCCTCTCGATCCCTGACATGTGAGCTATGCCAGGGATACCATGGCAGTTATCAAACCTTGTATCTGTGATCATCACAACTATCCATAATCTACCAGATCCACAATGCAAAGTTGGGCAACAAAAGCAGCACCAGTTAAGAGTCTTCTAGCCTCTATCCCCACTACTTCTGCCACTTGCAAATTCGGTAGCTCAGTTACCCAGAGGAAGGTATAGAGGGAGGAAAAAGAAGACTGAAAAGGGCTAATTACAAGTTTCATGTCTTACAGTTTGCATCTTATCCTTCCCCCACCCCCATCATTAAATCGTAAAACATTCTTTCCAGATAGAATGCCCTTCTGTGGAACTGCGTATTTGGAAACCATACTGCCTATCTAAATCATGCACTCCACTGGGAACTTACAGTATGTTTCCCACAATACTTGCCGTCGTATCAGTTGCAACCACTGGGTGTGTATTGGTTCAAAAGAACCTACCTACAAGGTTATATCAATCCATTGTCCAATTTGAGAGTTTTTTCTGAATACAGTTAAAATAATTTCTGATTACACCCAGGGACGCTTCCCAGAACCACAATGACTTGTAGTCTGGTGCCCAAGAAAGCCAAAAAGGCCCACGACAGACAGATTGTAAGGGAGAGGAGAGGTTAATCGACTAGCACTCATAGTGCGACTGCATTTTTCTTCATAATTATCTAAGTTTCACTTAATGTGGGTGTCACTGTAGCTCATTTTACGTGCTATACAATTAGTGAGGTAAATATTTTGGATATATATCAAATATTACTATCCTGATGTTAGGTACTTTCTTTCCAAGGCAAATAGAACTTTCACACAAAAAAGGATATCTAGAGTACCAAGAAAGCAGCAGTAGCTTCTATGAAGCAGAAATATGAAAAACTGATACCAGTCCCAAGTGAAATTAAAAACAAAACTAGAAAATAAAAAGGTCTTTCTAACTAGAAATTTTAAACCTGTTATACAGTGTACAAGGAAAACGGAAGTACAAACTAAAACAATACAATTGTTCATCAAGGTATCAGGAAATAACATGCAAAAACAAATAGCTTTATATCTACAAATAACCAATTAAGAGACATAATGAAAGGAAAATGTTCAAAGCCTATACAAAGAAAACTAAGCACTCCCAAGAGACAGTTGACCTGAACAAGTTCCATATTCTTGGTTGATATGTTAGTCAGATGATAGTTCTACATAATTTAATTTATAATTTTAATATAGTCTTAATAAAAATACCAACAAGTATTTTAATGAAGTTAAACAAGTTGTTAATAAAGTTTATATGGAAATATGAACATGCAAGAATCACTAGGAAAATGCTGAATCACTAGGAAAATACAGCGCTGAGTGGAGACTATCTCTGAGTGGGGACTACCAGAAATTAAAACATATTACAAAGCATCTATATCAAAACAGTTAGGTACTCGCAAGTGAATAGACAGATCAATGAAATAGAAGGTCCAGAATGGAGCCAAATACATGTAGAAATTCAATATATAATCAAGATAGTATTGCAAATCACTAGGCAAAGATTGACACATATTAATTGTGTTAGGACAGTTAGAAAAATAAGATGAATTCCATACAACATACATAAGAATAAACTACAAATGAAGTAGAGATCTAAATGAAAACAATAAAACTATACAAGTCCTAGAATAAAACATGAGTGACTTTCTCTATAACCTGGCTTTAACAAAACTGGTTGGAAGTCTAGACACAATAAAAGAGGTGTCTGTGTGTGAAATAGAGGTGAGAGAACAAATGGTGAGACAAAAATCTGGATAAAAGGTCGTGTGTGTGTGTGTGTGCGCACGCGCGCTTTGAACTGTTTTTACAATCTTTCATAACATTTAAATTACTTCTAAATAAACTTTTTTAAATTCAAAATATATATAGTGCCATCCAATTTTTATAAATTTATGTCATCTAAAGGAGATAGATAGACAGGTAGGTAGGTAGGTAGGTAGATAGATACATAGATAGATGGATGGATGGATGGATGGATGGATGGATGGATAGATGATAGATAGATAGATAGATAGATAGATAGATAGATAGATAGATAGATAGATAGATACATAGATAGATAGATAGATAGAGTAGATAGATGCACAGAGACACATTTATAGACATGCACACCCCCAAAACATTTAATAGCTATTTCTAAGCAAGTGGACTTTTAGATATTTTCACACATTATCTTTTTGGTTTCTCTATATTTTCTTGCATGAATATTTCTTTTCACATAAGATAATTTTGTTAATTAACGTTCTGGCTGGGTGTGGTAGCTTATGCCAAGGCAGGCCGATCACTTGAAGTCAGGAGTTCGAGACAAGCCTGGCCAACATGGTGAGACCCCCCCATCTCTACTAAAAATAAAAAATTAGCCAGGCATGGTAGTGCACGCCTGTAATCTCAGCTACTCACGAGGCTGAGGTAGGAGAATTGCTTGAACCTGGGAGGCAGAGGTTGACATGAGTAGAGGTCATGCCCCTGCACTCCAGCCTGGGCAACAGAGTGAGACTCCATCTTAAAAAACAAACAAACAACAAACGAACAAAAACAAGTAATTAAATGAAGCAATGAAAAAAGATACTTTCACTTTAAAGGCTGATCAATATTCAGAATTCCTGTGGCACTATATAACAAGAAAATATTACTTGGATGAAACTGCAATTTGTTAAAAATATTTAAACATAGCTTAGGTTTTCCTAAATACACATTGAGAGAAAAGAGGCAATGAAGCAAGCATAAACTTTTAATCATAGTTTGTAATGCTCTCTAATCCAATTAGTGAAGAAAGGGCAAGCAGCAATAACTTAAGTTCCTATTTCCCTTCCCTGGTCCCCTTGGCTTTCATTAATGAGTATGTAATGAACCATACATAGGTTTGGGACTTAATATTCTTCAGCAGTTTTAAGCTTGTCCTTGGTATCTCGTTGTTTGCACAGAAGGGCTGCAGTCCATTCTTGGCCAAAGCTGCACAGTTTAGTTCCATAAGACTATAGGCACTTCAATGTCATTAAAGTAGGTTTTCCTGGAAATGATAGTGCCATGCCTCATCATGCTCAACATGCTTCACTTTGCAGCACATGGCACAGAAAGAAATGCAATGCTGTTTGCTACACACACCAAATCTATATATATTTTTACAATACTTAAATGGTGATAACTTTGATGGCTAAGGGTAAAGGGTAATTTAGAAGCTTCCCTTTTTTTTTTTCCAAATCAGCTTCTATAAAATAGATGAGTTTTAATAGTAAGTATATTTCAGAGATGCACACATTTTCTACCTTCTATGTTACAGTGCGATCCTCTGTGCTGTTAGCAGAGCTGAGGTCTTCCAAAAGACAACACTACAGAATAAGGTGAACCATCTGCTTCTGTAAGAAACCTTGTGTGATGCACAAACCCAGGACAGATACAGAGATGCAGAAAGAGAAGATGTAAGACATAGAAATGGACCACAACAGAGAATTCTATTCAGAGTACCGTTTGCCTAAATGTCATAGCATTTTCTCATAATTCAAAATACATAGATATTTACATTATGGATATATTTATGAATGATTGTAAATAATCTAATGACATATTGCCAGATACAATTTGCTAAATATTTATCTGTGACTATAGTATGTGTGTGTCCATATTCATGAATATATATATATTCATATCAGTTCATATATTCATAAATGAGACTCGGGTATAAGTTTCCTTTCTCAAAATGTCCTTGTCAGCTTTTAGTATCAAAGTTATACGGGCCTCATTAAAAAGTTGTTGAATGTCTCTAATTTTCCCAAAGAGTTTGTAAATTGGTGTCTTAGCTTATTGGCTGCATACAGTTGATTTATTTAGGAAGTGTTCTCAGGTAACAAAAGAAACTGGGGAAAATGAAACTAGGAAATAACAAAAGCAAACAGAAATGTGGTGGGGACAACTGAGGCTTAATTCTTCTGGAATCTCTCTTGTAGTGATATAGAACGGACTGCACTGTCCAATCAAAAGAAAGAAAGGAGCAGCAACCAGTTTTATGCAGCGGTAACGTGACAGCACCTCCCCGCATATATTTCACCTTCTACCCCATGGCTTCTCTGACCTGTGGGAACCTCCTTACCAATACCTGCTTATACATTTACAACACATTTTCACAAAGTGAAAATGCAAAGGAGTTAACACTCCAAGGACAAATATTTATCAGCAGAAGACAGGAAACTGTAGCTAAATTCTCCCCTGCCCTGGATTAAAAGGCAAACTGGCAGAATGTATGTTTGAGCATAAAATTGTTACAACTGGCATTGTTTTTTCCTCAATTGTTTGGCACAATTCACTGGTAAAACATGAACAGTACATAATTTGCCTATGTTCTTCTTGTGGGAAGATTTTAATTACAAATGTAATTTATTTAAAAGATACAAGTCTATTCAGATATTCTATTTCTTCTTGTGTGTGTTCTAATACGTTGTATTTTTCTAGGAATTTCCTCATTTTATCTAATTTGTTATATTTTGGTAATATAAACTATCTTATTATTAATTGAATTATAATACATATACAGAAAAATGAACAGATTATAATTTACAGCTTGATGAGCAATTCTCCTGCCTCAGCCTCCTGAGCATCTGGGACTTCAGGCACATGGCACCACACCCAGCTAATTTTTCTATTTTTAGTAGAGATGTGGTGTTACTATGTTGGCCAGGCTGGTCTCAAACTCCTGACCTCAAGTGATCCGTCCACTTCTGCCTTTCAGAGTGCTGGGATTACAGGCGTGAGCCGCCATGCCCAGCCTCTCCACGTGGTTTTGGTTTGCTTCCCTAATAATTAGTGATGGTGAGCATCTTTTTATGTGCTGATTGGCCATTTGCCTCTCTTATTTGGTGGACTGTCTATTCAGGTCCTTTGCGCATTTTTCAACTGCCTTAGTTGGGTTTTGTTGTTGCATTGTGAGAGTGCTTTATCTATTCTAGATGGGAACTCTTTCACATGTAACTTGCACATCTGTCATTCCTCAGGTTGACTTTTCAGTCTGTTAATAGCATCCTTCGATGCAATCCAATCTGTCTACTTTTCCTTTTGTTGTTTGGGCCTTTGGTGTCATATCCAAGAAATCATTGCCAAAGGAATCTCTCCTTCTGTGTTTTAAGAGTTGGCGGCTGGGAACGGTGGCTCACACCAATAATCCCAGCACATTGGGAGGTTGAAGCGTGTGAATCATGAGGTCAGGAGTTCAAGACCAGCCTGACCAAGATGCCCCGTGTCTACTCACTCCCCGGTACTGGGATGGGGTTTAATTTCCAATGACTGGCCCAGAGCCTTTCCACGGGAAGATCTCAAGGGAGGCTATTGAAGGAACAGCATGCAACTTGCCTGCCTGCACTTGTTCACACAGAAGGCGGTGGGGGGTTGAGGAGGTGGGGGGGTTGTGTGGATCAGCTTCAGTCACAGCTGTCTGGTTTCCTATGGGATGTGACCACATAACGGTCAGGCAAGAAGATGACTGAATTTATCTTCTTGGAATCATTGCTTCGTAATTGTTGCTTCCCACCGTTGTCAATGAATAAAAGGCTGGGCCATAGGAGGCTGGATGAACTGTTTTGGCCAGGTAAGCAAAATGGAAAGTAAGGTGGAAAGAAAGCAGTGAAGGTATGCTCACCTGAGCGGGGAGGGGGTCACGAACCTCGCTGGCCTGCTCCAGCTCTGCCTTTGGCCCTGTGGCTACAAAGCTGCCCCACCAGGAGCAGCACCCCACTGGCATCTCTGGCTTTGGGGATTTGTGAGTGTTTGGCGGGGGCAGAATGTGGACAGGCCAAGTCCACACTGTATCTAACCCTAGTGCAGCTCAGGATTTGGCTTCCCCCAGCCCCTTCTTCTCAGGGTCTCAGCTCGGGCCCTCAAGGCAGCAGGAAGATGGGCTCTCCTTACTCCCTAGGTCCCCTGTCCTTCTTTACCCCCCACTTTGGACACAGCTTCACCTAATCCAGCCACAAGGAGAAAAGAGGGTAAATCACTCAGGGAGAGAGGCACCTGAGCCCCCGCTCTGCCCAGACAAGGCACTCCGTTCGTCTCCCACTGCTTACCACATCTACCTGGGACTCGACGACAGGGCCAGAGGGCCAAAGGTGACACCGGAGTCTGCAGCACCACCTTCCAGAGCCCCCAGGAAATCTCTTGCTCTATGGGGTTGGAAGACTGGCTTCCCTGGGGATGTATGTGAGTGTGTGCTCCCCAGGGCCCCGCGGAGGTCAGGGTCCTCCACATTCAGGACAGCAAGGAGAGAATGGCCTGGAGTGAGGCCCTAGCGTTGGGGGCTAAAGCAGTACAGGTATGGGGTGCTGGGGTGGTTAGAGGGAACCGGTAGGGAAGACTTGGAGTCTTGCGTGTGCCTAGGGGAGCTGCAGTGGGGAGGCAGCAGGAGGCCTCTACTGCCGGATGTGGTTTTCTGAGGCCGCGATCCCCGAGGGTTCCTTGCTCTAGCGTCGCCTCCTACAATTGCGGTGGTGGTGGTGGGGGGGGGGGGTCAAATGAGTAGGGCGCAGTGAGGCGGTCGCCGCAAGGTGGGAGCCTCGTGTTCAACGGCTCTACCCGTGGGCTCAGACCGGTGAAGCTCCCCAGCCAGCAGGGCCAGGACTTGCCTCAGGAATCTGAGTGCTCCCTAGGGCCCGGGGCATTCGGGGGCGCCGTGCCTTCCCTGACTACTGTCCCAGTGTGGCCAGGGGGGCAGGGCCTCGTGCACGCCCGGCTCTTACGCATCTTTGTATTCCATCTCTTCCCGCCGCGACGTGTCGCCAGGAAGCGTTTCCCGCCCCAGTAACCCAACAGAGGGTGAGGCGAAGTGAGTGGTTGGGGGCGCGTGTCCCGCAGGCTCAGGTGAGTGCACGTGCGCCCGGTAGAGGCTGTCCTGCGCGCCGGCCGCATGTCGCTTCCAGGACGCGCCCAGCGGCTACTCCGGTGCAGAAAGCTTGTGCGGCTCGGCGCGGGCTCGCTGGGCAGCTTGGCTTCGCCGACGGAGCGGGCTGCGACTCGGTGGGACCGCAGCGCGCTGGTGCAGCCCCGCGCCCTGGCCAGGTAAGCGGCGGAACCCGGGCTGCCTGACTCGCCGGTGGCAGCCTGCAGCCTCGCAGGGAGCCGCAGGGACCCGGACGAGTGGAGGGAGGCGCGTAAGTGGTAGCCCTTGTGCCCGGAGCGCTACCCTCTCGCTCGGAGCGCTGCCCTCTGGACTCCACGGGGTTGCGGGACGGCTGTTGCTGGGATCTGGGGGTGCAGCCCGGCAGCCCCACTCCTATCCTACGGCCACTTCCTCCTCCCAAGACCCACAGGCGGGTGCAGCGAGGACAAGGAGGCGGCTGTCGCATCCCGTGCGGGGTGGCACTGCAGCGACGGGCCACTCGGCTGCGGCCACAGGCGGTGTCTGCTGGGGGTGGGGGAAGGAGGGCACCCTCTCGGGTCCCACCAGGCTGGCCGTGCCGCTGGTGTGTTCCGTGGCCGGAGAACCCGAGCCCGGATCTTGTCCAATTTCCCTTTCCTTTTATAGTAAGGTCTAGAAGGAAAACCTTCTCAATTAAAAATCCCACGCCCTGTTGCCCCTGGGCCACAGGCTCCGGGTTGGGTGTGTGCGGCTGGGCACCGGCTCGCTGAGGAGCTCGGCATCGCAGCCGAGCGGGCGGCGGCGGGGCGGGGACGGCAGCGCGCTGAAGCAGCCCCTCGCCCTGCCAGGTAGGCTGGAGGGCCCCGGCTGCCTGATTCGCCGGTGGTGGCAACCTGGGGCCTCCCGCGGCGCTGCAGGGACCCGGATGCGTGGGGGGGCGGCCGGGCCCCAGTGCTCCCGAGCGCTGGCCTTTGGACTCCGCTGGGCTGCGGGGAAGCTGTTCTGGGGTCTGGGTTTCAGCCCAGCAGCTCCGTTCCTCTCCTACCGGCCACTTCCCTCTCCCACGACCGGTGGGTGGGTGCAGTGGGTACTAAGCGGCGGCTCTCGCATCCCCGGGTTGGATGGGGTGGGGGTGTCTCGCAGCCAATGGCCACTAGGCGCCGGCTAGAGGCGCTGTCTGAGGGTGGAGGGGCACTGGGTTCCCGCCACCGGGCTGGGCTGGCCGCTGGTGCATTCCCCGGTCCTCGCTTGGCGCTGGCATCAAGTCCCAGTGCCGGGCCGCAACTGGGTTGGGGTCACCTCTGGGTTAGCTGTCCCGAGAGATCCTGAGCCCAGATCTTCACCCCCTTCCCTTTTCCTTTATAATAAGACCCAAAGGGAAAAACTTCTCAATTAAGGACCCCACACCCCTTTGCCCCTGGGCTGCAGGTGCCAGGTTGGGGGCACAGCAGGGACCTGCCTTTGGGCGGGGCCCCTTCCCCAAGGCAGTGCTTCTTCACTTGGCCTGTTTGTGGTTTAATGTTTGATGAGAAGAAGCACGTGGAAGAGACACTGTGTGTAGAATGCCTTATAATTCCAAGGGTCACAACCCTGTGATCTGTTGGCCAGCAGTTGGCTAGGGCTGGTGTAGATGAATATCAGGCTATAGCCCAAACTTACAGAGCAGCTGCAAGGATAAGGGGAAAATGCATTTGCAGCCATAATGATCTACATTTAGTGATACTTTGGAGCTCAGGCAAAAGGACATCTTCAAGGGGCGTCTGCCTCCTTGTGATAAGGGAGATAGCGATGTCAGCCAAACCTGGGGTCCGGTCCTGGTCCTGCTGGTTCCTTTCTGATGCTGGCCTTGAAAGTCAGTCTGTGAAGTGGAGACCATTCTTCCTTCGAAGGGTGGTGCCTGGTAGGTTCTTGGGAACTGAATTAAGTTTCCCCTCCTGAGAGTGGGTGTCTGTAGACAGGCACATATGCTGTTCTGAAATCATCTGTTGCTATCTCGGTCTCTGCTGGAGGTGCTTCCAGTGATGTGTGATTGTGTCTTACTTATCTCAGTATCCCTGCCCAGCATGGGGTCTTGTGTAACATACATGGGCAGTCAGTCAGTGTTAGGACTGGCTGGGTTCTAGGCTGGAAGACAGTGGAAATATACAAGCAAAGGCACAGTGTCTTGAATTTACACTTGGCCTGCAGCAGTTTTCAAATGAAAGGAGCCCCCTGCTTAAGAGGGCCTTTTGAATTGGGCCCCCTGTATAGTTTATAGTGAACCTGAGGGTGATGGCTAGACTGTTGGGGAGTGCTCTTTAAGTACAGAGGGAAGACTTGGTAAAGACATAAAGGCGTGGAGGAAAAGGAGCTAGACAGCTGAGTCCAAAAAGTGATTCATGTGGTTTAGGCAGAATTTGAAATGAGAGGCCTTCAAGATTGACTCTTGATAAAGAATGCAAATTCAGCTGGGCTCAGTGGCTCACACCTGTAACCCCAGCACTTTGGGAGGTGGGCAGATCACCTGGGGTCAGGAGTTCAAAACCAGCCTGGCCAACATGGTGAAACCGTATCTCTACTAAAAATGCAAAAATTAGTTAGATGTGGTGGGGGTGGTGGTGCCTGTAATCCCAGCTACTCGGGAGGCTGATGCAGAAGAATCACTTGAACCCAGGAGACGGAGGTTGCAATGAGCTGAGACTGCACCACTGCATTCCAGCCTGTGCGACAGATCAAGGCTCTATCTCAAAAAAAAAAACAAAAAGAATGGAAGTTCAACAAAGAATTAAGTGCCAGGGACTGTGCTAGAAGCTGTCTCATGCGTTGCTTCATTTTATTGTCCCAGTACCCCTGGGAGGTCCATTTCCTCTGTCCCCTTTCACAGCTTTGAAAACTGCAGCTATGGAGATGAAGTCCTTTGTCCAGGGGCTCTGTCCAGCCACAGAGCCAGGTTATGAACCAGTAGGTGCCCCTCATCATTAAGGACACTCCGTTGTTGTGGGTGGCCAGGACCAGTCCCTTCTCCACGGCAGCTCTTCCCCAGGGCAGCTCTGGGAGCTGAAGGTCTCTGCACGGGCATTGGCACCGTCTGCTGGTCTGTGCTCGGGAAATGGGATGACAACCAGTCACCAGAAAGCAAAGGCACAGAATGAAGCAAAGGAACGAAATGGGGCCATGCGAAGCTTCACTCCTGTCTACCCAGGAGTTCTGTCCATTATGGCCTGGCCGAGGTGGGGGTGGGGAGCTGCTGGATTTGGCAACCAGATGGGTTCTGAAGGGCTTGCAGTGGGGCCAGCCCCACTGTTGAGTCGTTGGATGACCTTGGGCGGGTTACTTCACTGCGCTTACTTCTGATATCCATAGAAACAGGATGACATGGTGTCAGAAAGGTTAAATAATTCACCCACATGGCTGCCAGCTGGAATCCAGTGCTTAAAAGTTCACTTTAGTGGCTCATGCCACTAAAGTAACCCCAGCACTTTGGGAGGCTTAGGTGGGCAGATCAGCTGAGGTCAGGAGTTTGAGACCAGCCTGACTAACATGGTGAAACCACGTTTCTACTAAAAATATAAAACATTATTCAGGCATCGTGGTGCATGCTACTCGAGAGGCTGAGACAGGAGAATTGCTTGAACCTGGGAGGCAGAGGTTGCAGTGAGCCAAGACTGCACCATTGCACTACAGCTTGGGAAATGAGCAAAACTCCATCTCAAAAACAAAAAGAAACCACAGAAGTTCACTTTATTGGCCTTTCTGTGGCCAAACACCTGCTGGGTTCCAGGCTCTGGGGATACACGAGGTGAACGAGACTCATGGTTGCTCCCTGTGTGGTATGGTGACTTCTTGGACCTCCCATTTCTCCTTATCATTCCTGTTTAAGCCCGAGAAAGTCCTGTGCTTTTAAGAACGTGTGTGGTTGGATTGGACTCACCTCGGTGTCCAGGCCAATCTCCCCACCTCAAATCCCTTGCTAATCCCACCTGCAAAATCCCTTTTCCCACATAAGGTGATGTATTCAGAGGTTCTTTGGATTAGGGGTTGGACATGATTGTGTGGGGATGGACAGTCTGCCTACATAGTCAGCCCTCTAGACCCCGAAGATGTGTGTTCATCCCAAATACAAAATACATCCACCCTGCCTCAAGGCCTCATCCCATTATAACATCAACTCAGGATTCCAAAATATGCTCTAAATCTCATCACCTAAAACCTCCATCTGGCATGAGGGAGGCTCTGGGGATGACCCATCCTGAGCAGTTCCTCTCCCTCTGTGAACATGGAACTCACGAAACCAGTTACCTGGCCCTAAGGTGTAGTGAGCGGCCACCCAGAGGGGTACAATCTAGTTCTGTCCCTGATCCAAGGGACCTGATATGTGCTATGGGCAAGAAAGATAAGGAATAAACAAAGAGGCTGCACACCCAGATGTACCAGACCACGAAGCCTCCTTTCCTCCTGGTCACACACGACAGGGAAAGGAGTTTCTCCAAAGGGTCCGTCGGCACCTCGTTCCATGTCCTGTGAGCCTGGGAGAAGGCCGAGCTAGACACTTTCCTTCCGCGGGTACTGCTCATTTTAGAAAGTGAGTCAGGCCAGGCTCGCTGGCTCACACCTGTCATCCCAGCACCTTGGGTGGCCAAGGCGGCAGATCTCCTGAAGCCAGGAGTTCATCACCAGCCTGCCCAGCATGGCAAAACCCTGTTTGTACTAAAAATATAAAAATTAGCCAGGCGTGGTGGTACACACCTGTGGTCCCAGTCAATCAGGAGGCTGAAGCAGGAGAATCGCTTGAACCCAGGAGGCAGTGAGCCAAGATTGTGACCCTGCACTCCAGCTTAGGCCACAGAGTGAGACTCTGTCTCAAAAAAAAAAAAAGAGAGGCAGAGTCAGGGCCTGCCCTGGGGTCTTCCACTGGACAACTGTGCATTACTTGCAGGTGAAAATTTTCCCAGAGCACAGCTAAGCCTGGTTGTCCTGCGTGTAGGACTCCAGCATGTAGCTATTTATGAGCTCCACCTGGGCTGTTTTTAACCTAGTTCCTACCCATATCTTCAATTAGGATCCACGTGCTACGGGCTCAAGAAAGTCTAAGCTTTTAGAAAGCTTTCCGGTGAGTCTCATCATCAATCAGGTTTGGCAGGCACGGATCTACAGCTTTCTGGCCCAGAGACACCTGGGGCACAGGAGGGGTCCGAGCTGCTTGTGACGCTGTTGTGAAATGGTGATGGCTCCCTCAAGTGTAGACCCTGGAGCCCAGGGTCCCTGCCTGCCCCAGGCTTCTGAGGAGGAGAAGAAAGGAAGGCTGGAAAAGCCCATGTGGAGAAATAAAGCTGCTCTACCTCCTGGATGTCCAGGGCCATCCTTGATACTGGGCCGTTGCAAGGTAGTAATATAAAGTTCCCTTTTTAAAAAGCCCTGTGACTGGGTGCAGTGGCTCACACCTGTAATCTCAGCACTTTGGGAGGCCAAAGCTGGTGGATCACCTGAGGGCAGGTGTTGGAGACCAGCCTGGCCAACATGGTGAAACCCTGTCTCTACTAAAAATATAAAAACTAGCCGAATGTGGTGGTGTGCCTATAACTGCAGCTACTTAGGAGGCTGAGGCAGGAGAGTCGCTTAAACCCAGAAGGCACAGGTTGCGGTGAGCTGAGATCACTCATTGCACTCCAGCCTGGGTGTCAGAGCGAGATTCCATCTTTAAAAAAGTGAGCTCTTTGACAGAAAACCGTTGGTAACAATAGTACCTGAGAGACTGATGTGTGGGTACTTGCTTTTCCTTGATGTTCTAGAGTAGAGCTGCACTGTCTAATGGATTGTCAGCAGCCTCATGGATCTGTGGAGTACTTGAAATGTGCTGGTGTGACAGGCAGGGTTGCCAAACTCAGTAAATATAAGTTGAGGATGCCTCCTCTATCGGTGTGGGATGTGCACAGTGACTTCCTTCCAGAATGGAAGTGGGATAAATTAGTAACATTACCATGGCAAAACCCAACAGACTGCCCCAGCCAGCCAGCTGAGGTTAAAGTCAAGTGATATATCACATTAATAGCACAATGGGCAAGACTCCTGAGGCCCTCGGGAGGCAGGACTTAGAAGCTTCAAATTCCACAGCCACTCCTCTTCTCACTACCCTCATGTGGCTCTTGCAGAGGGTAGTGGCAGTGCCCTTAAGGGGCGTTTAGGAGCCTGATGGGACCACAGGAGATCTCTTGGAGGTCTGGAGAGGCATGTTGAGAACTTGGCATTCTCCATAGGTGTGAGAGCTGGGGTTGGTTCTTGAGACCTCTGGTCAGAGCTGGTAATGCTGCGTAATGAATTGCCACAAACTTAGGAGCTTAAAAAAACAAATGTATTGGCCAGCTGCAGTGTGGCTCACACCTGTAATCCCAGCACTTTGGGAAGCCAAGGCAGATGGATCACCTGAGGTCGGGAGTTCGAGACCAGCCTGACCAACATGGAGAAATCCTGTCTCTACTAAAAATACAAAAAATTAGCAGGGCATGGTGGTGCATGCCTGTAATCCTACTTAGAAGGCTGAGGAAGGAGAATTGCTTGAACCTAGGAGGCAGAGGTTGCTGTGAGCCAATATCACACCACTCCCCTTCAGCCTGGGTGACAAAGCAAGACTCCATCGCAAAAAAAGAACAGCCTTGTTAAATTCCTCCCATGTGTGGATGCACTTGCTATAATATTTATTCCTGCTATTATGAGTCACCTGCTCCCAGGGCTGCCCTGCCCGTTGCGAGACCTCTTCTGTGTTCCTAAGTGTGAGATAGTGTTTTCCCTGCCTTTACCGTGTTCTCCGCCTCTGTGGCTGGTGTCACGGCCCTTTAAGTAGAGTGAGCACATTGGCTCTGGGATCTTAGTCTCCCCAGCTTGGCAGCAGGCCCCAACTTGGCATGAGAAAAAAATGTCAGTGGGAAAAAAATATATATATTTTTTGAGATGGATTCTTGCTCTGTTGCCAGGCTGGAGTGCAATGACACAATCCCAGCTTACTGCAACTTCTGCCTTCCAGGTTGAAGTGATTCTTCTACCTCAGCTTCCCGAGTAGCTGGGACTACAGGCACATGCCACCACTCCCAGCTAATTTCTGTATTTTTTTTTTTTTTTTTTTTTTTTAGGAGAGATGGGGTTTCACCATGTTGGCCAGGATGGTATTGATCTCTTGACCTTGTGATCTCCCTGCCTCAGCCTGTCAAAGTGCTGGGATTACAGACGTGAGCCACCATGCCCAGCTGGGAAAAGTCTTTTTAAAGATGCACATATATAGTAAAATGCATACCCCAACACAAACATCGTTGCACCTGTTGATGTGTGTCTTAAGCCTGAGGTAGGGAAGTTTGGTAGGTAGAAGTTACTTTCCATCTTCTTTCTCATAGCGTGGCACATGGAAGAGAAGATTTTGGCTTTAGCATTTCACTGTGAGCGTCCTGCTTATTCCATGGTCATGGGCCTTTAGTACCAAATTTACTTGAAAACCTTGTGAAATTATTTATGCAGAAAGAAAGAATGAGGAATCTTGGGTAATGAGAAAGCAACCAGCCAGTTTTGCAAAAACCCAACATGGGTGGTTTATAACTAATTGGAAAAACATGTCTCATCTCAGTTGACTTAATCCCTTTTTCAGTGCTGGAGGCCTTAAGTGTTCCCAGAAGGTTCATGGAGCATAATCAACTCCCAACGTGGTCAGCACAGTGACAAAAAAGGACAAGGGGCTCTGCCTGCATCTGAGTGTCCTTCAGTCATGGCCAGCTCTGTCTAGAGGAGCAAAGACCCTATCTGTCCTCAGCCTTCCTGGCTGTGGAAGAGGCATAGGGTTGGGAGAGCAGAGCATGGGCACTTGTTCTGGCTGGAAACTTAGCCTTGGAAACAAGGTTCCAGAGGCAGAGTTTGAGACCCAAACAGGAGAAGGAGACGGCCAATGTTGATGCTCTCAGAGCAGAGGGTCCTGAACTGTCTGATTATAAGTGCAGTGTTGGGTCACATTCTTTTACAAAGTTATTTTCAGAGACATGGAAGTCAGTGAACCCACTTTCTCTTCCTCATTGGAGTTCTCTGGAAAAGTGTTCCCAGGGACAGATGATCTGACTGGGCCACGGCTCCACCAGTGTCTTTAAGAGGGAAAGCTCTGTCAGCAGAGGGAACCTCAGCCCTGGCTGATCAGGCTACACTAGGCCGGGATCTGCAGACACCAACAGCCTGCCCTAAGGCTCTGAAGTCAGAGAGGCCTGGTCAGTCCCAGTCCTGGCTTTGCTAGCCAGTCTCAGTCCCTGGCTTCATCTCTTGGGGGCTGATGCGATGTTGTTTGTGAGGTGGAGCAAATGGCATTGCTCCTACCCCCACCAGAGTGGCATCAGGATGAAATTCAACACAGGAAGCACCCTCCCCTGACCCCCATGGACCAAGAGGTGATGCTATTAGAGTTATATGGGTTTGGGGTTTCCCCTTACTGTTTCCACTTCCTTCCTGAAACCCTGCAAGAGGCTTTGTGGGAAAGGAAGGGTCTTTCAGATGCCCAAGTGCAGCTGGAAATGGCTGTTCCCAGTTAGCCAGGCTGGTTGGAGTCCAGGGTGAGTTGGCTGGGTTGTGGGTTTGAACCTCCAGAGCCACTGAGACACAGCTGGCCCACTGCCAAGTGCTGCCAACCATCCTGCCAATGCCACCATTGCTCATGCCTGGGAGACATTCCAGCATTGACCAAAACGGTTGCTGGGTCTTGTCCTGCTCAGGACAGGCCACTGTAGAGTGATCTATTGTCATACTCTAAGGACAGATCTGGGTCCTGTGCCTCCCAGGGACCCCGAACACAGAATGTCCATGACAGGACCCCAGCCCATGGGCACAGCCCCTCTTGTTGGTATTAATTATGCACTTATGTGAAATGCACCTGCTCTTGAAGAGGGGGACAGCCAGTGATTAAAAGAGTTGAGGACAGTTCACCAGGCTGTTTCAGGCTCCATTAGGAAATGGCTCCGAGAAGGTTACTTTAGAGCAAGGGAAAGGTCTCCCTGTTGGAGGGGCTCTGTGCCTAGCCAGCCCATTACTTTAAATCCCAGCTTACTCCAGCCACCCAAGAATCTTCATTAAGTGGCTCTGAAGTAGGAACTACTAAATTTGCAGGGATTAGCACAAATTGAAAATCAATAATTTTCAGAAATTAAGATTCAAGTGGGCTTGGCCCAGTGGCTCACGCCTGCAATCCCAGCACTTTGGGAGGCTGAGACAGGCGGATCCTGAGGTCAGGAGTTTGAGACCAGCCTGGCCAACATGGTGAAACCTGGTCTCTAATAAAAATACAAAACTTAGCTGGGCATGGTGGTGGGCGCCTGTAATCCCAGCTAGTCAGGAGGCTGCGGCAGGAGAATCACTTGAACCTGGGAGGTGGAGGTTGCAGTGAGCCAAGAACATGCCATTGCACTCCAGCCTGGGTGACAGTGTGAGACTGTGTCTCAAAAAAAAGAAAAAGATTCAAGCAGGAGAGCATTCAAGCAAGTGTTTAGAGACCCTGCTGAGCACAGGGCCCTGGGTGTGTAGTTTGTACACTGGCCCAGGTCTGGGGAGAGGGCAAGGCAGGCAGCTGGCCTGCACCATGTGAGTGAACTGGGTCACCCTGCCCTTTGCGGGGATTGATGGGGATCTTCTCTAGGCTGTTGGCCTGGACAGGGCTGATGACATGAGCGGGGCTTTCCCTGGTCTGGGCTGAATATGATATACTGAGACAAGTTGAAGGGAGAAGGATTGGAGCAGGGTGCTCCAGGGAGCATCATCTCTGTACAACAGGAAGTCCCTGAGCTTGGACACATGACTTAACCATCTGTCACAAAGTTCAGAGCAAAACCCAGAAGGCCAGGCAATGATGCATTGACACTGTCACCACCCAAGTTAGCATTTTCCAGTATCGTTAAGAAATGTTTTATAGATACGAGGGCTCGCTGTGTTGGCCCAGATGGTCTTGAGCTCCTGGTCTCGAGTGATCCTCCTGCCTTGGCCTCCCAAGGTATTGGGATTACACTCGTGAGCCACTGCCCCTGGCCTCCAACACTGTTTTAACATTTTTGATATATCTGTGATTTTTGGATTATACCTGTTTTTTTACTTCCATTAGAGAAAGTTGACCTGGCTAGGTGAGGTGACTCACGTCTGTAATCCCAGCATTTTGGGAGGTCAAGGTGGGCAGATCACATGGCGTTTCTCCTGTGAGAGTTTAAGTCCAGTTTGGACAGCATGGTGAAACCCCATCTGTACTAAAAACACAAAAATTAGCCAGGCATGGTGATGAGTGCCTGTAATCGCAGCTATTCGGGAGGCTGAAGCAGGAAAATCTCTTGAACCTATGAGATGGAGATTGCAGTGAGCTGAAATTGTGCCACTGCACTTCTGCCTGGGCCACAGAACAAAACTCTCTGTCTCCAAAAAAAAAAAAAAAAACCTTCAAAAGCAGATTTTTGTCACTGCCAGTTGACCTTACTAATCACTAACCATGGGTGTACAAGGACAAACAAAATGAGGACAAAATAATTTATGCCTTGTTTTCTTTGCCTTTGACCTTCAGCCCCAGGCATTCCTGCAAATGCTTTGCTCACAGCAAACCTTTGAAGACCTTAACTTTTCTGTTTTAAGTGAGATTTCCAAGTGAATTTATGTTGTCTGGAAAGATAATCCCTTTACTGGAGAGCAATTGGTATTTGAAGAATGAGATCAGGTTGCTAAGGGCATCCTTGTTTGCAATTTTTGGTTTATATAAATTATTGGTCAATAAAAAAAATAACTTTATTCTTTATTCCAGAAGGTAAACTGGAAGGGAAGTGTATTTTGGGGTAAAGCGAGTCATGGGGCATGGGAGGCTGAGATGGAACAGGGCTGTGGGACGCCTCTCTTTCTTGACTTGATACTTCTAATTTACCTACCAGGCCTCAAATTCAAAGAACAAACAAAGGCTTCTAATGTGGTTGGGTAGGAACAGATAAAATTCCTCTGGGTGGATGGATAGGGGAGGAAAGGAGGAAATGTGCAGAAACTGAAAGAGGACATTTTTTGGGGAGAGAGGAAGAAATCTCTTGTTTAATTACAAAACCAAAGTATCCTTTGCAGTGCCTTCCTTCTACCAGTCGTTTAAGAAATTGACATGTAATTTACATACCACAAAATGCAGATTTAAAGTGTACCACTCTCTGGTATTTGTTTGTTTTTAAGATGGTGTCTTGCTCTGCCACCCAGCCTGGAGTATATGGCATAATCTCTGTTCACTGCAACCTGTGCCTTCCAGATTCAAGCCATTCTCCCACATCAGGCTCTCGAGTAGCTGGGGTTAAAGGCACCGCCATCATGCCTGGCTAATTTTTGCATTTTTAGTACAGACAGGGTTTTACCATGTTGGCCAGGCTGGTCTTGAACTTCTGACCACAGGTGACATGCCCATCTCAACCTCCCAAAGTGCTGGGATTACAGGCCTGAGCCACTGCACCAGCCTCATATTCTCAGTTTTTAATAGTTCCATCAAAGAAGTAGGAAGCCCACCTGTTACTTATCCATTTATCTAATGTTAATAGAGCTTTCTTATAACTAATGTTTACATAGATATCTTTTTTCATCCTATTGTTTTCACCTTAGCTATGTTTTTGTATTTAAAGGGTGCCTCTTCTACATGTTATATAGGTGGGTCATGTTTTTGTGTTTCTTAAAATTTGGTCTCACTATCTCACTTTCACTTGGAGTGTTCAGTTCACTTACACTTCAATGGAGTCTCTAACTTAACCCATTTGTGTTCTTTTTTTTTTTTTTTTGAAACAGTCTTGCTCTTTCACCCAGGCTGGAGTGCAGTGATATGATCTCAGCTCACTGCAATCTCCACCTCCCAGATTCTCCTGCCTCGGCCTCCCGAGTAGCTGGGATTACAGGTGTGCGCCACTGTGGCTGGCTAGTTTTTTTTTTTTTGTATTTTTAGTAGTGAGCCAGCATGCCTGGCCTATTTCTCTTTTGTTTTTTGTTCTTCCTTTCCTGCCTTCTTTTGGATGAATGGAGTGATTCTTCATGTATTCTTTCATCTCTAGTGGCTTTTTGGCTGTATCTTTTTGCTCTATGTTTTTAGCTATATATGCTTTGTTTAGCAATTGTTCTAGGGATTACAACACACACCCTGACTTTTCACAGTTCACCTGCAGAGCTTATGACACCACTTGGACAATAAGGAAGTGAAAAGGAATGAAGCACAGACATGGGCCACATGTGGGTGAGCCTGACACTTTATGCCAAGTCCAATCAGTCAGTCACCAAGGGCCACATATCTTATGATCCCATTTATATGAAATGCCCAGATGGAAAAATCCAGAGAGACAGGGAGCAGATTACTGGTTACCTAGTGCTGGGGGTGGAAGAAAGAATTGGGAGGGGTGATGACTAAGGATAGCAGCGTTCATTGTTGGGGAAATGAAAATGTTCTAAAATCGATTGTGGTGATGGATGCACCATTCTGTGAGTATACAAAGAGCCACTGATATTGACACTTTATTTTTATTTATTTATTTGTTTGGAGACAGTCTCACTCAGTTGCCCAAGCTGGTGTGCAGTGGCATGATCTTGACTCACTGCAGCCTACACCTCCCAGGTTCAAGTGATTCTTCTGCCTCAGCCACTCGAGTAGCTGGGATTACAGGCATGTGCCACCACACCTATTTTTTTGTTGTTGTTTTGAGACAGAGTCTGGCTCTGTCACTGAGGCTGGAGTGCTGCAGCATGATCTCAGCTCACTGCAACTTCCACCTTCCAGTTTTAAGTGATTCTCCTGCCTCAGCCTCCTGTGTATCTGGGATTACAGGCACCCGACACCACATTGGACTACTTTTTTGTATTTTTAGAAGAGACGGGGTTTCACCATGTTGACCAAGTTTGGTCTCGAACTCCTAACTTCAGGTGATCTACCTGCCTTGTCCTCCCAAAATGCTGGGATTACAGGCCTGAACCACTGCATCCAACTCCATAAAGTAAATTTATATTTACCTTTTAAGAAACTGCCAAACTGTCTTTTGGACTGGCCATGCTGTCTTATGTTCCCCCAGCAGGTGTAAAGGCTCCACTTCCACACACACCCACTTGATATTGATAATTGATAGTGACATCTTTTTGTTTTTTGAGATGGAGTTTCACTGTGTCACCCAGGCTGGAGTGCAATGGCACAATCTCAGCTCACTGCAATCTCTGCCTGCCGGAACAAGCAATTCTCCTGCCTCAGCCTCTTGAGTAGCTGGAACTCCAGATGCAGGTCACCATGCCTGGCTAGTTGTTTTGTATTTTTAGTAGAGACAGAATTTCTCTATGCTGCTCAGGCTGGTCTCAAACTCTTGACATTGTGATCCACCCACCTTGGCCTTCCAAAATGCTGGGATTGCAGGTGTGAGCCACTACATCTGGCTGTGACATCTTTTTAATGTTGAGCCTTTCTTGATAACATGTACAGCCTGGCTTTCTTTGCATTCAAAGTGTTTCATAGAAAGATTTCTTCACATGGATTTGTGTGCATATTTTCGCATGTTTATTTCTGAGAGTTTTGGTTTTTCTTTTTGGGTGTGCTGTTGCAAATGGGATGTGTTCTTCTCTTTTCTAACTGCTTGTTTGTACATAGGAAGACTGTCTGAGTCCAAGCTTAGTGGCTCAGGCCTGTAATCCTAGCACTTTGGGAGACTAAGCCAGAAGGATTGCTTGAGCCCAGGAGTTTGAGACCAGCCTGGGCAGCATAGTAAAACCCCATCTCTAATTTTTTGTTTTTTTTTGAGACAGGGTCTTGCTCTGTCATCCAGGCTGGAGTGCAGTAGTGCAGTTCCAGCTCGCTGCAACCTCCACCTCCCAGGTTCAAGCAATTCTCATGCCCCAGCCTCCCGAGTACCTGGTATGACAGTTGCGTTTCACCACACCCGGCTAATTTTTGTATATTAGTAGAGTCAGGTTTTTGCCATGTTGGCCAGGCTAGTATTGAACTCCTGGCCTCAAGCAATCCACCTGCCTTGGTCTCCCAAAGTGCTGGGATTACAGGCATGAGCTCTGCCCAACCCCAGCTCTATAGTTTAAAAATTAAGAAAAAGGAAGGCTAAGTATGTTTCTTTTGTACCTAACTTAGCAAAATCTGTCTGCCTCATTTTTCAGAGTAAATATAACTGTTTCACCTTCTGCTTTTTTCTTTCATGTCTTACTTTCCTCCTTGCCTAGTTTCATAATAGTGGTAACAGAGGGCATTCTTTTATTCCAAAGGTTGATGGAAACTTCTATTGCTTTCATCCCTTACAAATGATGCTGGGCTTTGGCTTGATGGGTGTGTGTCTGGGTGTAATTTCCTTTTATTGTGTGTAATTTAAGGAAGTATCCCTCTTTCTAATTTAATAAATTTCTTTAAGTTTTGTAGTAAATCTGTCAAATGCCTTTCAACATCTATGGTGATTATGATTTTTAATATTAATATACATGAAATGAATAGACGTTCTAATTTTGAGCCATCCTTTTCACTTTGTACAAGTCTCACTTGGTTTAGGTAAGTTTTTTAAAGCCCCAGTGGGGTTTATTTGCTAATATATTATTTTGGATTTTCATACATTGATTTTTATGTAAATGTAGGGCCTTCTCTGATGCCCAGGCTGGAGTGCAGCAATGTGATCACACTTTATTGTAATTTTAAACTCTGGGCTCAAGTGATCCTTCCGCCTCAGCCTCCTGGGTAGCTGACACTACAGGCACGTGCCACCATGCCCTGCTAATTTCTAAATTTTTCATAGAGACAGAGCCTTGCTATGTTTCTAGGCTGCAGTTCAGTGTAGATTGTAGATATGAATATTTATTGGTCTTTCTGCTGGAATCACTCCCTCTCCCATCTGTTTGTTTTTAAATTCTCGGCATGCACACACACTCCAGCCGCACCCTCTAACTGCAAAATATTGATGTTGTCCAACCTGCCTTGAGAAGGGAGAACTGTTTTTCCCTCTTTGTATCTCTGCTGGTGTCCAGTCCACTGCTGGGTTTTTGGTAAATACTTGACCCACAGAGTGTGGGAGGCAGAAAGGGAAGGCTTCTGCATTTCCTTTGTGGACCCAACATCATGGATCCATTAAGCATATTGGGAAATTAGCAGGTCAGGTGGCTGCACACTCTAGTTGCCTCTGACTATGAATTGCTCAGGGCCCCCTGCATGCCAGTGATTTGCTTTTCTTTGTGAGTTGTCTCTTCAGTCATGTTCCTAGGCGGAATTCCCCAAACAGTGGCTAGCACACCACCTGTAACAGTTGTGGGTGCATTTCTGATCTTGCGTGACCTGATTTGCAGGATATTTTGAACAGGAGCTACCTATTATGGCTTGGGATATGGCTAAAGTTTACTTGACTTTCTTTCATAAAGTAACTGGTAGCATATGTGGCATAAGGCTATTACTACAAAAGCAGAAGTGGTGGGGGGTGATTGAACTTGGGCAGCATTGGGAGGCAGACAGGCCGGCATCAGCACCGTCCTGGCCATTTGTAGGTTATATGAACTTGGGGGAATACCCTGAACTCTCTGAGCCTTTGTTTCCTCCCTCATTGAGGAGATCATTCATTCCTCATTGGACTGTTGTAAGGTTTAAGATCAAACATCTTTCAAGGCACTTGGAGCAGTGCCTGGGCTCCGGGGTCTTTAGGCTGTAAACATAGCACTCAGATCCCAGCCACCTTCCCTTCTCTCCCCTCCAGCATGGGAATGTGGAGGACCAACCTTCTCATTTCCATTTGCCCTGGAGTTCTTTCTTCTGAACTTCATCTAGTACCTGCTGTGCACCAGGGATTCATGGGTGGGGAGGCCAGGGTCAGCCAAGTCTGGCATCTGGCCTTCAGCTTGCCTCAGTCCCTGTGGCTGACACCCGGCCCTTTGCTCTGGAATCTGGACCCTATAATCTACTACCAAATGCTCAACCCAAAGAAGAAGGCTCCCCCTATCGGTAAGAATATTGCATAACTACCCACGTCTCCCCATCTCCTGAGTTGATGATCAGCCCCAGCAATCCAGAGACACATTATTGGATTCTGCTAGGTTTATTCTTCAGTTGAAAACTCAGAGGAAAAGGTTATGTTCCAAAAGAAAGTAAAAAAACTTTGAATGCTCTAGCCTGGGAGCCTGAGTTCACAGGTGCCCCTACCAAAACAGAGGCCCTCAAAAGCCTTCAGTCCCCTGTGTCTACCCCAGAGAGCAGCTCTCTATCAGGCTTCTGAAGAGCTATCAGTTCCCCTCAAAGAAGTTCCTGCCTCAGGAGACCCCTGAGTCAGGCAGGGAAAGCCAGGACCAGGCAGCTGAGAACCTGACTTCATGTCCCCCTGTGCATAGTCAGCGTTCTGAAGTGGTGGCTTCCCACATGGCTGTTGAATAAGTTAATAAATACCTTGGGCATGAACAGGAGCCGGTAGAGCTCTCTCTGCAGGGCTGGGACTCGCTGGCCACACTGTCTCTTGGTTTACAGTGGAGGTGTGGAGGAAGGGGGAGAATTACCCAGACCAGTGGGAGAGTTTCATGTCCTAAGAACTATTTGGAGCACAATGGCAACCAGCTCTTCCCTGCATTTGAAGCACATGTGGTTCTGAGTTTCCCAGCATTCCATCTGGTTATTCTGTCCCAGCCAAGAATTTTGCCCTTGTCAAGGAGCTGGAATTAGAGTAGAAGGTGAAGGAGTTTGCAGTCTTTGGCAGCCTAGTCCTGGCTTAGATGAAATCTCAAACTGAAAAGAAGAGAAGTAAAGCCAGGCTATGGGCCCCAGAGGAGAGGGTGCCCCGGCTGTTTCCTGAGATAAATTATGTTGGGGCCTCTATTACAGCTCCTGGCCCTCCTTATCAAAAGGACAACTCTCCATCAACTCCCACCCATCTTCCTCTCCTCTTTCTGTAAGAGCAGCAGGCACGGGTCGATGAGTCCCTCCACCTGCCAGGCCTTTGCAGTCAGTGGTGTTAGGCCCAGACTGCTGAGTTCCTGGGAAATTGAACAAGCATCTATGGAGCACTCCCTCCATGTCAGACTCTGCCACCCGCACCCTGGAGACAGAAGACCAAGACATACTTCCCAGCCAAGGGAAAGGTGGAGCCTTAGCACACGATGCATTCAGAGATCCGGATGCATCCAACCCAAAGTGCAGGCTAAAGGGAACTCTCACTGTGTGGGTGGGATCTTCAGTACAGCTTGTAGCGGAGGCTGCTCTACTGCTTCCCCATCGAGTGTGGTGGTCAAGGGCACAGACTGGACACTCAGGGCTACCAGGGTAAGGAAGCGCTCTTCTATCCATCATCTGCTAGGAGAACTGTTTAAAAGATGGGCTTTATTTAACTTCTTTGAGATGGAGTCTAGCTCTGTCACCCAAGCTGGAGGACAGTTACTCACTGCAACCTCTGTCTTCCAGGATCAAACAATTCTGCCTCAGCCTTCTGAGCAGCTGAGATTACAGATGCCTGCCACCACACCCAGCTAATTTTTCTATTTTTAGAGATGGACATGGCCGGGCTGGTCTCCAACTCTTGACTTCAAGTGATCCACCTGCCTCGGCCTCCCAAAGTGCTAGGATTGCAGGCGTGAGCCACCGTACCCTGCTATTTATTTTTTTGAGATGGAGCCTTGCTCATTTTCTCAGGCTGGAGTGCAGTGGCACAGTATAAGCTCACTGTAATCTCTGCCTGCTGGGTTCACGTGACTCCCCTGCCTCAGCCTCCTAAGGAGCTGGGACTACAGGCATGAGCCACCATGCCTGGCCAGAAAGTGCCCTTCTGTTCCTCATCTGCTCAGAGACTCTCTAAAAGATAGGCTTTAGGTGGCCTTTCTGCCTTCTCTTTCTACTACATTCTGGTTCTTTTTCAGTATGTAATTTTCAGTAATTAGTAAATTAGCTGATTGGCTAAATTACTAAACTATAAATTTACTGATTGGCAATTTTAATAATTTCTGGTTTCCTGCTGAAATCTATGATCTCTGTCTAATAAGCCTACTATCTGAGTCCTGTGGGTCTGTGTCTATTATTGTCTGTCTGTGCTAGTTTTTACACTTAGAATTTTACCTCCCTAAGAGTGTTTTTTATAACTATGATGTTCATAATCTTATCATCATGCCCAGCATGGAGGTGCTCAATAAATATTCATTTCCAATGTCAAAATTTTTCAATGTGGTACAACACAAAAAATTTACCACAACCATTTAAAGTACACACTTCAGTGTAAGTACATTCATATTTTTGTGCAGCCAAACTCTGGAACTCACTAAATCCTGCCAAACTGAAACTCTGTCCCCATTAAATAAGCCATTACTGGCTCTCCCAGCTCCTGGCCGCCACCACTCTCCTTTCTGTCTCTGTGAATCTGATTACTCTAGGTCCTTCCCATCAGTGGAACCATACAGTATTTCTCTTTATGTGGCTGGCTTATTTCACTTTGCATGATGTCCTCAAGGTTCATCCGTGTGCTAGCATGTGTGGGAATTTCCTTCCTTTTTAAGGCTGAATAATGTTTGACTGTATGGAGAGACCACATTTATCTGTCGGTGGGCACTCGGGTTGCTGCTATTTTTCGGCTCCTATGAATAACGCTGTGCCGAGACCAGCTCAGGCTTGGAGACCCCAACTCACGTGGCACTGAATGGATTAAGAAATGGACAGAGAGAGAGAGAGAGACCAAAGGTGGGTTCGGAGTGGAGCACCAGGGTTCTCACAGCATTGCCAGCTGAGTCCAGAGCAGACTCTGACCTACATATTTATTCTTGACTTTCCAGTGGCAGGTTTTACAAGCGGATGCTCTGTGTTCTTTCATTGGTTAAAGGTAAACTAACCAGGCAGCTAGTGTGTGTTTACTGTAGGTTAAAGACGAACTAGAAAGCGCTCTTTACGAGGGAACAAAGGAAAGGGTCAGGTATCCTGTGTTCAAAGAACTAATTCATCTGGTGTGAGACATATTTATATTGGATACTGTTTTTATAATGGTTTGAGCAGTTTTCTGCTTTGGGGGCAGTTTTCCACTTTGGGGGGTCAGCTAGGTTTCCCTTGCCGCTGCTTTCAATAGGATTTCTCAGCAAACAATATGATTTCTCACACACATCAGAATTTGTTCTCAACAACACTGCTGTGAACATCAGTGCATAAACATGTGAGGCCCTTTGAATTGTAGTGGGTACATACCCAGAAGTGGAAATGCTGGATTATATGGCAATCCTTTGTTTTGAGACAGAGTCTCGCTTTGTCACCCAGGGTGGAATGCAGTGGTGCAATCTTGGCTCCCTGCAACCTCTGCCTCCTGGGTTCAAGCAATTCTTAACCCTCAGCCTCCCGAGTAGCTGGGATTACAGGCCTGCACCACCACGCCTGGCTAGTTTTTGTGTTTTTAGTGGAGATGGATTTTACCACGTTGGCCAGACTGGACTTGAACTCCTAGCCTCAAGTGATTCACCTGCCTCGGCCTTGCAAAGTGCTGGGATTACAAGTGTGTGCCACCACGCCTGGCCTGTTTTTAACTTTCTGATGCAAAGTTTAAACACTGTTTTCCATAGCTACAGCTCCATTTTAAACTCCCAGTAAGAGTACACAAGGCTTCCAACTGCTCAGCATCTTCACTAACACTTTATTTTCTGTATAGATTACAGCCATCTTAATGAGTCTGAGGTGGCCTCTCCATGTAGGTCTTCTTTTTTTTTTTTTTTGAGATGGAGTCTCACTCTGTCACCCAGGCTACAGTGTAGCGGTGCAATCTTGGCTCACTGCAACCTCCACCTCCCAGGTTCAAGCAATTCTCCTGCCTCAGTCTCCTGAGCATCTGGGACTTCAGGCACATGGCACCACACCCAGCTAATTTTTCTATTTTTAGTAGAGATGTGGTGTTACTATGTTGGCCAGGCTGGTCTCAAACTCCTGACCTCAAGTGATCCGTCCATTTCTGCCTTTCAGAGTGCTGGGATTACAGGCGTGAGCCGCCATGCCCAGCCTCTCCACGTGGTTTTGGTTTGCTTCCCTAATAATTAGTGATGGTGAGCATCTTTTTATGCGCTGATTGGCCATTTGCCTCTCTTATTTGGTGGACTGTCTATTCAGGTCCTTTGCGCATTTTTCAACTGCCTTAGTTGGGTTTTGTTGTTGCATTGTGAGAGTGCTTTATCTATTCTAGATGGGAACTCTTTCACATGTAACTTGCACATCTGTCATTCCTCAGGTTGACTTTTCAGTCTGTTAATAGCATCCTTCGATGCAATCCAATCTGTCTACTTTTCCTTTTGTTGTTTGGGCCTTTGGTGTCATATCCAAGAAATCATTTTCAAACAAAGCTCTCCTTCTATATTTTAAGAGTTGTCAGCTGGGAATGGTAGCTCCCACCTATAATCCCAGCACATTGGGAGGCCCAAGGGGATGAATCATGAGGTCAGGAGTTCAAGACCTGCCTGACCAAGATGCCCTGTCTCTACTAAAAATACAAAACTAGCTAGGCGTGGTGATGGGTGCCTATAATCCCAGCTACTTGGCAGGCTGAGGCAGAGAACTGCTTGAATCCAGGAGCCGGAGGTTGCAGTGAGCCAAGATCACACCACTGCACTCCAGCCTCAGTGTCAGAGTGAGACTCTGTCTTAAAAAAAGCAAGAGTTGTATAGCTTCCGATCTTACACTTGGGTCTTTGATTCATTATTGAGGTTTTCTTTTCTTTCTTTTTTTTTTTCTTAACATGATATAAGGTAAGGCTTTAACTTCATTCTTTTACCTGTGGATATCTAGTTTTCCCACACCATTTGTTGAAAGATTGTCCCTTCCCTGATTGAAAAATCTTGGCATCCTTATTGAACTCATTTGACAATATGTGTAAGAGTGTCCTTCTGCATTCTGTATTCCATTCCACTGGTCTCTCTGTATGTCTTTACTGCTGTACCACACTTTTTTTTGTTTGTTTGTTTTGTTTTTTTTGAGACAGAGTGCTCTGTCACCAGGCTGGAGTGCAGTGGCGCAACCTCAGCTCACTGCAACCTCTGCCTCCTGGGTTCAAGGGATTCTTCTGCCTCAGCATCCTGAGTAGCTGGGACCACAGATGTGTGCCACCACACCTGGCTAATTTTTGTATTTTTAGTAGAGATAAGGTTTCATCATGTTGGCCAGGATGGTTTTGATCTCTTGAGCTCATGATCTGCCCACCTCAGCCTCCCCAAGTGCTAGGATTACAGGCTTCAGCCACCATGCCCAGCCCACTGTAGCTTTTAATAATACATTTCGAAATTGAGAAGTAAAAGACTTCCAACTTTGTTACTTTTTCAAGATTGCTTTGGCCATTTGGGGTCTCTTGAAATTGCGTATAAACTTTACACAATTATAAGGATGGCTTTTTCTATAATTGAAAAAATGTCACTGAAATTTTGAGAGCAATTAAACTAAAACTGTAGATTACTTTGAGTCATATTGACATCTTAATGAAACTAAGCCTTTTAATACATAAATATGAGATGCCTTTACATTTGTTACACAACCGGCCTCTGGAACTCAAAATCCTGCCAGAGTCTTTGCCTCCTGGTTGAGTTTATTCCTGTTTTATTCTTTTTGATGCTATTGTAAACTGATGTTTTTTTTTTTTTTAAGATAATGTCTCACTGTGGTGTCCAGGCTAGGGTACAGTGGCTATTCACAGGCATAATCATTATAAAAACTGACAGCATTGACCTCCCAGGCTCAAGCGATTCTCCTACCTCAGCCTCCCAAGTAGCTGGGACTATAGGCATCCACAACCAAGCCAGCAGGAACTGTTTTCTTAGCTTCCTTCTTGGATTGTTGACTGTTAGTGTGTAGAAATGCAACTGACTTCTGTATGTTGATTTCATAATCCTGAAACTTGGACAGATTATTAGTTCTAACAGTTTATTTTGTGCAGTCTTCAGGATTGTCTACAAAGAAGATTATGTCATTTGTTAACAGAGAAAATTTTACTTTTTCCTTTTCAATTTCAATGCCTTTTCTTTTTCCTTCCTTTCTTAATAGCTCTGACTAGGATTTCCAGTATTATGAAAGCAGGCATCATTGTTTTCTTTTTTTCTTTTTCTTTCTTTTTCTTTTTGGAGAGAAGGAAAGAAAAAAAGAGTGAAGGAGAGGAAGAAAGAGGAAGAAAAAGAGAGAGAACGGAAATGTTGCTTTATTCAAAAACATGGGTATTAATAATGGCCAATCAATATTTCATTTAAACCTATGAGTAGGTGTGATGTGGTATTTACAAGAATGTATATTTTGTGTATTTAAAGTGGAGAGCTCTATAAATATTTATTAAGTTTACTTGTTCCAGATCTGAGTTCGAGTCCTGGATATCCTTATTAATTTTCTGTCTCATTGAGTCTAAGTCTCTATGTATCTAGGTGTTAGGATCATTAGCTCTTATTGTTGCATTGATCCTTTTACCACTATATCTTTGTTGCTTTAAAATCTATTTTATCAGATGTGAGAATCGCAACTCCTGCTTTTTATTTATTTATTTACTTTTGCTCTCCATTTGGTTGGTAAATCTTTCTCCATCCCTTTGAGTCTTGGTGTATCCTTGCATGAGAAATGGGTCTGGATGTAGCATACCGTTGGGTTTTGGCTATATCTTTTGATTGGGGGATTTAGTCAATTTAAATTTAGGATTACTGCCATTTGATGTTAACTGGCTGTTTTATCCATTCATTGATGTAAATTCTTCTTTATGTTGATGCTCTTTACTTTTAGGTATATTTTTAGAAAGGCTAATACTGGTTGTTTCTTTCTATGTGTAATGCTTCTTTCAGAAGCTCTTGTAAAGCAGGCCTGGTGGTAATAAAATCTCTGAGTACTTGCTTGTTCATAAAAGATTTTATTTTTCCTTCAGTTGTGAAGCTTAGTTTGGCTGGATATGAAATTCTGGGCTGAAAGTTCTGTTCTTTAAGGATGTTGAATATTGGCCCCCACTCTCTTCTGGCTTGTAGAGTTTCTGCTGAGAGATCTGCTATAAGTCTGACAGGCTTCCCTTTGTGGGTAACCTGACCTTTCTCTCTGGCTGCCTTTAGTATTTTCTCCTTCATTTCAACCCTGGTGAATCTAACGATTATGTGCCTTGGGGTTGCTCTTCTTGAGGAATATCTTTGTGGTGTTCTCTGTATTACCTGGGGTTGAATATTGTCCTGCTTTGTTAGGTTAGGAAAATTTTTCTGAAGAATATCTTCCAGCTTGAATTCATTCTCTCCGTTGCATTCAGGTACACCTATCAAACGTAAATTAGGTCTTTTCACATAGTTTTACATTTCTTGGAGACTTTGCTCATTCTTTTTTATCCTTTTTTCTCTAATCTTGTCTTCTCATTTTATTTCATTAAGTTGGACTTCGACCTCTGATATCCTTTCTTCTGCTTGATCAATTTGAGTGTTTAAACCTGTGCATACTTCTTGGAGTTCCCATATTGTATTCTTCAGTTCCATTAATTCACTTATGTTCATCTCTAAATTGTCTGTTCTCATTACGATTTTGTCAAACCTTTTCTCAAAGTTCTTAGTTTCTTTACATTGGGCTACAACATGTTCTTTTAACTCACAGAAGTTTCTTATTATCCACCTTCCGAAGCCTAATTCTGTTATTGGAATGCACTCGTTCTCCATCAAGCCTTGTTCCCTTGTTGATGAGGAACTGTGATTCTCTTTAAAGGGAGAGGCATTCTGATTTTGAGTATTTTCATCCTTTTTACTCTGGTTTCTTCCCATCATTTTAAATTTATCCATCTGTAGTCTTTGTAATTACCACCTTTCAAATTAGGTCTCAGAGTGGACGTTTAAGTTGTTAATTCCCAGGGCCGAAATATGAGCAACCCACTGCGCCGGCCAAAACAGCAGCATTAAGACCGATGGTGCTTTTCTGCCTGGGAATCTCCAGTTTGGCTTCCTTCTTGAGTCCATAATAGGTGACTCTGCCTTCCCAGAGCTCCAAACATCGGTCAGAAGGGGAACCAGTCCCGTTTACTCTGCACCAACAGCTGCTGCACCGAGGTGCTGGCAAAACCACTGCGCCAGCCACAAGAGTCGCGCTGGCGACCCGTGGGGCTCCTCCACTGGGAATCTTCTGCTCCGTGAGCAACAAAAATTTGTCTGAAAGTGTGGCATCCTCTCGTTATCTATGCTTTCACTGGGAGCTGCAATCCCGAGATGTTAGCGATCAGCCATCTTGGATCGTTCTCGGCATCATTGTTTTATTACTCATCTTGGAAAACTTTGTCTCTCATCAATGAGAATGATACTAGCTGGAGGTTGTTCATATGACCTTTATTACGTTGAGATTGTTTCAGTTTCTCGTCAGTATGTTTTTAATCATGAAAGGATATTAAACTTCATTAAATGCTTTTTCTATACTAATTGAAACAAATTGTCATGCGTTTTCTTTCCTTCGTTCTGTTAATGTGGTATCTTACCCTAATGTTTATATGGTAACCACCTTTCCATTCCAGGAATAAATCTTACTTGATCATGTTATATAATCCTTCTATGATGCTGTTGAATTCTCATTAGTATGTTCTTGAGCACTTTTGCATCTGTATTGATCAGGAATAGTGGTGTGTTTTCTTCTGCTGCTTTGTCTGTGTTTGCAATCAGTAATGCTGGCCTCACAGTGAGTTTGGAGGTATTCTTTCCTCAGTATTTTAGAAGAAGGTGAGCAGGATTTGTATTAATTCTGTAAATGTTTGGTACAAGTCACCCATGAAGCCATCTGTTCTTGTACTTTCTTGTCAAGTTTTTGGTCACTGATTTATCTTCTATTTCTTTTATTTCTGTTCTAACCTTTAGCATTTCCTTCCTTCTCCTAGCTTTGGGTTTAGTCTGTTTTTCTCTTTCTAATAATTTAAGGTACAAAGTTATGATTGTGGTTTGAGAGCTTTTCCTTTTTCTTTTATTTGAGAGAGGGTCTTGCCATTTGCTGAGTTAGTCTCAAACTCCTGGGTTCAAGCAATCTCCTGGCCTCAGCCTTCCAAGTAGGTGGGATTATAGAACAGTGTCACTATGCCTGGCTGCTGCTGCTTTTTTTGTGGGGGGATGTGGGGGGAAATGGAGTCTAGCTGTGTCTCCCAGGCTGGAGTGTAGTGGTACAATCTTGGCTCACTGCAACCTCCTCCTCATGGGTTCAAATGATTCTCCTGCCTCAGCATCCCAAGTAGCTGAGATTACAGGTGCTTGCCACCATGCCTGGCTAATTTTATGTTTTTAGTAGAGATGGGGTTTCCCCATGTTAGGCGGCTAGTCTTAAACTCCTGACAGGTTATCTGCCTGTCTCAGCCTCCCAAAGTGCTGGGATTACAGATGTGAGCCACCACCTCCAGCCAGCTTTTTTAAAATGTAAGAATGTGTAGCTATAAATTTCCCTCATAGCACCGCTTTTGCTGCATCCCATAAGATTTGATACATTGTTTTGTCTCAAAATACTTTATAATTTTCCTTATTATTTCTTTGATTCATAGTTTTGTAGTATGTTGTTAAGTTCCCATAGACTTGTGAATATTCCAGTTTTCCTTCTGCTATTGTGATTTCAGTCCTATAAAATGTATTAAATCTTGCTTTCAGGCCTAATATATAATCTTTTCCAGAGAACATTCCACATGTGCTTTGAAGAATGTGTATTCTGCTGCATCTGTGTATGTCTGGTAGGTCCAACTCCTCTATAGTATCATCCAAGCTCTCTGTTTCCTTCTTGATCTTCTGTCTGGGTGTTGTATCCATTATTGAAAGTCAGTTATTGGGCCAGGCACAGAGGCTCATGCCTGTAATCCCAGCACTTTGGGAGGTCAAGGTGGGGGGATCACTTGAGGTCAGGAGTTCAAGATCAGCCTGGCCAATGTAGTGAATCCCTGTTTCTACTAAAAATAGTGGGGCATGGTGGCATACACCTGTAATCCCAGCTACTCTGAGGCTGAGGCATGGGAATCACTTGAATTCAGGATGTTGCAGCTGCACGCCAGCCTGGGAAACAAAGATTCTGTCTGGGGAAAAAAAAAAAAGTAAGGTGTTGAAATTTTCTACAATTTTCATAGAACTGTCTGTTTCTCCTTTCAGTCTGTCAGTGTTTGCATCATACATTTAGGAGCTCTGAGGTGCGTTGCATGTACCTTTAAAACTGTTGCATCTTTTTGGTGAATGGACTGTTATTATCTCTTACAACAGCTTTTGACCTTAAGTCTATTTAGTCTGAGATTAATTTAGCTCCTCTTCCTTTTTTCAGTTACTATTTCCATGGAGTATCTTTTTTCATCCTATGTGTAAGTCTCTTACTGTCTTTAGATTGTGGAAATAATTTGCATTTTTAAAGATTATCATCTGATGAAACTCCATAGCCTGCTGGGTGAGTGTGCCATGAGGCCCACAGCCAGGGACTAAGGTGAGCAGTTGCTCTGGGAGGACTCCAGCACACCATTTACGGGGCCTCATGATGCCGCTCTGTGGATTGTTTTCTGCTTGGCTTATGGTTTGTTTTCTCTCTCATTTCCTTCCTTCTGCCTTTCTTTGTGTTTGATTTTTTTGTGTGATACACTTAGAATGCCTTCTCACTTCCTTTGTTTACATTTTGTAGATATTTTCCTTGTAATTACCATGAGGATTATATAAAACATCCTGAAGTTATAGCAATTGATTTTAAACTAGCAAGTTCAATCACATACAAATACTCTACTCCTTGACCCCTCTGCCCTGTCCTATGTTCTTGATGTTACAAAGTATATCTGTATTTTAGAGAGAGTCTCACTCTGTCACCCAGGCTGGAGTGCAGTGTCACTGTCATAGCTCATTGTAAACTGAAGCCCCTGAACTGAAGCGATCCTCCATAGCTGAGACTACAGGTGCACACCACCATGCCTAATTTTTAATAAATTACATATTTAATATAGGCTTATGGTCACACATCTCTTTTAAATCCAACAAAATAATTAAAATCAGAGATGTGAATCAAAATTCCAATAATATAGGTCTTTATATGTGGCTTCAAATGTCCACCTAGCATCTTTTTGTTTTGACTTGAAGGACTCCCTTTAGCATTTCTTACAGGAAAGGTCCCAATGTAGTGAACTATCTCAGCTTTTGTTTATCTGAGAATGTCTTAATTTCTCTGGTCAGATGCTAGGTGGAAGGATCACATGAGGTCAGGAGTTCAAGACCAGCCTGGCCAACATGGTGAAATTCCATCTCTACTAAAAATACAAAAACATGGTGTTAGATGCCTGTAATCCCAACTGCTTGGGAGGCTGCACCACTGTACTCCAGCCTGGAGGACAGAGCAAGACCCTATCTCAAGAAGATAATAAAAAGTGTCTTAATATTCTTTTTTTCTTATGAGAGTTCATAAGATGCCTTTATTTTATAACTTAAAACCACCTTTAAATTTGTCCTTCAAATGTTAACTGTAATTGGTGACTGCTTTTCTTAAATACTTCACTGGTGTCCAAGAGAAGGGAATAATTTAGCCCTTGATTTAAAATAAACAAACCCGGCCAGACACAGTGGCTCACAACTGTAATCCCAGCACTTTGGGAGGCCAAGGCAGACAGATCATGAGGTCCGACGTTTGAGACCATCCTGGCCAACATGGTGCAACCCCATCACTACTAAAAACACAAAAAAATTAGTTGGGCGTGGTGGCACATGTCTGTAATCCCAGCTCCTCAGGACACGAGGCAGGAGAATTGCTGGAACCCTGAGGAGAAGGTTGCAGTGAGCTGAGATTGCTCCACTGCACTTCAGCCTGGGCAACAGAGCAAGGCTCCGTCTCAAATAAATAAATGAAATGAAATAAATAAATAAACCTAAGAGGAAAACAGGACCTTAACTGCACATAATACTTCATTGTTACCCTGTGGCTATAAATCTTCTGAGTTGCCTGTCCTCCCAGATGTTCTGTTAATCGTTGTAGTAGCTGACAGTTTTGTATTTACACGGTCAGAACAATGAGTGCTTCTGCTTGATTCCAGATTCTCCAAGCTTCCTGTGGAGCCACACCACCTCCTGTCTTGGCACTTATGAGTCCAATGCTGCTTCCCAAGAAGATCTGGTTGGTAGACCGTGACCTTGATTCCTGCCTCTGAGCCTCACTTTTTTCTCATCAGCCACCACCTTTTTGGCACTAGAACAGTGCTTTTTATAGTGCACTCATCAGTGGATGCTGAAATCACAACTGGCCATTTGGATGTTCAACTAATGCTTTATGCTGCAGAGTCCCTGCAACTCACCAACCCATGCCGGAACTCACTGGAGCTCAGGTGTGTAGCACTACCTTGTTTCTCTATGGCTGGGAGTGAAAACATTGTTCATGTGTTTATTTCCCATTTTTTACTTTGAAGGTTTGTTTTGTGAGACAAGGTCTCACTCCGTCATGCAGCGAGGAGTGTAGTCATGGCTCACTGCATCCTTGACCTCCGGGTTCAAGCCATCTCACCTCAGCCTCCCAAAGTGCTAGGAATACAAGCATGAGCCACAGCACCTGGCCTACTCTTGAGCTTTGAGTTCTTTATGCATTCTAAAGATGAGTCTCTGGAGATGAGTCCTTGATCTGATAGGTGATGTGTAAACATTTTTCCCAATCTGTAGCTTATCTTTCCATCCTCCTAATTGAGTTTTTCAGAGAGCAAAAATGTGGTCTCCCTTGCAGATACTCTGCCCCTGTAGCAGGAAAACAGACACAGATAGTATGTAAATGAACATGTGGATGTGTCCCTTGAGTAAGTGTCCATTTGTGGTAAAGAGATCTCTAGACAGATCAGTGCTGAGAGGTTATTTCATTAAGTAATAGTTGAACTGGATAGAAACTCTAGCCTCATGCTTACTTTCTCTTACTCCACTGTCTTCTGTGGCTGCTGGTGGGAAAGCAATTATCAACAAGTTCTTCCTTCTTTCCACCCTCCTCAGTAGCTTTTAGGACCTGTTCTTTGTCTTTTCTGCAATTGTGTTTGGATGGGTCTAGGTATGGATGAATTTATTGTATTGGGGATTGTCCCTCCTGACTCTAAAGGGTCCTGGGTCCTGTCTCTGTTTTCATTCTGGAATTTTTCTTGAGACAGACTCTCATTCTGTCACCAGGCTGGAGTGCAGTGGCAAGATCTTGGCTCACTGCCACCTCCACCTTCTGGATTCAGGCATTCCTCCTGCCTCAGCCTCCCAAGTAGCTGGGATTAAAGGCAGAAACCACCACTCCTGGCTGATTTTGTATCTTTAGTAGACATGGGTTTTCACCATGTTGGCCAGGTTGGTCTCAAACTCCCGACCTTAGGTGATCCACTCATCTTGGCCTCTCAAGTGCTGGGATTACAGGATGAGCCACCAACCCGGCCTGGAATCTCTTTGATACATGTTGGATCCTCTCATTTCATCCTCCCTGTGTCATATTTTTCAACTGATTAAGTTTTAAATGTCTATGAATGGCAGCCACTAATTCTGGCATCTGTAGCTCTTGGAGGTCCACTCCTCTTGTTGATACTGACCTCTATGCCCTCTTAGTGGGGCTTTGGCTGTAGCAATCATATGCAGCACTGGCTAAAGAATCTCAAGGTAGCTAGTGTTAGAACTGAATTAGAGGTCCGCCCTGGTAGTGGGGACACACCCCCACACATTTGCTCACAGAAGTCGTCTTCTGTGTTGATGATGATTTTTGCGTTATGAGAGCAGAGGGAAAACAGGGGCTGAGCATTTTCTCTAAACGGGAGTGGACATTTAAATCCTGAGTGAGGCTGGGCATGGTGGCTCAAGCCTGTCATCCCAGCACTTTGGGAGTTCAAGGCAGGTGGATCACCATAGGTCAGGAATTGATGACCAGCCTGGCCAGCACGGCAAAACACCATTTCTACAAAAATACCTGACTGTATTTTTGGGAGGCTGAAGCAGGAGTATTGCTTGAACCTGGGAGATGGAAGTTGAAATGAGGCAAAATTGTGCCACTACACTCCAGCCTGGACAGTTTATAAATAAGAGATATAATTGACTCACAGTTATACAGGCTGTACAAGCACAGCTCCCGCATCTGCTTGGCTTCTGGCGAGGCCCCGGGAAGCTTACAATCATGGCAGAAACCGGAGGGGGTGCAAAGAGAGAGAGGAGGGGCCAGGCTCTTTATAAACAAGCTGCTCTCATGTGAACTAATAGAGCAAGAACTCACGCTTCACCAAATGGAGGGTGCTAAGCCATCCATGAGGGATGTACCCACTCTAACAAATGTGAGATTTGGAGGGGACACACATCCAAGCTGTGTCAGGCTGTGTTTTGTTTTTACTCTTAGCTCCTTGAATGACAATTATTAGTCCTCTCTGGCAAGAGAGAGAGACGGGTTTTCCCTCCGGCTGGAAGGCAGATGCCAGATGGGGCAGAGTGCCAGCTGGCGGGGGTGGCTTACCACACTGTGGAAGAAGGGCCAGGGACACAAAGCTTCGGGCACACAGGTGGAGGTAGGCGGCCGCCAGAGTGCAGGCAGGCTGGAGCTCCTGGGTGCCACAGGGGTCCTGCACACACAGGCTGAGGAATGATGCAGGCTTCACCTGAAATCAGGGCCACCCAGTCACTGTCTCTAGCCTAGGCCTCTCCTCCATGCCACTCCCCAGGGTAGATTGGGGAAAGGGCTTTCTGTGCCCCAGGGCCCAGACTCACACTCACCACCCAGAAGCAGTTCCCCAAGCTGAAGCGGGGGTTCTGGAAGAAGGCTGGGCAGGCCGGGCTCTGTCCTGGGCAGGCCTGCTGAGTCTTCTCGGTGGCCCTGCAGTCACCATCCACCTGGCAGGACAGACACAAGACTCAGGCCTCCCACTGGACCACGTGGCTCCCCCATATACATCGGCCTCAGCAGGAGACTCCCCCGCAACCCTGGGCCTGCAAAGACCTCTGCAGAGCCAGCAGGTCACCTGCCTCTCTTGGGACTCTGCAGCAAGCAGCCCTGAAGAGCCTCAGCCAGAAGGAGGAAGGGCAGGTGCAGCTGCTCACCTGCCAGACCAGGCTGAGCTCCTCCAGGCTGTGGGTCACAGAGCCATCCAGCAACATCAGATCATTGCCTGCTTCATTGTCATTGTTGCCCAGAAGGTCAGCGGATATACCTGTGGGGAGGAGGGAAGCTGAGGAGGTCCTGAGAGCCCGTGATCCTCCCCCAGGGGACCTGTATGAGAGATGAGCCTGAGGCACACGGAGGATCGGTAGAGTCCCTCTACCCCGGACTCCCGGAGCCCAGGGCTCTGGCTCCAAACCCTCATTACAAGAGGGAAAGAGAGCACAGGGACTGAGGACAGCGTGTGTCCCCCCATCCCCTGTCCACGTCCTCAGCTTGAGTGTCCAAAATCCAGGCCTGCCCTTTGTGTTCCTTGGCAGAGGGACCACAGAAAGGCCACCTCCACCTTGGAGCCACATATCCAAGGGATGGGGGCAAAAAGCCCTGGGCCTCGGTGCCATCAACTCAACCACAGTGGCTGCCTACAGCCCGGGAACCTGTCGCACTGGAAGCCGAGAATGGTGCATCCTGAAGAGGCTCTTGGTGGTGAGCCCAATCCTGCTGGGGCCCAGACTCACCGTGGGGCCACAGGCCCAGAGTCAGGCTGCAGAGGCCGGTGGGCATGTCACAGGTGATGGAGACTCCATCCTCACTGGCCAGCTCAGTCCTGGGGACGTCCCTCCTTTTCATGGCAAGAGGCAGCTGGAGGTCTGGACAGCTCTCCCCTGGCAGGGAGGAGTTGAACAGGCTGTAGGCCTGTGGACCAGAGAGGGTGGGCAGGAGGGCTGACCCACAGCCAGGGGACAAGCTTGAAACGGCCATCTCCCCAGGCAACCTGCCACAGGCACTGGTCTCTATGGGGAAGCTTGGGCCTCTCCTCCTCACCTGCAGGCTGGGGTCAAAGATGAAGTCAGGTGGTTCAGCTCCACAATCAGGGCCGTGAGCCCTGAGCCTGTCCGGCTAAGCATCAGGGAGAATGTGTTGTTAGCAAAGTCTTGGGCCAGCAGGATGCTGCCACACTGGGCACTGAGGTCCCATACCTGGCTGTCAAAAGTCATCACATGCTGGGCCTGGGCCACCAGGGCATGGTCTGGGGAGAAGCAGCCCCAAAGGCAGGGTGAGTGGAGCCAGCTCTACCCACCGCAGTGGGAGCCCAATGCCTGCTGGACACCCCAATGCCTAGAGCCCTGGCTTAGCCTGCCCTGAGGACAGGAGTCCCCCTCCCCTGGTACAACAGCCATAGGCCCAGAGATCCCTCACCTGCTTCAGGATGACATGAGCTGAAGGGCTATGGCCCAATTGAGCCCTGACAAGGAATGGAGTCCTTAGACCCGCTACAAAATTGCTGTGCTAAGTAACAAAGCCTGGCTCGGAGGCCACATAGTCATCCTTCTGTTTACATTAGATGTCCAGAGCAGGCACAGCCATGGACACAGCAGGCAGACTGGTAGCTGCAGGGTTTCATTTTAGGATGATAAAAATGTTTTAAAATCAATTGTGGTGAAGCATGTACAACTCTGAATAAACTAGAAGCCACTGAATTGTGCACTTAAAATTCGCACGTCGCTGGGCACAGTGGCGCTAAGCCATCCCAGCACTTTGCAGGGCTGAAGCAGGAGGATCACTTGAATTCAAGGGTGCAGGGAGCTGAGATCGCACCACTGCACTCCAACCATGACAACAGAGTGAGACCTAGTCTCAAAAAAAAAAATCATGCAAGTCATCCATTTACTCTCAAGGAAGCTATTTGGTGGGGGTGGGGAACATTGACTGCTTAAGTGGATAGCCAGCGGCTCCCTCAAACATGACAGCAGTGTCCTGCAGACCTGCCCTGTTCAGGGTAGGGAAGAGATGGCCTGTGAAGGAACAGGTCTGACCAGTCCAGCCAGCACTGCCCCTGAGCTGTGCCTCGGGGGTGCTCGTGCCCATGGTGGGAAAGCACCATCCATCGTGCACAGCCAGACACCTGATGGCCAGGGCCAGCATCCCAAGGGAGGCACTACCAGCCCCGTGGTCACCTGTCAGAACTGAGCGGCACAGAGAAGCCCATGGTCGCAGACACAGAACTTGAAGACCAGGCTGTTTTCTACAAGATCAGTGTGCTGCTTAGACCTGACTACACCCACGCTTCTAGGAAGCCGTAGACCTCCGTGTGAGTCCCACACAGATAAACCGCTCCTTGCCAAGCCTGGGCACCATGGCTCCCCCATGGACATGAGGGGATCCCTTGTGCATTAAGAACCATACATGCCCCTTACCCTTGTGAGTGAGCCACATGGTTACCTGCATTTCACAGTGGAGGAAGCTGAGTCCACAGAGGTCAGCAGACTCACCTGAGCCACAGGCAAGCTCCCCAGGAGCCCAGAGCTGGTCATCCCAGCACCGCCCTTGGCTGCACTGCTGGGCCAGGCCTTATAATCTGGAGGAAAGCAGGATGTGCAGCCTCAGCCCTAGTCCCATAGGACCTTGGGAAGTCCAGAAAGCTCTGGGCCTGGCACTGTGATGCCACGAGCCTCTGTAGGCTTCCCTGTGCCCTGACAGAACCTGCCCCTGCATGCCCCTGCTGTGCCCATGGGGCAGGGGGCTCCCAGGGAGGAGGGTGGCACAGCCCGGGGCAGGACTCACACTCTCAGAGACCCTGGAGCAGGCGGCATCTGAGCTGGTAGAACTCGGCCAGCACTTTGGTCCTGGACAGCTCTCGGAGAGGCCACGGCAGCTTCTACTCTACCAGGTAGCTGGTCACCTGGGCCATGTCTAGGGGCTCATCCCCCCGAGGCAGCAGTGGCAACGTTGCCACCACTGAGTAGTTCCTAGAGGGGACACACAGGACAAGTCGCTATGCCTAGCCGAGCCTTGCTTCTTTTGGCTCCAGAGAGGAAGCTCACAGGTCTGCAGGAAGAGCTCTGCCATGGAGAGCATTGGGGTGCCTCTCAGGTAGGGGCTGTCCTTGTTCTAGAAAATCCCGTAATGAGGTGGAGAGGCCGGCATGACAGCAGAGGTGGGGGTGAGGCCGGGACAGAAACAAGCTGCCCTATTTTGAAGGCACAGATGTCTGATGTCATGTCTGATCTGCCCCCTGCGTCTTGGGCAGCATGGGCTTGTGTGTGCGGATGCCAAGGATAGGAGCTGGAAGGTGTAGGAAATTGTTTTGTTTTTTTTCAGACAGAATCTCATTCTGTTTCCCAAGCTCGGCTGTAGTGGTATGATCTCGACTCCCTGCCACCTCTGCCTCCTGGGTTTAAGTGATTCTCCTGTCTCAGCCTCCAGAGTCGCTGGAACTACATGCACTCACTGCCATGCCAGGCTAATTTTTGAATTTTTAGAAGAGTCAGGGTTTCACCATGGTGGCCAGGCTGGTCTCGAACTCCTGACCTCAAGTGATCTGCCCAAAGTGCTGAGATTACAGGCATGAGCCAGTGTGCCCGACCAACAGGTCTAGGAAATTTCTACAGTTGAGGGGAGGACTGGAACTTTCTCAATATGTAGAGTAGGGTCAAGCCTGTGAGATCTGAATGATCAGGGAGATCTTGGCTCACATGGGGGTGGAGTGGGAAGAGGAACATTGCACACTCTGTTGTTGATGGGCCAGTGAGGGGAAGGGGCAGGTAGCCTCACTTACCTTTTAGGGATCCCATAGGCCCTGCAGCTGGGGACAGGAAGCAGTTTCAACACCCTCGCTGCCAGTTGAATTCGTTTTTTTGGCACCCCTACCAGATCCCACTCACCAGGTAGGCGAATAACCAGGCAGGTGATTCTTCAACCAAGCCAAAGCCCCGCCCTGGGAGCTCTTTCCTTCCTTAGCCTACATTCTGACTGCAAGGTGGCAGCAGCAGGAACTTGTGTTACATGGAGGCTTTTCACTATGATGCGGGTTTAGTCCCTATTCTACAGCTGGGGAAACTGAGGCACACAGAGCCGATGCAGAGGAATCCCAGTAAGAGGCAGAGCTGGAGACCGCATGCTCTGTAAGGCCACCAGCATGGAAGAAGGGGCAGCCCCTTTGCCTGGAGCCCCCTTGCCTGGGCCTCATGGCTGTGAGGGAAGAGGATATTGGGTCCCCAGGCCCCTGCTCTAGACTGGGTTCCCCACTTCTATCCACCACCCCCGTGTTCTCAACACAGGGACCAAAGGGGCCTTTTGAAGTGAACGGGTGATCACATCCTTCCTAGGTCAGAGCAGAAGCCAGAGTCCTCCCCTCACCACCCCCCAGCCTTGGAACCTCCCAGTCCCTCCCAGTTGCATCAGCCCCACCACCTTGCTATTCAAACAGGCCAGGCAAGGTGGCTCATGCCCGTAATCCCAGCACCGGGTCTCTGGAGCCCAGGATTTTGAGACCAGCCTGGCTAATATAGTGACACCCTGTCTCTATTAAACTTACAAAACTTAGCCAGGTATGGTGGTGAATGCTTGTAATCCCAGCTACTTGGGAGGCTGAGGCAGGAGAATCACTTGAATTTGAGAGGCAGAGATTGCAGTGAGCTGAGATCACACCACAGCACTCCAGCCTGGGTGACAGAGCACGAGACTCCATCTCAAAAACAGGCCAGGCACATCCCTCTCCCAGGCCTCTGTGCAGTGGTGCCCCCACCTGGAGCTCTGTTCCCATACTGGCCCGATGGCTCTTGCTCAAACTGTACCTTCTAAAAGCTGGCCATGGCCACACCATAGGATCAATTTACCACCACCATCTCAACAATGTTCCTTCTCTAGTATTTGCCACCTAATGTATGGCTCAGTGGTGGTAAATGATGGGCAGTGGGCCACACCCAGCCTGTGGTTGGCTTCTGCATGGCCTGCAAGAAAGAAGGGCTTTTATGTGTTTACAAACAGGCCGGGAGTGGTGGCTCATGCCTGTAATCCCAACACTTTGGAAGGCCAAAGGGGTTGCATCACTGAAGATCAGGAGTTTGAGACCAGCCTGGAGCGGCAAAACCCTGTCTCTACTAAAAACGCAAAAAATTAGCCGGGTGCAGCAGTGCACACACCTGTAGTCCCAGCAACTTGGAGGGCTGAGGCAGGAGAATCACTTGAACATAGGAGGCAGAGGTTGCAATGAGCTGAGATCACACCACTGAGACAGCGAGACTCCATCTCAAAAAAAAGATGATTACGAAACAAAAGCAAGGAAATGTGACAGAGTGGAATGGCCTGCTTAAGATGTGACGCTGAGGCGCTCTGCAGGGAGCGGTGCACACTCTGCTGTACATTTCCTGTGCTTCGTGTCTGTCTCTGAGTAAAACTGAGCTTCCTGAAGACAGGGGTCAGCCTCGCCCACACTGGTCCTCTGCAGCAGCTCCTAAAATCCTGCCTGCATTGGGTCCGTGCTCACGAGGTCTCTGTGGAGTGAGGAAGAAACCCCAGCTTTCTCTCCTGTGAAATGGGGAGTGAAGAAGCCTTTGTGTAGGGCAGTCAGAGTAGTGAGTGAGTCAGAGCGTGTCGAAGCATTCAGCATTGCACCTGATATGTGGCAGGAATGCCGGATGCGCCACTCCCAACCCTACGTTACCTGATTAGGAGGCCATACAGGTCCAGCAGGGGTTTGCAGAGCCTCTTCAGTGCCTGTGAGAATGTGGCCTCAACCCAGGACAGCATCTGGTGGGCCACCTGGAGAGGGAGGGGACAGTGAGATCTGTCTCAGTCGTCCTCAACTGCCAGCCACGCCCCATCCTTGCTCTCACTCTCCAGCTCCAGGGTGCCTATCACAGCCCCTACGGCCGTCCTGATGGGCCTGGGACCCCGGTTGCCTGGCATCCTGTGCACCCAGGACTATAGCCACCACATGGCCTCCTCTGCCCACCCCTGCCACACCTCCTCCAGGGGCCACAGCATCACTTCCAGGAAGGCGTTCTTCAGTGTGGCCAGGGGCCCTGCAACGGGCAGCCACCACCCACCATGAGGCCTCTGGGCAGCTCAGAGGTCCAGCCAAGGCCTTGAGGAGACAGGGCCTGTTCCTGGGATTAAGATGGTGGGGGGAGTGGGGGAAAAGGAATAGAGCGGAAGGCACTGAAGATTGCAGGCAAGTTGCTACAGCAGACCTGAGCCGTCTCTGCATGGCCTGCTCATAAGTTGTCTGGGAACTTGGACTGGGGGACGGTTCCCCCCAATCCTAGAAGTGATATGAGGCACTCTGCACCGGAACTGTTTGTACAAATGTGGTTTATGCCAGACCCCTGCTTGCCTCCTAGGAGTCTGACAGTGTGCTCTGAGCCAAGCAGCACCTGCCAATTAGGCAGCCCCACCAAACACCCTGGGTGACATAGTGCTGGGACAGCCAAGTGCGTCCCGTGTGAAGGCGCAGGGACTGGGAGAGGACACTGGGTGCTGGCCCTGGTTCCCCCTGGACTCTGCCCCGGCCCCCTACCCTGTGCCAACATTCCTGCCTCCTCTCACTGTAGTCAATGACAGCTGCGAACAGCACAGTGTGCCAAGTCCTGGAGCACTCTTCCAAATTCACTGCCCTGTGGGTGGCTATGGGACTCTGGCACAGCAGAGAAGATATGGAGGTGACATTCAATAGCCAGTCGGAGAGACACCCACCCTGGCATTGGGCAAGGTCTTGGCCCTTAATGGTGGAGAGGCCAGAAGTTCCTAGTCCTGCCAGGAGGGCAGTCAGGGCAGCCGCTGTGAGCCTTTAATGACCACACGGCCACAAAGAGCTCATTGTGGAACCAGAAAGAGACCCTGTGGCAGTGACCTTCACATAAACAAGGCTATCCACTCAAAAGAAAGCAGGCAGAAGACTGAAGAAGCTGAGGCAGCCGGCATAAGGGATATTAGCTTGGAGACCTTGTAAGAATAAGACAGAAGCCCATGAAAAAAAAGAAGGTTGGGTCAGGCACGGTGGCTCACACTTAGAATCCCAGCACTTTGGGAGGCTGAGGCCAGTGGATCACAAGGTCAAGAGATGCAGACCATCCTGGCCAAAATGGTGAAGCCTTATCTCTACTAAAAATGCAAAAATGAGCCAGGCATTGTGGTGCATGCCTGTAGTCCCAGCTACTTGGAAGGCTGAGGCAGGAGAATCGCTTGAATACAGGAGGCAGAGGTTGCAGTGAGCCGAGATTGTGCCCACTGCGCTCCAGCCTGGTGACACAGCGAGACTCCATCTGAAAAATAAATAAATAAATAAACCACCGCCATTTGCAGGACTGGATGTGAAAAGAAAACAAATGGACAAAGTTAAATGCATGCTGTAGAAGAATTACCACCTGTTTAGCTGCTGAGCACACCGTGATTCCTAACTCAGCAAAAGAACCCCCACTCCAGGAAAAACTAAAAACCAACTGCTGTTTCCAAAATGCATTTTTTACAATTGGAAATCTGTGTTTCCCAAGCCCTCCCTCCAGTCCTTGGTACTGTGACAAGTGTTTCTTACCCCCTGGGGATGTGGGGCTGGAGATGCAAAAGGGAAAGTCACCAAGGCTGAGTTTCAGCTGCCTTCATCCTTACAGCCAGGGACAGAGGGCCATGAGGGGTTCCCTAGCTCCCACCATCTATGCTGGACTCACGGGGCACGGCTCTGCTGCAGTGGCAGGGCTTACCTCTATGAAGTGATTGCTCAGGGTGGGCCCCGAGTCACTCTTGAAGGTCTGGCTGACACAGAGATGCCTCTTGTTGCTGCTCTCATCCCAGTGCTTCCCATAGCTCGCCTCCAGTTCAAGCGATTCTCCTGCCTCAGCCTCCGTAGAAGCTGGGATTACAGACACCTGCCAATATGCCTGGCTAATTTTTGCACTTTTAGTAGAGATAGGGTTTCACCATGTTGGCCAGGCTGGTCTTGAACTCCTGACCTCATGATCCACCCGCCTCAGCCTCCCAAGGTGCTGGAATTACAAGCGTAAGCCACTGCTCCTGGCCTTGTTTTTTTTTTTTTTTTTTTTTTTTTTTTTTTATTATTTGTTTATTTTAGGGATAAGATCTCACTCTGTTGCCCAGGCTGGAGTACAGTGGCACCATTTTGGTTCATTGCAACCTCTGCCTCCTGGGCTGAAGCAACCCTGGATGAATAGACATAAGACTAAGGCTGAAGTGCCAGCCCTGGATCCATTCCTATATGGCTATACTATTGGGAGTAAGTTCATCTCTTTGGGGATGAGCTCAGGTACTCAGATCACCACTTGCCAGACTCTGGTGCTCTCTCTGGACATCCCACCTGGCCTGGGCACCCACCTTGTGGCTGAAGGCTGGGATCTGTGTGCAGTGGAGCTCGTGGCCCAGCTCCAGCCTTAGGCGCCATCTAAGCCGCTCTCTGTCTGCAGCCTCTGGCCGGTGCTGCACTTGTGTGCTGGCTGCTTTGCCTGAGCTGTGAGGATCGATCAAGTGACCCCTGCCCTCCTCTGCCAGGCAGCCCTCCACCAGCGCTCCAAGAGGAGGAGGGCCCAGCCCAGCCTGGTCTCAGCCATGTACCCCCAGCCCTGTGCTCTGCTTCAACTGTCACTCCATTAGAACCTGTCCATGGGGAGGCCTTAAGAGATGGATGAATTCCCCTCAATAGACATACCTTTTCTTTTTAATGAGCAGGTACTAAGTCCTACTCAGAGCCCACAGAATGACTAATGGAAAATCCTGTAGTGACAGCGTATCTTAGCTCATAGAGCCACAGCCGCAGGAAACAGGGCAGGCCCTGCCACCTCCAGCTGCCCTGCAGCCAGGCACACAGTGCCTTACCCAGGAGGCTGTACTGGATCCTCAGGGAGTTGGTCCACAGCCGGCCCCGCTGCTGCAGCGGGTCAAGGGCACGCAGCCCCGCCAGCCCTGGCACAAACACTTCGGCATCCAGGGCGGCCACCCACCGTCCATCCTCCTCCTTTTCCAGCAGTGCTGCAGGGACAGAGAGCAGGCAGGTGAAAGGGTCAGCCCCCAGAGACCAACACCCCCAGCCCCAGGCAAAGAGGGGACTCAGGATACCTCAGAGGCCTTGGGGTTGGGGGGCTCCTTGAAGAGTCAACACATGTGCCCTGCACAGCAGACCACAAAGAGGCCTGATCATGGCTCTCTGCAGCCTTGACCTCCCAGGCTCAATCGATCCTTTCACCTCAGCCTCCCAAGTAGCTGGTACTACAGACATGTGCCACCACCTTGGCTAATATGTGTGTGTGTGTGTGTGTGTGTATATATATATATATATATATTGTATAAACAGAAGTCTCACTATGTTGTCCAGGCTGGTCTTGAACTCCTGGGCTCAAGCAATTCTCTTGCCTTGGCTTCCCAAAGTTCTGGGATTATAGGCATGGGATACTGTGCTTGGCCCAAGAATAAAGTAGAATGAGGCTGGGCACAGTGGCTGATGCCTGTAATCCCAGCACTTTGGGAGGCCAAGGCAGGCAGATTTCCTGAGGTCGGGAGTTCGAGACCAGCCTGGCCAACATAGTGAAACCCTGTCTCTACAAAAATACAAAAAAATAAATAACTAGGTGTGGTGGTGGGCACCTGTAGTCCCAGCTACTCAGGAGGCTGAGGCAGGAGAATCGCTTGAACCCAGGAGGCAGAGGCTGTGGTGAGCCAAGATTGCACCATTGTATCCAGTCCCAACAACACTGTGAGACTCTGTCTTAAAGAGAAAAAAAAGTAGAATGAAACAAAATCAAATAGGACAGATGACAAAAGAATTAACCACACATCATGGGTTGCTGGGTAAATTTCACCTGAAGCTTCTGCTTCTGCAACACTGAAGGTCATCCAAAACACACAGGTGGAAATGGGCCAGCTGTTATGACTCCCAAACACCCACATGAGGTGGTCAACAGCCACTGCTCCAAGTGCCCCCAGCCCCAGCTCCTGTCCTTACCTTGGAATCTTTCAGAATACGTAAGCGGCACACCCAGGCGTCACCACCCTGGCTCTGGCACAGGGCCAGCACCTGCTCAGCCTGTGTGTGTGTATTTTAAATGCCCTGTGTATTTTAGGTCAAAATGTTACATGTGTTTCTTATTGTGGATGAGAATAAAAACAGCCCAAAATCTGCTATTTTAAGGTTTGTGGGGGCAGTTGGAGGTGTTGGGAGGTTCTGGGGGCTCACACAGCCTGCGTCTGTCCTTAGATGGGATGTTGATATTGAGAGGCTGGGGTGATGAGGACCATCAGGAGGCATTTGGCCTACACCCTAGCCTGGCCACGGAGGAGACAGGGCACAAGGAGTTTCATCTCCTACCTGTCACCAGGAGGTGACAGGGTGGTGGGCCTGGTCACCCAGCAGATGGCTTAGCGGTACAGAGGCCAGCTTGCCACGTGAGCTGCCCGCCTGCCGCATGAGGTTCCCTGTAAATATGACAGGGCTGCCCTCATCACCAGTTTCATCTCCAGCTGTGCCTGGAACCACTCAGCCTTGCCGACCATGGGTGGCTGCAGGTCTCTCTAGCCCTGAAAAGGCCATGGTGTCACCTGGAATGACAGGCTTGGCCAGCAAGCCCAGCCATGATCACACAAGTTGGGACTGGAGAGAGGGCAGGAGACAGTCCAACTAATGGCTTTCTATGCCGATCCTTCCCCAATTTTCGATCTTTCTTGAGACGGAGTCTCACTCTGTCACCCAGGCTGGAGTGCAGTGGCAGGATCCAGGTCCACTGCAACCTTCACCTCCCGGGTTCAAATGATTCTCCAGCCTCAGCCTCCCCAGTAGCTGGGATGACAGACGCACACCACAGTGCCCATCTAATTTTTGTATTTTTAGTAGATATGGGTTTTCACCATGTTGGCGAGTCTGGTCTCAAACTCCTGAGCCCAAGTGATCCACCCGCCTTGGCCTCCCAAAGTGCTGAGATTACAGGTGTGAACCATTATGCCCAGCCCTTCCCCAATTTTTTAAACTCCGGATTTCTCAAAATTAGAAACCTGTGTTATAAACTCAGACATAAACACAAAGGACTCCTCTTCTCTCCTTGACAACCCCGTCGTTGGATCCATCAGGAACTCGGTCAACCATCGCTATGGAATGTGACTAGAGTCAACCCCATCTGCCACCTCCGCTGCACACCAGCTCCAGCCCTGGTTATCGAGCCTGTCTGCCTGCAACATCCTCCTGGCTCTCCCAGCTCCCATCCTGCCACTGGCAACTGATCTCCACGTGGTGACCAGACACGTCCAATGATGGCATACTAGTGTTTCTTACAGTACAATCCAAAGTCCTTGAGGCCCGTGAAGCCAGAACTTTGTTGGTCACTGGTGCAGATACTGGCAGGTGGGCCACAGGGACAGCTCACTACACTCCAAGGCCCCACATGGGAGATCCTCTAGAAAAGCCATGAGCAACTACAAACATCATCTTTGATGGCCCCGCCAAGCTGCAGACACACCCCACACACCCCTCTGATAGCGACTAGCTAGTCAGTTCACCCAAAAGATGTCAATACAATACTCGCTATTACCAGACTGTCACTACTTAATGCTGTGTTTCCTGATCTCCACCTACTTGTGTGCAGATGTGTGTGTACAAATGTGTATGCATCTGTGTACAGATGTATCTGTACATGGATGTGTGAGATGTGTATGTATACAGATATGTGGAAATACACAGATATGCGTGTACGAATGTGTGGATATGGATGTGCCTATGTAGACGTGTATGAATGTGTGGGTATACAGATGTGTGGGGAAGTGTATAAAGACGTGTATATATATGGATGTGTGTATATGAATGTATGAGTACAGATATGTCTACATCTGGATGTAGATGCTTGCAGCCCTCTCTGCTGACAGGCACATCCTAGCGCCGGCTTTCTCCAGCATGTGTCAGAGGCTGCGCGGTGGTGTCAGAGCTTCCTCAGGGTGCATGTGAATAGGGTGAGCACAGAATTTCTCTCCCAAACCACAACACTTTGCAGTTAAAGAGAACACTAGTCACAAATGCGTCAGGTAAGCAGATGTAAACTGGGGCTCTCCAGACAACCTAGGACCCAACCTCCACCCACATGGGGAGGGGGTACCAAATAGAACACTTCCCACACCAACCTTAAATCCCACAAACTTTAAGGTTGAACCCAAGCCTCGAAACCCTGGGCCCAGGGATTCGAGGTTGAACCCAAGCTCTGGCACTTTGTATTCATGAGACAAGTTGAACCCAAGCTCTGGCACTTTGTATTCATGAGCTCATCTGCCTCAGTTTCCTCATCTTATATGGGGTTACAAAGAGGACTTGAAGAAGGGACCTCCTGTCTGCTGGAACAGGCTCCAGAAAGTTACAGAGCATGAGCTGTTACTGTAATTGTGATGAGTTCGGGGCGGATGGAACTAGAGTTTCTCCAAAGGCAAATAAACATTTCTAGGCTTCAGACGGCTTTATAGGGAGCAGCAGGAAGGTCTGAGGGGAGGTACAGGCAATCTGTGCTTGCACATTTAGCAAATAACAAGACATACAAGGGCCCCTGGGAGTTCTGAAAATGAGGCAGAAGTCTCCGCCATCAGACAGGTGGGGCTTTAGGAGGAAGACGGCTCTCCCCTGACATGGGTCTTCTCCCCACCCAGGCTGACGGCACAGCTGGAAGTGGAGAGGGTATTTATACAGCAAGACATGCAGCCTGGCTTCAGATCCTCCACTCCAGACCTCTGAGAAGACACTGGAAACTGAGGTAGAATCAGGTGATCCACTGCTGAACGTGCCCAGTGGTCATGCCTGGGGGGATCAAATCTAAAGCTGCTGTTTGTACCCTGGCTGGAGTGCAGTGGTGCAATCCAACTCACAGCAACCTCCACCTTCCAGATTCAAGCAATTCGCCTGCCTCAGCCTCCTGAGAGCTGGGCCTACAGGCGTGCACCACACCCAGGTAAGTTTTGTATTTTTGGTAGACAGGGTTTCACCTTCTTGGCCAGCCTGGTCCCAAATTCCTGACTTCATGTGATCCTCCTGCTTCAGCATCCAAATATTTGTATACTTTTTGAAGTCACCAATCTGCATGAAAAGGGGATAGAAGTTTGAAATCTTCTCCCCAGGATGAAGGAGACAGACATGAAACTTTGACAAGGGCTTCAAGTGACTCACTAAGTTCCTTCCTGGTACCCTTGGGTAAGATCCCTTTGAAAAGCACCTACTGCCGGGCACAGTGGCTCAAGCCTGTAATCCCAGCACTTTGGGAGGCCGAGGCGGGTGGATCACGAGGTCAAGGGATCGAGACCAACCTGGTCAACATGGTGAAACCCCGTCTCTACTAAAAACACAAAAAATTAGCTGGGCACGGTGGCACGTGCCTGTAATCCCAGCTACTCAGGAGGCTGAGGCAGGAGAACTGCCTGAACCCAGGAGGCGGAGGTTGCGGTGAGCCGAGATCGCGCCATTGCACTCCAGCCTGGGTAACAAGAGCGAAACTCCGTCTCAAAAAAAAAGACCAAAAAAAAGCACCTACTAAGATGAAAATGAGCCTGGACAACATAGTAAGACCCATCTCCACAAAAAAGAAAATAAAAAAATGGAAAGGCATGGGGGCACAGGTCTTAGTCCCAGCTGCTTGGGAGGCTGAGGCAAGAGGATCTCTTGGGCCCAGGTGTTCAAGGCTGCAGTGACTTAGGATCATGCCATCGCATGGAAGACCTTGTAAAAGAAAGAGAAAAGTAGGGGAGAAAGAAAAGGGGGGTGGGGAAGAGAGGGGGGAAAGGAGGGAAAGAGGTAGGAAGAGGAAAAGAGAGGGAATAGAGGGAGGGAGGGAATGGAAAGAAAAGAAAAAAGAAAGGAAGAAAATAGAAAAGAAATGAGAAAAACATATAAACCTTGTGGCCAGGGAAATCCACTGTTAAGAATTTACTCTGCAGAGAGAATGGTGTTCACCACAGAATAATTGTAAGAGAGAAAACCTGGGAAAAACTCAAGAGCACTTCATTATGAAACTAGCTGAATACATTCCATTCCATGGACTATTACATGGTCATTCGCACTACATGGGAGATGCTGATTTTTTTAGGTGGATACATTAACTCCACGTGCTGATTGTGTGCATAGGTCATCTCAGAAAAGAATCACCAGAGAAACCCTAACAGTGGTTGGCTTTCAGGAGGGGTGGGAGAGTGGCTTTAAAGCTGTACCAGCACCAACGAATAGAACTTTTTGCAATAAAGACCATGTTTCAGGACCGTCTGCAGCTGTGGAGCACTTGAAATGTGGCCCATGCAGCCAAAGAACCAAATCTTTCATTTTCTTTAATGTTAATTCATTGAGACTTTTTTTTTTCTTTTTTGAGATGGAGTCTTGCTCCGTTGCCCAGGCTGGAGTGAAGTTGCGTGATCTTGGCTCACCGCAACCTCTCTCCCCCAGGTTCAAGCAGTTCTCTTGCCTCAGCTTCCCAAGTTGACGGGGTTACAGGGGCTCACCACCACATCTGGCTACTTTTTGTATTTTTAGTAGAGATGGGGTTTCCCCATGTTGGTCAGGCTGCTGTCAAACTCCTGACCTCAGGTGAGCCACCTGACTCAGCCTCCCAAAGTGCTGGGATTACAGGCGTGAGCCACCATATCCGGCCTCACTTAGATTTCAATAAACACAAATGCCACTGGCTGCCATATGGGAGACTCAGTTCTATACTCAAGTTGTTGAACTTTGAATCATTTAAATGCATTGCCTAGTTTTTTAGTTGTAGTACCTTATAGAATAGTATTTACATTGTATTAATCTAAATGAAATCTACCATAGAATTTAAATTGTACCAGCAAATGCTGATATATAAAAAGATTGTCAAGGTGTGTGTGTGTGTGTGTGTGTGTGTGTGTATGTATTTCCTTTTTACTGGAGTGCAGTAGTATGAACGTGACTCACTGCAACCTCCGCCTCCAGGGTTCAAGTTGTTCTCCTGCCTCAGCTTCCCAAGTCACTGGGATTACAGGCACACATCACCAGACCCAGCTCATTTTTGTATTTTTAGTAGAGAAGGTGTTACACCATGTGGGCCAGGTTGGTTTTGAACTCCTGACCTCAAGTGATCCACCTGCCTTGGCCTCCCAAAGTGCTGAGGATTACAGGCATGAGTCAGCATGCCCAGCTGCAAAGGTGTATTTTTGAGTAAAAAGTACAAGGTACAAACAAAAAATATGGAAGAGCTGGGGGTGGTGGCTCATTCCTGTAATCCTAGCACTTTAGGAGGCTGAGGTGGGAAGATCGCTGGAGCCCAGGAGGTCGAGGCTGCAGTGAGCCATGTTTGCACTACTGCCCTCCAGCCTGAGTAATGCGGCAAGACCCTGCCTCAAGAAAAATTAAAATTAAAATTAAAAAACCAAAACCTAAGCATGACGATTGGGTTTTCATACTATTTATGATATGTGCCTTCCTCAAAATTTGTTACGGTATCATCACATCACCCATCTGATGCAAAAAAGAAAAAATAAAACCCAGAAACTCAAACTAAAAATATTTGCAAATTTATAGCATTATGCATTGTCCTTCAGCGTCTCCAAAAGACGCTGAAGCCCTATGCCGCAGGGTCTGTGGATGCGACCTTATTTGGAAATCGGCTGTTCACATGTGATCAAGCTAAGCTGAGGTCATGAGGGTGAATCCTAATCCCGTGTGCCTGGTGTCCTTATAAAAAGGGGATGTGTGGACAAAGACACCTACAAAGGGAAGACAATGTCAAGACAGAGACAGAAGACCACAAGGAACTCTGCTGGAGGCTCTGAGAATCCAGGAGCGAGACCTGGGACAGACCCTCCCTCACAGCCTTCACAAGAAACACAAACACAATTAAAAATCCCTGGATTTCAGACCCCTGGCCTCCAGAACTGTGGGAATAAATCTCTGTGGTTGAAGCCACACAGTTTAGGGTACTTTGTTAGGCAGCGCTGGCAAATGAATGCAGATTTCTTGGGGTGTGCATCAACATTTTTGAAGGAAATGAGGGACGTGGCATGCTTGAACTTACAATTCATACCTTTCTCTACTCTGAATTCTTTTTTTTTTTTTTGAAACAGGGTCTCACTCTGTCACCCAGGCTGGAGTGCAGTGGCACAAACATGGCTCACTGCAGCCTCCACCTCCTGGGCTCCAGCAATCCTCTTGCCTCAGCCTCCTGAGTAGCGGAGACTACAGGCACATGCCACTGTGCCTAATTTTTTAAAAATGTTTTGTAGAGATGGGGTCCTGCTATGTTGCCCAGGTTTACCTGGAACTCCTAGCCTCAAGTGATCTTTCCACCTTGGCCTCCCAAAGATCTGGGATTATAGGTATAAGCCATTGTAACTGGCTTGCCCTTTTTTTAAAAAAAAAAAAAGACAGAATCTTGCTCTATTGCCCAGGCGGGAGTGCAGGGACATGATCTCACCTCACTGCAACCTCCACCTCCTGGGTTCAAGCAATTCTTTTGCCTCAGCCTCCCGAGTAGCTCGGCTTGTAGGTTCCTACCACCAAACCCAGCTAATTTTGGTCTTTTTATTAGACACTGGGCCAGGCTGGTCTTGAACTGCTGACTTCAGGTGATCCGCCCACTTCAGCCTCCCAAAATGCTACGATCGTGCTCACTGCAACCTCTGCTCCTGGGTTCAAGCAATTCTCCAGCCTCAGCCTCCCAAGTAGCTGGGATTACAGGTTCCTGCCACCATGTCAGGCTAGTTTTGTACCTTTAGTAGAGACAGTGTTTCACCATGTTGGCCAGGCTGGTCTTGAACTCCCGAACGCAGGTGATCCGCCTGCCTCAGCCTCCCAAAGTGGTAGGATAACAGGCATGAGCCATTGTGCCCAGCCTACTTCTATTATTATTGCATTGTAATATATAATGAAATACTTACACAACTCACTGTAACGTAGAATCAGTGGGAACCCTGAGCTTGTTTTCCTGAAACTAGATGGTCCCTTCTGGGGGTGATGAGAGACAGTGACAGATCAACAGAGTGACAGATCAACAGGCATTGGATTCTCATAAAGAGCACGCAGTCCAGCTCCCTTGCATGTGCTGTTTACGTAGGGTTTGCGCTCCTATGAGACTCTAACAACGCCACCTATCTGACAGGAGGTGGAGCTCAGGTGGTGATGCCAGCAATAAGGAGTGGCTGTAAACCCAGATGAAGCCTCCCTCGCCCGCCCGCTGCTCACCTGCTGTGCTGCCTGCCAGTTCCTAATAGGTGAGCCGGGCGCGGTGGCTCACGCCTATAATCCCAGCACTTTGGGAGACTGAGGCAGGTGGATCACCTGAGGTTGGGAGTTCGAGACCAATCTGACCAACATAGAGACACCCTGTCTCTACTAGAAATACAAAAATTAGCCTGGCACAGTGGCTTATACCTGTAATCCCAGCTACTTGGGAGTCTGAGGCAGGAATGTCGCTTGAATTTGGGAGACGGAGGTTGCAGAGCCAAGATCACACCATTGCATTCCAGCCTGGGCAACAACACAAAACTCCGTCAATAAATAAATAACTAAATAAAGGCCGAGTGCAATGGCTCACACTTGTAATCCCAGCACTTTGGGAGAATGAGGAGGGTGAATCACCTGCAGTAAGGAGTTTGGGACCAGCCTGGCCAACATGGTGGAACCCTGTCTCTACTAAAAATACAAAAATTAGCCAGGTGTGGTGGTACATGCCTGTAATCCCAGCTGCTTAGGAAGCTGAGGCAGGAGAATTGCTTGAACCTCGGAGGTGGAGGTTACATTTACCTGAGAGCGCACCACTGCAAAGAGTGAGACTCTGTCTCAATGAAAACAAAAAGAAAAACGAAAACGGGCTACAGACTGGTACCGATTTGTGGCCAGATCACTGTAATTTCCCTTGTGCATTATTGATTACTGTAACTTATTCCTTCTATCTAGGCCTTCTTGTCTTTCATTCATTCTTTTTTAAAAATTATTTTTATTTATTTCTGAGACAGTCTATGTCCTTCTGCCAGGCTAGAGTGCAGTGGCATGATCTCGACTCACTGCAACTTCCACCTCCTGGGTGCAGGCAATTCTCCTGCCTCAGCCTCCCGAGTAGCTGGGATTACAGGCGTGCACCACTATTCCTAGCTAACTTTTGTGTTTTAGTAGAGATGGGGTTTCACCATGTTGTCCAGGCAGGTCTCAAACTCCTGACCTCAAGCAATCCGCCCACCTCGGCCTCCCAAAGTGCTGGGATTACAGGCATGAGCCACAGCACCCGGCCATTTATTCATTCTTACTTTCATTCATTCTATGAATAACTACTGCCCGGTTATCATATACCCGGCAGGGTTCCAGGCTCTGGGGAAACAGCAATGAGCAAAACAAAGTTGCTGCTCTCTTAATGGATCCATCTATTCTAATGAGGGGGAAAGAGACAGGCGATCCATAAACAAACCATTAACACAGACAGCACATCAGGTGGAGAGCGCTATGAAGAATAAATACTAAAGCAGGTGCGGCCAGGTGCAGTGGCTCACACCTGTAATCCCAGCACTTTGGGAGGCTGAGGTGGATGGATCCCTTGAGGTTAGGAGTTCATGACCAGCCTGGCCAATATGGTGAAATGTCATCTCTACTAAAAGTACAAAAAAAAAAAAAAAATGAGCCAGGTATGGCGGCACCTGCCTGTAATCCTAGCTACTCAGGAGGGTAAGGTGGGAGAATTGCTTGAACTTGGGAGGTGGAGGTTGCAGTGAGCAGACATTGCATCACTGCACTCCAGCCTGGGGAACAGAGCAAGACTCTGTCTTCAAAAATAAAAAAGTAAAGAGAAATCAGGTGCAGGTTAGAGTGCATTAGCATGAGCAGGGGTGCTGTGGTGGTGGTGAAGGTGGTCAGGAAAGGCCTCTCTGTGAAGGTGATCGACATGAGGGCTGAGCCTGGGGACTCCTGGGGAGAGCAGAATGGGAGGGCCCTAGGTGTTGGTCCCGTTTGTGGTCCTTTAGTTTAGTTTTGTTTTTGAGACAAAGTCTTGCTCTGTCACCCAGGCTGGAGTGAAGTGGCACAATCTTGGCCCACTGCAATCTCCACTACCCGGGTTCAAGCCACTTCAACCTCCCAAAAAGCTAGGATGGCAGGCGTGAGTCACTGTGCCTGGCCTATGCATCAACATGTTTAAATTCTTCTGAAAGCTGTGCTTTAGGAAGAGTGTTCTGACAGCCATCAGAAATAAATGACAGAATGGCAGGGCAAGGATCACATCAGTGACAGGGTGGCTGTGGACATCTGCTGGTATGCAGCAGGAAAGCCACTCAGACCCTGGATGCTACCTCTGCAGCCCACCTGCACCTGAACCTTCCTCCCCACATCAGTAGAAACCTGGAAGTCTCAGAACAGCAGACCTCACCAGCCGCTGCCACCTTCACCAGAATGATGTGATTAATTCATTCATGCAGAAGACAGCAGGAACCTCGAGAGAACAGGATCCAGAATGTGTGGGTTTTGATGGACAGGGTGGTAGGATCTGGGAGGCTCCACCTACCTCACCCCCTGACCCCTACATTCCTTCCCCAGTCCTGCTCGGCATAGAGACTAGAGTGAAATCACCAGAAATGTAGACACTTGGAAGGAAACCAGTGACACAGAGAAGAGGAGGCCAGAGGTCCACAAGGCACCCAGCTCCTGGCCTCGGATGCCCAGGACTCTGTCCAGAAAGGCTCCCTCCCAGCCATGGAACTTGATGGTCCTCGAGTTCCTGAGGATGGAATTGGTGAGCCGGGTCTGCAAGTCCTTCTGCCTCATTTGCTCTCCTGGAATTGGAGAGAAGACAGCGATGAAGACACGGCTGGTCCAGAATTCTCCCCTGCACCCTGACAGCCACCCTGCAGCAAATCCCTCTGATCTCACCAAGTGTGTCCCAAAGCTGTCTGCCTCTCTGTATCTCTGACCCTCAGTCCTGATCTATCCACCATCATCCTGTGCCTGGACTCATGCAGGAGCTGACCCGGGACCACTGCCCCGGGGAGGCAGCTTCTGATGCCCAGAGAACAGAGGCCTCCCCTGAGCCCACCTGGGTATGGCACAACCAGGAAGGCCATCTGGAGGTGGGTAATGCCTGAGCTACATCTTTTTTTCTTTCTTTCACATTTTTGGTGGAGTTAGGGAGGTCTCACTATGTTGCCCAAGTTGGCCTCAAACTCTTGGGTTCAAGTGATCCTCTGCCCCTGGCCTCCTAAAGTGCTGGGATTACAGCCTGAGCTATATCTTAAATGACCAGGAGGTGGGTGCTGGGCAGGCAGAGGATGAGGGGATAGAGCCGGGAAGAGGGAGGGGAGGCTTTGAGACAGGGGGCAGCAAAAACCCAGGCACAGGGAGCAGCATGACCCAGAGGACACTCAGTGTGGCCAGGGGAGTGCGTGGGCAGGGTCACTGGGCACTTGAGGGTCAGCCAGGAGTTCAGGGTCTCCTGTGCTTCACTGGGGGAGGGGGCATCATCAGAAGGCAGCTGCCTGGAGAAGGTTTTTTGTTATTTTTTGAGATGGAGTCTTGCTCTAGTTACCAGGCTGGAGTGCAGTAGTGTGATCTCGGCTCAGTGTAACCTCTGCCTCCCGTGTTCAAGTGATTCTCCTGCCAGAGATTCTAGAGTAGCTGGGATTATAGGTTCCCGCCACAATGCTCAGCTAATCTTTGTACTTTTAAATAGAGATGGCATTTTGCCATGTTGGCCAGGCTCGTTTGGAACTCCTGAACTCAGGTGATCCACATGCCTCGACCTCCCGAAGTGCTGGGATTACAGGCGTGAGTCACTGTGCCCAGAGGAGGCCACACAGGAGGCTGGAGAAACAGTCCAAGTGACAGATGGTCATTGGGACAGCTGGGCCTAGAGAGGAAATAAGTTCCTTCCCTCCATCCCCCTTCCCTCCCTCCCTCTCTCCCGCCTTTCTTTCTTTTCTTCCCTACTCCTTTCTTCTGCTCTCCCTCTCTCCTTTTTTCCCCTCCCTCCTCCCTTTCTTCCTTCCCTCCCTCATTCCTTCTCTTCCTCTTTCAACTCTTTCCTTCCCTCCATCTGTCCTCCACTTTCCTATCTTTCCTTCCCTCCCTCCTTTTCCCCTCCCTCCTTTCTTCCGTGGTTCTCAATCACTGATCCAGCACCTTCTGCATGTCGAGCACTAACTAGATACTGTCTGCCACAAGGAGTGGCTCATGCTGCTGTGGAGCTTCCAGTCTAAGGAGAGCGAGGCCATCAGCCCCTGCCAAGTGCTTCCCAAAGGGCCCTTTAGGAAATGGATAGTGCTGGGGAAACTCAAAAATGAACCCAGGACAGGCCAAGGAAGGGAGCTGCTGGGAGAAGAGGGATGGGCGGGCCGTGTCCTTGCTGGACGGTGGCGAGGGAGGCCCTGACTGCAGGGGATGCTGGAGGGGACAAGGGTCTTCTGGAGTGAGGGCGGTCCAGGTGGAGGGAACAGCTAAATCAGATGCCTGGAGAGATGTGTGAACATCAGGCAGGTGTGAGGATGGGGAAGCGGGGTAGGTGGGAAAGGGAGGGAGATGGGTGGAAGGTGAGGCTGGAGGCAATGAGGCAGCTCAGGGCAGGCCAGGTAGGCCACTGTGGGGCCTTTGGCTCAGACTGAGGAAAATGGGGCCACTGTGGGTCTGAGCAGAGGAGAGTGCAATGGATTCAGCTCACACAGGTCTCCTGTGGCTGGGAGTGGAGAGAGGCTGGGGCAGAAGTAGGGAGTGAGCCAGGGCCTTGCTGCTGGATGCATTTTCAAGAAGATGCCAAGCAAATCTGCTGAGTGATGGAGTGCAAGAGAAAAAGGCATTGATCTGACCCAGGGCCTGGAGCCTAAACACTGGAGGGAGGAGCCGCCATCCACTGTGATGGGGAAGGAGCGGGGCAGGTCTGCACAATGGGCAACTCACAGAGACAGGAACAAAGCCAGACCCGCCGGCTCCCACTCAGCTCTGCCCTCCCCGTCGCCCACACCAGGGCCTGTCTTCCTCCCTGCTTCCTGCCTGGTCCACCCCTTTCCCAAAAGCCGAACCTGACAGTGATTCCTCTTGTTGGTGATGAAGAAATTCAGAGGGAGGTGGCTCAGGAAGACAGCGATGGCAGTGAGGGTGGAGGGGCCCAGGAGCTGGGGACAGAGGGGACAGAATGTCAGGAGATCCTGAGGAGCCCAGCTGCCAGAGGCGTGTGAACCACAGCAGCTCCATCTTGAATAGGAGCTGGGTAAAAGGAGGCTGAGACCTACTGGGCTGCATTTCCAGGCAGTGAAAGCATTCTAAGTCACAGGATGAGACAGGAGGGCAGCACAGGATACAGGTCACAGAGACCTTGCCAGTAAAACAGGCTGCAGTAAAGAAGCCAGTCCAAAACCCACCGAAACCAAGATGGCGACCAGAGTGACCTCCCACCAGCACCATACAGTTTACAAATGCCATGGCAACGTCAGAAAGTTGCCCTATATGATCTAAAAGAGGGGAGTCATGAATAGTCTACCCCTCATTCAGCATGTCATGAATAAATAACCCTAAAGATGGGCACCAGCGTCCTCTGGGCTGCTCTATGGAGTAGCCATTCTATCTTTACTTTCCTAAAAAACTTGCTTTTTTAGGAAAGAATAAACTTGCTCTGTGGCTCACACCTGTAATCCCAGCACTTTGGGAGGCTGAGGCAGGCGGATCACCTGAGGTCAAGAGTTCGAGATCAGCCTGGCCAACATGGTGAAAACCCCGTCTCTACTAAAAATATAAAAATTAGCCAGGTGTGGTGACATGCACCTGTGATCCCAGCTACTCAGGAGGCTGAAGCAGGGAAATCACTTGAACCCGGGAGGCGTAGGTTGTAGTGAGCCAAGATCACACCACTGCCCTCTATCTAGCTTGGGCAGCAGAGTAAGACTCCATCTCAAAAAAAAAAAAAAAATGTGCTTCCACTTTATGGACTCGCCCTGAATTGTTTCTTGCATGAGACCCAAGAACCCTCCTTTGGGGTCTGGATCGGGTCCCCTTTCCTGCAACACAGCTGCAGATCCTGAAGGGGGCCAACCTTGGGTCCTAAGAGGGGGAGTCAGAGAATGTGATAAAAGCAGCCACCAGGTCCCAGGGATCTGGGCTCACAGAGGTCTGCTGGGTCAGGAGGCGCCTGCTGAAGACGGGGTCCTTCAGTGTCAGCGAGGGGAATGGCCCACTTACCTGATGGGGAGAGGGTCATATTCAAGACAGAACAGGCACACACACAAGTAGGACTGGGGGGTGTCCCTGGCCACAACAGTGAAGTTGAGACCTCTGGAATCAGGCCTGGGTTCAAATCCTGACTCTGACACTTCTGAGTGTGGCTTTGGGGCAAGTCACCTCCCTAACGTGCAATTCCCTTGTCTGCAAAATGGGAACAGAGTTGTCCTCATTTTGCATGTTTGCTTATTACATTGAATTATTTTCCTAATCTTCATTTTGCTCTCATGAGGGTTGTCAGACTTAGCAAATCATCATACAGATGCCCAGTTACCTTTGAAGACAAAGAGTGAATAAGGTTTCAGTCTAAGTCTCGTGCATTTTTTATACACTGAGAGTCCGAAACTCACACTTCACTGGATGTCCTGTGTTTTCTCTGGCAACCCTGCTCCCCACCAACGTGGTGCTTTTGGGATACTTATCTCCCCACTCTCAGCTTTGGTTTCTATATATGAAAAATGTGGAAGTGGGAGGTAGAAAAAATGACTTTCAAGTTGCTGTGACTTTCTGCGGGTCCTTCACAGGTTACTTGAACACAATCTCTCCCCAAGCCCCACCCCAACTCCAGTCTGCACGCCTCAGTTTCCCCTCTCAGTCCTTAGGAATACTATTTTTTTTTTTTTATTTTGAGATGGAGTCTCACTCTGTTACCCAGACTGGAGTGCAGTGTCACAATCTTAGCTCATTGAAACCTCTGCTTCCCAAGCAATTCTGTCTCAGCCTCCTGAGTAGCTGGGATTACAGGCGTGCATCACTATGCCTGGATAATTTTTGTATTTTAAATACAGACAGGGTTTCACCATGTTGCCAGGCTGGTCTCAAACTCCTTTCCTCAAGTGATCTACCCACCTCAGCCTCCCTAAGTGCTGAGATTACAGGTTTGACCCACCCCACCCAGCTCAAAGAAAGTAAAACACTATTTTCTAATGTTGAGCAGTTTGTTTCATTTATGCAGCAAGGGCACCACCTGGTGGCTGCATGGAGAAGTGCCCTGAGGGTAAACCCCCCCCCCCCCCCCCACAGCAGGGGTTGGAAAAACACTCAAAGGAATCTAACACAAGATGAGCATTTCTCTCTGGGGGAAAAATTTCTCTCTGGGTTTATTAAACTGTAGCAACCCCAGTATCCACCCCTCCTTCATCAGGATCTCATGGTGATGTTAGGAGCTGTCTACCGAGAGGCAGGAAAAGTGCACAGGGAAAGAGACATGGTGCATGATCTGCGGCTATCTTGGTCTTCTCTGAATTTTTTTTTTTTTTTCTCTTTTCTTTTGGAAGTGGAGTCTTGCTCTGTCCCTCAGGCTGGAGTGCAGTGGTGTAATCTCATCTAACTGCAACTTATGCCTCCAGGGTTCAAGTGATTCTCCTGCCTCAGCCTCCTTAGTAGCTGGGATTACAGTCACCTGCCACACCAAGCCTGACTAATTTTTGTATTTTCATGTTGGCGAGGCTGGTCTCAAACTCCTGACCTCAAGAGATCCACCTGCCTCGGCCTCCCAAAGTGCTGAGATTATAGGTGTGGGTCACTGCATCTGGTCAATTTCATGTTTTGGCTGGGTTGGGCCTGGCAGGTATATGGTTAATAAACCAGGTCTAAATATTTTTAGTCTACCGATGGCTCGGGCACGCACTGACGGCAATGTTGTGGGTGCTGATATTGGCCTCGAACAGGGAAGAAAACAAGAGGACCAAGATAGCCGCAGATAACGCACCATGTCCCTTTCCCTGTGCACTTTTCCTGCCTCTCGGTAGACAGCTCCTAACATCACCATGAGATCCTGATGAAGGAGGGGTGGATACTGGGGTTGCTACAGTTTAATAACCCCACTTTTTCTTTTTCTTTTTTTTTTTTTCTCTGGGAGAAAAAAATCATCTAGAGACAACAGATGCTGGAGAGGATGTGGAGAATTAGGAACACTTTTACACTGTTTTGGGGAGTGTAAATTAGTTCAACTATGGTGGAAGATAGTGTGGTGATTCCTCCAGGACCTAGAAATAGAAATTCCATTTGACCCAGCAATCCTATTAATGGGTATATATCCAAAGGATTATAAATCATTCTATTATAAGGACACATGCACACGAATGTTCATTGCAGCACTGTTTACAATAGCAAAGACTTGGAACCCACCCAAATGCCCATCGACGATAGACTGGACTGGGAAAATATGGCACATATACACCATGGAATACTATGCAGCCACAAAAAACGATGAGTTCATGTCCTTTGTAGGGACATGGATGAACCTGGAAACCATCATTCTCAGCAAACTGACACAAGAATAGAAAATCAAATACCACATTTTCTCACTCATAGGCAAGTGTTGAACAATGAGAACACATGGGCACAGGGAGGGGAGCATCACATTCTGGAATCTGTCAGGGGTGAACTAGGGGAGAGACAGTGGCGGGTGGGGAGTTGGGGAGGGATAACATGGGGAGAAGTGTCAGATATAGGTGAAGGGGAGGAAGGCAGCAAACCACATTGCCACATATGTACCTATGCAACAATCTTGCATGTTCTTCACATGTACCCCAAAACCTAAAATGCAGTAAAATTGTGTGTGTGTGTGTGTGTAAAGTTCCCTTTCCACCTCTTTCTCCTAGAGAAAAAAAAGAAAAAAGTGGGGTTATTAATCAGTTGGTAAGGAATAATAGTCTTGTTCACAAACTTCGGATCCTTTTTCTGCAGGCTAGAAATCACTTCAGTTAGTAAAATAGTAACAGTAACGACAACAGCCGAAAGGTAAGAATATTGAAAATGCCGGAGGTGCTGGTCTAGGCATGTTCATGGGTTACATTATTTAGCCTAGAGCTTCATCTTAGGAGTACATCTTCATATGATTCCTAACTGATAGGTGGAAAAACTGAGACCTACGTCGTCTGTCTGGACTCAAAGTGGTGTTAAGTGGTGGCGCAGGTGTCACCTGACATTGTCTTGTGCACTGTGCCTATCTAATTATTCTTATTATTTTTGAGACGAAGTTTCCTTCTTGTTGTCCATGCTGGAGTGCAATCTCAGCTCACTGCAACCTCCCCTTTCCAGGTTCAAGCGATTCTCCTGCCTCAGCCTCCCAAGTAGCTGGGATTACAGGTATGCACCACCATTCTTGGCTAATTTTGTATTTTTAGTAGAGATGGGGTTTCTGCATGTTGGTAAGGCTGGTCTGGAACTCCTGACCTCAGATGATCCACCCACCTCGGCCTCACAAAGTTCTGAGATTACAGGCGTTAGCCACAACACCTGGCTTTTTTTTTTTTTTTTTAATGGAGTCTTGCTCTGTCTCCCAGGCTGGAGAGCTGTGGGATGATCTTGGCTCACTTACAACCTCCACCTCCTGGGTTCAAGCAATTCTACTGCCTCAGCTTCCCGAGTAGCTGGGATTGTAGGCAGGTGCCACCACACTGGGCTAATTTTTGTAGTTTTAGTGGAGTGAGGGTTTCACCATGTTGGCCAGACTGGTCTTGAATTCCTGACCTCAGGTGATCCACCCGCCTCAGCCTCCCAAAGTGCTGGGATTATAGGCATGGGCCACCTCACCTGGCCACTATGTCTATCTCATCGCATTTCTAAAAGGAGAGGGAAAAGAAATAATTGTATTTGCATCCTCACAGTAACTCCGTGAAGGAGATAATATCATCCACCTTTTACAAATGTGAAAACAAAAGCTCCAGCTTTCTTTATTTTTTCTGAGACAGTGTCTCACTTTGAAGCCCAAGCTTGAGTGCAGTGGCGTGATCTTGGCTCACTGCAGTCTTGACCTCCAGGACTCAAGTGATCCTCCAACTTTAGCCTCCCAAGAAGCTGGGACTACAGGGGGACACTGTTATACCTGGAAAATTTTTTGAATTTTTTTTGTAGAGATGGGGTCTTGCTATGTTGCCCAGGCAGCTCTCAAACTCCTGTGTTCAAGCAATCCTCCCACCTCGACCTCCCAAAGTGCTGGGATTATAGGCATGGTCGTTCCAGCTTCTTTTTTTCCCAGGACCACATTAAGTTGTTAGTGGCTGAGTCAAAAGAGTCCCAGGGGTCTACTGACTCCTACTTCAGTGATTTTCCAGCTAGACTACAGCCATTGTAATTCCTGGAAGTTGTCTGACAGTGGACTGAGATGGATTATCTGGGTGTGGAGCACAAACAGAGGAACCATCTCTTAGGAGCCTTAACCCTGATGTTCTGATAAGGCCAGCTTGTATTCTAGGGAAAGATTCCACAGCTCCCATCCACGACCAGTGAATAGGAATTAGGCGCCAGGTGTGGTGGGCCTGTAACCCCAGCACTTTGGGCGGCCAAGGTGGGTGGATCACTAGGTCAGTTTAAGACCAGCCTGGCCAACATGGTGAAACCCTGTCTCTACTAAAAAAATACAACAATTAGTCAGGCATGGTGGTGGGTGCCTGCAATTCCAGCTGTTCAGGAGGCTGAGAATCGCTTGAACCCAGGAGGCAGAGGTTGCAGCGAGCTGAGATTGTGCCATTGCTGTCCAGCCTGGGTGACAAAACAACACTCAGTCTAAAAAAAAAAAAAAAAAGAAAATGCTGGGCATTGGCCAGGTGCGGTGCGGTGGCACACACCTGTAATCCCAGCACTTGGGGAGGCTATGGCAGGCAGATCACTTGAGATCAGGAGTTCCAGGCCAGCTGACCAACATGGTGAAAGCCCATCTCTACTAAAAATATGAAAATTAGCTGGGTGTGGTGGTGGGAGCCTGTAATTTCACCTACTCAGAGTGCTGAGGCAGGAGAATTGCGTTAACCTGGGAGGCGGAGGCTGCAATGAGCCGAGATCACGTCACTGCACTCCAGCCTGGGTGACAGAGTGAGACTTTATCTCAAAAAAGAAAAAAAAGTTGGGTGTGGTGGTGTGTGGTCTCAGCTACTCAGGAGCCTGAGGTGTGAGGTGTGCAAATCCCTTGAGCCCAAGAATTTTAGGCTTCAGGGAGCTATAGTGGAGTCACTGCACTCCAGCCTGGGTGACAAAATGAGACCTCTATTTCTAAAAAACGAATTTAAAAAATTAACAAAATAAGAGAGACAGTAGGATAATATTCATCACCAAAAAAGAGATCAATTGTATCACCCACTGAATCTTGCCAACACGATCAAACTCTAATCTGATGGGGCAAGTGTCAATCCAGCTGCAAATATGCCACAAATACAAAAGACAAGGATGGGATCATCTGCACCAGGGAAATCCAGACACTGAGAAATGCCACAGGCCCAGCAGTGTGGAGTCTTCCAAAATCCATAGAAAGGAAAAGGGATAGTCCAGGCAAGGTGGCTCATGCCTATAATCCCAGCACACTGGGAGGCCAAGGTGGCGGATCACAAGGTTAGGAGTTTGAGACCAGCCTGACCAACATGGAGAAACCCCATCTCTACCAAAAATACAAAAATTAGCCAGGTGTGGTAGCACATGCCCGTAATTCCAGCTACTCAGGAAGTTGAAGCAAGAGAATCACTTGAACCTGAGAGGCAGAGGTTACAGTGGGCTGAGATTGTGCCATTGCACTCCAGCCTGGTTGACAGAGGAAGACTCAGTCTCAAAAAAAAGGAAAAGGGATAGAGGAGAATCTTGTAGATTGTGTCTTTTTATAAATTTTAGTTTTTGGCAGGGCACACTGGTTCACACCAGTGATCCCAATCTTTGCACTGAGAGAGGTGGGCAGATCACCTGAGGTCAGGAGTTTGAGACAAGCCTGTCCAACATGGTGAAACCCCGGCTCTACTAAAAGTACAAAAATTAGCTGGGCACGGTCCCATGTGCCTGTAATCTCAGCTACTTGGGAGAATGAGGCAGAAGAATGGCTTGAACCTGAGAGGTGAAGGTTGCAGTGAGCTGAGATCGCACCACTGCACTGCAGCCTGGGTGGAGTAAAAGAAAGAAAATTAGTTTTTGTAGAGACATGAGTCTCCCTGTGTTGTCCAGGTTCGTCTCAAACCTCTGAACTTAAATGATCCTCTCACATCAGGATTACAAATGTGAGCACTCACCCAGCCAACAAACTTGGAGACTGAAAGAGGCTTAAAACACATAACAGTGCTGGGGAATAGTTATGGGCTAGAGATGCATACTAGGGTGGCTCTACTCTAAAGAAACAGAAAGAGGCCAGACGTGGTGGCTCACACCTGTAACACCAAAGGGAGGATCGCTTGTGCTCAGAAGTTTGGGACCAGCCTAGCAACACAGTAAGACCCTGTCTCTACAAAAAGAAAAAAAAAAGTTTTTTTTTTAATTAGCCGGGAATGGTGCTGCATGCCTATAGTCCTGGCTACTCAGGAGGCTGAGGGGAGATGATCACTTGAGCCCAAGAGGTCAAGGCTGCAATGAGCCATGATCACACCACTGGACTCCAGCCTGGATGACTGAGCAAGAACCTGCCTCAAAAAAAACACAGAGGAACAGAAAGCAGCAATTACTGTGAATGTCAGGGTTGGGGAATACTTCTGGAGAGAAGGGAGGGGCTGGCATTGTGCCCATCTCCAGCCCCCTCTGGAAGTACAGAGTCTAGTGGAAAAGACAGCAGCACAAGTGGAGATTCAGGCTGCAGGACCAGGAAGTTCCCTTCCACCTTCCCACCTCCTTGCCCTTTCCTTTGGGGAACAGGAGCATGATTTTCTTTCTTCTTTGCCTTTCTAACTAGATAGTTTCTGATGGGAGAATTTATATACAGGATGTATAACATCAACATGAACAGCCAGCTGGAATTGATGGCTTTGCTGATACCCCAGCCAGGCACATCCCTGATTCCTCTGCTAAGTACATCTGGATGTTGCTGCTGTCCAGGATTCTCAGCCACATGCTCGGTGCCCACTCCCAGATTCTGGAAATCCCCTGGCATTTCCCACAAAAGGAGAGACACTCACTCACGATTCTGCATAGAAGTTGTCTCTATGTGTCTTTTTTTTTTTTTTTTTTTTTGAGACAGAGTCACTCTGTCGATCAGACTGTAGTCCAATGGTGTGATCTCAGCTCACTGCAACCTCCGCCTCCCAGGCTTAAGCAGTTCTCCCGCTTCAGCCTCCTAAGTAGCTGGGATTACAGGGACCTGCAACCATGCCTGGCTAATTTTGTATTTTTAGTGGAGACGGGGTTTCGCCATATTGGTCAGGCTGGTCTTGAACTCCTGTTCTCAAGTGATCTGCTCACCTAGGCCTCCTAAAGGGCTGGGATTACAGGCATGAGCCACTGCGGCTGGCCATTTATGTGTCATTCCCCTAGGCCAGCCTCTGCATGTTTGGGCTTGATAAGGCTGTGGCTGTCCAGCTAGCCACCTGTTATCTTTAGTGCTGCCTCTGGGCCTCCTCCATCCTTCTCAGCTACCCATAGGTTCTTTTTCTTTTCTTTTATTTTATTTCTTTTGAGATGGAATTTTGTTTTGTCACCCAGGCTGGAGTGCAGTGGCATGATCTCAGCTCATTGCAACCTCTGCCTCCCATGTTCAAGCGATTTTCCTGCCTCAGCCTCCCAAGTAGCTGGAATTACAGACACATGCCCCCATGCCTGGCTAATTTTTGTATTTTCAGTAAGATAGGGTTTCACCATATTGGTCAGGCTGGTCTAGAACTCCTGACCTCAGAGGATCCACCAACCCACCTTGACCTCCCAAAGTGGTGGGATTACAGGTATAAGCCACAGTGCCCAGCCTCAGTTTTTAAACTCAGCCTGAGTGGGCTTCTCTTTTTAGCAGCTAAGAGCTCTGACCCCTACGGCCTTCCCCCACTGAGCAGGAAGTGTTTGGATGTTTCTGGATCTAAAATCCAGGTGTCTAAGCCGAGCCTCAGTTGCAAGTGTAGACGGTCACACAATTTTTTTGACTTTACAATGGCACAAAAATGATCACATTCAGCAGAAAACCGTGCTTCCAGTACCGATACAACCTTTCTGTTTTTCACTGTTAGTACAGTAGTCAATAAATTGTATGAGGGCCAGGTGCAGTGGCTCATGATCTTAATCCCAGTGTTTCAGGAGGCTGAGGTGGGAGGATCACTTGAGCCCAGGAGTTCAAGACCAGCCTGGGGAACAGAGTGAGACTCTGTCTCTATAAAAAAGATAAAATTAGCCATGTGCAGTCACATTCACCTGTAGTCCCATCTACTTGGGAGGCTGAGGAAGGAGGGATGGGTCACTTGAGCCCAGGAGGCTGAGGCTGCAGTGAGCTATAATCATGCCACTGCACTCCAGCCTGGGTAACAGAGCAGGACCTCATCTCTTAAAAAATAAAAAATTTAGGCCAAGCATGGTGGCTTACGCCTGTAATCCCAGCACTTTGGGAGGTTGAGGTAGGTGGATCATGACAAGGTCAGGAGTTCAAGACCAGCATGACCAACACAGTGAAACCCCGTCTCTATTAAAAATACAAAAATTAGCTGGGTGTGGTGGCACTTGCCTGTAATCCCAACTCAGGAGGCTGAGGCAGGAAAATTGCTTAGAACCTGGGAGGCGGAAGTAGCAGTGAGCCGAGACTGCGCCATTGTACTCTAGCCTGGGAGACAGAGCAAGACTCGCTCTCAAAATAAATAAATAAGTAAATAAAAATTTAAAAATAGGTAAACTATTGTTTCATGAGGACAGCATTTCTGTTTGGGATGATGAGAAAGTTTAGAAACAGATGGTGGCGATGGTTGCACAATATTGTGACTCTACCAAATGCCACTGAATTGTACACTTAAAGGTGGTACATTTATCCAAGTTTATTTATTTCTACAAACATTCACGAAGTCTGGACCCCTGAAATGTCAAAGTCACGATCCAAGGTGGGGAAGGGTGAGTGGGTTTTATGCTCCTTTTTCTACTGCTTGGTTTGTTCTCAACCTAAAGTCGGCTGGGCTAACCTCCAATGCTTGGTAGGGTAGGTGTATTACAGGCATTTGCGGGCCAGGTATGGTGACTCACACATGTAATCCCTGCATTTTGGGAGGCTGAGATGGGCAGATTGCCTAAGCTCAGGAGTTCAAGACCAGCCTGGGCAACATGGTGAAACCCTGTCTCTACTAAAAATACAAAACTTAACTGGTATGGTAGGGTGCTTATAGTCCCAGCTACCCAGTAGGCTGAGGCAGGAGAATTGCTTGAACCCGGGAGGCAGAGGCTGCAGGCAGTGAGCCCAGATGGGATCACTGCACTGCAGCCCGGGCTACAGAGCCAGACTCCACCTCCAAAAATAAAAATAAAAATAAATAGGCCAGGTATGGTGGCTCACGCCTGTGATCCCAGCACTTTAGGACACCGATATAGACAGAGTTACCTGAGGTCAAAAGTTCGTGACCAGCCTGGCCAACATGGTGAAACCCAATCTCTACTAAAAATAAAAAATGTAGCTAGTACTCATGCCTGTAATCCCAGCTACTTGGGAGGCTGAGGCAGGAGAATCACTGGAACCTGATAGGCAGAGGTTGCAGTGAGACAAGACTGCACCACTGCACTCCAGCCTGGATGAGACTGTGAAACTCTGTCTCAAAAAATAATAAATAAATTCATTTTCAACTTAGTATATTTTCACCTTTTTTTTTTTTTTTTTGGTAGAGACAGGATCTCGCTGTGTTGCCCAGGCTGGTCTTGAACTCCTACGATCAAGCAATCTTCCCACCTTGACATCCCAAAGTGCTGGGATTACAGACATGAGCTACTGCAATTGGCTGCTACTACCAATTTATGACAGACTTATTGGGATATGGCCCCATGATGAGTCAAGGAGCCTCTGTAACCAAGCTGAAAATGGGGGTGACCTATGTGAGGATATGGGGGAGTGTCACAAAATACAAGGGGACTAGGGCCTGCAGGGGGACACGACAGGCTGCCTCTGACTCAGACCCAGGGCTGCCTCCTCTGTGTCTTCTGCTGCAGGACAGGGCCCAGGCTCACAGCTCTGCAAATCCAAGCTGTATGCATTACAAGTCTTCAAAACTACAGCTGGGGGTTGTGGGTGATGCTGGAGCAGGAGCAGGGGTGGGGGGGACACATTAGATTGCACCTGCAGCCACATTTGCAGAGCAAATTCGTTTTGTTTTTCCTTTTTTTCTGAGACAGTTTCACTCTTCTTGCCCAGACTGGACTGCAATAACATGATCTCGGCTCACCACAACTTGAGCCTCCCATATTGAAGTAATTCACCTGCATCAGCCTCCTCAGTACCAGGATTACAGGCAGGCATTAGCATGGAGGGCTAATTTTATATTTTAGAAGACATACGGTTTCACCATATTGGTCAGGCTGGTCTCAAACTCCAGACCTCAGGTGATCTGCCCACCTCCACCTGCACCTCCCAAAGTGCTGGGATAATAGGTGTTAGCCACCATACCAGGACAGTTTTTTGCTCTTGTTTTGAAGGGGAGTGTTGTTCTGTTACCCACGCTGGAGTGCACTGATGCACTTTCAGCTCAATGCAAACTCTGCCTCCTGGGTTCACACAATTATCCTGCCTCAGCCTCCCAAGTAACAGAGATTACAGGCTCCTGCCACCATGCCTGGCTAATTTTTGTATTCTTAATAGAGACGGGGTTTCACCATGTTGCCCAGCTAGTCTCAAACTCCTGACCTCAAATGATTCACCTGCCTTAGCCTCCCAAACTGCTGGAATTAACAGGCGTGAGCCACCGCACCTGGCCCTAGTTGCCCTGTCCTGCCTGCTGGTTCTGTACAGCTTCGGCTTCTCTTCCCCACAACTCCTAGGTGATGGTGAGCAACCCCGTCTCCCTGGGGATTTAGGCCACGTTCTGTGAGAGTGGTTACAAATTAGATGGGAACACCGAGTGCAATCTGGTGAGCTATGTCCCCACCAAACCTCGCTGCATGTCCCCCGAGGGCCCCCTCTTCCTTCTTCCCTCACCAGCATAAAGAGCCAAGGAATTTCCAGGCCACACAGCCCCTAGCCCTGACCCGTGGTGGGGAGATGACCAGGCACCCGTCACCTACGCACCTGACTTCATTAAAGCATCACACGGCTCAGGCGCAATGGCTCACACCTGTAATCCCAGCACATTGGGAGGCTGAGGTGGGTGGATCACAAGGTCAAGAGTTTGAGACCCACCTGACCAACATGGAGAAACCCCATCTCTACTAAAATTACAAAAATCAGTGGGGCATGGTGGCACATGCCTGTAATCCCAGCTACTCAGGAGGCTAAGGCAGGAGGATCACTTGAACCCGGGAGGCAGAGGTTGCAGTCAGCTGAGTTCGTGCCACTGCACTCCAGCCTGGGTGACAGAGTGAGATCCCATCTCAAAAAACAAATAAATAATACAGTATCACATGGGAAGTCCCAGATGGCATGACAGGGAGGAGCCTAACACAGCCTGGGGCAGGGCTGGAGGTAGGAGTTAGCTGAGTAAACTGAGGTATGAGGATTCAGTGGAGGCAATTTTCACAGGGCAGGGGTCTGACCAGGTACAAGTCAGCAACAGCAAACTTCTCTGACCAGGCTCATCACATCACATGTACATGAGTGAGGAAAACAGTCACTCTTCACTGTGGGTCCCCAGAACTCAGGGAGCAAGGGAAAGAGAGCCATCATACTGGGACCATTGTTTCTGTGAGCTTCCAGAAGCCTTTCACAGGTGGTGGGTTTAGAACGGAGCAGGGCTTGGCTGAGCGAGGTGGCTCACGCCTGGAATCGCAGCACTTTGGGAGGCCAAGGTAGGCAGATCGCCTAGGATCCGGAGTTGGTGACCAGCCTGGCCACCATGGCGAAACCCCAGTCCACTAAAAATGCAAAAATTAGCCAGATGTAGTACCACTCACCTGTAGTCCCAGCTACTCAGGAGGATGAGGCAGGAGAATCTCTTGAACCTGGGAGGCAGAAGCTGTAGTGAGCCAAGATCACATCACACTGCACTCCAGCCTGGGTAACAGAGCAAGACTCCATCTCAAAAAAAAAAAAAAAAAAGGAAGTCAGGTAGGGGGACAGAGCGGGGCTAAGCGGCTTCAGGTTCACCTGACCTCCAAACCCCATCTCTCCCACTGTCCTGTGCCGGGGGTTGCCCATGGTGTTTTACAGGTGCACGTGGGATTTTCTCTGTTGACCGCACAGGATATTTACCTAAAACAGCAGCAGCACTGGGGCAGGACCGACCTAACTTCAATTCCAGGTATGCTGTCTCCTGGACAGAGGCAGGGACTGGGCTGCCTATGGGGAATCCCTTAGCAGGAGCGGAGAGGAGCAGGGCTGAGACCACAACCCCACCTCCGGAACAGTAAAACAGGATGATTAAAACACTTTACAAGAGCCAGGTGAGGTGGCTCATACCTGTAATCCCAGCACTCTGGGAGGCCGAGGTGGGCGGATCACCTGAGGCCAGGAGTTCGAGACCAGCCTGGCCAACATGGTGAAACCCTGCCTCTACTAAAAATACAAAAATGAGCCCAGAGTGGTGGCAGGCGCCTGTAATCTCAGCTACTCAGGAGGCTGAGGCAGGAGAATGGTTTGAACCTGGAAGGAGGAGGTTGCAGTGAGGCCAGATCATGCCACTGCACTCCAGCCTGGGCGACACAGTGAGACTCCATCTCAACAACAACAACAAAACACTTTACAAACGGTGGTTCCTCGAAACACTTAAGCACAGCATTACCATTTGCTCTAACAAACCCAAGGCCATCCATCCCAAAAGAATAGAAAGCAGGAACTCGGGGAGGCATTTGCACACCTGTGCTCACAGCAGCGCGGCTCACAACAGCCAAAAGGCAAAATCAACCGACGGGTCCACCATCAGATGAAAAGATAAACACGGTGTGATCCATCCACACAGCAGAATATGACTCAGCCTTAAGAAGGAAGGGAGGCTGGGCGAGGTGGCTCACGCCTGTATTCCCAGCACTCTGGGAGGTCACGGTGGGTGGATTGCCTGAGGTCAGGAGTTCAAGACCAGCCAGGCCTTTGCAGGCAGTGGTGTTAGACCCAGCCTGCTGAGTTCCTAGGAAATTGAATAAGTGTTTATGGAGCGCTCACTCCATGTCACCCTCTGCCACCAGCACCCTGGAGAGGAGACAGAAGACCAAGACATACATCCCAGCCAAGGGGAGGGTGGAGCCTTAGCACACGATGCATTCAGACCTCTGATGTATCCAAGCCAAAGTGCAGGCTAAAGGGAACTCTCACTGTGAGGGTGGGATCTTCAGTACAGCTTGCAGTGGAGGCTGCTCTACTGTTTCCCCATCAAGTGTGGTGGTCAAGGGCACAGACTGGACACTCAGAGCTACCAAGGTAAGGAAGCCCTCTTCTATCCCTCATCTGCTAGGAGAACTGTTTAAAAGATGGGCTTTATTTAATTTTTTCAAAATGGAGTCTCGCTCTGTCACGGAGGCTGGAGTGCAGTGGCTCACTGCAACCTCTACCTCCCTTGATCCGGCAATTCTGCCTCTGCCTCCTGAGCAGCTGAGGTTACAGATGCTTGCCACCACACCCAGCTCATTTTTGTCTTTTTAATAGAGACAGGGTATGGCCTGACTGGTCTCCCACTCTTGACATCAAGTGATCCGCCCACCTCGGCCTTCCAAAGTGCTGGGATTATAGGCGTGAGCCACCACACCCTGCTATTTATTTTTTTGAGATGGAGTCTTGCTCCTTTTCTCAGGCTGAAGTGCAGTAGCACAGTATCAGCTCACTGCAAACTCTACCTACTGGGTTCAAGTGACTCCCTTGCCTGAGCCTCCTGAGGAGCTGGGACTACAGGCATGAGCCACCATGCCTGGCCAGGAAGTGCCCTTCTGTTCCTCATCTGCTAAGAGACTCTCTAAAAGATAGACTTTAGGTGGCCATTTCTGCCATCTCTTGCTACTACATTCTGGTTCTTTTTCAGTATGTAATTTTCAGTAATTAGTAAATTAGCTGATTGGCTAAATTAATTACTAAGCTGCAAATTTAGTGATTGGTAATTTTAATAATTTCTGGTTTCCTGCTGAAATCTATGATCTCTGTCTAATAAGCCTACTATCTGAGTCCTGTGGGTCTGTGTCTATTATTGTCTGTCTGTGCTAGTTTTTACACTTAGAATTTTACCTCCCTAAGAGTGTTTTTTATAACTACGGTGTTCATAATCTTATCATCATGCCCAGCACAGAGTTGCTCAATAAATATATATTTCCAATGTCAAAATTTTTCAGTGTGGTACAACACAAAAAATTTACCACAACCATTTAAAGTACACACTTCAGTGTAAGTACATTCATATTTTTGTGCAGCCAAACTCTGGAACTCACTAAATCCTGCCAAACTGAAACTCTGTCCCCATTAAATAAGCCATTACTGGCTCTCCCAGCTCCTGGCCGCCACCACTCTCCTTTCTGTCTCTGTGAATCTGATTACTCTAGGTCATTCCCATCAGTGGAACCATACAGTGTTTCTCTTTATGTGACTGGCTTATTTCACTTTGCATGACATCCTCAAGGTTCATCCATGTGCTAGCATGTGTGGGAATTTCCTTCCTTTTTAAGGCTGAATGATGTTTGACTGTATGGAGAGACCACATTTATCTGTCGATGGGCACTCGGGTTGCTGCTATTTTTCGGCTCCTATGAATAACGATGTGCCGAGACCAGCTCAGGCTTGGAGACCCCAACTCATGTGGCACTGAATGGATTAAGAAATGGACAGAGAGAGAGAGAGAGACCAAAGGTGGGTTCGGAGTGGAGCACCAGGGTTCTCACAGCATTGCCAGCTGAGTCCAGAGCAGACTCTGACCTACATATTTATTCTTGACTTTCCAGTGGCAGGTTTTACAAGCGGATGCTCTGTGTTCTTTCATTGGTTAAAGGTAAACTAACCAGGCAGCTAGTGTGTGTTTACTGTAGGTTAAAGACGAACTAGAAAGCGCTCTTTATGAGGGAACAAAGGAAAGGGTCAGGTATCCTGTGTTCAAAGAACTAATTCATCTGGTGTGAGACATATTTATATTGGATACTGTTTTTATAATGCTTTGAGCAGTTTGCTGCTTTGGGGGCAGTTTTCCACTTTGGGGGGTCAACTAGGTTTCCCTTGTCACCACTCTCAATAGGATTTCTCAGCAAACAGTATGATTTCTCACACACATCAGAATTTGGTCTCAAGAATGCTGCTATGAACATCAGTGCATAAACGTGTGAGGTCCTTTGAATTGTAAGGGGTACATACCCAGAAGTGGAAATGCTGGATTATATGGTAATTCTTTGTTTGAGATTGAGTCTATGGTTATTCTTTGTTTTGAGACAGAGTCTTGCTCTGTCACCCAGGCTGGAATGCAGTGGTTCAATCTTGGCTCATTGCAAATTCTGCCTCCTGGGTTCAAGCGATTCTTATCCCTCAGCCTCCTGAGTAGCTGGGATTACAGGCCTGCATCACCACGCCTGGCTAAATTTTGTGGTTTTAGTAGAGATAGGGTTTCACCATGTTGGCCAGGCTGGTCTCAAACTCCTGGCCTCAAGTGATTCGCCTGCCCCAGCCTCGCAAAGTGCTGGGATTACAGGTGTGAGCCACCGTGCCTGGCCTATTTTTAACTTTTTGATGAATTGCCATACTGTTTTCCACAGCTGCAGCTCCATTTTAAACTCCCAGTAAGAGCACACAAGCGTCCCAACCGCTCAGCATCCTCGCTAACACTTGTTATTTTCTGCATTGACTACAGTCATCCTAACGAGTCTGAGGTGGCCTCTCCATGTAGGTTTTCTTCTTTTTATTTTTCTTTTTTTGAGATGGAATCTCGCTCTGTCACCCAGGCTAGAGTGCAGTGGTGCAATCTTGGCTCACTGCAACCTCCACCTCCGAGGTTCAAGCAATTCTCAAAGGAAACACCCATGTAAACATCACCAAGATGAAGAAATACAACATTAACAATACATAATTTTTTTTAAAAAAAAAGGGTTCCCTAAACCCACAAATTAAGACATAATTATTACGGTTGTCTATAGTTGGTAGTTGTTTAGATTTACTCACGAGTTTGCCATTTTCTTTGCTATTTCTTTTGACATATAGGCCTTCTTTCTAGGGTCATTTTCCTTCTTCCTAAAGTATATCTTTCAGAATTCCTTTACTAAAGATCTTTTGATGGCAAACTTTCAGCTTTGTGGCCTAAAAATATCATAAATGCATCTTTACTCTTGAAATGTGTTATTGGTTTTGTTTTGTTTTTTTGTAGTTCTAGACTGACGGGTATTTTCTCACAGCACTCTGCAGATACATTCCTTTGTCTCTGGCTTCCATTGTTGCAGATGAAAAGTCAGCTATTAGTATAAGCAATTTAGATTTTGTCTTTTCCCCCTCTGGGTGCTTTTGAAATGACTTTGTCTTTGTGTTTTGAAGTTTCACCACAATGTGTCTAGGTGTGCATTTCTTAAAATTATGCTGCTTGGTGCTTCCTGTATCTGGAAATTTGGCCATTATCTCTCTAAAGGTTGCCTTTTTCCCAATGTCTCTCTTATATCCTTCTGGATATCTTGGTTGACATATCCGAAAAACTTTTATTCTGACATCCTGGTCTCTTAACCTATTTTTTAACTATATTCTATCTTTTTGCTTTTCCACATTGCATTCCAAGTAATTTCCCCACTCCCTAATTTCTCTTCTGCTGTGTCTACTCTCCTGTTTAACTCATCTACTTTTTCTTTTCTCTTTTTTTTTTTTTTTTTTTTTGAGACAGAGTCTCTCTCTCTCTCTCATCCAGACTGAAGTGCAGTGGTGCAGTATTGGCTCACTGCAACCTCTGCCTCCCAGGTTCAAGCCATTCTCCTGTTTCAGCCTCCCGAGTAGGTGGAATTACAGGCACCTGCCATCACACATGGCTAATTTTTGTATTTTTAGTACAGATGTGGTTTTACCATGTTAGTCAGGCTGGTCTCGAACTCCTGACCTCACGATCCACCCACCTCAGTCTCTCAAAGTGCTGATTACAGGCAGATTACAGGTGTGAGCCACCATGCCCGGCGTAACTCATCTACTTTTTCTAATTTCAGTTTTTCTCTTTTTGATGTCTAAAAGTTCTCTTTTGCTCTTTTTTTTTTTTTTTTTTTTTTTTTGAGATGGAGTCTTGCTCTGTTCCCCAGGCTGGAGTGCAGTGGAGCGATCTTGGCTCACTGCAACCTCCTCCTCTCATTTATAAGTGGAAACAAAACATTGGGTACTCACGGACATGAAGATGGCAAAAAATAGACAGTGAGACTACTAGAAGCAGGGGAGGGTTGAAAATCTAACTACTGGGTACTATTCTGGTACTGCCTGGGTGAAGGGATCAATCCCACCCCAAACCCCACCATCACTATATATACTCATGCAACAAACCTACACATGTACCCTCAGAATCTAAAATAAAAGTTAAATTTTTTTTAATTAGCTGTCAAATTTTTAAAAAATAACTGTGGGGTGTTGACTAGCATTGTTACTATCTACATGCACACACACACAGTTTGGGAAGAACTGAATTATTTACAACTTTTAGTCTTCCCATTCCCATCGGCATATTTTTGTTCGTTTTTTTTTTAATTGAAATATTTTCCCCCATTACAGTTTTTAACTAGTTAGTTAGTGATCACTAGTTACTGTGAAACAGATTTGTTCTCATATCCTCTGTACAAATGGCTTAACAGTGCTTAAGGAGTTTATTGCCAAGACATGGAAGGCTGCTAAAGACAAGCAAAATAGAATCATTTCTGCCCCTCAGCTTAGGCAGCCCTTGAGGAGTAAATTCCAATTGCTCCCTTCTATCCTTTTAATGTTTGGAAAAGAAATGTAATTATTGTGGTTCTTAAGGCAAACAACTAAAAGATCTTGTTGAAATGGATTTCTTGTAGGAATTCAGGGCCTCTCTTCAGACTCTACAAGTCACATGCTCTATTAAAGTTCGTTTCCACAGTAACTACTTGCTGGCGAAAGGCCATGAACAGTTCTCACTTTCTCGGTCACTCTGCAAATTAACACAAACGTCCACCCCATCCCTTACCCCTAATACTAGGTATGACAATTTCATCTCCACAAAAACACTACTGCTAAACACCGAGAGGAATGCCACTTTTCTGATCAGATGTCAATTTATAATCCTTCAAAGCTCAAAAGCTGCTTTTTCCTTTTGTCAGTAAGCCACTTCCACCCTTGGGTGTCTTGTGATAGTTCACAGCAAACATTCATTGAATTTTAACTGGGAGGCATTTTTGATGGAAATCAGGAGACCTGGGATTAACTCTAAAATGATGTCTTGGTGGGAGTGTTATGTGGCATTGTAATGATTTTTTGGTATAAAATAAATTATACCAAACGAATGAACAAGAAGCAAGCACTATGTGTTTCTCTCTGAAAAAGTCTCACTCTGTCACCCAAGCTGGAGTGCAACCGTACGATCTTGGCTCACTGCAACCTCCGCCTCCCAACTTCAAGCGATACTCCTGCCTCAGCCTCCCAAGTGGCTGGGAATACAGGAGTGCACCACCACACTGGCTAAATTTTTAAAATTTTTTGTAAAGACGGGTTCTCCTTATATACTTCCCAGGGTGGTCTCGAACTCTGGATTCAGGTGATTCGCCGGCCTTCGCCTCCCAAAGTCCTGGGATTACAGGCGTGGGCCACAATGCCCAGCCTCATATAAATATGTGTGTGTGTGTGTGTGTGTGTGTACACACATACATTTTTTAAGGACCTGGTCCCCAAAGCACCAATTTCCCTCCATAGTCATTTAGAAAACAAGGCTCACAGAAAAAACACAAACAGAAATAATTTTGTCTCTGGAAGATCATAATTGACGATCCAAAGCAACCTGAGACACTGCCTTGCCCAGATTGGAAAAGGGATTCTGGGGATTAGCGAAAGACGACTCCTGCACCCCTCGTATGAGTGAGTATCCGTGAGCAGCCGCTAGGTAACTGTAGAGGCAACTGTGATCAATGCGCTTGTACAGCCAGGAGCGGAAAGCGGAGTCACTTCAACCACCGCCACCCGAAAAGCCGACTGCCTACCAGCGTCCGAAAGCGCACTGGTTTCCTGGGTTACCAGCCTCCGCGCTCCTCCCACTTCCTTTTCCGGGAGGTGGCAATCTGACGCTCTGGGCGCGTGACGCCGCAGGCTTTGGTATAGTTGCTTCCTCTGTGCTCGCGCGGCCGACTCACAACATGGCTCCGGTGAGTGAGAGACGTCTTGGTGTTTGTGCGGCTTTGTAATGATTTTTGCATCTGTCGAGTGGGGACGTCTCAGTCGAGATGTAGGAAGGGGAGAAATGGAGTCTGGGTTGGGAACGTAACCGAGACGCGAGGATCCTGAATTGTTTTTCGAGACTTCCGGCAGCTGCCATGCGGTCTGGTGGAGTTGGAGCTGGCCCCGGAATTGGTTTGGGGTGGGTAGTTGGGCACGCGGGTAAGAGGGAGGCACAACTGTAAATGGGCCGATGGTAATACAATCTGTGCCATTTCTTTGCTCTCGCGCCTGATAATTCTTTTGCCACTCTGCACTAGGAAGGGGAAAGGTGGGTAGTCGAGCCGGTCTGACGGCCTTTGCCAGGCCAGAGGGAGCTCTGGGGCTCTCAGCCCCCGCCCTGGCCGACATCACAGAAGTTTCTGAGAACTTTAAGTTGGAGAAGTTTCGCAAGTCTAGGCCGAGCGCGGTGGCTCACGCCTGTAATCCCAGCACTTCAGGAGGCCAAGACGGGTGGATCTCCTAGTCAGGAGTTCGAGACCAGCCTAGCATGGAGAAACCCTGTTTCTGCTAAAAATACAAAATTAGCCGGGCATGGTGATGCATGCCTGAAATCCCAGCTACTCGGGAGGCTGAGGCAGGAGAATCGCTTGAACCTGGGAGGCAGAGGTTGCGGTGAGCCTAGATCGTGCTACTACACTCCAGCCTGGGCAGCAAGAGCGAAACTCTGCCTCAAAAAAAAAAAGTCTAGATTCCTGCAATGTGAAGTGAACGTGCTTCAGATATTATACTTAAGTCATTAGTAAGGGAACCAGTAAGATGTTACAGTGTTCCTAAGAATATTTGAAAAGCTAGGTATATATGTGCAATTTACAAATAAAGTTAGGATAAAATTTCTGGGCTAGCTACAAAACTGGGTAATGCCCAGCATGGCCATAAACACTATAGGGTTATCTTCCATTAGACAAATTGTTTGTGCCTCCCAAATTGACTTCTGCACCAACCAAGTAATTTGGGGAGGAGGGGCACCTGTTACCGGGCTACCTGAGAAAGCAAATTAAGTAGCAAACGGGTAGCCGTTTAGATGGATCTAAATGGGTGTTTATAGTTATAAATCCTGATCTTGATTTGTGTATTTATATTACAGTGAATGTACGTTGTTACTGGCCATAGCAACGTTTTGCTTGTGTAACCTTATTATATGGTCTGGTTATAAAAGGTTTCGGTGCGGAAATTTGGGGGTTTTTGTTTTTGTTTTCCTCTCAAAAGTCAAGAATTGAATATTCTTGACATAGGTGGATGGAATCCTAGCTCTGGCACTTAAACTCAGCTTGGGCTAGGAGGTGTTCTAATCTGTTCCATCTGCAGTCGGTGGCAGTAAAACACGATAATTTAAAATTGAACATCAGTGGTATGGAAGACCAAGTCCATAACTTTTTGACAATTTGAACAAATTAGGACTTGGTTAGAGGTTCTGATCATCCCCAGAGTGGGTGCTTTTTTGTTGTTTTATTTTTGTATATGTAACCTCAAAATACATTGTACAGATTGCCTTGATACAAACTTTAAAATTGTTTATAAAAATTATCTTAATAGCCAGGTAATAATTATTTCACATTTATCTAGCAGAAAGACAAGAAACCCAAGAAGTCCACCTGGAAGTTTAATTTGGACCTTACTCATCCAGTAGAAGATGGAATTTTTGATTCTGGAAATTTCGTAAGTATCATTCTACTTGGCTTATTTTTATAATCCGAGTTATTGATAATGGTTTAAATACGTAAATATTTGACAATAACCTAAGCTCTATTCCTAGGGTGCCTTCCCTAGTGAATATCTAGGGTTCTCTTCCCTAGTTTTGCATTCTTTCTGTTTTAAAATAGGAGCAGTTTCTACGGGAGAAGGTTAAAGTTAATGGCAAAACTGGAAATCTCGGGAATGTTGTTCACATTGAACGCTTCAAGAATAAAATCACTGTTGTTTCTGAGAAACAGTTCTCTAAAAGGTTGGTACTTCTGCAAATTTTCATTAAATATAGTTTTGGAATATTTCATATAATATATAATTATTGCATGTATTCTGTTTATATGCAAGAATGTGAACTTACTAAAGGCGTACATAAATGGGAAGTTCAGTAAATGAGTGCCAATTGCTGAGACTAGTTTTAAGTGTAATTTATTGCTAGAATATTACCAGTTGTGTCCAGGATTCCTGTCCAGTAAATGATAGGCCCTGGAAAACCAATTTATGACCTTTAATGCTGGGTACTTGAGTATTTGAATATGTTGCAAGAAATATGTCTAATGTGTACAGAGGAGAATTGTCTCAACTTACTGATAGAAACCTTAAACTTTTTTAAGGTTTTATTCAGTAGAAGTGGCCAAAGGCAAAGTCTAATATCTTACTGCCAGTTTTTATTCATTCAGTTTATTCACCAAATATGAAATACTACATGGGCAGGACAGGACTGGGTAACCCAACAGTGAACCAAGCAAGCAGTTTACCCCCCAAGGAACTTCCAGTGGAGAAAGGAGAGAGTGAAATGGAATTATCAAGCAGTGATAAGTGCTGTAAGGGCATAAAGCAAGTTGCAAAGTTTTTAGGCAAGTTATTAAGTTGGTCAGGACATGAAACGCAGAAGTGAGCCTTGCAATTGGGGAGTAATTGTTACAGGCAGGATTAACCAGAAGCAATAGTAACAAGGCCAGTGTGTCTGGGGTATAGTGTTTTGGGAGGAATGCATGAGTTTGGAGGGTACCTGGGGAGCAGATCTTGAAAGCCATGGGACATGTACTGGGAAGGAATTGTTCATTGTGGCTGGAAAAGACTATGGCTTGACCCCAGAAGGCAGAGACAGTGAGCCATTGCAGTTCAGCCTGGGCAAACGAGCAAAACTTCATCTCAAAAAAAAACTAGGGTGGTACACTTGGTGGAAACCGAAGATGTAAGAGCTAATTGCAGTAAGAGATAATGGCGGCTTAGACTAGAGTGGTTGCGGAACCTGTTAACAGATATAATCACGAAGGATTCAGAGATGAAAATGTAGCTGTCCTCAAGAATCTTACAGATAATCATATGATTACTATAAAATACAACAGCTTGGCCGGATACGGTGGCTCACGCCTGTTATCCCAGCACTTTGGGAGGCTGAGGTGGGTGGATCACAAGGTCAAGAGATCGAGACCATCCTGGCCAACATAGTGAAATCCTATCTCTACTAAAATGTAAAAATTAGCTGGGAGTGGTGGCACGCTTCTGTGGTCCCAGCTACTCTGGAGGCTGAGGCAGGAGAATTGCTTGAACCTGGGAGGCGGAGGTTGCAGTGAGCTGAGATCGCACCACTGCACTCCAGCCTGGTGATAGAGCAAGACTGTCTCAAAAAAAGAAGAAAAAAATAGAACTCTAGTTACATTAGATGTAGAGAGGGCCCAAGAATTATCAGAGAAATTGAGACTAATGAGCATACTATAGGTTTAACCAGCGTGGAATTGGGAGTTAGGGAGTTTAATAGTGGTGAGGGGGATGTTAAACATTTTCATGTTTATATACGTGATACATTTGAAGAGTAAAATCGTATTGCTTAAATAATTGGGCTGTGGCAGTATGATGAGGATGCTCCCCTCACAACCTTGCACAATGTAGTGTGAATGGAAGGATGAAATATTTTGGAGGAAGCCAGGCACGGAAAAGATGAGTATGATGTATATTTTCTGTATAATAAACCTTTACATAGTAGGAATTTCTTAATGTTTTTATTTTAAAGGTATTTGAAATACCTTACCAAGAAATACCTTAAGAAGAACAATCTTCGTGATTGGCTTCGAGTGGTTGCATCTGACAAGGAGACATACGAACTTCGTTACTTCCAGATTAGTCAAGATGAAGATGAATCAGAGTCGGAGGACTAGGCAAAGGCTTCCCTTACAGGGCTTTGCTTATTAATAAAATAAATGAAGTATACATGAGAAATACCAAGAAATTGACTTTTAGTTTATCAGTGAATAAAAAATACTGTCCTCTTAAACTTTTGTCTCATTGTCTTATTTGAGTATGCTATGTATGTGATTTTGATTTCCCTGTGATAGTTTCCATTAACAGTATTTAAATAGCTTATTGCTAGTAGAATTTTTTCCCCAGGATTTCCAAAATTAATTGCTTTGACAAATGTCCTCAAGTAAAAGTAGTGTTTTATAGGAAATCGGGCAATGTTGTTGTTTTTTTGAGTCGGAATTTCGCTGCTGCTACCCAGGCTGGAGTGCAATGGCACGATCTCAGCTCACCGCAACCTCCGCCTCCTGGGTTCAGGCAATTCTCCTGCCTCAGCCTCTCGAGTAGCCGGGATTACAGGAACATGCCACCGTGCCCAGCTAATTTTTGTATTTTTAGTAGAGACGGGGTTTCACCATGTTGACCAGGATGGTCTCGATCTCTTGACCTCGTGATCCACCCACCTTGGCCTCCCAAAGTGCTGGGATTACAGGCTTGAGCCGCCACGCCTGGCCCTGTTTTTTTTAGGCAGTCTCCTTCGTCACCCAGGCTGGAGTGCAGTGACTCAGCTTCCCTAGTAGCTGGAATTACAGGTGTGTGCCACCATGTCTGGCTGATTTTTATACTTTTAGTAGAATTAAGGTTTGGTCACGTTGGCCAGGCGGGTTACAAACTCCTGACCTCAAGTGATCCACCAGCCTCCCCTTTCCAAAGTGTGGAGATTACAGCTGTGAGCCACTATCCCTGGCCTGTAAATCTTACTGTGAAACAATTTTTTATATAGCTGTATAAAATGCGTATAATTGTCTTGACAGTCTCAAATTTTTTAAGTTTATAAACATAATCTCAAGTGCTTAGAACAGTTCTTACATGTAAGTGCTCTGTATTACTCTTCAGAGTTTGCTCTTCTAGTTAGCCTAAAGACAGTAGGGGTCAGTCCTGCTCACCAGTATTTAACTGCTTATTAGAAATCCCTAACCAAATGCCTGCTTTCTAGGCACCAGAAACTGAAAATCAAATCTCAACTCATTTACTTCATCTACTGCGTGTCTTGTCTGAAAAATTAGTTTACTCGTTTGGAATCTTGCCTCTGACATCATCTCTTTCACAAAGCCCCTACCCCCACACTAGTATGTTGGTTGTCTATTAAAACTTAAAAGTGAATGGACCCTTTCTCCCAAATAAAGTGGCCTTTGATAGCTCTAATTGAAACAGTTTGGCAGAATCCATACTATAGGAGACTAGGGAAGATGATCTCAGATCACCACAACCTCCACCTCAAGTGATTCTCATGCCTCGGCCTCCCCAGTAGCTAGGATTACAGGCACGTGCCACAGCGCCTGGCTAATTTTTGAATTTTTTTTTAATAGAAACGGGGTTTCACCAGGTTGACTAGGCTGGCCTTGCACTCCTAACTTCAAGTGATCCACCCATCTTGGTCTCCCAAAGTGGCTCACAAGTGTGAGCCACTGCGCCGGGCCTGTTCTCAGTATTTTAAATGAATTGACTGATTTGTCATCAAAACATTCTTTTGAGATAAGTATTAATAATGTCCCCATTTGCAGCCAGGGAATCTGAATAAGTAATAGAATAAGTAATTTGTCCAAAGTCGCACAGTAAGGTATGTAACCCGAAGTAAAAAAAGGGTAGCTTTGGAAATCAGGCAGGGCCAGTGCAAATTTTAAGGTCAAATTGCATTTAGGAAATAATGAACAGTTGAGGGTGGGTGAAATTGCCCATGGAGAGCAAATGAGAATCCAGTGTTGGCAAACACCAATTGCTTCCTCCATTCTTTTCCTAGAGTGATCTTTCAAAACCACATTTGATATTCACGTTTAAAATTCTTCAAAGCTAATTTAGCATTTAATATTTATTATGTGCTAGGGGCTGAGTATATTATATCAAGTAAGATATTCATGCCTTTGGCCAGTTACAGTGGCTCACACCTGTACTCCCAGAACTTTAGGAGGCTGAGGCGGATGGATCACTGGAGGTCAGGAGTTCAAGACCAGTCTGGCTAACATGGTGAAACCCCATCTGTACTAGAAAATACAAAAAATTAGATGGACACGGTGGCAAGTGCCTGTAATCCCAGCTACTCAGGAGGCTGAGGCAGAAGACTCACTTGAACCCAAGAGATGGAGGTTGCAGTAAGCCAAGATTACACCATTGCACTCCAAGTTTCGCTCTGCTGCCCAGGCTGATCTCAAAATAAAATATAAAATAAAATAAAATATATTCATGCCTTTAAGGTGTTGGCCGCTTCATTAAATAAAACAATTTATAGAGGGCTACTGCAGGCTAGGTACTGTTTTTTGGGTACTGAAGTAAACAAAATGGAAACTCCTGCCTTCGTGAAGATTTCAATCCAGCGGAGGAAGACAGACAATAAAAGAAACGCGGTTTATGTTACATGGCGGTAAATGCTATGAAGAAAAATAAAGGAAATAGAGAATGTAGGAAGGAAGGTGTATTGCATTTATAAGTAGGATGAGGAAAACTTTACTGAGAAAGGCTCATTTGAGTAAAGACCTAAAGGAGATACTGAATCTAATCAAGTGGATGTCTTGGGGAGAAGCGTTTCAGGCATAGAGAATAGCGTAATGCATTGCTCCAAAGGCATGAGAGCCCCTGATATATTCAAGGAACAACAAGGAGGCCTCTGTGTCCTGAGCTGAATGAATGGTGGAGAGTAGAGAGAAGTGAAATTAGAGAAGTAAAAAGGGGTAAATGTGGGATGTAGAGAGTGGGATGATGCTATATTAGTTATCGATTACACTAAAATATAGCAGCTTAAATTATGTATCTCACGGTTCCTGCGGCTCAGGAATTGGAGCAGCTTATCTGCATAGCTCTGGTTCAAGGTTTCATGAGGCTGCAATCAAGCCGTAAGCCTGTGCCGCAGTCATGGAAGAGTTAGCAAACTACTGCCTGTTTCTATAAATGAGATTTTCTGGGAACGCGTTATTTTTCATGTTGTATATAATGGAAAAATTGAGTAGTTGCAGATAAACCACAAGGCCTGCAAAGCCCGAACTATTTACCATCTGACCCTTTAAGAAAAAGTGGCTTGACTGAAGCTGGAAAATCAATCTCCACTGATCAGAGCACTCACAGAGCTGTTAGCAGGAGAATTCAGTTATCTGAAATTCTTGCTGTGTGGTCTCTGTGTGGCACTGGTGATAACATGACAGCTGGTTTCCCCCAGAGCAAGTGATCCAAGGGAGAGGGAGAAAGAAACCAAGATGGAAGCCACAGTGTCTATAATCAAATCTCAGAAGTATTGGCTGGGCGCGGTGGCTCATGCCTATAATCCCAGCACTTTGGGAGGCCGAGGCGGGTGGATCACGAGGTCAAGAGATCGAGACCATCCTGGCCAACATGGTGAAACCCCGTCTCTACCAAAAATACAAAAATTAGCCAGGCGCGGTGGCGCGCGCCTGTGGTCCCGTCTACTCAGGAGGCTGAGGCGGAAGAATCGCTTGAACCCAGGAGGCAGAGGTTGCAGTGAGCCAAGATTGTGCCACTGCACTCCAGCCTGGTGACAGAGCAAGACTCCATCTCAAAAAAAAAAAAAAAAAAAAGAAGTGTGTGAGGTCTCGTTTCCTCTTCTGTCGTGTTAGCAGATTGATGACCGTTGCCTAGATCACTGCTTCCCTACGCGTTGCCCAGTGGTAATACTCTATCTTTCCTTTTTCACTTAGTAACCAGAATACCCCTATAAAGAGGTACTTCTCATCAACCCTGAGGTACAGTTCACATAAGAAAGTCAGGATAAATGCTTGCTTCTTTTCCTTTATTTCATAATTTTTCAAGTTATTCTCAATCAGATATTCTCTAAAGGTAATCAGTGAGGGTTTTCTTTTTGTTTCAGTTTGTTTTAGTATCATATTGAACCTATGATGAAAAAAGATACGTTATATTCTAGTCCTTTGTAGTTTCTCCTCATAATATGCATATCTCCTCGTATTTAGCCAGTGAGAGCCTTTTCAGGTTGGCTTTTGTATCCTTTTGACATGATCTTATTTGGGTTTTATTGCTTATTTGCTTTACGGTATAATAGGATGTGCTAGGCTCTTCCAAATTTCCTGCCTCAGATCTAGAGTCATCCATTTCTTTTTTCTTTCTTTCTTTCTTTTTTTTTTCTTTTCTTTTACAGAATCTCACTCTATCACCCAGGCTGAGTACGGTGGTGCAGTCTCAGCTCACTGCAACCTCCATTTCCCAGGTTCAAGCAATTCTGCCTTAGCCTCCTGAGTAGCTGGGACTACAGGCATCTGCCACCATACCCAGCTAACTTTCGTATTTTCAGTAGAGATGGGTTTTCTCCATGTTGGGCAGGCTGGTCTTTAACTCCTGACCTCAAGTGATCCTCCTGCCTTGGCCTCCCAAAGTATTGGGATTACAGGTGTGAGCCAGTGCACCCAGCCGGAAGTCATCCATTTCTACAAGGAGCTCTGGGCTATTTTCTTGGTGCTGGAGATGCTTGTTGTTACTGGGCTGGTGTTTGTTTCTAGGTCTTTTGATGGACGGAGTGAAGGAATGCATTTTTGTTCTTAAGAGAAAGTGACTGATGCTTCCAATTCAAAGTCAGGATAAAACAGTTTTTATTTCATCAATTTTATGACCATGTCTCTTTTTTCCCATGCTGAAAGTTCCGGTTCTCAATGACACCAACACAAACGCTCATTTGCTCTATCTCACAACATACACATAATAGTCTCAACATAATGATACCAACATATAATATAATGACTTTACAGCTTAAGACTTTTTTGCAGTTCTTTGTGTCCTTATGGTATATCCCACTAGAAATGAACAAAGTTTCATGTTTTAAAGTCACTAGAAATGATTCATCCCTGTGTGGGTATAGCACAAGCTTGATACACAGACTCATTCGTTTCATTTTGCTTTTGATTAAAAAGTTTGCAAACAAAATGCTTTAGAAGCACCTATGCCATTATGAGTGGGACGAAGAATCTGAGAAGGCCTTCTGGTGGAGATGGCTGACCCTGACTTGTCTTTAAGGAAGAACGGGAATTGATGGGTCAGAGAAGAAGATGGAGAGAATTCCAGGCTGAGGAGGAATGGTGATGGTGGCTACTACCCACCAAGGGCATCTGTTTTGGAATCTTTACATACTACATCTCATTTAATTTCCACAGCTACCCTTTACATTAGCTATTAATCCCCTTTTACAAATCAGGAAACCAAGGGCTTAGAGTGCTAAACAGTTGATCTGTGTTCACACAGCCAATAAGTTCCAAATTGGAATTTAAACTCACATCTATGCGGCTTCGATGCTGATGCTCTGTAAATGCTTTAGTGTAAAAAATGTTTCTAAATTTCTCTCTGAGAGGCAGTCTATTTCCCAGTGATGCACATTCAGCTGGCTCCTTAGGAGAACCAAGCCTAAGAATAATCTAGCTTTTGAAGACGACCAACTTCTTTTTTCCTCTGCCAGAGACCCACAAACTGGCTTAACAGAGGGTTCTCTGACATAGTTTTATTGTAATAAAGCTAGTCATAGGAGATGGCCTACTGCCTTCAAGAAATAGTACGGAAGATTCCATATTTCATCACCCCGTACTTTTCATTGAGGCATGAAACAGGCATTTCCAATGAGACTTTTTCTGTATTTCAGCTGAGACTCCAAGGACTGAGATCAAATTTAAGGTGCCAGACATTCCCACATTCCAAATCTATGCAGAGCTTACAAAGGAGGTGCTCCAGTTACGGTATTCAAAGTCTGCTTTCATTACCTACTTCCAGGAAACATGAGAAATTGAAGACTTTTAGGCATGGACTCATCCTTGAGAAAAACTAAGGCAAAGGCAGTGGCTGGAGCAGTTCGCCTATAAGAGAGCAATGAGTGGTCCATTTCTGTAGGTACAAGGATGCACAGGTGCTTCCCCTCGACCAGATGTAGTTCACGAGGTAGTACATGGGGAAGGACCAGGCTTGGATTGAGTTCTTGTTCATCTCGGAGGACTGCTTGGGAGAGAACTGGGAAAACAGAAAGTGTCTATGTAGAATGGACCACCACATGCTCAGGGGCTAAAGGTCCTAAGTGAAGAGCTTGAGAAATGGTATTTCTATGTCATGAATGTTGCAGCTAAAGATCCTCTGTGATAAATCTTGGAGAAATCCAGAAATGTACACATCGAGAGAAAGAAGAAGCCTTGAACTTTCTTCAAGCCCAAAAAGCCACATCACCAAACTGCAGTGGTTGAGTCAGACCTTTTCCGTCCTTTCCTTTTTTCTCCCAGACCCTGTTCATTTCTAGGCCAACCCCAGAGGAGGCCGAGGCAGAATATTGAAGTTGGAGGAGGTACCCACCTCAGAATTCCCTGTTACACACATCAGCGCCACTGTCTTTTTGTTTAAGCTGTATCATAAACATTCTGACACTTTGACAGAGTTCTTGGTTCACTTGTTTTCCTGCCTCACTAGACTGTAAATATCTTGAGGCTGAAAACCAGGTCAAATTTATCTCTGTGCATTTCTGGGTAAGCGAATCCAGATAACTACAAAAAAAAGTCCCAAGTCAGATAATTAATAAGATTACCTTTCATTCTTAAATGTAGAAAGGCAACCAAGGTTCACCCAAAACGAGTAAAACCAACCATATCAAAGAAAATGATTGGAATGTGCAAATTAAAACAAGTGACCCAGAAACAGATATATGAGTCACAGAAGAAAGTTTCCCTCTGCCCAAGAAAACCTGGATCCTTATATTGCAAGGTAGTCCAGGTAGAATGAAGGGGAAAATCTCATAACTTCCTGAAGAAGTTTCAGTACTCCAAAGGATAAAAAGAAAATCCTAAAACCTTCCAGAGGGAAGAGAAAACAAAACAAAAGTTTACCTACAAAGAAAGAATCTTGAATTGGACCTACTAAGGGAATGCACTAAGCTTCAAAACAGGAATGTCTGGGTCTCATCAGCTATAAGAATCCTTTCCTGTCCTTAGGTTTCCTGTCTTCTATAAATAAAGAGATTAAACCAGCCGATTTCTGTTTCTCTCTCTCTCTCTCTCTCTCTCTCTCTCTCTCTCTCTCTCTCTGTGTGTGTGTGTGTGTGTGTGTGTGTGTGTGTGTGTTTCCAGCTCTGACTTGCTGTGAATGCTTGTTGATGTACTCCAAGGCTGACCTCTTTTGGAGCTTTCCGCATGAAACCCACCAGGCCACTCCATAAATACACAACACATACAACTGATTTTGTTTTGTTTTGTTTTTAACTGCCATATGCTTCAAATAAGAATGTGATTTATTGCCTGAACACATGCTGATTCATCAACTCAATCTTATTTCTTAAGGGCAGGGAATAGTGGCTTCAAGTACAGTACACTATAAAAAACACAATACACGACTGCTGGATTAATCAATCAGCAAACTTTTATGAGCATCTGCACTATGTCTCTCTCTTTTTCTTTTTTTTTTTTGAGGCAGGATCTTGCTGCCAAGGCTAGAGTGTAGATCACAGTTCACTGCTGGACTTCCTGGACTCAAAGGATCCTCCCACCCCAGCCTCCCAAGTAGCTGGGACTACAGGTGTGTGCCACGACATCCAGCTACTTTTCTCTCTCTCTCTCTCTTTTTTTTTTTTTTTTTTTTTTTTTGGTAGACATGAGGCCTCACTATGTTCCCCAGGTGGGTCTCAAACTTGTGGGCTCAGGATTCTCCTGCCTCAGCCTCCCAAGGTGGCTGGGATTACAGGAGTGAGCCACTGTGCCTAGTCAGTATGTCTCATACACTGCAAAGTCATAGGATTTTGAGAAGACCCTACAGATCTTCTGCTCCAGTGCTTATCGGAGTGCATAAAACAGGACTCTAGTTCCATGTGAACATAGTAAGTAGCACAGTAACGATAAAATAACACGTGGGAAATGCACAGTTAAACAAAACTAAACATTTCCTTACTTTGAAACTTTTCAGATCTTTGTGACTCTCCATGCATTGGTTTCCCCAAATATACAGCTTTCCTTAAATGTACTGGATCATAGAGTACTTTTATTTACCAACTCAAGAAAGCATATTGAGTTTCTAGGTCTAACTAATGGTTTATTAAAAATGCAGTGGGTAAAGAATATATTAAATGACACCAGGAGGATTTAATCAGCCATATCCAGAAGGTGAGACTCTACAAGATAAATGACCAGTTTCTCCAACAACAAAGAAATAGCATTAACAGAAGAGAGTGGGCCAGTTATAGAACAAAAGAGATTTAAGAGAAAAACTGCCATATGTAATACAGGGACATTTTGGGAAAATGATCCAAACAAACCAAATGTAAACATATTTTTGAGATAAGCAAAAATAATTGAACATGAACTGGGTATTTAAACATGTAAGCATTGGCCAGGCGTGGTGGCTCACACCTGTAATCCCAGCACTTTGGAAGGCTGAGGTGGGTGGATCATGAGGTCAATAGATCAAGACCATCCTGGCCAACATGGTGAAACCCCATCTCTACAAAAATACAAAAATTAGCTGGGCATGGTGGTGCGCACCTGTAGTCCCAGCTACTCGGGAGGCTGAGGCAGGAGAATCACTTGAAGCCGGGAGGTGGAGGTTGCAGTGAGCGGAGATTACGCTACTGCACTCCAGTGCAAAACTCTGTCTCAAAAAAAAAAAAAAGTAAGCATTACATATTTTAAAACCTATTGTTCCTTTTACTCAGTGTGATTATGATATTATTGGTTTTGTTTTGTTTTGTTTTGTTTTGTTTTGTTTTGTTTTTGAGACGGAGTTTCGCTCTTGTTACCCAGGCTGGAGTGCAATGGCGTGATCTCAGCTCACCGCAACCTCCGCCTCCTGGGCTCAGGCAATTCTCCTGCCTCAGCCTCCTGAGTAGCTGGGATTACGGGCACGCACCACTATGCCCAGCTAATTTTTTTTTTCTGGTATTTTTAGTAGAGTCGGGGTTTCACCATGTTGACCAGGATGGTCTTGATCTGTTGACCTCGTGATCCACCCACCTCGGCCTCCCAAAGTGCTGGGATTACAGGCGTGATATTATTGTTTTTTTTTTTATTTGTTATGATATACATACAGAAGTAGTAAAGTTAAATAATACAGGAATTCTTATAAATATTTACTGGCAATGCTTTTTTCCTTGATATGAGTGTTTTGTACCTGGGTATGTTAACTTTATTAAAAAATGTTCCTAGCAGTTATGATTTGTTCACTTTCTATATGTAAGTTCTATTTCAAAAATTTTGTATATATTTAATATTATGTAGGTATGTATATATGATGCACATAGGTGGTTTAACGTCAGTTTCTATTGTAAAAGTATAGAGTGAAAAATATGCCTTCCTTTCCCCGAAGCTTACTGACCCATTCCTTCTCTCAAAGTCAATGACTATTACCAGCATTCATCTGAAGGTACTTTTATTTAATGTGTGTACAAGTATGTCTATGCAAACATGTCCTGGATATAATCCATGTAAGTATGCATAGATTTTTCAATTTTTAGTGGTAACATGTTATTTTATTGTGTGTTTTACCATGCATTATTTGACTTGTCACTTAGTGCTGGACAGTTAGGCAGTTTACAGTTTTTGTGACTCTGCACATAAGTCCTTGCCTATAAGTATACTCATGGGTTTTTAGATGTTAATAGATGTTGCCAAATTGTCCTCCAGGATGTCTGTACTAGTTTAGCCTCCATTTCCACTGAGTAATATATATCACAGTACTCAGGTTCACAGTATACTGAGTCATATATAGTAATGCCCTCGAGAGGGGGGTATTTTCAAAATAAATTCAGGATAAATTGACTTGATTATAACTATTCTTACTCAAATACCTTAAACAAGGAAGACACTGCTTATTTGTTTATAAAATTAGTGTAGCGGAATGTCAACTTAAGTAATTCTAGAATTAAAGCTTTTATCTTCCAAATGGTGTGAAAATAGCTACAGTAATCAAGATTGTGTGGTGCTGGCAGAGAGTCTATAAAGTTTGGCTCAATACTATGTACAAGATGTAGTATCAACTGCTTTAAATGTATTATCTTATTTCCTGCTGATACGTTTTATAAATGAAGGAACTGAGACTCAGAGTGGAATTGGGACCACTTGCAATCAGTCTGATTCCAGAGCCTGTTTGTTCCACTTCTTCAAGGCAGAAAGTTATGAGCAGGAGAAAATAGAGCTATGGTACATGGCATGAATGGAAGGGCATGGGGAACAGTGGAGGAAAAGTTTGAATGATTAGAGTGGAGTGACAGGAAGGAAGAAATTGAAACAGAGATGTGTATTTTGGGGCGGGGAAATGAAGTGATGAAGGCTGACGTTAACACATAAAATCTATTAGTTGAAAGAGATTGATGTCTGGGGGAAAAATCCCTAGAAAATTATCAAAAAAAAAAAAAATTAGCAGAGACTTGAATGGTTACCCAGGCAGGAGGAATTGAGGGCTTGGTCTTGAGACAAAGGAATGGATGGATTCAAGAGAACTTGACTTCATTTGCTTAATTTTGCACGTTTATAGAGCGCTTGCCATGAGCCAAACATGACACTCAGGGCTAGGACTATAGCCTGAGCAAGACAGACCCACGCTCTGCTGTCACAGAACTTACAGAGGTACCAGCAGGATTTGGTGATGGAATGGACAGAGGGGTGAAAGAAAAATGGAGATAAAATGGACTATAATTTGAGCCTGGAGGTCAAATTCTCAGAAGTAAGGATGATTCATATTTCTAATTTCTGATTTGATGTCTTTGAGTTTGAGTTTTGAAATAGACATTTTCCTGCTGTATCTTCACAGATGAAAGTTTTACTTAAAAGAAAGGATGGGTAAGAACATTATGATGATTGCATTTTCTTATCTATTTCTAAGAATTGTGATTTCTTAGGCCAGGCGCAGTGGCTCAAGCCTATAATCTCAGCACTTTGGGAGGCCAAGGCGGGTGGATCACGAGGTCAAGGGATCAAGACCATCCTGGTCAATATGGTGAAACCCCATCTCTACTAAAAATACAAAAAATTAGCTGGGCATGATGGCACATGCCTGTAATCCCAGCTACTCAGGAGGCTGAGGCAGGAGAATTGCCTGAACCCAGGAGGCGGAGGTTGCGGTGAGCCGAGATCACACCATAGCACTCCAGCCTGGGTAATAAGAGTGAAACTCTGCCTCAAAATAAATAAATAAATAAATAAAAGAATTGTGATTTCTTATGCGTCAGAGACTCTAACATTCTAGTTACAGAATCACTTCTCTTCAGTGGAGCTTGGTTTCTTCAATTGTAAAATACGTTGGCTATCTTAAAATTCCTTAGGGCCTAACCCTGGCTACACATTAAATTCAGCTGGGGGATTAGAATCACCTGCACATTAGAATTTCCTGGGGGAGCTTTTACAGAATACCCAAGCCCAGGACTTACCCAGACCAATTAAACAAGAATTTCTGTTGGTGGTCTCAGGTGGGGGTATTTTTTTAACTTTTCCAGATGATTCTAATACTCAGCCAGGGTAGAGAACCAAAAGTTGGATAATCTCTAATGTCCTTACTACATCTGAAGAGGCCATGATTCTCAAGGACAGAAAATTAAACACTCTTAAGATTACATTTTATAGAGTAATAGGGTGGGAATGAGCTTAAGGTATGGGTGGTTATATATAATAAAAATATATTTATATTAGTCTAATCCAAGGAAAAGAGATGCTCCTGAAAGAACTATAAAAATAAAAATAGCCAGGTGTGCTGGCTGATGCCTGTAATTCCAACACTTTGGCAGGCTGAGGTGGGAAGATCACTTGGGCCCAGGAGTTCGAGACCAGCCTGGGCAACATGGTGAAACCCTATCTAGAAAAAATAAAAAAATTAGCTGGGTGTGGTGGTGCATGCTTTAGTCCCAGCTACATGGGGGACTAAAGTGGGAGGATCACTTGAGCCCAGGAGTTTGAGGCTGCAGTGAGCCATGGTTGCACCACTGCACTCCAGCCTGAGTGACAGAACAAGACCCTGTCTCTAAAAAATAAAAATAAAAATGTATTAATTAGTTCAATCCAAGGAAAAGAAGCTTTAGATCCTATCTGGCTGCAAAAAAGGAGAAGCACAGAAACACATCCAGTATTTGTGTATGTGTGTATAAACTATATGCACATATAATTTTACCAACACTCATAGAAATATTGGATTAATTCCTAGCTGCATGATGGGCTGTAATTTGATGTTTTCCCCATTAGATGGAGCTATATCTTTGTTAAGAAGATGGTATAAATTTCTAAAAGGGGTATTTTATAGATGATGAATTTCCCAGTGAAACAAGAAAGAACTATTACTAAAGTGCATGATATAAATTGTTTTTAAAACAGCCGTGTAATATCTAATCCTTGAAATACCTTGAATTGTTCATCTGTTTGGCTTTGCACGGGCTTTATATCTCACACTGTGGATAGTAGCATACTTAATAAAACTTTGTTTCCTGTGTTTCCCTTCAAAAAGGCGCAAATTAAACTCTACTTCTGGAATAGTAGCTGTTAATAGCATTTCAATTAGGATATTTTTAGCTATGAGTCCTACAATCTTTTATTTGCAGTTTCAAATCACACGAGGCACATTTCACAAATAATAATAAAAAAAAACCATTCACTTGACCTAAACACTGAGAGAGAAAGAGAAGAGAGAGACAGAGAGAGTATTGCTTCTCCCTATTCTGTCCAGATTCATCTTGAACTCCTGGCCTCAACTGATCCTCCTGCCTCAGCCTCCCAAAGCTCTCGAATTACAGGAGTGAGCCACCACACCTGGCCTGAATATGTCTATTTTTTAGTATAAGTGTGTTCCATACAATGTTTAGGACATATACTAAAAGATTACTTCTCCCTACCCTACCACCACCACCACAAAAACCAAAAACAACCACAATAATAACTATTATTTGTTGTTTAACTGAAATTCAAATTTAACTGAGCAGTCTGTATTTTATCTTGCAACCCTATCTAAAAACACAAGATTTTTGAAACGATTTGATGGCAAAATGTAACTTACAGGTGAGGCTATGTATAGTCTTTACTTAATGTTTATATGCATCACTGTACGGTTATATGTGTTAATGCTTTTGATAATAGGCACTGCTCCAGATTCCACTGGGAATGTTACATAATACATGATATTTGTACCATATCATCTTTTTAGAATTAAAAAAGCACTGAATTCCAAAATATATTTGTCTCCAGTACTTTGGGAAAATACATTGTGAGCCGATAATAAATTTCTAGCTTTGTAAGCAAGAAAAATAAGTATGCGAGAAGTTATTTCTGAAGTGCTGTATGAAATTTTTTAAATTTTAATATTACTCCATTATCATTAATAGAACTGGAAATAACCATCTAATTTCTTTTTTCAAAGAGTCTCTTACACATGGACACAGGGAGGGTAACATCATATACCAGGGCCTGTTGGGGGGTGGGGGTCAAGGGGAGGGACAGCTTTAGGACAAATACCTAATGCATGAGGGCTCACAACCTAGATGACGGGTTGATGGGTGCACTGAACCACCATGGCACATGTACACCCATGTAACAAACCCGCATGTTCTGCACATGTACCCCAGAACTTAAAGTGAAAAAACAAACAAAAAAGATGAGTCTCTTAATTTTTGCTGTCTTCAAAGAAGTCAGGAAAAGAATGAGTCAGACAAGGCACCTACAGTCCAAACTGAAAGAACTAAAGGAGAAACCATTGTTCTCCTCTAAAGTCAAGTCACCACAGACGCCGAAAGATAGGTGGCCATTTTTTCTTTCCTTCAAGCAAAACAAACCCTGAGAAAGAAAACTGCCTAAATGTCTTCACATTATATTCCATAATGTGGTTACTTTGCTACTTAGGAAATGCTTTATTTTATTTTATTTTATCTATTTGTGAGATGGAGTTTCGCTCTTGTTGCCCAGGCTGGACTGCAGTTGTGCAATGGTACATCTTGGCTCACTGCAACCTCCGCCTTCTGGGTTCAAGCAATTCTCCTGCCTCAGCCTCCAGAGTAGCTGGGATTACAGGTGTGTGCCACTAGACCCGGCTAATTTTTGTAATTTTAGTAGAGATGGGGTTTCTCCATGTTGGTCAGGCTGGTCTCGAACTCCTGACCTCATGTGATCCGCCTTCCTTGGCCTCCCAAACTGCTGGGATTACAGGCCTGAGCCACCAAGCCTGACCCAGGAAATGCTTTCTAATTTGTCTTAAATCTGTCTGCTTTCCGTACATGTTTAATAGAGTCAATGTTGATGACCATTAAAGCACTACTTACCAACGTCCTCACAAATATGCCTTTTTACTTCATTAAGTGCCTATTGATTTTCTCCTCTGGTTTCTATTTACAGTTTAAATCATCTCAATTCCCTTCAGAATTTTTTATTGTAGCCATTTCTCAAAAATTATTATGATTCTAAAACAACTAGCATTAATCTTCTATGCATTAGTATATTAAAAGCTTTATATATAGGATTACCTCTCTGCAGTTATTATACACCCAAGAATTATGCTTCAAAACAGTCTCAGTCTTTACAATGTGTCCACTAGGTTTCTTCTACTAGATCTCTTTGTGTCAAATCAGTTTCTTCTAACAACTTTGAAAAATGGGTTTTTCATAATGTTTTTTTCTTTCTTTCTTTCTTTTTTAAAGTTGTATTTATTTATTTTAAAATAAATGTTAATGAACAAGGGGGACAGAAAACACCAGTGGCTGCTAGGGGGCCGGAGACAAGATTGAGTACAGGGGGCAGAGGGGACTGTCCTGAGTGATGGAAGTGTCCTGCCAAGTGATTGGTTATAAAACCATACATTTGTCCAAATTCACAGACTAGACTAAAAAGGGCGATTTTACTGAAGGTAAATTATAAACTTTTTTATTTTAAAAAAAGAAATAATGAAGGCCAGATGCGGTAACTCACGCCTGTAATTCCAGCATCTTGGGAGGCCAAGGCAGGCAGACCACTTGAGGTCAGGAGTTCGAAACTAGTCTGGCCAACAAGGTGAAACCCGGTCTCTACTAAAAATATAAAAATTCGTCGGGCGTGGTGACACACGCCTGTAATCCCAGCTACTCAGGAGGCTGAGCAAGAGAATCGCTTGAACCTGGGAGGCAGAGGTTGCAGTGAGCCAAGATCGCACCACTGCACTCCAGCCTGGGCAACAGAGAATCTGTCTTTAAAAAAAAAAAAAAAAAAAAGGAAGATAATGAAAAAAGAAGAACCCAACATTTACCCTACGTGAGAAAAAAAAAACTGGGCGTATGATAGGTTTGCTCTTATAGACAGTAAAAACAAGTGCCAGGAATTTAAAGCAAAGAACAGTAAAATGAGAAAGATCTTAAACATACAAAATGTTTCAAAATTATTTTTTAGAACAACATGCTTATACAAGAGGTAAGACGTATTTTTGTATTTGATTTGATAATTTGACTTGGAATTTTTCTATGGGAATAAAAGTGTTAGAATGCTTATTTTTAATTTCACAAAATCTGTGGCAGTAACCAAGTCCTCAGAGCCACAGGGGACTCTAAAACTAGTTCCATAAAGCATTTTACTGTAAAAATACGTACAGATCTTTAATAGAAAAGTATATTTCTTTACAGTAGAAAAATATTTGAACTTTTCTTAAAAGACAAAAATTCAAATATAACATACATCCAGCTAAAACCGAATCTAGCTGTTTATAAGAACTGATTCCAAAATATACATATATGAAAATTTACATAACTGATATGTAGAAGCTTTTCAAAATCGATTGTAAATTTAAAAGTTAAGATTGGCCTTGCCTCTGACGTCTGGAGCTCAAATCAGCCGGCAATGGCTGCCCGTCTCGGCGGCTTTCTTGGTGTGGGAGCTGCAGAGTGGGCCTCTCGAGGGGCTGTTGTCTGGCTCACTCTCCCTCTGGCTGTTGTGGCGTAGGTGCATGGGGCACTCAGTCTTGGCCTGGAAAGAATCCCACGCACTGGAAGTCTGTGAAGAAGCGAAGACGCTAAAGGCCCACAGTGTTGTGTATACTTGGAGACAGCGGAGCGAGCCCAGGGCGGTCCTCGCCAGGGTGGTTTTTAAAGCACTTTTTTGGTTTAGGATTCAGCTTCATCATGGTCACTTTCATTATCATTGTCATTCTCCTCATCTTCCCTCTTTTCCTCTTCAAGCATTTTCTGGTATTTACTAGCTAACATCTTCTTTGGTGATATATCGGCAAGAAACTGAAAAGTTTCTGATTCCTCTGCAGTGTTTGCTAAATCACTGTAAGTCAGTACTTTCTTTTTCTTTCCACTGCTATGTCTGTAGAAATAGGTGGCTAGATATTGAACAAAGAGCTCCGTGGCCTTGGCCGTGAGCACCAGCGCCTCCTGGCTGATGCTGGACACCTCGGGGGAGCTCTTCATGATGACCCGGATGGGGGACAAGGGCAGCGAGACGAGCTGCTGCTCCCCGCACTTGTCTGCCCACGACCAAGTCCGCCGTCTTCCCGCCCCCCTCGCGCGAAGTGACTGACTGTCCGGCCCCGCCAGCCGGTGGGTGCGGGGAGCAGCGCCCGCTGCCCCGTGGGAGTTGTAGTGTGGGGAGGTGCAGCCCTGAGCATGTTCTCTTTTTCTGTTACAAAGACACACGCGCGCGCGCGCACACACACACACACACACACACACACACACACGTATGCATTTTGCCTTTATCTTCCAACTTTCTAAAATCAACTCAAAATCTTTTTTTTTTTTTTTTAAGGTGGGGTTTCACCACGATGGCTAGGCTGGTCTTGAACTCCTGACCTCAGGTGATCCACCCACGTTGGCCTCCCAAAGTGCTAGGATTACAGCCACCATGCCCGGCCTCAAAATGTTATTATACCGTTGTGTTGTCAACAAATTTGTGGTGATCTCTTTTTTTTTTTTTTTTTTTGCGACAGACTTGCTCTGTCGCAGAGCACAGTGCAGTGGCACAATCTCAGCTCACTGCAACCTCCGCCTCCTGGGTTCAAGCGATTCTTCTGCCTTGCCTCCTGAGTAGCTGAGACCACAGGAGCCTGCAACCATGCCTGGCTAATTCTTTCGTGTTTTTAGTAGAGACAGAGTTTCCCCATGTTGGCCAGGATGGTCTCGATCTCTTGACCTTGTGATCCGTCCGCCTCGGTCTCCCAAAGTGCTGGGATTACAGGGGTGAACCACCGCACCCAGCCCTGATCTATCTTAATTAAGAAATAATAGCAGGCTGGGGCGGTGGCTCACGCCTGTAATCCCAGCACTTTGGGAGGCCGAGGCGGGCAGATCACGAGGTCAATAGATCAAGACCATCCTGGCCAACATGGTGAAAGGCAGAAGACTCGCTTGAACTAGGGAGTCAGAGGTTGCAGTGAGCCCAGATTTCACCACTGCACTCCAGCCTGGTGACAGAACAAGACTCTGTCTCAAAAAAATAAAAAATAAAAAAATAATAATAGTAGTTCTTTGGTAATGCATGTATAAAATGCATCATATCATATCAAAAGGGAAACAGGTCTTGTTTAGTACCATTGTATGAAATGGTCTGTTTATATGGATGTCGAAACACGTACAAAACATATATATTTTATGATATAGATACATTAAGACAGATTTGGCCACAGTAATTTTATATTTTTGTTACAAATTATACATTTTGTTATAATTACATTTTGTAACTTTGTATTTTTAAGTTAATATTATAATGTAATCATTTTCCCAGCAAACACAACTTTTAATGGGTTCCTCATGTAGATTTATCATAATTTGCTTAAATCTTTTCTCCATCATGGAACATTTAAGCTACTCCAATTATTTACTACTAAAAACAGTAGGGCAGTGAACATTATGTTTGGTTTTTAAACATTTAGGCTTCTTTAGGAAAGATTTCCAATAATTGACTTGTGAGGTAAAAGAATGAGGAATAATTTAAGCATCTTGATAAATAGTGCCGTGTTTTTTCTTTTTTTCCCCAAAAGGATTATGTCAAATAGTAGTCTCGTTAGCAGTGTATTAAAATGGGTCTTGCTTGCAATTGTCAGGTACCTAAATAAGATGATCCCTTTCTTAACTTTTTCATATGACTGTCTTACTTGAGATTTTTATTTAAAGATGGCTAAGAGTATTACCTGAAAATAGCTAAAGTTACCTTTGTAATGAATATATGCAGTTTACTGAACCCAGTATTTATCTATGGCTTTTAATGAATATAGAATTTGAAGTATAGAGAGTTTTGATGTTAATTCTAATCCCTCTTCATTACTGAATGGTGAAATCCATAGTGAAACTGAATCAAAGTGACTGATACACTGCATGGAGGCACATGGACAGCCTTTGTGACCTTTGGAAGCAGAGAAATTGAGGGAGAACAACCTGTCAGTTCTCCCTTACTAACTTAGCACTGCAGTTCCTTGTGGTGGTCATCGGACCTGATCTCAAATACCTTCTTTCCCTCTTTCTGCACATGAGACCGCACATTCCCAACTCCCCCTAAAGTTAACTGTGGGCGTTTTGCTTGCTTTGGCCAGTGAAGTGTAAGAGGAAAGTGACACAATTCACTTCCAGGTGGAAACTTTCAGAGCTAGTGTATGTTTTGCCACTTTCCCTTTTCATGCCTTGGTGATTGTGGAAGCAATGCTGAGATGAAGATTCCATTAGCTTGGGTCCCTAAGTGATTACAGTGAGCAGAGCATCCTTGCCAACCTGCAATGGATATGTAAGTGTGAGCAAGATACTAACATCTATCATTGTAAGCTCCTGAGACTTTTTTTAAAGTCGTTTGTTTATGCAACAAAATCTAGCCCATACTGACTGATACACTCCTTACAATCCAGTTGCATTGGTTTCTTTCTCCACCTAAGTTGAGTCAAAATATGTGGGTAGTCTCATTCCTGTGGATAGTTTCCTAGGAACTTCCACCTCCAGTGCCTTTACAGCCCTTTTAATCTCCAAAGAGCATATGCCATTTTTCTTCTGATCATACCATACCTAGATTTTGCTTTGGAAACTGTTTCCTCTGTTTGAAGTTAAGAAAACTGAATCTCTTTTTTGTTCTATGCAAAGATGTATAAAAAACTAGGAGTGTGATGCAGGGAAGACGTTGAAAGTTTATGTCAGGACTCATTTCACTAGTATTTCCCCATAACTGTGATTGGCCCCCATTTTTCCTTCACTCAGGTTCATTCATTGTTATCTTTCTAAATCCCGTGGTTGTTCACAACTCAGGCAAGTGATGGTTCCCTTCTTTGACAAAGAATAATAAAAAAAAAATGTAGATTTCTCTCACTTTCTCTTTTTGCAGTTCTCAAGGCAAACTTTAAACTACAGAATCTTTATCAACTGTATTTCTACTTCTGTGGCCCCACCACACAGTTTATTTGCTACTGCATGTGTCTTTATAAACACTGGAGGTTAAGAATATTTCATTCACTGTTATTCTGCATAAATATCTAATGCCTGAAAACTGTTTTTTTTTTTAACATGGCTCTGATAGATGGGGTAGATAGGCTGTCCTAATTTTTTTGAAAGAGGCAGCTTCCAAAGTTGGATTTGACATTGAGATATTCTCCTTCATTATTAAAACAAAAAGACAAAAAAAATAAAAATAAAAACAATTCTGTGGTTATTTCCTGTCTTAAATTATGGAAACCATCCAAGTATCTATAGCTGTCTGAATTTTGAAGTTTGGGCATTTTGCATCCATTTATGTGAGGGTTAGACAGATGTCTTGTTGTATGAGGAAATGACATGATACAATAGTTTAGAATGAAACCCCGGAAAGAAGCTTGGTTTGTACTCCCGACATTCTTTAATGCAAACTTGGGGTGATGAAACCTATCACGAAGGCTTGTTGTGAGCACTTAATGTGACTGTAATAAGGGAAAATAACATTGTTATTCACAGCCCCCATCACTTTTTAAATAACGTGTTTAATTTGCTGATAACTGGGTATATAAGTATGCAGGTTTCGGGTGATAGATTGGAGGAAGGAAAAGAAATCAGTGGGTCTGGGGGCTCTATGAGGGATGAAGGAGACAAGGAAAGCCTCAGCTGGCAGCAAAGCTGGAGAGCTGGGGGAAAATGGTCAGCTCTGATGAGGATGTTTGCAGGAATTGGACGTGGATGTGTAATGTAAGACCTCTTTAGTGTTTCCATTTTGAAATCTTTAATAAAGTCCATTTTTTAAAATCTTGAAATGCTGAGAATGATTGTGCTTCTTGTGTAAAGATGGTGTGGAGGCCTACGTTCTTACTGTCATTAGGCTAAAACAGTCGGTCTGCAAAGGAGTAATAGCTTCCATCTTTATTATAGATGAGAACAGTTCACTGCCTGACAAACCAAGGAGATCTAAAAATCTCTCTACATCCATTGTCTGAGAGAGAAGGAGGTGTTTTGTAACAGGGAACAAGAGTGGACATTTATAGCATCTGAACAGTATTATATTTGCAGAGGTCTGTGATGCAGCAATTAGAGACGGAAATAGCTGGCAATTAGCAATGAAGTTAAAGAAGACATTGTTTCTTAAAGTCTGAGAGTTGGACAATTGGAGACAGAAAGACTAAGGATTCAAGTACAATATAAAGAAATCAAGTGCTATAGTGAGGACTCGGACTGCCATGTAATATGGTCCATTGTTCATAGAGAGGTAGCTGTGGCCGATACTGAACTAGGTTGTGACAGAATACAAGAATCTGGACAGGACCGAGGCTTCCATAGGCATTTCTCTAACCATTTATGGTTCATCATTCTTCTGTATCCTAGAGCAAACAGTTTGGGGGGAATACAGTTGTGTTTGTAAACTATATAGTGGTTGTTTTGCTTTGTTTTGCATTTAAAACATTGTTTTAAATGTTTATTAACTTCATCAGAAATCATTTCTTAATGTGGGATCAGTTCTTAATCAAACTTTTAACAAAATTCTAGAAAACACATGTAGGTACCTAACTTATATAGATACAAGATTACATTTATGACTAAGTTTCTGAATCATAGAACATAGATTAGATAAGAAGCCATTCTCATGAAAACCTGTCTCAAAACTCATCGTTGTGTCATGCACTTGTGAACTGCACTTCCATGTGTGTTTGGTAGCCTAGGATTTTCTTTTCAATATCCTTCCTCCTATTTATAAAAGTAATAAACACTATAAAACAATAAAAAATAGTTGGTTTGAGGGTTTCAGGTTATTGTTAAGCTGAGTAACATTGTCTTCCTTCACAACCATGCTTGACTAGTTTTTTCAAAATATAAAATGGGAAAGCCTAAAGAAGAAATTGAAAATCATACTTAATCTCACCATCTAGATATAAACATTTTCTCCCATAGAACATTTAACATTGGGGTTTGGGAAATTAAGTTGATGAGCTCTATAAAAGACAACCCTGAAAATAAAAAATTTGTCCTCAGCCAGGATTAATATATATATCAATAAAGGATGTGTGTGTGTGTGTGTGTGTGTGTGTGTGTATCAATAAAGGACATATATCAATTGATATATATACATCAATAAAGGATGTGTGTGTGTGTATCAATAAAGGACATATATCAATTGATATATATATATCAATAAAGGATATGTGTGTGTGCGTGCGTGCATGCACATGCATGCACGTGTGTGAATATATATATATCCTTTAAGAATTCTTGAAATTTACAGAAGAATTCTTCAGTATTTTTTATTATTCCTTAAGTACACAATGATTTCAGTATTTGGAATTGCAGAAATTAACATTTGATTTATTAAATAATCTTTAGTTGCTTGCCAAATTTGTTTAACTATTTAATAAGAAAAGTATTTACTCAGGGGGTTCCATCATAGCTAATTCATATGTGTGATGAAATACGTGAAAGTATCTATTCTCCCCTTTATTATCATGAAATAAAAAGACACGTTTTCTCTTATTATACACCTTTCATTGCAAGCTCACTGTTTAGTGTTCCTTAATCTCTTCACATGTTGTCTTTATTCCGTGTGTTACTTTTCTGATTTAACTCTGGAAAATAAGATAGAAATGAACGAAGAATGTAATGTGCAATGTGTAATGAAGATGTGTAAACACATCTCCTTCTTAAAAATTATTAAATTCTATGTGAAAATTCACAGAACCCTAAGCCTACAAAGGAATCTGCATACATGTCTGCATAAGAATGTTTGGTAAAATATTTTGGCAAATTTAATTACAGAAAGACTTGCATAGGCAGATAAAGTTTGGTAAGGACAATGTTTTCTGGGGATGTGTTTAACCTCCCCTAGTGGGGAGAAGGAAGTCTAGGGAAAACTCCCTAACTACTTCGATTAGTCTGTAAAATTTATCTAATTAGATGACTTCCTCTGAACACATTGGACTTGCTAATTAGCTTTCACTTAGTTAAGCAAGAAAAAACTGGTCACCATTAAAAAAATTCTCACCCCTTACCCACTTATAAACTAGATCATCTTCATGAAGATGTTTAGAAATTAACTGAAGTGTCATTAGCATATTTCATTTCTTAGTCAACCTAACAAGACAATTCCCTGATGCAGAAAATGTACCACTTTATTTTGAGCTAAAAAAAAAATTCTATCTTTTACCAGAGTTTTTCTCATCTGAATATTTTAGAACCAAGTCTTATCATTTCATCTACCAAAGAGAGAAAATTATCTGCGATTTTGAAAACACTCTTGCTGCTGCTGTATTGAAGAAAAATGCATCTTATTAAAGCATCTTCAGCTGGCATTTTTCATGAATTGATGGACATCTGTTCAGCCTGGGTATTGTGCAGCTCAAAACACATTTATTCTCTCAGCATTCTTAAGGGGCTCTGTGCACTCTCTGAATGCCAAAGATAACATCTAGATCAGCAATTTCTCATAAATCATTGGAACATGGAACATGAAACAAGAAGAAACCAGGAATTCAATAATAAATACGGCAAGGTGCACAAACAAGAGAATTGAAACCAGATGAAAAGAAGCCTTTCAGAACAGAAGGTCAAGAAACACGTTTCCCCTGCTCCCTCTATCCTCAGAATAATCCCTCTGATTGTGCTTTCTATCCAGCCATCAGCTTACTGCTCTGAGTTGGTTTTGGAATATTTATGTGCTGGATTTAAGGCTTTAACATGCAACTGAAAAATTAGTGTAGTTTATTTTAGTTTGTTCAAGGCTGCAGGCCATTATGCAACAAGGGGGTAAATAGTGTTTATTGTACTTTAAGGAGCACTGTGCCTATATGCCCTAATATAAATTCTAGATATGGGTACATAAATGTAGCTCAATGTAATATATATATATATATATATATATATATATATGAAGTCACATAAATTATAATAAAGCAACATATAATAATAAATTATAATAAAGCAATATTGTTACAAAAAAGGGGGCCTAGATGGTTCTTGGATTTCATGCCAGAAAGAATTTGGAGCGAGTCCATAGAATAAAGTGAAAAGAAGTTTATTAGGAAAGTAAAGGAATAAAACAATGGCTATTCCATAGAAAGGGCAGTCCTGGGGACTGCTGGTTGCCCATTTTTATGATTATTTATTGATTATATGCTAAACAAGGAGTGGATTATTCATGCCTCCGCTTTTTAGACTGGATAGGGTAACTTCCTGATGTTGCCGTGGCATTTGTAAATTGTCATGGTGCTGGTGGGAATGTAGCAGTGAGGATCACTAGAGATCACTCTCATTACCGTCTTGGTTTTGTGGGTTTTGGCCAGGTTATTCGCTGCAACCTGTTTTATAAGAAAGGTCTTTGTGACCTGTAACTTGTGCTGACCGCCCATCTCATCCTATGACTTCAGTTACTGAGACTGCAGCCCAGCAGGTCTTATTAGCCTTATTTCAACAAGTCCCTATTCAAGATGGAGTTGCTGTGATTCAAATGCCTCTGACAATGTAACAGACTTTGTTTTTAAACAAAAATGTCAGAATTTGTCAGGAGCCATGTTAGGAAAATATACATATTCTAACAATGTTGAACATAACTAAATATATTATGGAAATATTGCTTTGAATCTTGAAAACTGAAGTCCATTTATTAAAATATTCTCTATGGTGATTAATTATCACCATTTGTCAGTGTGGCTGAACTTCTGGAAACATCATTTGGTGGCAAGTATGGCAAATGGTGTAGGTGAAATAATTTTGTTGTTAAAAACAACGTGGAATGCTTAGTAATGACAGTGGTTTTGAAAGCATTTCCAAGGACAAGTTACGAAAGATGGCCAATGTCTTCCCACATGATTACTCAGTATGTAAGCTGAATATTGGGTTTTTTTTTTTGTATTTTGTTTTGTCTGTAACAGCCTTGTTTTACTATTTTATTGTTAATATTTTAGTTTAATTTAAAGTGCATGAGAGCACACTTATAAAGTGAATCCTAAGTCATCATTATAGACTAAAGAAATGATCATAGGAATAAACAGTCGATCACTGCAAGTTCAGATTCATAGACACTTGCATGCTGTTTGTTGTTTTAAAAACTCTGAATGCTTTCATAGCATATTTTGTGATTATATCATCTTTGACATACTAAGTTGATTTATTCCGGTCCTTTCCAGATCGCCTTAAATTTAACTTTTTACCCTTGATTTTAGTGCTCCATGTTAGGCTTATCAGAAATAAACCATTGCAACACAGAAAAAATCCCCTCACACTCACCTCCTGTAGTCCCCCACTGTGGATAACTTCTTTCCATGCAGAGACACATTATCCCCCCGGTCACTATTCAGAAGCCGAATTCTGTTTTGTTACCCAGGTTTCTTGCTACACAGGTAGGCATTATCACATGTGGGTAAGCATGTGGATCTGGCTCTCTAGCCAGAAAAGCAGAGTCCAAGATGCACTCCTTCCACTTGCCAACCATTACCCAAGTTGCTCAACTGCTCTGTGCCTCAGTTTTCTTGTGGGCAAATTGGAAATTATTATAGCTCCTAATTTGTAGATTGTAAATTTTAATGAGTTTAAAACACTGCAAAGAGCTTCTGGTAAATGGTGAATCTCAATAAACATTTGCTATTATTAGTATACTAAAATAAATATATAGGCAGAGCAAGGTGGCTCACACCTGTAATCCCAGGAAGATTGCTTGAGGCTAAGAGTTCAAGATCAGTCTAGGCAACACAGAAAGACCCCCATCTCTACAAAAAGGGAGAAAAATAGCTAGGTGTGGGCATGGTGGTGCACTCCTGTAGTCCTAGCTACTTGGGAGGCTGAGGTAGGAGGCTCACTAGAGCCCAAGAATTCAACATTACAGTGAGTGATGATCATGCCACTACACTCCAACCTGGGCAACACAGCAAGATCCTAGCTGTAAAAAATTTTTTAAAAAAGAAAAGAAAAAATAAAATAAATTAAATTCGTAAAATAGATATACAGAGTGAGTCTTCTAGCTGTATAATTATTCTTTTAATTTAGAAATGCATGGAGAACATTCTAGTATTTCAGTTTATGGATACACTGAAATGTGGATAATTTATTACATTAATCTCTACATTAGATAGTTTCTAAATTTTTGCTGTTATAAATGATGTGACAACTTTTTTCATTATTGTTTCCTTAAAATAATTGGTGTTTATGGGCAATTTTATTGTGTGGGTGGTTTTTTTTTTTTCTTTTTTGGTAGAGACGAGGTCTTGCTATGTAGCCAAGGCTGGTCTTGAACTCCCGGGCTCAATGATTCTTCCATTTCAGCCTCCGAAAATGCTGGGATTGCAGGTGTGAGACACCATGCCTGGCCTCAGAGTACATTTTTAATCCTTTTAATTTTGTTTTCCAAATCAGCCATTCAAACTGCATCAACTTACATCGCATCTATAGAGACTTAATGTCTATAGCTAACCACGCACCTTTCAGTGTGCACATCAGCAGAATCCCTCTCTACCGCTTTCATACATTAGCTGCCTCTATATAATCAACACAGCCTGCTCGCACAGAAAAACAGGTGTTACTAGTTCAATCACCCAAATCATTTATATTATTGCAAACGCCTGGTTCTTTCCCATTGCCTTGTCTTTCATCTTGGTTCCATTTCCTGTCTTATCCCTACTTCTTTCTCCTTACAACCTGTTGCAGCTTCAGAGAAGTGCAAGCTCCCAATCTCGGAAATTTTCTTCTGACCTGCTATCACCAGAGTTCGTAGAAGCTTAGGGTCCCTGCTGCACCAAGATCTGGTCTTCTTCCTTTAAGCCAGATGAAATAAAAGAAGAATACTAAAGAAGGCTTACAATGAAAGCAGAGGCAGGAAACGACAAAAGAAGAGGAGAAATCTCTACCGTGAGCATGATTCTAAGGTAGGACTCATGTATGTGGAAGTCCTTTACACAGTAAAACAAAAACATTTAAGAGACATCCTCAGGTGGAAACAAGGCATAGAACAGAGTGTAGTGTATGTCACCATTTGCATTTTAAAAAGTCCAAGAATATGTGTGTGTTGCTTGTTTATGCATAGTATACATCAGATAGCATACAAAAGACCCTGGTAGCTCTGATGACCCCATCAAAACATCCCAGAACAATGATAGAAAAGGATTCTTTTCATTCCTTATCCTTTTATACGGTTTGAATTTTTTTTTTTTTTTTAGATAGTCTCCCTCAGGTGCCCAGGCTGGAGTGCAGTGACGCAATCTCACCTCACTGCAGCCTGCCCCTCCCAGGTTCAAGCAATTCTCCTGCCTCAGCCTCCTGAGTAGCTGCGATTACAGGCATGGGCCACCATTCTCAGGTAATTTTTTTTGTTTGTTTTTTAGTAGAGACAGGGTTTTGTCTTGTTGGCCAGGCTGGTCTCAAACTCCTGACCTCAGGTGATCCACCCACTTTGGTCTCCCAAACTGCTGGGATTACAGGCATGAGCCACCGCGCCCAGCCTGAATTTTGAACTATATGAATGTATTATCTATTCAACTGTACATAAGTGAAATATGTTAAAACTTTTCTCTCATTAGTGAATACCTTGTATTACTCCTTAACTTACATAAATGACGCTTTTCTCTTTAGAACCCACTCCCTGTCTTTATCCTAAATTGTCCTATTAGCATACATAATAAAGGACCCCAGGGACTAAAAGGCATTCTTCTGACAAAATTGTTAATCGTAAATTTCAATTATCCACAGCCTGCATATGACACAGCTCTGTCAGATAAAATCCTTCCAGGTTATCTTCATTTTCTGTTGGATAATAACTGAGGGTTTGGGAGGGAAGGGCAGCAATTGCTTCTAGGTTTCAGACTAGAGGCAGGGTTAGGGGAAAAATCCCTCAGCTTTCCTTTTTTCTTTTCTTTCTTTCTCTCTTCTTTCTTTTTTTTTTTTTTCAGAAGGAAGAAGCTCATTATGTTTGGACCACCCACTACTATAGATTCTAAAAACACTTTGGCTTTTTTTGAGGTGCCTTAATAAAATATAACCCCAAATGATTCACTTAGACAAGTAGTCTTAACAGCAAGGAAAACAAACACTTTATGAAAACAGCTATAAACCTTCTATCTTTTATCTTTACCATTTTCTCTGAGTCTGACATGAAACAGATACACACCAGCCTCCACAGGGGGTTAAATAGAGAACCATCCAAGCATCACAGAGTGTCGTCCAGAATTTTGATGACTTCCATTCGTTGATTCTGGTGCAAAATGCCTGGCTTGGGATGAAGAGACCATGATGCCCCTCCCAGAACAGACACTTGCAGAGTGTTCCAGGAACAGCAGCTCATTCCAGCCCCCAGCACAAGATGCACACGTCTCAGAACGAGCCTTCATCCTTTTCCTAGAGAACTGAGCATAAATAGCTTGTTCTATATCTGGCTCCAAGTCCATTTCTGTTCTGTCTTGGAGTAGAGTCTTAGCTCCCAGTTTGTTTTAGGTCAACTTTCAGCATCTACTTCAGCTCACTTGTTTGATTTACTAAGCTCTTGCTCCTGTGTTTTATCCAATGTAGGGATGTAGAGAGAATCAAAGGATCTAAATACCCGCTTTTAGGGGAGATCAGAATAAAGCTGGAGGCAGACATGTCAGTTCCTAGATCTTCAGATCTCAGAGCAAGGGACCCACTCTGGAGCCTAAACTCTATGAGAGACCACAGAGCAGCCTTAAATACAAAGGAGTTTTACACAGGAAAAAAAAAAAACAAACAAATACTATGAGGAGTTACATTAAATAATAATAGTACTGTTTTGAATGGGGTTGTGGGTAATTCCTACATTCTTCTTTATAACTTTTGTACTTTTCAAATTCCCTAATGTGAACTCAGTGCTTAGCAGGTCTGTAAGCTTAAAAATTACTATCATCTGGAATCTCATTTCAACAAATTTTTAAAATGGAGACAAGAGGAAACATTCTTAGCCCCTATGGAAGAATAAATGAGGTCATAATCATACAGTGCCTGGCATGTTGCAGTCACTCAATAAACACTGCTTTCCTCCCCACTGTAGTCTTCTTTATGCTCCGCTTTCATTACAAGGTCAGCAGATTGGATAAGGACCAGCTGGGAGGGCTACTTCTATGAGAGAAGATCTGTCCACAGTCATGGTTTTTAATGTTCAACGCCCCAGAATCACCTCGAGGGCTTGTTAAAACAGACTGCTGAACACAGCACATCTATGAGAATGGCCAAATGCTGGTGAGGGTGTGGAGCAAGAGAAACTCTCATTTACTGCTGGTGGGAATGCAGAATGGTACAGCCACTTTGGAAGACAGTTTGCCAGATTCTTACAAAAGTAAATGTATTCTTACTATACAATCCAGCAATCATGCTGTTTGGTATTTACCTTAAAAAGTTAAAAACTTATGTCTATACAGAAACCTGTTCATGAATGTTTATAGCAATTTTATTCATAATTGCTAAAACTTGGAAGCAACCAAGAAACCCTTCAGCATGTGAATGGACAAACTGTGGCACATGCAGACAATGGAATATCATTTCATTCAAATGAGCTGTCAGGTTTGTGCAAAAGTAATTGTAGTCTTTGCCATTATTAATACTGTTCATTGCAAAGCCTGCAATTACTTTTGCATCAACCTAATATTAAATCATAAAAAGACTTGGAGAAAACTTAAGGGCATATTACTAAGTGACAGAAGCCAATCTGAAGAGGCTACAGACTACTTAGTTACAATTATAGGAAATTCTGCAAAAGACAAACTATGGAGACAGTAAAAGGACCAGTGGTTGCTAGAGCTTAAGAGGAGGGAGGGTTAAGTAAACAGCACAGGAATTTCAGGGCAGTGAAACTGTTCCATATAATACTACAATGGTGCAATGGTGGATACATGTCACTAATTACACGTTTGTCCAAACCGATAGAATATACAGTACCAAGAGTGAACCCTTAATGTAATGTATGGACATTGGGTGATAATGATATGTTCCTGTAGGTTTATCCGTTGTAGTCAGTGTACCACTCCGGTGGGGGATGTTGATCATGGGAGAGGCTATGCATTTGTAGGGGCAACAGGTGTATGAGAAATCCCTTTACCTTCCTCTCAGTTTTGCTGTGAACCTAAAACTGCTCTAAAACATAAAGTCTTCATGAAATAAATTTGTTTAGGAAAAGAAAAAAGCAGACTGCTAGGTCTCACCCCCAGTTTCTGATACAATGGGTCTGGGGTAGAGCCTGAGAATCTGCATTTTTAGTAAGTTCCCAGGAGATGCTGATGCTGCTGGTCCAGCAAGCATACTTTATTGGTCCAGAGAACACACATGGATCTACAAGATCCACAACAAAAGTCCCTTTCAAATTAGTCTAAATGTAAGTATCTGGTTGCTTCTTTCTTGTTTCTCTGTATTTCTTCCCTCCCTTTCTTCCTTCCTCCTACCTCCCACTTTTTTATTTTCATATTTGAGGGTTTTAGAAACCACACTATATTTCTCACCTCTGTTCTCACCTCTGTCAACAGCTCAAGTCTCTTCTTACGTTAAGAAACCAGGAGGGAGCAACGATGTGGTTTTGTGTTGAGTATCTTGTTTCATTCAGATACTGAGAAAAGGAGAAACAGGCATTCTCTGGGTTGTTTGCTAATCTGAACTGTTATTGTCTATTCATAATAGAAAGTCTTTTTGATGACTGATGCTTTTAAAAAAATATGGAAACCCTATAGGCTCCCTGTTGCCAAAGAATATTTTTGACATTTTAGAGTTTGTTTAATGTTTTGTCAATATAAATATTTGAAAAATAAAACAGGAAAATGGCTAAGGAAACATTTCAGATCAGTGCTTGGAAGGACAGAGCAAGTTCAGTCTGAAGCCCGTGAAGGCCCTCCTCATCTTCCACTCAAAAGCAGTGTGTCTTTTCTTGAGGCCCATGAGCCCACTGAAGTTGGATACAAAGTGCTGTGTTTCCTTAATGTGTATTTTTCTGGGAAGAAGTTTATGGCCTTCAGTGGATTTTCAGAGGGATTATGACACAAAAAAGATGAACAAATACTGCCATGGGGATGTGCTTAATCAAAACCCACACCTTAATTTTTCCATAAAGAAAGTAAATTTCTAGCATGGGAGCATGGGCTGGTGAGAGTCCCGTTGAAAGAGGAGTGAGGCACAAACGCTGCCGATGAGCTAGCAAGATACCACCGTCTCAGCCTTTCTCCTTGTTAGAACAGAGAAAATAAAAAAGTTTTCCTAAATGAGTTCTTATCATGTTTAATGAGAGGTTTGTAAGGCCCTTAGCATAGTATCCAGTACATGACAGATGCTAACTAAATGGCAGCCAGTAACAGTGAAATCCTGCTTGCTGTGCTGTTTTATGTTGTCTTATGGTGATTGCTACACAAGCACGAGAAGCAAAAACCTTTGATTGGGACTGAAGGATCAGTGGTCTCTCTCCGTGAGATAGGGGTTATTACCTTTATTTTACCAGAAATGAAACTCCGGTTCATTTCCAAAAGGACTTGGGGTGGGTGTTATTTTATGTTGCATTCACTTTTTAGAGTCATATCATTACATACACATACCAGCATTTTACCCGTTGTGTCTTGCACGGAGTATCATGATTTCCAAGCATTCAACCTCTGAAACAAGTCTGAGAAGGACTGGTCAAGATGGGATCTTCGAAAACATCTTGGCAGAGGCTGGGAAGCATTGATGGGTAAAGTTTCCTCCATGTCTTTTCATGGCCTTGTCTGGTTCTCAACTCTGTGCTCTGTCTCTGAATCACTGCCACGGGGAGGAGTAATGCTCATCCCCCCTGTGTCATGCTCCCTAGGAATTAGTTTTGTACTTAAGCAAAAACTTGGCTAAGAAAGTGAAAATATAACATACGCTCATGCACAAAATGATAGCATACACATACCACTTAAAATATTTTGTTTTCTGAAAAAAAGTGAAAACAAACAGACTCCAAATTAAGATAATATTTTAACTTAACTTACACTGTTGAGGTTGATGATAACACTCAGCAGAAATGCTTACTGCTACTCCCAGCTAATTAGTCTCTTGTGTTTTTACAGTTCTTCCTCTTAGCAAAGGACCTCACAAATGAGGTCCTCGCTACTCACCATGTGGCCTGTGCACCAACAGGATTAGCATAACCCGGTCACTTGTTAGAAATGCAGAATCTCAGGCCCACCACAGACCTGCTGAGTCTAAAATGTAAATTTTAATAAAAGCTTCAGGTCATTCATATGCATACTAACATTTAAGAAGCGTTCGTTTAGGTAGCCAAATGCTTTCTGCTGAGGACATTTCCAGGGCATGGAGAGAGCTTTCTGTTTATTGCCTTTCTTCCTTCCAGTACATTGGTACTGGTACTCCAGTACCAGAGCACCTCTCTGCTCTCTAGAATCTTTCTTCTCCTCCTCCTCCTCCTTCCTCCTTTTTCTTCTTCTCTTTTACCTCCTTCTTCTTCATTACAGACAGAGTCTCACTATGTTGTCCAGGCTGGTCTTGAACTCCTCAGCTCAAGTGATCCTCCCTCCTTGGCCTCCCAAAGTGCTAGGATTAAGCTGGGTACAGTAGCTCATGCCTGTAATCCCAGCACTTTTGGAGGCCAAGGCGGGCTGATCAGTTGAGATCAGGAGTTTGAGACCAGACTGGCCAAAAAGGCGAGAGCTTGTCTCTACTAAAAATACAAAAAATTAGAGGATGTGGTGGTGCACACCGGTAGTCCCAGCTACTCAGGAGGCTGAGGCAGTAGAACTGCTTGAACCCAGGAGTTCGAGGTTTCAGTGAGCTGAGATCGTGCCCCCGCACTCCAACCAGAGTGACACAGCGAGACTCCATCCCCAAAATAAAAAAATACATAAATATTTTTTTTTTTAAAAAAAAGGTAGTAGGATTACAGGCACGAGCCACCACACCTGGCAAACCACCCTCCTTATTCTCTTTTTGTGGCTTCTGTCTCACTGAAGCATCCAGGATGTGTCCCATGTCGATCAAGATTGATTGCCACCCTTTCCTGAAAAGCCCAGAGCCAGCAAAATCAGAGGCCTGGCAGAAACAATTCTCCATTCCACCAAAATTCTTCGTTGTGGGCACTAATAGATAAAGTGTAAAGGCTCTACTTCCCAATAACAGCATTCCTAGAGCAAGTTTTTAATGACTTAAAATGAAAGAAATTGTTGCTCAGGATTTTAATAAGAGCATGCTGGAGGAAAAAAAAAGAGAGGTTAGGTAGTGATGCAAGCAGAGAGAGATGTATTTAAAATAGAAACGCTGTGGGCTTTGCTGGGACAGTGTGTTATGTATAGGTAAGCCACTTACCTAATACTTTCTGTGTGGGAAAGTGCTGTACCCAGTTCCACAGTGATGATTTTCAGAGAGCGCGCTTGCATTCCTTAGTGAATTTGAACCCACTGTTGGTCAAGAGCCAGCTGACTATGTGGATCCTGGGACTGTCATTTCAATATGTGTCCCTGTTTTAAGGGTAGCAAGGATTTGCTGTTAATCAGGCATAGTAAGACACGCAGACACGGAAATGACTGTCCTGAAGGAATAAGTTTTTAGGCTCACAGATCCCTAGAAACAGGGAGGGCAGCAGGTTGCACAGGGCCACATAGGGAAACATTCAGGAGGCGGAGGGAGCAGGAAAACATGGGCAAGAGCCTTTATTGTGTTTCATAGGAAGAACCAGCTGAGGCTGAGTAAGCAGGTTCATGGCAAATTAGAACACTTCCAGTGAGCTCTGGGGTATGGGAGTGTGTCCAGCTGCCTTGTAGCTGGCCCTGGGGCGATTAGGGCAAGTCCCAGGGTGTAAGAGTCCTGGGAGGGTTCAATAAAGGAGGTGTTTGTGGATTCGGGCTCTGGATTGGTTGATTTGTGTATAAAAGGCGCATTCACAGGCTAATTGCTTTCTCTAGTAATTAGCTAACGTTGGGAGGGGCAGTCCCTCCAGGGTCAGCAAGGCCTGAAAATGTCAACACATCAGAAATATAAAAAGGCCCAGTTAATACCGGCCTAACTAAATGGAATGAGTCTTTGAAGCCAAAGCCTGCAAAAGTTCAGTTCTCTTTTCAGGCTCTATCTATATATACACAATCATTCTGACCATTTTGAGGGAAGAACTAAAATTCAATTCTGTAAGCTGTTCATCTAATGTACACTTATTAGTGAATAAACTAATAATTTGGGGGTGACTAGGGAAGGTGGCATTAGTGAGCCCTAATTTCAGGAATATAAGCCATGCTGTTAGGGGTATCCAGTAACTTTCTCCAAGAGGGATGGGAACTGTGGTTTCTGTTGCTATTATTATTAAAATGGTGTTCTGACTTGAGAACAGAACAAATGATGGCAGCTTCCCAAAGACACAGGGAGAGAAAAAGCAGGTTGAGTCCCTGAGGGTAGAAATCAAAAAGAGGACCTTGTCAGGGATCAGGCTTTGACGTGAGGAGCCCTGGGATTCTGCAGGAGGAGGTCCAGTGGGATCTCAGACTCAGGGGGTTAAGTGATGTGACAGAGGTCACAGAGGAAGAAAAATGCAGATCCAAACCCTAAATCCAACTCAGTGGGCTTCTTAGCCTGGGGAAGTCCAGGGTAGTGTTTCTCAAATTTTAGCTGCTTCCAAATCACCCAAAGGGCTTGTTAAAACAGAGTGTTGGGCTACAGCTCCAGTGTTTGGTTCAGTAGGTCTGGAGTGGGCTGTGAGTTTGCATTTCTAAGTTTCCAGGCAATGCTGATGCTGCTGGTCCAGGAACTGCACTTTGGGAACTCCTGCTGCATAAACTTCCCCCACTAGATAGAGACAGTTCTAATATGGTGTTCCTCACAGGCCATTACCATGTTCCTCACTCCTCAAAATGGCTTGGCTTCTGGACTATAGCAGAGACGTACATTAATGAGTAGTAGGGACAGGAATGGTCATTGTTCAAATGTGTCCTCCTTCCCACTTTCTTTCTCATCTTCCACTTCCCTATTTTCTCAGTGGGGAAAGATTTTGGCTTGATAGTCAACTCCCAGGTTCTTCTCTAAGATGTTGAAACCTCCAACTAGGCAAAACAGAAAATAAAGGAAGCCCGAGAGGCTAAATTGCTGTAAATTAATGTTGAAAGAAAAGGAAATAAAAATATTAAAAATCCACTTTGGCTAGGCATTGCAAAGACTCTTGGGGGAGAATTGAGAGTAGAGTAGAGAGTGAGAGGCTCTGGAATCACTGCAGGAGGTTAGAGAGGAGGAAAAGAGAGAAGAAAGGGTCAGTGAACTATGGCCTAAATGTCATTCATAGCTTTCAACAGATACAATTAGAGATTGAAGTGATTTTTACTCCTGAACTGTCTCTTTGATTGTAATATCACATGAGCCTGGGTCACATGGGTTCTAGGACGAATCTGGAACACAAAATTGGTCTTAGAATAGTGGTGATGGCTTTATTTAGTCTCATTCTCTCCATTCCATATCAACAGATGGCAAGAAAGCCAGCTAGAAAGTCATTATCAGGATACCCAAGGAAATACAAGAACGGTAATGGTGCGCACTTAATTTTGAGTCATTTTAAAATTCGTCCTAGGATTCTTCTTTGTTGCCTCCAAACATTCAGTAAACGTTTATTATACAAAACAGCAACGTCTTGGAGAATGTGGAAGAAAGTAGTGTGTCTGAATTGGGAGCCAAGTGATAATGATGAGGACAGCAACTGATAAGAGCAGTGATGGAAAAAGTAGACGAGATGGGAATGAGACCAGGAGTGGAGACTTGGAGTGAGAGGTGACAGGTAAGCATGAAAATAATATAAAACCTGTAGAAAGCACTGGGTTCCTTACAGGCTCTAATAGGTTTTTTGACCATTAAAGTCAAAGTTGATTCCAAAAGCTGAAGAACAGTGGTACCTCTTAATGCTAGAGAAGAGAGTTGGATCCTTTCCTAAATTTTAATAACTCTTATAACTTATTTAAATGTACATATGATCTGTCTTGAAAGAGGAGAGCTGTTATGCTGAGTCAAGTCACCAGAAGGTACTTCAGGGTATGAAGAAAAAAGATATTCAATAAAAACATCATAAGAAAGGCTGCGTTTTGTAATATTCCTACGTGGATTCACCCTGATCAAAGAGATTTGGACAAGGGGTTAAACATCTGGATTACAGGAAATATTTAAACAGTGTTCATATTTTGCAAGAACCACAAAGCCTGATTTAACTTAACCAGTTGGTTTTTAGATTGAAAATCACCTGCCTGCCTCTGAAATACTAAATTGCATCCTCTTGAATGCAATTTTAGCATTAAAATGCACAGCAACCTGACATAGGATCAGTAATTTCTGTATTTTTTGCAGTTCAGTTTTCTAGCATTTTCGGAATGCTGCCCTCATTGAATCCTACGTTTCCAGACTATAGAATTGAAGTATGTCTCCTATGTTTATGATGTATCACACTTACCATAGTATTGTTCTCTATTTTATCACTGTCATTTATATCATTACCATATGGTATATCATGTATGTATCATAAAAATAGCCTGAATCAACAGCCCAATAAGCTTGCAATGAGCAGGCCCGGAAGATAGATACCCATGTCTGTGGTGTGAATTGGAAAATAGTTCTGCTAAGGTGGCCAACTTCTTTCTTAGGACAAAGGCTCTTTTACTCAGGAAGGTAATACATTAGACAGTTTAAGTGAGCTGCATTGTAAGAGGTCTCTGACATCACAGAATCCCAGTTTTACCATTACTAGCTTAGTATCTCCAACCTCAGTGTTCTCATCTGTAAAATGGAGTTAAGAGTATTTCACAGCACAGTGCTTGGCGCTCAGCATAGGCTCAATAAATGTCAATGTCCTAGCTTTGGTGTCTTTTTAGGTTACTCATAAGTTCACAAAGAGGGGCAGGATAGGAACACAAGAAGTGACCTCATTTCCAGACTGTGAGAAGGTAGGCTAGATAGAGATGCGGGTGCTACGCAGGTAGAGTACTGACCTGTCTTTGAAACCTTTTAAATGCCAAGCATTGTCCATAGGCTACACGAACAAAATGCCTCACCTTTCATTTTTCAAAAATCTGTGGATGCTGTGACAATTCCTAAAATGAAATTTTAAAAATATCTATTTTGAATATATGGTAGCTTTGGTCATTCTATATGATGTCAATCGCTGGATGATACAAGTATGGCTCTGCAGACAGATGGCATCCTCCCTCTCCACCTCCCCGCTCTTTCAAAATTTTTTTAAACGAAAAAGCCACTACTGATTGGAACAGGCCTGGGCTGTCTGACCTGGAACTGGAATCTTGTCTTAAGCTAAGGAGGCAGGCAGGATACCGGTGGCTAGAAGACTGGGGAAGCCTTGGCTTTGGGATTGGGGATGAGAAAAAAAAACTCATGACAGAAGGAAGTACCCCCATCTCCCCCCACCCCCAATACAAATTGGGGTTAGTTGTGTGGGGTTAGTTTGTTCTAGGTTCTCCCTAGAATAGTGAAGCAAAATAACAGCAAATAAGCAACAACCTCAAAGCAAACCTGGCTGTGTGAGGAAAAACCAGATTCTGCCATGGACAGGGAGATTTGAAATTCCTTCCACAGGCAAAATTGTGTTTCTATTTGCTTTACTCCCTCCCACACTCTCCACTTCCTTTTGGTTTCCCCTCTGTTCATCTTTCCTTCTTTCTCATTTCTTCATCTTTTCACACACATGGAGAAACCTGATTCCAGGAGCGAGAAAAACTTGTGAAACAAGTATTTCGGTTGTATCACAAATCGGTTGTCATTTGCTCTCCGTTTCTGCTGAGTATTTGCATCTGCCTCCCTGCCTGGCTTTATTTGGAGGTGGGGAACTAAAACAGGGATGGCTGCAGGGCACCACAACATAATCAATTAAGATGATTGCTATTAAGAAACTTTCATTTTGGCAATGTACTTTTTTTTTTGAGACAGTCTTGCTCTGTCACCCAGGCTGGAGTGCTATGGCATGATCTCAGCTCACTGCAACCTCTGCCTCCTGAGTTCAAGTAATTCTCCTGCCTCAGCCTCCCAAGTAGCTGGGACTACAGGCACCCACCACCACACCCAGGTAATTTTTTGTGTTTTTAGTAGAGACGGAGTTTTGCCAAGTTGGCCAGGCTGGTCTGAAACTCCTAACCTCAGATGATCCACCCACCTCAGCCTCCCAAAGTGCTGGGATTACAGGTGTAAGCTACCGCTCCCGGCAGCAATATACTTTTTAACTATTTAAAGGTCGTTTTCTGAAGACCCTATGGATACAAATGGACTCTTGCCAGCTGCAACCAACTTTGTCATGTAACAAGTTTTATAGATATATGCCATTCTTGAAAATTTGAATTGCATTGTAGATACTACTTTATGTCTTGCTTTGTTTTACTTAATATTTTGCTATATAAATTTTCCTTGTCATAAAATTTATTCATAGAGGAAAATATCTTTCATGGTCCCATTATATACTCCAGTGTATAAGGTAGCAACATGTATGTAATCACTGCTCATTTGTTGGATATTGAGGTTGGTCCCTGTTCTTACTAATATAAAATGGCCGTCTCTGTGAGCAAAAGTACCATCTGCATTTGTGACCCCTTCCATGGGATCATCACTTGAAGCATAACTCTTTGACCAAAGAATATGAACATTTCGTGGGCTCTTGACTAATACTGCCAAATTGTTTTCCAGAAAAGTTGCACTGTCTCACTACTCCACACCTACTACCCTACACTGTCTCACTACTCCTCACCTACTACCCTACACTGTCTCACTACTCCTCACCTACTACCCTACACTGTCTCACTACTCCTCACCTACTACCCTACACTGTCTCACTACTCCACACCTACTACCCTACACTGTCTCACTACTCCACACCTACTACCCTACACTGTCTCACTACTCCACACCTACTACCCTACACTGCCTCACTACTCCACACCTACTACCCTACACTGTCTCACTACTCCACACCTACTACCCTACACTGTCTCACTACTCCACACCTACTACCCTACACTGCCTCACTACTCCTCACCTACTACCCTACACTGCCTCACTACTCCTCACCTACTACCCTACACCGCCTCACTACTCCTCACCTACTACCCTACACTGCCTCACTACTCCACACCTACTACCCTACACTGCCTCACTACTCCACACCTACTACCCCTACACTGTATCACTACTCCACACCTACTACCCTACACTGCCTCACTACTCCACACCTACTACCCTACACTGTATCACTACTCCTCACCTACTACCCTACACTGTCTCACTACTCCTCACCTACTACCCCTACACTGTATCACTACTCCTCACCTACTACCCTACACTGTCTCACTACTCCACACCTACTACCCTACACTGCCTCACTACTCCACACCTACTACCCTACACTGTCTCACTACTCCACACCTACTACCCTACACTGCCTCACTACTCCTCACCTACTACCCTACACTGCCTCACTACTCCTCACCTACTACCCTACACTGCCTCACTACTCCTCACCTACTACCCTACACTGCCTCACTACTCCACACCTACTACCCTACACTGCCTCACTACTCCTCACCTACTACCCTACACTGTCTCACTACTCCACACCTACTACCCTACACTGTCTCACTACTCCACACCTACTACCCTACACTGTCTCACTACTCCACACCTACTACCCCTACACTGTATCACTACTCCACACCTACTACCCTACACTGTCTCACTACTCCACACCTACTACCCTACACTGTCTCACTACTCCACACCTACTACCCTACACTGCCTCACTACTCCTCACCTACTACCCTACACTGTGTCACTACTCCACACCTACTACCCTACACTGTCTCACTACTCCACACCTACTACCCCTACACTGTATCACTACTCCACACCTACTACCCTACACTGCCTCACTACTCCACACCTACTACCCTACACTGTCTCACTACTCCACACCTACTACCCTACACTGCCTCACTACTCCTCACCTACTACCCTACACTGCCTCACTACTCCACACCTACTACCCTACACTGTCTCACTACTCCTCACCTACTACCCTACACTGCCTCACTACTCCACACCTACTACCCTACACTGCCTCACTACTCCACACCTACTACCCTACACTGTATCACTACTCCACACCTACTACCCTACACTGTATCACTACTCCACACCTACTACCCTACACTGTCTCACTACTCCACACCTACTACCCTACACTGTATCACTACTCCTCACCTACTACCCTACACTGCCTCCAGTCTTCAGTGAGTATTGTAAGAATGAAATGTGAAACTTGCCATACAGTACCTGGTAACTACTAGAGACTCCGTAAATGGTAGTTGATAGTGATGCTGCTGATGGATGAGTTTATCACCACTGTTGCCTCTCCCTTTTCTCACTGACTTGGTGTAGGGCCACAGTGCTTCTATACTGCTCTAGGGTTTTCTCTGTTGTACATCATCTGCATCTCCAGAATCACCCATTTATGTCCTCATCATGCATTGCCGAGGAACTGACTAGATAAACTGATACTTTTCTTGAAACGGGGGCGACGGTAAGAAAAATGACTTACAGGTCTACCAGCCATGGGTTTTCAATTAGTACCTTAAGACCAAACTCAGTGGTTCTGAGCTCAGGCCATAAAATAGGGTCAGCTGGGAGATCTGTATACCATACTAAAGTATGGCCTTAGTTGAAGGGAGGGCCTGGGCATTGGCATTTTAAAAATTCTTCCCAGGCAATTCTTATGTAAGTGAGGGATGAGAACCACTCTCTTAACCCAAAAGGCAAGTCATTTGGGAATTCCAGTTGCCATGTGGGACCTAGTGGGGACTTATTTAGAAACTTTGGTGTCCTTTATGGTGTTTCCCAAAGATTAAACCAGGAATACTGGATAAAACCTCTAAGGGTCCTTGATACCTCAACACACTGGCAAGCATGAACTAACATTCTACGTTCCTGAGAGGCCAGATATGTCAATGACTCCTTCTAGAAAAGCTCTGCTTCTCTCTGTGTTTATAATAACTTTCAAAATAACCGCAGAGGAAGAAACTGAAGCTCAAAATGGTTAATTAACTTGCTCTGAATCCCCAGCAGCAAGAGACCAATTTGGGAATCACATCCAGGACTCTAGATTTCATGCTCTTTCTGACACATCATGTTGCCCTTTAAAAAAAATTACATTCATCTTTTCCTACTCATGTAACTGTTTTTTTTCTTTTTCTATATGGGGCTGACTTGGCTCCTTATTTTCAAAGAAGCTTGCCAATAAAAGTGCTATTTTGATAGTTGTACAACTATCAAAATATAATAGTTGTATTTTGATCAGGTATTATGGGTGTGTCCGAGGCACAGCGCAGGAGGAATGTGGCTGTATCTGTTCATCGCTTTATAAATATTGATGAAGAATGGTGAAAATGTTTTAAAGGAAACTTTATCTGAAGGAGTGTCTTGGAATGCAGCTGTTTCTTTTCATGTCTTTCATATTTCTTACCCCTGGCACTGAAATCTAAACACCCAAGGGTGGGCCATATTCTAGAGTTTGTTTGTGATTTTGGCATCAGCAGTTCTGTACGGGGTTGGCTTTGGGGAATGGTGGCCCCAGGAATTGCCGCCGGCACAGCTGATCATTGACCCTGAGCTGTGGCCAAAAATAACATGGCAGCTCCACAGAGGGAGTGCTGAGTGGCAGACCATTTTGTGAACTCCCTTTACTTCAAGGATATGAGAAAAGAAGAAGCCCCTTTGTAGCAAAGAAAACTGAGGTGAAGAAATATTGCTTAACTTGCTTGAGGACATAGTAACTCTGGCATGTGTTGGAAGAAGTCAGGCCTGTGGTGGTGTGTTACACTGGGGCCTACTCCACTGCTCATCACTTTCCTTTATTAGTTTCTCATTGAAAAGTTCAGGACAAAGAAGTATTCACAAAGAGGTTTCTCACTTCCTTAGTTACAACAGCAAAATTGAAAACCATTTAAATGGCAAACAGTAGGAAATGGTTAAGAGAAAAAATACGGTCTATTTATTCTATGAAATATCTAAATATTAAAAGTAATAGTTTAAAAAGTTTGTAATGACTTGGAAAAAATGCTTTAGGAGAAATTATCTTTCTGCTTTTTTCTCATCTGGACCTCTGAGCCCCTGGTCCTCCAAGTGTGGTCCTCCCACTGGCCAGCAACATCAACTTCCAGCTGTGAGAAATGTAGAATCTCAGGCCCCAGCCCTGCTGAATCAGCATCTGCATTTTAGCACCATCCCCAGCTGATTCACGTCACATTAATAGTTGAAAAGTACCGATCTGAGTAAGGAGTCTCAAAGATTTGGCCCTCAGACAACTTCTCTACTCTGAATACATCTGTGCTTTAAGTTGGTGATTCTGGTGACATGTTACGTTTCTTATTCCATTGCTCTGGGATGTGGCCAAGGGACATGGCACCTGTGTAAGTCCCTCTGATGTTTCAAAAATACAGATCAGATCAAGATCTACCATCTATGTCAGTGGTAGATAACCCAAACTTTCTGGCATCAGGGACTGGTTTCATGGAAGACAGTTTTTCCACAGATGGAGAAAGCAGATGGGGCTTGTTTCAGGATGAAATTGTTCTACATCAGATCATCAGGCATTAGATTTTCATAAGGAGCACACAACCTAGATCCTCCTGTGCACAGCTCACAATAGAATTCCTACTCTATGAGAATCTAATGCTGCTGCTGATCAGATAGGAGGCAGAGCTCAGGTGGTAATGTGAGCCTCGGGAGTGGCTGTAAATACAGATGAATCTTGCTTCCTTCTCACCTCCTGCTGTATGGCCCAGTTCCTAACAGGCCACAGAATGGTGAAAGTCCCCGGTCTGGGGGTTAGGGACCCCTGGTCTACATGATTTCCCCCTGTGATGCAGTTTTAAGCAGAAAATCCATGATACCAAGTTGTAGGCTCTATGCATTATTAATTATGGAAAAAGACTGGAATAAAATAGACCAAAATATTAACCATTATAAAAATTGAGCTGGGCCCAGTGGCTCAGGCCTGTAATCCCAACACATTGGAAAGCCAGGCAGATGGATGGCTTGAGTCCAGCAATTAGAGAGAGAGAGAGAGAGAGAGAGAGAGAGGTGAATTCTTTGGGTTGGGGAGAGAAGTTGGTTTCTTTATATTTTTCTTTATGGTGGTCACAAATCTCAGACCACAGACTCAGATGTGCAAGAGACACTAACTTTATCCTTTCATACCCCAACTTAATTTCTACTCAGTTCATAAATCTGCTTGTGGTGAAAACTTTTCAGTTAATTCAGAGGGACCTCTGTCAAATCAAGTTTTGCTCAGTCAAGCTGCCATTAACCTACAACATCATTGTGCAAGTTAGAAAAAGATCCCCTCCAGGAGGAGGCAGTTCCATGCCAACACAAACCATTTCTGCCTACACCTACTTTTTTTAAGCTGGGGGGTCCCTGTGCAGCGAACAGTCTGCGTTTCTGTGTAGGGTGGCTCTGGGGTCAGCTAATGTAGGACTGTACTTCTTTAGCCAGAGTTTCAGGAAAATTCCAGATGGCACTGGACTGAGTGGACAGAGGCCATGGAGGCCGTAAAGGCCCTGTGGTCTTCATCACTGACATTGTCCTTGCTAGTGTGCTCTGATTCCCATTAGGTCTCCAAGGGAATTGGTTGACCAGACTAAGCTTTTTGGGCCAGGTTCTCTCTCAAGACTTCTAAACCCTCTGGGAAATAACAGGCTGCTCCATGAGCCTCCCAGGGAACAGGAAACTCTGTGAGATCATCTCAGCCCTGTCTGCCTGGATAGTCTTTGTAGCCATTCCTCAAATTGGATTTGGGGAAGCTGCATAATGGCTGCTGCCCTCCTGAACTTCAGTCAAGTGCCCCAGAGCTTCTGTTCTTAGATGTCTCAAACTTTCTTATGGGTTTTCTGCCATCTCTCCCTTCCCTAAGAATGGTGGGGGGCTAAAGCAGGAATGGATAGGACATAAAGCCCTTCCTCAGTGCTATTCTTCTCTACCCAGGGAAACTTCTGCTCCTCTGGCACAGGCAAACAGCCTCTTATACCATTTTATAGTCTTGCAGTCTATTGCTTATCGGTGGGCTTCGTGTCCTGGTCTAAGATTTACTTCGACTTAAGGCATTTCCTCTACTTTTCTCTAGTTTCACTTTTACCTGGCTTAGTGAGATGTAATGTTTTTGCAGGTGGTCTGGAGTCTGTTATTAAAGGGTAATTCAAGGTTCACAGTGAGAACCCAACACTGATTTTAGCTCGTTCCTTGCAGGAAGCCTGGTTTTCTTACTCAGTTTTGTTGGTCAAAATGTAATGAAAACTGTAAAATCCAGTGCAGGATGAGGAACACAACATTCATTCCTGAGTACTCATAGTCATCCATGGAGACATTTAGGAGCAACATCTTGGGAGACAGGAGCACTTTCTTCTACCTGACTACATCTCCTCTGCTGAAATGCTGGTTCCAAGCTCACATACCCAGAGATCACTGAAAGCCAGCCACTGGGGAAGGGCCAGTGAGGGGAATAGCACAGGGCGAAACACTTCACCTGTGGGTATGCATAGGAGTGTGGGTATTTCCCAGGAGTGTTTGTTAGATCAGAAGACAACCGATGAATTTCCAGGAACAGCTGGTTCAGTGCTGCCACATTCATCCGTTCTCAGCACCTATTAGGGTCTGTCCTCCCTCTTCTTTGGAATTGAGAACTGTGTCATGGCCTGATTGTAGGAATCTCATTGAAGAATTTCCCTTTCTGTATTAGTCTGCTGAGGCTGCCATTAACAAACTACCATAGATTGGATGGATTAAACAACAGAAATGTGTTTTCTCACAGTTCTGGAGGCTGGAAATTCAAGATCACGGTGTGATCAGGTTGGTTTCTGGTAAGGCCTCTCTTCCTGTCTTTGTAGACAGCCACGTTATTCCTGTGTCTTCACATAACCCCTTCTCTGTGAGCACACAAGGAAAGAAATTTCTGTTGTCTCTTCTCCTTCCTATAAGGACCCCAGTCCTTTCAGATTAGAGCCCAACCCTTAGGACCTCACTTACCCTTAATTACCTCCGTAAAGGCTTGAACTCCAAATACAGTCAGATTGAGAATTAGGGGATTAACATAAGAATACACATGGGCGTGGTGGTTCATGCCTGTAATCCCAGCCCTTTGGGAGGCTGAGGTGGGTGGATCAGGAGAATAAAATACCTAGGAATACAACTTACAAGGAATGTAAGGGACCTCTTCAAGAAAAACAACAAGCCACTGCTCAATGAAATAAGAGAGGACACAAACAGATGGAGAAACATTCCATGTTCATGGTTAGGAAGAATCAATATCGTGAAAATGGCTATACTGCCCAAAGTAATTTACAGAATCAACACTCTCCCCATCAAGCTACCATTGAATTTCTTCACAGAACTGGAAAAAACCACCATGAACTTCATATGGAACCAAAAGAGAGCCCGCATAGCCAAGTCAATTCTAAGCAAAAAGAACACAGCAGGAGGCATCACACTACCAGACTTCAAACTATACTACAAGGCTATAGTAATCAAAAAAGCATGGTACTGGTACCAAAACAGATATTTATACCAATGGAACAGAACAGAGGCATCGGAGGCAACACAACATATCTACAACCATATAATCTTTGATAAACCAGACAAAAACAAGCAATGGGGAAAGGATTCCCTGTTTAATAAATGATGTTGGGAAAACTGGTTAGCCATGTGCAAAAAGCAGAAACTGGACCCCTTCCTGACACCTTACACTAAAATTAACTCCAGATGGATTAAAGACTTAAACATAAGACCTGGCACCATAAAAACCCTAGAAGAAAATCTAGGCAAAACCATTCAGGACATAGGAGTAGGCAAGGACTTCATGACCAAAACACCAAAAGCATTGGCAACAAAAGCCAAAATAGACAAATGGGACCTAATCAAACTCCACAGCTTCTGCACGGCAAAAGAAACAGTCACTAGAGTGAATCGGCAACCAACAGAATGGGAAAAAAATCTTTGCAGTTTACCCATCTGACAAAGGGCTGATATCCAGAATTTACAAAGAACTCAAACAGATTTACAGGAAAAAAACAAACAAGCCCATTCAAAAATGGGCAAAGGACATGAACAGACACTTTACAAAAGAAGACATACATGAGGCCAACAAACACATGAAAAAATGCTCATCATCACTTGTCATTAGAGAGATGCAAATCAAAACCACATTGAGATACCATCTCACACCAGTTAGAATGGCAATCGTTAAAAAATCTGGAGACAACAGGTGCTGGAGAGGATGTGGAGAAATAGGAACACTCTTACACTGTTGGTGGGAGTGTAAATTAGTTCAACCATTGTGGAAGACAGTGTGGCGATTCCTCAAGGACCTAGAAATAGAAATTCCATTTGACCCAGCAATCCCTTTACTGGGTATATATCCAAAGGAATATAAATCGTTCTACTATAAGGACACATGCACACGAATGTTCATTGCAGCACTGTTTACAATAGCAAAGAACTGGAACCAACCCAAATGCCCATCGATGATAGACTGGACTGGGAAAATGTGGCACATATACACCATGGAATATTATGCAGCAATCAAAAATGATGAGTTTGTGTCCTTTGTAAGGACATGGATGAATCTGGAGAACATAATTCTCAGCAAATTGACACAAGAACAGAAAATGAAATACCACATATTCTCACTCATAGGCGGGTGAGGAAAAATGAGAACACATGGACACAGGGAAGGGGGTACTACACACTGGGATCTATTGCGGGGAATAGGAGAGGGACAGCGGGGGGGGGGGAGGGGAATGGAGAGGGATAGCCTGGGGAGAAATGCCAAATGTGGGTGAAGGGGAGGAAGGCAGCAAAACACACTGCCACGTGTGTACCTATGCAACTATCTTGCATGTTCTGCACATGTACCCCAAAACCTATAATGCAATAAAAAAAAAAAGAAAAGAAATGGAGACCAGCCTGGTCAACATGGTGAAACCCTGTCTCTACTAAAAAATACAAAAATTAGCTGGGTCTGGTGGTGTGTGCCTGTAGTCCCAGCTACTTTGGAGGCTGAGACACGAGAATCGCTTGAACCTGGAAGGCAGAGGTTGCAGTGAACCGAGATCATGCCGCTGTACTCCAGCCTGGCAACAGAGCGTGTCTTGGTCTCAAAAAAATAAAAAATAAATGAAGAGAGAGAGAGAGAATAGGCATGGGGACTGGGAGCACAGTTCAATGCATAACACTTTCCCTGATAAAAAAATTCTGTGATCACCTACTACATGCTGGACCCTGCGCCTCATGCTGGGAATAATAATTTATAAAAATGTTTCAACCCTTGCCCCAAGGAGCTCCTACTCTAGGGACTGACTCTGCAGCCATTAGGGACGCACAGTGAGATGTGGTGTGCTCTGGAAATGGACCTCCATGGTGAGTGGGGATTCCTGTGTGGCTTTTGCTATGATTGTATTTCAAGAAAGCAAATTCTACAAATATTTTGAGTGGGTGGTAGTGGAGTTATTTTCTTGGTGTGGCAAAGTTGCATACAAAAGCCCTTAAAGGGATCAATGAGACGAATTTCTGAGCTAGTCCGAAACAAGAACTGGACAAATTTTGGCAATTGGGCCAGAACCTAAATGCAAGATTTTGCTGGGGTCCTAAGATTCTGCCCATCTGGGACAATCTCTCTCCCAGGCGTTGCACCATTCCCCTTACCACAACAGCAGATTCAAGGGGGCAGCTTGGTAGGTTTTAAGAGTGAGAAGGCCTGGTGGGGGTTGTGGCAAGAGGAGACGGAGCAACCCTTCTCACATTACCAGCTGTGTGGAACCAAGGAAATCCTAAGAAGATCGCTAAGGGAGGGACAGCAGAGGCCGGGGAGGTTGGGGAGGGATAACACTGGGCAAAATGCCAGATGTAGGTGATGGGGAATGGAGACAGCAAATCACCATGGCATGTGTGTACCTATGCAACAATCCTGCAAGATCTGCACATGTACCCCAGAACTTAAAGTACAATAAAATAAATAAATAAACTAATGATTTAACAGCACAAAAAAAAAAAAAAAAAGGAAGAAAAAGCTCTGCCAAACAAACAAAAAGCGGAGATTTTGCTACACGGACCCAAAGGCTTTTAAGCTGTTTATTAGCTGCAACAGAATCACCACACTGCAGTACAAAAATGTTCTTGAACTTGACACTGGAGCTTGGCTACAACCCTGCTGGTAAATTTAGTAATGAGGCAAACAAAAAGCTGGGGAGTGCAATTATGGCTATTGAACCACTAGGGGGCACTCATGGCTTCCCACTCAGAAGAGGAGAGGGAGAAGGTTGTGGGGCTATGGCATAGGCTGGGGCATTCAGTGTGGTATTGGAGAGGGATGGAAGTTAAAGCTGTTTTGTGTGTTTGTTTTTTTTTTTTGGACGGAGCGGTGTTAAAGATCTAGTTATTTCGGTAATAATGTATGTGTTAATCTGGCCTTGACCTCTGCAAAGCTAGCAGGCCCAACAGGCTAGCTAGTGGATAGTTCTGTAGTGATATCCCAAACAAATGATTGTTTACTTTAAAATAATTTCTTTGGTGGGCATATTTTGCATCAGGAGGGAGAGTGTTTTATGCACATGCACACACGTACACACATACTAAACAGACACACCTACTAAAATACATCAACACACTGTCTGGATATTGCTTCAGGTTGGAAAACAAGGTTGCATCCAAATTGTGTCATCTTTTCAAAGTACAGCTGGAGAGAAAATGCTGCCTATATTTCAGGGAGCTTTTAAATTTCAGTGACATACCAGTCTAGGCTGCCAAAAGCTGGAAGAATATGAGTCATCAAGGTCTAGGTCCACTGATCATAGGAAACGCCAGGTCTCAGGCTCCAGCCACCCCATAACCTCTTCCCTGCACAAATCTGTGGCTTGTGGCCAGTACCAGGATTTGCTGTTAGTCCCCATGATCCTGGGGCCTGCTGTTCTCTAAGGTCTTCCGGCCATTGTAACTGACTTTCTTCCCTTTTATACCTGATAGAGAACCGCTGAGGGCCTTCTTCTTTGTATTTGAGACTATGGGATAAGAAGATTTAAAGTACAATTGCCAGGTTCTCCCAGAGTGTCCTCCATCCAGATTTGCCACCCTCACCTCATCTGCAGGAGATGACAGTCAGAAGCAGAAGTTAGACCCAGGGCAAGGGCCCTAAAACACTCACTGGGCAAAAGCAAGAATGTCTGCCTGCCACTGGGGCAGGTGTTGAGCTCGAAACATTCAGTGTCATTATCTCATTTCATTTTTACAACAATCTGCCAGTTGCTATTACCACCTCCACTTTACAGATAAGGAAACCAAGGACCAGAGAGTACCTTCATATGGATCTGGGATTTAAATTCAGGCATTCTAAATTAAAATTGAGTGTATTTTTTAGTCCTAGCTACAAAGCCGCTGTCTACTTTACCAGAACTACTTGAAATCTTCTTCCCTATGCTCTGGCTTCTCCTTGAAATTGAGGATCTTACATTGGCAATGGTTGTATGAATGATGACAATGGTAATTACACTAACAGTGAACTTTTATTGATTACTTACTATAGGCCAAGAAATGTGCTCAATATCAAGCTTTTATATCTTTAATTCTCACAGAAAATCCACCAGGAAGTTAGTATTTTTTTAATCACCATTTCATAGATGAGGCACCTGAAGCTTAGGAATTTTAAGAATTTTTCACATGATTGCACAGCCAACTAGACTGGATTTGAACCTAGGGCCGAACTACTTCTAAGCCCAATTATTTAAACCACTATGCAATACTGTGCATGAGGAGATAATTGAATCTATGGAGAAATACTCAGAGCTATAGTATTACTAATCAGATCTTTAAAAACTGAAATAATAGCAAGAAGGGGTACAGTCATGTTTTTATGTGGCATGGTATAATGATGAAGCTGGAAAACAGTGCTTATATTCTAAAACAGGAAGCTTTCTAACCTTCCCTGCTTGGAAAAATAATCAACTCTGATTATTTCCATGTATTCTGTTCTTGAATTGGAAATTCCAGGAGTCTGGTTTTAATTGCACAGGAAGTCAACCTGGACTGTCGTTTGTCAGGAGTCCATTTTATCATTTTTATGGCCAAGCAATGGACTTATCACTAGGGATTTAGTTCATGGGTGTTTCTGTTTCAGTGGATACTATCAAGTAATTAAGGTAGAGGGCATGAATGGCTACTTTATTGCTAACTGCTAGCATCCGGCTACAAAATGAGGAAAGAGGGAGTGGTCCAGGGAAAGTGGAAGTATGACTCACATTGAACTTCAGTGAATAGAACTTGACACATTGAACCTGAGTAAATAGGTCTGATAGTCTCCTACTTGCAATGCTGGGAATGATGAGCTCCTTCTCACCAGCACCTTGAAAAGAATCAGATACTAAACTAGATCTCAGCAACTAGTCAGAACTATTTGAGTAATACTTTTTAACCCAAAGCGTTTGAGTAGTTCCCCAATAATATTTCAAAGAACAAACAAAAAGATGTGTTAATCAACAAAGGTCAGATATGTATCATCTGAATGCCGGCATTATGAATAGCTCTGCTACTTGGCGAGCTGAGCAGGTCCTGACTTGGATGATGAATTAAGGAGATAGGTCTTGAATAGGATGGAGGGGCACGACCACTGTTGTGCATCTAAGGCAACAGCTTGAGGAGGAAAACTCACTTTAATTCCCTAGGTGGCAGCAGCGAACAAGGCATTAGAGATCCCTAAGGGTGTGACAGCTCAGGGAAGGAGTAACTTCTAGGGATCCAGGAGAAGCTGGATTTGCCATCTGGTTTAAGATTCTGAGGTGGGTGGTGATGGGCGTGGGAATGGGAGACAGTGTAGCACAGTGAAGAGTTAGAATCGTCCAGTAAGTCTTCTTAGTCCAGCTCTGCTGATCGCTGGCTGTGTGGCCTCGGGCCAACTGTGCTGTCAGCAACCTCCACCCAGCCCCATTTCCTCATCTCACAAACGGGGCTGAGTGAGGTCAGCCTGAGTACCTTTTGGCATTATATGATTCACGATTTGATGATGCCTCTGGCATTGGCATTGCACTCTTTACAATGAAAGCACTTGATCACCTTGGTTGAGAAGTGGAGGAGAGGGTTCTATGTGTGTATTCCAGAGAGATGCATTATGCTTCTGTCTTTTTAAGTGTTCTCTCTCTAGAGAATATGCTGCCTTTACAAACTAGAGCAATATTGTTGTCCTACCATTAGCAAAGTGGGTTTTATATGGTTGACACAATTGGCTCACCTATTGTGAACTCTAAACTGTATGCCCTTGAGGTCCAGCAGCTGGACCCATAAAGGACAGCGCTTCTTAGCACTTTCTTCCAGGCAGCTGAGTTTTTGACTATGTCATGGTAGTTATAATATCTTTGTTCTTTTTACTATGTGCCAGGCACTTTGTTAAGCCCGTAATATCTCATAAACATATAGCTCTTTTATTCTACCTTCAAGTAGCTTTCAATTATCTTTGTTTAAACAAATCAATCTCTTAAACCCAATATACCTTAATAATAACTAATACGTGCAGTCTTTATTATGTGCCAGGCATTATGTGCGCCCTGAATATGTTATTCTATTTAACCCTCAGAATAAATCTATGGATGAACACTAGTGCTTTACATTATTTCTAGGTGGAAATTGAGGCCTAGAGAAATTAAAGAACTTGCCCAAGGCCACGAGACTGCGGTTGGAACCCAGGAAGTCTGTCTCTAGGATCCTCCAAGACACTGCACTTGAAAGAGGGCCAGCGATTTATGTACATGGCTTCTTTTCTTCCCCCACTAGATTCAATGTAGTGTTTTTGGTTTTTTTTTTTTTTTTTTTTTTTTTTTTTGCTTTTTCAATTTGTTAATTTGCTACAGAGACACTGTATTAGTTCATTCTCATGCTGCTGTGAAGAAATACCTTAGACTGGGTAACTTATGAAGACATGAGGTTTAATTGACTCACAGTTTCACATGGCTGGGGAGGCTTCAGGAAACTTAAAAGCATGGTGTAAGGCACCATAGACAGGGCAGCAGGAGAGAGAATGAGTGGCAGCAGGGGAAATGCCAGACACTTGTAAAACCATCAGATCTCGTGAGAAGTTACTATATGAGAACAGCAGGGAGGAAATCTGCCCCCCATGATTCAATTACCTCCCACTGGATGGTTCCCACAACATGTGGGGATTACGGGGATTACAATTCAAGATGAGAACTGGGCGGAGGCACAGCCAAACCATATCAGACACTCTGATTCAATTTTGTTATTTTCGTGGGATCTACAGTTTGGGAATGTCATCACAATAACAAATCCTACCACCATCTCACTAAGACAGTATGTCTCCCCACTAATGTTTATTTTAAAAGTTATCTTCTATATCTATAGTAGTGGTTGGAGATAGTTATTTTTTGTGAGCTTGTGGGCATGTGATTAGAAAGGAAATAGTCACTGAAAAATGGAGAAACACCATGATGAAAGAGAGGCAGATGCCTTTGACAGCATGTTGCAGGATATCTGCAGGGGGAAGTTAAAAGGTTACAAGAAAAGAGATCCATGGCTCTAATGAGTTCATTGCAATGGGACACAGAGATGAGAAAGAGTGAAGACACTGAATGACAGGAAAGTCAACTGTGGAGTGAAAGGTACCCTCTTGAAAGAATACAGCTGGAGTCCAAGGTCACACTTCAGGACACCAGTGAATTTTTCATGGCTAACTGGAGATCACTGGCTATACTTGTAAAGTTTTTATCTTGACTGTAGGATAATTGGCCTACTTTATAGATGCCTCTTATTTAATATTCTTTGGAAAATTTCTATGTGGATTTAGACTAGTATCATAAACTAGTGTCTCCACTTTTCAAATGGAGAAAATGAGGTTTGGAATGATTAAGCTACTGATCTACAGCTCACCACTGTCAGATGTAACCAGAAAAATCGCTCTTCATTCTGGTAGCGTTTCTTCTCCTCACTGTTCTGTCTTCTTCCTTGAGGTTTAGAGCAGACTCAAGTGCTTATGTGATGTCTGTCTGGGGCCAAGGTGAGCAGGGAATATGGTTTCTGCATATTTTGTTCAGTATTTATGCATCTTAGAGGTGCTCCAAATTCAGTCTCAGCCAAATTGGCCACTGGCCATTGGCTTCAGTTCCTTCAGAGGGGAACTTACTGAATAGTCCAAGCGTTTGTTCCTCAGGAATTTAAATCACTATCTTTCTTCATCAGGGAAAAAAGAAGCAAAGACTAACCTCTCAGTGGTGGGAGGTTATTACTTATATATCACTATTTGGAGTGCACTGTCCCGGTGATTCTTGGCAAGTCAACCAAGTTTTTCTCCAGCATTTAACTGTTTAAGTTGCACTTATTTTGACTGAAGGCTTATGCTATGTGCATCCTCCATAGAGCCTCTCCCAAGTTGTTCCTTGAAGGATGTTGGTAAAGAATACATATTAATCACAGGAACACCTGAAATGCCAGGAAAGACTGTAATTGGGAATAAGTGCCATTTGTGGTTTGGCCTTGCCTTCCCCAGTGTCTGTTTTTTGTTTTTGTTTTTGAGACAGAGTTTCACTCCTTTTGCCTAGGCTGGAGTGCAACGGCATGATGTCAGCTCACCATAACCTCCGCCTCCCAGGTTCAAGCAATTATGCTGCCTCAGACTCCCGAGTAGCTGGGATTATGGGCATGTGCCATCATGCCCAATATTTTTGTATTTTTAGTAGAAACAGGGTTTCTCCATGTTGGTCAGGCTGGTCTCGAACTCTTGACCTCAGGTGATCCGCCCACCTTAGTCTCCCAAAGTGCTGGGATTACGAGATGTGAGCCACCATGCTCAGCTTCAATTGTCTTATCAATACCCTTAGCCTTTGCTTGGGAGAGAGAGAGTGCAAATTTTCTGTTGATTTATTCTCACCTAAACACTTGAGGGAAAACTCTTCAGTTCTAGGGACACTTGACCTAGCTAGGAGACGTCACCTGACCTTCACCCTATATCCAATATCTTGACTTATACAGGGTGTTTTGAAATACTTGGCAATAAACATCATTATTTTATCATTCATTATTCTGAAGTCATTGGGCTGTTCTCTTTCAGAAATGCACATTTCACTGGTATTATTTCAATAGGTAATGATAAGAAACACCACTGATGTTTCTCCAGTATTTTGCAGTACTACAAAACGCTTTTTATTTTTATTTTAGTTTATTTTTCGATAAGTTATTGGGGTACAGGTTGTATTTGGTTGCATGAGTTCTTTAGTTGTGATTTGTGAGATTTTGGTGTACCCATCACTTGAGCAGATACACTTCACCATATTTGTAAACTTCTATCCCTCACTCTCCTCCCATTCTTCCCCCAAGTCCCCAAAGTCCATTGCATCATTCTTATACTTTTGCATCCTCTTAGCTTAGCTCCCACATGTCAGTGAGAATATAAGATGTTTGGTTTTCCATTCCTGAGTTAGTTCACTTAGAAGAATAGTTTCCAGTCTCATTCAGGTTATTGCACATGCTGTTAATTCATTCCTTTTTATAGCTGTGTTGTATTCCATCACATACACACACACACACACACACACACACACCCCACAGTTTCTTTTTTTTTTAATTTTAAATTTTTATTGCATTTTAGGTTTTGGGGTACATGTGCAGAACGTGCAAGATAGTTGCATAGGTACACACATGGCAGTGTGTTTTGCTGCCTTCCTCCCCTTAACCCACACTTGGCATTTCTACACACCACAGTTTCTTTATCCACTTGTTGATTGATGGGCATTTGGGTTGGTTCCATGATTTTGCAATTTTGAATAGAGCTGCTATAAACGTGCATGTGCAAGTATCCTTTTTGTGTAATGACTCCTTTTCCTCTGGGTAGATGTGCACTAGTGGGATTCTGGATCAAACGGTAGTTCTACTTGTAGTTCTTTAAGGAATCTCCACACTGTTTTCCATTGTGGCTGTGCTAGTTTACATTCCCACCGACAGTGTAGAAGTGTTTGCTGTTCACTGCGTCTATGCCAACATCTACTGTTTTTCGATTTTTCAATTATGGCCATTCCTGCAGGAGAAAGTGGCATCACATTGTGGTTTTGATTTGCAGTTCCCTGATCGTTAGTGAAATTGAAGATTTTTTCATGTGTTTGTTGACCATTTGCATATCTTCTTTTGAGAATTGTCTATTCATGTCCTTAGCCCACTTTTTGATGAGATTGTTATTTTCTTACTGATTTGTTTAGTTAGTTGCAGATTCTGGATATTAGTCCTTTGTCAGATGTATAGATTATGAAGATTTTCTCCCGCTCTGTGGGTTGTCTGTTTACTCTGCTGACTGTTCCTTTTGCCGGGTAAAAGCTCTTTAGTTGAATGAGGTCCCAGCTATTTATCTTTGTTTTTATTGCATTTGCTTTTAGGTTCTTGGTCATGAAATACTTGTCTAAGCCAATGTCTAGAAGGATTTTTCCAGTGTTATCTTGTAGAATTTCTACAGTTTCAGGTCTTAGGTTTAAGTCTTTAATCCATCTCGAGTTGATTTTTGTATAATGTGAGAGGCACGGATCCAGTTTCATTCTCCTATATGTGGCTAGCCAATTATCCCAGCACCATTTATGTTTTGGTTGCTTTGCCAAAGATCAGTTGGCTGTATTTGGGTTTATTGCAGGTTTCTCTGTTCTGTTCCATTGGTCTATATGCCTATTTTTATATCAGTACCATACTGTTTTGGTGACTATGGCCTTATAGTATAGTTTGAAATCAGATAATGTGATGCCTCTAGATTTGTTGTTTTTGCTTAGTCTTGCTTTGGCTATGTGGGCTCTTTTTTGGTTCCATATGAATTTTAGAACAGTTTTTTCTAATTCTATGAAGAATGATGGTGGTATTTTGATGGGGATTGCATTGAATTTGTAGATTGCTTTTGGTAGTATGGTCATTTTCACAAAATTGATTCTACCCATCCATGACCATAGGATGTGTTTCTATTTGTTTATGTAGTCTATGATTTCTTTCATCGGCGTTTTGTAATTTTCCTTGTAGAGGTCTTTTGACTCCTTCATTAGGTATATACCTAAGAATTTTTTGTTTGTTTATTTTTGCAGCTATTGTAAAAGGGATTGAGTTCTTGACTTGATTCTTCGCTTGGTTGCTGTTGGTATATAGAAGAGCTGATTTCTGTACATTAATTTTGTATCCAGAAACTTTGCTGAATTCTTTTTTCAGTTCTAGGAGCTTTCTGGAGGAGTCCTTAGGATTTTCAAGGTCGGCAATCATGTCGCCAGCAAACAATGACAGTTTGACTTCTTTACTGATTTGAACGTCCTTTGTTTCTTTCTCTTATCTGATTACTCTGGCTAGAACTTCCAGTACTGTGTTGAAAGGAGTGGTGAAGTGGGCATCCTTGTCTTGGTCCTATTCTCAGTGGGAATGCTTTCAACTTTTCTCCTCTGAAGAAACGCAAGCAATTAACCTGAAAGTGGATAAGGAATCTGTCTTGGGAGGTGGGAAGAGTAGTCCTTAGAGCCAAATTAGGAAGTTGCTCAGACGATTCAGTTATTCGAACTGGTCTGAGATGCATAACGCATTCTCCATGTACAATCTTCTATGGGTGTTCCTCTCTGGAGAGGTTCTCTGGGTTATTTGGAAACCAGAGATCAAGGAAGACATAACATGAGCATAATATTCTTTGGTTGTCTATCATTGCTTCTCCTAACTAGTTAGTGATAAAATCCTCAAAAAAAGAGAGGCCTAAATGCTTATTTTGGAGGTCAATAAGAAAAAGGAGATTAGGGATATTGTGTCCTCTGTCCCAGCATATCTTGATGGAAAAGGAGGTCCAAAACATAAAGTAGGAGATAGAATAGGCAATCCTGAAAAGGAAACCGAAGCAGGCTGAATTCTTGGGGGACAGAGGAGAAGGTGGAGGATGAGTCCTTGGCTACAGATCCACATCACCCTTTGACAAGCCCACTCACAGGATCCATCCAGGGTTAGTTTGAGGGTCAGAGAGGAGCTAACAGCCGGGAAGCCAGGCCTCAGGTCTTGTGGTGGATGTTTCTGTGCCTCATCATGCAGACCGTTCTGGCTCCTGTTTCAGACAGTTGAATGGGCTCCATCCCATCTCAGGGATCTCCAGTCTTTCCAAATCCTTCTGGTGTTTAATGACATTGAAGACTATGTGAAATCAGGGACTTGGAAGCCATTTTGTTCTTCTCTTATTTTGTTTCAGGCAAACTAGTGGTATTTTAGGTTCCTGAAAAGAGTCACTGCCCTAAAATGCCATAATTGCTCTCCGTTCTAGGTCTTTGACTCTCCATTCTTTTCTCTCATGCCACATCCCAAAAAGAAATTGATGCCTGTATTTTTAAAGTTAGAACTATATTTTTTTAGCCCATGACTTTAAGTCTGATGAATGAAACTGCCACCTTAAATTATTATTTGCCAAAGATACATTCATAATTACTGTCTCATTAATGCTCTAAGGTTTACAAAAATAATTTTTTCATAATTTTATCATCAAGGTCAAACATCACTACAAGCCTTTAAAGTTGTATCTTTCTGATAGACACCTGAGGCTGTGAGAGGTCGATTAAGTTACGAGAGGTAACACAACTAGAATGTAGTGGAGTCAAAATTGCAACACAATTAGACTCCAAATATTAGTCATTTCCCATGGCACTAGTCTCTTATTTATAGGTAGAAAGTGGTGCTTGTGGTCAGTAAGTACCTGGACTCAAGAGCCATACCTCTTGGGTTCAAATACATCATGACTAGTCAAATGACCCTAGACAAATTTAGCATCCATGTTTATCAGTTTCCTCATCTGTAAGAGAGTGACATAATACTCTTGCCCACCTTACAGAGTTGTGATGAGGATTCAATGAGTTAACATATATAAAACTCTTAGAACAGTTTCTGGCACACAGGGGACACCATATTAGTACAGTATTTGATATTATTAATTGTCTACTTAAGAGATTATATAGTGAAATGATGTTGTTCTACAAGCATCTCATTCTGCCTTTACTTCTCGCTTGCAGAGCAAGATGGAAGAAAATTGCTGCTTCCTTGATTGAAGCACAACAGACTGACCCCTCCTGGGACTTTCTGCAGATTTCCTCCAGGATGAAGGGGTGAGCATGTGGAATTATAGATCTTCTGGGCTGAAGGTGACATTAGACAAGTCTGGCTCCCTCTCATGCTGAGGAGGAAGCTGGAACCCAGAGGGTCACACTGCTGATTGATGTCCTACCTGTCTCCTGGCTCCTAATCTAGTGCTCTGGTTTTGATCTGTAGACCGTAGACATGGCACCCTTTTTCAGCTCAAAGGACCAAACAGCTTTCTTGTTTCTCAGTAAACCATCACATGGGCACTGCAATGCTTGTTTAAAACAGAGTGGTTGATTGTCATAACAACGTGGTAAAAAAAAATGAAGTAGAAAGAAAAAGATGATGACTTTTGGGGAAGCTAGTTAGATTTTTGATAAACAGGCCATTTTAGGTACTTTCAGGGTAGGGAAAATATTCTGTGCATTAAGCCTTCAAAGCAGAAAAGGAAAGTTTAAATGTGTTTTATTTATTTATTTATTTACCTACCTTCAAGATGATCAAAGGTTGAACTAATTTACATTTCATTTTAGCTAAATGTAAAGAAAAAATTGTTCTGAGATTGAATTTGAATTGAAATGGACTTTTCTGGTCACTGGGCAAGATCTTAAAGGAAGGAAGAAAATTGTTCCCCATTCCCATCCTTTAACGGAAAGGTTAGCAAGCTTTGTGTTACTCGTTTGGGAAATTTTTCTTAGGACCATTAAAACACATCAGTGAGTAGACTTTAAATCTGTACTGTAACGTATGGGAGATGAAAAGAATCATGTTTGGCAGGCAGTTGTTTTATCAAAAGAAAGGGAACATGTAGTTTGTTTGTGAGCAAAAGCCTTTAGTTTTCTCAAATTGGAATGGGAGGCAGAGATTTAAAGGGCAGAGGCATAGCTGATTCCTAAGAAGACCCTGCAAAATGTACAAATCTTCATAAAATGGCAGGTCCCTCAGTATGAAAGTGAGGATATTTGTCTATGTAATGTAGAAAAGAATTTCCCTTCAGGAAACAGAATTTAAACTAGAGATAGGTCCTACAGAGTGAGGGCAGTGATTGTTTCCCTGAGTCTTGTGATCTCCCTTATTTCTTTAAGTTGCACTTGGACTAGCAAACTGGGGTGTGAGCAGGCCCACACTTCATTTTGCAGTACGTTGGCAATGGTACAACCACAGAGACCCACATACCATGAGTCCCAAGATTTACCAGGATTAATTAAGCTAACAAATTGTTCAACAAAATATGCTCTGCTGTCGCACTTTGACAAATAGAACTTCTCGTCTATTGCCCTGGTTAAAGGTGTTCATGGAAAAGGCTTTGTTGTCTTGCATGACAGAGACTAGAATACAAACGGGACTGATGAATTTGCACAGGGAGGGATTTTCTGGCATAATACTGCTTTCAAATATGTTATTCTGTTGTCTGACCATATATTAGGCTACAGGTTATAGTTTTTAGTTGATGATGACATGCATATGTGTGAGTGGCTAGGATTTCTTAAGATGGCAGCCTTTCCATTTTTGTTGAGATAATTCTTCATTGTATAGGACTGTCACAAGTATTGCAGAAATTTTAGCATCTATGACCCTTTCCCATTAAATGCCAACAGAAGACCTCAGTCATTGACAAGTAAAATGTCCCAATTTGTTTTTAGACGCTCCCTGGAGGGAGTGGTACTGTCCCTGATTGAAACTTCTGATAGATTATATCTTCAGTATTTGTCATCAGCTGCAATGTTTAACATATTTTGAATGCTCTTTCAATATGGAACATTGTCTTGAGCTCTGGGTTGAAAACAAGAGGTTGATCTGGTGATGTGTGAAGGTGTGATATCAATGACATCAATGGGATAGCTAAGAAGAAGGTGTAAAAACTATTACTTCCTACACATGTATTGTCTTAAGTCTATATTGTCACAATGGCATGGTGCCCTATAAAATAACATAACTGTTTTTTAACTTTTACTGTAGGTTCAGGGGTACATGTAAAGCTTTGTTATATAGGTAAACTTGTGTCCCAGGGGTTTGTTGTATGCACTATTTTATCACCCAGGTACTAAGCCTAGTACTCAATAGTAATTTTTGTGATCTTTCCCCTCCTCCCACCCTCCAGCCTTAGGCGGACACCAGTCAGTGTCCATGACTTCTTTGTGTCCATGAGTTTTCAGTGTTTAGTTTCCACTTATAAATAAGAACATGCAGTATTTGGTTTTCTGTTCCTGTATTAGTTTGCTGAAGATGGTGGTCTCCAGCTCCATCCATGTTCCCACAAAGACATGATGTTGTTCATTTTTATGGCTGTACTGCATTCCAGGGTGTATAGGTACTGTATTTTCTTTATCCAATCTATCACTGATGGGCATTTAAGCTGATTCCATGTCTTCGTTATTGTGAATAGCGCTGCAATGAACATCTGCACGCATGTGTCTTTATGGTAGAATGATTTATATTCCTTTGGTTATATACCCAGTAATGGGATTGCTGGGTCGAATGGCCCTTCTGTTTTAAGCTCTTTGAGGTATCATCACATTGCTTTCCACAATGGTTAAACTAATTTACACTCCCATTAACAGTGTATAAGCATTCTCTTTTCTTCACAACCTCACCAACATCTGGTGTTTGTTTTGCTTTTTAATAATAGCCATTCTGACTGGTTTGTGATGGCATCTCATTGTGGTTTTGATTTGCATGTCTCTAATAATCAATGACATTGAGCTTTTTTTCATGTTTGTTGGCTATATGTATGTCTTCTTTTGAAGAGTGTCTGTCCATGTCTTTTGCCTTCTTTTTAATGGAATTGTTTTTTCTTTTATTGTAAATTTGTTTAAGTTCTGTATAGAGGCTGGATATTATACCTTTGTCAGATGCATAGTTTGCAAAAATCTTCTCCCTTTCTGTAGGTTGTCTATTCACTCTTGATAGTTTCTCTTGTTGTGCAGAAGCTCTTTCGTTTAATTAGATCCCATTTGTCAATTTTTGCTTTTGTTACCATTGCTTTTGGTATCTCTGTCATGAAATCTTAGCCCATTCCTATGCCCAGAGTGCTATTACTTAGGTTGTGTTCCAGGATTTTTATAGCTCTGGGATTATATTTAAGTCTTTAATCCATCTTAAGTTGATTTTTATATGAAATCACCATGCTTAAAAGAATTTAAATTTTATTTTTGATTCAGGGGATACACATGCAGGTTTGCTACGTGAATATGTTGTGTGATGCTGAGGTTTGGGCTTTTAATGGTCTCATTGCCCAAGTAGTAAACATTGTACCCAACAGGGAGTTTTGCAATCCTTGCATCTCTCTCTCCCCTTTTGGAATCCCTAGTGTCTCTTATTTCTATCTTTGTGTCCAGATACACCAAACTTTTAAGAGCACTGGCATTTTCTCGATCCTGCATTTGATCTGTAAAGAATATAATTGTGATTTTTCATTACAATCATTGTGTTAGTACTTTTGTTAGCAAGAAACAGGCACTTACTTAATTTACTTCAAATAATGAGATGTATTGTGAGGATACTCTTAAGAATTAATCACAGTGGACAAACAGCCCCATGGCCAGGCCTCATGGGCGCCCAGGAGTAGCTGTTCAACCAGGCCTCAAAGGGGGAGGATGTAGAAGGGTTTATAAACTGGGTCATACAGGATCTAATACAATTCTAGTGGGTGAGACATAAAAGAACTACACCAGCTAGAGGAGTGCATGTCCTAGGGTGGGGTTAAAATACTTAAAAGTTTAATTAACTGTGCATCTATTAGGACTTTGAATACTCATGATCCATGTAGGCAATGACGGTGTCAGGAGTGGTAGGGTAGAAGATTCTAAAAAGCATCAAGTGCAGAGTCAGGATGGAAGCACTAGGAGTCCTGACATTCTAGATGATTTCTTTGGGGCACAGCCCCGAAAGAAGAGATGTTAAATGGCAGAAAGAGTTTCAGAACCTCAGATGAACAGCCTGGAAGTCAGAAACAGAATTTAGCTCCAAAGGGGAACTAGAAGGCAAATGGAGAGAGAGACCCAATCATATGTAGTGTGAAAGCAGGGGAAGGCTGTGGCTCAGTGGCCCATGGCCCTTGGATGCCCCATGCCCTAGTGAATATGAGAACCAGAAAATTCTGAAGTAAACCTAAGATAAATGTAGTAAGTTTGTAGAAATAATTGCCCATCAATTCACATATGTGAATAGATAGATAGATGATACATAGATAGATAGATAGATAGATAGATAGATAGATAGATAGATAGATAGATAGATAGAATATTATTTCTTTGTCAGGGTGCTAGGAGGAAACAGACGATGCTACTCACAGTGGCTGACTAAAAAGACTTTAGAAATTATTTACAGAAGTGTGGGCAGGGTGCAGAATAATTAACATACACTGCTATCCTTAGAAAGGCCTGCTTGCAAGATTAGCCTTTGATGGCATCTGGAAACTTGAATTTTCAGTTGGGAACTATTGGGAGGGTTCCCAATATTTCCTGATAGGAATAGCTCACAGGGCCTAAACTATGTATGCAAACAATGTGGTTTACACTGAAAACCTGCTCTCCTTCTTAGAGTCTGAAATCTTGGAATGTGAAAACCCTGGGTGCTGAGTCTCAGTGAAGTTTCCTGGAAGACAACATTCTATGCATATTGTCATAACTCATTGCTGGCAGAATTAAGGACATGCTGTGCGATTCCACTGGGAGAAGATTCTTGGACCTTGTGCCCGGCTTCCCCCAACATCACCCCATGTGTCTTGTATCTTTGCTGATTTTACTGTGTATCTTTTCACTGTAATTAATCTTAGCCATGAGTATACAACAATATGTTAAGTCCTGTGAGTCCTTTTAGTGACTAATCTAAGCTGAGGGTAGTCTTTGGGACACCACACGCCTTAACAGCAGGATTCAGGGAAATAATACAGGATGGTAAGGCCTCCAGCGACTAGCAAGAGAGGAAAGCCAGGAAGGGGCCAGAGAAGGAAGCAGTTACTAGACCTCTGCGAGAGCTGGAGCTATAGAAAGCAGACAGTTTACAAGAACAGAAGCCCTGTGGAGAAACAGCCACTGACCAAACACGTCCCTCTCTCTCTCCTCCTGACCTCCAGTATCCTGCTGGTGCCTCCCATTAGCCACTCTACTGGAAGGCAGAGGGCAAGGGAGCCTGGGAGAAGTAAGTTTTCTATGGGACACAGTAGGAGAGAGAAGGTGAAGAATGGATCTGAGGGGAGAAATGGAGAATAACTAGGACAAGTTTAGAAACAAATCATTTTTAAATATTACCAAGCCAAGTTAATAAATCAGCTTATGAATGAAAGACAATATTTCACAACATTGCGTTACTCAACAATCCTGGATAGATCCTCACTGCACACACAGAATAAAGTTCAAATTACGTTGAATAGCATTCCAAAGCCCTTCTTAATCTGGCCCAAGATGCCAGCTTTAGCTCCCTCTCCACTGTCTCCTCACCTCACAGTTGGTGCATTTTACACTCCTCTTTCACCATTACCAGCATCTCTTTAATACAGCAGCATCCTCCCACCTTCTGTTTTGTTACCTCTTCTTTGTACTTTGTATGTTACCTCTTGTAACCTCAGATTAATGAAGTCTTACCAGTCCTTAGAACCCCGCTCAATTGCCATACAGCTTACAAGGCGTTTTTTTTTTTTTTTTTTTTTTGTTTTTGAGACCGAGTTTCGCCCTTGTTACCCAGGCTGGAGTGCAATGGCGCGATCTCGGCTCACCGCAACCTCCGCCTCCTGGGTTCAAGCAATTCTCCTGCCTCAGCCTCCTGAGTAGCTGGGATTACAGGCACGAGCCACCATGCCCAGCTAATTTTTTGTATTTTTAGTAGAGATGGGGTTTCACCATGTTGACCAGGATGGTCTCGATCTGTTGACCTCGTGATCCACCCTCCTCGGCCTCCCAAAGTGCTGGGATTACTTGAGCCACTGTGCCCGGCCACAAGGCGTTTTTAAACTCCACCCTCTCCCCCAGCAGATGAATTTGACCTGCACCATGGTACTGATCAGCCTACCTCGGGTCAGGTTTGGGATAACGTCTGGCTTCACTCGCCTTCTTCAGTGTCCAGTGCAGACCATAGGCACTACCTAGGAATGCCCATCTGAGAACTGACCTATGAGTTCTTTCACTCATTGACCTCCCTTGTGTTGGTAACCACTTCTGGGGCTAATCTTGTACCCTACTGGATGCTGCGTCAAGTTCACACCCAACCAATGCAGGCTCTAGACCTGTGTTTCTGCAGACCCCAGAGTAAGTGCTGGGACTCTACCCACTGGGCCTGGAGTAACTTAGTTCCCTGCTCCCGTGGAGACTGGTACTGAGCATTGTCCATGTCCTCACTAGGTTATGAACATCTTGAAGACAGTGACCGTCACACATTCATCTTAACACTCTCAACGTTGATTAGTACAGTGAATTGTACATAGAGGGTGTTTAATGCACATTATTGAGTTAACTGGAATAAAAATAAGTAGAATAATATCAACTTTTTTAATACTCTAATCTCTGTAACTTTTAGAAGTCAGGAAAATAGATTGTTCCAGTTTCTAGTTTTAAACTTGAGATCCCTGAGAAATAAGGGCTATGAAAATGAATCCTCTCTGAAAGAAGACCTTTTCTGTACCCTGGAGGTTTTGTCTTTGACAGATAAAATGAATCAGCCATTTTAGAAGGAAGGAAAGGTTTCTGTGATATGACCTCCCTTTCCACTTAGACAAATGAAAACACAAAGTGAAAACTTGCAATTTTAATAATAAAGTCAGGTTTTTCAATTTCCAAATTAAAAAGGATTTTAGAATTACTACCAAATATTCAGTCATTCTGGAAACTTTTATATGTGCATGGACATAAAACAGTTTTTTTTTCTTTTTATTTTTTCTTGCTTTTTTTCTTTTCCTACGGCCATGTAGAATGAAAACTTGATTAAAAAAATTTTTTTTAATATTCCAGTAGGTGTTATCCTAGCAACATGAAGTGAGACAGTGGAGCGAATAGATACAAACTGTGGATAGACATTACATCTGCAATTGTTTTTAAAGGCAGTTGATAAAGAATGCCCATAATCAAAACTGCTGGTGGGAATGTAAACTAGTACAACCACTATGGAAAACAGTGTGGAGATTCCTGTTCATTGCAGCACTGTTTACAATAGCAAAGACTTGGAACCAACCCAAATGCCCATCGATGATAGACTGGACAGGGAAAATGTGGTACATATACACCGTGGAATACTATACAGCCACAAAAAATGATGAGTTCATGTCCTTTGTAGGGAAATGGATGAACCTGGAAACTATCATTCTTAGTCAACTGACACAAGAACAGAAAATCAAACATCTCATGTTCTCACTCATAGGCAGGTGTTGAACAATGAGAACACATGGACACGGGGAGGGTAGCATCACACACTGAGGTCTATGGGTGGGAACTAGGGGAGGGACAGTGGGGTAGGGAGTTGGGGAGGAATAACATGGGGAGAAATGCCAGATATAGGTGATGGAGAGGAAGGTAGCAAACCACATTGCCATGTATGTACCTATGCAACAATCCTGCATGTTCTTCACATGTACCCCAAAACCTAAACTGCAATAAAATATATATTAAATTTTTTTTTAATTTAAAAAAAGGAAAACAATGTGGAGATTCCTTAAAAAACTAAAAGTAGAACTATCATTTGATCCAGCAATCCCATTACTGGGTATCTACCCAGAGGAAAATAAGTCATTACACAAAAAAGATACTTGCACATGCCTGTTTATAGCAGCAAAATTCACATTTGCAAAAATATAGAATCAGCCCAATGCCCATCGATCAACAAGTGGATAAAGAAGTCGTGGCATAAATATACCATGGAATACTACTCAGCCATAAAAAAGAATGAAATAATGGCATTTGCAGCAAGCTGGATGGAATTGGAGACCCTTATTCTAAGTAAAGTAACTCAGGAATGGAAAACCAAACATCATATGTTCTCATTCATAATGGGAGCTAAGCTGTGAGGATGCAAAAGCATAAGAATGATACAATGGACTTTGGGACTCAGGGGAAAGGGTGGAAAGGGGCTGACAAGTAAAAGACTACACATTGAGTATAGTGTACACTGCTTGAGTAATGGGTGTACCAAAATCTCAGAAATCACCACTAAAGAACTTAGCCATGTAACAACCAAACACCACCTGCTATCCAAAAACCTATTGAACAAAACACATAAAAATAAAGGCAGTTGATAAGGTGACCAGATCATAAATGTGGCTTATCAGGCAATAAATTGTGTTCCTGAATGAAAGGTAGAGTGGGGAGGAAATTTTTACTTAATTTGGCTGTTTTATCATGCTCAGTACAGATTAAGAAGCTTTTGAATTAGCTCTTCTGCAAGCTGGTCATTGAAATTTCCCATAGGATTTTAGGAAATAAACCAGAATTTAATTCTGCTGCACATTTAGCTCTATAGTATCTGTCTAAAGAACCTCTTCTGTAAGAAAAATTTATGTAAGTTTTGCCACACAACAAACCTAATAATCTTTGTGGAGTAGTTGAGGAACAGGGCTGTTGACTCTCAATTTGTTTGCTTTAAAACACAAATCAAGCATTTATCTGATTTATCTTGAATATACATAGTTCTAGAAATGGAAAGTGGGCTTATAATTCTGTGGAACCCCTAGAATAGTTTAATAAGCTATCATCACACTCTAGCTATTGAATTTTTGTGAGCTCAAAGTTACCATTTTTATAATGGTCTTATTGAGACAAAATTAATATATCACAAGATTCACCCTTTTAAAATGTAAAATTCAGAGATTTTTAGTATAAATACAGAGTCGTGCAACCTTCAACATTATTTAATTTCAGAACACTTTGATCACCCTTCAAAGAAACTGCACATTAGCGCTCACTCCCTATTCTCCCTTCCACCTAACCCCTCACAACTGCTAATCTTTTATCTGTTTATTTGGATTTTTATATTCCAGGCATTTCATATCAATGGAATTAAACAATATGTGGCCTTTGTGTCTGGCTTCTTTCAATCAGCATAATGTGTTCAAGGTTTATCCATATTGCAGCATTGTGTCAGTATTTTGTTTCTTTTTATCGGTGAATAATGTTTTATTGTATGGATATACCATATTTTGTTTTTACATCCATCAGTTGATGGACACTTAAGTTGTTTTTACCTGTTGCTGTTTCTGTGAACATTAGTGCATACTATTTTTAATTATATTGGGTATATACCCAGGTGTGAAATTTCTAGGTCATATGGTAATTTTCTGCTTAACATTTGAGGAGTTGCCAAACTATTGTCCAAAACTGTTGTACCATTTTATATTCCCACCAGCAATGTAGGAGGGTTTCAATTTTTCCACATTCTTCCCAGCACTTGTATTGTCTGTCCTTTTTAGTATAGCCATCCTAATGGATGTAAAGTGGTGTCTTATTATGGTTTAGATTTGTATTTACCTAATGATTAATCATGATGAGCACCTTTGCATGTCATAATTGAGGTATCCATGGAGATATGACTACTAAACGCAATGTATCCCAGATAGCATCCTGGAAGAGAAAGAGGATATTAGAGAAAAACTGGGAAAATCTGAATAAAGCATGGACTTTAGTAATACATCAATATTGGGGCATTAATTGTGATACTGCCCTATACTAATGGATGTTGTCTATCATGGGAGACATTGAGTTTGCTGTATGTGGAGAATCTCTACTATCCTTGCAATAATTCTGTAACTCCACAACTGTTTTAAAATGAAAAGTTTATGTTAAAATACTCCAGAGATTGAGTATATATAGGTACTGAAGAAACAGTATTAGGATAAAATTGCTAGATTGAATATAAAACTAGTTAATATTCTACAAGGAAATAAATTCTAGGGTTATCTTTTTTTACTAGGCAGAATTCATCTGCAACATATTAATCTGCATATTAACACATAGCTTTGCAGAATCTGCCCTCTAATCAATAGCAAATACTAAGTCAAGCACAAGTGCATTCCCCTAGAGCAGAGGTTGGCACTTTTCTTTTTTTGGAGACGGAGTTTCGCTGTTGTTACCCAGGCTGGAGTGCAATGGCACGATCTTGGCTCACCACAACCTCCGCCTCCTGGGTTCAGGCAATTCTTCTGCCTCAGCCTCCTGAGTAGCTGGGATTACAGGCACGCGCCACCATGTCCAGCTAATTTTTTGTATTTTTAGTAGAGACGGGGTTTCACCATGTTGACAAGGATGATCTCGATCTCTTGACCTCGTGATCCACCCGCCTCGGCCTCCCAAAGTGCTGGGATTATAGGCTTGAGCCACCGCGCCCGGCCGGCACATTTTTTTTAAGGAGCTAGACAGTAAATATTTTAGGCCTATAGGCCATTCAGTCTATATTCCAACTACTCAATTCTTATGTAATAGCCCCAAAGCAGCTATAGATAATATAGAAACAAATGAGTGTGGCTGTGTTTCAGTAAAGCTTTGTTTACAAAAATATGTGGCTAGCCTATGAGCCAGATTTTCCCAATCTCTGCCCTAGAGTATTAAATAAGCCTCAATAGGTTCTGCTAGATAATACTCCAACATGACATTGAAAAGATTTGCAGTCGTGTTTGCCTTTGCTCTAGGCTTGGATCTATTTTCTTACCCGTCCTCAATTGATGATCTGTAGCTTGCTACTGCTGAAAGAACCTCCTTTGTTCCAGCATGTTTTATAAACATCGGTCAGACCTTTATAAATGATATTTGATAAATTTGGCGAGACCCTGTTTCTGGCTACTGTCATCCACATGAGACTATGTCTGGGGCCAATGCTGTGTGGCTTCTCCTGTGCTTCAGAGAATCCTGCCCCTAGAGACAGCGATTGGGCTGTTCTTGCTTGGCCTCTCCTGCTTGGGCCTCCCCTTTACTGTACTGTCCTGCTACTAAAGTCAACTGGGACTTCACTTTTGTTCCCATCGTCTGTCTTTCACCAGGGATGTATTAGAAACCTCTCAATAATGGTTCTGAGTTTTCACCTTTGGGAAGAGCATACTCCTGCACACATTGTTTTTCTGTGTGTGTTTTTTGAGATGGAGTCTTGCTCTGTTGCCAGGCTGGAGTACAGTGGTGCGATCTTGGCTGCTGCAACCTCCACCTCCGGAGTTCAAGCGATTCCCCTGCCTCAGCCTCCCAAGCAGCTGGGACTACAGGCACATGTTACCATGCTCAGCTAATTTTTTTTTTTTTTTTTTTTTTTTTTTAGTAGAGACAGGGTTTCACCATGTTGGCTAGGATGGTCCCAATCTCTTGACCTTGTGATCCTCCCTCCTCGGCCTCCCAAAGTGCTGGGGTTACAGGCATGAGCCATTGCGCCCACCCTCCTGCACACATTCTTGAATCTATCTTTCTGGAGGGAGAAGTGGCTGCACTAAGTCTTAAAGATTTAATAGGAACCAGAGGACTTTTAGTTATGTGACATTCTTTATCCCTATCCCACCCTAGCCTCTCCTTCTCAAGACATACTGTCCAAAGTTCTCAATATGTGTCTTTATAAGGTTTTAAGTAGTTCTTGGTCCTAGAGTTAAAAATACAAGCATTGTTTCCCTAGTCCATATTGGCTTTAAGGAACAGTTTTTGACTCTTGAACCCTCACTCAGCATTATTATTAGAAGACAAATCCCCCTCTTGTCTTTCAGTACCCAAGGGTTTCCCGGTTTACCTTGGGGTTCTTGACAATTCTTTGAGGTAGCTGTCCCTCCCTCCCAAGACTTGAATGTTCCTTCTTACTGTTCTCTGATCCACAGAATGGTGCTGCATTCTAATTCTACCTCGTCTTTGCCACCACCCCTTCTTGCTAATGTTTCTATTTGTTTATTCTATGTTGTGCTACTTTCAGAGTATAACAAAATAGCTGAACAACTTAGGTCAAATAATGATTTGTCAGGTCTTCAAACTGATAGTCTTTAAACATTTGTTTAATAAGTTGCCCTCCAATGTTTGAAAGAGAAACCAAGTGTTTGATGGAAGAAAGGAAAGTAGAGACGGACAGCCTGAGAGACAGACGTTACATGGTTGAGACTGTATTGTCTGGAGCAATTCAGCTCTGGCCCTGAGCTTGCAAACTCCATTCAGCAAAATAAAATCTCCACAATTAGACAGAACCACCATCTTTATAAGGCAGTCAGAAACACATCCTGCCTGTCCAGGTCCTTTTTTCCTAATAACTTCTGCATATTCTTCAAGACTCAATTCAGATGTTGTATGCTCCAGCTTGGCCTGACACCTGTATACCTCTAGGACCCTGTGTATATATACCTCACTCTCGAAATGAACTATTTATGTGTCTGTTCTCCTACACTGTAATCTCAAACACTGGGTCCAGTCTTCATTATTACTTGTATCTCCTGCACCTGTAGTATTGGGCCTCATATGTAGTTGAAGTTCAATAAGTTTTGGTTGAACTCAGTTGAATTGAACACTCATTACATTATTGAGGACTTACACATAACATTATAGTGGATCAAAATAGTTATTTCTAACTTAATTAGCATCTTTAAGACTCACTTATGTTGTTATTAAATATGAATGATGAGAGTGACTATGAATTCACATACTTTATGGACCGAATTAATCTCTAGCTGCGGTGTTTACAGATAAACTGCTTGTTGAGAAGCTAGCTTACTTTGGCTATGCCTTTTAAAAAAACGACAAAGTTTAAACATCTGCTCAGAGCTTTTTACTGATTCTTGTAAGTTTCCATTTAGTGTCCTGATGCAGAAAATTACTAAATGCTACCCTGGGACTTTGAAGCCATAAATAGAGCTCACAAAGAGTCCTGTGACTCTCCCTGGAAGAAACTCATTTTTAGGAAAGTGTGGTTCATTAACTATGATAATAGATCAAAGAGAGATGGATACAAAAGCATTTTCATAGCAAGAGCTCTGGATCTGTGCAGATGCTGCCTGGATTGCGTGTGGATATAAAACTGGTGGTGGAGGGGAAAAGGTGGGATGTTGGGAAACCTGTGAGTCTTAGATCTTCTCAAATAGTTTTGACTCGGTCCTCAGCAAGAAATTTTATATCATGATCCAATACATACATAAATGCATATGTATTATGTATAATTAAAATTTAATTCATTCAACACTTGTGTTTATTTTATGTGTTCTGTTTTAGTCTATTCTATCCCATTTTTTTAAAAAAAAATGCTTATTTACTCTCTAAATTTATTTTACCTCCCATTAGGTTGTCAAATATTACAATTATTTCCCCAATATTTTATTATGAAAATATTCAAGTGTATAGAAAAGCTAAAAGAATTACACATTAAATGTTCATATACCCACTATTTAGTTTCAACAGTTCAAACTAAGTTTCAGACACTTGACTGCTAAATGCTTCACATATATAGTATAAACTAGAGTTCAATTTTTACAGTTCTTTTTTTCTTTAGGCAAAACGTGTAGGTAGTAAAATGTACAAACTTACGTGGCTATTCTAATAGCTTCCCAAGCCTACCATAACTAATTACCACAAACTAGGTGGCTTCAAACAACAGAAATTTGGCTGGGTGTGGTGGCTCATACCTGTAATCCCAGCACTTTGGGAGGCCAAGGCAGGTGGATCACCTGAGGTCAGGAGTTCTAGACCAGCCTGGCCAACATGGTGAAATCCTGCCTTTACTAAAAATACAAAAATTAGCTGAGCATGTTGGCAGGCACCTGTAATCCAAGCTACTTAGAAGGCTGAGGCAGGAGAATTGCTTGAACCTGAGAGATGGAAGTTACGGTGAGCTGAGATCGTGCCATTGCATTCCGTCTTGGGTGACAAGATTGAAACTCTGTCTCACAGAAACAACAAAAATTTATTCTCTCCCACTTGTGCAGGCCAGAAGTCTGAAACCAAGGTATTGGCAAGGCTGGTTTCTCCTGGAGGCTTTGAGGGAGAATCTATTCTATGCTCTCTCCTGGCTTCTGGCGGTTGCCCATAATTCTTAGCATTCCTTGGCTTGCAGCTGGATCACTCCAATCTCTGTCTCTGTCATCACATGGTGTTCCCTTCTGCATCTCTGTATCCCTGGGGCTTTACATGGCCTCCTTGTAATGTCACCAGTCATTGGAGCTAGGGCTCACCTTAGTCCAGTATGACCTTATCTTAATTTGATTACATCTGCAAAGACTGTATTTCTAAATAAGATCATAGTTACAGGCACCAGAAGTTAGGACTTTAAATACATTTTGGGAGAACTTAAGTCAGTCCACAACAAAGTGCATAATTCATTCCATGAGATTTCACGAGTACGTGCATGTGTGTACCTGAAATTTTAATTAAGATATAGAATATTACCTTCATCCTAGAAAGTTCCCTAGCTTACTTTCAGTTAATAGCCTGTTTACTCCCTCCCAGAGACAATCACTGTCTTTAATTTTTTCACCCTAGAGTGGCTTTGCCTGTTCTAGAATTCCATATAAAAAGAATCATACAATATGTATTCAGCGTTTTTATTCAGAATGTTTTTGAGTTCATCCATGTTGTTTCATGTATAGTAGTTTACTCCTTCTTATTGGGGAGCAATGTTTTATTATATGAACATACCATAGTTTATACATTATCCTATTAATGGAGATCCAGACTGTTTCCAGGTTTGGGCTGTAAGAATAAAACTGCTAGGAACACTTTGGACAATTTTTTTTGTGGACATATGTTTCCATTTCTCTTTGATTTTTGTTTGTCTGTTGTTTGTTTTTGTTTGGTTGGTTTTGTTTTGTTTTGAGACAGGGTCTCTGTTGCCCAGGCTGGAGTGCACTGATGTGATCTAGGCTCACTGCAAACTCTGTCTCCCAGGCTCAAGCAATCCTCTTGCCTCAGCTTCCTGAATAACTGGAACTACAAGCATGAACCACCATGCCTGGCTAATTTTTGTTTTTATTTTTTTTATTTATTTATTTTGAGACAAAATTTCACTCTTGTTGCCCAGGCTGGAGTGCAATGGTGCAATCTCAGCTCACTGCAACCTCTGCCTCCCAGGTTCAAGCGATTCTCCTGCCTCAGCCTCCAGAGTAGTTGGGATTACAGGCATGTACCACCATGCCTGGCTAATTTTGTATTTTAGTGGAGACAGGGTTTCTCCATGTTGGTCAGGCTGGTCTCGAACTCCCAACCTCATGTGATCCGCCTGCCTCAGCCTCCCAAAATGCTGGGATTATGTGTGTGAGCCACCGCTCAGCCTTCTCTTTGTTACTGTATTAGCTTTCTATTGCTGGTGCAACAAATTACCAAAAACTTAGCAGTTTAAATCATACAAACATATTAACTTGCAGATCTGCAGTTTCTATTTCTGTAGAAATTCAACAGGGCTCTCACTAGGCTAAGACCAAGGTGTTGTGCAACTTTCTGGAGGCTCTGGGGGAGAATCCAATCCCTTGTCTTTCCCAGCTTCCAGAGGCTGCCCACACCCTTAGTTAGTGGACTCCTTTTTCCATCTTCAAAGCCAGCAACATTGGAATTCTCTGATGTTTCTTCTGTAATTGCATTGCCATCATACCCTATACTTTTGCCTCCCCTACCACTTTTAAGGACCTTGTGATTACATTGGGCCCACCCAGATAATCCAGGATAATCTCGCTAATTTAAGGTCAGCTGATTAGCAACCTTAACTCCCCTTTGCCATTCAGCAGATGTCTTAGGGATTAGTACATAGGCATCTTGGGATGGAGAGGGGGTGAAGGGGGCACATGGTGGCATTATTCTGTCTACCACAGGTACACAGTCAAGAGTGGAATTAATTGCTAATCATAGGGAAGATGTATGTTTAACTTTTTAAAAAATTGCCCAAACTTCCCCCAAAGGGATTGTAAAATTTTATAGTCTCATCAACAATGTGAGAGTTCTGGTTCTGTTATGCCACATCCTTGCCAACATTTGCAACTGTCTGTTTTAGACATTCTAGTGGATATTAGTGATGTTTTATTGTGGCTTTAATCTGCATTTCCATGATAATTGGTGACTTTCAGCTCTATTGATTTGCATATTTTTCTTGTGCAATTTTTTTTTTCAAATCTTTTGCCCATTGACAACCCAGTAAAAAATTGGGGATTAGTACATAATGCCATTGTGTCCCCACCACCACCATTCCATCCCAAAATGCCTATGTACTAATCCTTAATTTTTTTACTTTGTTGTCATTTTATTTCTGAATTGTATGAATTCTTTTTATATTCTGGATAATAGTCTTCTTTTTGGTATATTTTACTAATATTCTCTTTCAGTCTATGATTTGTCTATTCATTTTATTAATATCTTTTGATAAGCAGAAGTTTTCAACTCTTTGTTTTATGATTTTTTGTTTTCTGTGTCCTTTTAGAAGTTTTACAGTTTTAGTTTTGATGTTTAGGGAAATGATCCACCTTGAATTATTTTTCTGTGAATAAAGTGAGGTAGAAGCTGAACTTCCTTTCCATATGCATAGTTAGTTATTCAATAATCATTTGTTGAAAAGATTTTCCTTTTCCCATTGGATAACATTGTTGGCTTTGTTGAAAATCCAATGACTATATAATTGTGCTTTTGCTTTTGAATTCTTTACTCTCTTCCATTTATGTAGTTGTCTTTCCTTACTTATACAAGTAACAAACTTTTGATTACTGTGGTATATAGTAAGTCTTGAAGTCAAGTAGTGTGAGTCCTCCAACTTCATTCTTCTTACTCCATTTGGCTTTGGTCTTTTTTGTACTTCCATATAAATTTAATCAGTTTATTTATTTCTACCAAAAATCCTGGTGGAATTATGATTCAATCTGCATGAATTCATAAATCAATTTAGGGATGAGTAACATCTCAAAATATTGAGTCTTATAATCCACGAACCTGGCATTTTCCCGTTTGTTTAAATCTTTAATTTCTCACATCAAAATGGCTTGAGTTTTTAGTGTAAAGATTATGTCCATGTTTTGTTACATTTATTTCCAAATATTACGTGTATGTTTCCATATTATTGTAAATAGTATTCTTTTAAATTTAGTTTTCAAATTGTCATTGTTTCATAGAAATACAATTTATTTTTGTGTGTTGATTTTGTATCCTGTGATATGGCTAAATTAACTTGTTAGTTCTATTAATGGTTTTGTAGATCCTGAGTATTTTCTACATAGCAGTCAAGTTATCTGTGAATAAAGATAACTCTCTTTATTCTGTTACAATTTCTATGCCTTCTAATTATTTTACTTATTTTAATTGCATTGCCCAGAATTTCCAGGATAGTATGGAACAGAGTGGTATGAATATACATGCTTATTCCTGGTTTTAAAGGGAAAAGATACACTATCTCATCATGAAGTGTGATATTAGTGGTAGGTTTTTCTTTGATGCTCTTTATTAGATTGAAAGGTGTCTACTCCTTATTTGCTAGGTTTTAAGACAATTGTGAATGAGTGGTAAATTCTGTCAAATGTTTTCTCTGTGTCTATTTAGATGACTGTGTTCTCCCTTCTGTTTATACACTGAATTTGTTGCTTGACTTTTGAGTGTTTAACCAAACTTGATTTCCTATAAAGCCAACTTTGTCATAATGTATCACCCTTTTTATATATCACTAGATTCTATTCGCTAAATCTTGTTAAGAATTTTTTGCCAGAGAAAGTGATTTTATTTTGCTTGTATTTGTGTGTGTGCGATTTCTTTTTCAGGTGTTAATTAACATTATGCTGAGCTCACAAAATCAGTTTGAAAGTGTTCTCCTTCCTGAATATCTGAGGTTCTTCTATATTGCATAATTTTCTTTTAGTATATAGAATTTCCTCCTTAAACTACTGATGGTGGGAAAAAAAGAATTTCCTTTAGAATTTTTTGTGGTACAGATATGCTGGCAACTAATTCTCTTTGTACTCATTTATCATTAAAAATTCTACCTTCCTCATTCCTAAAATATCTTTCTTTCTCTCTTTCTTTTTCTTTTTCTTTCTTTTTCCTTCCTTCCTTCCTCCTTTTTTCTTTCTTTCTTTCCTGCTTGCTTACTCAGGGTCTTACTCTGTTGCCCAGTCTGGAGTAGTGTCCTGATCATGGCTCACTGTGACCTCAACCTCCCAGGCTCAAATGGTTTTCCCACTTCAGCCTCCTGAGTAGCTGGGACTACAGGTGCATACCACCACTTCTGGCTATTTTTTAAATTTTTTTTGTAGAGACAGGGTCTTCCTATGTTAGCCAGGCTGGTCTGGAATTCCTGGGCTCAAGCAATCCTCCCACCTTGGCCTCCTAAAGTGCTGGGATTACAGGTATGAGCCACCATGCTTGCTGGTAGGTAGGTAGGTAGGTAGGTAGGTAGGTAGGTAGGTAGGTAGATAGATAGATGATAGAATTATAGATAGATAGAATTCTAGGTTTACAGTTCCATTCTGACATGCTTTTAAAGACATTCTACTGTCTTCTGGGCTCCATTGTTTCCAATGAGAAATCAATGGTAATTCATATCATTGTTTCTCTGAGCGTAATAAGTTGCTCTCTCTGGCCACTTTCAAGATAATTCTCCTTACCTTCGCTTTCTACCTTTTGACTTTGATGTGCTTAAATGTAGTATATTTTGCAGCAATCCTGCTTGGATTCATTGAGCTTTTTGAATCTATAAATTTATGCCTTTTACCAAATTTAGGGAAAAAAAACAGTCTATTGTTTCTACTAATACTTTTTTGCTCCTTTCTTTAATTTTGGGATTCCAACTGCACATGTGTCAAATCAGTAATGTCATCAGGGACCTAGCTTCCTTACACTTTTCCACTCTGCTATTCTGGCATATTCTTCACATTAACTTTCTTCATGTTTCTAAGATGTTCACTACAGGACCAGACCACAAGATGCAACACTCCGTAAAATAAGAAGGTGTGTTTCTTTTTGTATGCATCTTTTTAAGAGCTAAAAGAAAAACTTTCCCAGATGCTCTTTAGTAAAATTCCACACACAAACATCTCATTGGTCAGGATAAGCACAACAGTAAGTTAATCAGTGACAAGGGAAATGAGACATTCTGATTAGCTTAGTCTCATCAATACCTTTCCCTGGGAGGTCATGGAACAGAATATGCTTCTCTCAGTATGGAGAAAGGATATTGGGTATGAGTTGTTAGGAAACAACCAACATTGCCACCTATACTGGAGGACTCCTCAGTGTTTCTATTACTAAGTCCTAGAGCCCTGCCTCAGGAACAGGCTGCCTGTGTCTCTTCTCTTTAGGAGTTTTGAAGCTGCCACCCTCTACTCTTCCCTGTGGTATTCCTGGCTTTGGGTTCCCTAACCCCCTCAGAATGCTTGGCTTTGTATCTGTCCTTCAAATGCACAGCTTGTTTTATTATAACATGCTTGTATTTAGGAGCTTGTAGGAAACAAAGGGTGTTAAAAATGAACTATGAAGAAGCTATGAATCTTTAAAAAAACATTTGTAATGTTTACTCTCATGATCTCTGAGCCATAGTTCACAAGTTCCTTCTGAAATAATATCTAAACATCTGCTAGATTGTTTTCAGCTTTCTGTCTATTCCAGAAGGTCCCCTGGCTGAACCCACAGGATTTGTTCTTTAGATTCCAAGCAATGCTAAACCCTTTATTCATGAAGGCATTATTTTTGGCTAATGCTTGCAGAGATCCCTCAGTTGGAAAGTAACATTGGGAGGATCCCTTGACTGATGATAGTGATATGTCCCCCACAGATCAGCCACTTTGGGTACCTCTGCCAGTCCTGCTGGGCTTCTCCTTATTTTCTAATGCTGTAAAGAGAAAGGCAACTGTATTCAGACTACCATTTAGGAATTTTCTAGAGTTTTTATTTGCCATTAAAACAGTATCTCTGAAACTGTGTGCCATTTCTTGATAATCCATTTCTAGAAAGCCTCATCTCAAAATCCTCAAAATACGTTGCCCAAGTTCAGATAGATTTTGCATTCCAAACACACACATAACAAGAAGTACATGCTTCTAGGTGTATGGCATTATTTCTGGACTCTGTATTCTGATTCATTGGTCTATGTATTTGTTTTTGTACCATTACCATGCTGTTTGGGTTACTGTAGCCTTACAGTATAGTTTAAAATTGGGTAATGTGATGTCTCCAGCTCTGTTATTTTGACTTAGGATTGTCTTGGCTATTTGGGCTCTATTTTGGTTCCAAACAAATTTTAAAATAGTTTTTTCTAGTTCTTTGAAGAATGTCATTAGTAATTTGATAGGAATAGCAGTGACTCTGTAAATTGCTTTGAGCCCTATGTCCAAAATATTAATTTTTTTCTGTCTATGAGCATGGAATGTTTTTCCATTTGTTTGTGTTGCCTCTGATTTCTTTGAAAAGTGTTTGGTAATTCTCATTATAGTAACCTTTCATCTTCCCAGTTAGTTGTATTCCTAGGTATTTTATTCTTTTGGTGGCTATTGTGAATGCAATTGCAGTCTTGATTTGGCTCTCAGCTTGGATGTTGTTAATATATAGAAATGCTACTGATTTTTGTACATCGATTTCACATATTGAAACTTTGCTGAAGTTACTTAGCAGATCAAGGAGCTTTTGGGCTGAGATTATGGGATTTTCTAGATATAGAATCAGGTTGTCTGAAAACAGGAATAGTTTGACTTCCTCTCTTTCTATTTAGATGCCTTTTATTTCTTTCTCTTGCCTGATTTCTTTGTCCAGAACTTCAAGTGCTATTGTTAAATAGGAGTGGTGAGAGAGGGCATCCTTGTGACAGTTTTCAAGGGTATAGCTTTCAACTCTTCCCCATTTAGTATGATGTTGGTTGTGAGTTTGTCATATGTGGCTTTTATTAATTTGAAGAATATTCCTTCATTGCCTAGTTTGTTGAGGGTTTTTTACATGAAGGGATGCTGAATTTTATTGAAAACCTTTTTTGCCTCTATTGGGATAATCTTATGGTTTTTGTGTTTAGTTCTGTTTATGTGATGAGTCACATTTATTAACTTGTATATGTTGAAACAACCTTGATTCCAGGGATAAAAGTCTACTTGATCATAGGGGATTCATTTTTTGATATGCCCCTGGATTGGTTTGCTAGTATTTTGTTGAGGATTTTTATATCTATGTTCATCAAGGCTATTGGCCTGAAGTTGTGTGTGTGTGTGTGTGTGTGTGTGTGTGTGTGTGTGTGTGTGTGTGTCTGCCATGTTTTGGTGTCAGGATGATGCTGGTTTTATAGAATGAGTTGGGGAGGAGTTCCTCCTTCTCAATTTTTGGAAATAGTTTCAGTAGAAATGGTACCAGCCTTTTTTTATGCATCTGGTAGAATTTGGCTGTAGACCTGTCCAGTCCTGGGGAATTTTTTTTTTTTTGGTTGACAACCTATTATGAATTCAATTTTGGAACTCGTTATTGGTCTGTTCAGGACACACAACAGTGTGAACAGGCATAATGGTGGCTGTCTGGCCAATTCTTTCCTTCCACTCTAGAAAGAAACAATACAGGGCAGAATAGATAAGAAAAGAATAGAATCAGAGTATGAGAGCAATAATGACAAGGATTGAAGTGATATGAGTCAGATTCAAGAACTCATATGGTAGGCAGGGGATCTTCAGAAATAAGGGAGTAGAAATCATGTCTGAAAATCCTGGTGGTTAAAATTTAACAGGGGTTTGACATTTAGCTGTTGAGGCAAAGATTGTTGAGTTTGTGGTTCTTAGAAGTTAGGCTATGGAAAAGGATTTTGGGGGTTTAGAGTCTAGGCAAGGGGGTAAGAGAAGATAGCAGATAGAGTTGTAGAGATCAATAATCCAGAAAATTAAGTGAACAAAAGAAAGGAAGAAATGGCCATTGGCCAGGAGTGTACCTGACCCAGAGGTGGATGTCTTCTGGCCTGAATTATACCTTCTAGTGAGCATAGAAGGTCCTGTATCTGCAGGTGTGTTCAGGGAGGTATGGTATGTCACAGAAAGGATACTGGATTAGGAAGCACCAGGCATTAACTTTAATCCTGGCTCTGTCCCATGCAAGCTATATAGCCTTAGGCAATTCACTTAATTTCTCTGAACCTCAGTTTCTTCATCTGAAAAACTTTGATGAAAGTGCTTGTCTTCTGTGAGGATAAGACAATATATGTAAAATTACTTTGAAACTTTATTTTTTTATTTATTATTTATTTTGGGGGGGAGGAAGGCAGGAAGGGAGGAAAGGAGGAAGCAAGGGAGGGGGGAGGGAGGGAGGGAGAGAGAGAAGGGAAGGAAGGAAATCAGGCAATGAGAGAGACATTGCCGACCTGGATCTAGAGGTCTACAAGTTGATTTTTTTTTTTTTTTTTTTTTTTTTTTTGAGAGAGAAGGAAAGAAAAAAAAAGGAGTGAAGGAGAGGAAGAAAGAGGAAGAAAAAGAGGGAGAGAGAACGGAAATGTTGCTTGATTCTAAAATAAATGGGTATTAATAATGGCCAATCAATATTTCATTTAAACCTATGAGTAGGTGTGATGTGGTATTGACAAGAATGTATATTTTGTGTATTTAAAGTGGAGAGCTCTATAAATATTTATTAAGTTTACTTATTCCGGATCTGAGTTTGAGTCCTTGATATCCTTATTAATTTTCTGTCTCATTGAGTCTAAGTCTATGTATCTGGGTGTTAGGATCGTTAGCTCTTATTATTGCATTGATCCTTTTACCACTATATCTTTGTTGCTTTAAAATCTATTTTATCAGATACGAGAATTGCAACTCCTGTTATTTATTTATTTATTTATTTATTTTTGCTTTCCATTTGGTTGGTAAATCTTTCTCCATCACTTTGTTTTGAGTCTTTGTGTATCCTTGCATGTGAAATGGATCTGGATGTAGCATACCGTTGGGTTTTGGCTGTATCTTTTGTTTGGGGAATTTAGTCTATTTAAATTTAGGATTACTGCCATTTGATGTTAACTGGCTGTTTTATCCATTCATTGATGTAAATTCTTCTTTATGTTGATGCTCTTTACTTTTTGGTATATTTTTAGAAAGGCTAATACCGGTTGTTTCTTTCTTTCTTTTTCTTTTTTTTTTTTTTTGAGACGGAGTTTCACTCTTGTTACCCAGGCTGGAATGCAATGGCGCGATCTCAGCTCACTGCAACCTCCGCCTCCTGGGTTCAGGCAATTCTCCTGCCTCAGCCTCCTGAGTAGCTGGGATTACAGGCACACGCCACCGTGCCCAGATAATTTTTTGTATCTTTAGTAGAGACGGGGTTTCACCATGTTGACCAGGATGGTCTCGATCTCTTGACCTCGTGATCCACCCGCCTCGGCCTCCCAAAGTGCTGGGATTACAGGCTTGAGCCACCGCCGGTTGTTTCTTTCTATGTGTAATGCTTCTTTCAGAAGCTCTTGTAAAGCAGGCCTGGTGGTAATAAAATCTCTGAGTACTTGCTTGTTCATAAAAGATTTTATTTTTCCTTCAGTTGTGAAGCTTAGTTTGGCAGGATATGAAATTCTGGGCTGAAAGTTCTGTTCTTTAAGGATGTTGAATATTGGCCCCCACTCTCTTCTGGCTTGTAGAGTTTCTGCTGAGAGATCTGCTGTAAGTCTGATAGGCTTCCCTTTGTGGCTAACCTGACCTTTCTCTCTGGCTGCCCTTAGTATTTTCTCCTTCATTTCAACCCTGGTGAATCTAAGGATTATGTGCCTTGGGGTTGCTCTTCTTGAGGAATATCTTTGTGGTGTTCTCTGTATTACCTGGGGTTGAATATTGTCCTGCTTTGCTAGTTTAGGAAAATTTTCCTGAATAATATCCTGAAGAATATTTTCCAGCTTGGATTCATTCTGTCCGTTGCATTCAGGCACACCTATCAAACATAAATTAGGTCTTTTCACATAGTCCCACATTTCTTGGAGACTTTGCTCATTCCTTTTTATCCTTTTTTTTCTATTCTTGTCTTCTCGTTTTATTTCATTAAGTTGGACTTTGACCTCTGATATCCTTTCTTCTGCTTGATCAATTCGAGTGTTTAAACCTATGCAGACTTCTCAGAGTTCCAGTATTATATTCTTCAGTTCCATTAATTCACTTATATTCCTCTCTAAGTTGTCTATTCTCATTAGGATTTCGTCAAACCTTTTTTCAAAGTTCTTAGTTTCTTTACATTGGGCTACAACATGTTCTTTTAACTCACAGAAGTTTCTTATTATCCATGTTCTGAAGCCTGATTCTGTTATTGGGATGCACTCGTTCTCCATCAAGCCTTGTTCCCTTGTTGATGATGAACTGTGATCCTCTGTAGAGGGAGAGGCATTCTGATTTTGAGTATTCTCAGCCTTTTTACACTGGTTTCTTCCCATCATTGTAAATTTATCCACCTGTCGTCTTTGTAATTACCACCTTTCAAATTAGGTCTCTGAGTGGATGTCCAAGTTGTTAATTCCCAGGGCCAAAATATGAGCAACCCACTGCGCCAGCCAAAACAGCGGCGTTAAGACTGATGGCGCTTTTCTGCCCGGGAATCTCCAGTCTAACTTACTTCTTGAGTCCATAATAGGCGACTCTGCCTTCCCAGAGCTCCAAACCTCGGTTGGAAGGGGAACCACTCCTGTTTACTCTGCACCAAGAGCCGCTGCGCCGAGGTGCCAGCAAAACCGCTGCTCCGGCCACAAGAGTCGTGCTGGCGACCCGTGCTACTCCTTCAAACCTCAGTCAGAAGGGGAACCAGTCCTGTTTACTATGCACCAAGAGCTGCCGCGCCAAGGTGCCGGCTAAACCACTGCGCCGGCCACAAGAGTTGCGCTGGTGACCCATGCAGCTCCTCCGCTGGGAATCTTCTGCTCCATGAGTGACCAAAATTTGTCTGAAAGTGTGGTGTCCTCTCTTTCTCTGCGCTTTCACTGGGAGCTGCAATCTTGAGATGTTAGCGGTCAGCCATCTTGGATCATTCCCCCTACTTTGAAACTTTAAATTACTGTGCAAGTGTAAGCCATTACTATCTTATTACTGAGAGCACAGTGCCCTCTGATTAAAATAAGCAAAGAAAGGAGATAACAGAGGTATAGGGGATATTCATTTTCCAGACATCCAATAGAGAAGATATCCATATGAGCCTAAATTATTTTTTCCTAGCAGTATGAATTTATCTAAGACTTAGACTAGTAAGACAATGCAAATAGCTGTCATCTTCTATAGTAGTTAGGACTCTCGGCTTCAAATGCCAGAAAAAAGGGGAAGTTTGTAGACTCACAGAACAGGAGAAGGAAGGGAGGTAGCTTCATTTAAGCATGGTTCAGTTCAAGGGCTTCAGTGGTGTTGTAATCTGTCTCTCTCCCCTCTATGTTGTTTCCGTCTCTGTGGCCTTGTTTGCCCTCACATTGCTGGCTCATGATATCATTCCAGCTTAGCAACCCCAGCAGAAGGACAAATTCACTCTCCCACCTTCCATGTATTAATCCCCTAAAAAAGCCTGGGATGCCCCCTGCCCCAGCACCACCCTGTCCTCAGTCTTTGGGTAACTTGCTCACCTCTGAACAAATAGAAGTGTATTTATTCTTTTCAAATATCAGATGTGTAAAATTATAAGTGAAGGAATCTCTTTTTATCAACACGTGGTCAAACCAGAAGCTCTCTTCTATCAGGAATATGTTTGATAATACAGTATGTACAATTATAAATATGCTGTATAGTTTTTTCTTATGATGGCAATTCCATGAAATTGAACTTATTAGAATTCCTGAGTTTATAGCCTGTGTGTGTGATATTTGACAGCTTTTTGGAATTTGTTATTTGTTTCTATTTTTCTTCTCTTCATTTGGTACCTACTGTTTGTCAAATGCTTCACTGATCGCTGGGGATATACAAGTGAATACAGCAGGCCTTTATGAAGCTTGCCTAGGAAATTGTTAGATCACCACCAGTAAAATGAGAGGGCCTCCAAAGGACTTCTCTGTGGACCTTTGGTCACTCAAAAACTGTAACTGCCACTTCATTATACACTCAGGTTGATTTTTAAAAATCTACAAGTCTCCCCGTAGCCTAGCACTGGAAGACAGACAAAAACAAAAGAGAGCTAGTGAACATCTATTAACAAAGAAAACAGAACAGAACAGAACAACAAGGCAAGACTGCGATAGTAGCAGAGACTAACTTTCTGTATTTGAGGTTGGATCTGCACATTTTTAGAATTTTATTTTAGCTATTTTTATCATAGTGATAACTATATAATAATGACTGTGAAATGTATAAGCTGTGAAACCCTGTGTTTCTGCATGTAAGAGGAGTATGCAGTGGAGTACAACAGGAAATGTCATAAAACCTAGGCACTGTTATGCTGGAGAGACATTTTAAACGTGCAGATTAGCCTGGAATTTGTCTCTTAGCTCAAAAGCCATAAGTTTATAAAACTCTCCCTACCACCACCTACAGCAACGCAGAACACAGAATTAAAAGCTCAAAAAGACAGGGCAGAGAAATTCTCTGCCATTTAAATAGAGACAAGACATCTTCCAGGTAATAAGCAACTTCAGCTGGCATTTTGCAGAATGTATTAAAGAAGAATAAATCTTAAATTCTAGCATGCAATGAAGACTTAAAGAATGAACTTTAAAAATCATTGTTGCCAAGAGATTTGTGAATTCTCTAAAATAGTATTGAAATCTCTGCTATAAGAAAGAAGCCATTTCAAATATAGATGGTGAGGGTGGTAAATGCCTTCAGAAATTGAAAGCATCTATAAATTTACAGTAACAGAAAAAGAGACATCCCTTGGCGTTCTTAGCTAAGGGTTTCAACAATTTCTAGTTAAGAATTGAAGGGTTGAAAGTTATGGTCAGGCTCTATGCTGTTTATTATTTTTAAGGTACATACACATAATAGGTATGGATATGAGTATGGGAAGGGATGTAGACATACAGATACACAGATGTAAATACACCCATTCTGGAAAGGCTATCATTGTATATTTCATCTTTTACCTTTGTGCATCAAACTTCTATACACATACACACATGGTTAAATAATATCAAAGTATATTTAGTTTTCATTTTATTGAGTGAGTTTAGTCAGTTTTACTTACCCTCTTCATTGTCATTACAAAGTCTCAGTTTCAATACCCTCTCTGGTGGAATGAAAATACCTTAAAATCAGATCTTGGTTTAAAATTTGATTCTTCCACCTGCAAGACATGAGAACTCAAGCAGACTGTGTAGTCTCCAAGTTGGTAAAATAAGGAGAATAAAACTGATGCTCAAGGCAACTTGGCCCGAGATTAAATTATTACTCTTATATGGGTTTTAATGAATTAAGGCACCATCAGATGCAGCCTCTTTCAGGAACACATCCTTTAGACTGTACAAACCTTGGTACAAACATTAGAAACCGTTACACTTAGACACTCTCATTTTCATGTTTATAAACTGAGAAGAGGAGGTCATCGCAGCAGTGGCTTCCCTTCCCTTTAGTATTCAATAGCAAAGGTGGGAGAGCAAAAAAGAGAAAACTGATGAGAGAAGAGAGAGGGCTGACTGTTGCTAAGCAACCTTTGTTGGCAAAAAATGTAAAAACAAAACTCAAAGAGCTTGTAATTGGGCAAATATCTTAGAGGATATTTATAATTCCTGAGAGATTTGTTTTCAGACCATTTGTTTTTGTGATTGAAGCACTTAATCACTTATTTTAGAGATGGTTGTCATAATTACATAAAATTTTATCACGTAAAGCTAATTTTGGAATGTCACTGATTGAGTTCCAAGTATTTTCAGAAGATATATTAAATTCGTTTTTTTAATTAAATAAGCATCAGAATATATATGGTTTACACACAAGAACCATGACTCTCCTTATCTACAGCCGAGTAATGCCATCTCTCTGTAGCTGTTATGGCACTGGGAATGGAAGGGTAGCACCAAAGCTTACCATTTATATAATTACAGTCTTGGATAGGGTGATTAATTCATCCTGATTTGCCCAGAATGTTCCCAAGTTTGGTACTGAAAGTCATGCATCCCAGGAACCCCCTCAGTCCTGGGCACACCAGGACATTTGCATACTCTATCTCTTATCTTATTGTTGTACATAAAGGGTTAGATTGGATTTGCAATCTAGAGTGTTCTTGCAATATTGGGGCTAGAGTGTTCTTCAGAGATCTTTTCTGAGCACAGCTGAACTTCATATCTTCATATGAACTTTGTATCTGGGGATTCTTCTAGGCAACTAGCTAGTTTGAACTTGATGGGTTTTAATTCACTTGGTGGAGCCTCAAGAAAGAGTAGTTCAGTAGAACCCACTGGAATTCCTTGCGAGTAAGCATGAAATCAACCTGTTTCCTTAATCTGTATTCTGCGCCCGTATCTTAAGCTCGAGACTTCCAACCTCTTATTGAACCCTCGTTGCTTTAAATATGTAATAGGTTCCTGTCTATACTATAGTCATTATACAAAGCAACTCCCAATGGGTGTGGACATAGCCAGGGTCTGCCATGGCAGATGGGTAGTACTAAAGGAATGTGTAATTTGAAAGGGAAAGCCGTCCTGCGGTTCTTACATGCATCCCAGGGAAGAGGCTGTTCACACTATGGCAGCAGTCACATCCCCTCACACAAATACAAAAGCATTCTTTCAAACCACTTTGGCCATTAGAGCTCTGCGTTAGGCACAATAAATTGACCAACTAAATGTCCACTTGTCTCTGAAGTTCTTGGCACATGGTACAGTTGACTATGTGATCAATTGACCTGCATCCTGTTACCTAGGGCAGGCACATAATCATAAGGTAATTGTAGGCTATGCATTGCTGCCAACTTTATTCAATGTAAAGGGCCCAGGAAGGAGGTATTCGAGGTGAAGAACTAGTTAGAAAATAAGATGGCCAGAACAGTGGTAATTTAACTTAGTAGAAATATGACTGGGCCAGGTGCGGTGGCTCACGCCTCTAATACCAGCACTTTAAAAGGCTGAGGCAGGCAAATTACTTGAGGTCAGGAGTTCAAGACCAGCATGGCCAACCTGGTGAAACTTGGTCTCTACTAAAGATACAAAAATTAGCTGGGTGTGGTGGCTCATGCTTGTAGTCCCAGCTACTCAGGAAGCTGAGGCAGGAGAATCACCTGAACCCAGGAGGCAGAGGTTGCAGAGAGCTGAGATCATGCCACTACACTCCAGCCTGGGTGACAGAGTGAGACTTTGTCTTTTTTTTTTTTTAAGATAAGACTGAAAGGTAATAATCAATGCTCATGTAGAAAAGGATTATTTCAGGTAAGAGATAGGTCTTTCACTGAGAGAGAGCAAACAAGGAAAATTGTGAGCGATCCAAATATGCCAGTTAGGTGGAACATCCTGACATTCAACATGGAATCATTCTATCTCATCTGGCAATACAGGGACACCATATACCCAGGATTAACAAAGGATTTCGCAGGGCTTGGCCTGATAATTCTCTATGTTAATCAGTTTATACACTGTGCAGGAAAGACCCTAGATGAATGTACCACACAAGTGTCCCTAATAATAATAACCCATGGTATCTGTCAATGCTCGAATGAATGCCAAAAAATTCTATAGTGATTTTTGTGTTTGTGTAAGCTGATGGCTAAGAGACTAATAGATAAAATAGGACTAGGCAGTTCGATTGTAAAGATATAGAATAAAACTCAGTTGATGCCCTTAGACTCAGAATTATGCCATTCTTTCAAATGAATAGAATTATCTTTTAGGCTGGCATCAAGGAGGGAAAATGATGCTGCATATTTAACTAACAAATGCTGAGGGAGTTATCAGTGAATTTAAATGAAAAACTTTGCAGGTAAAGAAGGATAGAAAAAAGCTGAGAGAGTAGAAGAAGAACAAGAAGCTCTCATCATACTCTATTCTGGGAAAACAAGGGTGCCAGTTTCTGGGTTGACTTGCTTATGTAAACTAAAGCATTTTTAAAAGATGCAACCCATGTACTATGTTCCTTAACACTGAATAAAAGGGTGGTACTATAAGTCACAGGAAAGCTTACAGTGGGTCAAGTGAGTACTCAGAATTCTAAAATTCTGAATTCAATTCTTTGGGCTCAAAGGATATATTCCTACTTATATAATACTGAGGTCAAGAAGGAATTGGTGTGGGGCTTAGTGTAAAGTGGGGGAGGGTGGTTGAGGTTCAGAGATGACTTTTTTATTTCATCTATCTTGTTCTCAGATCCAGCCACAGACAGGTGCTCTTAACCCTAGACTCTTAAGGGGCACTTTGCAGCGAAGCCCTGAGTCAGCAGAGCTCATTCTTCCTACACTGTCTTCCTTGCATCAACCTCTTTCCACTATTATACACACACACACACACACACACACTCACACACACACACACACACACACACTCATACACACAGTCCCTCAGCCCTTTTAGGTCATTTCATGATGAGCTTTCCACTTAGTACAGCGCGTCAGCCATCCTCTGCTCCACAGGGACTAGGAAGTGGGGACATGCTTCTTCAAATCCTGATCTAGGACAGAATCCCTACAAACACATTTCCTACCAGAACAGCTACAAACCTTACTGTGATCAACGAATGTCTGTTTCTCTGTCATCCTTAAAGCTTTCCTCCTAATTCTTATTCTCAGTAGTCACCAGAAAAGGGAAACTTGTCTTGCCACAAAAGCATTTGAAGTTTATCATCGTTAATGCTCATATCCCAGAGCAAAGTAATCGAAGAGGCTGATTCAGTAAACAAAGATTTGGACCAGGGAGAAAGGAAGGAAGAAATGGGGGAGAGAAGATGAGAAAATAAATAAGGAAAATGAAGGAAGAGAAAAGGTATTTTTTTCATTTTCTGTTTTGCCGGTGGAAGTCTATGTCCCACAGACTGTATCCTAGGATGACAGGAGTCACATTCTCTCTTCTCTCAGCGCATTCATCCTTGCCATTCCTTATCCCCACAATGCTCTTCCAGCAGACTCTGGCTTAATCTCTTGATCCCCTTTCCCTCTGCTCAAGGTCAGCTTGCCAGAGAGGCCTTTCCTGACTACCTCTGACGCCTTATCTTTATTCTTACCCTTTATTCTTCTTTTCTAGCACTTATCACTGCACAATAAGTAGTACTACTTACATTGTTAACTGTTTGTGTCTGTTTTCCCCATGCTGAAAGGAAGCTCTGTGTGAATAGGGACTTGCTGGTCCCCAGAACAGCCATCCCCTGCAACATAGCAGAAGCTCCCTAGTATTTGTTGAATGAAAATTAGGGTAGGGGTTTCTCTGGGAGCTTTACTGATGTTTTCGGGATTCACTCTATTGGTTTCAAGCAAACAAGTTGGGTGCTGGCATATTAGGGCTATGATCAGTGGTCTTCAGCTAAAAGAATAAACATCAGAACCAACCTGGCACTCCTGAATTTGTAGACCACCAGATGCTTCCGGGAAGACTAATTTCTTTCTTCTTGTGGTGAATGAGAAAGAACTACTATTACCTGGGTGTGAATGACCAAGGGAGATGGCTTTTCAGATGCTGTGAGCCTTTGGATGTAGGAATTCTTGAAGGATACTAGCCCGTTGCATACAGGTCAAAGCATCTGTGAGCTTGTTCTATGGTCGACAGCACTCACCACTCACTCCCAATAGGCAGGTGGATGTTTAAATTTGACTAGCTGCAACTCTTTTATCTCTGCAATAATTTGAGCAGAAAAACATCTGCTTGAAAAGAGCTTTGAGATCCTAGAATAAAGAAACCAATGACCCAAGGTTAAACAAGCGGGAGTGTGGATGCGGGAAGAGTCAACTAATTGAATACTGAAGCATCCCACTTGGGGTTTGGGCTCAAATTTAAAATTCTCTTCTTGTTTTATCTATTGTAATTCCCCCAGCCTGCCACAGCGAACTTGCATTTTATCCAAAGTAAATATTCCAGCAGATGAAATCTAAGCAGACCACTCTAGCACTATAAAGTGGAATTATAATGGGTTTCTCCCACGCTGAGATTTGAGACTTTGGTGGAGGTGGGGCTTGAGGTAACTATAGTTTTGACATGAACAGTATCTTCTCTCTCTAAATCAATTTGACTTTAATGGATCTACACCTCCAGACCAATCTGTTGTAGCAGGCTGAAAAACAAAAAGTTTCTTTGGAAATAGTCCCCTCTCCACTACCAGAAATAGAAAATCTGCCCTTATTCTAGATGTCTGTATAATTTTCTGCTTTATTTGCACACGTGTGTATGCCCCTTTCACCTCTCATTAGCCTGCGGTATTTTTATGCCTTTTCCTTAAACTTAATGGATGTCCGACGACGACTTGGAAGCTCTCTCTCAGGAATGTCATGCCTGAGACAGATATGGCTTTCACCCAAATCAAAGATGAGTTGAAAAGCTGGCAAAGAAGGTCAAGAGCTTTAGAATGGCTTCATTTTAAAAATTATTTTTTAAAATTTACCCCTTCAATAGTGTCAAGAAGAAAACATAACATTTCTATGCAAGTCCTGAGCATCCTCTTCGTGCAAAGACAGATGACCACTGGACTGAGACTTTCTGCCATTGTTTCTGCCTGAGATCTGAGGCAGAACCCTCCCTCGAGCACCTGCTCTGTGTCCAGGATTCTGCTATACACTTGGTGTAAGGCCTCACAGGAAGAAAATATGCGGCACAATCCTTCAGCATTCCTGAATGGCCTCTGTAAGCTGGGGTGGGCTGCTCATGAATGTCCTAAAATATCTGCTCCCAAGTCAGTCTTGCCTCCTCCAATCCATTCCGCACAGCAGCCTGAGTAGCCTTCCAATGCCAGTCAGGTGAGAGTCATTAACCCAGCTGAACCCCTTCAGTGTCTTGCTCTGAGTAACATGTGTCAAGTCCAACTTTATTTTTCTTTTTCTGAGATAGAATCTCACTCTGTTGCCCAGGTTGGCATGCAGTGGCGCCATCTCGGCTCACTGCAACCTCCGTATCCCGGGTTCAAGGGATTCTCTTGTCTCAGCCTCCTGAGTAGCTGGGACTACAGGTGCGCCCCACCATGCCCGAATACTTTTTTTGTATTTTTAGTAGAGCTGGGATTTCATCATGTTGGCCAGGCTGGTGTCAAACTACTGATCTCAGGTGATTTGCCCTCCTCGACTTCTCAAAGTGCTGGGGTTACAGTCATGAGGCACTACACCCATCCAAAGTCCAACATTTTAAATATGACTTATTCCTTGCCTATCTTTCCAGCTCCATCTCTTACCTCTTGGAGCTCCGGCTGTGAGCAACATTTTACCTTCCTTAAACACACCTGTCTCCTTGCACTCAGACTCATCTTTGAGCCTTTCCACTGGCTGTTCCCGCTGCCTCACATTCCCAACCTCCCTTCCCTGCCCCTCATCGCCTGGAAATTCCCATTCGTCCTTCGCGTCTCCAGACTAGTTAGGTCCTCTTCTATGTGATTCTACACAAGAGTCTTCAACTCAAACATGTTCATGTGCAGAACTGATAGATCAGACAGGTCAAACTGACTCTATGTGAGACAATTCAAAGTAGTGGAGAGTAGCAAATCACAGAGCGCATCCTTCTCTAAACAGACATCAGTCATTATCTCAGCTTCAGGCAAGTGTTGCCATTTGAAACTTCAAACCTACTTTTGCCATCTTTTCTTATTTTTAAAGAGACATTAGAAATCTAGATTTTTATTGGAAATGTTTAACATGCTACATAGGCCCAGATATGGCCTGTTGACCATCCAATTAGATATTGATTTGTTTTAGTTGTCTTCTCTGCAGAGCTGTAAGTGCTTCTCAAACTATAGGGAGCATGTCCTCAAAATGCAGAGATTTAGGCTTCACTCTCAGAGGGAGGCAGATTTGGGGGAGGCGGGAAGGCAAGGGTGGCAGTCTGTGTTGTTCATTGTTTTCTGGTACTTATAATGCCTAGCATGGGCTCTAGCACATAGCAGGTGCTCCAAAAAATACCGGTTGAATGAACAAATCCTACATTGAAATATCAAACCTGGTCTAGTTTACAAGCTGCTGCCTCTCAAATCACCAAGACTAGTTGGGAATGAATTGAGAGGAACTGATGCCAGCTACCACCAGCCCTCCCAAGTTCCCTCCTATTTTTACTTTCTGGAATTGAGGTTTATCCAGATATGGTACTGGGTTAGGTAAAACCATGAGCATTTAAGGGACTATATCTTTTTACCTGACCAATTTAGATTTTTCCAGAATCAGTCGCTGAGGAAAGAGATGAGTAGTTTCACAGACAGAGGTCGGGCACGGTGGCTCAGGCCTGTAATCCCAGCACTTTGGGAGGCTGAAGTGGGGAGATCACCTGAGGTCAGGGGTTTGAGACCAGCCTGGCTAACATGGTAAAACCCCATTTCTACTAAGAATACAAAAACATTAGCTGGGTGTGGTGGTGCGTGCCTGTAATCCCAGCTACTTGGGAGGCTGAGGCAGGAGAATTGCTTAAACCCAGGAGGCAGAGGTTGCAGTGAGCAGCAATCACACCACTGCACGCCAGCCTAGGCAACAGGGTGAAACTCAGTCTCAATAAAAAAAAAAAATGTTCTCTTGCATAGACAGGCTGGAGTCCATCTGGGAAGACTCCCTGCAGGGCACTCCACACTAAAGGTGGGAAAACTATCTCTTGTAAACCAGATTATTTAGTTGTAAGCTATTCTGTGCTTATTTACTTTTTATTTTCATTACAAGGCCTTTAGCACAGTCTTCTGTAAATGTTCCAGGCTTGTTTGGAAGGGGAGACACCTCAATAAAAGCAGCACCCTTTAGATGCCACCTGGTGGCAGCAGTAGAGATGGAGCAGTATGATCCTAGAGTGCTTGTTAGAAATGCAGATGCCCAGGCCTCCCGCCCTCCCCTAGACCTGCCTCCTTCTGGAATTGAGGCCTAAATCTCTGCATTTTGAAGACATGCTCACTGCAGTTTAAAAAGCACTGCCTGGTCTGGCACAGTGGCTCACACCTGTAATCCTAGCACTTTAGGAGTCCGAGGTGTGTGGATCGCTTGAGGTCTGGAGTTTAAGACCAGCCTGGCCAACATGGCAAAAACCTATTTCTACTAAAAATACAAAAATTAGTTGGGCATGCTGGCACACACCTGTAATCCCAGCTATTTGGGAGGCTGTGGCAGGAGAATCCCTTGAACCTGGCAGGCAGAAGTTGCAGTGAGCTGAGATTGTGCCACTGCACTCCAGCCTGGGCAACAGAGCGAGACTCTGTCACAGAAAAATAAATAAATAAAATAAATAGTACTGCCTAAGGAGAAGAGTAAGGGGAGGTGAATTTTTCCCTCCTTCATGTCTACTTTGTAACCTTGAGATTTGACTTTATCCAAGAAGACGGCAGATATTTTTTCTGGGGCAGAGGTAATGTTTATTGCCTGATTGTATCACATGGCATGATCTAATAAAGGCACATTTGGCTAAGTGGTCCTAATGATTTGGACCTTTGCCCAAGGCCTCCATTTCGGCTCTGTTGCTCACTTATGCTGCTACCTGAAACTTTGGTGGGCTTGTTTTGCCAATAAAGATGTGGACCAAGACCCTGTAAGTGGGCCATTTCACAGTCATCTTCTATCCTGTCTTCCTAGTAGCCAACTGCAGGAACAGACTGTTCAAGTGCATAAAAGGAGACATGTAGTGACACTCAGCAGGGAAGCAGGTCTTTTCTAAATAAGCAGCTTCATTGTTTTCCTTCTCTGTGTGGTGTTTACAGCGTGGGAGGCTGACCGGCTCAGTTGACTCAGAAACAGAAAGAAAAATCAGGGAGCTGGGAGCTGGGGAGTTGGCTCAGCCCCTGACTCACTGCGTGGTCTGTGGTGAAGTCATCCATCACCCCACCACCACCCTGACAGCTTGGAACAAGAAGGAAACAACACTACCCTGATCTGTAAGCTTAGGATGATAGGATCATGGATTCTGGTTATTCAAAAGCAGTTTGCAAATTCCAACATGAGATAAGTTTGCCATCTGGGAGTAGAGGCGAGGAAAGGAACGCTGGACTGTTGTTGAGCCACATGTGCTATTGTTGGAAAAATATTATTCCAGGGTCAGACCAGGTTTTAAAACTAGGCTTTGACATTAGCCTGACTGTATGATCCTGAGCCAGTCCCCTGACCTTACCAACCGTAAGTAAGGAAACTTAGTGCAAAAAGTGAGATGGGTTAGGTGACATCTAAGGTCCTCTTGATGACCCTAGGCCTGTCTAGTTCCTTCTGAGTTCATTCAGAAGGCAATCACCTTTGCTCAGGAGCACCGTTTGTTGCTCTAACTTCCTTCAAAGCCTGTCAGAGGTAGTTTGGTCTCAGAATAGGTACCACAGAGCAGAACAGGCTCTATAATACCTCTTATGTCCCCTCAGATGTAATTTACAATTAAAGCACTATGAAGCTTTATAAGGCAAGTATTAGAAAGTACAGTAAAATTCTCATTTTTTCCTACAATGACTGTTTTGAAATCTTTTCTTGGGAATAGCAACCAAATTCTTTAAAAACAATTGTTTTGGTGCCTCTGATTTGCAGGAGACAAGAATGTGTGTTTTTTCAGCCTCCTGGTTAACTCAACACTGGAAAGACCATCTTGCTGTCTCTGCAGGGATTCTGCTGGTAATTGAGCCTCCACCACAAAGAAGAGATATCTCCGCTCAGAGAAGAGGAATTGGGGTTTGAGGCGTGGAGGAGAAAGGAATTCAGGAAAGTAAACACTCAATGATAAACCAAACCCCACGGTCCCAGCTCAGGTTCAGATCTCAAGTCCTTGTTTTGATTCAGATAGCTGGGAAGGGTGGTGTCTGTCTCATGGGCTCTCTCCTCCCTACCCTAAACCCAAGCTGGCTGGTTAAAAAGATTCTGTCCATTATTGTGAGAAAATATCAGATCAGTAACACATATTATTTATTTATTTATTTATTTATTTATTTATTTATTTATTTATTTATTTATTTGCCGAGACAGAGTCTTGCTCTGTCACCCAGGCTGGAGTGCAGTGGCACGACCTCGGCTCACTGCAACCTCTGTCTCCTAGGTTCAAGTGATTTTCCTGCCTCGGCTCCATGGTATCCATTCCAAAACCAAACTCCCTCTGACAGGCCTTGAAGGAAGTCAGAGCAACAAATGGTACTCCTGAGCAAAGGTCATTTCCTTCTGAATGAACTCAGAAGGAGTAGCCGGGATTACAGGTGTGCACCACTACACACGGCTATTCTTTGTATTTTAGTAGAAATGGGTTTCACTGTGCTGACCAGGCTGGTCTCAAACTCCTGGTCTTGTGATCCGCCCACCTCGGCCTCCCAAAGTGCTGAGATTACAGGTATGAGCCACTGCGCCCAGCCCCAGATCAGTACTATTCTTGTCCTCATCAGGAGGCCTTTGGTCGGGTCCTTCAGGTTATGGGGCTGTCAGGTGGTACAAAGAAGAGAGTGAGGTAGGGCCTGTTGACTCACTTGAGGCCTGCACCTCCAGCGTGGAGCCTCTGAGTTCCTTTTCTCTTCCCTTGGAGGTTCTCTCACACCTGAACAGTTCCTCTGCCTTCTGGGCTGAGACTTACCCTTTCCTCTGAAGCAGAAAGCAAACAGGGTCAGTCACTGGCCAAGATCCAGCCTGTAGGGCATGGCCAAGAACCTCCCTCTTCATTATATTCCTAGTTTCTGCTATTTAGGACCCAGTGGACAGAGGGTCAGATGATCTCACCCAAGTGGCTGACTCACAAACATACTGATTTTCTGTAAAGTTTGGGGTAGCGAGCTGGGGCCAGGGAATGTGATCGGAGCCCAGGGATGGAGAGTCTTTCTTACTGAGGAACTTGGGGGAGGATACTCTAAATAACATTAAACAGGAGGTGCAAGATGAGATGTGTGCTTTAGCAAATTACTCAGTGTTGAAAGCAGATTACAGCCAAGTAGTCACAGGGAGATGTAATGGTAGCCAGAATGGGGTAGTGTGAGTGGAGATGGAAAGACATACATTGATTCCTGAGATTTGGAAGGGAGCACTGGCTAGTCTAGGTGATTTACTGACTATGGAGATTGGGAGTAAGGGAGAGAGAGAAATCTAGGTTTTTAGTCTGGACAAATGAGATGATACTGAGACCATTCATTACACTTGGAAACACAGGTGGAGGAACTGTAATTTTGTCTGGGAAGTTGATATTGAAATGATGAGTTTGATTTGACTATATGATTTCAAGGTATCTTTGGCATGTTCAAATATAGATTCTATTAGATAGTGGTATATACTTGTCTGGAATTTATTAGTAAAAATAAATTCCAGACAATTATATGTGTAAGGGATTCTAGACAAGTCAGGATAATGAGGCTGTCCTGAGTGAGGACTGAATGAGATAGTGTACAAAAGCCTTAACAAGTACCTAGGCCGTAATAGATACTCAATAACTCTTGAACATTGAGGATTACAGAGGCAGAGTTAAATAATATTACCTGAACAAAATGTCTAGTAAGGTTTCTGGTGCAAGGACAACACTCAGCAACTGTGTGTCTTTCCCTTTTCCAAGGATCTTGTCATTAGGGTTGGAAGGGACTTCCCAGGGCCCATCAGTGGCAATGAGAAGGCAGATGAAACCTCAGATGAGCTTTGCAGCTCTGAGTGGAACTCTGGGCAGGAGGGGAATAAAGCAGTGGGGTCTGTGCCTTTGATGACTAAGGGGCAAGGGCTGTGCTGGTGGGAAATGATCAAATGATGTGACTACATGGTGGGCTTGTACTGGGCTTGAGGAGGCTGACACCTTGGGACGGGCACAGCAGGGTGCCTGCTGAATTCTTAGAATACAAAGGACCTCTTCTTGAGTCAGGTTCATTGTCCTTTGGGAAGACCTATGTGAGCAAGTTATTGTTATGTTTGCTAATCATAAGACAAGATATTACTAGCCACAAAACATGGGTAGTGTGAGTGGGGTGTTAAAAGCCTGGTGGTTAAGAGCATGGGCTTTGGATTCAGGCATACCTGAGGTTGAATCCTGGCCTGACCACTTGAGCAAGTGGTTTATCTTATTCATAAAAAGGAAATAAAACTGCTTACCACCTAAGTCTATTGTAATTCATAAGTAAGTTAATATATGTAAGGCAGCTGGCACAATACATAGCATATAGTAAGTTCTTAATACATAGTAGCTATTGCTATTACTGCTGAAGCACAAAAGCAGCTGAGAGGAGAATACTTTCTCATTTCCTGTTTCCATTCTGTGTGATTGTCTTCCTAGGAGATTGACTATTAGAGTACAATGATATGACAGCCAGATTGCACAAGAAATCCAAAGGCATAGGATTCTTACCCTTTCCAATATCTTCTTTAAAGCACAACTCATGTGTGAACCTGTCTTTGATTCAATTCCTCCTTCCTTTATGTTCCCTTAGCCTGTTTTGTAAATTTTATTTTACCTGTATTATGACACTTCGCAGGCTGACTACATTGTGCAAATGTAATAATCTTGAGATCTGTTTATGCATCAAAGGGCATGTTGAGTGTCCTTTGGAGAAAGTACTGAGTTCTAGTATCTTTTTAAAAAAAACAATAATGTAAATAACTGAATGAAAAGTGTGTGTCCTGAGTGTGTCAACGTCAGAATGAATCAACCAGGTACCTCATAATTTGGAAGGGGTGACCGGAAAACAATTTGAAAAAAAGGTTGATTTGAAACTGGAGTCAATGCTTGATGCTAAGCTAAGGTAGCCCTCCAACATGCAATCTGTGAAGTGAGAGGAGAGTAGAAAACAGCTGTAATTTGAACAGGGGTCAACAGTATAAAGCTGCTTTTGAAATTTGCAGGATCCAGTGTAGTGCCGAAAATGAATAAAGTCGTAAATATTCTGATCCTTTGGGATATGTGTACACAGAGCAATACCAAATTACTAAGGGCAATTATCCTAAACATTGATGAATATAAGGAAGTTAAATGTAGTGAAGAAAAGTAGAAAATGAAAAAGAAAACATGAAAAATAGGAGAAGGGAAAAGGAGAATGAGACAAGAACAGAAGAGAAGAGAGAGTTGGCGATTTAGATGCTATATAAACAAGAATTTCTCCATTTAAAAGCTATTAAAAGTTTAATGTGTTATTAAAATTTTGTGACATGAATGAAACTATCTCCTTCATTGCCTTGAAAGCCACATTCAAATTTAAGTGTGAACACGAAAAGACTTTGAGTCCTAGCAGTCCATGATGCTTGGCTTTCCGGCTTGTGACTTTGAGCAATACTACATGTTTCTAAAAATCAAAATCTTAAACCTTGGAGCTTGAGTGGCTAATGCACTTTTCAAAGGACTCAAATCAGATTTCTGGCTCTCTCATTCTGTGATCGTCATTCAATTACATTTGCCAAACTGCCTACAGACTAGAAACAAATGGGCCAGCTGTAATAGCAACAAGGGCTCCTCCTACCAATACTACCCTATTTTTTCCCCAGTATGGACTTTATTTCAGGTTTCAGAGTCCTCAGAGTACAATCTGAAAGCCACTGGAAAATGCTGTTCCTGTTATTCTGTTGTTCCTTCATAGAAGTCCAAGGATGAACCGGGCTTGGTGGTGGGCACTTGTAATCCTAGCTACTTGGGAGGCTGAGGCAGGGAACCTGGGAGGTGGAGGTTACTGTGATTTGAGATGGTGCCATTGCACTCCAGCTAGGGCAACAAGAGCAAAACTCCATCTCAAAAAAAAAAAAAGCCTGAGGATATATATATACCTGAAAGTTTTGTAATGCATTCTTTCATTCTGTGTCCAATGATTAGCCTGGCATGGACACTGTGGCAGCCTCAGTTCCCTGGGACAGAGCGTGAGAACTGGGCAGTTAGCCCTGTGTAAAGAATGGGACCTGATTCAGCTCTGAAACATTAAAGGGTCGGTATTTCTTGCCAGTAATGGTTCCTGCTGGGATACCTTAGAAGGAAATCTTACAGAATGGAAGTTAGGGGATTGGATTCCAAGCCTGCTGCTTGCTGAGATAGGATGGATGGAACCACAATACATGCCCAGGTATATGCAGTGCCAGTGACCTCATAAAGAAATCTAACTTGTTATTTTCAACAACACTCTTAGAGTGCAATAAAATCACCAGAGGGTCTGTGCTTCTGATAGAATGTGTTTCCAGCTATGGCTGTTGCCACATGAAACCCTACCTGGTACTAACGGAATAATACTCGGCAATCCCATTTCACGAAGTTGTATATTTAAAAAAATTTCCTCTGTTCCTAAGAGCCTTCTGTTCTCCTGCAACCAGTCTCAAGAGTCGTCCCTCCCTCTTTGTTTTCTTCATCTGTGCCTCCTGCCCCCCCCCCCCACCCACTACGTGGCTCTACAAATGTAATTTTCCTTTACCAACAGTCCATGCTTTCACTGTGCCCCAGTTAATGCTTCTAATTTCCTTTGGTGGTCTCATTACTTCTCAGATTAAGCTCCCATTGCATTAATATTCAAGCTTAAAATGATTTGGAAACTAAGCCTATTTTTCCACGAGGGCAAGATGCCTGTTGAAGTAACAGTGTGAGTTTGAATCCCTTTGATGAATGCCTTTTATTAACTGATTAGACTGGATTTTACGTACTGCCTAAAGTCGGAGTCAAAGAATCTGAGTGTGTCTAACCATCTCCGCTTTACTACCTGATCTGAAAATAGCGGCCTAACCCTAAAGTGTTTTCCTCTCTCCCTGGTATCCATCTTGCTTCCCAGCAGCTCCCTGTTAACTGTTCAGCTTTGCGTGGTGGTGGCGAAAGTTACATTTCTGTGGAGAAATGCAGCAGCATGCAGCAGAGTGGCAGAGAAGCTGTATTTAGGCTTTGGTTATGGACCACATCACTTGGTTTTCAGGGGAATCCTGTGATTGGTATTCCGAGCATTTTCTGAGTTGCCTCATCACTGGGTCAATGACTTTATCTCCTAAAAGAAATAGAAAAGGAAATTGGTTCTGTCTCACTGAGATTACCAGAGTGGAATCTGGCCAAACCACTAAATACCACTGAGCTTCATTCCTCACCTGTAAAATAGAGATAAATAATAAAACTTACACTGTGTGAAGACTGAATAAGCAATGTATGTAAAGTAAATAGCATGGTGACTGAGAGGTCGGCATAGTGCAGTGAGTAAGAGCATGAACTGGAGAAAGACGGTGTCCTCCAAATTCTCCCTCAGTCGGTTGCTGTCTGTGTAGTTTGGGGCTAGCCAAACAACTTGTACCTCATTTGCCAATCTGTAGAAAGGGCCATCATAAAATTTACCTTATAAGATTGTTGTAAAGATGAAATCAATTAGTGAAAGCTGCTGAGAACCGTGCCTGGCACATAACCACAACCAACACTAAAAGTGTTTGCCTAAAAAAAAGTTTGCCATTATTATCAGAAAATACTGGTATTATTACAGCTATTAAAATAAGCTGTGGCCTTGAAAACACTGCCCTGAAAAGCTGATACAATCAAAATGAAGCAGTAAAGGTTTAACCTTCGGTCGTGCGTAGCCTAAGATGTTTTACTTATTCTTTCTTTCTTTGCCAAAAGGAAATAGAAAATTCAGAGATGATGTTGGCTTAGGGAGACCGTCTGAGGAAGGGAGAAATCCCAGGTGACCGGGCTCTCTTCACATTCCTCAGGAAGCCCGCTGGTTTCAGGAAGACCTCCACAAAGGGGAACCCTGACCTCATAATTGAACAAAGCCGATTTTTAAACCTGGGAAGATAGGGCTAATGGGGTGGTTATGAGGAGTATTAATCCCCTTCAGGGAGAGAATTTAATATAACTGAGGTCACAGGAGACAATCTCCAATATACCCATTAGCAAATTAGTTTTTTGTTTTATCTTTAAAAAAGGGTGGAGTCAGTTCAAAAGTATGGTGGGGAATGATATGTTGAGACTGCAGTATTTGGCGAAACTGCCGAGAAGATGTTGAAAGACCACATATACCTATTTTATGCCCCTGTAAGATCCTTGCTAGAGCTTGATGGAACCCATTATTTCATTTCTTCCTTATGCTTTAAACTTTCAGTAGAACCTATAGCTAATATTACATATAAGAGGTATCAACCATGCTATAAACATGAACATTGAAAAGCTATTTTCTTTTTTTTTAATTTTTTATTTTTTATTGCGTTTTAGGTTTTGGGGTACATGTGCAGAACGTGCAAGATAGTTGCATAGGTACACACATGGCAGTGTGCTTTGCTGCCTTCTGCTCCTTTACCCACATTTGGCATTTCTCCCCAGGCTATCCCTCCCCAGCTCCCCACCGCTGTCCCTCCCCTATTCCCCCCAATAGACCCCGGTGTGTAGTACTCCCTTCCCTGTGTCCACGTGTTCTCATTGTTCATCACCCACCTATGAGTGAGAATATGCAGTATTTCATTTTCTGTTCTTGTGTCAGTTTGCTGAGAATGATGTTCTCCAGATTCATCCATGTCCCTACAAAGGACACGAACTCATCGTTTTTGATGGCTGCATAATATTCCATGGTGTATATGTGCCACATTTTTCCAGTCCAGTCTATCATCGATGGGCATTTGGGTTGGTTCCAGGTCTTTGCTATTGTAAACAGTGCTGCAATGAACATTCGTGTGCATGTGTCCTTATAGTAGAACGATTTATATTCCTTTGGATATATACCCAGTAAAGGGATTGCTGGGTCAAATGGAATTTCTATTTCTAGGTCCTTGAGGAATCGCCACACTGTCTTCCACAATGGTTGAACTAATTTACACTCCCATCAGCAGTGTAAGAGTGTTCCTATTTCTCCACATCCCCTCCAGCATCTGTTGTCTCCAGATTTTTTAATGATCGTCATTCTAACCGGCGTGAGATGGTATCTCAATGTGGTTTTGATTTGCATCTCTCTAATGACCAGTGATGATGAGCCTTTTTTTCATATGTTTGTTGGCCTCATCTTATGTAGCTTTTAAGAACATGTGCCCCCAAAGTAAAAATAAAAACATGTGTCCAAAAGAACGGTCCTATAGAGAGGTCTGGTGTAGACAGTGAACTAAGAGCCATCTGGGTTAAGTGCCTTTGGGAAAATCACTTCTCTGAATTGTAGTTTCTACTTCCCCTGCTTATTCCAGAGGGTTACTGTGGACACCAAATAAGGTGATGAATGTGAGAAAACACTTTTTAAATGCAAAACTCATGTTATGAAAACATGTTATAAATGTAAATTTATAAAGGTGAGATTGGGATAAAGAGGGAGAAAGAAAGACCTCAGTGGGTAAAAAAAGAGGATGAACTGCGAGAAAAGAAAAAAAAACAATTCACAAGATATTCAGGCATAAAAGAAGGCAGTTTGGAAGTGTAAAAGATACATGGTAAATGAATAACAATAGACAAGCTAAAAATAAGTCACATATATCTGTAAGACGGAATATTATGTGAGTATGAAACGTTAGGCTTATGAAGTATTTGAATGGCATGCAAAACACTCATAATGCTAACTAAAAAACAGATACAACATTGTGTGCGGGAGAAAAATGCAGCCAATTGTACAAGAAAAGTATTAAAAGAGATTGGAAGGAAATATGGTAAAAGCGGTTGCCTCTGAGTAGTAAGCAATTAAAGGAGATTGTTTCTATTCTTTCTGAAAATTTCCATTTTCTTTAGTGAACATGAATCACTTTTCTAATTAAAACTAAGCTAAACTAAATTAACAACAAAAGATAGGAGAAGAGCTAGATCAAAGAAGTGTGTGAACTAGAGTATCAGGAAAATCCTCAAGCTTCTTTAGGCCTGAATGTGGGATTTCTACCTGAAAGATCAAATATAAGTGCTTTGTTACCCCACTTAAGAGCAGTTCATCGAATAAACAGTAGCTTTCAATTATACACTGCTCCTGTAGTATGAGGAACTATTTAATTTTATTGTTCACTCATTTTATTTCTCTTTCATGGTGTATATTTTTAAGTCTTACTCTATTTCAGTGGTTTTTGGGGAACAGGTGGTTTTGGTTACATGGATAAGTTCTTTAGTGGTGATTTCTGAGATTTTGGCACACCTGTCCCCCAAGCAGTGTCCACCATACCCAATGTGTAGTCTTTTGTCCCTCACCCACTCCCATTCTTCCCCTCTTGTCCCCAAAGTCCATGCTTAATGCATCGTACTTATGCCTTTGCATCCTCATAGCTCAGCTCCCACTTATAAGTGAGGACATATGATATTTGGTTTTCCATTCCTGAGATACTACACTTAGAATAATAGTCTCCAACTCCATCCAGGTTGCTGCGAATGCCATTGTTTCATCTGGGAACTATTTTAAGTGATTTACATTGTTAAATAAAATGTATGGGAGGCTACTGTTTTGGACTGAGCTCCTGCACTAAATTCCACCAGATAAGACTAAAACAGAATAGAGTCACTCCTACTAGGTAATCAAACTATACTTAGAAATGGGTCAGTTTTCAAAAAGAAAAAACAAACAAACAAACAAAAAAAAAAACTTTAGGAGATTCGCGGCAATCAATCCAAAGAACCCCAGTCAACCTGAAGCAGCACGAAAGAAGTCTGTCCCCTCTACTTTATAAAGAAAGTAACCTTTGTTTTTCTTTTTTTTCTTTTTTTCTTTTTTTTTAAGGGGAATCTCACTCTGTCACCCAGGCTGGAGTGCAGTGATGCAACTTTGGCTCACTGCAAACTCCGCCTCCCGGGTTCAAGCTATTCTCCTCCCTCAGCCTCATGAGTAGCTGGGATGACAGGGGCTCGCCACCACACCCTGCTAATTTTTGTATTTTTAGTAGAGATGAGGTTTCACCATGTTGGCCAGGCTGGTGTCAAACTCCTGACCTCAGGTGATCTGCCTGCCCCGGCCTCCCAAAGTGATGAGATTACAGGTGTGAGACACCGCGCCTGGTCAGGCAATTACCTTTGAAATGGCCAATCTGCTATTGGTTCCCGATTTTTGTTTTCTTCAGCCTTTTCTTCCTGGAAAGCCTGCCCTCTCTGCTCTGGTCATCAGAGAGCTATTTTCAAGATGGTATACTTTTCGTCTCATAAAAGTCAATTAGATCTTTAAATTCAATTTGTTGAGGCCAGGTGCAGTGGCTCATGCCTGTAATCCCAGCACTTTGGGAGGCCGAGGCAGGCACATCACTTGAGGTCAGGAGTTCAAGACCAGCCAGGCCAACATGGCAAAACCCCATCTCTACTAAAAATACAAAAATTAGCCGGGTGTGGTGGCCTGTGCCTGTAATTCCAGATACTTGGGAGGGTGAAGCATGACAACTGCTTGAATCCAGGAGGTGTGCAGTTAGCTGAGATCATACCTTTGCACTCCAGCCTGGGCAACAGAGTGAGACTCTGTCTCAAAAATAAATAAATAAATTCAACTCGTTGAAATTTTGTTTTGACAATATGCAGTAATTCATTAAATCCTCACCAAGATCCCATTGTATTAGTTTGCTAGGACTGCCACAACAAACTGAATAAGACAACAGAAATTCATTGTTTCACAGTTTTGGGGGCTGGAAGTCTGAAGTCAAGGTGCTGGCAGGATTGGTTCCTTTGAGGGCTGCGAGGGAAGGTTCTGTTCCGGACTCTCTCCTTGGCTTATTGACAGCCCTCCCCTCCTGTATCTTTCTGCATAGTCATCCCTCTGTGCAAGTATCATTCTTCTCTTCACATGGTGTTCTTTTTATTTATTTTATTTTATTTTATTTAGGAGAGAAGGAAAGAAAAAAAAAGGAGTGAAGGAGAGGAAGAAAGAGGAAGAAAAAGAGGGAGAGAGAACGAAAGTGTTGCTTTATTCTAAAGAATGGGTATTAATAATGGCCGATCAATATTTCATTTAAACCTATGAGTAGGTGTGATGTGGTATTGACAAGAATGTATATTTTGTGTATTTAAAGTGGAGAGCTCTATAAATATTTATTAAGTTTACTTGTTCCGGATCTGAGTTCGAGTTCTGGATATCCTTATTAATTTTCTGTCTCATTGAGACTAAGCCTCTTTATAGGTCTTATGTATCTGGGTGTTAGGATCGTTAGCTCTTATTGTTGCATTGATCCTTTTACCACTATATCTTTGTTGCTTTAAAATCTATTTTACATGGTGTTCTTTTTATAAGGACACCAGTTACATTGGACTAGGTGCCTACCTTACTCCAGTATTACCTCATCTTTACCAATTACATCTGCAGCAACCCTATTTCCAAATAGGTCACATTCTGAGGTACTGAGCATTGCGGCTCTAGCATGTGAATTTTGGGGGGACATAATTTACTCACAACACTCATAAGGAAATTTTATCCTCTCTCTTTATTTTACAGAGGTAGAAAGTGAGGTCCAGAACAGTAACTTTCTGAGATCCAAGGGCTAATGAGTGGCAAAGCTTGGATTCTAATGTAGGCAGTCTGACTCTAAGCCCACATGCTTATATTATTTTCTTTTTATTTTATTGACAAGGAGAATAATCAAAAACAAAAACACAACAACTTTAAAATTGAAATAGCAGTAAATCAAATTGCTGTTGCAGTTCACAGATGTACCTGGGGTACATGCTCCCTTGTTGTGAGGCAGGATGTAGGCACAGGACCGTGTATTTAGGTGTAATGTGACCACGAAGAATCAGAGAAATGGAACAGAAAGTACCCGTAACTTTTCATCAGGCAACCCCAAAACTCCTTTCCTTTGCTTTGCCTCTGTATCCTCTGTGGTTCCAGTTCCAGGTGAACTTGTGACAATCCCAAATTGCTCCTTCCTCCTTCCTCTTTTTCAGTTTTTCATCATCTTCAGACTTTCTGGATATTGAAGACACATTCAAACCAAATCTTTGAGCTCTTTCCTTCAGCTTATCCAAGTTAACCATAGGGTTGTTTTTTTTTTTAAATCAGATGACAGACCTTTTGTGGGAACTGAGGAAATCCCAAACCATGCCTGCCCAAGCAGCTTTCTTACTCTCCAGGCTCACAGGTACGTTGAATCACTTGGCCCTTGTTTGCATTCTTTCAGTCTGTGCTATTTCCATGTAATTTTTACCACTTTCTTCTGCTGCCACATCAACAGTTTTTTCAGGGGGTTCTTCCTCTTTAGGGAGCTCTATAAACTTTGTTTCTGCTTCTTCTGTTTCATCTCTCAGTACAACTTCTTCATTTGCCTCCTCTTCACAAGATACACCTGGAGTCTGTTGATGAGATCTTGCTTTATTCCCTTGGTCTCCAAACCACAAGCAAGACGTTCTTGCTTTAGTTCAGCAGGCTTCAGCTGATGGAGCTCCACCATATTGGTTACTATCTCGTTACCCATCTTGCAAGCTTACATTCTATAGCCTCTCGGGAAAGCAAGAGAACTACCTTAGAAATAATGGAATTCCAGTTTTGGTTTTGGTTTTGTACATAGTGAGTCAAGAGATTGATGTGGGCTTGGAGACCTGTGTCTGAGACTTCACTCTTGTGTGGAGAGCCTTAAAAATTACCTTCTACCCTCAAACACCTAAAACTAAAACTACCATTCAATTCAGCAATCCCATTGCTGGGTGTATATCCAAAAGAAAGGAAATCAGCATCTGGAAAAGACATCTGCTCTTCTGTGTTTATGGCAGCACTATTCACAATAACCAAGATTTGGAAGCAACCTAAGTGTTCATCAACAGATGAATGGATAAAGAAAAGGTGAGATACATATATATACCATAGAGTACTATTCAGCCATAAACAAGAATAAAAAAGACCCTGTCATTTGCAACAACATGCACGAAAATGGAGATCATGTTAATTAAGTAAACCAGGTGCAGAAAGACAAACAACATATTTTCACTCATTTGTAGAAGCTAAAAAATTAAAACAATTGAACTTATGGACACAGAGAGTGGAACAATGGCTTCCAGAGACAGGGAAGGGCAGCGGGGGATAGGGGATGGGGATGGTTAATGGGTATAAAAATATATTAATAGTTAGATAGAATGAGTAAGATCTAGTGCTTGGTGCACAATAGTGTGACTACAGCCAAAAATACATTTAAAAATAACTAAATATAGAACTGGAATGTTCATAACACAAATGATACATGTTTAAGATGATGGATAACCTCATTTATCCTGATATGATTATTACACATTAGATGCCTGTATCAAAATAGCTCATTTACCCCATAAATATATGCACCTACTATGTGCTCATAAAAATTTTAATTTTAAAAAATAGAAAATAAATTACCTTTTCAACTATTAACAGATAAGGCTGGATTCAATAAGTTTTGCCCCAGAAGTCTACCCATATGTGTCTCATTTATACCCCAAGGTACTTCTTACTAGGCTAGTTTCGTGTACTCTGTTCGGGGCCAGGGTACACAGCAAATGGGATTAGAGCTCCTGAAGCTTCAGCAGGTTGAGCCACTGGCGAATGAACGGAAGGAGGCATTCACAGGTCTGTAATCCCACGTCAAGGGCCTGGCATTGCAGCACAGCCAGTGGTGGTGATTTTGAGGTTTTCTCACATTTTCTGCATTTGGTAATTATTCATCTGGTACTGCAGTTTGACTGGGATATCAAATGGGCCCTACCATTCAGCATCCTGTGCTTGCTGCCTCCCTAGGAAAGATCACTGCCCCTGAGCTTACATAGACACTCCTCCAGCAAGTTGAGAAGCTGCTTACTGAGGGCTCTGCCTGCCTGGTGACGAAGGGAAAACCATCTATACTGGCCAGTGCAGGATCACCACCACCAGGGGGTCCTTCAGGCCCTGGGGCCACATCTGGGCACTTGCTCATGGGCCCAAAAGGAAGACCTTTGTGTCATGAGAATTTGCACAACCAAACCGGTGGAAGTGTCTCACATTGACTTCAGGGCATCTCTCAGCCCCTAGCAAGTCACCATTCACTATTTGATTGCTTGAACCACAAGTTTTCAGTGGAATCTTAAGAGTTCTAGGGTTGGGAGATACCTCTGAGATCATCCAGTCTCTAAGAAGCAGTACAGGGTAGTGTGTGGCAAAATCAAGGCCAGAGGCCTCATCTTCTGATACCCCATTCAACACTCTATCCAGGAGGCCTGTGATGAAAAGATGCCTACTCTTGAAGGCTCCTCAGATGGTTTATTTGCAGCAAAACAAATTTTCCCATCTCATATGTCAATCTCTTTCTTTTTATTTCTCTGCTTGCTTCCTCATCTGTAAAATGAGACGGTAAAGCCCATGAGTTAATATGTGTAAAGCACTTGAAATTGTTATTAACACATAGAAAACAATAAATGACATGCCGTCACTATTATTCATATTCATATTATTATTATTATTATCATCATTGTTAGTTTTCAAGAACTGCCATAACAAAGTAACACAAACTAGGTGGCCTGAAACAACACAGCTTTATTGTCTCCCAGTTCTGGAGGCGGGAAGTCGGAAATCAAGCTGATAGCAGAGTTCTGCCCCCTTCGAAGCTCTATGGGCAATCCTTCCTTTCCCTCTTCCAGCTTCTGGTAGCCCCAGGAGTTCATTGGCTTGTGGCAGCATAATTTCAGTCTCTGCCTCCGTCTTCAGGTGGTCATCTTCCCTCTGTGTCTTAAATAAAAGCTTCAGTTTTATTTAATTAAAGATCCGCCCTACTCCAGTATGTTAACTAGTTATATCTGCATCCACCCTATTTCCAAAGACAATCACATTTACAGGAACCAGAGTTAGGACTTCAACATATTCTCTGAGATGATCCAATTCGGCCCATAGTAATCATTACCATTGTCAAATTCCACATGTTGGGATGGGCATTTCCATGTAGGGTAAGCTGTGTTCACTTCCTTCTTGTCACAGCCCTGGATAGAGCTGCCTGAGAGCTTGCCTGTATTCATTTCAATCAAAAATTGATTTAGATGCCAGGCTTACAGAAGTTTCAGATCTGCCAGATAGAAAAAAAAAAAAGAGGGAATTTAATTTGTGAAGAAATTGCAAAGGCAATACATTAATGCCGCTCTTTCGTTTTTATGAAGGAAGCTATAAAGAAAGTCAGAGTTCATCAGTAGGGCAGTTTCATCATAGCCATTTATTTCTGACTAGCAATTTCTCATCGTTCTGGGTTTACACATCTAATTCCTCCAGAAGTTTCCTCGGGGAAGAAAAGACAATGGAACTTGAATAAAACTATGACTGTGGCACTTCATGAATGCATTATTCTAGTACTGGAACTCTCCAGGACAATTTGTCCTCACAGTGTATTCAGAAGAGGGTAGAATAAGAAAAATGCACACATGTGTATATGGATGTAAATGTAATATATACATGTATCTATATATATATATATATATATATAAACACACATACACATAGATATAAAAAGGATGAGTCCTTATCATAGCTTCCCAAAACCAATCTATCATTTGTCATTGATAATATAAGCAGAGGTAGAAAATGTTTCCAGTAAATTCCAAGGGAGATGAGTAATTAAGAGAAATACTTTGATGGTGCTTTGAAACCCCACTTTTCAATGTATTTCAAGCTGTTGCTAATTGATTCAAGTGTAGGTCATTTCCCCCATTTGCTCTCCATGTCACAAACATCTTAAATTATTGATTATTTTTGTGGCTACTACTAAAATCATATCATACTGCCATATTTAAAAAATATGGAGATTTTTTTATTACCCTAATTTGCAAGCTTTGGGCTGTTCGTAATTTTTCTGTGAGTCATTTTGAAACCCAGGATGCTGCTCAGGAACTCAAATAACAGTGATTTTGTACGCTATTATTCAGCTCCTTCCACACAGAGAACAGACTCTAATGTGCATCTAATTGAGTTAATATCATAAGTGCACTTTTCATGTGAGCAATTCTCCAGTGGGTTCCTGCTTTCTTTTTGAACATGAATCACAGATTACAGAATCTATAAATAACAAAGCAACATTTCTTACGCATTTAAAGGAGGAAAGATACCTTATCACATCTTATTTTGTATTCGAAATTCCTTTTCAGTGAAGGTAAGATATTTATTTCCTAAATTTTTGACTAGTAGAAAGTGCCTCGGTACTTTCTTGGGGTCAGAAAAAAGTGAACTAAAATGGATGACAAAGTGTTCCAAACCAGTAGTGATCATGTGAACCAATTTTGAGTGTCGTCCAAACCATGTTTTGAAAAGAGCACAGAGGAGTTCTCGTCGGAGCATTTCACATTGATTGTTTTCTTTCTTTTACATTAATGGTTTGCTCATTCCTGAATCTTGCTTGCTTCAATTGAACAAGCCACACTGACAGGCAAGAATGACTCTATTCTCTCTCATCTTCTAAAAATGGCCTCAGGTAAAATGTCATCTTTTCCTGATGAAATCAGACCGTTGGATGGCATCTGTTCAGGAAAGAGGGTGAGTGAGCATCAGGTCTCTAGTGGAAACCAGCCTCTCTGATTTGAATCTGTATTCACCAGGTATCTTGTAGGGCTCCAGGCAATTGCCAGGCTTTTCCCCATTCTCCTACTCATCACTTGAGCACCATGCCACTTTCAAGCGTTAAAGTCCCTGAAACACCATTTGTTGATTCATTAACCAGCATTTATCAGACAGCTGCTACGTGTCAGACACTGCTGTAGGTGATGGAGACCCAAACATACTGTCCCTACACTCAAGGACAAAGTCTGATCATCTCTTAATCCCTGGGAGCCCCTAGAACCCTTGAGTATTAGGCCCCTAACATCCCAGCAAGCCCATCTGGGTCCCATAGAACTAAAGAATCTGAAGATAATGACTGTTTACTCCAATTTCTACCTCCGGATTTGAATTTGTATGTTCAAGGGAAAGACTCCAAAGAGGGGTGGGAGTGGAAACTGACATTGCTCTGTGCTTCCTGTACATAGTCGGCAACTGGGCTTATCTGCAGGCACTGTAACTTTTAGGGACAGCTGATGCCATTTTGAACCTGAGCTCTTTATTTTGCTCTATAAACTTAAATCTCAGCTGTGTCATCAACAACTGGAGAGAGGAGTAGGAACTCTGACTTCTATTTTTTTTTGAATCTGCATATTGTATTATACACCATTAGTGTCTATAAACCTGCTCTTGAGAAGCATACAAATGTATGCTACTGATTCACCATCAAGCTCGTCCTCAGTGTGAATGCACAGATTGGTGTTAGCAGCAACAACTCAAAAGGAGGCTCTCTCTTTTCCTCCTAAATGGCTCTAATAAACACCAGCCTATCAAATCCCAGACTTCTCTTTCACACACTCAGCATATCCTGCTCATGTGTGTGGGAGCTGTAATCACTTCTGGGGTAATTCAAAAATCCTGAATCAACTGAACACCAAACACAGGGATAGGTGCACCGTACAAACTACTAAGATATCTGGAGTTGAAACCGAATGTTCTATGAGAAATCTCAGTGAGTCTTTCTGAAATTCAGTCCCTGTAAGCACGACTTGCATGAGGCACCCTCTAAAACACGTTCCATCTCTGGTTTCCTCTCTCTTCCTCCCCACATTGCCCTGGAGGGTACAGGCATGCTTGGGTTGGTGCCCAATCCTGAAGGACTTGGGGAGTTTACTTTCCTGGTAACGTTCCCCAGCTGCCATTTAGAAATAAAAGAAAACAAATACACGGGGCCAGGAGGCAAGGAGCCAGCCAAGAGTCAGTCCTGCACATTCGTTACAGGCTCAGACTCTAGGGTCAGGTAAATATGGATTCAAATTCAGGCTCTCTCACTTGCCAGTTTTGTCCTTGGTGGAAATTATGGAATTTCCTTAATGCTCACATCCTGATCCATGACTAATGATGGTGCCTCTCTCGTGGTTTACTGTGAGGATTAAATAATGGCGTTAATGGGAAGTCTTTAGCAGAGAGCCTAAGAGAGAGCACAAGCTCTAAATAAACATTGCCCAAAAGCATTCTTCTGAGATGCTCTTTTTATATGCTTCCTGGGATCCATCCTGGTCTTTATGCCTCTTTGCGGCTGCTAGAATCCCTCTTCTTGAGGATTTCCTCTGCTCGGCTGCCTCTGCCCCTTCTCTTTCTCACCCATTGCACCACATCAAAGATGCAGACTCTGATATATACCCTAGCCTAAAGCTCTACCTCCCAGGAATGGGTGCGCCCAACCAATAGTCTGCATGACCCCAGATCACTCTCCATCAAGCTCCTCCTAGCTTGTTCAAGGTATTTTGTAGCCTGAATGGGGTTAACACAATAAAGAATAATTTTGCTTGTTTATAATTTATAAGTGTGTCTTGATTTTATAGATATCAAAAGTATAACCATAAGCTTTATGTTTGTTCTTATTTGAATAATAGCATGATAAAAATAACTCAAGTGCATGCTGCAATAGTTTCTTCTAAAGGGTCTGTGTGTTTTGTAAGTTGAAAAGATGGGTCTAAAAGAGTAGAGTTACAGCATTTCAAACCTTGTTTATGAAATGTATAGCATGCTAATGTTTACTGTATAGTATGTATGTAAATGCCTTATTTGATTATACATGTTTTAAGCACAAATAGAATTGTATTTATATATTTCTACAGTGCCTACCACTGAGGTTTTCCTGTTGCATGTCCTCAGTAAATATTCTAATCATGCAGCAAATAGTTACTGAGTATTTGCCAGGGTAGAAGCAATCTACAAGGCTTTGTAATGAACACAAAGATGAGAAGGACACAGGTCTGTTCTGGGAAGAAAAGTGATAGGTAACCAGCCAACTACCATAAGGGGAGGGTGATTGGCATGGTCGGAGATAAAAATTAAATGCTGGAGGTTCAGAAAGGGAGTATGTGCTTCTGGTTAAAAGACCTCCCTCATGGAGGAGGTGGCTGCATTTGAGCTGAGATTTGAAGGACATGTAAGTAAGATCTGGACATGCCGAGACGGTGCAAGAAGGCTTTGAAGACGGATGTGACAGCTTGATCAAAGACTGGGATGCACAGAGTACAGACAGAACGTGGCCAGGAATCTGATTGGTGGTAGGTGTGCTAAGTAGGAGAGCAAGCCAAGAAAGCAGATTGGACCAAATCCTAAAGAGCTTGGCTGCAGGCTGTGAGGAGTCGTTCATGGAAAATTTTTGATTAAGTGAGCAACATAGACGAATTATTCCGGCACATCCCATTTTCAAAGAGTAAAAAACAAATATCCTGATGAAATGTAATCCAGAATCACAAAGTTTTGAAGGATGTGATAAAATTGGAAGAGTAGAGGATTTTCTGGAATCTACTGCAAAGGCCAGAGTGGGCATTTCTCAGGAGCTTCATGGCACTTAAAGCTGAAACCATACATCAGGCCCTTAGCTGCCCTCATCAGCATGATGTTTGCTGCTTAGGTCAATCAAGTCAGTCAACTTATGAGGCAGTGAGAGCCTCAAGACCCACACTCGCTGATGGAACAAGTAGACATTTCTCAAAGATGACTAAGACTTTGTTTAATCTCCTCCTGTTACCCAGAAGTCTCCTTTAAAGAGGAGGATTAGCTCCTTTAAAGAGAAATCTCCTTTAAAGAGACTTCTGGGTAATAGGAGGAAGAGGATAATTACTCTGGTAATGTTGCTGCTTGAAAGCTTGTGTCCAAGGCAAAAGACCCATGAGAATGGAGCCTTCTGAGTGAGGGGGAAGAGATTGAATGTAGAGATACCATTGAGGAGGCCAATTCAGTTCTCTATGAGAGGCATAGTAAGGAACTTAATGTGAGAGCCATGGAGTGGCATGGAAAGAAGGGAAGATGGAGTTTACAGTGCAGACTTAAAACAAACAGGGCTTATCACATCATTGGATATTAGATGGGTGAGAAAGAGAAGTTCAACACGACCCTCACATCTTGTGTGTTTAAAGAGAGGGTGGTGCCATTACTCTATCAGTAAGAGTATGTTGGGGAATGGGGGGAGTTGATGATCCTGGAATATTTGAGGTATCACTGTGACCAAATTATTGGCGTCTTCATTCGGTGGTTTGCCCAAGGGAAGGGAGTGTGTGACGTTCACCTGGGTAGTTCCAGCACCCAGCACAAAGCCTGATACTGAGAAATTTCTCAATAGACATCAAAGAACTTAACTGTTGACTTGAACTGCCCAGCACACAGATAGGCCAGTCTGATGCTAGGGAAAGGAGTGGATCTGCCAAGAGATGAACGTTCAGGAGAAAGAGCATAGAGCAAAGAGGCAGATGACAGCACCTTATATTGAGGTAGCCACACTGAATATGGGGTAAGGAAGAAAAATCCATGAAGGAAACTGAGATGGACTCTTGCAAAGGAGAAAAGAACTGAGAAAAATGCAGGGTCTCAGACACATAGAGAATAAAAACTTTAAGAGCAAGAGTTAGAGGATACTTTTTAAACAGCAGACCAAAACCACTAGCTGTTAAGGAAAAGATGGAACAATTTAATTAGTGTTAACATTTTCTATCCTTCAAAAGTAACCATTAAGATAGTGAAATGGAAAGCCACAGATTGGAGAAGATATTGACAACACAGGTAACTGACACTGAACTTAATGGAGACTTTATAAGAACCACTACAAATAAATAAGAAAATGAAAAGCAGTACAAAGGATAAATAGGCAAGAGACTTGAAAAGTACTTTATAAATAAGGGATATCCAAATGTCCAAAATGTGTGAATGGATCTCAACAAACAATCACTGGAAAGCAAATTTAAAATATTATACATCTCCCTTTATGGCTAAAATTAATCAGACTGATTATGCCAAGTTTTGGTGAGGATTTAGAACTGTAGAAACTGATATACTGCTGGTGGGAGCATAAATGAAGACAAACACAACACTGGAGAACTGTGTGGCATTGTTTACCAAAGCATTGGATAACGCAATCTATTCCTCTCTTAGGCATGTCTCCAGAAGAAATGTGTGCCCACACATCAAAAGACATACACAAGAATGTTCAGAGTAGCACTATTCATCCTACCTCCATCTGGAAATGACACAAATGGTCATCAACAGTGGAATGGATAAATAAATTGTGGTATATTGTGTGGAGCATTATAAGAGCAATAAAAATAACGAAACTACATCTAAGTACAGGAAAACAAATAAATCTCACAAGCATAATGTTGACTGAAAGAAGCCATATCCAAAATATTATTATAACCAAATAGAATATACCATTTGGGGCCCAGTGTGGTGGTTCATGCCTCTAATTCCAGCACTTTGGGAGGCCGATGCAGGTAGATCACCTGAGGTCAGGAGTTTGAGACCCACCTGGCCAACATGGTGAAATGCTGTTTCTACTAAAAATACAAAAAATTAGCTGGGCATGGTGGCAGATGCCCATAATCTCAGCTACTTGGGAGGCCAAGGCAGGAGAGTCACTTGAACCCAGGAGGTGGAGGTTGCAGTGAGCTAAGACCATGCTATTGCACTCCAGCCTGGGCAACAGAGTGAGACTCTGTCAAAAAAAAAAAAAAAAGAAAAGAAAAAGAATATATTGTTTGTTCTCAGTTAGAGACAAAACTAAGTGTTTAGGAATGCACGCTAGTAGTAAAAGAGTAAATAAGTGATGTAGAAATAAGGGTAGTGGTCGCCTTGAGGAGGGCAGGACAGGAACTGGAATGGTCACAGCTGGGAGACCAGCACTGTTTAATTTCTTGTCCTGGGAAGTGATTACATGGATAACAATCTATCGAGCTGTGTATTTATGTGTTACACAATTGTATACATATTTTATTTTAGAGCAAAATTATCACAGATATTTCAGTGTGGGGTTTAGGTGGATAACAGCAGAAGACAGACTCTTGGCTTTATGGGTTAGTTTTAATTTTCAAAAGAAGAGTTTCAGTAAGACAGGACAGAATCTACATTTTAAGGGGTTAGGGAAAAAATAGGTTTTTAGCAAATGGAGGTCAACAGTAAAGACATGCAAAGGTTTTTTTTAAAAAATGAAGGAGAAAGATGAGGAAATTTGATTGGGTAGAAAGTTTGTATTTTATTTTTAAGACTGTGTTTTCAATATAAAGACAATCTGGAGAGATTGAAAAATGCAAATTATAGCAAAGATAATTGATGGATAAAGTAAATGATACGTGGCAGTAATGGCTGTCATTGAGGGGTTACTTCCTACGGGATAAACATAAAGGAAGAGCTCTCAAGGATGGAAAAAAGGGGGATCAAAGAGTACAACTAGGATTTAGAGGACCCCCTTCTGCTCAGTGACACAGAAGGTAAGAAGTGCTAAAGTAGCCTTGGGGACCTGAGAAAGATATATATGCCCTATGTAGACCCCAGGGTCTATGGGTGGCAACCCAGGTCTAGGTGATGTTGGTAGGAAGAATTTGGGTGGATTTGATCAGCAAGGCTTTGGAGATTCTCTATCAAGTATAGCACATTGGAAATAATGATGATGAATCTGGACAGCGTCATTTATCATAGTCCATACATTGATGGTAAGGGCAGGTACTGCTGTAGTTATATTTATAGGGAAAGTTCAGAAAGCTGGAGAGATCAGAAAAATGATATTCCCTCATTTTTCTCAATAAAATAACAGAGAAGATTATTTGCTGAGGGTGGAAGGATTGAGAGCTTTAAAGAAAATGAAAAAATTTGAAAGAGTCATTGAAGGCAATGAAAGAAGAGCTGATCAAAGTGAAGTTGAAGAATTGATGGACAAGGCAACACAGGAGCCAGGCTGAGGTTTGGAGCCATGAGTCTGCTGTTGCATGAATCTGCAGGCTGTATTCCCAAAACACCAAAGGTTCAGTCTGGGTCCTGCTGCTCACCTCACAGAAAGCCAATCACCGAGACAACAGGGCATTGCCAGAAAAGAAGGCTTTAATCAGGTACTGCAGCTGAGAAGATGGGACATCAGTCTCAAATTCATCTCCCTGATAACTAAAACCAGGAATTTATATAGCAGGGAAGAAATGTAGCATGGAGGAAAACAGGAATTAGGGAGGAGTAAAGAAGAGAAGTTGGTCAATCAACAGAAAGCAAGTGGTTGGACAGGCAATCATGATGGGTGAGAGGCCTGTAGTGTTGTCCAAATGAAGTGATCTGGTAAGTTCCAGTTCCTTGATGCTATCTGGAAGGAATGATGTTTGGTTTCCTGGGAAAGAACTCAGATAAGACAAATGTAACTTTCTTAAATTTTAAGACTGGAAGAGTCCATTTTTATGTTTCTTGGATTGAAGAAACATAAAAGCTGAGGAGTTGTTGGATTTTCTCCTCAGCTTCTTGGAGAAGGAAAAATAAAACTACAGTACTAATCCTGTGCCATGTTTTCCTAGATGAATATAGCAAGGGACAGGATAAACAAAAGGTGGCAAGAAATTAGAAGATACTGGCAGAAATTGACTTAGGATCTCACCATGGGGTCCAGAGTTGGAAAGAAAAGAGAGAAATTTCTGGATAAAATGTACCCCCATGGTCAAAGAACAAAACAAAATAAATAGAGTCATGAGAACATTGGCAATGTTGAATATTGAAATCTGGAAGGATATTAAGATAACCTTTCCAACTAGTGACAGTTTCTAGGGTGTAAATGGATGGCTGAAGTCGAGACAAGGTCATTAAAAGAAGTGGTCTGGGAACTGAAGGGCTAGATAATTGGATGAGCCTAGTAAATGAATGTTGAAACCTTCATAGGTTGCTAAATAGGTTTCAGATTTTATGCTAACTCTGCCTGAGCATTCTGGTTGCCTTAATGTAGTATTGAGAGGGATTTTGGGGCCATTGTAAGGGCCAGACAGAAAGAGTGTAGGAGTTGGGATGTAGAAGAAAACAGAGTAAGGTATGACTCAGGAATTCAAAGAATGGGAGGTAGTGACTAGTTCAAGATGAATTGCAGGCATGCAATAAATATTAATCACCAAGTTGATATTCTTTTCTTTCCAGTCAGGCTATATTTCTTCTCTCATCTCTCTTTAACTAGTTCCCACCATGAATCCAAATCCCCATTCATTTTAAAGATGGCTCAAAGTCTTCCTTTACCAGCACTTTTTGATGGTGTGCCGATGTGGAGAACATGCAACTATCTTGCATGTTCTTCATATGTACCCCAAAACCTAAAATGCAATTAAAAAAAAAAGGAAATTCCAAACCATTCACATAGAACCCAAGTGGTCTCTTAGAAATGCTCCCAGGGTTGTGTAGAAGAAAAAAAAAAGAAAATTGGACTGTTTACAGGAAACATACTTTTATTATCTGTGAAACTCAACTGGCCATTTAGAGTATGATTGTTCTGTACTTGGAACAATGGAAAGATGGGCCAAGTCATAACACACTACGCATGCGTATCATTTCAGTTAATACTCATGATGGCCTTGTTGATAAGATATTATCACTACCATTTATTTAACAAAGTACTTAAAATACTTTTTTAAATTAAAATTACATCCTTCATGTAACAGAGTACAGAGGCATGCATAGCATAAATTAAAAGTCTCTTTCTCAGCACCTCTTATTTTACAGCCATGTCCATTTTGCTGTTAGAGACAGTCCCTGTGAGATTAAAACGCTTATCAAAGGTCACCTAGGGAATGGCAGAGGTAGCAGTGAAAGCCAGGTTTGTCTAACTAAAGACTCTTTAATCTTTGTTTTATTACTTAAACACCGCTGCCTCGTACTACCTAGTATATTAAGTGAAATAAGCCAGATGCAAAAATACAAATACTATGTGATATCACTCATATGTGGAAAATTAAAAAAAAAAAAACTGAAAGACTGAGCATGGTGGCTCATGCCTATAATTCCAGTACTTTAGGAGGCTGAGGAAGGGTAGTCTTTTCAGGAAGGGTATTACACTGAGCTGAAAAGAGAATCAGCAGACATCATGAAGACCACTTCTTATTATTAACCAAACAAAAAGACGAGGCAATGAATCTGTGTCCCCACCCAAATCTCACCTTGAATTGTAATAATCCCCCTGTGTCAAGGGCAGGACCAGGTGGAGATAATTGAATCATGGGGGCAGTTTCCACCATGCTGTTTTCATGATAGTGAGTGATTGATTCCTCATGAGACCTGATGGTTTTATAAGGGGCTTCCCCCTTCACTCGGCACTCATTCTCTCTCCTGCTGCCCTGTGAACCGGTGCCTTCTGCCATGATTGTAAGTTTCCTGAGTCTCCCCAGCCATGCAGAACTGTGAGTCAATTAAACCTCTTTTCTTTAAAATTACCCAGTCTCAGGTATTTCTTCATAGCAGCATGAGAACAGACTAATACATCAAGGAAAATGGAAACTGATACAAATTTAAAAATTTTATTGAGACAGACTGACTTAAGCTGGTTCTGTCTATGGTTCTCGACTTGCTTATAAAAGCAAGTGACAAGAGCCAAAATATGGAATCAATGTAAGTGCCCAACAATGGATAAATGGATAAAGAAAATGTGGTACATGTACAGAATAGAGTATTATTCAACCATACAAAAGAATGAAATCCTGTTATTTGTGACAGCATGGATGAATCTGGAAGACATTATATTAAGTGAAATAAGCCAGATGCAAAAAGACAAATACTATATGATATCACTCATATGTGGAATCTAAAGAAAAAAAAACTGAAAGGCTGAGCATGGTGGCTCATGCCTATTCCAGCACTTTAGGAGGTCGAGGAGGGAGGATCACTTGAGATCAGGAGTCAAGACCAACATGGCAAATCCCCATCTCTACTAAAAATATAAAAATTAGCTGGGCATGGTGGTGCACACCTGTAATCCCAGCTACTCAGGAGGCTGAGGCACAAGATTCACTTGAACCTGGGAGAAGGAGGTTGCAGTGAGCCAAGATCATGCCACTGTACTCTAGCCTGGGTGACAGAGTGAGACTCTGTCTCAAAAACACACACACACACATATATATATGTGTATGTGTATATATATGTGTGTGTGTGTGTGTGTGTGTGTGTGTGTGTGTGTGTGTATATATATAATAGAAGCAGTGAGTAGACAGGAGGCTGGGGCAGGAGGATCACTTGATCCCAGGAATTTGAGGCTGCAGTAAGCTATGATCATGCTTCTGCACTCCAGCCAGGGCAACAGAGCGAGACCCTGCCTCTAGAAAAAAAACAAAAACAGAGGATAAACAGTAAATACCAGAGACTAGAGAGGGGAATGGGGAGGAATGATGGAGCGAGATTGGTCCATGGTACAAAGTTATAATTAGAAGGAATAAGTACCGCTGTTCTATTGCACAGGAGGGTGACTGTTACAAAATAGCCAGAAGAGAATCTTTTGAATGTTCTTATCACAGAAAAATGATAAACACATGAGGTGATGGATATGATAACTCTGATTTTATTATTATGTAACATATATATGCATTGAAATACTAAATTGCACCCCATAAATATGTACAATTACAATGTATCAATTTTTTTTAAAAAAAGCAATTGAACATAATAGCTGACTTTCACTTCAGCCAAAGATGAATAAGGACAGGATTTACTTTGCTCCTGAAAAAAATCTGGACAAAATATGTGAAACACTCAAGACTATGGACCTTAGCAATGCAGGACAGTAAGTCCTTTGTACAGTTACCCAAGGTTACTGCCAGGAGAGAATGTCCAAGCTGTGGCACGGGGAAGTGGAATGCAGAGGGGTCCAGTGTTCTCGCTGAGTGGAGGAGATGAAGCGGGGAGCCTGGGAAGGCTGAGCCAGCAGAGTTCTCAGGGCAGAGTTGCAGAGACAAAAAATCTGCATGCACAGGGAACTCCAGAGGTCTGTGGAAGGTTCTCTTTGGGTCTTAGTTCCCTACTGATTGGCACAGGTAAGATAAAACAGTATCTGTGGTCCATACATGAACCAGCCAAAAGGATTAGAGAGAACATGCCTGACACTCACACAGAACCGGAAATAATTTCTGCTTCTACTAGCCACAGTAGAAAACCTATTAATTCACAGGGCAGAAGACGGAGTATTGAAAAGGTCTTTGCCTCAAGAGAGAAGCAAAATTAGTTCTAGAGTAAATGATGCTCTGGTCACACCTAAAAAAAAAAAACTTAAAATCAAGACCGGGAAAGATCAAAGTGTTTCTAGATAAGTTAATTGTTAGGAAAAATCTCATGCATGTTTACAGGAATCTACAAATATTCAGCACTCAACAAGGTCAAGTTCCCAATGTCTACCATCCAATTCAAAATTATCAGCATGCCTCTTCCTCAATCCATGTTTTCGGTTCTGGTCAGTCTGTTCCATGTTATATTCATCTGTACCTTAGATAGCAAATGTTAAGTGTGTCTTTTCTCTCCGCCACTTTCTCTGAATTCTCTGCAGCTTCCACTAACCTTTTGAGGCTGCATTCTTGTACCCAAAGACCTGCAGGTCTCGTCTAGTTTCTCTGTGCTCTCCTGCTAACGTAGCCTGAAGCCACCTTTTAGAGGATACAAACAAAAACAAAAAAAACTAACAAAAAAAGGAATGTTGTTGGCCCCAGCAATTTCATAGTATCAGTTATTTACTTAGAACTCTTCCTTTGGGGCTGAATAAACCAGGTTGTCTGACAATTTCTATATATTATATGCCATTTAATACAAACTGTAGCAGTTTAATGACAGGAAGATTTGTGTTGTGAGTAATCTGAGCAAATGTCCTCAAAGCCGCAAGAAGCGTAGGGTTTAAAGGCAAGAAATTTGGGAAAGTTTTAAATGTGTTTCATCCAGGTAAATAGGACCACAGATATAAAATTCAAAACACATGTTCTAAAAATATCCACATCTTCACATGAAGCATGCTCTCCTTATGTAATGAGGTGTGAATTTTAGATAGTTTTCAGAAAGAATCTGATTTCATTCTTGGAGAAAAGCTATTAAATTCTAAGATCTCTGTGTGATCTCAGTCTCCTGACTAAAGCCTCAGGCAGTAATAATACATCAAAAACAAAACTGGCATTGAGAAGATTTAAAATAGAGGGAATAATAATCTCTTCCTTCCTAGAGGCAGGTCTCTCAGGCAGAATGGAGTCATAGGATTCACCTAGAAACGCCAGGTATCCTTGGGATGTCCTCATAGGTAAGCAAACAAACAAACATCCAAGTAATTGTCAGATTCCTACCACATGCCAGATTCTGTGTTGTGTGCCAAAGGCTTGTAATAAAATGAAGCCAAGCCCCAGCCCCTCAGTTAGTGATGTTCTTATTCAAGTGGTTTTGGTTTGGCTTCCTCGGATACTTTATTCCATGTTGCCTAATAGTTAAAAAAAAAAACTCCAATTTTATAGTCAGTGCATCTTTCAGTGGGTCCCCAGAGAAGGAAAGACAGTGAGGTAAGTGAAATGCAGCTTCTTCCCTCCTCCCTCCCTCTCCTTCTCCTTTCTGCCTTTCCTGGGCTCTCTGACAAGGGCTGTTGTTGGCAGGGAGCGCCCGGCGTTTGAGGCCTTACTTGTAAGTTCTGTTCACCTTCTCCTCTAAGTACTGCTCTTTGCTCTGTCGCTCATAACTGAATTTCTCCACTCTCCTGGCTCTGCTTATTCTTAGAGTTCAAAGGCCCCTAGGATCACTTCTTCTGCCCCAGCCAAACTCAGCTCTCCCCTCCAATCTGATGTCCCAGAAACAACCTTCAGTCCACAAGAAATCGAGTTTGTTTGGCAAGCCCCAGAACACTGGGCTAGGGATGGCCTGGCAGTCAGCCCTGCTGGACCGGGCTGTGAGTGGCATATGAATGTGAACCCTCATCCCATGAGCGGCACTGGGCTGTGTCCTGCTCCTTCCCCTTCTTTCCTTTGTATATAGTGATCCCTCTCCCTGGAACTCTTTTCTCATTCCCATCCACTGCCTCTATGTTCACCTAGCCAACTCCTTTCCTCAAATACTGCCTCCTAGAGAGGTCTTTGGGAGTTCGTGTTGTGGACTGCAATCTTTCTTCTGCTCCCAAATCCATGTATTGAAATTCTAAAGCCCAGTTTTCAGAATGTGACTTTATTTAGAAATAGGTTCTTTTCAAAGGTAGTCAAGCTAAAATGAGGTCATTAAGGTGGGCTCTAATCCAATATGACTGGTGTCTTTATAAAGAGAAATTTGAACAGAAATATACAGAGGAAAGATGGTACAAAGAGACACAGGGAAAAAACAGCCAGCAACAAGCCAAGGAGTGAGGCTCTCACAGCCCTCCGGAGGAACTAGCTCTGCCAACACCTTGGTGTTGGACTTCTGGCCTCTAGAACTGTGAGAAAATAAATGCCTGTCGACTAAATCACCCCACCTGTGGTATTTCATTACGGCAGCCCAAGCTGTTGCACTTTGCCTCTCTGAGCTTCAGTTTCTTCATGTATCAACTAGGGGTGATAATTCCTATTTCATGTGGGAGGATCAAATGAAATAATATGTGAACATCCCTGGATAGATGCATAGCACAGGGACATCCGGGGCATGCCTGCACAGCAAGTGGGGCCTGAACTCAGTTTGGGACTTACTGATCATCAGATGCTTGTGGGACATCCAGGAAGACATTCTAGTAGCAATAGCACATACAGTGCTGGGTAAGTGCCAAATCCATGTCAACTGAATTCCTTCATTTTCCCTTTTCCCAATTTCTCTCTCCCTCATTTTCACATGTGTAATCCAACAAGGCTGGCATTCTCCACTCAGCCTTTCCACCTCCACTCTTCTCTCTACTACTTACAACCTGTCAGCACAAGCGAAGTCTATCTATCTACCTGCCTCTGTTACCTAGGGAGTTATTTACTTTATGAGAAAAACATAAAGATTGGAAACCCATGGGGCACATGGAGAATAAAGAGAGAGCTTGAGCGGAGCTGGGCTTCCTTTCTGTCATGTGAAGATGAGACTGGGTGGTGTGGATGACCTATGACGTTTTTGATCGTACTTACTATGAGGAGACTTGCGGAGGCAAACCAACTCCTTTATAAATATGAGCTACTTTCCTCAAACATTTTATACTGAAACATGTAAATAGAAATGTCTCTGGCATGAATTCTTGGCAATTTAGTGGTTTCTGGGTTTTACAGAAATAAATCTAAGTGCACTAAATGATTATATCTGGGAAAATATAGCATATTGCTTTGAAATAAAGCTCTGTCGTAAGCTCAGCATGTGTATGTATACATAAGTGTGTGTGTACACACACACATACACATGTATATTTGTGTGTTTGAATAAGAAGGTGAACTGAGGGAGAAGAAGATACTTGATGTTTGTTTATATTCACTAGTCTTTTATCTCAAGCCGAAATCTTTTTTCTTTGGATACCTGTGGTTGT